>CM057826.1:0-1200000 GCA_030068075.1 Paguma larvata
TTCATCGCGTTTAGATACAATTTGGCCATTATTTTCTCAACTAATCCCTCCTCCCTTCTCCTCCCCCCACACATGTTCTAGGAATGAACCCATTTATGTGCATGCTCAGCTGTGTGGATATTCTCCTATGGGCCACTGATGTGGCTTTTTGTCTTTGAGATTTTTAGAATTTTCTGTGTTCCTTTTGGGCAGTTTTCTAAGATATCTAATCTGCTTTTAATTCTATTCAGTGACATCTTCACTTCTGTTCATGTGTTTTTCTTTTCTGGATGTTCTGCTTGGTTACTTTTATACTTCTCAATCTTCTGTGTTTATCCTGTTGTTAAAACATAGCGAGTGTGGTCGCTGTTTCACAATTTTCGCTACTTAGTTCATCATCACGGTCAGTTCTGGGTCTTTCTGTCACTGGTGTTTCTCCTGGTTTGGGGTCCGTTTCTGCTTCTTATGCTGTCAGGTAAGTTTCGGTTGAATGCAGACATTGTTTTTGTTGGGCTTTGTTTTGGTGGGCATTTCACTTGTGATTTAGGCAATCCTTTTGAGGTTTGTTTTTAAGCTTTGTTAGAGAGGAGTCCGGACTTAATGGTGAAGCGAGGCCCTTTTGGGATCTCAGTTGCGCACCCTGAGTGAGAGCAGGTACTGTCCACTTGGCCGTTGGGAACTTGAACTTCCCAGCGTGTGAGCGCCAGGAGGTGTGCAGCTCACGGCTCTCCAGCCTATTGGGATTTCCGTATTTCCGCATGCCTGGTTTGGAGGACCCAGAGGGACCCCCATGAGGTTCCTAGAGCTGTACTCCTGCGTGTCTACCTCCCCTCTGGAACCCTGCTCTGCAGCCATAGAGCCACCTCAGGTGCCTTGAACTCTGACCTTGTGTCCAAGTCAGCGCAATGGCTGTGTTCTTCTTGGGTCCCCTCCAGGGTCGTGGTTGGAAGGTGCTATAGGCAGAGAGCCGGGGCGCTGGCAGGCTCCCTCATTTCCGTCTGGGGTGACAGTCCTCCGTGCTGCTCTCCAGGGCCAGTTTGCAGATGCCATTTGCGATTATTTCATCTCATTTTGTAGTTAACTCAGAGGATTAATGTGATACTTATTACTCCAGCGTGTGTTCTAGGACGTGTACTTTAAGTTATCTTATTTCTTTTCGAAAACATCCCATGAGTATTTTTATGTAGGGAAATTGCTCTTTTTCTGCCCTTTATTTTGTGTAAGCAACTTGGGTTTTGTCTTGACGTACTGAGGTGCGCCTGTGCCTTATGGAGCAGTTCCCGGAAACACTGGACACCGGAAGATGTTCCTGCAAGAAGAAAACTTTCTGCCGGCACAGCCGTCGGGAAACAGGCATTTGTTCTGTGGCTTAGAGGTGCCAAAAAGAAATATTAGCAAGCCTTTGTTGCTCTCCTGGTCAAAATGTTTAGGATTAATTTTGTTCAGTGTTCAACCCAATCTTTATTCCATTAGGTCATCTGTCTCTCTCCTCTTTGGTAAACAGAATTAGTGGAAAGCCAGTTACAATTTTTTGGAAGTGATTATTTTTCTCATGTGGACTTTTGAGCATAGGGGACGTGTCTCGGCTTCTCTTCTGCCTCAGTCTCACGCCCTGTTTATTTTAGTTAGAACTAAGTGCATCCAGTGTCCGGTGTGCACAGAGGATCAGCACTAGATTCCAGTCAGTTCATGTGTTCTGAGGTTCACTTAGGGGCCCCAGGAAGTGAGTTTCTGCTGGGAAGTAGATTGTCCACTCATTTGGGCTTATGAGGGAGGAAAGCACATTCAGCTCCGGCCGGAAAACCTGATGGTTATTTTTTTGGCCACGTTACTGCTAGTGACACTTCTTAGAGCACCAGAGATGTGTGTTATAAGCAGATTAAAGGTGAGAGAGATGTTCTCTTGCTTCGATTCTAATAAAGATGTTTTCTAGTTCAAAACATCTGCTTCAGCTGGGACCGCTGGACGTGTATCGTTAGATTGTTAGCAGTACCCGAGCAGGCCTCTGCATGAGCCCTTGGTAGCCGTGCGACTGACCAGTTCGGGGCAGCGGAGGGCTGCGGCTAGAGAAGCGGAAGTGGTGGCCAGTGCGGTGCACAGGGGCGATTTGGAAAGCGATCTTTGTCACTCTGTTTTATCACCTCAGTACGTATGGCCAATTAATCGAAATAAACAGCCACAGCCTCTTTTCGAAGTGGTTTTTCCGAAGTAAGTATCAACATCGCTTCTACTTGTTGGGATGTCAACCATGTAGCGCAACGGGCGTCTCGTCGAGTAGGCAGACTCTCCTCCAAGAGCCTCAGAGAGAAGTAGGTAACACGTGACAGGAGGGCGGACTCCGCAGTCGGAGGGAAGCTCCAGAGCTAAGTGGTAACTTGGGAAATAGTGAGGCCTGCAGGTACCCTCTGCTGATGGCATCCGGACCTTTGGGTAGGACAGACACTCAACTTATCCCCTGGCGGGGGGGGACACCTGAATTCAGCAGAGGGCTGCATCCTCGGCCATGCCACGCCCTCGGGGCTCTGAGCCTCGTTCCTCTGTGTTCCTCCATCCGAACCGTGGGGCTCAGCCAAGGTGACTTTGTGGGTGCCTTGCCACACAGGAGAGCTCTGCCCGGGCACCTGTGTCAACACACCTCCCCCAGCGGGTGGTGAGCCAGGACGGGGAGCCCCTGTAAGGGGTGCGCTGGGCTTGCGTGCTTGCATCCGTGACCCATCTTGTCCCGAGTCGTGCAGGTGGCAGGCAGAAGGAAGGAGGGAGGGCGCTGAGGCACCTGTGCCAGGCGAGCCAGGGCTGAGCCGGTGTGGGCTCAGGCTCACCGTCCTGGCACGTGAAGGGGGCAAGGGGGCCGTGTGGGTCAGCCTCCTCCTGTGTGTGGCCCTGGCTCCTTGGATTTAGGGATTTCTCCACGGGGCCGTCAGGAGACGGTGGGCTTGTGGGGCCACCTGGGGTCAGAACGAGGCTGGGCAGTGAGTGCAGGTATGTGTGTGCAGCAGGCAGCGTGAAGGGTACAAGTCAACGTTAAAGGAGTGTTTTGGTTCCAGAGCGGCAAGCTGGTAACAAGATGTTCCAGAAGATTCAGGACTTGATTGATGACAAAGATGCGCTAGTGTTTGTGCTGATTGACGAGGTAGGCGCACCTGGACATCACGCCACGTTCCTGTGACTGAAGGAAATCTGGCCCCTCTCTGAGCCCGGCCTCCATCCGGCACTCATGTCACGCAGCCCTCTCCTCCCCGGCGTCCCACACGGCACACTCTTGGCATAGTGGGCTCACACACACCCATTTACTTGTCCCTCACTCACTCGGTTAATGCAGCGCATGGCTGCCCCTGGGGCCGGGTACTGTCCCTTTCGACCTGTCATCCCGTCCCCACAGGTGGAGAGCCTCACGGCCGCCCGCAACGCTTGCAGGGCAGGCACCGAGCCGTCAGATGCCATCCGCGTGGTCAATGCTGTCTTAACCCAGATCGATCAGATTAAGAGGTAACGCTGATTTGGTGGTCTCACGTGAGAAGCCACAGGGAGGATGTGAGGTGGCTGCACGTCTCTAGACCTTTCTTGGCTCCTCTTACTGGAAACACGGCTGCTGAGTGTTGGCCCTTTGTCCATACCTGAGGCAGCGTGTGTGCCAAATGCAACACTTCAAGGTTAGGTACTTTCACTAAAGTGTTGGAAACGTAAAGCAAAACTCAGGTATGCAGAGAAGCAGGTGACAGTGAAACACGGCCTCCCTCAGGCACCAGTGCCAGCACCGCCCAGCGCTCGTTGGCGTTGAAGGGCTGGCGACGGGCAGGTGAGCATCACCCGCACGCCCTTCGCGGGGCCCTGAGCCCGTGCAGCTTTAGGGAGTGACTGCTCATAACCTGACTCACGAGGAGGTGACGTCCACACCAGAACCCCCAGCTGTTTTCTGCAGGGCCTCACCGCCCCTCCACCGGCCACAGCTCTCATGGTAGGTCCTGGGAGTGCTCTCCCGCACGGAGGCCTCCAGGCCGCAAAATGTCACTAGGGAGCCAGCTTGTCGAGTGTGGGACTCACAGGGAACTGAATTGTTCCAAGGGGTGTTGTCCAGGCCTTCGCCATAGGGTTATGACAGAGAGGCTCTGATTTCCTGAGCTGCAGCTGCTGTCGGGACCGGCTGCAGGGGCCCCAGCTCCAGGCCAGCCACGTGAGCGGTGCAGCTCTTCCCTACTTCCTTCCCCGCCCCTGCTTCTCAGTCCGGTTTCTGCCCCTCCCACACCTGAGAGCCGTCTGCTGTCCCTGGAATGTTCTGCAACATCTGACCTCTGGCAACACCTCCCCTGCCTCTACTCTCCCGACCACCTAGTTTCTGCTGCCGGCCTCCTTCCCTCTTCTGTGGTTCACCCCTCGAGGGCCTGCGGGTCCACCTGGACCAGGCGTCGGGCACGCTCCCAGGGTGCTCACTCAGCCCTGAAACCCCTGCCTCCAGGGTTCCCATTGCAGTGAGGGCCTTACCATGCAGCCACCGCTCGAGCCAGAAGATGGGGCCCCGACACCCCTCCTTTTGTCGCCAGGTGTCAGCTTAGGAGGGAATGGAGACACGTCGGCCTCTGGTTTCCCTCAAACCTTCCTGTCCCACTAACTTCATGCTTCCTGTCCAGTCCCCTGTAGGGCACCCTTCCAGGCCTGCCTTTGTGTGGATCTGACTCTTTGGGACAAAGCCTGTCCCCAGACAAGACTCCTAGCCATGTAATCCCTCCACCCACGCTCCTACGACCCACGTGCCCCCTGCCCCTACTCTCACTGGCTCACCCCTGTGCTACGCACCTGTTGCCAGATACCAGGTGAAGCTGGCCCGCCTGGGGTCCCCCGGGCCACACGCTTTCTGCAGCCTGTCTGTGTGTCGACTTGAGCTCCAGGGGAGCACTGCCGTGTGCCCTGCACCCAAGCCCAGTGAGCTGGGAAGTGTGCTCTCCAGGATGCTTTGTGCCTGCTATGTGCTGGCCACGTCGGCGGACAAACTGGACAATGGGGCTGTCTTGTCCTTTGGAACCTAAAGGGGAAAACAGCCAATAAACAGTATAAATAATTCAGCTCCACAGTGCGTGGGGGTCACAAGAGCTGCATGGCAAGTTACTTAGCAGACCGTGCCCAGGCAGGTTGACGGGGCGCTCAGGATGCTGCGCACAAAGTGAGAACTTCAAGGGGTGCTTGGGTGGCTCAGGCGGTTAAGCTTCTGACTTTTGATTTCCACTCAGGTCGTGATCTCCAGGTCATGAGATCAAGCCCTGCGCTGGGCTCTAAGCTGAACGTGGAGCCTACGTGGGATTCTGTCCCTCCCTCCCTCCCGCACTCTCTCTTTTTCTCTTTCTCTCTAACCTCTCTGCTCTTTTTTTGCACATACACGTTTTCTCTCTCTGTCTCTTGAGATAAAAAAAATTAGGGGGAAAAAGAAAAAACAAAGTGAGCTTTGCCATGCCATGGTTGAGGAAGGAGAGGCAACAGTGAAGTGGGGGTCTGGGAGAACTTTCTGGAAGACAGGAGCAACATCTGCTTGGTGCTCAGCCAGGAGAGCCTGGTGGGAATCAGGCCCGGCAGGTACTCAGGTGGGGGCCTCGGGAGGCCTTGTAGGCCAGCGTTGGGACCTGGAGTGCAGCCGGCTGAGACGCTGGCTGAACACCGGAACCTTCTTGGACAGAGGGTATAATGGAGTATCTGAGGCACCGGGCCGCTGAGGCGCTCGCTCCTCTGCCTCCAGGCACTGCAACGTAGTAATTCTGACCACTTCCAACATCACGGAGAGGATCGATGTGGCCTTCGTGGACAGGGCTGACATCAGGCAGTACATCGGACCGCCCTCTGCAGCAGCCATCTTCAAAATCTACCTTTCCTGTTTGGAAGAAGTGTTGAAGGTACTGGGTGTTCTTCTGGCTGGGTTTCTCGTGTGTCCTTAATTCTTTGACGCAGTTTAAAATAGCTAATTCTGATATGGAAGGAGTTATTTGAATGTGGCGTTAACCATCTCAGATTGGAAACTGCAGTTGGTGTGTCTTGCAGGTTGAACCGATAGGTGAAATTAGGGCTACCAACTCCATATGTTTTCTCTTCTGGCACGAAAATGATCATCATTGTATGATCTACTGATCTGCTGACGATGAGTGAGTGGGAGGGGTGTGGTAACATGCCGGACATGTCCTGGTTCACACGGAGGCCTTCTGACTGCAGGCCATACTTCACAGAGACGTCGTCTCGACTGGAGGTCCTAATTCACAAGGAGATCATCTGACCAGAGGTCACAGTTCACAGGGACAGTCTCTTGACTGGAGGCCATAGTTCACAGGGATGTCACCTCACCGAAGGTCATAGTTCACAGGGAGATCTCCTGACTGGAGGTTATGGTTCACAAGAAGGTCATCATGACTGGCGGTTGTTGTTCATTGGCTACGATATTCATGTCGCTTTGCTCCCGTATTCTAGTGGCAGTAGTGGGTACAGCAGCCGTGGGCAAGGTAGCCCTCCCAGTGGGTCCGGTGTAAATCACTCTAACCGGGACCTGGGTGCTAGGTGTTCAGGACACTGGGCACAGCAGGCCCGAGGCAGGCAGTCCCTTGTCCCAGGGGAGCGTTCCTGAGCCCCGAGTCTGGGTGACATGCAGTAACTAAACCAGCTGGCAGCTGGCAGGGGATTTACATGGTGATCGTTACCATGGCGGCATCGTAACAAGATGGCCAGGGGTAGGATCGACCCACAACCTGGCACCACGGAGCTGGGGCCCTGATGCCCTCAGCAAGGATCACGCAGCCCCTGACAGCGACGGGAGGGCTGGTCTGGCGTGTGTACCCCGTCCCGCTTTGCTGTGGCACGGAGAAAGTGGGGGACCCGTGGAGCTTTGACCTGAGGTCCCAAGCGAGCTCCAGGAAGTGCTGGTGCCGAGAAGTCAGTGTGATGGGACCCCGCCGGCGGCCACGCTCACACTTGTGCCACTCGTCTGGGAGATGTTCTGAGGTTTCGCCAGTTAACCTACGGACTTTTTCTAGAAGCCAAGCGAGTGGGACAAGCGTTCTTAGCCAGTTTATAGGAAATGAAGCCATTCCAATGACGGAGTGGAAATTTGGCCAGGGTGAAGGTTGTCGGCGTGTGACTGGCCCACTCCATCAGGAGCCCGCAGTTGTCGCGTGCACTCGGAGGGGCAGCAGGGCCAGTTCCAGGGAGGCTGCAGGGACCCTGAGGGAGTGTCACTTAGGAAGGTGAGAACAACCCCTAGCGTAAACCCCGTTTCTTAGATTTACTCACAGCCTTCACCAGATCTCCAAAATGTGCAGAGAAAGCCATTGGTTCTTGGTTTTCTCCTGGTTCCTAAGTCAAATCAGTTCATGTTAGAAGTCGTTCAGTAGTGGTTCCTGGGCACCCTGACCGGCAGGTGGCGGCTTCTAGCAAAGGGCCTCCCGTGTACAGACACGTGGCTTAGAGGGGAACGGCGTCCAGACCCAGGGTCGGCTGCGCCATCGTGCCACATAACAGTCTTCAAAACAACGAACAAAGGGCGCCTGGGTGTCTCAGTTGGTTAAGCGTCCGACTTCAGCTCAGGTCACGATCACAGTTTGTGGGTTCAAGCCCCGGTCGGGCTCTGAGCTGGTCTGAGACGTGTTTTGTCATCTGTAATATCACCTGGGTTTGAAAAAGCGGGGACGCGCGCACGAGCGAGAGGGGAGCGAGTGGCCTGTGTCCTGGCGTGGCTGCGCTGAAGGGCGGGCTGCTGTCCCTGTGGCCGACGCTGTGCACTCCGCCCACGGACCCTGCGTGACATCCTGTCTCTGTCTCCAGTGTCAGATCATATAACCTCACCAGCAGCTACTGACCCTCCGGGAGCTGGAGATGATTGGCTTCATTGAAAACAACGTGTCAAAGTTGAGCCTCCTTTTGAGTGAAATTTCAAGGTGTGAATTGCCTTCATTTTTATCATCTAGGAAAGTGCATTTGGTGTGGTCACGGGCGGTTGTAGCTGACTAGAGCAGCCTGGGGTAGTGGTTTGGGGTCAGAGGACAGGGATTTGGACCCTAAGGCATCCGTCACACGTGCACTGGGAGGGCTTCGAGAGCCCACGACTGCCTCAGCCCCGCGCTCCTGGGCCCGAGCATAGAGGTCCACTGCCCTCCCGCAGGCGCCGTCAGGAAACAGAGAGCCGTGCCGTGCTTCTCTGGAGGGACAGATGCCAGGTTAAGGCTCTCACGGTGCATCAATGGTTTCTTAGATGATATTTGTTAAATTTTTACAAGTTGGACAAGAAAAACGTAGACGCTTCTGTCTAAGTAAGCGAGCAGGGTGAACAGCGGCAGAGGCCTGCACTTGGTGCTTTGGGAAGTCCGAGAAAGCGTGCGGCCCGGCCGCCCTGGGCGTCAGGAGACAAGCACTCCCCACCTGAGCGCCGATGGCCGCACGCGTGCTGGGGCCTGTGGCCGGCAGCGCGGTCGACCTCCCTGACGGCTCTGGTGACCAAGGACGAGATGGAGTGGAGCCTCGAAGGACAGTTAGAATTTGGGTAAACTGGAGAGAATGGGGGAAGGCCGCGGGCGCCATGTGTGACGCTCAGTGGGCAGAGACCAGGTGGTGGTGCTGGCGGCCCAGAGGCCACACTCTGACCAGAGTTTGAACTTCATGCTGAAGCCACGAGGCTTGTGGAAGAGTTTGAACCAAGGGGTAGCCTGAAGAAGAGATGATGTTTTGGATTATCTCTTGAAGAGATTTGAACTGGTCGAGATGAGGCAGAGGAGCGTGGTTCAGACACTTGTACAAAAATAGACGTGGGGGCCAGCCTGGTTTCTTGGGGATCCGTGCCACCGGCCACGTGCCCACATGTCGCGCGTGGCTCTCCTGGGCAGGTAGCACGTCAGGGCAGCAAGGATCCTGTCCTGTCTGGGGCAGGAGCTAAGGAGGGGGAGAGACCCTACCCCCCCCCCCCCGCCCCCGCCCCGTCGAGGCCAGCTGTGGGGGAGGGACATTAAATGAGGGAAACTGTCTTAAAACTGTCCCCAAACGTGGTTCTGTTCACAGGAAGAGTGAGGGCCTCAGTGGCCGTGTCCTGAGAAAACTCCCTTTTCTGGCTCATGCGCTGTACGTCCAGGTGAGTGCCAAGCCGCCCCTGCCTCTGGGTGCTCCGTGCCCCCCACCGCCGCTCTATGCGGCGGGGCATGGCCTCGTGGGGAGTTGCACGTAACACCGTCAGGCATCTGACTTCTCTCCATGCCTGAGTGATGGGCTCTGGGGCGGGGGTGGGGGTTTGGGGGGTGGGGAGGGGAGCCTCGATGCCTCTGAAGTGACAGGATGGCCTGCCGGCGCCTCACACAGCTGTGCTCACGCTGGAGCCTCCCTGGCCCCCACAGGGGCGCTCGCCAGGAACAGCGCCTTGGAGTTTTCCCCCCACCCCGCCCTGTGCTGGGGGTGCTGCCAGTGGCCCCACCGAGGGCAGGACTGGCCCACGTGCCCGTGTCTCCTTCCAGGCCCCCACCGTCACCATCGAGGGCTTCCTTCAGGCCCTGTCTCTGGCGGCGGACAAGCGGTTTGAAGAGAAGAAGAAACTCTCGTCTTGCGTCTGATCTGGACTCCCGCCCATAATTGTGAACACAGGAAGTGACGGCGCTGCCTAGAAGTCTCTGAACACTTGGCCCAGGCTTGCGGGCTGGCAGCCCCTGAGGCTGAGTGGCGTTCAAAGAAGTGTGTTGTATTTAGCGTGTTTTTAACAACAATTGGCCTATCATTTCCACTGTTTTAAAAGAGAATTCAAGTTCTGCTGTCTAGGTGTGCTGGACAGTCGACACGAAACGCTGACAGATTTTGTTTAAAAAATGCAGTTAACATAGGTTTTAAGAAACAAAAGAAAAACTACAGTGTCTTAAATTAATGTAATCCTAGGGTTAAAAACATCTGTCTCACTGAATATGAGGTGGCTATTGCTTTCTGACTTGAGCCTGTGTAGTGCAAACGTTTCAGAGACTAATGCGTAAAAGTGAAACCCTATTCCTGTGTTCTAGAAATGGAGGAAACAATTTCAGGTAGAGTGGTCTTCGCATCCAAGGTGCTATTTGGGATCAAGGTGCAGGGAGGGGGAGCGTGTGCCGTGCAGCTCGACTCCCAGACTGGTGGTGTCGCACGGCTTCCTGCCCGTCACCGTTCAGTGCCGTTACTCGCAGCTTGAGCGCGGCTGCGCGGTAACCGCGTACAGAAGCTGCCTCGGACTTGGCCTGCCTCGCGGGACGCTGTGCTTTGCATTTACCCGACGCTCCGGTCAATTTCATGGTCATGTTTTGTACACATTTTGAAGAACACGTTGGCTTTTGTTACAGAACTTAAGTATTAAAGCTTATTCCACGAAATTTTCTCGTGTTGAGTCTCTTCACTCTGATGATTTGAATTTTATTAAGACATTCAAATGATGATGTAGCTTTTAGCCTGTCTCATGCTTTGAGGTGTTGGAAGGGACAGTGACCATTTATGGGGATGGCACCAAGAACCCCATCTGGAGCCTGGCTCTGGCCTCCTCAGGCTCTGAAGTGAGGGCAAAAGTGGTGTCTGTGGGCACCGGGGTCAGAAGAGGGGTGCGCCCTGCTCCAAGAGTGGGAGACCCCGGGACAACTCCATCTTGTGAGTTTGCTGCTGAAATGCCTGGTGTCCAGGTGCCCGGGACTGGGTTGGTGCAGACGGTGGGGGGGGAGGTGGGGGACACGGTGAGGCAGGGGGCAGGGAAGCCCAGAGGAACAGAGGTAGGTGGGGGCGGGGCCCCAGAGCCAGATGCTATGGGCAGAAGATGAGAGAGCTAAGCGCGGAGTCCACCAGACCAAGACGCGTTTCCCGGAAGGTGGGTTCTGGAGGTTCTGGGGGTGCATCTGATGCATCCCCCTTGGGCCCCTAGAGAGTGGCACTGCCCCGTGTGGTGGGACAGGAGGGGGTGCCAGGGCAGACAGAGTGGTCAGTGAAGGCCAACAATCCTGCCACATGTCCCTCTTAAGGCTTTGCAGTCCCTTCCTTCCCCACATGCCATGTGTGTCCATGTGCATGTCCGTGCCTGGGGGTGTGCGTGAGTATGGACTTCTGTGCAGGGGAGGGGGCCGTGGGGACATGGGTTTTCCCCGCTCCTCATTCCTCCTCAGGATCTAGTTCACTAGACGCGTGTGAAGAGAAAAGACGTGGGCCCTCCATAGGGACCTGCTGGAGATGGGTGGGCCAGAGTGTGAGGAGGGGGTCATACATGGGCCCTGAGACAGAGGACACGGTTCCTGGCCTCGTCCCCAGGCACGGGCTGTGTCGAGGGTACTTTGTGGGTAGCAGCCAAAACCCAGGTGCACGTCGCCAGGCATCGCTAGACACTCCCACTGGCTCAGGGCTGTCCTGCCCACAAGAGGCAGGTCCGGGAGGGGCAGGCAGAGCTGTGTTCTTGTGGTGGGTGGCCCACTCCTCATTGGTGAACTGTTGAGAGCCAGTGGCCTTGAGTGGTGTTTTGGGAGCCCGAGGCCTTGAGAGATGTTGAGAGTCAGAGACCTTGAGCGGTGTTGGGAGCCGAAGGCTTTGAGTGCAGCCTTTGTCCTTGAGTCGGACCGCAGCCAGGTCATGTGGGGAGGTTCAGAATGCCTTTGTAAAGTTTGATATAGCAAAATACATTTTGCCTGCTGAGAACTTGTGAGAGGAGATGTGCCTCGCACGTACACCACCCTCAGATTGTGGATAAATACCCGAGTGAAAATAAACTCGGGGCTGGTGACGCTTGGGGGCGCCAGCCCTCCCTTAACAACTGTGCCTTGTGGATCAGTTCATCCTCGCCACCCGATCAGGAACCGTTCGATTCTGTGACGGCTGGTCCGCCGCAGTGAACCAGACCTGAGCACCGTCCCCAGAAGCCCGGAGGGGCCACGAGATTGAACTATGAGACAGTGAGCACCCTACAGGCAGGGCAGAGTGTGTGTGACGGCCTTCTGGGCCTCTTTCCTGAGTCCTCCAAATCAGCGGGCACGAGCCATGTAGCCACAAGACCATGCCCTGGTGTGGAGGTGGGACTGGGGCCAGTAGGGGCCACCTCTTAGCCATGTCTGAGGGAGTCCACAGTCATCACTGGGTCCCAGTTTTGGCAGGACTAGGCAGAGAGTGAGCAGAGGTGGGAAGAGCCAGCGCCCCTGCACGTGACGTTGGTTTTGGTAAACATTGCGGGGGATCAGTTCCAAGGTTGCCCCAGCTCTCCCCACTGGGATGACTCTCACCGCCGGCCAGGGACCTGACGTTAAGCGTTTGGTTCATTCCCAACACACACAGCAAGGAAAAGAAGGCGGCTCTGGTGAGCTCTCCCCCACGGCTGCCAGGCCCCTCCCAGCACAGGGCCAGTGACCCACCCACCCCTTCCTTGGCTGCCACGGCTCCACAGGCCCACGTTAGTCTTTAGGCCTCCAAGGGCTCCCAAGCAGCAGGCTTGCTCATCCCTTGGGTCTTTGCCGGGAAATCCAACCCCATGTCCCAAGCACCTGAATTCTCAGTCCTGTCTTTCCCTTCAGCTCCCTCGATGACACCCTGGAGGGTGGCCCTGGTGCTCCCTCTGCAATTCAGTCTTGGGGATTCGGGAGGTCCCCAGCCAGGTTGTGCTATTTAGCCCTAGTGCTGGGGCCACTTCTGCAGGCTCACAAGGCCCAACGAGTCTGGGGAGTTAGATTCGGGACCTGTTCACACAGGTGTCTGTCGCTGGGTCGTGGTCTGGGATCCCCTGGGGGCACTCGACCACCTTGAGTCCAGGTCCCTGACCACTGAATCCTCTGTACTTCCCTGGTGTCTGGAGACTCTGGCCCTCACGATCCTTCCCAGTGATTGTCCGTCGTCCTCCGCATTTCCTTTTCTGCACACAGGATGTCCTAACACCATGGTAACAACCACCCAGTGCCACCGTCCTTACATTTGTCATTCCTCTGACCCTTTCTGGCCAGCGCACCCCCACGGCTTGAGTACAGGTGACAGCCTCCTTGGTCCCTGCCACCTGAGCACCTTCCCCGCCAGGCAGTAGGGGCCTCAACCAGGGAGGAAGCAGGATTGGACATGGGGGCCTTCGGGTCGCCAAGCAGACCCAACAGTTTGGACTCTATCAGGAAACGGAACCACTGAAGCAAAGACGGCCTGTGGCGGAGCCCTGTCAGGAGAAAGGACTGGTCCCTTGAACCGTCCCAGGGCTCGGTTCAGAGCAGACACGTTTCGTGGAAGCCGGCGGAAAACTCAAGCAGAAGCGGAGCTCTTCATCTCTCATGGCACAGCGAGCGGCGTGAGTGCCACGTCCTCTCGTCCCTCGTGTCCCTGCAGCCCCCAGGGACCCAGAGCCAACTTACCACAAAGGTAATCTCTACCATGTGAGCTCTCATTTAGGACTGGGAACCTTTCTCTATCAGATGAGTTACCATTCACAGGTAGAAACCTGTTTTCTCTGTCATGTGAGTTATTTTTTTACGAGGATTCTTCCTCCTCTGCCACAGGAGTTGTCGGTAATGGACAGCTTTCTCTCCGTATGTCATCATTTATGACAGCGGACCTTTCGCCCTGTGTCCTAAGTGTGTTGGCACCTGGACTTAACAGACGAGAAACCTCCTTGGCTGATCACGTGAGCTGTCAGTTCCCATTGCAAGCGCTTCCCTTCTTCGGTCCCATCTGAACTACTGTTTAAGACTGGAGAGCTTTCCGTGACCTTAGTTGTCATTTTGCAGTGGAATTCGTCCTTCTCTATCACTTAATTATCCTTTACGGGGAAACTCCATTGCTTTCGGATTGAATTCCTCCTATGTCACCTAAGTTATAGTTTATGACTGAAACCCACCCTTGTCTACCATCTTGAGTCACCATTTATAACTGGAACACTTCCTTCCCTGTCAACTTATTGAACATTTATTTCTGGAAACTTTTTTTTCTCTTTTCCTGAGGTGTCGTTTTTTGGCTGAATGTCTTCTCTCAATATTACGCGAGTTATAAGCCATGACTGGCTACTGTCTGTCTTCACCACCGGCTTATCCTTTATCATCGGACACCCGGCTTCCTTCATGATTTATCGGTTATGCCTGGAAATCCTCCTCTGTCACCTGAATACTGTCGAGTGTCTGCTGAGTTTACAGTTCAGGTCGACGATGCACTTCTCTCCCACATGAGTTAGCACTGAACGATGACGTCTGTGTGTCTCCGCCACCTGAGCCCTGCCTGGCGCCAGGGCTCCTTCCCCTCCTGCTCGCGCGTTTACAACTGAAAGCCTTCCCTTCCCTGTCATCCGAGTAATCATTTGTGATGAGCAGTCTTCCTTGTCACCACCTGAGCCATACTCGATGACCAGAAGCCATATTTGCCTCTGCGGAGTTATTACTCTACCCTAGAAGCCTTCCTCCATCACCCGAACTATCAATTATGACCAGAAACTTTCTCCGTCACGGGACTTACCACTTGAAACCTTTTGCTGTTGTGTGAATTATGGTTTATGGCCGGAAAATTTCAATACCTGTCGCCTGTGCTCGCATGTTTGACAGGAAGTCTTTCTGGCTCTATCACCTCTGATCACTTAGCTGCCACCTTACCAGTGGTTTGTCCCTGGAAACACTCCCCTTCCATCATCTGAATTATGATCTAGGGCTGGAAACCTCGCAGCTTTATCATTGGGAACCTCTGTCTGTATCACCTGAGTTATTTATAACTGAAATCACTTTCTCTGTCAAAACTGAATCATCATTTTTGACCAGAACTTTCTCTCCCTGTTAGCTGAGCTACCATTTATCACTGGAACAGTATTATTCTGTCACATGTGCTGTTACTTACGAATGGAAACCATCTTCTTCTAACCCCCAAGCTGTCATTAATGACTAGAAATCTTTCTCTGTGCACTGACACACCGCTCACCACTGGGGCCTTTCCCATCACCTGTGTCACAATTTACGACCAGAAAGTCCTTCTCTGGTACTTTTATTATCGTTTATAACCATGAATTATCCTTCTCAACCACCTGAGTTATTTCTGACCGGAAGCGTCCCTTCTTATCTACCGAGTCACCGTGTGCAACCAGCGACCTTCTCTTTCATCACCTACGTTTTTACACACGTCAGGTGATGATGGTCCTTCCCCGTCACCTGATGGGGCGTATGTGGAAGGAAACACTCCTTCTGTGCCCCTTGACTTGTGTCTGATGGTGGGAACCCTTTCTCTACGTCCCGAGTTTTCCTTTGTGGATACCTATGTCCCACAGCCTCTGCGCCCCACACCGCATTTTATTCTTAATGTTTTTTTTTCACTCAGTAGTAGTTTCCTGGAAAAAGAGTGTGTGGAATGGCATCTGTGAATCCGCAGGTCCTGACCTCGTCTCTGTTGCTGGTTTGAGCACAGACTTGTTTTCCCGCTTCACTGAGAAGGAGGTCACTGTGAGTGTTTCTTCCAGGGGCGTGTGCCCGCTGCACTGGCAGAGGGCTCTGCAAGGAGACGGTTCTCAGTTGTGCTGCCGAGCCGGTCTTGTTCAGAGCTTTCTTTAGTCTTCCTGAGGCAGTAAAGGAAAGGAGGCCTGCTTTCAAACACTGGGGTTGGGATTAGCAATTGCTCTAAGATGGGTTTGTTTTTGTTTTGGGTTGTTCAGAAAATAAGGGCCATTTGCTGGCACTTGCTGTCAGCCAGCCAAGCCATGGTGCCCACAGCTTGATCCTCTCACCACCTGGCCCTGGTCCTGGGCACACGGGACCCCCTTGCTCTCCCTGTGCTGGGGCCGGGGGGGTGGTGCACAGGAACCCAGCATCATGCGGGCCCCGCTGTGGCGCAGCTGGGTCTCTCCTGGCTCCATCGAGTCCTGGTGGCTGACCTGTTCCCTCCCAGTCGCCCAGAACTGCTAAGCAGCCCTGGGAGATGCAAAACCAGGCTGCTGGCACCTGAAAAGAGATTAGACGGGCCCTTAACTTGTAACCGTCTGCAAAAGGCACCGGATTCAGTTGCCTGAGATGGGTGTTGGCTTCATCCTTTGTCTGGCTGGGGGGGCCGCTGGGGCCCAGGGAGGGGACCCACCTGTGCTCCCAGAGGCAGGCGTGTGCCTGTGCACTGCCCACCCCCCCCCGCCCCGTCTCTGGCTTGGGCTGCTGCACGTGACACCGTGACAAGGGTGAGGGACATCTGGAGGGGGCAATGGCCATCCACCTGGCAGCCACCCACTCCCTCCCCTCTGGTGCGGCCACAGAGCCCAGGGAACCAGGAGAGCACGTCCTCAGGCCCAGAGCAGCACTCTCTGGCCGTCAGGTGGTGCTGCAGGTGTCCGACCCTCCCCCACTTCTGTGCCCGAGGTGTCTCCTCCCCCGTGATTCCTTTAGCCCAGCTGCAGCCTCACTTCTACTGGGGCTGGGCTGTTTGGCCGCCGTGGAGAATCTCTGTAACCGGATGTTATTTTACATTGATTTGTGAGGTGTTTTTTTTTTAATGTTTGTTTACTTTTGAGAGAGAGAGAGAGAGAGAGAGAGAACAAGAGTGGGGGAGGAGCAAAGAGAGAGGGAGACACAGAATCTGAAGCAGGCTCCAGGCTCTGAGCCGCCAGCACAGAGCCCGACGTGGGGCTCGAACCCACAAACCATGAGATCATGACCTGAGCCGAAGTCGATGCTCGCCTGACTGCCACGCCCAGGCACTCCTGATTTATGAGTTTTGAAGACCTGAGCGGAAGCCAGGCACCCGCCTTGGGCCATATTCATTTTTCTCTGGCTTGACAGCCGTCTACCCACATAAGCTGTGCCCCCGGTAAGTGGAACCAGCTGGGGCTGGGGCTGGAGAGACTGGCCCATACGAGCGACATCCTGAGTTGGCTCTGTGAATGGTGTTTGAAGTTATATTTGTTTCATCCTGGAAGGTCGCCTTCCTCAGGCCACCCCAATTTAGTGTTTGCACACCACACTTCCTGCTGGTGCCCAGGGGGCAGAACGACACAAACCCTTCCACTGGGAGCACCTTCCCCTGTGAGCACCTCCCTGTGAGCTCTTTCCCCTGGAGCCCCTTCCCTGGGAGCCCCTTCCCTGGGAGCCCCTTCCCTGGGAGCACCTTCCCCGGGAGCACTTTCCCCGGGAGCACTTTCCCATGAGCACCCTCCCCTATGAGCACCTTCCCTGTAGCACCATCCTCTGTGAGCACCTTCCCCTTGGAGCACTTTCCCGTGATCAGTTTCCTCTGTGAGCACTTTCCCCAGTGAGGACTTTCCCTGTCAGTACGTTCACCCGTGAGCACCTTCACCCATAACTATATTCATCTGTGGTCTGATTCCACTGTGAGCAGGTTCACCTGGGCGTGAATTCACGGAGACGTATACTCACCCGTGAACACATTCACCTCTGACCAGGTTGAATTCAGCCGTAACTACTTTCACTTGTGGTCCTGTTTCCCTGTGGTTCTATTCACCCGTGAGTATGTTCACCTGTGGGGAAGGAACACCTTTAAGTTGCTAAAGGAAGGCGAGCTAACGCATAGCGTGTGGCAGGGCCTAGTTATTTGTTTGTTTAATGTTTATTTTCAAGATGGAGAGTGAGCAGGGTCGGGGCAGAGAGGGGTGGCCAGGGGATCCCAGCGGGCCCCCCACCGACAGCAGTGTGCCTGTGTGGGGCTCAGCTCGGGAACGGAGAGGTGGTGACCTGAGCTGGGTTCAGACGCTCAACCATGGAGCCGCCGAGGGATCCAGGCCCTAGTGTATCTTGCCCTGGGTGTCGGGCACTTGCTGCCAGCACCTCGGGTGTCGGACGCGATGGGGGGGGATCCTGCTCCACCCACCGTCCAGTAACAGGGTTACTGTATTTTCTGCTGACACGTGACCTCTTTTCTTTCCCTTCTGGAGAATAACTGGCAACCTGTCCAGTTTTTATTTGGCCTGACTTTCGGTCGAAAGGTAGGGGGGACCTGTTGCTTCAGCGGGATACACAGATGGGGAAACTGCCCACATTCTGATTGAAAAGATGGACTTTTACCAGGAACAGCAGAGCCCGACGACGCGTCTCCCCTTCCTTGTGTTCGGAAATCAACCCGGAATTGGTGTATTTTCTAGGGTCCTTTGCTGGGGATGTTTACTTAGTGGGACAAGCAAGTATGGCTACTGCCACTTACACCTCAGCAGGTGACGAGCTGTGGGTTGTGTGTGGGTAACGACCAAGCAGACACTGTCTCGTTGCCATGTGAACTTTGAATTGATGCCTGCTTTGTTCGGCACAAGCCTGTCAGTCATCGAAAGCCTTCGGCAGTCAGTGCACCCAGACCTTTGGTACGGACCAGGGATCCGGGGATCTGCACACATCCCGACGGGCCAGCCTCGTCTGACCCCGTGCGACCCCCACCAGTCCTGTCTGGCCCCCATCTGACCCCCACCATTCCCGTCTGGCGCCCATCTGACCGCCATCTGACTCCCGTCTGGCCCCTGTCTGATCCCTCTCTGTCCCCTGTCTGGTCCCCATCTGGCCTCTGTCTGACCCCTGCATGGCCCCCATCTGACCCCCACCTCCCCTCCAGCTGACCCCTATCCCCATCTGACCTCTATCGGCCTCCGTACGGCCCTTATATGGTTCCTGTCTGACCCCTGTCTGACTCCCACTGGTCCCGTATGGCCCCCAACTGGCCCCCGCCTGGCTCCTGTCTGTGTGGTACGGCGAGTCTTTGTTCCCGTGGCTCAGCCCAGGTGCGTCATCCGAATGAGGGGCCAGTGACCTCGAGGGCTGTTACAACAGGATATTTCAGAGAGAGCATCCTAGCTTGCCTGGGCTCCTTGCCCGCCACGTCCTCTGCTTGTGCCCTTTTATTCCCCGCGGAAATCCCGCTCGCACACTCCGTGTCATCTCCTGCATCCCAGGAATGGGTAACAGATGCGGAGTGACCCAGCGAGGGTCTCAGGCCAGTGGGGGTGTACCCCACGGAGCTAGGCGTCTGCGCCGGTGCCAGTCACCCGGCGGTCGTGCCCCTGAAACCTCCGATTCCCAGCAGCGTTTCCGGTGTTCCTCGTGCTGAGGAGTTTTGAGCAACAAGGAAGGAGAGGCACCCTTTCTTGTCGCCTCTCTGGGGCAGGCATGTCCAAAACCGCCCCTGGAGGAAGTGTGCAGCCCTGCGCCGTGTCCAACTCTGGTGTCCGCTCCGCCTTCCACCTCCACACGCGGCCTGTCCAAGGACTCCCTGCTCCCTCTCTCACCCTGTGCTGTCAGGCAGGGGCTCCGTGTCCCCAAATGTGGGGCTCAGAGACTCGGGGTCCTCCCTGGGGGGTGACCGAGTGAGCTCCCGCTCCTGCTTATCTGGGCTTCCTTGCTGGTCTGTGCCTTCAGGTTTCAGGTGGCCGCGGGTGGGGACAGTCTCACCTTTCTGTTATTCTGGGAACTCGGACACTTGTTCTGTTTTCCATTTGTGTGATCTGCTCTGTCCCGTAGCCCCAGGCGTGGGCGCCGACCCTCCATCCCCCTCGGCCATGAGGGCTCTGCCAGGGCCCCTGTCCCTCGTGGGTGCCGCCGCCGCGGCCTCCGGGTGCCCCTGGCCCAAGCCTCGTTCTGTATTCCAGCCACTCTGTGTTTTTCCTCCGGACGTGTCCTGCTCATTCTCCGTAGCCGCTCTCCCTCGTCCCGGAGTTTGGTTACTGTCCTTGTCACGCGCTTCATCGTCAGCTCGGAAGATGCCCTCAGATGACTCCTCCAGCGGCTGCTTGGGGGTGACCCCTCCTGGAGTCCAGACACCTTTGCCTTTTGTTCGAAGTTCCCGTTCGTTCAGGTTCATTCGCCTGCTTGGGGTTTTCTCCGCTGCTGGTGCTGAGGTCGTGACACCTCCCTCTCTCCATCGCCAAGATGCCCCTCAGGGATTCGAGGTCAAAAAGTGGTGGTGGGGGGGGGTGGGCACGGGATGTCTGGTGGCTGAGGCAGGGGCTCATCTGAGGACGTGACCCCGGGCCAGGAGGCACCTGGCAGAGGCAGGGCCCGAGACTCTGGCTCCCTCCTGGGGGAGCCGCACCAACCTTCAGGGAAGCAGGTGGGCCTGGCCCGCTGAGCGCCCGAGGCCACCAGCAAGATCGTTCCCCTGCAAGGCCGCATCGGGCACAGACGTTAAGCTTTAAGCCATTCGGCCCACACCCCGCTTCCGCGACGGGGCTGTCGGGGCGGGTGTGGCTGCGTCCGGCTGCCCTCATCCACCGCAGGGAGAGACCGGGCAGACAAACTCGGGCTTCCAGTCAAGTGCAGCCGCGTGGAGCTCTTGCCGCAGTGCTCCAGCGCTCGCCCCTGTGGCCGGGAGGGGGCGGGGGGGGCAGGGGCAGGGGTAAGCTACCAGTGCACGCGGCCGCCTCACCCACTCAGCACAGCACTCGCTCTGGGGAGACTGTGTGGAGGCCAATAAGCACAGCAGACACAGAACCGACCGGGAGCGCGTGCACCTGAGTGCACCTCTGCGTGACCCTGGACATGACCCTGGACACGACCCTGCTATGCCCACGTGTCGTGGAAATCGTTTTAATGGAAATGGGTTCCTGCCTCAGTTATATGGTTTTAAAACCTCATCCTCTGAACCACAGCCACAGGAAGGCTTTTCAGACTAGACGTCCTCCACCTCCTGGAAGGTTCGCACACGGACACGGACAGACACACAGAGACAGAGACAGACACGGACAGACACAGACAAGGACAGAGGCACGTAGAAACAGGCACACACAGAGACATGGACAGATTCACAGACACACGGACAGACACAGGCCCACTGCCACGTCTCCCCAGGCTCCTCTGGTCGTGGTTCCCTGACTCGCTTGTCCTTGAGGAGGGCTCTGGGGCGTGTGCGAGGCCCCTCTGTGAAGGCCTGGAGCCACGGGCTTGGGAGGTGAGCTGCTGGCCCCATCCTGTCTTCCCGAGGGAAGCTGGCAGCTTCCTGGTCTGTGGTTTGGTGTCTCGTTAACTCTGGAAGGTTCCAGGCACTTTCATGTCAAATGAGTCCTCTCCCTACTTCCCTCCCTCCTCCTGGAGTTCCAGCTGCATGTGTGTGGGTCCACGGGGCCCTGGGCCCCCCTGCTCCTGTCTGTCCACTTTTCCCGCTGGAGCCCCTAACACACCCATCAGGTTATTCTAAATCCCAGTCCCCAGGGGCACCTGGATGGCTCCATCGGTTAAATGTCGGCTCTTGATTTCGGCTCAGGTCACGATATCTCGGTTTGTGGGATGGAGCCCTGAGTAGGGCTGTGCCTACTGGGACTCTCTCTCTCTCTCTCCCTCTCTCTCTGCCTCTGCCCCAGCTCTCGAATGTACACGCGCTCTCTTTCAAAATAAACAAACTTTTAAAGAATGAAAATAATAAAAAATAAATCCCAGTCCCCAAATTCTAAAATCCCTGCCGTGCCTTGTAGAGTCTCGTCCGGTGGTCACGTTTCCCGGACGGTGGAGCATCAGGCGATTTGTGTTGAAGCCAGACAGGTGTGCTGGCCAAGCGGCACCGAGCGGGGAAGGCCTTTCCTGTGATGTTCATGTCCTTCTGGCCAGAGAGGCTGCGCTTGCTGGTGGCTGCCGCACCGGGGCTCAGAGGCCTCAGTGTCCTCTGGTGTCTTTGTCGTTGTCTCCCCTCCCGGTTTTGGGGGTCCCTGAACCCCTCCTTCAGCAGCAACTATGTCTTCCAGCTGCGTGCAATGCAGGCGGCCAATTGTGCGGGACGGAGCATCCTGGGACGGAGCATCCTCCAGGGCCCGGTGTCCCCCACTCAGGCGAAGCCTCCCCTGATGGGATGGCACCCAGTCACCGTGGGGACCAAGCCCCAATCTCCAGCCCAGGGCGGATGTGTTTGCATCTTCACCGTGAGAAACTGGTGCGGTTCCTGGAGTAGAACATGAAGCTGTGTGGCCCTAAGGCCGTGGCCCCAGGGGTCTGTCCTTGCTCTGACTCATGACCTTCGTCCATTCACGAGAATGACCTTTAGGTGTTTCTACCAGTTTCTGGGTGCAGTGAGCCTCCAGCTCCACAGACTGGAGGCGGTGGTTTCCCTGTGCCTCAGTCCTCTGGTGTGGTGGAGGACAATGCGAGGACCCTCCTTCTCACAGGGTCCAAGACGGGGAACCTCATCCCCACCCCTATCTGGGGAGAAGTTGGACGGTTCTGCCATTACCTGGGGGCCAGAGACTTGCCCCCAAAGGACAGGCTGTACCCACCCTCCGTGCCCACTCTGTCCCGTGGTGACGCATCTACCTCATGTCCCCCTTACCACTTCCCCTCCGACTACAGGTGGGGCTGGAGGGCATGCGGGCTTTCAGGCACGTCAGGGTCTCCATCCCCAGGGAGACGTGCAGGGGACCTGAGACATCCTTCCCTCTCCCAATATCCCCCTGCCCTGGACCCCACACGTCCTGCAACGCAGGGCCACGGGGGACAGACATGGGCTGACTTGGGCGTGGCAGCACGTGACCGTGACATGGCGAGGCTGGGCCTAGGTGTCCAGTTGGCAGCCACCAACCACCGGGCCTGTGGGGTCCCTGAAACCAGCCCTCCACAGAGACGTGGAAAGACACAGCGCAGGGAAAGGGACTCAGAGCATCTTGGCAACAACTTCACATTTTGGTTAAATTTTGGCCAAAATTATATTTGGGGTACATTGGGTTAAATAGCATATTATTAAAGTTAATGACATCTGTTTCTTGTTGGGTTTTTATTCTTTAAATTTTTTAAATATTTATTTTCGAGAGAGAGACAGAGAGACAGAGAGAGACAGAACATGAGCAGAGGAGGGGCAGAGAGAGGGGGAGACAAGGAATCCAAAGCAGACTCCGGACTCTGAGCTGTCAGCAGAGCCCAACTCGAGGCTCAAACTGGCAAACTGTCAAGATCGAGACCTGAGCCGAGGTCGGAAGCTTAACCGGCCGAGCCACCCAGACGCCCCTGGTTTTTTTCTTCATGTGCCTGTTAGAAAGTCTAGTCTTACGTGTATGCCTTGCAGTGCATTCTCTCGGGCGGGCTGGTCCAGACAGAACCATCTGAGTGATAAATCCTTGTGCCTTTGATTTATGGATAAAGTTTTCAGAGGAAGGAAGTGCAAACGATTTTGCTAATTTCGTGGTCCCGCCTGGAAAGGCTCGTTGCGCCAGTTCACTAAAATACGAACGTCACGGCCTCGGTTAAGAAGTTGCACGGCGAGGCAACCCCGGCCCAAAGGTGGACGGACACGCGGGCACACAGGTCCAGGAGCGGGCAGAGAAGCAGAGGGTCCACACTGCAGGGACACGGCGAGGCCTCCCCGAGAGCCGACCCCGTGGCTGGGGGCTGCCGCCGAGCCCTGCACTCGCCGCGGAGACCCTGTTCCTGCCGCTCCTGCCGCGCCGGCTGCAGGCCCAGGTCAGCAGACACTTCATGCTCAGTGTGTGGGGGGGTGTGGGAGACCGCCCCCGAAGCAGCCTGGACCCCCCCCCGGCCCGGCCCTGCCCAGCAAGTGCTCCACTGTTCGCTCCCCAGGAGCACCGAGGTCCCGGCCCGCCGGGGTGCCCACCACCCCTAAGATCCCACGGAGAAGGGGACCCTCCGGTCGACAAGGAAGTAGCCCCATCTCTCCACGGTCTACCCGCGTCAGTGTCCACCAGCCAGACCCCAGGGTAACGGCAGCCAAGGCCCGCAGCCCGGCACCACGTCGCGGGGAGGGGATTTCAGGAGGTGTGGGGTACAGCCCTCACAACCCCCGCTGGGTCTCTCCGCTGGGGGCGCTGGGAACCCAGGCGGCTCCAGCCCTCGGTCTCCCAGGGCCCTGCGGGCCGCCTCCGTGTTGTCAGAGGGGCAGGAATGGAGTCTGGGGACTGTGCCTGCGTCTTTCTGAGGACAGGAGTAACTGAGAAGGGAGGGAAGCTGGTTTTCCCGGGGCCATGGGTCCGGCTCGGAGCTTGCGGGTGCGCACGCAGGCCCGGGGAGGTGACTTCGCTGCAGGACAGCCTCCACGCGAGGCTCTGCTGGTCCTTCAGGGTTCTGGAGAAAGCGCCCTGGCAGCTCGAGGGGCAGTGCCCACCACGCCTTGTTCTGGTCCGTTCCTCCCTCTCGCTCCGATGACACCGCTGTTTGTGCCACGGCCCCCGAGCAAGACACTGCTTGATTTTCGCTGACCTCGGTCTCCTTAGGGAGTGACACGGCCTCCCCCCCAGAACGGGAGCAGCACCGACTGCCCAGAAGCGTCCACGGCATCGCCACAGGGGTGAGGCCTTGACGTCTTTGGGGGATGTTATCGGCCCACACGTCCCAGTGCCTAGCACAACGTGTGGTGCGGAGCCGGCAGGCGGTCGGTGCTCATCGAGGGGATGAATGAATGAGCCTGCCCCCACCCTGTTTCCACGGAACCTGAGGCCTTGAGTTCCCGCTGCTGCAGAGGTGACCGGGCAGAGATGACTGGGCAGGAGGCGAGCCAACAGGAGCACAGAGGAAGCAGGAGTGTGTGTGCCTAAGCCCAGGGTTTAGGTGCCCGTGGTGGGGGCACTGCCTCTCGGCCCTCGTGATGTGGGGGGGCTCCTCCAAGCAGCGATGAAGATGAGGGCAGCCCCACGGTGCGGTGACCCAGGGTGCAGAGGCATCCGGGAGGTGGGACGGGCCGGCAAAGACTCCGCGTGGGGCATTGTCCAGGTTTCCTGGACCACGTGTGCCAGGCCTGGACACGGGAAGGCCAGGGGCAGGGGTGGCGAGCGTTTCCTGGGACGGGTCTCAGGGCCAGGGCTGGAGGACACCAAGCTGTAGCCCTCCCAAGCCACCCGGTCAGAAGGACGGATTTCCGGGGTCCCAGCGTGAAGTGGAGGGGAAGTTGGCGGCCCCGCCTGGCTCAGAGGGAGGGAGGACTCGAAGCGCGGCTAGAAAGCTCCGGCTTACAGAGCCATTCGGGTCCTCGCCCCGTGGCCCTGGCCCGGCCCCCAGGCGAGGACCACGGTGGCATGTGGGCCAGCGTGTGAGTCATCTGTCTCCAAGTTTGGACCTGGACGGGGAGCAGCCGGGGCGCATCTCGCCAGGTCTGTACGATGACGACTGACACAGGGCTGTAAGAGTCGGGCCCTTTCGATGGGGTGAGCAGGACCCCCTTCAGCCTTCCAACTGGTGTGGGGCGCCCCTCCCCACCTGACGCGATGCCCTGGCTCTGGCCTCTTGCTCCCAGCACTGGGGGCTCCCCTGCGGGTCAGGCTCACCGCCTTCCCTCCCCCGTCGTGAAGGTCACTCTCTGTAGGTGGACCAAGGGGCATCCAAACGGTGGCTGTTAGGCGACTGGCAGCACCCACCCCTGCACACAGGTACCTCTCGACCCCTCTGAGTCCCCTCAGATGCGTGCAGAGCAGGCCCCCCACCTCACCCGGCCACAGGTGTTCGACACAAGGTGACCAATAGGGCCCTGTTCTCTCTCTCCCCAGGGCCGGGTCCACGGGCTCCCAGCATCTGTGACCCCAGCCCGTCCCTGCAGCCCATGTCCCATGCCTTCCGTCCCACCCTCCCAACGCTGCTGCTCACACTCCTCTGATTCCCCAAGCAAACCGTGCCTTAGCTGGCAGGCAGTCGAGTCCCGCGAAACGTGCTCGTACCCACAGACAGACCGTGAATCCGTGCTGTCTTCTCATTCCTCTCTGAGCTCTGAGAGGGTGGGGCTGGACCCTGCCTCCAGCAGCGATTCAACCGGGTTTCACGGATGAGAGAAGGTCAAGAGGTGGCCCCATGAGCACCTGAGCCTGGTGCTGAATGAAGCTCCGGCAAACGTAGCCCCACTTGGCCGGCTCACAGCCATGACGGCCCCTCGAGAGCCCGCGGCTTCTGGTCCAGAGTGTAACCAGATCGTGATTCCGACTTACCTTTCTTCCCCGATGGCCCGGCAGACTCGGGCAGAGCTCCGGACCACAGGGGCCCAGCCGAGCGTGTGGGCCGTGGGAACGTGCGGTGTGTGTAAGGGGGGAGGGCCCCGTGGCCTCCGCCCAAGAGCTCACGCCTGGTGGTCATCCCTCTACCTGAAATCTCCGCAGATTTCACATGGGAGATGGAAAGTGCACACAAGGCAGACACGTGCGGACCCTGAGCAGAACCTCGGGCCGGCCCAGGGCAGTGGAATCCATCGATGCGGTGCACGGGCATGCCCGGCCTCCGGTGCGGACAGCCCCTGCAGGCACCTCGGCCACGGGGCACGACGTGCACTCCTAGGAGACTGTGCCCACCCAAAGAAGGAGAAAAGCTTGCCAACCTCACCAGTCATTCTGTAATGTCAGGGAAGGAGTAGAGTGAGCAAATGCAGGGCGGGTGGGGTCTCCTAGACCAATGCTGTCACTGGAGCTCAGGGTGGGCAGACAAGATCCAAAGTCCACTCCGGCACCCTTGATAATGGGTGAATATGGGGATAAGGATGGGGATGGGGATGGAGATGAGGATAGGGATGGGGAGGGGGAGGGGGAGGGAGAGGGGGAGGGGGATGAGGATAGGGAGGGGGAGGGGGATGGGGATGAGGATGGGGAGGGGAATGGGGAGGGGGATGAGGATAGGGAGGGGGAGGGGGAGGGGGAGGGGGATGAGGATGTGGAGGGGGATGGGGGTGGGGAGGGGGATGGGGGTGAGGGTGTTGACAGGAATGGGGGAGGGGATGAGGATGGGGAGGGGAATGGGGATGGAGATGAGGATAGGGAGGGGGAGGGGGAGGGGGAGGGGGATGAGGATGTGGAGGGGGATGGGGGTGGGGAGGGGGATGGGGGTGAGGGTGTGGACAGGAATGGGGGAGGGGATGAGGATGGGGACAGTGATAGAGGTGGGGAAGAGGAGAGGAGAAGTATCAGTGGGTGAGCTTCTCTCTAGAAGACACTGAAGGGCTCAGACATGAGAGGAAAGCCGTGTGGTGGGAGGCGACGTGCATGGAGGCCCCCACAAGCCCAGGAGTGCTGGCGGCACAGGGAAGCAGAGGGAAGCCCGCCTCCCTCAGAGCCGTGGAGGGAGCACGGGCCCGTCCACACTTCAGCGTCAGCCTCCTAGCCCCAGACTGTGAGAAAATGAATTCTATTCAGTGTGTTGTCATCTGTCACAGCAGCCACAGGACACACTGCAGTTATAGCCAATCTGTCTGAGGGGGTGAGGGGGACCCCAGGATCTGGGACAGGACGGGGGGGTCTCTGGGAAGTTCCAGGTCTCTCAGCTGCTCCCCCTAGCTGGCGGTGGCTGCAGAGCCAGTCTGGGGTCCCCGGGCGGCTGGCCCCACGGCAACGGGGAAGGCCAAGGCAAAGGTCCGCCTCTGTGGGTCTGCAGGAGTCCGGACAGACACTGCCCCCGAGTCTCTGAGGCTGAGTGTGGCATTTCCCAAAGAAAAGTCCCCAACTATGACTTCCTGGCAGCCATGGGCTAGCTGACCCAGGACAATTCCTCTGCCGTTCCCCTGTCTGCTCACGTCCCGCCTTCCTGCGGGAACGTGGACACGGGGCCTGTCCCACTGGGCAGCAGTGGTGGCTCTCTGGGACACCGCCACTTGCTCCGGACCGCATCCTGGCAGCGGGCCAGGGCCACACCAGGCGCTCCCTTTGCTCCTCGGCGAGTCCTGAGTGACCGTGTCTGTCTCCCAGACGACCCACCTCACTTTGGCTGCAAGTCCCCAAAGGGCTTCCCGGCTGTCGGCCAGTCCTGGGCCGAAGGCTGCTCCCCAGCCCACTGGCTGAGAGGCAGAGTGTGCGGCCAACTCAGCGAGGCTTCGGGATTTCCTGTCTCCTCCTCCCGGTGTGCTCGGGTGTGGCTGGAGATGTCCAAGAATAAGGGCACCTGCAGACCCCCGGGGCCCACGGGCGCCCCCCACAGAGTCCCACGCCCACAGAGTCCCACGCCCTCTCTGCCTCTGCACCTCCTGGGCTGAGCCTTCCTCCCCGCAGCGATGCGTCTGTGCCTGGGCGCCCAGCTGGAGACACCCGGCTGCCTGGGGTGACTGTATCCGTGTGGACTGCATCCACTCCCCGGTGGCCCCACGGGTAATTTCTCAGCACGGCTGATTCCAGCGGGTCAAGCAAATGCAGCTTCTCCAAAGCGTCAGCCTCCTGCAGCCGGTCTTAGCAGGTAAACCCAGGAAACATTAAGCACAGGCGTTCGCCTGCGGTCGTCTCTGGGCCTCTCCAGCCTGGGAGCAGGAGACTTGGGACCACCCCACCAGGCCTCCAAACGGGTCCTCTGGGCGGGGAGCCCCCACCTGGTTTTCTCTCCCAGGGCTGCCCTGTTGGAGACGGCCTCAAGGTGAGTGTCGGTATCCCCGATGTGGGCCCAGCTCCCCCCGGACCTCGGCGGCCCCCGGGGCCTCACAGGTCGCACACCGAGGCACCAGGGAGCAACATGCCTTCAGCTCTCCCCCTGCGGGGCCACCTCTGGGGCCAGCACCAGGCATCCTGTTCCCTGGCCCAGACAGCAGCTCTTTCCAGACCCGACCACGCACCTCTGCAGCCAGCCAAGTGGACGTTGGAAGCCCCTGGCCTGGACCCTGTCCCCCTGTGGCCGAATTCCACAGCCTCAGGCTCCCTGAGCCCCATTTCCTGTGGCTTCTCTTCCCAGAGGAGCAGCTTCTTCTACTGTCCTGGCGGAAGTTTGGGGGTTCGAGGGTGGATTTCCCTGGATGCAATCCCTGTCTCTTTGGGACAAGCTAGCAGCGTTTCCGTTGACATAAATCTCTAAAAAATACGCTAGATCTCTGTGCATCTTTTGGAATTCACTCCATCAGTCAAAAGCCAAATCCCCAGGGTGGTCAACATACCCCCTGTGTCTCAGGAGTCCGGAATCGGGAGTGGACTTCCGGCGCCCCGCTGTCTGCGCAAAGGGTTGTGAGACCTGCCCCTGCTGCCTCGCCAGGCCGCCATCTGACCGAGCAAGTCCGAGGGCACTTAAGAGGATTAACACTCGGATCCTTAGTGTCCTCTTCTGACCACGCTTTCCAGAGAGCACGGTGCCCTCGACTTCATTGGCCCCAGGGAGGCTGGGGGGGTCCTGGCTCCTCATCTGTCACCACGTCCGCTGGTGAGTCTCCTCCCACTTCTTGCCGTCAGCAGAAACAGGGGAGGCTCCTCGGCCGCATGCCCCACCTGCAGGAGCACCCCCATGGAACGCCTCCAACAAGCCGGCCCCTCAAGAGTCCAAAATTCTAAGAACGGGAGCTGGGGGCACTTATGGATGGTCCGCCAGCTCCTGCCCCCAGCTCGCCGAGGGCGTGGCCCGGGCACCTTGGGCAATGGCACCAGCGCTCCCCTCCCCCTCTCTCGCGGCACCTCACAGTTCTGTGGGTCGGGAATCGGGAGCTGTCCGTTGGAGGGGTTCTGCGTGAGCCCTTCCTGGGCTGCGGGGGGCTGGGGGACTGCGGTCGCCTGAGGCTGTGCTAGGGTTAGAAGGTGCACGTTCAGGTCCTGCGGGCAGCCTGCAGACAGAGCGCCTGGGTCTGGGCGTCCTCGGGACACGGTGTGGAGGCGGCGATCTGGTGGCGGGGAGAGGGGGGCACCCAACGGGACTGCAGTGTCTCTGCAGCCTGAGTTTGGAAGGGACAGACGAGGGATTCCTCGCGTGCCCCAGGTCATACGGACCGGCCCTGGACAAGGTGGAAGGGGCCGTTCAGGGTGTGATGTGAGCGTGGGACACCGGGCTGTGGGGCTGGCTACCTGCCGCCCGGCCCCGAGGGACTCCTACATCCGGGGCCCACCTGCCCAGCGGTTTAACCAGGCTAACAAACACAGGAGTGGGCGCCTTCCCAGGCCACGGCCCAAACAAGTTTCTAAAATATGACCGTATTGCTGACACGGCAATTGTATCTCAATAAAATTGGAAAGAAATAAGTAACTTAAAAAATTAAGAGAAATAGCATTATATTGGCAAGGAATCAGACGAGGCAGGTGGGGAGACTGCGGGCCATCTGTGCCAGACCTGCAGGGATGTGGACGGCAGGCCACGTGCTGCCCTGAGCCCTGCCACTGTGGGGCCTCGGCCGGCCGGAAAGGCCCCAGAAAGGCGGTGGGGAGTGGGTGCTCGCTGAAGCCGTGTTATGGGTTGTTCCCGAACTGCAGCTTGCATCCTCTTCTGAGAAATAAAGGCAAATCAATGAGTATTTTACTTACATTGTCTTCCTTTCTCATTTCTCTCCTCCTTGGACTTGGACAAAGAAAACTAACACAAACAGTTTGAGTACATAATTCTGTGCTTCCTTCCTAGCGCCTCTCCCCCCCCACCCCACCCCCCCCCCCCCCCCCCCCCCCCCCCCCCCCCCCCCCCCCCCCCCCGCCAGCCCTGACACGGGGCCTCTCCTGTCAGCAGGGAGCCCGGGCATCTCGAATGTCTCAGCTGAAACAAAGGCCTAGACTGCACTCCTTTGCCTCAAACTAAGTGTCTGCGTGGTGCCTCGGGTCCCTTTTCAAGTGAAATGTGGCCAATGCATGAACCCGTCAGCACAGGTGGAGACAAGGGCGCCGGCCGCAGGGTCCTGGAGCAGGAACTGAGCCCAGAACGCACCGTGTGCTCCACACGCACGGGTCCCACATCCTGGGACCACCTTCCCTCCTTCCTGATGCAGACTTACTGGTTTCTCTTCTCGTCAACAATTGCATTGTTTTGGTAGCATTTTGATTGTATGGATAGCAACTTACACAAAACTATATTGGTAGAAACTTTTACTTTCCATCAAGACGCAGGCATCCCTCCCGGCCCTGCCACACCAATGGGCTCCGGCTGAGTGCTCCTCCTGCATGTCTGGTCCTGAGCCTTCCTGTGGCCTCTTCCACTAGACCGAGCTCTGTGAAGGCGAGGTCCAAACGCTCAGAGCCAGCAAAGGGCCCAGTGTGTCCTGCGTCACTGCAAGGCGGTAGAAATGCTGAGCAAAACAGAGCAAAACCAAAATACAGGTTTTAAATGAATAGCTAAGCTTCTAAGAAGGAAACGATAGACTCAGAAAAGTGTCTGTAGGCACCTGGGTGGTTCAGTCGATTAAGCGTCCGACTCTTGATTTCAGCTCAGGTCGTGATCTCACAGGTTTGTGGGTTCAAGTCCCGAGTGGGGCTCTGCGCTGAGCTCTGCTTGGGATTCTCTCTCTCTCTCCCCCACTGTCTCTGCCCCTCCCCCACTTGTGCTCACTTTCCCTCTCTCTCTCTCAAAATAAATAAATAAACATTTTTTTAAAAGTGTCGGACAAAATGAGATTAATTTAACATAAGGAAGCCTGCACCTGACACTTTGGGATCTGTATTTATTCAACTTCTATCAAAAGTTCAGAAAAAACAGAAGTAAAACCATGAGTCGCTGAGGTAGTGATGAGTAAAGTTTCACTGTGCACACACACCAAAAAGTTTGCATTCTGGTGACCTGAAAATCAGACCCGGAATGAGCCCAGGGTGTGTGGCCATGCGGCTGCTCATGCGGGAGGAGGCGGGGGTGTGTATCCTGCACAAGGACTGGAAATAGTACTGGAATTGTCTTAAATGGACGTTAATGGTGGCTTCATGTCAATTTGGGGGCGCTATCGAAGACTGACTTATGATTTTCAGAGACACCAGCAAGAAGTGACCCGGGTCAAGTTAGCCTGGCTTGTCTCGAAAAATAAGCTAAATTAAGCTTTGCCTGTGTGATGAACCGGTTGTGTCTACTCCGGGAATTTTCAGGTATGGTCTCCGTGTGTGTTTGACTTGTAACATTTCTGGGATCCAGGAACTAGCAAGGTAAAGAGACAGACAGACAAGAAAGAGGTCCCAGCTGGTGATACTCCAAGTCTGCTGAGGAAAGAAGTGCCAGAAGGGCACTGTGGGCTCCCCACAGAGAGCGTCACACTGCAGACTGGCCAGGGATGGAGTCGGCAGAAGTCCCAGATCACGAGGACCCCACCTAAAGCAGCCACGGTTACCACCCATAATTATAAAGGGAGGAACCAAAGCCAAAAGAACGTATAAAAGATGGAAAGTAAATAGGAGATTTTTTAAAAGATCCAGATAAACTTTTTCAGTGCGAGCCACAAAGGGCCGGCCCCCAGGAGGGCACCTCGGTCCGGGGTCCTGGCGCCTGGACCGCCAGCCTCATGATGTGCCCATCAGTGCATCTGATCGTCCTAGGAGATTCAACATGCCAATCTCCTCAAGTATTAAAACCGGTGGTAAGCTGCGGAGAGGTGCAGACTGGGAAAGAACATTCCAGTAACTGGTAAATAGGGAAGACTGCATTTGATTCACGAACAAATCCTCGGGCACGTGCACCGAGTTTCGCCAGGTCAGCGGTAAGCTGGCCGTAAAGCAGAACCCCGCCAGATGCGGGGCTTGGAATCAGAGTATTTGCTCTGGCCACAGCGGAATAACAAAAATGCAATTTAAGAAATCCTCAACTGTTTACAAATTTAGCAATAACTCTTTAGATAATTCATGGGTCAAAAAAATAAACCACAATGAAAGTTGGAACATATTTGAATAATAATATGACAAATTAAAAGTGGAATGCTGTGATTTCTTAATAAATCAGTTGGAGACTCTCAAACATAAATAAACATTTTAAAAGTTTTAATTAAAAAAAGGGGCACCTGAGGGTTAAGTGTCTGACTTCAGCTCAGGTCATGATCTCATGGTTCTTCAGTTCTGCCCCGCGTCGGGCTCTGTGCTGACAGCTCAGTGCCTGAAGCCTGCTTCAGATTCTGTGTCTCCCTCTCTCTCTCTGCCCCTCCCCCGGTCACACTCTGTGTCTATCTCTCTCTGTCTCAAAAATAAATAAACATTAAAATATTTAATAAAAAAGAATTGGATGGACAAAAACGAATCAAGCAGATGAAAGGAGAAGCAGAGAGATCACAGACACAGGACGGAGGCTCGGGAGGAAACGCCACAGGAGGTTTTAATATGTTTTAAGAAGATGGCTCCAGCACGCCTGGGTGGCTCAGTTGGTTAAGCGGCCGAGTTCAGCTCAGGACATGATCTCACGGTCTGTGAGTTCGAGCCCCGCATCGGGCTCTGTGCTGACAGCTCAGAGCCTGGAACCTGCTTCAGATTCTGTGTCTCCCTCTCTCTCTGCCCTTCCCCTGCTCATACTCTGTCTCTATGTCTCTCAAAAATAAATAAACGTTAAGAAGACGGGTCCTCGTGGAGACCAGCTGCACTGACGGGCCTCGCCACTGACTAATTTATTTACTGTTCTATCAAAAGCAACAAGAAACACTTTACTCGATGTCCCGGGGACGATTCATGGTACGGCAATGAGATTATTCTGCGAGGTCCGTGAAGACAGGAGGTGGATGCCTTCCTGGACGTGCCCAGTTTTCCAAAGCTGACACCAGAGGAAAAGGAGAGACGGATCCATTGAAGACACGGAATCTGTCATTTAACATCTTCCCACAGAAAACTCGGCATCAGCGGTTTTCCTGGTGAATCCCTCCAAACGTTTAGGAAAGAATTAACACCGAACTTACACATCCTACTCCACGGGGTAGAGGGAAGACTGGCCCGAAGCCGCCCCCTCAACCTCCGACCACCGGTGGAGCCACAGGACACAGCAAGGCCGGTCACTCGCCGACACGAGCATTGTGACCACATGCAGGATAGCAAGCCAAGCCTGATGGTATGTTCACTTTCCACATAAAAGAATAATATGCAACAATCAAGTTTATTCTCCAGCAATTCGAGATTGGTGACTCAGTCTATTGCCAGAATCAGAAGGAAAGCACAAACCCATTTCAGTCAGTGTTTACTATCACGCTTAGTGGAGGTCGGCACCGCCGGGCACACCCTGAGAAGCTGGCGGGACGGAGGGCGCTCAGTGCAGAGATGGCCCAGCCGGTGCCCGAGGAAGGAAGAGCGGTCACAGAAGGGAGACGGTGAGTGAGAATGGAGAGGCGCCCAGATTCTCAGAACTGGCAGGTCCACCGAGCAAGGCCACAGGCCCAGGGTCAGCGTGGGAGTCACATTTCTGTGTCCCGAAGAAGAGAGTGCACTTTTCCAAACATCGCGGTTTCAGCGGCGCGAGCCCAGGGTTAAATCTGACCATACCTCCGCATTCGACCTCAATGCAGAAAATGCAGGGCGGTCAGAAGTGCGATATAACCAGACAGCCTCTGAAGGGAGCACCCTGGGCGCTGGCTCCCGTTTCCCGGTCCCAGGGAGGGTCCCAGCTCCTGGAGCCTGTCTGCACATGTGCAGTCAGCAAAGAGGATAGAAGGCATCGGGCTCATGGTCCTCGAGGGACACGGGATGCAGCTGCAGGGACACAGGGCAGGGACACAGGGTAGGGACAGCGGAGGCAGCAGCTCTGCTTAGATGGGCAATAGGTGTGCCGACCAGCCTGTGTCCTGCTCACCCTGGACTTGCGGTGTCCCCGTAAGAGCCCACAGGACCACTCCCCGCCCCTGGAACGTCCTGGGGCTCCCTCCTCTCTGCAGCCCCTCTGGAGAAGCCCATCTGCTTGACTCTTGTGGCCTGTGGCAAGAAACCAGCCAGAGTGATGACCCCGTGTGGCTTCCCACCCCCGGTCCCTTGCGCCCACCACCCAGGGCCTGTGACGTCCACCATCCGGCTGCTCAGCGGGGCGCCAGGGTCTGCCTGGGCTCCAGCAGGCCTACCGCGTACCTCTGAGCGCACGGCTTCCGGGCACATCAGTCAGGACCCGGGGTAGAGCCGCCCACTCCCCCGCTCAGCATGGCTGCTGTCCTGGCGGGGTCTGCGCCGCACCCCGCCTTCCCCAAGCTGACTGCGGACCCTCCTGCGGTTTCCTCGGCCCCAGGTGGGCGGAGAACTGGCACCCGCAGTGATGCACCAGGCCAACCGACCACACGACCTCAGAGGCCCCCGTTGTCTGTGTGCCCCCAGGGGGTAGAGCGGCCATCCCAGAGCCCCTCTGGTTTGGGGCTGCGTGGGGCCCCTAGCCCACCCCCCTCAGAGCAGGGCAGCAGCACGGCAAGGCCGGAGGAGGAGACTGCTTCCTTCAGAGTCTGAGAGAAAGGACGGGAGGCACAGAGCGGCGAGGGCCGGGGAGTCCCTGTGCCGCCCGCACCCCAGCCCTGGCGTGGGGAGGAGGCCAGCTTGCAGGCCCGAGTGGCCAGTGTGAGAAGCAGCCACCCCTCAGAGCCACTCACTGGGCCGGCTGTAACAGCGTCTGACCCCGAGGGATGATCTGACCGGTCATCCGTGGCTTGTGGCGTGAGCTTCTGAGGACCTAGCCCTGGGCCAGTCGTCACTGAGGAAACAGGGCTCTGGCTCCCACCCTGAATGGCCCCCTGCTCAGGACCAGGGCCTCGGCCCCTGCGGGTAACATGGACACCCAGCATGTGGGTGGGGGTCACATGACACGTGCCCACCATCTCTCTTGTGTAGGCACTGAGAACAGCTTGCAGCTGGGAGAAGGAGGGACAGGGGCCCCAGGGTGAGTCCGTGTGGCTAGAGTGGACCCAAGGCCCCAAGGCAGGAGGAGCAAGGCCCTGCACGGAGCTCAGGGTCGGCGGGGGACACGGGGACATTGCACTCCCGCCTTGGCTGCACTGCCCTCCGGTGGAAATCTGCCCCGAATGCGGCCCCACAGCCAGCCAAGGTTTGCCAAGAGCGAGAGCACGCACACACACCCCTGTGCGCACACGCACACACTCGTGCTCACACACAAGAACATTGACCTTCGAGCACCTCACAGCCAAACATCCTCACGCCCTTGCTGGTGGTTCTTACAGTGACGGAAAGTGAGCTGGCAGAGAATCTAGAGCAGCTGCAGCCAAGCGTGTCCCCGCACCAGCCCGTGCTGCACAGAGTTTAAGGTTCACTTCCTATTTTGTCCCCATGGGAAGCTGTGAACACGGGCTCCTCCGTCCCTGCACCCGTGGGAACGGCAGCTGCCCAGGTGTGTGACGGGAGCAGACGAGAGGTGGCCGGACATCCACGCCCTGCAGGAGGGCATTGCTTCTGTGGTCCCTGCTACTACTCCCCTTGGGACAGGTGGCATTTGTAAATCAGCATCAAATCGTGTTTTTATGACTTAGTGGGGGGCCGGAGGATTGTTGGTTCCTCCCAAGATGGCAGGTGAGTAGGGCTCCGGGCGACCCTGCCCCAGACTACCTGGGGAGGTAGAGGACTCCGGGGCAGGACAAGGACCTGGCCTCAGCCCGGGGGGGGGAACACAGCTGGAACGGACAAGTGGGCGGTGAGGGACGCGGCGGGGAGGGTACAGTGCCTGCCTCGCCTGTGCCCTTCCAGCCACGACTGGCCCGGGTCTGCGGCAACTGGCCTCGGGAGGCAAGGAGAGGTCCGTGGAGACACGACAGCTGGCTGCGGTGACGCCAGGGGGGCGGGGGAGCACCGCGCAGGAGCCCAATCGCCGAGCCCCGAGCTGCCAAACCTGCAACCGATGACTCGGTTTTTGCCTTAATTGACTAAATGTGTTGGTGTTGTGGCAATGCCCACCAAGAAGAGCTTCCCGACGGGGCTGACGCGTGGGGACGGATCCCCATGGGAGACTCGGGGACACTGGCACTCGGCCGCTGGCACTCACAGGCATGTGTAGGGGACAAGTGTGAACTGGGGTGGGGGCTTCCCCGGGGAGCCTCTTGCCGCCCCGGCGGTTCTGTTCCAGGCCCACGGCAGTCCCGTCTCCCACATACATTATTCAGTTAAGACTCATTTTGTTTTCAGTTTCCAAAGGCATTTGGGAGAAATGTCTAAACAAAGCCCTAAGGTGAGGTTTTGTGGAAAATGTCCGGGAAGGAGAAGCTGAGCGCTTTGAAGAGTAACGTCCAGTTAAAGCAAAAGTTTAACACCATTTGTGACATTTTGGGAGCTGTCTCAGTGAGGACCCACAGATGACGGGTGATCCTGTCAGCGGCCCCCGAGGAGCCTTCCCTTGGGAGAGCACCAGTGCAATCGACTCGTGCCTTCACTCGACGCTCCGTTAGTGCCCGAGGAGGGCAGAGCGTGAGCAGCCCTCCCCGGAATGTTCTGCCGCCTTTCCCTCGAGATCACGTGCTGTGCTGGTGGAGGCGGGGGGAGAGGGGGAGCTTCAAGTCAGAACTGGAAACATATTTATTTTTCCTGCTTCGATGAAGTTTGCCGCTCCTTGGGCTTTGATGTTTATTTACTGTCATCAAATTGCATTAATTATGTTCGAAGGTCATATTTCTGTCCATGACTTTGGTGACATGCACGTAGATTCCACTAATTCAAAGCATCAGATCCAACGGTTACTTTTAACTGGCAGCAAAATGCGGCCACCAATTTGTTACAAATGTACACACCACGGTTTGGAACTAATTTTAACTTCCCCTTGAAGTTGGAATTCGAAACTTCACTCGCAGCCGGACGTGGTTTTATCCGAGGAGAATGTTGGTTTCATAATTTGAAACAAGAGCTGGATGTTTTACGAGGTGAGGTGCAATATTATTTCCATATGAGGGAGCAGAGCCCGGGGAGGCCCTTCCGCCCGCGGGCTGCAGACCCGGCGCCGCTTCCAGAGCCCCGGGACGGCACTCCACGGTTCCGAGCCTCCTCTGCTGAGGTCCAGCCACGGGCAAGGCAGGCCTTCCACCCTGGGTCTCCGGAAAACTGACTGGGGGGGCAGTGGTAAACTCACCCCACCCTGGAACTCGGACATGCAAACCGCCCCCCCTCGGTGGGGCTGGAGGGGCATTTCTGTTCCCTTCTCCACCCGTCCAAGCAGACACCCCCCGAGCTGCACGGAACAGCCTCTGCTGGTCCGCTCCACCGACCGTCTGCTTATTTCCTGCCCCTTTCCAGAACACCTGCCGTGGTGGGGGGCTCCTCCAGGCTCTGGGGCTCCAACAGTGAGATGAAGCCCCCTCAGGAGGACCTGTCCTCGGAGGGCCACGTAGGCCAGAGAAGGGAAGCAGGGGCCACTGTGTCAAGTTGGGCCCAGGGGGGCATCCCCCACACAGACTCCAGGACAGGGTCTCAGATACATGCACGGGTTGGGGAGGCGGTCCAGGAAGGAGAAGAGGCCTGCATTGTCTCGCTGCCCCTGCCCTGCCCCGGGACGCGGGAGAGAGCTGTGGCAGACTGGCAGGGAGCTGGCGTGTCCAGTGGCCACGTGGCAGCGGTGAAGGCAGGGCCAAGGACGGGATGTGGCATCTGCTGTGTCACTGCGGCACGTTCTGTGGGAAGAGGTAGTGGAGGCCACATTGTGAAATAGGAGAGGAGGCCAAGGACAAGGCCTCCGGCTCCGTGTGCACGGGAGCCACGTGGCTGTTATACCTGCCATGTCACCTCAGATCCGCTGAGTCAGTCCCCAGGGCTGCGACCCGGCATCGGTCTGTTCTGAAACCCCCAGACTGTTCCAAGGGCAGCTGGGCTTGAGGACCGGCCAAGTGGCACGTGGACAACAGCACATACCCGGCCGCACCCGGGCCGCACCCGGGCCGCACCTGGGCTGCAGCCGGACTCGAGGTGTTAGGTTGCTGCTGGGAATGAGGTACACGCTGAATGTCACCTGTGCCTGTTATGGGCTTGTTCAGGAAGCAGCCGCGTGTTCGTGTGCGCGTGCATGGGCAGGGGCATCGCCATCACATCGGAGGGTGTATGGGGCAGGCAGGGGAGAATACGAAGCAAACAGCTGCACCAGCAAGGACCAGGCGGCCGGACAAACCACGGGCCCAGGCAGGAAGTTTGACGAACTTGGCGCCTGAGCTCTGAGCTGTGAAGCAGCCGCACAGCAGTGAAGCCACAAAGGGCTGACTAACACGGGCGGACACTTTTATTCCACTGTAATCCACGTGGCATTTATCTCGGAGTTTGAACTGAAGCGGGGATCGGTGCCTGCTCCCCCAAAAACCACTTAGAAAGTGCCGGACTCTTCCCTGCTGGCCTGGGGTGCTACCCCTACCAACGGTGAACCCCGACCCCGAGCATTGGCTGCAGACGTGGCCATGGACGCTCGGGGCCCCCGAGCTCCCAGGGCCCACAGGGAAAGCTACTCTTTCTTCTCGGAACTTTCCTGGTTACGATTGAATTCTTTTTTCCAAATGAACTTAAGAATTATTTTTTTTTACCGGTTTCCACATCTCTCGTTGGGATTTAAGGACTGAGCTGAAGAATGCAGAGTCTTGGAGTCTCGGGATGCCGACGTGCACCCACCTTCCCACACGGACTCCCGTGGGGCGTTCTCCCCCACAGCTTGCCTCCCTGATTTTAGAAAGCTGTGCAAGTACTTTCGGGTGCACCATGAACAGGACTTGGGCCGCCGCATTGCTGACGAGTCGTAGGCTCTCCCAGACTAGGACGTCGGTCCGATGGGGAGGCCACCCCATCTCCGAAGGACCCGCCCCCCCTTCCCGAAACACCGATTCCTTGGAGGGGTCCCAGTGCTGTCCCGAAGCTTGTTCTGGGGCCCTGGGTCAGGATGAGACACCATCAGATTCAAGAATGAGAAAGAACAGCTCCACCCTCAGGAAACACGTGTCTCCTCCCAGAGATCTAGGCGCGTCTGGGGAGAATCACAGGGACTGAGCGTGGCCGTCGGGGAAACACCCACGGAGGCAGGTGCTCCAGCAGGTGCAGGACAGCCCCCCCCACACACACACACCCAGGGCCAGTCTCAGGACATGAATGAGGGCTCAGCTGTCGACCCTCCCGGCACAGATCGGGTCGGCCCCACAATCGTGCTGACCCACTGAGACCTACAGTGGACGGCTCGTGGAAGAGTCCCGAGGCTGCTCCCGGGCCAGATTCTCTTTATATTTTGCTTTTGATTTCCTGCTCTCACGCGTTTACCCACGAGCCACCGAGACTTCCTCACGTACACCAGGTATGACGAGAGCCACTCTCAGACTTCCACCCCCTCGCCGGCTATCAGCTAGGAAACCGTGACGCCACGGCCCAAACATTAAACGTGGGCTTTGTTTCCGTGGCACTGCCTGTTGGCATGGCAGAAACTCCTCACCCTGCTTTTTAAAACAAGAGCAAGTTAAAAATGTTCTAGTTTACTTAATATGTTTTCCTTTCCTCCCGACTTCAGTAGAAACCGTTTCTTATGACGGCAATCGATATTTAATAAACACCACAGTCAGAGGGAACCGCCAGCGGCTCACTGAAGAGCCGTGAAGCGAGCGGAGACCCGGGCAGGAACACCCTGCCAGAGCGCGGCCTGCAAAAACAGGGCTGTCGGGACGGCTCTAACATAAAGATGCGATTGATTGTGCCTTGTTTATTTCCCTTGTACCGTCTTGGCTGGTGAGTCTCATTAAACGCTTTCCTGGAAAACAATGCATTCTTCTTTCTGAAGCTGCTTTGGACGTCCCGGCAGCTCATAAAGGCCCCGCCGTGGGACCGTGGGGCCTGGTGCCCGGGGCTGTGGGCGGCTGGGCGGGGTAGGCAGGCGGGGGCGACATCCGCTCTGCCCCCGGCCCCTCTGCAGGGCCCTCACACTGGCCGACTCCTGGTTCTGCAGCTCGCTCGGTGGCCGGGGCCCCACACCAGGGAGGGGCGGGCCTGCAAGATGGCTCTTCGGGCGTCATGGGCCTCGGGTCGCTGGCGTCAAGGGTCGTCTTTTCACAGAGCGGTGCCGGGTCAGTGGGATATCTGCGTGGGAGGGAAAAATGAACCTTGGCCCACACTTCGCATCAAACTAGAAAAATAAAACGGAGCATGGACCCCATGGGAAAGAAATCAGTTAGGGTCTCAAGGGAGCTGGAAAGTACCCTGAGGACCAGGGCTGAGTCCCGCAGGCAAGCAGAGAAAGCACAAATCGGGAAAGAAAGGGCAGATGGCACTTTACTAAAATAAGAACCTGTCCATCCCAAGATCCCCCTGGGCCCGTCAGGGGCTCTGAACCCGGTGGTCAGTAAGGGCACAGGAAGGGCCTCTGCACCCAAACAACCAGGGAGACACAGACCAGAACCCTGGAGTGAACCCTGCAGGCCCAGGTGGCCGGTGTGGGGCAGGGGGGAGCCCAGATACGGTCTGTCCTGGCTCCGCCTCTCTGCAAGGCCCCTCCCCAGGCCACGCGCCCTCCCTGGGAATGAAACCCAGCATAAGGAAGAACCGATGTTTCCTGAAACTCCTCTGGGGACCCCTTGGTCCCTGGGGAGAGAGAAGGGTCTCAAATGTCCCTACACACCTCCGCCTTCAGCTGTGGCCACGCCTGATACAGAACCCAGCCTGATGCAGCCCCGAGAGGTGCAGCGTCCTGGTCCCCAGACCGGTGAGCAGCCAAGTTAGACATGGCCCAGTGTGGACTCTCAGGGTGTCCTGGCAGCACCACAGGGCTCCGTGGAGGCAGTCGGGGTGGGGGCGCGGGTGGGGCGACGTGGAGACACGCAGGTCAAGCAGTTCCTGAGACGGGGTGGGCACAGATGGCCTCATCAGCCCCCAGAAGGCCCAGGCCCGGGGCCACTCACGGGGGACACGTGACCGCCAACAGGCTACAAAGCCAGGCTATGAAGCCCCGGGCTACAAAGGCCAACGGATGCGGGGGTGGGGGGTTGGGGGGGGAGTTCTTCGATCAGCACAGGGGGCACAGATGGGGAGTGGATGTGGCCACTGCTCTTCTGTCAGCACTGGGACTCTGCCAGCACAGGGACTCTTTCAGTCAGCATGGGACTTCGTCAGCACAAAACTCTGTCATGACAGGGAGATTGTCAACACAGGGACTCTGTCAGCACAGGGACTCTTTCGACACTAGGACTCTGTCACTCAACACTGGGATTCTGTTGGTCAGCACAGGGACTCTGTCAGTAAGAACTGGGACTCTGTCAGCACAGGGATTCTGTCAGCACTGGGACTCTGTTACTCAGCCCAGGGACTCTGTCAGCACAGGGTATCTGTCAATAAGAACTGGGATTCTGTCACCACTAGGAGTCTGTACGCATTAGGACTCTGTCACGCAACACTGGGACTCTGTCAGCAGAAGGACTCTGTCCGCACAGGGACTCTGTCAGTACAGGGACTCTTTGGCACTGGGACTCTCTCAGTCATCACAGGGAGTCTGTCACGACTGGGACTCTGTCAGCACTGGGACTATGTCATCCACTGGGATTCTGTCAGTCAGCTTAGGGTCTCTGTCATGACTGGGACTCTGTCAACACAGGGACTCTGTCAGCACTGGGACTCTGTCAGCACAGGGACTCTTTGGCACTGGGATTCTGTCAGTTAGCACTGGGTTCTGTCAGTACTGGGATTCTGTCAGTTAATACAGGGACTATGATGGCACAGTGACTCTTTTGGCATGGGACACAGTCAGCCTAGGGACTCTGTCAGCACAAGGACTCTGTCAGGACTGGGACTCTATCAGCACTGGGACTCTGTCAGCACTGGGACTCTTTGGCACTGGGATTCTGTCAGTTAGCACTGGGTTCTGTCAGTACTGGGACTCTGTCAGTTAATACAGGGACTATGTTGGCACAGTGACTCTTTTGGCATGGGACACAGTCAGCCCAGGGACTCTGTCAGCACAAGGACTCTGTCAGGACTGGGACTCTGTCAGCACTGGGACTCTGTCAGCCATCCCAGGGACTCTGTCAGCATTGGGACTCTGTCAGTCAGCACAGGGACTCCGTCATTCAGCACGGGACTCTGTCAGCACAGGGACTCTGTTGGCTCTGGGACTCTGTCAGCCCTGGGACTCTGTCAGCACTGGGACTCTGTCAGTTAATACTGGGACACTGTCAGCACAGGGACTCTATCAGTACAAGGACTCTGTCAAGACTGGGACTCTGTCAGTAAAGGGACACTGTCAGTACAGTGACTCTGTTGGCACGGGACTCTGTCAGCACAGGCACTCTGTCAGCACAGGGACTCTGTTGGCACTGGGACTCTGTCACTCAGCAGTGGGACTCTGTCAACACTGGGACTCTCTCAGTGTTCACAGGGAGTCTGTCACGACTGGGACTCAGTCAGCACAGGGACTCTGTCAGCACATGGATTCCGTCAGCACAGAGACTCTGTCAGCACTGTTACTCTTTCAGCATGGGGACCGTCAGTATTCACAGGGCGTCTGTCATGACTGGGACTCAGTCAGCTCTTGAACTCTGTCAGCACAGGGACTCTCATTCAGCACGGGCTCCGTCAACACAGGGACTGTGTCAGCACTGACTCTGTCAGCAAAGGGATTCTGTCAGTCAGAATGGACTCTGTCAGCCCAGGGCCTCTTTTGGCACTGGGACCTGTCAGTCAGCCCTGGGCTCTGTCAGCACAGGACTGTCAGCACAGGGAGTCTGTCAGTTAATACAGGGACTCTGTCAGCACAGGACTCTGTCAGCACTGAGACTCTGTCAGTACAGGGACACTGTTGGCACAGTGACTCTATTGGCATGGGAGTCTGTCAGTCAGCACTGGACTCTTGTCAGTCAGCACTGGGACTGTGTCACCACTGAGACACTGTCAGCAAGGGGACTCTGTCAACACTGGGACTCTGTCAGAATACGGACTCTGTCAGCACAGGACTCTGTCATCAGAGGGACGCTGTCAGCACAAGGACTCTGTCAGTACAGGGTCACTGTCAGCACAGGGACTCTATTGACACTGGACTCTGTCAGCACTGGGACTCTGTCAGCACAGGGACTCTGTCAGTCAGCACTGGCACTCTGTCAGCACAAGGACTCTGTCAAGACTGGAATTCTGTCATCACAGGGACTCTTTTGGAACTGGGACTCTGTCAGTCAGCACAGCGGCTCTGTCAGCACAGGACTCTGTCAGCACTGGGACTGTGTCAGAGGAGGGTCTCTGTCAGCACTGGGATTCTGTCAACACAGGGACTCTGTCAGCATGGGGACTCTATCAGTACCAGGATTCTGTGAGGACAGGGACTCTATGAGCTCAGGGACTCTGTTGGCCCTGGGACTGTCAACACAAGGAGTCTCTCAGCACTGGGACTCTGTCAGTTAGTACGGGGACTCTGTCAGCACTGGGACTGTGTCAGAAGAGGGTGTCTGTCAGCACTGGGATTCTGTCAGCACAGGGACTCCTTTGGCACAGGGACTCTTTCAATCAGCACAGGGACTTTTGTCAATCAGCATAGGGACTCTTTCAGTCAGCACGGGGACTCTGTAAGCACAAGGACTCTGTCAGTTAATACAGGGATTCTGTCACGACTAGGACTCAGTCAGCACAGGGACTGTGTCAGCACAGGGTCTCTGTCAGCATAGGGACTGTCAGCATAGGGACTCGGTAAGCACAAGGACTCTGTCAAGACTGGGATTCTGTCATCACAGGGACTCTTTTGGAACTGGGACTCTGTCAGTCAGCACAGTGGCTCTGTCAGCACAGGACTCTGTCAGCACTAGGACTCTGTCAGTTAGTACAGGGACACTGTCGGCACAGTGACTCTATTGGCATGGGACTCTGTCAGTCAGCACTGGACTCTTGTCAGTCAGCACTGGAACTGTGTCACCACTGAGACTCTGTCAGCACTAGGACTCTGTCAGCACAGGGACTCTGTCAGTTAATACGGGCATTCTGTCAACACTGGGACTCTGTCAGAACACGGACTCTGTCAGCACAGGACTCTGTCAGCACAGGGACTGTGTCAGGACTGGGACTCTGTCAGTTACAACAAGGACTTGGTCAGCACTGGGGCTCAGTCAGCACTGGGACTCTGTCAGCACAGGGACTCTGTCAGTCAGCACAGGGACTCTCATTCAGCACGGGGCTCTGTCAGCACATGGGTTCTGTCACCACAGAGACTCTGTGAGCACAGGGGCTGTGTCAGCACTGAGACTCTGTCAGCACTGGGACTCTCTCAGTGTTCACAGGGAGCCTGTCATGACTGGGACTCTATCAGGACTGGGACTCTGTCAGCACAGGGACTCTTTGGCATTGGGACTCTGTCAGCACAGGACTCTGTCAGCACTGGGATTCTGTCATCACAGGGACTCTTTTGGAACTGGGACTCTGTCAGTCAGCACTGGCACTCTGTCAGCACAGGACTCTGTCAGCACTGGGACTGTGTCAGAGGAGAGTCTCTGTCAGCACTGGGATTCTGTTAACAGAAGGACTCTGTCAGTATGGGGACTCTATCAGTACCAGGATTCTGTGAGGACAGGGACTCTATGAGCTCGGGGACTCTGTTGGCCCTGGGACTGTCAGCACAAGGAGTCTCTCAACACCGGGACTCTGTCAGTTAGTACGGGGACTCTGTCAGCACTGGGACTGTGTCAGAAGAGGGTGTCTGTCAGCACTGGGATTCTGTCAGCACAGGGACACTGTCGGCACGGGGATTCTGTCAGCACAGGGACTCCTTTGGCACAGGGACTCTGTCGGTCAGCACTGGGACTCTTGTCAGTCAGCATAGGGACTCTGTCAGTCAGCATTGGGACTCTGTCAGCACAGGGACTCTGTCATTCATGTCAGGAACTCTGTAAGCACTGGCACTCTGTCAGCACAGGGGTTGTGTTAGCACTGGGACTCTCTCAGTATTCACAGGGAGTCCGTCACGACTGGGACTCAGTAGGCACTGGTACTCAGTCAGCACAGGGACTCTGTCAGTCAGCACTGCGACGCTGTCAGCACAGGGACTCTCATTCAGCATGGAGCTCTGTCAGCACACGGATTCTGTCAGCACAGAGACTCTGTCAGCACTGGGACTCTTTCAGCATGGGGACTCTGTCAGTGTTCACAGGGAGTCTGTCATGACTGGGACTCAGTCAACACTGGGACTCTGTCAGCACAGGACTCTGTCAGCACTGGGACTCTGTCAGTTAATACGGGCATTCTGTCAACACTGGGACTCTGTCAGAACACGGACTCTGTCAGCACTGGGACTCTGTCAGCACTGGGAATCTGTGACCACAGGGACTCTGTCAGCAAAGGGATTCTGTCAGTTAATACAGGGACTCTGTCAGCACAGGAACTGCGTCAGCACAGGGGCTCTGTCAGCACAGGACTCTGTCAGCACTGGGACTGTGTCAGGAGAGGCTCTCTATCAGCACTGGGATTCTGTCAACACAGGGACTCTGTCAGCATGGGGACTCTATCAATACCGGGATTCTGTGAGGACAGGGACTCTATGAGCTCAGGGACTCTGTTGGCCCTGGGACTGTCAGCACAAGGAGTCTCTCAGCACTGGGACTCTGTCAGTTAGTTTGGGGACTCTGTCAGCACTGGGACTGTGTCAGAGGAGGGTCTCTGTCAGCACTGGGATTCTGTCAGCACAGGGACTCCTTTGGCACAGGGACTCTTTCAGTCAGCACTGGGGCTCTGTCAGCACTGGGACTCTGTCAGTTACATCAAGGACTTGGTCAGCACTGGGACTCTGTCAGCACTGGGATTCTCTCAGTGTTCACAGGGAGTCTGTCACGACTGGAACTCTGTCAGCACTGGGACTCTGTCAGTCAGCAGAGGGTCTCTCATTCAGCACAGGGCTCTGTCAGCACACAGGTTTTGTCACCACAGAGACTCTGTGAGCACAGGGACTCTGTGAGCACAGGGGCTGTGTCAGCACTGAGACTCTGTCAGCACTGGGACTCTGTCAGTACAGGGACTCCTTTGGCACAAGGACTCTGTCGGTCAGCACTGCGACTCTCTCTGTCAGCACAGGGACTCTGTTGCCACGGGACTCTGTCAGTTAGTACAGGGACTCTCTCAGCACAGGAATCAGTCTGCACAGGGACTGTGTCAGCACAGGACTCTATCAGGACTGTGACTGTCAGCACAGGGACTCTTTGGCATTGGGACTCTGTCAGCACAGGACTCTGTCAGCACTGGGACTATGTCAGGAGAGGCTCTCTATCAGCACAGGGACTCTGTCAACACAGGGACTCTGTCAGCACTGGGACTCTGTCAGTTACAACAAGGACTTGCTCAGCACTGGGAATCTGTCAGCACAGGGACTCTGTCAGCAAAGGGACTCTGTCGTTCAGGTCAGGAACTCTGTCAGCACTGGGACTCTATCAGCACAGGGACGCTGTCAGCACTGCGACTCTGTCAGCACAGGGACTCTCATTCAGCACGGAGCTCTGTCAGCACACGGATTCTGTCAGCACCGGGACTCTGTCAGCACTGGGACTGTGTCAGCACAGGGACTGTGTCAGCACTGAGACTCTGTCAGCACGGGGACTCTGTCAGCACAAGGACTCTGTCAGGACTGGGACTCTGTTAGCCAGCCCAGGAACTCTGTCAGCACGGGAACTCTGTCAGCACAGTGACTCTGTCAGCACAGGGACTGTGTCAGCACAGGACTCTGTGAGGACTGGGACTCTGTTAGCCAGCCCAGGGACTCTGTCAGCACAGGGACTGTGTCAGCACAGCGACTCTGTCAGCACAAGGACTCTGTCAGCACAGGGACTCTGTCAGCATAGGGACTCGGTAAGCACAAGGACTCTGTCAGTTAATACTGGGACTCTGTCAGCACAAGGATTCTGTCAGCACTGGGACTCTGTCAGCACAGGAACTCTGTCAGTGTTCACAGTGAGTCTGTCACGACTGGGACTCAGTTAGCACTGGGACTCTGTCAGTCAGCACATGGACTGTGTCAGCACAGGGACTGTGTCAGCACTGGGACTCTGTCAGTGAGTACAGGGACTCTGTCAGCACAGGGACCCTGTCAGCACTGGGACTCTGTCAGGTCGGGGACTCTGGCGGTCGACACTGGGACTCTGTCAGCACTAGGACTCTGTCAGTTAGTACAGGGACACTGTCGGCACAGTGATTCTATTGGCACAGGACTCTGTCAGTTAATACAGGGACTCTGGCAACACTCGGACTCTGTCAGAACACGGACTCTGTCAGCACAGGACTCTGTCAGCATAAGGACTCTGTCAGCACAGGACTCTGTCAGCACTGGAACTGTGTCAGGAGAGGCTCTCTATCAGCACTGGGATTCTGTCAACACAAGGACTCTGTCAGCATGGGGACTCTATCAGTACCGGGATTCTGTGAGCACAGGGACTCTAGAGCTCAGGGACTCTGTTGGCCCTGGGACTGTCAGCACAAGGAGTCTCTCAGCACTGGGACTCTGTCAGTTAGTTTGGGGATTCTGTCAGCACTGGGACTGTGTCAGAAGAGGGTGTCTGTCAGCACTGGGATTCTGTCAGCATAGGGACTCATTTGGCACAGGGACTCTTTCAGTCAGCACTGGGGCTCTGTCAGCACTGGGATTCTGTCAGCACAGGGACTCCTTTGGCACAGGGACTCTTTCAGTCAGCACTGGGGCTCTGTCAGCACTGGGACTCTGTCAGTCAGCACAGGGACACTGTCAGCACAGGGACTCTGTCAGCACAGGGACTCTGTCAGCACTAGGACTCTGTCAGTTAGTACAGGGACACTGTTGGCACAGTGACTCTATTGGCATGGGACTCTGTCAGTCAGCACTGGACTCTTGTCAGTCAGCACTGGGACTGTGTCACCACTGAGACTCTGTCAGCACGGGGACTCTGTCAGCACAGGGACTCTGTCAGTCAACACTGGGACTCTGTCAGCACTGGGAATCTGTGACCACAGGGACTCTGTCAGCAAAGGGATTCTGTCAGTTAATACAGGGACTCTCTCAGCATAGGAACTGCATCAGCACAGGGACTCTGTCAGCACAAGACTCTGTCAGGACTGGGACTGTGTCAGGAGAGGCTCTCTATCAGCACTGGGATTCTGTCAACACAGGGACTCTGTCAGCATGGGGACTCTATCAGTACCAGGATTCTGTGAGGACAGGGACTCTATGAGCTCAGGGACTCTGTTGGCCCTGGGACTGTCAGCACAAGGAGTCTTTCAGCACCGGGACTCTGTCAGTTAGTACGGGGACTCTGTCAGCACTGGGACTGTGTCAGAAGAGGGTGTCTGTCAGCACTGGGATTCTGTCAGCACAGGGACACTGTCGGCACGGGGATTCTGTCAGCACAGGGACTCCTTTGGCACAGGGACTCTGTCGGTCAGCACTGGGACTCTTGTCAGTCAGCATAGGGACTCTGTCAGTCAGCACTGGGACTCTGTCAGCACAGGGGTTGTGTTAGCACTGGGACTCTCTCAGTATTCACAGGGAGTCTGTCACGACTGGGACTCAGTAGGCACTGTACTCAGTCAGCACAGGACTCTGTCAGTCAGCCCTGGGACTCTGTCAGCACAGGACTCTGTCAACCTAAGGACTCTGTCAGTTAATACAGGGACTCTGTCAGCACAAGGATTCTGTCAGGACTGAGACTCTGTCAGTCAGCACTGGAACTCTGTCAGCACAGGACTCTGTCAGCACTGGGACTGTGTCAGAGGAGGGTCTCTGTCAGCACTGGGATTCTGTCAACACAGGGACTCTGTAAGCATGGGGACTCTATCAGTACCGGGATTCTGTGAGGACAGGGACTCTATGAGCTTAGGGACTCTGTTGACCCTGGGACTGTCAGCACAAGGAGTCTCTCAGCACTGGGACTCTGTCAGTTAGTACAGGACTGTGTCAGCACTGGGACTGTGTCAGAAGAGGGTCTCTGTCAGCCCTGGGATTCTGTCAGCACAGGGACTCCTTTGGCACAGGGACTCTGTCAGCACAGGGACTCTGTCAGCACTGGGACTCTGTCAGCACAGGGACTCTGTCAGCACTGGGACTCTGTCAGTCAGCACAGGGACTCTTTCAGTCAGCACTGGGGCTCTGTCAGTACTGGGACTCTATCAGTTAATATGGGGACTCTGTCAACATTGGGACTCTGTCAGAATAGGACTCTGTCAGGACAGGGACTCTGTCAGCACTGGGACTGTGTCAGAGGAGGGTCTCTGTCAGCACTGGGATTCTGTCAACACAGGGACTCTGTCAGCATGGGGACTCTATCAGTACCAGGATTCTGTGAGGACAGGGACTCTATGAGCTCAGGGACTCTGTTGGCCCTGGGACTGTCAGCACAAGGAGTCTCTCAGCACTGGGACTCTGTCAGTTAATACGGGGACTGTGTCAATACTAGGACTGTGTCAGAAGAGGGTGTCTGTCAGCACTGGGATTCTGTCAGCACAGGGACTCCTTTGGCACTGGGACTCTTGTCAGTCAGCACAGGGACTCTTTCAGTCAGCACTGGGGCTCTGTCAGTACTGGGACTCTATCAGTTAATATGGGGACTCTGTCAACATTGGGACTCTGTCAGAATAGGACTCTGTCAGCACAGGACTCTGTAAGTGGAGGGACTCCATCAGCACAAGGACTCTGTCAGCACTGGGACTCTGTCAGTACAGAGACACTGTCAGGACAGGGACTCTGTCAGCACTGGGACTGTGTCAGAGGAGGGTCTCTGTCAGCACTGGGATTCTGTCAACACAGGGACTCTGTCAGCACTGGGACTCTGTCAGCACAGGGACTCTGTTGACACTGGACTCTGTCAGCACTGGAACTCTGTGAGCACAGGGACTGTTTCAGCACTGAGACTCTGGCAGTACAGGGACTCTGTCAGCACAGGGACTCTGTTGGCTCTGGGACTCTGTCAGTCAGCACTGGGACTCTCTCTGTCAGCACAGGGACTCTGTTGCCACGGGACTCTGTCAGTTAATACAGGGACTCTCTCAGCACAGGAATCAGTCTGCACAGGGACTGTGTCAGCACAGGACTCTATCAGGACTGTGACTCTGTCAGCACAGGGACTCTTTGGCATTGGGACTCTGTCAGCACAGGACTATGTCAGCACAGGACTCTGTCAGCACTGGGACTGTGTCAGGAGAGGATCTCTATCAGCACTGGGATTCTGTCAACACAGGGACTCTGTCAGCATGGGACTCTATCAGTACCGGGATTCTGTGAGGACAGGGACTCTATGAGCTCAGGGACTCTGTTGGCCCTGGGACTGTCAGCACAAGGAGTCTGTCTCTCAGCACTGGGACTCTGTCAGCATGGGACTCTGTCAGTGTTCACAGGGAGTCTGTCATGACTGGGACTCAGTCAACACTGGGACTCTGTCAGCACAGAACTCTGTCAGCACTGGGACTCTGTCAGTTAATACGGGCATTCTGTCAACACTGGGACTCTGTCAGAACACGGACTCTGTCAGCACTGGGACTCTGTCAGTCAACACTGGGACTCTATCAGCACTGGGACTCTGTCAGTTAATACGGGCATTCTGTCAACACTGGGACTCTGTCAGCACGGGGACTCTGTCAGCACAGGGACTCTGTCAGTCAACACTGGGACTCTATCAGCACTGGGACTCTGTCAGCACTGGGAATCTGTGACCACAGGGACTCTGTCAGCAAAGGGATTCTGTCAGTTAATACAGGGACTCTGTCAGCACAGGAACTGCGTCAGCACAGGGACTCTGTCAGCACAGGACTCTGTCAGCACTGGGACTGTGTCAGGAGAGGCTCTCTATCAGCACTGGGACTCTGTCAGTTAGTTTGGGGACTCTGTCAGCACTGGGACTGTGTCAGAGGAGGGTCTCTGTCAGCACTGGGATTCTGTCAGCACAGGGACTCCTTTGGCACAGGGACTCTTTCAGTCAGCACTGGGGCTCTGTCAGCACTGGGACTCTGTCAGTCAGCACAGGGACACTGTCGGCACAGTGACTCTATTGGCATGGGACTCTGTCAGTCAGCACTGGACTCTTGTCAGTCAGCACTGGGACTGTGTCACCACTGAGACTCTGTCAGCACGGGACTCTGTCAGTTACATCAAGGACTTGGTCAGCACTGGGACTCTGTCAGCACCGGGATTCTCTCAGTGTTCACAGGGAGTCTGTCACGACTGGAACTCTGTCAGCACTGGGACTCTGTCAGTCAGCAGAGGGACTCTCATTCAGCACAGGGCTCTGTCAGCACACAGGTTTTGTCACCACAGAGACTCTGTCAGCACAGGGACTCTGTGAACACAGGGGCTGTGTCAGCACTGAGACTCTGTCAGCACTGGGACTCTGTCAGTACAGGGACTCCTTTGACACAGGGACTCTGTCGGTCAGCACTGCGACTCTCTCTGTCAGCACAGGGACTCTGTTGCCACGGGACTCTGTCAGTTAGTACAGGGACTCTCTCAGCACAGGAATCAGTCTGCACAGGGACTGTGTCAGCACAGGACTCTATCAGGACTGTGACTCTGTCAGCACAGGGACTCTTTGGCATTGGGACTCTGTCAGCACAGGACTATGTCAGCACAGGACTCTGTCAGCACTGGGACTGTGTCAGGAGAGGATCTCTAACAGCACTGGGATTCTGTCAACACAGGGACTCTGTCAGCATGAGGACTCTATCAGTACCGGGATTCTGTGAGGACAGGGACTCTATGAGCTCAGGGACTCTGTTGGCCCTGAGACTGTCAGCACAAGGAGTCTCTCAGCACTGGGACTCTGTCAGTTACTTTGGGGACTGTGTCAGCACTGGGACTGTGTCAGAGGAAGGTCTCTGTCAGCACTGGGACTCTTGTCAATCAGCATAGGGACTCTGTCAGTCAGCACTGGGGCTCTGTCAGCACAGGGACTCTGTCAGGACTGGGACTCTGTCAGTCAGCACAGGGACACTGTCAGCATGGGGACTCTGTCAGCACAGGGACTCTGTCAGTTAGTACAGGGACACTGTCAGCACAGTGACTCTATTGGCATGGGACTCTGCCAGTCAGCAGTGGACTCTTGTCAGTCAGCACTGGGACTGTGTCACCACTGAGACTCTGTCAGCACGGGGACTCTGTCAGCACTGGGACGCTGTCAGTTACAACAACGACTTGGTCAGCACTGGGAATCTGTCAGCACAGGGACACTGTCAGCATGGGTGCTGGGTCAGACTGGGACTCCGTCAGCAGTGGGATTCTCTCAGTGTTCACAGGGAGTCTGTCATGACTGGGACTCTGTCAGCACTGGGACTCTGTCAGCACTGGGACTCTGTCAGCACAGGGACTCTGTCAGTCAGCACAGGGACTCCTTTGGCACAGGGACTCTGTCGGTCAGCACTGGGACTCTTGTCAATCAGCATAGGGACTCTTTCAGTTAGTATTGGGGCTCTCTCAGCACTGGGACTCTGTCAGTTAGAACGGGGACTCTGTCAGCACTGGGACTGTGTCAGAGGAGGATCTCTGTCAGCACTGGGATTCTGTCAGCACAAGGACTCCTTTGACACAGGGACTCTCTCAGTCAGCACTGGGGCTCTGTCAGCACAAGGACTCTGTCAGGACTGGGACTCTGTTAGTCAGCACTGGGACTCGGTCAGCACAGGGACTGTGTCAAAGGAGGGTCTCTGTCAGCACTGGGACGCTGTCAGCACTGCGACTCTGTCAGCACAGGAACTCTCATTCAACACGGAGCTCTGTCAGCACACGGATTCTGTCAGCACCGGGACTCTGTCAGCACTGGGACTTTGTCAGCACAGGGACTGTGTCAGCACTGAGACTGTATCAGAGGAGGATCTCTGTCAGCACTGGGATTCTGGCAGCACAAGGACTCCTTTGACACAGGGACTCTCTCAGTCCGCACTGGGGCTCTGTCAGCACTGGGACTCTGTCAGGACTGGGACTCTGTCAGCAGAGGGACTCTGTCAGCACAGGACTCTGTCAGCACTGGGACTGTGTCAGGAGAGGCTCTCTATCAGCACTGGGATTCTGTCAACACAGGGACTCTGTCAGCATGGGGACTCTATCAGTACCGAGATTCTGTGAGGACAGGGACTCTATGAGCTCAGGGACTCTGTTGGCCCTGGGACTGTCAGCACAAGGAGTCTCTCAGCACTGGTACTCTGTCAGTTAGTACAGGGACTGTGTCAGCACTAGGACTGTGTCAGAAGAGGGTCTCTGTCAGCACCGGGATTCTGTCAGCACAGGGACTCTTTTGGAACTGGGACTCTGTCAGCACAGGGACTCTCATTCAGCATGGAGCTCTGTCAGCACACGGATTCTGTCAGCACAGGGACTGTCAGCACAGGGACTCTGTCAGTTAGTACAGGGACACTGTCGGCACAGTGACTCTATTGGCATGGGACTCAGTCAGCACTGGACTCTTGTCAGTCAGCACTGGGACACTGTCAGCACAGGGACTCTGTCAGCACTAGGACTCTGTCAGTTAGTACAGGGACACTGTCGGCACAGTGACTCTATTGGCACGGGACTCTGTCAGTCAGCACAGGGACTCTGTCAGTCAGCACAGTGACTCTGTCAGTGCAGGGACTCTCATTCAGCATGGAGCTCTGTCAGCACATGGATTCTGTCAGCACCGGGACTCTGTCAGCACTAGGACTCTGTCAGTTAATACTGGGACTCTGTCAGCACAGGCCTCTGTCAGCACTGGGACTGTGTCAGGAGAGGATCTCTATCAGCACTGGGATTCTGTCAACACAGGGACTCTGTCAGCATGGGGACTCTATCAGTACCGGGATTCTGTGAGCACAGGGACTCTAGAGCTCAGGGACTCTGTTGGCCCTGGGACTGTCAGCACAAGGAGTCTCTCAGCACTGGGACTCTGTCAGTTAGAACGGGGACTATGTCAGCACTGGGACTGTGTCAGAAGAGGGTGTCTGTCAGCACTGGGATTCTGTCAGCACAGGGACTCCTTTGGCACAGGGACTCTTTCAGTCAGCACAGGGACTCTGTCAGCACTGGGACTCTGTCAGCACAAGGACTCTGTCAGGACTGTCACTCTGTCAGTCAGCACAGGGACTCTGTCAGCACTGGGACTCTGTCAGTACAGAGACACTGTCAGCACAGGCACTCTGTTGACACTGGACTCTGTCAGCACTGGGACTCTGTCAGCACAAGGACTGTGTCAGGACTATCACTCTGTCAGTCAGCACAGGGACTTTGTCAGCACTGGGACTCTCTCAGTGTTCACAGGGAGTCTGTCACGCCTGGGACTCAGTCAGCACTTGGACTCTGTCAGCACAGGGACTGTTTCAGCACTGAGACTGTCAGTACAGGGACTCTGTCAGCACAGGGACTCTGTTGGCTCTGGGACTCTGTTAGCACAAGCACTCTGTCAGCCTGGAGACTCAGTCAGCACTGAGACTCTGTCAGCACTGGGACTGTGTCAGTACAGGGACTCCTTTGGCACAGGGACTCTGTCGGTCAGCACTGGGACTCTCTCTGCCAGCACAGGGACTGTCAGCACTGGGACTGTGTCAGTTAATACAGGGACTCTGTCAGCACAGGGAATGTTTTGGCACTGGGACTCTGTCAGTTAGCACAGGGACTCTGTCATTCAGCACGGTGCTCTGTCAGCACACGGACTCTGACAGCACTGGCATCTGTTAGTCCTGGGACTCTGTCAACACAGGGTCTCTGTCACACAGGGGTTCTATCAGCACTCGGACTTTGTCTGTCAGCATTGGGACTCTTTCAGCACAGGGACTCTGTCGGCACAGGGACTCTGTCGGCAATGGGACTCTGTCAGTCAGCAGAGGGACTCTATCAGCACTGGTACTGTGTCAGCACTGTGACTCTGTTGTCATTTGGATTCTGTCAGTCAGCATTGGGACTGTGTCGGCACTGGAACTCTGTCAGTCGGCCCTGGGACTCTGTTCCAGACCCAGTACGCTCCCCAGGAGGCTGGGGTCAGTCAGAGACTGTCTTTGCACATGTCCTTGTGTGGCCCCCAGTCTCACAAGCAGGTCTGCTCTGGGGTCCTGCGTAGTTTGCTGTGGCCACGGACGAGGGGCCATGGTGTCCATTGTAGGAAAGCTGCCTTTTGGGCTTTCTCTATCCAGACAGGTCCTGTACCTCCTCAGCTTGGCCTGCTAGCCGTATGCCTGTGCAGCCCACGTGTGTGCATATGCGGGTTAGTGTGTGAGCACGGGTGTGCCCCTGTGTGTGCCCCTCTGGTACACATGTGCTCTGTGTGCACATGTATGAGTGCATGTGTGCTTGTGTAGGCATGGGCAAATATGTGGGCACATTCTGCGTGTGTGTGCGCACGTATGGGGCATTGTGCTTTGTGTGCTGTGTGTGTGTGTGTGAGCATGTGTGCACGAGTGTGGGGTTAAGTGCTGAGCCACAGCTGGCATCTGCTTCTAGAGCCCCCAGATCTGGCTGCTCCTCCTGGTCTCCTGGAGCCTCCACAGACCCAAACACTCCCCCCACGAGAAGGGCCGGGAGCTGGAAGAGCTGGTGGGCACACGCCCAGTGACTGTGGGCGAGGGGCCAGCCGGTGTGAGAGGCCCTGGGACAGCCGGTCCAGGAGGCTGGGACCAACAGAGCCCAGTGGGGACTCAGGGACAGGCCTGAGAGGCAGGCTTTGCAGGCAGAGGGTGCAGGAGCCTGGTGCGGGGGGTGGGGGGGGGGGGGATGGCGGACGTGCTGGGCTTGGGGAAGGGGTGGAGTGGGCAGGGCTTAGCTCCTCCGGGGGTGGGGCTTGTCATGTGGGTCAGGTCCTGGGGGGGGGGCTTGCCCTCTGGGTCAGGCTTGCCATGTCCCCTCCCCATCCCCCCCACCGTCCTTAAGCTCATCAGACCTGAGGGAAGGTGAGGGTAAGAGGGAGAAAAGAAAACTCCTGTCCCTCAGCTTCTCTGGCGTGTGAGCCCACGAGTTCTCAGAGCCAGAGGGAGGCCCTGGGGGTCCCCTTCTCTGGAAGAAGAGAAGACAGGTTTTCCAGCATGGCTTTCCCGTAAAAGTAACCCCCGTGCCGGCTGATTTGTAAAAGCCACCTCAAAAAGTGAGTGGCCTGCTCCGAGCCGTGTCCAGCAGAGGCCCCCTCCCTGTCCGCTGCTGGCGGGTCCCGCCCCGGCCCACTGGTTAGGGAACCAGCCGCGACCGCTTGCCCCGCCGAGCTGCTGCCGGACACCCGGTGCGGAAAACACAGGCCGCTTATGCCAGGTCATCCCTAGTCCGTTTTCGGCCCGTGCACGTGGGATTGTCTCCCCCACAGCAAAGTGGATGAAAGCAGCCCCACCCGGCCCCCCAGGGACCAGCTTGAAGGGGACTCGGTCCAGAAGCAGCTGGGTGCCTTGTCTTTCGAATTTCCGTTTCCTCTAGCCTCCCGGTGCAGATGCCTGCCTGGAGCTGGTCAGTTACCTTGGAACCAAAGGAAGCTGCTTCAGGACGAGTTAACCAGTTAACCAGTCCTCCGAGTGAGTTCCTGCTGAAGCACCAGGCCCGGGATCAACCCCAGGCACGCTGCTTAGAATGGCTGCGTCGTGTAAGCCCTCCGTCTCCTCTTGCGTCTCCTTAAGCTTGGATCTGTCTTAACTTTCCCATCTTTGAAAAGACCCTGAGTTTCTTGTAAAAACTTAAAGCTCAGAACTGAAACTGGAAGAGTCCGCCATCCCCCTCGTAGCCAAAGTCACTTCTGTCAACAGTTTAACGTGTGTCTCTCCAGACAGTGCCGGTGTGTCCGTGGCTATGCTTGTTTCTGCATAAATAGAGCCACACGGAACCGTGTTCTGGGGCCGGCTCCACTGTGCACTGACGGGAAGGCCCGGCGGGTGTGATTACGTGCGAGTTCCCTTTGCTCAACATCATCTATTTGCAAGCAGGGCCCCACACTCACATGCACACACGTGCACACGCAAAGGTGTCTGTGGGAAAATTCCCGTGAGTGGCACACGGCCCCTGCAGGGCCTCCTGGTGTCCGCATGACAGGTGTGGTGCTTGGAGCCACCTGCTCCTGGGGACCCCAGTCCATCACTCCAAGCAGGAGGTGCAGGCACAGGGGAAGGTAGTGGTGTCCACAGTCAGCGGAGCCCCAACCACACCCGACCAGGCACAGGTGCCCCCCTCCCCGAGCTGAGGTAAATCTGATACATCCACGTTTCAATCGTGAAATTACGTGGGACGTCCATCCATGAAGTGGTACCACCTTCTCTTCTAAACTGGTGTGGAAGGGTCCTCGGAGGGTCCCCTGAGACCAAAGCACCCCCCAGGCACCTAAAATGTTCAATTCATAAAATTTCTCTTGACCACATGTTATGGACTGAAGGGTCTGTCCCCAGTTCACATACAGAAGGCCCCGCCCAGTGTGGTGGCACTTGGAGGCCGGGCCTCTGCTGATTAGGCTACAGGAGGTCATGACGTAGGGGTCAGCAGGGGGCTTGTCTGCTCAGCTCCCCATCTGCCCGTGAGGACACCCAGAAGAGGCCCCGTGGAACCCTGCCCCGAGGTGCCCAGACGAAAGGCAGCTTCCAGACCTAGAGGGACTAGTGTCTGCCGTTGGTAAGCCTGCGGTGCTTTGTGGTGGCCGCCCTGATGGGCGGGGACATCGTGGCCTCTCTGGGACTCTGTCAATTCTGCAGGGAGAACTGATTCTCTAAGATTCATCCGGGGATGCAAGTTCAGACTCTTCACTCTGGAAGGTTCCTTTGCACTTTTCATTCATTCATTCGTTCGTTCAACAGGTAAATACTAAGCACCTGCCCTGGGCTTGGCAGCAGCCCCAACACTCAGGCTTTATGGAGCCTACAGTGGCCAGACGGTGTGGACGGGCAATAAGCAGACACATGAGGAGAGGGGGGCCTCCCAGTGACTGGTGCCCTGACCAGGTGAAGAAGTGAGGTGTGTGGAAGGAGCACTTCAGGCAAAGGTGCTGCATGTGCAATGGCCGTGAGGCAGGACCAAGCTTGGCACCCCTGCGTGTGGCCTTGAAGCTGGCACTGCTGAGGCAGAGGAAACTGGGGGCAGCAAGGTCAGGGTCCGATCAGAGGGATGGATGGGGAAGGTCGCACAGGGCCCCGAGGCCAGGGCGGACTTTCAGGTTTCCTCATAGGGAGACGGGACATCTCTTGGGGCTTTGAACAGAACCGGGGGCAGCGGGGAGACCTGGAGAAGGCTGGGGCTGTAGCCGGTGGAGCCCCACTGGGCACGGGGAGGGCTGGCTGGGGGGCTCTGTGCTCTGCGGGCAGAGCCGGCGCTGACACAGGTGCGCTGGGTGAGGGCGTGGGAGGCAGGAGCGGCTGGGGGTTTCCATTGACCGGGTGGCGAAGGATGACGGTCAGCAGACTGTGGGGGACAGGGATTGGGCTGGCCCACAGGACACGCGGGCCAGGATGTCACTCCGGCTCACTCCCCTCCCTGCTGCGGGCACGTACGCACATCGACAACAGGGTGGCCGGGGGGTGCTCCTCCTCGGTATGTGCTGGGTCCCACGGAGGACACCCCCAGATCAGGCTGGTCCAGTCTGGGCGGGTCCTGTCCGAGCCGTCCCTTCCAAGCCTCACTGCGGCACTGCCTCAGCAAACTGAGCACGGGAGCCGCCAGACCGTCCTGGAGAGAAGTTCCGTGCAAAGATGAGGGGTTTCCCCACTTTGGGGGAGAGTGGGAGCAGCGGCCCAGGGAGCAGGGCCTGGGACTGCTCTCTCCCCTACCCCTGCCTCGTGCACACACACCCCCGTGGGCGCCTGGACACTGGCAGTGTTGGGCCCGTGCTTGCAGCTGGGAACTTGGAGGACAGATTCAACACCTTCACTGGCCAACTGCCAGATGTGAGGGACAGGTGGACATGTCCCTCTGTGGGTCTGAGCAGAGCTGCACCCCTCAGCCTGAGACGGTGAGCCCCACGGTGGAACCCCACCCACCCAAGGCCTGGGGGTCAGATGGCACCACTGTGGTTGCCCGGGTGCCGAGGGCCCCTGGATGCCCCCTGCACCTCCAAGACCCACTGGGACAAGCCCACCCTGACCACAGACACCGAGGGGTCCCCTGCTCTTCACGCCCTGTCCCGGCTTTATAGAGGAGGGGACTGTCACAACACGCGGACGAGTGCCCCAGGCCCCCCTTCCGCTCACGCCAGGACTTCCCTTGGTTCCTCCACTGAGGTGGGTCACTTCTTCAGCCCGAGATTTTCAGGTTTACAGAAAATGGCCATCCTGGGAGCCCAGCCAAGCTGGGAAAGGGTGGAGGCTGAGGCCACAGAGGCAGAGGTGAGGGCGTCGGGCAGGAAGGAAGGGCCGCTTGACGGAAAGGGGCAGGCCTGGCACACACGTGCACTCCTGGGCTTTCGGCGTGGTAAGGCAGGTGGCCGCCGTTGGCTGCTGCATCCACGCGGGTGCCGAGGTCTCCTGTTCCTGAGGCCTCCTGACATGGCCCAAGGATGGGTGTGCCCCAGCGGTCAGAACCCTTGACCCCAGTGCGGCTTCAGAGGGGCCCTCTCTCTGGCGTCCCTACTTGGGGAGTTCTGCTCTCCCTGTGAGTCCCGAGGCAAAGTGGGGAGACATCTCATAGTGATGCCCTGGCCCCCTGCGTGGGCAGGGCAGGGCCGGAGCGACTCCTGGGATGGGAGCACCTGGCCCTGGGGTCTCCTCAGCGACAGCCGCCTCCCTGGGCGCCAACCCCACAGGTGTGGGCAAGGCGCAGGGGCGGCACAGGCTCTCTGGTGCCCGGCAGGCACGAGGCAGGCAGCACACGGCTTCCTGCTTGCCGGCGGCTGCCTCACCTCGTCTTCGTGATCTGTCGTCTGGCTGGAAAAGGCGACGACTGCACCTGTCACGAGGGCCCCCAGCACCCCACAACTGCACCCGTCACGAGGCCCCCCAGCACCCTACAACTGCACCCATCACGAGGGCCCCCAGCACCCCACCACTGGAGCCAAGGGACTCCACACGGCTGCGTGCAGGGGCGCCCAAGTGGTGTGCAGGACCTGCACAGACCCACGGACTTGGAGTCTTAGGAATCCGGCCGAGGCCTCTCTGGGCAGCCGAGGCTGGAAAGGCCCCAGTGAAACCGAGGGCAGCGGCCATGGCGGGCCTGCCCCATCATGGGCCACCTTCCCTGTGAGCTGAGCAGGTGTCATCCGCTGGACCAGCACAGAGAATCCATGTGGGCTGAACTGGGCGGTGGGGACAGGGTCAGAGCTCACCCTTGGCCCCTTGGGGGGTCGGCCGGGACAATGATCTCGTGCCAGGAGAAGCACCCAGGTAGACAAAGTGACAAGTTCTCAAGCCTGTGTCATTCTTTGGGTTTGGGTGATTTAGAGCTTTGGGGGCCATGCCAGGCCCCTCTCTGCCTGCTCTCTTGTCACCAACCTGGAGAGGAGACCAGGCTGGAGAGACGAGTGGCTGAGGTCGGGGGGTGGGGGGGACAGTGTCAATGGGTGCAGGAACTGGAGCCCAGATCCTGTGTGCACTGCCCTCAACATAAGATGGGGTCCAGATTCTGAACCGTGCCCGAAAAGTGCCAGTAGTGCCCAACACAGCTAGAAACTGTGGGTTGTTGCTGAGGGGAGGAGGGGGGAGAGGGGGAGAGGAAGCGTGGAGGGAAAAGGGAAGGGAGAGGGAGGGGAGGAGAAGGAAAGGGAAGGTGAAGGGAGGGAGGTGGGGAGGGCAGGGCAGAGGGGGCAGGGGAGACAGGGGAGATAGGAGGGAGAGGTGGGGAAGGGGGCTGCTGACCGACCTCGCACCTGTCCCCGCCCAGGACCCCAGGACCAGCTCCAGGGACCGGGCTTCCATTAGGACAGGCCTGGCCCCTCTGTGGAATGTCCAGGAAGCAGGAGGAAAGGCAGCGTCCCCTTTACAAGTCCTGAAGAATTTCAGGGTGGCGACAGCAGCGCATTGAACCAAGCACTGAGCCCAAGAAACTGGGGGGGAGGGTGTGAGTACAGAGGGCCAAGGCCCCGAGAAACACCGAGGGTGACTGTTCCCATGTGTGTGCATGTGTGCATGTGTTTGTGAACACATGCGTGTGGATGGGTGCCCCGAACACAGGTGCCTGTGAGTTTGTGAACATATATGGACACGTGTGTGTGTGCACGTAGGTTTGTAAACACACACATGTGTGCATCCGGATGTGTGTGAGGGTATACATGCATGTGTGCACATGTGTCCTTGGTTATATGGGGTGTGTGCATGCATGTGCGTGTGCATGTGCGAGTTTAGGGGGCGTGGGTGGAGGAGGACCCTCCTGTGCTTCCCTCTTCTGCCTTGGTGTCCCCTGAAATTGCCCCGACCTTCAAGGGGACACAGTTGGTCTACCAGCAGGGGGCCCTTCAGCACCCAGACACTTCCCCAGCCACCTGGAAGACTTCAGTGTGGCCACACCTTCCCCTCAGGCCAAGTCTCTGTACGCTCGCTCTTCAGGTGTCCTCATTGTGCTTCGGCCAGGATGCCACCCGGTCCCAGGCTGCTGAGTCTGCTTCCTGGTGCCCAAGGCCCACCCGATGGCCGGTGCCCTGCCTATATTCAATAAGCTGCCTGGTGGGGACTGCCCACGTGGTGTCCTTCCAGGCACTCCTCACTCCTCGCAGCGACAGTGCCAGAGCGGATGGGCTGTGCTGGTTGTAACGGGGTGATCGGCACGTTACAACACAGAGTCCCAACCTCAACCTTGTACGACAAGACAGAACACACCTTCTTTGTACCAAGAGGACCCAGACGGGGGCCCGGGCCCACAACTGCTTCCCTCCCTGGCTGACAGCTGAGTCCATCCGGGTCCCCGAAAGCCCTCTGGGAGGCTTCCTGCAGGTCAGGGGCCCTCCAGGCCGGTGTGGGGCACAAGCCCTGCCTCCTGAGAACTTCCTGTGAGGCTGCCCATGTGTCCCCACCATGACAGCCCGGCCCAGCCCAGCCGGGAACGGAGCCCTGGCCGAGCCACCGTGAGCTCTGCTGATGCATCATGTCACGATAGTTACTGGCGGTGAGGTGCGCTACACGGGGACGCTGGCTGACACGGCGCCTCTCCAGCTCGGGTCCGGCACACACCCTTGTCCTCTCCCAGGTTGCCCGTCTTTCTTCTCTCAGACTTCCCTCCTGTAGCAGACAGCAACTTTGTCTTGCTGAGCAGAGAGAGAGGGACCAGGGGCGATGCTATGTGACAGGTGTGCAGAAGGCGCAGGAGGCTGGCTTTCTACTCAGCTGGAGTAGGTAGAGACTCCAAGACGGGGACCTCAGGCAGTGGGGCAGAGCCCTGGGTACGGGGCAGTCACACTGAATGTGCCCTTGGGCCCTGGGTTCTCAGACACCCGGGTAGCGGCTCTCAGGCTCAGGGAACCCGGACCCCAGCAGCCTCGAGTGTTGGGAGCCGTTTTGGGCTCAGAGGTTGAGACCCCTCTCTGCGTGGGAAAGGTTGAAGCAAAGCTCCCGCCAGCCAAACTGGCGCCTAGTTTTACCTCCTTCTAAGTAATCCTTCAGGCCTGGATTTCTTGAACTGCTCTCGTTGGCCTAAGGGATATAATGCTCTTTGGTTTTATGGCACATGACAAAGGGGACCTGGAGTGCGATGTCTTGATGGATAAAATCTGAATGAGACTAACCTGGCCAGAAGTAACCTCAAAGTTGCTTCTTGGGGATAGGTTACACAAACTGGTCATACAGAACAGCAGTGATGAGTTGGCTAGAAATTAGTAGGCGTTAGGCCCCAAGACTCCTTGAGCCAAACTAGATTTTCCCTGCAGGTATCGCATTGTGTTAATCAGCCCCTCAGCCCCACCATAAAACCTCAAGGCACATCTCTGTAAAGCTTCTCTCAGTATTAACAGACTGATGGGAGAGATTGTAAAGAGACTTGGGACCTTCCCCGGAGGCTAGCCGAGCCCAAAAGCTAGAAGCACTGCTTATAGATAAGGTACAAACTAAAGTAGCTACACATATCTTCATTGATCAGCAGCAAATATCGAGCACCTCCCTGAGGTTAACATTTCACGAATCCTTTTGTAATTCTCATCCCCATGCTCCCTTATAATAAGAAGGCAATAACAAAATACTCTTACAAAAGCTACCATAAACCTATAGATGACTACATAGGTCTTGTGACAACAATGTATGTTGCAAAGAATGCCTTGTCACTGATGTTAATGTCACTCACTACCTTTAAAAATAAAGACACTGAGACCAGAAAAGCAGAGATGCCAGAATTGCCAGGGCTGCCTGCTTGGTCATCAGACTCCATCTCTCATGGCTCTCTCACTTCATTTCGCCTGGCCGTCCGTCCTTCGTGGACCCCTAGATTCGCCGGAACAAGGACCCCGGCACTCGAGGGCATGACAAGGGCGGGCTGGGGACAGTGTGACTCTCACGGCAAACGTATCTGGGAATAATTCTCTAAAATCCAGAGCCAGGGTCCCCTGATGAGAGTCGGCGGTCCTGCGTGAGCAGCTAGCTGTTTACATTTTAAGTCCTTCAGAAACGACCTGTGCTTTTTAAAGCTCTCAAGAGTGGAATTTGATACCGGTGACCCAGCCTGCAATGCTCCCCTCCCCGCTAGTCACAAACTTTTCTGAGTCTCCAGTGTCAGTTTTTGTGGGATCTCCCAGCAGCTCTCCCGGCAGCACAGACCAGGCCCGCTGGCCCCAGGCAGAGGCAAAGCCCATCTCCACAGTGACACACAGGTCAGTTCCAAAGGATTCTTCCTGCAAACACAGTGAGCACCGAGGGTGACGCTGGACAGAGGAGCTGAGTGGGGACACACTGTCTAGCAGGGCCGTGCCACCTCCCTGCATCTGGGACAGGCCTAGCAGCCCTGTCTGCCTCGCCGATGTGTCCACTGTGAGGTCTTGGCGCCCGGCCGCCAGACCACAGATCCCCCTAATAGACATGGACTTGACCTCAGTCCAAAGAGGGAAGAGGGCACGAGCCCTTCCTCCCAGATCCCAGCCCGGGCCGCAAGGGCTCCCCCAGCCCTGCCTTGACTCTGGGCAGGCCCTCTCCCTCTGAATCCCGGAGCCTCACTGCAGCAGGTCCCCGCGCTGAAAACTCCAGGAGTGGCCTGAGGACTGAGTTGCCAGCGTGTGTGGCCCAGGTCTGGCTCCCTCGGTGGGAAAAGCGGCTTGTCTGCAGTGGGGGGAGCCCCGAGCTGCTGGGAAGAGAGGGGCTTGGTGCTCTGTGGAAGGACAGTGACCCACTGCTCCCCTGAGGCCTGTGGGGTGACCACTCTGGTAGCACGGAGCAGTGTGGACCCACTGCTAAGGGTCCCAAGCTTCCGCTGAGATGGTGTGTGTGGCTCCAAAGTGCCTGCCAGGGTGAGGTGGGGGGAACAGAGTGGCGGGCAGCCAGGGAGGGGGCGCCTTGCACCAATCCACCTGCTGGGCACGGGAGCAGGCACCTGTGCAGGGTCTCCCTGGACACCCAGGACAGGGAGCTCCTGGGTGAGCAGCCCCCAACTTCAGCGCCAGGTCACAGCTCACCCAGGCTGGACAAGGCACCTCGGGTGACAGTGCCCACCTAGAATGAATTAACTCCCAGAAACTGGAAAACTTGACCTTGCACAGCTCCTGCTGAGGACTTCGGACTGCAGCGACCACTAACCAGGCAGGGGGCCCAGGGCAAGGACGGGCTGACCCTCTGCTCCTCCCTGCCCCAGCCGTCCCCAAGACTCCGTGAGCAGATAGTTTCCCCAGGTGGTCGGGAGTCGGAGGTTTTCAAATGTCAGCTCGAAGCAGGGGCCCCGGGGACCCCCCTTGGAGACCTGGGGGTGCCCAGACCTTCCTGGCCACCCGGCTGGGTCACGTAGAGGATGCTGGATGCCCAGAGCACCTCTCCACCCAGGAAGCTCTGGGTGCAGGGGCGGGGCGACTGTGTGCCTTGCCCCTCCCGCGACACTCCCCTTCCCCTGCCCCTAAACCCCACCCCTCAGGGCCAGGCCGCCTCCAGGCCCTGCCCTTCAGTCCCATACCCACTCTGCGCCACACCTCTCCCCTGCATCTCGCCCCTGCCCTGCCCATCTTCCGGTGTCCTCCTCCTCTGTCACCTGTTGCTGATAGAAGCTAATTTCCCGCTGTCCAGAGCGCCAGGGCTCAGCCACCGACCTGGTCGGGAGTCAGGAAGGGGGCACAGAGTGAGCGTCCCTGCATCCCAGCTACCTGGGGAGCCTTCTCACTGGAATGAGGAAATTGCAGTGTTTCCCCCTGCTCATCAAGGTTCCCGGGAAGATCTAGCAAATGCCTGCCCTTCTCCAGGGCTGGCTCCGCATGCCTAGTGCCCCTGGGATGTTACTCCGCAAGCTAGCAGCTTTCGTGAATAACAGTATTTCCGGTTGCCTCACACACTGTGCATGTTTATCCACATTCAGAGATTAAGACGCCCTTCTCCCCAGGGAGACCCAAAGTCCTGGGGAGACAATGGGGGTGGTCCTGGTGCTCTGGGCCCCCAAAGGGCAAAGGTGCCACGGTTCAGATGAAACGCTAGGGGCACACAGGCCCATTCTGTGGGTCCAGGTGTGTCAGAGTAACATTCTCCTCCCCTCTCCCAGCTGGTCTCATCCTGGGTCCTCTCACATCTGGAAGGCAGCCAAGCCTCCCCAAGGGTTGGGGGAAAGAGGGAGGGAGGAAAGAGGTGGAGGGGAGGGAGGAGGGGAGGAGGGGGAAGGGATGGAGGAAGAGAGGAGGGGAGGGGAGGGGGGAGAGGAAGAGAGGAGGGGAAGGAAGAGGGAGGAGGGGAGGGAGGAGGGGAAGGAAGAGGGAGGAGGGGAGAGGACAGTCCCACCAGCTTCCCCTCCTCCAGCCCCACTGCTGTGTGGCAGTTTTGCCTCTGGGCTCCTGCAGGGGGACAGGACAGGGTGTCTCAAAGCCAGCAGCCCTCCCAGGGAAGGAGGATCAAAAGGCTCGAGGCCTCATTTCCCTCCTGGAGGGCTGGGAAGGCTTCGGGGAGAGTCCATCCTCTGCTCCCTGTCCCTTCCCTGACCATTGCCGACCCAGGGGTGAGGGAGCGGGTCTCTGTCCTTGTTCGGGGGGAGCAGGTAGCAAGTCCAGTCTCCTTGACTTAGGCTCTGTAGTCTCCGTTCTGTTTCCGTGTGTTTTTGGAAAGAATCAGAGTTGGCACCGACTCTTTTAAAGCCCTCAGATCCAGAGTTTTCTTTTTTTTTTCAATGTTTATTTATTTATTTATTTATTTTTAAAATTTTTTTTTTAACATTTTTATTTTACTTTTGAGAGACATAGAGACAGAGCATGAGCAGGGGAGGGGCAGAGAGAGAGGGAGACACAGAATCCACAAACTGTGAGATCATTATCTGAGCCGGACGCTTAACTGACTGAGCCACCCAGGCACCCCTGGAGCTTTCTTTTTTTTTTTTTTTTTTAATTTATTTTTAATGTTTATTGATTTTTGAGGGACAGAGATAGAGTGTGAGCAGGGGAGGGGCAGAGAGAGGGAGGTACAGAATCAGAAGCAGGATCCAGGCTCTGAGCTGTCAGCACAGAGCCGGACGCGGGGCTCTTACTTGGGAATAGTGAGATCCTGACCTGAGCCTAAGTTGGATGCTTAACCAACTGAGCCACCTAGGCGCCCCCTGGAGCTTTCTTGAATGAGGATGGCTGCTGAGGTCAGAGTGGATGGCTGCCTGGAGGCCATGGCTTTGCTGCCGTTGTGCAGCCTTGAGGACTGTCTTTCTGCAGGACCCCTGGGGGGATGGGCTGCGTGCAGGAGCTTCCGGGGATTTCGCTGGGATCCGCTGTGGGACGTGACTCGGCAGCGCCCTTGGGTCTCCAGCTGCTGTAGGAGCTGCGGTGACGAGTGAAGGGGCCCTGAAGGAAAAGGTGTTGGTGAGTGGTTCTGAGCTGTCCGCAGGGTGGGCCCCCACCCCTCTGTCGAGGCTGGGAATGGAAGAGAGAGGCTGGAGCACAGACGAGGACGCATTCACTGTGTGAGGCCATCTCTGGGTCTCCTGGGAGTGACTCGCCCCACATCGTGTGCTGGGGTCCTTGGGGCCCCAGCGATGGGCCAGACCCCCATAGATGGCACGACTTGTTAAACCCACACAGGAGGAGATGTGGGGCTGCCTGCACACCGGGCCTCACCGTGCGGCCCGTCCCCCTGCTCAGAGGAGCAGAAACCTGTGTCTCAGGTCACCCTGGCAGCCAGTGACCCCGAAGAGGAGTAGGCACAGCAGCTCTGAGGCTGATAGGGAAGCACACATGGAGAACCTTCTGTATGGGTGTCCTGCCCGGCAGGACGGAGGAAGGCGTCCACGGCAAGGACCGTCTGGGCCTGTTTACAGTGGGAAGACAGCAGCGACAGACATGGCCACACGTGACCGTCTGTGGGCCGACATCCAAGTGGCAGAACATTTTAGAAGGACCAGCCATTGACCAGTCTTTCCAGATTTGAACCTGCATCTGTGACCTGGAGCTGACCCTTCTCCCGCTCACGGCTACCTGTGGAAAGCCATGTTGAGAAAAGAGCCCGATCCGCACGGGCCCCTGCAAGGCCCGCACCCCCCGCACCACCTCTCCCCCCCGCCAGCAGTGCTGTGTGCAGGGAATCGGGATGAGGCTCACGCGGTGCACATAGGAGGCCGGGCGTTCTGAGTGCAGAGGAGACAGGGCTGTGTCTGTGCCCTGAGGTCTCTGGGGCGAGGCTGCAGGGGCAACCCCGTTGCGCCACTCCCCTTCCCGTGAGGTCCAGCTGGGCCTGGGGTTCCTGCACCCACATGGGGGTGGCTGGTGAGCCCTGAGTTCTGGACCAGGGGTGAGGAGGAAGTTGCCCCAAGCACTTCCTGACATACCTTGTACCTCCTCCACCCGGGAAGGGAACTTTGAAATTCCGTCTCCTGACCTGGGGGGTGGCTGATGGGTCCCTCCGAGCCTTCCCAGTGCCGCTGTCGCTGCAGATGTGAGACTAACATCTTCTTTCACAGGCTGAGTGGCCCCCCACGAGGCCACACACGAGGAGGGGGAGGCGCAGCAGCCACGGGTGCCCAGGGGCCTGTCAGAGGGGGCTGGGCGCCAAGCCCAGGTGTGTGAGAGCATCTGTCAGGGGTGTGACTCCCTGACCGAGAACACGTCTTTCCCTTGCCCATGCAGTGACGACACCTACAGATCCTTCCGGCAGCAGCAGCAGGCTGCACGGGGAAATGCTGAGATACAGTTTTCCCAGGGGTGGTCAAAGATGCCTCGAGCAGCTGCCATCAGCTGGAAGACAAGGTGACACTTCAGCTGTCCTGGAGCCACAGAGCCGTGGTCACATGGACAGCCACATTCCTGGTCCTCCCGCGCCACGGTGAATCTCACCACGAGCCTGCTCTGAGGGCCGTGGCCGCCGCCAACTTGGAGGCTGGAGCAGCCCTCGGCCCACCGGGCCCCTAGGCCACCTGAGCTGTCCACAGCATCGCTGTCACCTCCCAGCCGGGCCCCACTAGGGACTGGCTGCTCACACATCTGATCCACCTTCATGGCAAATGAGGGAGATGTTCCTCCATATTGGAGGTGACAGCAATAAGAACGAGGCTCCTGAGCTCCCCAGGAGGGTGTCAGACTGATTACAGGAGGCACATTCATGGCCGCCACAGCATCCTCTTCCTCCTGGATGTGTTTCCCGGAGACCCTCATGCTTCCTCCGCCGCCGTGAGACTGGAGCCTTGCTCTCAGAATCAAGCACGTGGGTTCCAGAAAGTTGCTTCTCAAAGCCACTGCCATCTGTCTTGCTTCCAAAGAATACGCCACGGTGGTCGCCATTGCCGTGTGTGGGTGTGCCCTCGAGTGGGCCTGTGGGCTCCTGTGCACAGTCTGACCTCGGGGACTCCTGGTGGCTCACTACACCACTCACCTGCTCTCCGACTCAGGCGTTGCAAAGCCCTTGCACACACTTTGGTCTATTTCGATTGTGATACAAAAACCAAAACAAAACAGTAGAGCCCACATAGTAACGCCTATGCGATTTTGCCGAGAACATCTTTGAAAACCATTTCGTGAACTGGGCATGTGTGTTTGGTGGGGGTGGAGCCCTGCACACAAATCTGCATGAAATATGGGCACAGGCGTTTCTCCGAAATTGCAAGTTATGTCTCCTGCCCCACCACAAGGCAAAGCCAGCTTGGGTCTCTTCCAGGCAATTTCCCTCAAGAAGCACCTAGTCTTTTTTTTTTTATGTTTATTTATTTTTGAGAGGCAGGGGAGGGGCAGAAAGAGAGGGAGACACAGCATCCGAAGCAGCCTCCAGGCTCTGAGCTGTCGGCACAGAGCCCCAGCTGGAGCTGGAACTCACCAACCCCAAGATCATGACCTGAGCCAAACTGAGACGTTTAACCCACTGAGCCCCCCAGGCGCCTGGAGAAGCACACTGTTATCAAGTCAGCAGTTGCTGTGAGTATGACTCACCTTCGAAATGGCCAGAGTGAGCGAGGGTGGGCATAAGTGTAGAATTATCCCTCCACGTAGCCAGGATGCAGGTGTGGGTGCCTCAAGCCCACTTCCCTCTGTTGGTTTTAACGGGCACGCACCAGAAAGGCTGTCAGTGTGTCTGTAATTCACAACAAGCTTGCTTGCACGTGGGAGCACTAAACAGAGAGGGGAGCACGTTTGAAACAGGGACTCTTGTGTCGCCCTGGATGTGTTGAGCCCTGCCCATGCCCAGGAATGAACCCAAATGCAGAGTGTATCCGTGTGTGGGGAGAACGGGGGGCCTGTCCACAGTCCTAAGTCGCCATCCCACAAACACACCCCTCTGGGCCACACCACCACTCATCAAGGAGGGGGTGTGCCAGAGAGCTCGGGACTGGGGGTTTGCAGGCCCTACTGAGGTTATTTTATGCCCTCAACAATGGAGCAACCCACTTAGGAACCGCAGAGCACACCCCAGGGAAGGGACAGCCCTCAGACCCTGACACGGTCCTCATGCGTGTGACTGACACACGTCCAGGCTGACGTCTGCTCGGAAGGACGCTGTATGAACCGGCGTCTCCCCAGTGTACGCCGTTGGACCTGAGCAGACAGTACTCTCTTCGCAAGCCCCGTTGGCTCGAGTGCGAATTTGGGTCTCGCTTGCTGCCTTGGGGGCCTGTTCTTGTACCACGTGGACAGACCACGTCCTAAGGGGAAGTGGGCCCACTTAAGTGAGCGGGTTGTTTAAACTGAGGCTTTGTGCAAAGAGACGCTTCTTCAAAAGAGACCCATCTGTGCTGCATCGTTATAGCAACTGGCCGTGCGTTCTGGAAACTTCTGGCAGCCAGGGGGTAAGTGCAAGCTAAGATGCAGGTCGCAGGGGGTGAGATGAGGGAGGGCAGCTCCTGGTCACACACACCCTCAGCTTGGGCAGCCACCTGTTTCCCTCCTTCTCTCTTTTTTGCCATGAGGCAGAGTCATGGGAGGCATCCCATGCGGGTCCAGGGGTCTGGATGCCAGGGCATGGGTCAGGGTCACATGCAGAGCAAGGCAGGCCCACCTGAGGAGGAGTCCCCAGCCCCATCCCTCATCTGCTTTGCTGCGCGGTCGATGTTTCCATGTGCCGTTACGGTCCTCGGGTGGACACCCCACTCTGCCACGGACCCTCACTTGCTTCCCCTCAGAGAGCGTGGTGGATAATGACTGTGGCCGTGCAGCCGTGACAACTACAGAGGCAGGACACGCCCACCACTCCGGGCGGCCAAGCTCCAGGGGGACGTTTGTGCTTTGTTTCCACAGGCTCCGCGAGTGCCGAGGCGGCCCACTGCGCATTCGCCCGCCAGCGCCCGGGCCCAGGGCTTCTGCTCCCTGGTGCCGGCGGGAGGGTCACGGGGAGGCACAGTGGGGACACGAGCCGCTGGGGGGCAGTGCCCCAGTTTGCACAAAGGGGCCGCCAGCCCACCCTGTCCTGAGGTTGCACCAGGGAGACTGACGCATGTGGGGCGGACCGTCCAGCCGCCCTGCCCTGCCCACCCGGGGTTCCCGGAGCGCTGACATGGTCGTGTTTGAGGAGCACTGGAAACTCGCAGGCATGCAGGTTAATGACAAAAACACAGCCCTTCCTGCCGAAGTGCTGGGATCAGACTTCGTCAATAGGTGAGACTCTCCTGAGGCTCCAAGACCCAGAGGGAGGTGTGGGCTCAGCCGCCAGCTCCCAAAGCCACCGTGGGGCCCAGACAATGTGGGGCAGGCAGGGGCCAGGCTGGGTGAGGCTGGGGCAGCCGTGACTCGGGGCCGGTGGTGGCACCTGAGCTCTCTGTTGTCCTTTCCTCCTGGGCACTGCTGGGCGGGATGTGGCAAACACCCCTTCTCGAGCCAGGTGTCTGGGGGATGAGGACACTTGGAGCCCAAACTCAGGGGAGGAGAACTCCCCGAAAGTCCCTGCACGAGTCTCCACCCACAGACAAAGGGGGTGGAGGGCTAACCCACAAACAGGCCTCGGAGAGGACATGACGGTTGGTGTCATGGGAGGGGGGCACACAAGCATCTCTGGCCCAGAGGCTCCTGGGAAAAGCAGATGGCGAGCTCATAGCGGTCCCGTCACAGAGGCAGCACCAGTGCAAACATGTTGCCCAAGAAACAGGCGGGTGACAAGTTGAGGCCACCAGGCCCGGGAATGCAGGGACCTGGGCCACCTCCCGGCTCACCCCCACTGACAGGAATGACAAAGGGGAGCATTCTGCTGCGAAGGGTCACAATGGGCTCCAGGTCTGAGTCTTCAAGACTGTTCAGATCAGCAGCTGTGCAGGGCCCTAGGGCTGATGGTCCACATTCTAGAAGGATCTAGGTAGGCTCTGCCTCACCAGGAAGGGTGGTCAGAGACAGGAAGTCTGGGGAGCACCAGGGTGTTGGGGCCCCTGCATCTCAGGGTCACCCTGTGAGCGGGACTGCAGAGGGGTGGGGGTGGGGTGGTGGCCGAGGGCACCCCTGAGGAACAGGGGTCTGGATTTAGCTCCAGGGTACCCCACCCCCTGCTGCAGCCGAGACTGACACACTGATAGGCACACCCAAGGTGAGGCGGGGGCAGCGGACCTGACCCCTGGGGGCTTCAGGTTCTCGGGGTCTTTTGTCAGGGCACACCCCTCGCCCAGTACCGGGAGTTGCTTGTCTCCATGTTTCCCTTTCCACGGAGGGACTTGATGCCCCGATGTCATCAAGGGCTCGGCAAAAGCATGCGCGATGACATTGACTGCACGTGGTCACATTTCTGGCATTGTTGCCACTCGCGCGTGTGTCAGAGCTGAGCTCATGAGCGTGCTGGCCGTCGGGGTGCCATCTATACATTCCTCACTTTGAGGTTCCTTCTTGGACCTAAAAGCAACTGCTAAGTAATTTGGAGCAGATACAGGACTTGTCCGTCCCCTTGTCTGTGCCCTCTGCCGGTGGGGGAGCAGAGCCAGCCAGGCAGGTGGCCTCTCAAAGGAGCCTCAGCCTGGCCGGGACTCCTGCTGCCACCTGGGGGCACTTTGCAGGATTGGCAGGCAGGCCCCGGAAAGCACCCAGCTTCCGGCCCCACCGAGACTCACAACAGACAGAACTCAGCTAGAAGCAGCTTCCTCTGAAGGAACTGATGGCCCGCGGGGCCTAGAGGCTGGGTCAGAGCAGGGCCTTGTCCTCATGGGGTGCCTGGCCCACTGTGTCGGCTGGGACCCAGTGCTGTGGCGGGGAGGCTGGTGAAGGCCTGACATCAGGACCGGGGCTGGCCCAGTTATAAGATATATGTTTCAGTATTTTTATGGAAGAAGGGGCCCACGGGTCCCCCAAGCCCCTGACGACCCCTGGTCCATCCCAGTGAGAAGGAGTGAGACGGATGCCCTTCGAGGAGAGGCCTGAGGCAAAACACAAGTGGGCACATTTCCGAGCTGGCATCCGGGCACCGCCTTCCTGAGCTCAAGCAGCAAGTGCACCCCCAGATCTGAGGCAGGTGGGGGCATGGTGATGCCTGTCTCCCGGGTGAATTTGAACTCTGTGATGGTGATGGCTACTGTACCAGTCTAGTCCAGATGACTGTCTTCTGCTAGCACAGGGTGGCACTGGCCAGGCCAGCCACACCGCCCTGTCTTCCTGCCCTGCACACAGGCCGGTTCTCGGGGTCTCTGGCAAGAGCTGCTGGGTGCGGGTGGGGTTTCTGGGAGCTGCACTCGCAGAGGACATGCAGGGGTATCTGGCGGAAAAGGCCCCCAATGTCCTGGTGGGTGAGTGCCCTGGCCACCGGCTGCCTCGGGTCGGCACCCCCCACCGCCGTGGCCCCAGCCTGTTTGGGCCCAGTGAGTCCCAGTCGTGTTTGTTGCAGTCGAGAACGCTCAGCACCAATAACCTTGTGGAGCTTTCTGGAGTGTCTGGCTGGGCTCTGCCTGGCCCCTGCAGGCACAGGGGCACAAAGTCAGACACTGAGACCCAAGGCGTTTGGAGGGCGCCACATAAGCGGGACCAGCAGAAGGCAAAGTAAATACATTGGATTTTAGGTCAAAATTGAAAGCTGAGTTTCAAAGGACTATGGAAAGACAAGCCACAGGGCAGGGAAGAGATCTGCAAATCGTGACTTGTATCCACGGTGCACGGGAGCTTTGACGCCACGGAAGAAGGGCATGACATCGTTAGCGGTCGCAGAAATGCAACCCCATGGCAGTAGACACCACCGCACATGCGCCGGTCTGGCCAGAATCACACAGTCAGACAGGAAGGAGTGTGTGGGGGACGCGGGAGGGTCCAGCGTGGCCGGTGGGCCTGTGAAAAGGCGCGTCCTCTGTGGAAAACACTCGGGCCCACGGTGAGGTGGTTCCTCTCGAGGTTAACAGAGCTGCCACATGACCCCTGATTACTCCCGGGCGTCGCCCGAGAGAACTGAACACACGCTCCACACCAGGCTTGCGCGTGGACGCTCACGGCAGCCGAAAAGTGAAATAACACAAATGCCCATCAACACATGAACGGACAAGCAAAATGGGGTCTCTCCATATCATGGAATGTCGTTCCGGCATAAAATGGAACGCAGTACTGACATGTGCTGCAAGACAGGGGCGCCTGGGACCCATCACTCCACGTGAGAGGCGCCAGACACAGAAGACCACACCTCGTTTGATTCCATCCACACAACATATCCGGAACGGCGAGACCCGTGGACACAGAAAGCAGACGGTGGCCGCCTGGGGCTGGAGGTTGGTGGGGAGACTGGAGGTGAGAGCTCAGGGTATGGGGCTTCTTTATGAGGTGAGGAAATTGTTCCGAAATCGCCTGGTGACGCCTGCACACATCTACGAATATACTACGACTTGTTCAATTGTACACCGTAAGGGGGTGACTGTAGCATTTGTAAATGACGTCTCGATAAAGCTGTTAAAGAAGAGAGGAGAACGTTTGCCAGGTGATCCAAGCGAGTGCGGAGCACGCGCGACGTTTCCGCTTCACGATCCTGCCGTCTCTGTGTGACAAAGCAGATGTGACGTCAGACGCTGGCCAGAGCACGGCCCGGCCTCGGGGTGGCTCCCGCGGCCCAGGGCCACCTCGGGGAGGCGGAGGAGAGAAGCGGGGCTCGGCACAGAGCGGGACCGGTTCCGGGGGCCGCTCATTCCACCGGTCTTCCCAGGACACCCTCTCGCCCATCCTCCCCGAGGGAGCACACTCCCAGCCATCCTCCCTGCGGGAGCACGCAGGCATCACCGCTCGGCCCCACGCGGGAGCAGGTCTGCACACGCCTGTCCTTGAGCCGGTGTCTGGTGACGGATATAAACACTTGCGTTGCGAGGGCTTCAGTCTCTAAGCTGCCAGTTTGCACGACGGTATTGTTGTTCTTGCCGCAAACACAGTAATAGGACACATGCAGCACAGAAGATGACAAATCGGTCCACTCTGAGTTAGGGGCTAAAAGCTGAATGGGCTGGGGGCAGACCGAGGAGGGGCTGGAAGAGCCTGGGAGGGCTGCCCAGAGGTAGAGGGGCCTGGATCGTGGGGCTGGGCACTGTGTGGAAGGCCCCGACGCTCAGGCCGGGCGGAAGCCCCGACCTCGCGCTGCTCACACAGAGTGGCCCACTCTGCAGCCCGGCCTGCAGCACGGATGGTGGGTGCCCACTGCACATGGTCTGTGTTCATGCCCCGTGTGCTGCCTGAGGCCTGGTCAATGGCTGGGGCAGAGGTCTTCCAGGGTCAGGAGCAGGACTCTGGCGAAGTCCACAGTCCTGCGCACTCAGGGCTGCTGGAAAAGCGGGCGTAGCAACTGCTCAGAGGCAGAGAAGAGGACGTCGATGCGTGGGAAGCATCCACTGGGGCTGCGCTGGATGTCAGCTCTCCAGTGGGTCTTCTCCAGGGGTGAGAGGTAGGGAGGACCCAGGCAGTGGCGGGAGCTACGGTGGCAAGTTGGGGAGGCCTAGCCCCATTGAGGAGGTGGGCCAGGCCTGGGCAGGCGAGTGACACAGTAGCCCATCTCCAACGCTCAGAGCTGGCACTGGGCCACGGTGAGGACATCCACAGAGACCAGAAATGTGGGAATGACCACAGGGTTACAGGCACCAGCTGAGCTGAAACCAGTGTTTGGTGGGCAGGGGAGGTTGCGGCAAAATGAGGAAAAGTTGTGTGGAAGTAGCAAGCTGGGGTCCAGGGCAGAGGTGAGAAAGGACGGTTTTTCTGAAGGCAAGTGGAGAAGAGGGGGAGGGGAGGGGACCTCCCAGGGCGAGGGCTGCAGAGAAGGACCAGAGGGGGTGCTGAGGGGTCGGGCGCTGAGGGAGGGGTCAGCACAGCAGCTGATGATTCTGCACAGGAGGCAGAGTGGAGGAAAGGTGTGCCAGGTGGCCCTGTGCCTCACGTGGAGGGGGCCGAGGGCAGCTGCCCAGGCCTGGGGTACCCCAGGGCCAGCTGACACCCTCCACCATTGCCCAGAAGTCCAGGGAAGGCCCAGCTGCAGCCAAGGCCAAAGGAGAGGGGTCAGGGTGTGCCCGCCTGCGACTGCTCCCTCCTCGTCCTTGGCAAACATGCCTCGGAGCCTGGGGCGGGAGCCTTGCTCAAGAAGCCAGCGGGTTCGCAGGAGCCAGGCCACAACCGTGAGCAGTCCTACCCTCCTCGGCCTTCTCCCCAAGGTCCCTCCCCACAGGCCTCCTGTCCCCTGGCAAAGCCGGCCCTAGCCAGCTACCCAGCTACCATGCAGGACGTTTCTGAAACCCGGGGGTGGTGCTCCAGGGTCCTCTCCTGCCTCCTCTAGAACAGGGGTCCCAACCAAGGATGGTCTGGCGAGGGGTCTGGAGCTGCCCCCAATAGAGTCCACACAGAACTGCGGGCTCACGCAGGCCCTGCCCACTCTCTCCCAGGGCCTCACGCTAGTGGGCGCTGTCCCGCCACGTCCCCATAGAGCATGAGCCCCATTAGAGGGCTCCCTGGTGGAGGCGGCAGGCGGGCGGGTCCAGGAGCGCGGTGCGCTGCGGGCGGCGGCCGCGGGGGGCGCTGCGGGGGCCGCACTTAAAGCCCGGGGCACGCGCGCGCTCAGAAGGAGCCGGGCCGCCGCGGTCGGCGCCGCGGCCGAGCGCGTCCGTTCCCCCGACCCGGCGACCGGTGCATGCGACCCCCGCGGACGGCCACCCGGCCCCTGAGCGCGGGGCCACGGGCGGCATGGGGAAGTGTCAGTCCAAGCACGGTGAGACGCGGGCGCGGCGGGCGGCGGGCGATCGCGGCCACTCACTGTCACCCCGCTCCCTCCCGCGCCCCGGCCGCGCCGCAGCCCCCCAGCGGAGAGAGAGCCCCGAAGGTGAGCGCGCGGGGCTGCCGCCGGCCGGACCCCAAGCCCAGAGCCGGGCGTGCCTCCCGCCTTCGAGCCCGCGGGGTGTGGGGACGATGCCGCGGGGTCCCCCCCGCCCGGACCCCAGCCCCTGAGCCCGGGGCCCGCGGAGATGGGGTGGGCGCGCCGGCGGGGACCCGGCCCAGGCTCAGCGCCCGGGGCTGACGGCGCGTCTCCTTCCTCCTCGGTGCCTCCTTTCCCGCGCGTCCGCTCGCGGGGCCGCAGGGGACAGCTTCTCAGCATCCGCGTACGCCAGTGGCCACAAAGGCACGGAGGAGGCAGAGCGACTCGTCGACTGCAAGCAGGTAGGCGTGGGACAGGGGGTGCGGGCCTGGAAGCCGGCCGGCTCCAGAGTTGTGACCCCTGGTCCGGACCTGTGAGTTGGCACACCGCCAGAGTGACCCCAGCCGGGCCCAGAGACCATCTCTGCCCAGCCTCTAAGTCCCAGGCTGGGGACTTGTGGCACCAGGGCTTCAGTATTCCTGCTGGAGACGTGGGCGGTGGGGGGTGGGTATCAAGGTGCTTTAGGGTCAGTGGCTTGCAAGGTGAAGATGGCTGGAGTTTGAGACCCCCGCCCCTCCCATCTTCTGGGGTGGGTGACCACCGGCCTGCAAGGAGGCTCATGGGAAAGGCAGGCTCCAGATGGAACACCGAGGGGCCCAGAAGTAGGTGCTGCGGTGTCGGGCTCACGACCCAGAGGACGCACAGAGTGGGTTTGAAAGGCGATGGGTCTAGAAACAGAAAACTGCGCTGGCCTGGGGTCCCAGAGGCACCTTGAGTAAACGAGACCCACAGGTGTTTGCCAAGCAGGAGAAGGTGGTCCTTGGTGTGAATGGGTCCCTGTAGAGGGCCACCCCAGGGGGCCGGACCCCTGCCCGCCTCCTGCTTGCCCTCACAGCCCCCAAAGCGCACGGCAGGCAGAGCGCATCAACTCCTTGTTTTGAAGGACTTTCTTCCGGCCGGTTGCTAAATAAAAATTCTAAGTCTGTTTAAGCACTTGTGCAGCGGCAGCCTGAGAAGGGGCTCAGACGTGTCCTGGCCAGGACACACGCTGAAGCTGCGTTCGTGCTTCCTCGCAGTGGAGTGTTCTTCCACACCTGTGAAGTAGGAAATACATCCAAAGGCGTTTTCTGGGTACCTTGTAATGACGCTGGACGGACGTGTGCCCCTCCGTGCAGGGGACCAGGGCGGCACTGCGGAGGGAGGAGCCCACATCTGTCTCTCCCTCTGTTCTGCCTTTTTCCCTTGCCAAGAGAGGCAGGAATGTGGATGAGGGGATGGAGCCTCTTCGAGGCTCAGGGGTCCTGCGTGTGATGAGTCAGTCGTCTGCCTGTAACTTCACGTCGCCGTCAGGCCTAGGGGCACGGGGGCCTGGCTCTGTGCATTCGGGAAGTCTCTGGGTGGGCACACTCACTTGTTCAGAGCGTGGCAGTGACACACAGGGCAATTCCGGCACCAGTGGGCCGGCCTCCTGGGCCGCGGGGTTGCGGAGAGCACGCCGTTGCCAAAGCGCTTGCCGCGTCGCCGGGAGAGCACAGGGCTGGGGCCGGAAGGGCCTTCCAGGCACCCGGGTTCCGGGGTGGCCCTCCAGGCTCTGCTGTGATCTGAATGTTTGTGTTGCTCCAAAGTCTGTTTGTTGATACTCAGCCCCGAGGCGATGGCATCAGGAGGTGGGTGGGGGCTTTGCGAGGGGCCCCGGTCATGTGCCTACGACAGGGTGGGTGCCCTAGAAGAGGCCCCACAGAGGTAGGTCCCTGTCCCGTCTGCCGTGGGAGGACACTCGAGAAAACGCCATCTAAGAATCAGAAAGGGCCTCACCAGACAGGGAACCTGCCCCCGCCTTGATCTTGGGCTTCCAGCGTTCAAACTGTGAGACCCGAGTGTCTTTTCCTAAGCCCCCAGCGTGTGCCGTTAGAGCGGCCCGAGCTGACTCACGGGAGCAGGCGGAAGAGCACACCCTCAGAACGCGGGGCGCCCCCTCGATTAAAGACGCTTTAGTTTTAAAACAACAGCATGGCTTTTGCTGTGTCTCCCCGTTCGCCCGTGGGGATGTGAGCCTCTGGCACGAGCCTCAGGTTGCCCTACTGGCCCAGGTGTACCTCACGCCAGCACCGATGCCCTTGCTGCCACCGTGCCCTGACCGTACCCTGGGGTGCCTCTCGCCCGGCTGGGCCCCTGGAAATCGCTCGGTCAGAGACATTTGGGGATTGGGTCCTACGTTCCTCCTGTTTATGGCCCGGCGTCCTGCGCCCTTCTCCTCGCGTGCTGTCTGGTTCCGCACCTGGCCCTGCCCCCCAGGGGTGCCCCGGGGAAGGCCAGCCCGGAGTGTGCAGCACGCCCAGCAGGGGACACTCTCCTCTTCTGCCGTTCGGTCAGTGGTTCCGTGCAGATCGAGCTGCCCTGTGTGGTCACAAGAACTACGGCAAACGACCTGGTGGAAATTAAGTGTGTGTCCACCTCCTGTCACCTGTCCCTCACTTCCCCCCAAATAAAGGAAATGAGGTCGGTTTGGCCCATTTAACGTCCGTGTGCTCTGCTCGCCCCTGGTGCCTACTTAATACATGTCTAAAACACTCTAGTAAGTATTAGTATTTTCTAGGCAGGTGGACCGCCTGCGCCGAGGTCTGGAATCGTGCTCCTTGTTGTTCTGGGAGATGCTGCAGTTTGATCTTGGCAGGACCTGCACTCACTGCCAAGTGCCCCCCGCGGGGCCAGACTGTGCCGTGTGAGGTGGGGGTGCTGGTGAGTGCAGCGCGGAGGACCCAAGAAGGAGAGTGGCTGGGGTCGTACAAGCAGGACGTTATGAGGCATAAGGGCAGAGCACCAGAAGAACTTGGCAGTGCTGTTTCTACAGCAGGGGGCAGCCTCGGGGTGGTAGGCTCCTGGTTACAGGTGTTACAGATGTGGTTACAGGTGGCAGCAGGGTCCTGGTTACAGGTGTAGTTAAAGGTGGGGACAGCCTGGGGGCGGCAGGGTCCTGGTTACAGGTGGGGACAGGTGGGGACACCCCCTTGCATCTGCATAGTTGCTCCCCATCTGCCCGGAGAGCTGTAATTTCTGTAACCCTCCCAGAGGCTGGCAGGAAAAGTTCAGAAAACAGGAATGACCACTAACAATTGAAATGTTGTCAGGAGGGAACAGATGTCCCCTAAGTGAGCTGAGAAGGCATGTGCCGGCCGACTCCGGAACTCCAGAGGCGCCATTTTAACATACGCCCAGCGGGTCAAGGAGTCCGGGGAGGGGATCATGGCTAAGGCTGCTCTGTGGGACCCTGGGGCTGGCCTCAGGGGACGCGGACTTTCAGGCCCCAGGGCTCCGTCCGTCTTGAGCAGACGTCGGCTCCACACGCAGGTGCCGACTGGTCGCACGTGTTCCCGACAGAGGCGGCCTCGCAGGGGGTGAGGAGGCCAGCCCGGGATCCCACCGAGGGGCGCACGTCTGGACGGGTCCTCTGGCCCACAGCGCGCTGCATCTTGCCCGCAGGCGGCCTCCCGTTGCTTCTGAAACCCGGGGGCCAGGCCCAGGGCACGGTTTGATGCCGTCCCGGCGAGAGCTCCCTGGAGCCAGGCGCCAGACCCCCACGCACCTGCCGGCCCGCTCCCCGCCCCGGCGCGTGGCCGGAGGATGTGGCGGCAGCAGCACTCTCGTCTCAGGTAGTGGAGCGGCTGAGGTGTCAGCTCTGTGACCTCTTATAGGTCACACGCCATCTGGCCGCCAGCCATCTGGCCGCCACCCCGTCCACAGTCACCACAGCGAGCCAGGTGTGGGGAGCAAAGCACAGCTGCAGGAGGCGAGTCAGATGCCGTCGGGCCGTCGGTTGGGTCACAGGCTTCATGGAATGAGCAGGGTGGCCCATGGGACTTCTGATGGGACAGGTGGCAAGGGCTCCGCGGGCTGACTTTGGGTTGTGACCCGTGCCCTGGAGATCCGTGACCTCATGGAGTCATGGGGCACCTGGTGCCAGGGCCAGGAGCGCTCTACTCTCCTTTGGGTGCCTGCCATGTGCCGCCCTTGGGTACTAGCACTGTGACCGTCCTCAGACACGGCTCTGCTGTGTGGCGAGGCGGTGCAGACCCACCCAGAAGTCGGGGACAGCAACAACAGTCCTCCTGGGCACCCAGGCTTCACTGAGCACCAGGGGACCCTCCCCTGGCCCATGCTTCCGAATTGCATATGGACCCCTTGGGCCCCAGCCTACCTAGGGATGAGCCCGGTGATCCCAGCCGACCCACGTCTGAGGAGCCCCCAGAACGGACCCGAGGACCCTGTGCCGGAGCTGGCCGGTCTCAGCGGTTTCCAGGGGTGAGTGGCCCATGTCCTAGCCTGGAGGTGTGCGTGGGTGCCGTGTGCAGACAGGACTCTGGAGGAGCCGAGGATCCACCGCGCCCACTGGCCACCCGTTGGGTCACTGGGGTCGGCGGTGTTGGCCGAGGGGGTGCCAGAGGCTGGCCGGCCAAGCCTCTCCCCGACGCCCGGACAGCAGTCACCGAGGCACAGCCCCAGGATGCTGGTCTCCAGAGAAGCTCCCAGAAACTGCTGGAGACACGGCAGGTGCGGCCACCTGCTCCGGGGACAGTCGGGCGTGTGAGGGCCTGAGGGAACGTGGAGCGTCCACATCCACGGGCGCCCTCGGGGCGGCTTCAGAGAAGCACCAGGGTGGTCCCCGCACTGGGAGCGCCGTGCCGGGGTCTCCCGCACGAAGTGAAGGAAGGACCCACAGCAGCCCGCAGGCCACACGCCAGTCTCCCTGCTGACTGAAGACACACCTGGCTTCCCGCCGCCGCCCCCCTCGCCGCGTGATGAGCCGCCGTGGGAAAGCTCGGGACCACATGCGAGTGGCTCTGTCACCTGTTTCTCCTCTGTTTTACTGTGGTCGCCCGATGGGACTAGCTCTGGAGGGCCTGCTCTTTAGGGCTTCACTTTGTTCAAAGCCCGCGCCAGCCAGGGTCTTGGCGAGCCTGCGCCTCCCAGACTCCACTGACTTTCGCAGGGGGCGTAAGCGTGACGCTGGAGCCCACGTCAACCCCGAGTGTCCGTGCCGCCGTGTCAAGGAAGCCATGGGGCCGCCGGATCGGCCAGCCGGTGCGAGCCGGGGACAGGGTCTCGTGGGGAGAGCGGGGCCCAGAGAGGAGTGTGCAGTGAACACACCCAGGGCCGAGCACCGCTTTCCTTCCCCTGCACCGGAGGGCGCGTGGCGCAGCGGGGGCCCCCACGCAGGCATCCGGGGGGTCCGGCTCCCCGACTCTTCTCGGGGAAGTCCCCTTCGGCCGCTCCTGCGCCCCCTTCTCCACTCCCTCTGCTGTTCCTTTTTCCTCGGGCCTGCCGGAGGTCGGCCAGCCTGCGGGAAGGCCCAGTAGGCCCTGACCATCTCGGGGTGCGGCGTCCTTGGTCCTTGGGGACGCCCACATGTGTGTGCCGAACCCAGAAGTGAACCTGGGAGGTCGCCGGGTGAAGTTTGGGGCAGATCAGCCCCTGACCCCAGCAGGAGGGTGTGGCCGATTCTTCCCCAGGGAAGCCCGACCCCCCATCTTACGTGGGCGCCGGGACATCTGATGTCTTTCTAACCAGTGTAAGCACGTGCTGGGGATGCGTTAGAATTAACTGTTTTATTTCATTTATTTTTTAAAATTTACTTACTTATTTTGGGAGAGAGAGCAAGTGAGCAGGGGAGGGGCAGAGAGAGGGAGAGAGAAAGAATCTCAAGCAGGGTCCAGGCTGTCAGCACAGAGCCCACGTGGGGCTCCATCCCACAAACTGTGAGGTCATGACCTGAGTCAAAACTAAGAGTCAGGCACTCAACCGTCTGAGCCGCCCAGGCGCCCCAGCACGAAGAATTTTAAAATAATCACGTGAAAAATCAGCCTCGGGCTGCCTGCACTGGCTGCTGTAACAAAGTGCCGAAAACCACGGCCGATGGTTCTGTGCTGGCTCTGGGCCGGGAGTCCGGAATCGAGCGGTCAGCTCGCTGTGCCCCCTCGCGGCTCTGTGGACGGTCCTTCCTGGTCTCTTCCGGCTCTGGGGGCAGACGGTCCCTGATCTTGTGGCTGCACCGGCCACATCTCTTCACTCGTGGCCTCTTCTCATGTCTGTGTGTGTCCCCTCCTCTTCCTCCAAGGACACTAGCCAGTGGCTAGAGTCTGCCCAGATCCAGTACGACCCCGTCTTAACAGATGACAGGTGCAAAGGCCCTATTTCCAAATAAGTTCTCCACCCGAGTTCTGGGGAGACACGGGTCACAAGAGGCGCTCTCCACGGATGTGCAAAGTCGGAACGTGCAGTTTTCCACACTGTCTGGCCTAGAAGGAACTGAGCAGTAGTGGTGGCAGCAAAGCTTCCCGTCAAGGCTGGTGCAGCCTTCACGTTCACGCCTCAGCGGGGGCCCTTATCCGGAGGCCGACCCGAAGGCGTCCGCGCTGAGCCACAGCCAAACAGCTCAGTCGGGATTTGCTGACCCCAGAACGAAGCTCTAGACTCTGGCTCTCTGAGCGGGAACGCCGGGTGTTGCTAGGTGCACGTGCGCACGGGCCCCTGGTGTCAAGACAAGCTCTGGGCCGCGTGGAGCACAACAGTCATGCTCCCAGATCCCCGCTTGGCCTCCGGCTGGGCCAGCTTTCCGGTTCTTCCACAGCCAGCCCAGAAGGGACAGCGGCTGGCAGGCGGGCCCCCCGGGGAGCCTGTTCAAAGGATCGGGACGTGGTCACCTCGCACCCGAGCAGCTGTGATCGCCAAGGGGCCAAGTTAAGGGCGTCGAGCTCCAGCTGGAGGAGAGAAACCTCAGGAGTCCCCTGTGGCCCGAGCAGGCCCCTGGACCAGGCAGGTTCTGAGGGGTGCTGTGTATCACCCACGGGCACCCATGTCCCCACATGTCGAGGACACTTCGCACCCAGGCCACCCTGCAGGTTGCAAGCTCCCCCTCCCCCATGTCCGCAGGCAGGCCCTGTCCTGTCCCCTGCCTGTCCCGCCCATATCCTATTACTCGGGAAGCCCGTCAGCCCAGGTTCGTGATGCTGTGGGTCAGAATCAGCCATTTCTGCCTCCCTCTGCTGTGACCCGCTCCCCACCCCCACGGCCCGCAGACGTCCACACCTTCCTCCCCCACCTCGGAGCTGAAGGGGCCTTTGGGACGCAGGACTGATGCCAGCACCTCCTCAGGGAAGGAAGAGCTGGGAGGCTGACACGCCTCACTGCGTCTCACCTCTGAACTTGCTCAGTGGCACCCACTCTGCTCCTGCCTCCTTCCTGGTCCTGCCCCGGGGTCTTTGCACCTGCTGCCCTCTGCCTGGAAGCCCATTCCCACAGCTCGGCTCACTGCCTCCCTGCCTCAGGTGTCTACTCACAGGTCACCTTTTTAGAGGCTTTTTAAGACCCCTGCCTGGCACCTTCAGGACCTTCCAGGTGCTGGGCTGGTGCACCCTTGGGAGACCACGGGCCCTCATGGGCTCAGTGCTGTCTCATTTGTACACCCTGACCCCAAGTGCAGGTACCTGGCATGTGGGCTCGCTCTCCTTCAACAGGAGAGCTGCACTCTCCGATTTCCTCGTGAGGCCAGAGCCATCCTGCCCTCGTTCTGGCTGCTCCACCATGTGTGACAATGACCTGTCAGAACGGAGAGCTGGCTTTTGTCCCAACCCTTGCCGGGGCTGCCTCTCTGCTGAGAAGCACGGCTGAGACCGGATGCAGGTCCTCACAGGGACCCCACCTGCATCCTGTGCTGCCCCCTGCAGCCCCGGGGGCCCCGCCGACCGCCTTTCTCCCGGCTCGAGTCAGGCTGGGTCCCTGCCGTCCCCTGCTGTGCTAGCTGGAGTTCGCCCATGGCGACGGGCAGTCCGCGGCAGCGGGACAGGAAGAAGCGGTTTCCCTTTCGTTCTGCGATGTCTTCCGAGGAAAGGGTAAACTGGGTTTGAGCTCCGAAATCAGAGAAGGGAGATGCACACCACGTCGTAACACCGAAACTGCCCCCGGAGATGGTGTCGGCATGGCCATTAAGGCATCTGGGAGGACGAGGGCTCCGAGCACGGCCAGGACTCGGCGGCCCTCCCTGCCCTCAGCGCTCGGGAAGGCGAGGGCACCAGCCTTTGTCCCCGAGCCCCCGCCGCGATAGAAGGACCCTCCCCAGGCCTGGGGTTGCCTGTAGCCGTGGGTCTCAGGTCCCAAGTCCAAATCCTTCTGGGACTTGGCCTCTTGCAGGAGCTCAGGGGCCGGGGAAGCCCGGTGTGGCTCCCTTTACCTTCTCTTTGCCGCAGCCTGACTCTTCAGAGGGATGCCTGGAAGCAGCTCCCGAGTCCTTCCTTCCCTGTCATCTGGGACCTAGGCAGCCAGCCCTCCTTTCGGCACCTTCCACCATCCCACTCCCTGAAGTTCACCCTCCTCTCCATACTCCAGCCCCCAGGCCACAGCCCCCAGCCCCCAGCCTGCAGCCCCAGCCCGCAGCCTCCACCCCCCAGCCCCCAGCCCGCAGCCTCCCTCTGAAGGCAGCTTCCCTGCCCGCTGTGCGGGTGGCCCAGGCTGTCGAGGGAGGGTTTCGGGTGGCACTGACCTCTCTCCAGACCCTAGGGTTTGCTGCCCATCAGCTGACCTGTGGGACTCTGGCACATTCTTCGCCTCCTGCTGGTGAGGTCAGCGTTTCACGCTCAGTGTCAGGAGCAGTATGGTGCCCACAGCCTGGCCCGGGTGACCAGTACCCTGTCCCCAGGGGCCGTCCACTCTCGCTCCTTGGGGTCTCCTCCTGCCCCCCTGGCAGTTACATGCTGGGCTTCTCCGTTGGTCTCACCCAACCCAGGAGCATCTGTCTGGCTGCCCACTGGCCTTGTCCCCAGGGCCATGCCAGGACTAAACTCCTGAGGTGTCTCCCCAGCCCTGTGCCCACACCCTCATCTGTGCAGGACAACCAGATGGCCACCCTGGGCCCTTGCTGTCTCCGCGTCACTCAGCTGTTCCACCAGCCCCTGAACCCAGCCCAGGCTGAGACCCTCTTGTCCTTGGCCACGTCACACACCCCCACCCCCGAAGGTCCCGGCTCCTCACTCGGCCTCGGCCGCTTTGCTGCCTGTATGGCCAGGTGACTGCATCCCTGCCCTGGAGCCTCCCCGCGCCCCCAGGAGTCCAAGTGTAGACACGCGATTCGTGGTGGTGGAGCCCCCTGCCCAGCCTCCCGCTCCCCAACGTGGCTTCCGGCTCAGCCCTGCCTGCGGACATCTGAGCTGTGGAGGGGGCCGCAGGCTGCTCCCCAGGACTGTCCCCCTCCATCTGTCTAAGACCCTTGCCCTCCCGCCTGCCCATTTATTTATTTATTTTTAAATGTTTATTTACTTTTGACAGAGAGACAGAGTATGAGCAGGGGAGGGGAAGAGAAAGAGGGAGACACAGAATCTGAAGCAGGCTCCAGGCTCTGAGCTGTCAGCACAGAGCCCGATGCGGGGCTCAAACTCACAAACCATGGGAACATGACCCCAGCTGAAGTTGGTGCTTAACCGACTGAGCCACCCAGGCACCCCCCCACCGCCTGCCCATTTAATCCATCTTCTCAACACCCAGCTGGCTGCGCCCCTCAGTCCAGCTGGGTCTCTGAGGTTCCGGGGGCCCTGTGTCCCCCGGGTGCCCTCTGCACACCTGCCTGCCCTGTGCCCACCAGACCCTGGGACCCCTCGTGTCAGGATGGGCACCTGCTCCCTCGTCCTGGGTCTCCTCGGACCTGTTCCTTCTCTGCACTTGGCCACAGGCCCCTGAGGGCAGGCTGGACCATAGAACCTTCTGGGCCCCTGCCGGTCTGCAGGCCTTGCCCAGTAGAAGCACACAGGCATGGAGTGACCCTGTGTGCTCTGGGGGAGGGGGGGTGGGGCTTCAGGACTGGCCTTCATTTGCCCAGGAGTCCTGGAGCCTTGTTTTCCTGGTGTGGAATAGGGTTTCCAGAAAGATCTCAACACAGCGACTGGTGCTTTGAGGGATTCCCTGGAAATGGGGACACAGCTGGAAGCCAGCCCCATGAGAGGCCTAGACAAAAGCTGCTCTGCAGGGGGACACGGGCCAGAGGTCAGTCCATCTGTCCGGGGCTTCTGGTGGCTAACTGCCCTCTCCTCAGTCACCAGGCAGGGCCCGGCCCAGGTCACGCCCCACGTCACGCCCCAGCGTATCCATCTTTAGCACAAGCATCGACACGTCCTTCCCGTGGAACCCCACGAGGACCTGTTGAGGCCTCAGTTTCTTCAACTGCAGGTGGGGGCATGGGACTAGGTGCCGTCCGGTAGAACTGGATGTGGCAGGCACCCACACCGCCCACGGGAGTCACCTTCTTCCTTGAAATGTGGCTGGTGCCACAGAGAAGCAGATTTCTAAGGCGCTCTGATATATTTAAATTTAAATGGCCTGCTTGGCCGTGGCCGCAGCTGCCACGTGGACAGCACAGCTCTGGGAGGCTGCATTTGGAGGGTAGCAAGCCCCGTGTTTCCTTCTTCTGCGGCTGGAGCGAGACAAGGTGGTGTTCGTGTGTTTCCAGGCGTCGTCAGCAGAGCGGCGCGGGCCGCGTGTTGGAGGCTTCGCTTTTAAAATAGTTAAGAATCCTTTGAGACGTAAGAAGGCGAATCGGACCATGAGCACTAGCGTTTCTCTGGTTGACCTTGTTGTGGGGTGTGTAACACGTTCTCGACACGTAACTGTGGACACGGGGGAGTGCGCCCGCGCCGTGCCTCGGGGAATGGGGGAGGGCCTCCGAAGTGAGGGTAAATTTAAGTTGGAAACATGAGCTGCCCTTTCTCCCTGGAGGCGACGAGCGACGAGGGTGAGTGGCTGGGCTGAGGGGAGGCACCGGGGCGAGGGCCACGCGCGTCTGTGCTGAGGGCCACGCGGGCCTGGGGACTGGGCCGGCCCAGCGGGTGGAAACCGAGGCCACGATGGAGGGACTGCGTTTGCCGACCTGCCTCACACAGCAGGGAGACTGTGCAAAGCATGGAACGTGACCCCTGAGAGGCAGGGGGAGCAGGCGCTGGGGCTGAAGCCAGCCTGAGGTTTCGGGGCCACAGTGTAGGAGGGAGCAGGGACACCTGCAAGGAGGGGCCGCCTACAGAGTGGGGGGGAGTCCCCGAGAGTCCTGGTGGGGCCGACCTGCACAGGTGAGAAGCTGGGCAGTTGCTGCCAGGAACACGTAGGCAGCTCGTGGGGTCCAGATTGGGGTGGGAACTCGGGGCCCCGTGCTAGTGCATCCAGGCGAGGCCGTCGAGGGTGCCGCGGCGTGTCCCACAGAATCCAGCCCAAACCACGGCGTACGGTCCAGATTGTTCAGGCATGTGAATAACTGAGAACTTGTGACCGTGACCTGAAGAAAATCCGTCAATATAGATTGAACCGTGGCGGAGGTGAGAACCCGCACACGAGGCGCGAGAATGGGAAGGGTGTGCTCCCCGTGTTCTCGAAGGAAGAGAAAACGTCCCGGAGGCGGGAATGCGAATGCACCTTCTGGACAGGAAGGCACAGCGTCCGCGTGCTCAGCACGAGGTGGCGGGGGACACCAGTGACCTCTCCACAGGACAGATCAGTGACCTGCAAGCCGGCACCATAGACTCGGGCCGGGACGGAGCACAGAGAGGGACCCGCCCGGCCGTGGGCGCAGAACGCCAGGGGCTGGGGGACCACACCCTCGTCTGCCGCGCCTGGAGAGGGGGGCACGAGGGGAGCAGACAAGCCGTTGAGGAAACCTGGCCCCAGATTTTCAAATTTAATAAAAACTCAAACCACAGACCAAGATGTCCGTGCCTTCCCGGCACATAAAGGAAGCGTGTCAGGATGTGCGACAATCAAATTGCTGAAAACCAACAGCACGGAGAGAAATTGTAAGGCAGGCAGAGCAAAAAGATCTTTAAATCTTGTGGTGGGAGGGCAGGGCAGGGCCTCGCAGCCCCCGCCGACACCTGCGGGCCTCGCCCGCCACCTCCGGACCTGCCCCGTTCGCTGCAGCAGGCGTGGTCGGGACCACTCCTCCCAGTGGCCTTCCCCCCCTTCCACGGAGAGGAAACCACGGCTCAGCAGGGTGAGGGGACTCACCGGGGGTCACGCCGCATAGAGCCACGCAGCCGGGCCCCAGCCCAGGCGGGCACCGCGCTGCGGGCTGGGGGTGTCAGACAGCGGGCCGAGGGGGGACACCAGGCGGGGTGAGTCCCGGCTCAAAGGGCAGCGTGGCCAGGCCACTGTGCGGATCCCGTCTTCGTCCTGGGAACCACCTCGCTGGGTCGCCTTGCAAACAACCCAGCAAGCGTGTGTCCTGCACTCGGGGCTCGTCCTGGGCACCTGCGGGGTCCCAGTTCTGGGTCAAGATCCTTGCTTAACTAAGACGTGTGCGGGTCTCCTTGAACGTGGGAGGGTGCGGGCGCAGGAGAGGCATGGCCCGGCGAGAGCCGCTCCCCTCTGAGCTCCGGAGCCTCCGCAGAGGCTGTGGGGGCCATCCGCTCCCCTGCCGTCCACGGGCTGTGATTCCACGTGACACTAGGAAGAAGGTTCCAGAGGAAGAAACAGTGCTGATCACCTTCCGCAGAGTCCTGTCCTCAGGGCCCTGCTGGAACCAGACGGGAGCCCTTCACAAACACTCGCAGCCTGTTCGGCTCTGCTCGGCACACGGGCTGCACGGTCACATTCGGCAGCTTCCAAATTTAAAACAAAACAAAACAAACAAAACAGATTTAAAATCCATGGGTTCTTTTCCAGCTCTGGAGTTCGTCTTCCTGGGAAATGGAAACATGAGGCTTTAACACAAATGAAAGAAAGGCAGACGCCCAGGGCTCCTGGGGCAGATTCACATGCGGAGGGAGTTCTGGGTCCGCACCTTGAACCCAGTACGTTAAACCTTGTCTACGCAGGACCGGCCTGTGAACGGCAGCAGCTCCCCAAGGTGGGGGGTGTCTTTGTGCTGGGCATGTTTTGTGGCCTCTGGCCAGTAAGCTCAGAGGACAGCAGCAGGATCTGGAAGGGCCGGCACCCTTCATTTTCCTTTTCCTGGGAAATTCTAAATCGTTAACTCTGAAGACAAAGGCAGTAGCGGGCATGTTTGGGAGAAGAAAATGGAGTCTGCAGGTCAGCGGCCAAAGGATTCTCTAACATTTGGTGTCAGACCGGAAACACGGTTCTAGGACGCTGACCTCACTGGAGACGATTTTGGCATATTTATGGCCCCTTCTCAACTATCCGGGGTAGAAGCGTGTGTGTGTGCATGCTTTTGCTCTGTGTGCTGTGTGTGCTCAGTGTGTGTGCAGTGCATACAGTGTGTACCGTGTGTGCAGGGTGTGCTGTGTGTGCAGGGTGTGTGTGCAGCGCGTGCAGTGTGTGTTGTGTGTGTGCGTCTGTGTGCAGGGTGTACTGTGTGTGCATACCTGTGTGCATGTGTGTGTACATGAGACCCCATCCCACACAAGCGTACGTTCATACGTATGTGTCATCTTCTCCCCCCGCACCCCCCTGCACCGGGGGCCAGCCACTGGGCCGCGTCCTCCATGGCGTGTCCTGGGTGGACGCTCCCGTCCCCTGTGCTGTGGGTGTCCAGCCGTTCCCGCCACACGCTTGGGAGCCGTTCTCCAGCAAGGTCCACGCGAGGGGTCCTCGGGGACCGTCTCAGAGGCGGGGTGTTTTCCGGGGGAGCGGCTGCTGTAAATCTCTACGGGCCAGGGGAAGGGGGAGCGTACCGCGTGCCACATCTTTCCTTCGTAAAACGAGCAAGGTTACGGCAAACCGCATTGGGGACGGGACGGAGGTGGAGGCAGAAGCATGTTGTTGTCCGACTTCATTCGGGCAGTTGTTCCAGCAGAGAGCCCGTGTGTGAAGAGACAGACGCATTTCTTTCAGGAGACCCTTTGGTCCCCACATGACTGCGTTTCTAGACGTAACTTCCAGATTGCGGGATTACCAAGTCTGAAGAAACGGTGCCAACCTAGAAGTACCGGTGGGCAAGACCTGGAAGGGCCCCTTTCGGATCTGGGAGCCTTGTGATCGTGAAAGAAAGAATCGGAAACCATCTGCGGCTCCCCTCGGGAAGCCCGCCTCCCCGGGGAGCTGAGGTCTCAGGGTCCGGAGTCCGGAGCGGGAGGCCCCTGGGCCCCAGCACACACGTGTCGGAATCATCAAGCCCATCAAGCTGCTTCGCCACATCTGAAACCGTTTAGCCGTGGAAACCAGACGCGCACTTCAAAGCCGCCTGTGCGATCCAGACAGACGTGCTGGCGGGTCGCCTCGAGGTCACGCTCCGCCTGACGGTGGCCGGGCGGAAAGCGGGCCTCCGCCTCCCTCTTGTCAAAACAGACTCTGTGAGGACCGCTACCTGGACGTCTTAGACGCGTGGGGACAGACGCGCCCCCAAACCTCCAATCTGGCAGAGTTTGGAAGCCACCTCGGTTTCCTGGCAGGCGGGCGTGGGAGTTCTTGTCATTCAAAAAGCCTTGGAGGCAGGGGCCACCATGGGACCGCGGCCCGGGGCTCCCGTCCCCCCCTCACTCCCGCAGCCTCCCGCCCTGGCCCTCAGGGGCCAAGGCCTTCTCCAAGGCCCTTCATTCTTGCCCCTTGACCCCAGCCTCGTTCTCTGCCTTTCCCCACAAGGAAAGTTCTGCGTACTGAGCCCAGACTCCCCACCTCATACCCCACATCAATCCTGCCCCTCGTCCTGCACCCCAAGAACCCAGTGGGAGGCCTCGCACCTGCAGCGCACGCTGGGCCCCTGCCCCACGCCCAAAGACGGCCTCCTCTCTGAGGCCCGCAAACCCTCGCCCGCCCTGTCACTCCACTGTCTTCCACCATACAGCAGGCAGCTCCTCGGCCGGCCTCTACCTGGCCACCCAGCACCCGGGGCGGCCCCCGTTGGCGGGGTTAACCCGGCGGGGGTTGTCCTGGGGGCCCCTGACGCTGCGGCCCTTTGCTTCCGGGAGGCCCACGGCTGGTCAGCAGTGCCAGCTCCCGGAGCCGAGTGCTGCCGGCCGAGGGCTCCTTCCCACCCAGCCGCCGGAAGACCCGCCCGCCCGCTTCTCCTGCCGCCACGGCCCCGGTGGTCAGAAACCGGGAGCTGGTATGAGCCGGGTTGCGGTGGCGGCGAGCAGGCGGTGTGGCCATGGAGGGGCCGGGAGCACCCCGGACGTGCAGGTGGGGCCTGCGAGGAGAGAGCCGTCTTGTTTCCGACTTCATGGGGACGTTTGGTGAACAGCACCTTCTGGATGGCATAGGTCGTGAAGGGCCACCCGGCATTTCGCGCCATCCCGCCCCCCGAGGGTCTGGGGAGCCCCAGTGGCTGTTATGCCAAGACCAGCTGGTTCTGGAAAATGCCAGCAACACACCTGCCCAGGGCCCCTCCCCTCTGCCATCTTTGTCTTCCTCTCCCTCCCCACCCCCCTCCCCACCTGTCACACTCTCCCCACCTCTCACCCCTGCCTGGACTCCCTGCCCCGCCTCCCTCCCAGCTGGTCTCCCAGCCCTGCCCCTCAGAAGTGGAAGAAGCCTTGACCTTACATTTAAGCAGCAGGCCATTATTTCCAGGACGCTTGGGGTTCTAGAGTTCCAGGCTGGAAGTCACGAGGGGGCTTTGAGGTCCACTGAGTGGACCATTCTCCATTTTTAAAAAAATTTTTAATGTTTATTTATTTTTGAGAGAGAGAGAGAGAGAGAGAGAGAGAGAGAGAACAGGAGTGGGGGAGGGGCAGAGAGAGAGGGAGACACAGAATCCGAAGCAGGCTCCAGGCTCTGAGCCGTCAGCACAGAGCCGGACGTCGGGCTCAAGCTCACAGACTGTGAGATCATGACCTGAGCTGAAGTCGGGTGCTTCACCGACCGAGCCGCCCAGACACCCCAAGTTCCTGCATGTTTTAACACAGAGGAAGGGGCAGTACATGCAGCAGCAGCAGGGGCAGCGGGCGAGGTGGAGGCACGATCCCACCGCTCCCTGCAGGTCCCAGCAGCCCAGCCCTCCATGGGGACAGTAGATTCTTGTCACAACAGAACGCGCTTGGGTCCTTGCTGTCTCTCCCGTAGACTCAACACCCAGTGAGCGCATGGCCCCGGGGAGAAGCGATCGCTCAGGCGGGCCTGGAGCGTCCTCTGTCCTCTCGGAGTCCCTGGGAGCAAACGCACAGCTGTCCCTTCCAGCCACCCTGCCCCCCCAATTTCGGTCGCAGCCTGGCTTTGAGGTGGGAGCTGAGTCTCCCCTTTGGGCTCAGGACATTCTCACTGTGGCCTTGTGTTTACAGCAAACCCATGAGATCCTTCCAGAATGCCCAACGTTATTCCACAGAGAGCAGTTTTTGAGCTGACGCTTTAACAGGTTGAGAAGGCAGCGGTCTCAGAAAAGTGCATGAGATGCGGGGCGTCAGCCAGACGCACCCTTACGTCTGGGGAGTACGTTCGCTGCAGTCACAGACACGCCAAGTCCCAGAGGAGCGCGGGAACGCCGAAATTTGGAAGTAGACTCCTTCCGGGGGGATCGTTTCCATCACAAAATCGTTCTGCTGCCAATAACCCCAACCCTCAACCCCCACAGCCACATGGCCTTAACAGGAGCCAGTCCCCTGCCCTCGGCCAGGACATGCATGTGACCTCTCAGACCTCACACCTGCCAGGTGACTGGCCCAGCATGGCCACAGTTCTGGTGGCATAGGGGCCCCCAGGGGCGGGGGGATGGTGTGGGGGTCCCTGGGGACACGTGGCTGGACCTTCTGGCTTTTCAAGGGAGACCAGGAGCTGACTTCTTTTTTTTTTTTTTCCCCAAACTCCCAATACCTCTGCACCCTTGGTCAGCTGTGGGGATGTCTGGCAGGCCTCCCCCAGGCAGCTGGCTCTCCTGACCTCCTCCAGGCCAGGGGCCGCTTGCTAGGGAGGACGAGGAACTCGGAGTCTGGCTCCGGGCAGTCTCAGCAGGAGACGTGGACGGTGGCCTCTGGAGGGAGCGGAGGGCACGGGCAGGCTGTTGCTGCTTTGGCAGGGGAGGGGGCGCCCCGGGGGGGCTGGGGAGGGCGCTGCCTCGGGAGGCGGGTCCCCGCTGGGACTTGAGGAGGGGCAGCTGTCTGCACCCTCTTCTTGATGAGGCCCCGCGATCTGGGATTCGGCTCTTGGGGGTCCCTCCAGCGGGGCGGGCAGCACATCTGGCCAGGGGCTGCGGTAGGTCTGATGCGTCCCAATCCAAGCTCTCCGCCCTCCTGTTTAGCCAAAGCAACACAGACTTAAGGGCGTCTCTGTGTAACCGAGACGGATTTGTCTGAAATCACCAGTCACGGGGACAAGAATTGTTACTTGTCCCCACAAAGGCCCCTGGGAGGTTCGCTGGTTCCTGGGGTGGCCAGTGTCCAGGCCATCTAGGGGCCTTTTCGATTCAAAGAGGCTTCCTGATCACGTCATTGGTGTTTCTTTCTCCACGTTGTTTACTCTGAATTATTTATGTAACTACCCACACTTCTGTTCGGCAGCTTTCCTGCCTAAACCGTTCGGATGTGCTAAGGGTCCTTCCCAATTTTTCCATACTGGCCTTGAGATTGGGCTATGGAGGCCACGGCGCTGCTGCCTGGCAGGCCGCTCACGCCGGCCGCTGCCCGGAACGCCCTCCCCGCTGCGGCCCTGGGCTCTGGCAGCCAAGGTGGAGGGCAGCCTGGCACCTGCGCTGTGCCGCGTCTGTCAGGAAAGGCCGTGCCGCTCGGCCGGTGCACACCGGGCTCACTCTCCAGCAGCCGCTGCGCACCCGGCCACCCTCCGGACGCCGTGCGGATGCAGCCGGACGACACCAATGGGGGGGTGGGGAGGGCGTTGCTTTCTAAAATCTGAGGCTCGGTGAGTCGTGGAGGGGTCAGTATTTCTCAACCAAGAGCACGTGGCAGCCCGGGAGGCCAGAGTCCAGTTCCGGTGCCTGGGGCTCGTGCCTGGGACTCTGCCGCTGAGCCCGGTCGTCTTGCTGTCCTGTTGTTGCAGGAGCTTCCCAGCGGGGACCTGCAGGAGGGACCTTTCTCGGAAGACCAGTGTCCCCTAGAGGGTAAGTCTTCCTCCCCAAACCTCACGATTCCCCTTACCCAGAGCACATTCGGAAACCCGCCCTCAGAGCCAGCTGAGCCCCTGGCGACGGGACGGCACTCCTCCGCACGTCCCCCCAAACCCAGGCCAGCCCGGGGCTGTCAGCAGGTGCCACGCTCTCCAGTCTGAAAGGCAGTTTGGCCTCAAAATATACTTAGAAATACAGTTCTCTTAGGGCTCCTTATGTGAATTCGGGGAAGGGCCTCTGAGCTTTCATGTCTTTGGAGTTCTCGTGAGCCAACGTGCCAGTGGGAAGGCCAGGCTTCCGGGCTTTGTATAAAAGCCATTTGGCAAATCCAGGGTCAGGTCTGGGTTTGCCATCCCGTGTGGGCAGAAGGCTGCCCACAGCGGTCAGTGTGGGCAGTGCGGACTGACCAGCGTCCCTGCCCCACGTTTGTGTCTTCGGTGGCATGGTCCTGCCAGTGAAGCCTGACAGGTTGTCATCAGAGCTGTCATGTGGGTGCGAGGAGGCTGGCCGGGAAGGCTGCCTTCAGAGGGGCTCCGAGACCCTCCTCGCCTGAGGCTCAGGCCCCGAGCACGTTCCCGCTCCTGCCGGCAGGTGCTAAGCAGCACAGGCCTGAGTGGAGGGGAAACTGGACCATGTAGAGGGGGAGAGGGAGCAGAGGCCCCTCGGGCAGGGACCTCCCTGTCCTGGCCGGCAGGGGGCCTCCTTCCCACCCTGTGGGCCTAAGTCACTGTTGCCAGGGGTGCGGGGAGGGGCAGAGGCAGGAGGGTGCACCTGGCCCTGGTTAACCCGGTGAGGGCGACCCGGCCCTCCTCACAGGTCCCTGACGCCTCCTTGAGGGGTGGGCTCCCAGCTCGGGCCCTGGCGGAGGGGACCAGAGGCTGGTGACTCCATGGCTCCCTGGCCACACCTGCTGCATCCCTCTGCCCCGCACAGAAAGGCCCCTTCCCGGCCCTCTCTCCCTCCAGTGGCAGTCGCCCCTGAGAAAGCCGAGGGCCGAGACAGCGCAGGCCAGCTCTGCAGCGGGCTTGAAGGAGAGAGAGCGGCAAGCCGAGAGGGCCCACCAGGGCTGGGCAAGAAGCGCCTGAACATCGATGTAGGTCTTTGCTCCTCCCCCTCCTCGGGAGGTCCTGGGCCTGGATGGTGCTCCCCTGCTCTCAGGAGGTCCTGGGCAGGGATGGTGCTCCACTCCCCCAGGAGGTCCGGGCTGCCACGGTGCCTGTGGACCCTGCCGCCTGGCAGGTGCCGCTGAGGTGGGGCTGGTTGGAGGTGGTTTTGGGAGTTGAGCACGCTTCCAACGAAGGCCAGCAGGCTGCCGCCGGTGAGGGTGTCGCTGTGAATTCAGCCCAAACTGGCGGCTCCGACAGGGAATAATTTGAGGCGCTTCCCGGGTGTGGTGTGCCGGCTAGGTGGGAATGACACAGAGGGTTCTGTGTCCGCCCCTCCTGGGGCCGTGGGAAGGGCTGGTGTTCCAGGGCAGGCAGGACCCAGGGCCCCTGCGTGGGGGGAGGAGGACCCCGCTTGCCTCCCTCCGGCCCGCGTGCCCCGCAGGTGCTCCAGTGTGATGTCTCGGTGGAGGAGGACAGCCGTCAGGAGTGGACGTTCACATTCTACGGCTTCGACAACAGTGGCAAGGCCACCAGGGAGGTGATGTGCCAAGCTGCCCCTGGGGAGGGGTGGGGCAGCAGACTGAAGGATGGCGCCCCCTCCCCCACGCCTTCTGGGAGCCAGGGAGGCAGGCCCCTGCCCTGCAGGGAGGGAGGGGGAGCCGGGCCCTTTCCCAGGAGGCAAGTGGGGGGGGTCCCTGGGGCCCCCCTGCGCTCTCCTCTGCTGGCCTGCGTGTGCAGGACACGTTTGGCTTAAAAAGCAAAACTTTGACAGTTTTTCTGATGGGTAAGTCTTTTGAACATAGAGTCAGTTTCAAATTTAAAGTGTCCCAGAGGTGTGATCCCAGTAACAGCAGGGCCACCCCCAGGCCGCCTGGTACAGGGACAGGGTTAAACTCAGGGGTACAAAAAGGCCACCGAGACAGGCTCTGTGGGCGTCCCTGGGTTAGTGTGGGAAGCCATGTGAATCAGGCAGGCAGCCCGGAGGCAGCGGAGGGCCGCCCGCCCACCCGCCTGTGCTGGTGACGTGCCGGCCTTCTCAGGACATGTCCAGCCTGATGCACACCATCTATGAAGCCATCGATGCCTCCGTCGGCCACTCCTCTGGCGGCAGCAAGACCCTCCGTGTGAAACTGACCGTCAGCCCCAAGTCCTCCAGCAAGAGAAAGGAGAGTCCTCCCACAGGCCAAGGTGGGGGATACCCCGGAGATCCTGCTTTAGATGGCCGCCCCCCCCGTTCCCTGTAGCAACCTGTCCTGCACACCCCATCCCCATGGTGCTGACCACTCAGTCCCCAAGCCTCTTGTTCCCCATCAGCTCTGTGTACCGTCAGTGCCCCGTCCCCGCTCAGGGGGACCTGTCTGCTCAGTAAACAAATGAGTGAGCGAGCGAGGCCGTGAACGGCGAGTGGATGAGGCAGTGAAGGGATACCCTACCCCCGCTTGCAGACCGGGAGCCCAGTCACTGCAGGACGGAGGGCGAGCTCACCGACAAAAGGCTGTCCGCACACATCAGGTGAGGGGCTCTGCCCTCTGGGCTGCCCTCAGTGGGAGCAGCTTGCCCACCCCCTGCCGCCTGCAGGCCTGAAGGCCGTCCCCTCCGGACGGAGCCACCAAGTCAGGCATCTGGGTGCAGAGGGTGGGATGCTGGCCAAGGAGCCTGGGCACCGCCGCCGGCAGGGTGAGGGCACCGTCTGGGGGCCCATCTGGCGGCTGGCGCTCTGCGGGAGTTCAGCGCATTCAGCGTCTGAGAGGCGGGCGAGGTTTGAAGGGCAGTGGTGGGTTGGCCTCGGACCCTCCATCTGACCTGCTCTGGCGCCCGGTGGTTCCACGTGGTGGCTGGCGGCTGGGATGTGCGGAGGTCCCACAGTGGTGGCCCAATCCCGGCCACAGGCTCTAAACGGGAGGCGCTGGAGGTCCTGTGAGTTCCGCAGGGCGTTCCCAGCGGTGCTTCTGGGGGCTTGTTGGGGCCCCCGGGGCTGGCTGGGGGCCCAGCTGTCCTCGAGGGCCTTTCTCCCGTTTCCCCTCTGGGGCGGCGGGTGCCGGACAGAGCCCTCTGCCCGGGATCCGGAGACCACCTGCCGCAGGTGCCCCTCCACCTCCGAGGGCGCGCTCAGGCCCTCCTGGCCCCCTGTGCACGCAGGAGGCCAGGCGCCGCCCCCCACTCCTGCGGCACTCGGGGCCCGTACCGCGTGGACGAGAATACCGAGCGGAGGAACCACTACCTGGACCTGGCTGGGATCGAGAACTACGCCTCTAAGTCCGGACCTGGTAGGTACTGGAGACTGCGCCCGGAGTGTGAGGCCCTGCGTGTGGACGCCTCGGGAACAGGAGCCCCCTCCCCAAAAAGGTCCCAGGGTCCCTGCGACGAAGCACACCGCAGTCCTGCATCCGAACGTGGGCATCCCATTCGGGTGTGTGGGGTGTACCTGCTCCGAGGCGAGACGTCCCGGGCTCTGCAGAGGGTCTCACGGGGTGTCCCGCATCCTGGGCCCCACCACAGGTCTCATGAATGTCCCCCATCCCAGGCCCTGCACAAGGTCGCAGGGGTGGGTCTTAGGGGTGCCCCATGTCTGCAGGGTCCCCGCCAGCGCAGGCCAAGCAGGAGCATCAGGGCAGGGCCGTGCGCCCCCAGAGCAGGTCCCACTCACGGGAGTCGGATGCGCCCGCGCACCACCGCAGATCTCAGCCGCTGGCCGACCCCCCCCTGCTGGCCGCAGACCCTGCCGTCAGGGCCTTGGATGCACAGCCCCGCTCGAAGGGGCAGGACAAGCAGCCTCTGAGGTCCCCCAAGGGCTCAGGGAGGCCACCGGGGGTGCCCAGTGGATGCAAGCCCGGGAGAGCCTCTGGCTCCCACCTGCCGGCGGCCCCGGCACCCCAGGACGGCCAGCCCCCCCTTCAGCCCCTGTCGCAGCCCTACGGCCACAAGCGCTACCGGCAGAGGAGCAGAGAAAGCCACTCGCCCCCCAAGGCGGCGCTCGAGCACGAGATGGCTCCGGACCTGCCGCCCCCGCTGGTGGGGGAGGGCTACGTGGTGCCCGTGGTCCAGCACCACGAACACCACCACCACCACGAGCACCACCACCACCACCACTACCACCACCACCACCCACCCTAGGGCGGACCACATGCACCGGCCCTGGCGTGGGCTCCTCGGAGGTGGTGCCGATGGACCCAGCGAGGAAGGCCTCCTTTCTCCCCCACCTCCCTGCGCCGAGCTGCGCACAGATGCCGCATCCGCATGAACACGTGGGACGAACGCCACCGGCATCTCGGCTATGAAGCTACTCGACTAACCCGTAGACACCCTACGTGGGCGTAGAAACATCCGCCGGGTTCTGCTCTTGTTTGTGATTCCAAACGAGGCCCCCGTGGTGCCGAAGGGGCTCCACTCAGACGCGTCACGTGCCACGCGGGCTCCTGGTTACGTGGCCCTTTCTGTAATTTATTCATGAGGAAGACGGACGGGGCAGCTTGGGAGCAGCAGGAGGGTGGCCATGCAGGACAGGGCGTCATCAGGAAACATGGCGGGGAGGCCGGGCAGGGCCTTGGGGCCTCGGGGGGGGCGGACTCTGGACCTGCGTGTCACTGGCATCTCCGTGGACGCAGACGAGGACAGTAGGCCAGCTCTTGTGCTTGGCGGACGCTCGGACACAGGCCCCACCGAGTCCAGCTTTGGGAGGGCACAACTCCCGACTCCCTCTGGGGCGTCAGGAGAGGAGCCGAGACCAGCAGGAGGTCTCACCTGAGCTGGCAGCGGTCCCCACTGAGGCAGGAAGTCACTGCTCCTTGGTTCTAGAAGAGCAAGTTGACTTCCCAGCCACTTGTGCTTCGGCGCGGGTGATTTTCTCCGTGCGGTTGATGGTGAAGCATTAGTGAGGCCTCCTCAGGCACAATAAACCGTGTGCCTTTTGGAACACGTCATGCCCTGTTTTGAAGCAAGATTTTCAGATAGATACGGGCAGACCGCCTGCCCCAGGATGTGCAGAGCACCGGCGGCTGGCCGGAGAGAGCGTGTCCGTCTCTGTGCGCACGCAGAGGGAGAATTACCACGTGCAAGCACACGTGCCTCTGCATTTATGGATGCTTTCCTCCCATTTTTCTGCTCTAAAATACCAACGCATAAGCAACCCAAAGACCTAAGTCCCCAGCTTGGCTCACGATAACGGGACACTAGGTACCACATCTGGGGTGAGGACCAGGGTTCACGTGGAGTCGGTGACTCTCTGCAAAGAGGAATCTGTTTGGAAAGGTCAGGGTGCCATCTGCTCCTGTCTGCTCTTCAACACGTCCTGGGTTGTGACTGTTTTAAAAGTCTGCTGGGATTTCTGAGTATCTGGCATCTTCCCCAGGGCCCACAGACCAACCCCCCATCCCTGGGGAGACCCCAAGCCAACCCCTGCCCCCGAAGAGATGCCCACGCCACCTCCCCATCCCCAGGGAGATCCCCACGCCATCTCCCACTCCTAGAGAGACTCCCACGCCAGCCCCTGCCCCCGAGGAGACCCCCACACCACCTCCCCCGCCCCCTGGAGGGACCCCCACAGCACCCCTGCCACCAGGGGACCATTTTTCTGTTCGTTTCCTCTTTTCTGCCCAAAACCTACACGTTTCTCTGTACTTGGGGAGACCTGCGTGTCTGCACCAGCACACTGGCCTCGCCGACACAGGCTGCCCGGGACCTCACACCCGTCTGCTCCTGGGCGCCAACACACGGGCTCCCCGAGGACCCACTCCTCGTCCTCAGTGCCAGGCATGTCACCAACACACCAGAGAAGCGCAGCGAGCACTGGAGGACAGCCCGGAAGTGCGTGCCTGCAAGCCCCCTCTGGCATGAGCATGGCCCGCCATGGGAAGTGGCAGGAGGAGGCTAGGGGATAGTGCCCAGCGGTCCAGGGAAAGCGAAGGCCCGGGCGCTTTCTGATGCTCCGGAACGCAGGTGGGCCCCGGGGGCCTCGCCCACCCTTCCCCACCGAGCACCTTGCCGCGTGCATTCGGGAGGGGTCCGAGCCCAGCGGACAAGACATCCCCCACAACGGGGGTCCAGGCAGGGAGGCCTCTTGAGGCGACGTCCCTGCCCAGTGCAGAGCCGATGGCCAGCAAGCCAGGACCCAGAGAATCCCCTGATCTAGTTCAAGTGTCTACAAACTAACAAGAAAACAACCCGGCCCACATCCGGGACCAGGAACGTGTGTGACCAGTGCCTCTGAGCAGCAAGGCAAGGGACAGAAGTGAAGGTACACTGTCCGAACAGCAACCTCCCTAGGGTTACCCTCACGTGGCACCGAGTAAAATCCAGAAGTGTCTTCAGATGCCTGAGAGCAAGATTAGCAAAGCCTCTAGATACAAGTCGAGGTCAAAGAGCGGACTGATCTCCATAGCACGGCCACAGGTTAGAAACTGATTGTTTCAAGATAGGATGATGGTTAGCTTTGTGTCAGTTGATCGGGCTGAGGCAGCTGAGGGAGCTGGGGAAGGACTACTTCCAGGTGGGTCCGTGCAGGCGTTCTGGAAGAGCTGGCGGCTGACTCGGCGCCTCCCTGCCTGTGGGATTCAGCGGATCCGTCCCTCCTGGAAGTGAAATCCTCCCGGAATCCGATCCTCTCTCCCTCCTTGCGTGGGGACATCCATCTTCCCCTGCCCTCTGGCGTCAGAGCTCTGGGCTCTCTTGCCCCCACGGACTTCCCGGGGCCTCAACCTCGGTAACCACGGGCGCCAGTTCCTGGATCTCTCCGCATACCGTCGGTTCCGTTTCTCTGGAGAACCCTACTGGCCTCTGCATGAGAGCTCCCCGAAATGCCAAATGCTCAGGTGTCCAGGATCTCGACACGGAAACGAGGAACTTTATCGGAAGTCACCTAGAAAGATCTAAATGGAGGGCTGTGGCGCGCGCACGGGTTTGCCAACTCGGGCCAGCTCGAAGCAGCAGTTTGGTCCCAGGTGAGATCTCCGCTGGCTCTCCGTGCGCTGGTTCGACACCGGTGCTAAAGCGTGTGAAATGCAGAAGGCTGAGAACGTGGAAATCGAGGCGAAGGCGTGCTTGGCCGTCAGGACACACCTTGGCCACAGCGTTTAGCTCGGTGAGCAAGGCCAGCCAAAGCGAGCAACGGACTGGGCAGGAGGCCCAGACACAAACCCTGCAAAGACAGCCACTAGACTTGTGACAACGGAGTCCTCGTGAGCGTGGGCCTCGTCTTTCCCCAAATGGTGATGGGTCCGTGGGTCCCACCTCCATCGTCGGTGCTTCGGGTACGCACTGGCCCCTGATGGAGCAGCTCCCCTCCCGGGGATGCACCCAGGGGGTGTACCCGCCAACGAGACAGACGTCCTCAACGCACTGGGCCCCGCACGGCCGACAGGCACATGGTGGGGGGGGGACTCGCATGGTGGGGTGCATCTGGGCACGGAGACCCGCAGGGCACCCCTGGGCAGACAGACGACCTCTGGCGGGCAGAGGCGGGGGCGCAGGCCACTAGAGCCACGCCCACCTCCCCAGCGTCTGAGAGAGAAAAGCAGAGGCCTCCGCGGATGCTGTGATCCTGGCGGGATCCTCTGGGGACATCTCACATGAGGACCCTGGGACCAACAGGCTGCTCACGTGCAGACCGGTTCTGCTGCCAAGTTGCAGCCCCTCCCCCAGCGGTCAGCGACGATGGTAGCAGATGCCGTGAGGTCCCTGTCTCCCTCGTCTTCACCCCTGCTCTCCCTCAGGCACCAGAGGCCACCACAGAGAAGTAGAAACACAAAGAAAAGCCAGAGAAACGGTCTTGTCCCCCGAGCGCCTGGTGAGGTCCTGGTGAAAGCAAAGGTTTTGGGAGGAAGCTGGCAGGGCCCGCCTGGCGCCCAGCTGCCCTGGGAGAGGCACCAGTGGGGCGGGACCCCCAGGCCTGGCTGCCGGAGCCAAGGAGTGGTGGCCAGTGAGGACCGCAACCGGGGCAGGGGCTCCAGAGGCACCAGACATGAGTGACAGCACCGGTGGGAGAGAGGGGGACGATGCGGCCCAGCCCAGCCATGGGCAACAGCCCCGGGGGATGGGGGACGGTGCGGCCCAGCCCAGCCCTGCAGGGAGGGGATGCCTGCCTGCCTGGGGACCCAGGGCGGGGGAGCCCTGGAGGGGCCTGTACCCCCCGTACGGGGAAGGAGAGACACCCCCATCAATGGAGTATGAACCCCGAGTCCCGAAGTGGATCTCCGCCAAAGAAACTTCGGTGTGGAAGGAAGTAGTCACAGGCCCTGGTCTCCACCCCCTCCCTTACCTCCCCTCGCTCCCTGGGGCTCCTGACTTAGGCACAGTGAACACGGCGACCTTTCCAACCCTTGACCCGGGCTGCCAGTGCAGACGGGCCCTCGGCAACTTCCTCGCCCTCGAACGGCCACTGCCCTACGTTTATGACTCTCTTCCGAGTGAAGCCAGCCCCTCCCCTCCCTGCCACCGGGGTTATTTTGGGTGTGAGTTTCTTTTGTTCTTCCTCTTCTGTTCACATATTTTTCCTATGATGGAGACACTGCAGACAAGGCTCCTGCCCTCTGAGCCACGCAGGGCGGCCTGGGGTCACCTGCAGAGTCCAGTTGGGGGGGGGGTCTCAAGAGGGGTCAGGGGTCACCTGTGGAGCCCAGGTGGGAGGAGGGGGTCTCAGGAGAGATCAGGGGTCACCTGCAGAGCCCAGGTGGGTGGGGTCTCAGGAGGGGTCCGGGGCTGTCTGCTCCTGCAGAAGGGGCTGTGTGCTTCCATCTGGAACGAGGGTCGGTTGCTGGCAGCGCCGTCGTCAGACCCCCGGTGTTCTCTGCAATCTCGGGTCTTAGTTACCCAAGTTTACCTTCCACGCTGGGTGCTCTGGTGTCTCGCACTTCCGCCCACCTTTCTTTCCAGGGCTGTCTGGTGGAGCAGCCTCCCTCCCAGGCCACCATCCCCCAACCCGCCCCATCCTCACGTCCGTCCCCTCCCAGAAACACAGATGGAAGGCTGGGTGGGAGCTGGGAGGGACAGCCCAGAGCATTTGGTCACTTACCCGGACCGTCCTCTGCGCTCCAAGATCTCCTGGGCCTTCCTCCCAATGTCCAGAGGCCCCGTCACCCCCAGGCCTGAGTCTAGGCTTTCCTGGCCACAGGCGGCCCTCTAGCCCCCTCCCTGCCCTCTCGCACCCTGCCGACCTCACCTGTTTCCAGCAGGGCCCTCATCTCCTCTGCCCCCGGCTTCCCGCCCTCGGCACAGCAGCCCCCCCCATCCACCCCAGAGGTACAGCTTCCTGCTGCCCGGCCCTGCCCCCACCCAGGTGTCCCTGCACCTGCCGATGCCTGTGTCTGGAAGAACCCTCACATTCCCACTGACTCTCTCTCTCCCCTGCCATCTGGCCACAGCTTTCCCCACACCTCTGTCGGGTCCTGGCTGACCCCGCCTCTGAGGCACGGACGGAAGGCTGATGCCCACAGCCGAGCAGGCCTCCATCACGTCAGGGCACAATTGCCCCTCAGACCCGTGGGGGGCTGGGATCCCTCTTGGCAGTGACAGGACTCCCTAAATTTCTCTGATAAGGCATGACGCTGACTCGCTCAGCTACACAACCTGTCCCATGGGTACCGTGGCTGAGTCAGGACCCTCGGGTTCTGCTAAGTTGTGCCTCCATGTCTCTGCCTGCCCCTCACCCCGCCACCTCCGTGCCTGTGACATCTCAGTCCTGTGTGTGGGCGCCCTGGGCCTGGCCAGCACTCCCCGGCAGTGCTGAAGGAGGGTCACTCCCCAGCCGTGCTGTGTATCCACCACGTGTCAGGCCCACAGGAGACACTGGAACCAGCAGCTCACACCCGCACAGCCTCATTTGTATTGATCAGGTTGTGCAAACTTCACAACCTCCTTTAGAACACTTTCATCCTCCCCCCACCACCACCAAAGGAGCCCCATGACCTGGTCACTGGGGCTCACTGCATATTCTGGCCTTTACTAATTAAATTGTTACCAAATGACATTAGACCTCCGACTGGCTTCTCCGCGCTGCCAGAGCTCATCCAGGCTGTGCCCGCTAGAGCTTCGCTCCCTCGAGGGGCACCTGGGTGGCTCGGTTGGACGGCGGTCCGACTGTTGCTTTCAGCTCAGGTCATAACGTGGGACTGAGCTCCGCGCTGAGCTCAGAGCCTGCGTACGGTTCTCTCCCTCTGCCCCGCCCCCCACTCGCGCGCTCTCAAAAGTAGTAATAATACACATAACAGGAACTTCACGCCCCTGAATGCTGACCTGCGGTCGCTGAATGCACAGATCGGCTTGTTTACCCTTGTGTGGACAGACGCTTCCACGGACGGATCCTGGGCGTCTCCACATTTGGGCTGCTGTGAGCGTGGTGGGGACACAAGGTCTCCCGGCTGTGACTCCAGGGAGTGGAGCGCTGGGTGGAGTGCTGTCTAGTGCTTCGGGAAGGGAGGCCTCCGCGTTCCCGCCGGCCACGTGGGAAGGCTCCAGGGTCTCTTTCTCTGGCCGCAGGCTTCCCATGGACCCGCTGAGTGCTCGCGCTGTGAGCCTGTGTGCTGGAACACGGGGTTCCGTCTAATTACGGGTTTTCTCTCCCGACCCCATTATTCCGAGAATTACGTCAGCAAACAGCAATACCACGTTATGATGCAGAATGTCTAAACGCGGGGCTCAGACGCCTCCCTGCGGGTTCGAGGCTCCGCTTGCTTCTCGGGTCCAATTCCAGGGATGACTCCTTAGCCACCGGAGTCGGCCCTGGCCGATCAGACCACAAGTACCCCAAGGGGGGGGGGTCCGGATGCCCCTCCAACTGTCAAGTTTCCTTGCAGAATGAGACACAGGACTCTTCAATGTGCTTGATTTTATACAATTTATTCTTCTACTAACAAAATCATACAAAGGAGGCTATAAAAGAAAAACCCGGAACCAACTCTGAATGGCTGCAGTTTGGGTTCCCCGACGTTCAGTGCAGAAAGGGGCGCCGGCGTAGCTGGACCCTCACCCCACGGCCGTGTCGCTAACACCTCTGCCATGTGAACAAGGGTTGGGGGTCACAGGGGAGGTCCTGCTACACAGTGGCTCTTTCCCAGCCAGTATGAACGCCGCTGTGGCTTCACAGGTGTCCTCTGGGCAGAGGGGCTGTGGGACGCCCCCCACGAGACACCTGAGTGCCGGGCGGGTGGGTTTCACCACCTGACTCGGTGCAGAACCACGGCGGGCAAGAGTGTGGACGCCACGAGCCCGGCTGCGGCTGTTTGGCACACGCTCTGGCCAGTGGCCACTCTGATGCGATGCCGACCCTCTGTGCTGCCCAGCTCCGCCTCGGAAACGTCCGGACGCACCCCCCTAGTCCGTGTCGGACTTCAGATCTGTGGGCCTGGCTGACTCCCTAGAGGGTCCAAGGAAGCCAGAGAAAACCAAGGACCCCACCACTTGGGGCTCATTCGCAGAAACAATTCCTTCACAGACGCCTTAATTATCCCCGAAACTCCCCGTGGGCTTAAATAAATAACCGAGCTGTGCAGTCAGCAGGCCCGGGTCAGTGCAGCGGCCCACGGCGGCGCGACCGCGGCCTGGAGCACGGGGGCCACGGGGGAAGTGCGAAGGCTACAGACCACCAAGAGGCAGCACAGAGCCCCACGCACGACCGTCACCGCCCCCTCCGTGCTGGCGGGAGGGGACACGGGGCCAGTGGCGTGTCCCTCCTGACCCTGGACCTCATCCGGCTGCAGCCCAGCCCCCTCCTGGGCGCCTGGCGTGTGACCCGGGTCCACGGGTGGGCACGTATAGGTGGGGAACCGCCTGGTGAGCCCTTAACAAGTACCACCCCTCCGGGCCTCAGAAACCGGCCCTGCTGCCCGTGCAGGCCCCGGCTGCCGTCCTGGCCGCACGCCCAGCCTGGAACCCACAGGAATGCCCACCTGAGACGGTCACCCCACGTTCCCCGGGGTTCCCTCTCCAGACGCGCCCACACTGGGCAGACGTGCCCATACTGAGTGGGCCCGCTGATTGAGGCCACCCGGCTGAGCCTGGGGTGCAGGCGCGGACGGCTCTTCTCGGCCTTAATTTACAGAAACACGAACAGGGACGTTACAGGGACAGGTGCTGAGGGAGCTGACCAAGGACCCGAGGCCCTCGGCCACCTCCCTGAACAGATCCCTTGTGGCCCAAGGGTGACCTTCTGTCCAAGTGTGGTTTCCCAGGAGCGTTTGGATGGGGCAGAACTAAAACGTAACCATGACGACCAGGGAGCTCTGGCCAAGGAAACCACGTCTGGAGACCACGGCCTGAGCGCGGAGGTCAGGAGGGCAGGAGACGGAGGGCCGCGTCCCAGGTCCCCTCAGACATCCGCGTCTCCCCTCCACATGAGGAAACCTTGGCAGCCGCGTGCTGGCTCCTGGCCTGGAGAGGAGTGCTGTGGGGCCATTCGGGGAACTTCTGTACGAAGCCACACGGGGCACACTTCCCAGCCTGCCTGGCGTGTTCCTGGGTGGCTACGCGTTAGGAGTAGATGGTGACCACCTCCCGGCCGCTGCCCCGGACCAGGAGGACCCTGTTGAGGCCCTCGGTCAGGACCTCCAGGAACTCCATATCTGGGGCCCAGAGTCAAGGACACAGCTGGTTGCACCGACGTCAGTCCCCAGCAGAGGGAGGCGGGGGACCCCACGGCGTGGCTGGTGGCACCAACGCACCCCAGAGCAGGCCTCAGCCAGGTGCAGGGCAGAGGGCACTCAGGGCTGGCTCGCTCCTGCAGCCTGCCCGACAGGCCCTGAGCAGACCCCCCACCTCCCCACCCGGGGGCTCTGGGCACAGACGGGTGTGACCCTGAGGACCCACATGGGCCCATGAGTCCTGGTCCGGTCAGCAAGCAGAGGTCCTCCAGCTTCGGAGAGCTGCCAGCGACCCCTCCTGCCTCCCTGCCTCCCTGCCTCCCAGTGCCAGATGGGAGGACGAGGGCCCTGCTCCAGAGACCCCGTCACAGCACAGGGCTACACGGTTAAAGCCTGCGAGCCCGGCTCAGGGTGGAGGTGACCTGTGACCTCCACCCAGCCAGGAGGGGCGGCGGGCACACCTAGGGACATGGGCACCTGCTAGGGAGGACTCCCGCTCTGCCGCGCCCAGAATGAAGGGAACGCGCTGCCCCCACCAGGCGGGGTCCCAGGTCCCGGGCCTGTGCTCAACTTGCTCGCGGTCCTAGTTCCTGCGGCCCCGTGTTCTTCACTGAGGGCCTCCGCCGCCAACACTCAGCGTGTTTACGGTTCCCTCACCTTTGCTGATACCCCAACACCAACCAGGAGCCATTCGCGGGGAGTCCCCCCCAGACCCTGCTCTCCGGACACATGGACCAGGGGGTAGAGGCTCCGGCCTCCGCTCTGACCCCACCCTCCGGCACCGGGGGCCTCGCTGGGGGCCCCGCTGCTCCCGCCCCCCAGCCCCAGGCATCCCGTGAGCGAGGGAGTGAAACCCGACACGTCCCGACGGGCCCCGCCTTCACTCCCCAACCCTTGCGGGCCGCACCAAGGAAGGATACAGTTCTCATCCCCCTGCCGGTTTCTGGGGGGTCCCGGCATGTTCAGCAGCACCAGCTGGGCACCCTGGGACCTGCTGAGGACGACGCCATTGAGCTTCACGGCCGTGTGCATCCTCCGGACGTTGGACTGGTTCCTGCGGGGACACGGCCACTTGGCGCCCATGGTTGTGCCGGCCCGAGCCCCTCTGCCCATCTCAGTCCGGGGCAAAAGCAAATAGGACTCAGGTGGCGTCAACTCCCCAGAGAACCCACAGGGGAGGTGACTCCATGTGAGGCCGGCAGGCACGGGCTGGGGATGACTACTCCACACGAGAGGCTCTGGTCCCGGAACATTCTAGACCGGGCATCACCAAGCCACCAAGCAGTGTCCCCCGGGGGGCGGGGGGGTAGGGGGCAGCTCATCATCGGGCATGAAAAGCTCTCACACACCTACAGGCTCTAAACCCTCCCCCAGGGAAACCCTCCTCCAGGGAAACCCTCCCCCAGGGAAGGCCCCAACACTACAGCCCAGCCCTGCTTTACGTGCGGCCTTGAGGTAAGCAAGCTCGCCGGCACCCCTCATCCTGACCCGGACCCTGACAGCACCCCCTCATCCTGACCCGGACCCTGATGGCACCCCCTCATCCTGACCCGGACTGGGGGACCCAGGAACCCTTGCACGTGGTGTGGAGAGGCTTGGGCCCCTGAACCTGGCCTCAGGGCTGGGGATTCTGGGCAAGAACAAGGTCCACCCTGTTCCAGGCCCAAGACAAGAGCTCCCAATACTCAGCAACCAGGCCCTGCAGCTGGTCCTCGCCAGCCGCCCGGGCCTGCGGGCTCCAAAGCGCGGGCAGAGCACCTGCTGGGCTCTGACGCCACCCCCCCCCCCACCCGGGGAGAGTCTTCGGCAGCCCCCTGCCCACCTGCACTCCTGGAGCTCAAGCACCTGCCGGGCCTTGTCCTCGGACACCCCACACACGTCAGGTGGCCGTGGAGCACCCCCCATCCCCTGCGCAGCATCCCAGGAGACACTGCCTGAGAGCCGCCGCCTCCGTGACATCCTGTCCTGCCGAGCCCGGGTCTCCTGCACGGCGGACTCCAAGGGAGCAGGTCACCGTGCCCCAGACTCGACCGGGACAGACAGGGGGCCCCCGCACCAGGGTCAGCGAAAGGCCCACAGGCGTGGCCTCCCAGACACACCTCATCAGCTCAGCCCTCCGGCAGAATAAACGCAATCACAAGCCCCAGTTCCCAGGAGGAAAGCAGGGAGCCGGGCCCCCTTCTTTCTCTGCAGTTTGGCCTGATAAAATTACAGGCTGGGCATCTGTCCGGGCCACAACCAGGGACCTCCCGTCACAAAAACCATGCATTAGCTGCCTAAATAGACCACAATCACCAGTGTTTGAGGACGACAGCCACTCCAGATGTGAGCGTGTGTGACATTAGAGGACTGCTTACAGCTAAAAGTTTTGAAAGCACATATAATCTTAAAATAAGAGGCTTGGGTCTGGCTGGAAGGGCCCTTGGCTCCAGGGCAACGTGCCTCGTGGAGGTCAAGGAGGCGCGGGCAGGGGCAGGAAGCCAACGGAGAGCTGTTTGTTGCTACAGCCGCGAGTCCATAAAGTAAGGCAACTTGCTGTAAGCGTACTGAGCCCAGTGCAGGGAAGTGTGGGGGTGGTGGGGGTTCTGGTCCTGAGGCTCCTGGTGGGCACACGGCCAGGACAATGGTCTTAACAGAGGCTGACCTGCCCCTAAGCACAGACCCTGAGGTACGCCTGCCCTTGGGGACGCCACAGTTTGTCAGCCTGGTGCCACCTGTGGGCTGGCCTCCCTGCTTCCTAGAAGCTCCTCCCAGCCTCAGCCCTGTGCCCTCCTGGGGACGGAATTGGCAGGCCCACGTGCGACGCAGCGTTTAGGAGAGAAACCCTAGCTAGTGCTGCGTGTGTCCGTGTTCGGGTTTTGACAGATGTTATCCGGGGAGCACCACGAAGTTCACACAGAAGAGGAGCAGGCGCCAGAGTCCCCGCGTCCCCGCCTCCCACAGGTTCTCAGCCACGTCTACACGCTTCACTCCCTCAAAGGGCCGACACCCGCCAGTGTCCTCGGTGTGTGACACGCAGGGGTTCCAGGGCCCCCAGCCTCTAGAACACCGCCCGGGTGGCCACCTCCGCGGGGGACACACCGCAGGCGCGGGGGGCAGGGGGACGTGCAGCGACCTCAGGAGGGGTCCCCCTCCTGCCCGTCCAGCCGCCCCCCAGCACCAGAGCACACGCGGGATCTGTCCACACCCCCCTCACACCAAGGCCGGCAGCTCCCTGGGCTGAAAAGCACCCGGGCCGTCCTCTACAGAGGAGAGCCCGAAGCCTCAGCCCCCAGGGTGTGGACGGATTAACTAACAGCTACCGAAGCACCTGCTTCTCTCTGCTCCAGCCAGCTCAGGACCAGCTCCCCCCGCCCCACCCCCGCCCCCGCCCCCAGATCTCCGCCCTCACAGGATTTAGCTGTGTGCCTGAGCCGCTCTGCACAGAGGGGAGCGAGTGAAGCAGGAAACCACTGAAAGCCCCGGCTGCAGCAGGCAGACTCCCGCGTGCGGGCACGTGCACACTCAGGGCTGTGCGCACGCACACACATGCAGAACTGTGCGCGCGCACACACACACAGCGCCATGCATGCACACACACACTCAGGGCCATGCGCACACACGCGCGCACACACACACACTCGGATCAGTGCGCACGCACACACACACACACTGAGCTGTGCATGCAAACACACTTGGGGCTGTGCGTGTACACATGCTGACAGCAGTACACGCACTCACACATGCGGGGCCGCGCACGCACACATGCATGGTCATGCGCACGCACGCACACACACACACAGGGATGCCAGGGCCGCAAACACACACGCAGTGCCCTGCAAGCACACACACACGGCCATGCACACACACACACACAGGACCGCACACACACACACACACGCAGGGCCCTGCACGTGCACACACATGTGGACACGTGCATACAGTTCACGGGCAGTGTGTGCCAAGCATGCGGGAACACAGGTCTAAAAGGCATCCTGAATAGAACGAGGGCACTTACAGATTTCCCCATTCTCTACTCGGAAGAGAAAACACAAAGAAAACGTTACTTGGAGAGTAAGCACGACAAACACTTTTAAACAAGCGGCTGCCCCTCCCCGGCTCCCCCGGTCCTTCTCACAACGGGGTCTGACCCCATGCCCTTCCCCCGCAACACCAGGCCTTGGGGCTTCGGTCCTCACCGAACACCCCTGGGGGGGAGTGCCTCCCCGGTATGGCCGCGCCGCACCGCACCCCCCACAGGCACCCGCGCCCACCCGGGGGCTCTCGGCCCACCGCCGCAGGCAGTACCCAGGCCCCGGCAGGCAGCCTGCACGACTGGCGGGGTCACGGCTGGGAGCCCCCAGACCTCTCAGGGAGACGACCCCTGGCCGCTGCGATCCCAGATCTGGCAAACGGGCGCTGAGAGCAGGCCACAGGTGTGCGCCCACAGCTTTGTGACGGCCGGGCCCTGCCACCCAGGAGCCCGCGGGCCACACTCACGGCTTCAGGCTGAAGAGGTCTTTGAAGCCGGCCACGCCCGGCTCCTTGCTCCTAAGCTTCTCGGCGATGAGCCTGTCCTTGGTCCAGGTCATCTGCACTCTGTCCGGCGTGGACGGGGCGTGGGTTCTGGTGGCCGCCACGGAGTGCGACGCGGTGTTCCTGTCGTGGATGAGCTGGGCCTGGTGGGGAAGCAGGGCGCCTCAACAGGAAGGTCTCCAAAGCTCTCCCGGGAAGAGACGCACACAGAAGAGAAGCTGGGACCCGGGACCGGCCCCTCCCACGGGGGACCCAGTGCCACCCCACCCCCCACCTCCAGACCAGACTCGTCCCCTCCCCCTCCTCCACTTCCTGCCCAGGCTCTGAAGGCCACGGAGAAAAGCCCGGGATGAGGGGACGTTTGTACCCAGGAGTCTCTGCGCTCGATACGGCAGACACGGGCTCTGAGCAGACCCGCGTGTGTGGACGGGGCCCGGGAGGGCTGGTGGAGGGAGAGCAGGCGGAGGCAGAATCACGCCACCGCCCGTTCAGAAAACCCGGCCTGGGGGCGCACGGCTCCAGTGACCGCCAAGACCCGGTCCTTGCTGGCCAGGCGGGAGCGCAGGGCACGGGCCGGCTCGGCCGCCGACGCCCACGTGCGCACCTCTCTCTCCCGCTCTGTCTTGGACAGCTGCATCTGCTTCAGCATCTGGGACCTCTGCTCCATCATCAACGTCTTCTCGTACGTGAACGCCGAGATGTCGTTTTCCACCTGGGGGCCCCCAGGCGTGGAAGTGAGCGGGCGCCCCAGGCGCGGTGCGTGTTTCACACGGGCACGCGTGCAGAAGCGTGACCGTGTTGTGACCGTGCTAGGAGGGAGGGGGTACAGCCGCCACAGCTGAACGTACATCTGCTCGTGGACACGCAGCGCGGCCCCTGACAGGAACCCACGCCAAGCGCACGCCACGTCCTGCATGAATTTGGGACCGTGGCCAACAGGAGCCGTTTCTGTGCCGGGATGGCCGGCGGCCGCACAGGGTAGGCCCGGAGCTGGCCTGCTGACCTCGGGGCCAGGGTCGTCTCCAGCCCCCGGCCTGACCCTTGGTGGGTGACCCAGGTCCTCTCGCCTGTCCCGGGTGGGGTCCGAGTCGGGCACACACCACCTCCTCTGCCCCTCAGGGCCCGAGCCCTGCTCACCGCTCCCACGAGCCTGCTGTGGGCGTGTTGCACGGGGCGGTACCACTGGCACAAGAACGCTGCCACGGCCCCAGGGACCCGCCCGCTGCCACGGCCCCGGGGACCCGCCCCCACCCAAGAGTCTGGAGTTGAGAACACTGAGGCTTCACGGCCCAGGGGCCTGGACCTCAGGTTCACTACCTGTGACAGGCTGGGGGTCACGTCCATCTTACAGGACACGCTGAGAAGAGCAGGCACCGCAGGGGTCCCCCTGCCACAAACCCCTAAACTCCTCAACCCGGTCCAGCCCCAAGAGAAAAACATCAAGCAAATCTGAACAGAGCGGCAGTCTCTGCCACACAGGACGTGTGCCCGGAACCAGCAGGGTCGCGGCCCCGGAGCTGAGCGCAGGCCGGCCCGTGGCCGTGGCAGGCGGGCGGACCCCCTGAACCCAGAACGCCTCGGCCTCCCCGCGCCTCACCATCTCCACCACTTCCACCTCGGCGCTGATCCGCAGCTGGTACAGGAAGGTCTGCAGGTCCTTCTTCATCTGGATGCTGTTGTCATCCACCTGCGCCACCGTGAAGATGCGCATGCGGCACTTCCTCCACACCTGGCGGGCGGGGGCTGCGTCTGCACCGGCACTCGGCCCCCTGCCCGCCCGGGGACGCGGACATCCCCCCCGCCACCCCAGGGACCCCGGGCGCTCCGGGCCCCCGCCCCCGGCCCACCTTGTGCTGCCGCAGCAGGAAGGGCAGCAGCATGAGCAGGCCCCCGTCGTGCACGACCCACCACACGTCGATGTCCCCGTCACTGAAGCGCTCCTGGTTTTGCGGAAACAGGTCCACGTTCTTGGCCACCAGCAGGGCCTGCTGTGCCGCCGTGGTGTCTCGGACGGTCTCTGAGGAGGGACGGGAGTGGGTCCCCAGCACCGCGGCAGGGGTGGCGAGGCCGCGGCCCCTGCAGAGCCCCCGCCCAGAGCGCAGCAGGGGGACCGCGCTCGCTCCCCGGGCGCGGCCAGAGGGGCCCGCGAGGGCAGGGCCGACGCACACGGGGCAGCGAGGCTCTCCCACGGAGTGGGGGTCGCTCTGCCACGGGGCGCACAGCCGGGGCCTCTGGGAGCCACGCGGGGGCAGGACCCACCGACAAAGTTCTTCCAGGAGAAGGTGTTGTCCTCCCTCTTCCAGGACTCGGGCCAGGCCATGAGCACCGTGTTGTGCTTCATGCCCCCCAGGCCGGCCGACTGGATCAGGTGGGACATGCCGTCGCGCAGGTTGGAGGACACCACCAGCTGGCAGAAACCCTTGGTCTTCTCCGCGGTCATCAAAGACCGGATGTTCTGGGGAGACACGTGGGGGAACCGTGAGCAGCCAGCCGCATGGTCGCCGCCGGACACAGCAGCGTTCACGCTCCGGGGAGCAGCGGGCCTCACCCTTCCCCGCATCCCGGCCGGCACGTGAGCCCCAGCGGGACCAAGTGGGCCCATTGGCTTCCCCTCCATGAGCAGAGAGACACAGAGCAGAGCAGGGGATGCCCGGGGCCCCCACCGGGCCAGCGCAGGAGTCTGGGCACCACGGGGCCCCCGGGCCCCCGTCCTGAGACACAACTCACTGTCCACCAGCCCCTCAGAGGGTGGCTCCTCCCCACGGGGTTCTGAGCCCCACGCCTGCTGTACATCGGGGGTGAAACCAGGCTGTAGCACTAGGGCAGTGATGGGGTCGGGCCACCAGCACACGGAGCTGTCCCCAGACATGGGCACGCAGACCGCGAGGTAGACCAGAAAACCAGAACCTGGCCCAGAACCGTGGAGTCCACGCTACCAAGGAAGCTCTGACTCCACGAGCTCCCCCGTGGAACAGCCCCCCTACCGACCACTTACTACAACGTGGCTTCTATCACAGAAACATCAGAAACCCCTCAACTCACAAAAACAGAGATGTCACAGAAATCTCAACACTTCCACGAGAAATCTCAACAGTACCACGAGGCCACCACAGACACTCTTCCAGAACAGGAGACTGAAGTTTTACAACATCAGGGTGCACAACGCTTTCTGCAGAACTGACTTCGTCGACAAAGAACAGAACCACGTGTGTCAGATGATGACAGTGGTGTCCGGACAGGGGCAGGGACAGTGAGTTGGGCCCCGGCTGGACTCCCACCTCTCTGGCAGGACCAGGCAGCGGGCGCCAGAGACCATGAGGCACTCGAGCTGCGTCGGAAGTAAACGCCCGGGCCTCTCCTGCCACGCCGCGGACCTCCTGTCACCACGCGCAGGAGGGGGTCCAGAGAGCGAAGCCCTGGCCAGAAACAGGCAGTGTGAACATCACCAGGACGACACCGCCGAAATGCGGTTTTGGGCCACAACCGCCGCACCTGGGCCCGTGGGCTGAGGGTCCCGCTGCAAGAAGGCCTGATGCCTCAGAGGGCAGGAGAGCCCCCAGCACACCCACTGCCTTCCCAACCCGGCCGCACCCGAGGACCGCTGAGGGCGAGGGGCGAACTGTCCAGTTAGGAGGCCGCCCTCCCGCAATCCCCGCTCTGAACCTGAACGAACCTCCACTGCAGCCCCAGCTCAGACCCACGGCAGCAGCGTGGCTGCTCCTGGACACGAGGACACACCGCCGCCCAGGCAGGGGTGGGGGGACAGACGGGCAGGCAGGGAGGTCGCCTGAGAACACCAGGTGCTCCTGTGCCTCCTGCTCCAGACACGAACACGGACACGGACAATCAGACACAGAGGTGTTTCTATCTGATGATACCCAGACACCAAGCCGTTTCCACACGTGCCAAGGTCACGCGCCCTCCAGCCCGAGCCCCTGGCGGGCAGCCCCTCCACACCTGCGGGATGAGCCTTCCCATATCAGGCTCCTGCCTCGGCCTCCACCCTGCTCAGTCCAAACCCAGAAGCACCTTTCTTGAAACCAGACGACACGGCGAGACGCACAGAACTGCGCTCTGACCTTCCGGCCCAGGCAGGAAACGGGGGGGCCTGCTCTGCACCGCTTCACGGCCGCCCGTCCCCTCCTCCCGCCCTCCGTCCTGCACCGCCCACCTCCTCGGCCTGCTGGGCCTCCGCGTGCTTGTCCAGGTAGGTGCCCTCCAGCACGGAGCCCACGATGGTCAGACCTTTGCCGGCCTTGAGCTGAGTGGTGAGGGACAGCAGGCGAGGGTGCTCCACACGCTGCTCCTCATCCAGGCTCAGCATCACCAGCACCTGCGGCCTGCGGGAGGCGGCCGTCACCCCGTGCGCCCCGCCGGGGGGCCGAGGCCCTCCCGGTGCAGGTGAAACCGCTGTTCCTCGGGCACCGCCTTCTCTGTCCTCTCAGCAGCGGGGAGACGAGCGGCCACGCACTTACCCTCCACCCTTGGCAGGACCCCGGCAAGGTCAGCTTGCCCCGTTCCCCACCCACCATGCCGCCTGGGTTCAGCCTAGCATCCAGAGACATGCTGAACCACCATGCATGGACTGAGAGAAAGTGCTAGAAGCTTCTGAGACAATTGCTCCCCATAGAGAGGGAGCAAGTTTCCCTCCCTGAGGTGTGATGTTACAGCTTTGGGGGCTCAGAGGGCATGAGGCCAACCGGGCCGGGCGCTCACCTCCAGTTCTTGGTGTGGGGGGGGCCGTGCTCCACGCGCAGCAGGGCATACCGGGCAGCGTTGAGCGACAGCCCCCTGATGCCGTCGCCCCACTCCTTCTCAGCCCTGTGAGGAGAGAGCAGCAGTTAGTACCAAGGGAAGGGATCCCAGGGCCTCAGGCCCCCAGGGGCGGCCTCCTCGAGGAGCCACTGTGGGGTCTCTGCCGGGGGCGGGACATGGGAGTGGGGGACACAACTGTGTGTGGAATGGACACCAGTGAGCACAGACGGCTCGGTGGGCAGCAGCTGGGACCCCACCCCCAGAGGGGGCCAGGCTCCCACGGAAAACGCCCTGGGCTGGACCAGGCACTATGGGACGCAGGGTACTTTCTGGAAATTTTGAAATCCTTCACACATCAGTGCCGGCATTAGACGGACTTCAAAGACTCTCCACCTGCTGTGGCAAAGGCTTGCGGCCATGGCGGCCGAGCCCCCCTGTGCCCCGGGCCAGGCCCGCAGCAGCTGACCCTCGGTACTCGGCTGACCCTCGGTACTCGGTACTGGGCTCACCCTCGGTACTCGATGTACTTGTAGATGCAGCCGGCGATGAGCATGGCGACCAGGGCGTAGTACCAGGAGCAGATGAACATCAGGGCGAGGCACAGGCTCATCCCCAGGAAGGACAGCGCCCTGGGGGGACGCGCAACTCACGGGCCTGCCCACGGCCGAACCCCAAAACCTCACAGGTCCCACCACGAAGACCTTTTCCAGTTGCCGTGGGAAAGCAGCAACGATGCCCTGAGTCGGGGCCCCGCCACTGACGCCTCTCGGGGGCCGAGACAGTCCTGGCTCCGGGCCCGTCCGGATGCCCGCCCCGTCCCCGGGGCCCTCGAGCGCTGCCAGGCACAAAGCACAATGGGCTTCATGCGTCCGCCACGCACACGGGCCACGCATAGTGGCAGCACGAGGACCCAGCAGCCCGCGGTCAAAATGCTCTGGGCCCAAGGGAGACCGACGTCGACCCCCCAGGGGGGGCCACGTGCCACGTGATGCCTGGGTGGCCCAGGCAGCGGCCGCCCGCCAGCGCCGACGCTCACCAGTGGTAGTACTTGAACCGCGGGCGCCAGTTGGGCGTGCGCAGCAGGGTCTGCACGGCACAGGCCAGGTTCACGAACATGTAGCACATGAGGAAAAACCTGGGCGCAAAAGCAGCTTCAGAGGGGCCGGTCGGGTTCCACGGCGGCTCCCGACTGACGCACCGCCCCGGCCTGCAGGCGCCTGGCCCCACCCCCCACCCCCGCCCCCGCTCGTCCACAGCACCGTCCCAGCGACCATACGCATCTGTTGTCCCCTGAGCAGAAGGCCAGCCCTGAGAGCGGGGACCACAGGTGATGAGTGGCGGTCGCCTCTCCGCAGCCCGTCCCCACACGCCTCCCGCTGCGCCCACGGCCACTCACATGGAGAGGATGGGGGCCACGCTGTCCAGGGAGGCGATCAGGATGCCGATCTCGCAGATGAGGGCCGTGAGCAGCAGGGCCCACGTGGGCTCCCCGTTGGCCTTCCCGTGACCGAACACCTGCAGGGAAAGGGCAGGTAGACTGCTGACGGGGGGCAGGGGCCACAGGAACACCTGTCGTCCCGACGAGAAGGCCAGGTCCTCAGGCGCAGTCCCAGAGGGTCTCGGAGACGTGACGGAGGCAGAGGCGGACGTCTACAGCGGTCCTGGGCCCTGTCCAGCCACGTCCAGCAGGCGTGAGCTTTACAGGGACCGAGGCCACTGGGGCAGCTCCTGTCCCGGCTGGTGTCCTTGCAAGAAGAGATGAAGGCACAGGCACGGGGAAGCCATGTGAGGGCTCGAGGAAGACAGTGTCCACGTGCCTTGGAGAGCAGCCTCAGAAGAAACCAGCCCTGCCCACGCCTGCATCCAGGACTTTCCGCCCCCGGGGTGTGAGCGAGTCAGCGCATGCTGTCTGAGCCCCTGGCCCGTAGCGTGTGGGAGGGTGGCCCCAGGACAGAGATGTGAACCCCTTGAGTTCATTCCAGAAAGCTTCTATCCCAAGGGGAGGATGCCCCCCCTGCAGGACAGATGTCCACCCCGCAAAGACCCCCCCTTATAGGACAGGTGCCCCCTCAGAAGCCCCCCTCCCATAGGACAGACCCTGCTCCAGAAAGATACCTCCCCTCCCCGCCCAGTAGGGCAGACAAGATGTCCCCCCAGCAGGACAGATGGGACAGACGCGCCCCCCCCCAGCAGGACAGATGCACACCCTCCCCCCGCAGGACAGACAGGACAGACGCCCCCCCTCCCAGGCAGGAGGCGGACGCTCCTCACTGCTCCCACAGCACACTGACCACCTGGAACAGGGCTGCCAGGCTGGGAGGGGTCCCCGGGGCCCGCAGCCTGGGACAGTGAAGGTCATGCTCTGGGGGCAGACCCTCAGGGACCCTCGCAGACTCGCTCTCAGAAGAGTGGCCGCCCAGCTCACCCGCAGGAAGGGGATGATGCCGTCGCGGGCGATGGCCTGCAGCAGCCGCGGTGCGCCCGTGAGGCTCTGCAGCCCGGCACCACAGGTGGAGAAGAAGGAGCCGATGACGATGACCCAGGGGGACGGCCAGGCCAGCATGCCGATGACCAGATTCCCCTGCAGGGCCTCCCCGAACCTGCGGGTGGGGGCGGGCGGGCTTTCAGAGCCATTCTGAGCAGAAACGAGGCCACCTCCACCCCGAGCGTCCTTTCTTAGGAGCAGGGAAGCCACCGTCACTCGGGTGCGAGTGGCATCGCCTCGGCCTCAGGGTCAGGGACCGCACAGGAGCCCTCCCGCTCTCTCCGGGTCAGAGGCTGCCCCGTGATTCCCCAGCTCTGGGCTGGAGTGGGAGAGGATGGACACGTCGGACCAGACCAAACTCCCACAGGGGCCACGGGGCTTCCTGCTCCACCACTCGAAGCCTGAAATCCTGGGGGGAGGTCCCAAGGTCAACACTACGATCGGCTATAAGAAAACACACGGAACCTTCTAGAAGCTGCAAGTGAAAACAAAGCAAGTGAAACTTACTTATCTCGTAAGATCACTCCTTCAATGCAGGCGCCAAACAGCACAATGCAGGACAGGTCTGTGTCTCACGTCAAGGAAGTGGCAGGCCACACACGCTGGCCACAGGGCCCTGGTCACAGGGCGACCTGATGGACCCTGTCTCTACCTGCCCCGGCTCGGCGGCCCTCAGGGGACCTTCCTCACTGCCCCATCAGCCAAGTGAGTCCGGCTGCACACGGCCTGTAGCATGACCGCCACGGGGACCAGGCAGGGCACCCTGGCTCCCTCGGCAGGGAGCAGGTACACGTTAGTGACACGTTACGTGGGATGACATGGGTGGCTTATGGACAATGACTTGCGGCAGAACCAGCCGTGAAGGTCAGGGTCAGACAGACGCCAGCCCAGCTCCATCTCAGGGGCCACAGCCAGAACTTGCTGGGGTCCGGGAAGCCCACCCCAGTGGCTGGGGGCTCAGTGGCACATAGGGCATCAGGGCCACCCTTGCCTGGCGCCTGTGCCTCCCTGACCTCAGCCCTTGCAAGGATACAGATAAAAGATGTAGTCACGATGGCCAAAATGGTCCCAGTGGGGATGGACTTCTGGGCATCCCTGAGGTCCCCAGACCGGTTCGAGCCCGCCATGATACCTACAGAAGCCCATGGGAAGAAGCTTACCATGCCAGGTCCTCAGTCCCGACGCACAGGGAGGGTGGGACCAGAGAGAAGCGTCCCCACCCCACCCCCGTCCCCACTCTCTGAGTAGCGGGGCTGCAGCGCACGTGGAGGTAAAGCCTGCGTGGAGAGGCGGCCATGCAGGCCAGGATGCCGGAGCAGGAGCACAGCTCCGAGCAGCCCCCGGCAGCCCCCGGCAAGCGCCAGATGGGCAGACACGCCATCGGCTGCAGGTGGCCCGGGCAGCCAAGGCCAGGCCGGGGTGGGGGTGGGGGGCTCCCGCCACACACGCGGCGGCTGAGGGGTGTCCCAGCAAGGAGCGCGTGTGCGCGCGTGCCGGGGAGCAGGCGCTGGCGTGGACGAAAGCATGTCCGCTCCCGGCCCACAGTCACGGTTCCTTTGAGTGACGCCAGCCTCTGAAGAGAAAGCTCAGGACACAGCCCCCTCCTGCACCCCAACCACGGCATGCGGGAGCGGAGACCCTGGGGCTTGTTCCTCGAGCCGAACGGACGGCGAGGGGACCAGGGCACGTGTGTGCGGTGGGGGGCCTCACCAGTCACAGAGGGGAAGTAGATCCCGACCAGCATGGTGAAGTAGGTCATGATGTCGGTGAGGACGTAGGGCAGTCCGCTGGCTCTGCTCTCCTCCGGCACGGGCACCGACGGCGTGCCCTGCCTCTCCACGAACGCCCCCTTGTCTGCATATGCGCTCCACAGGTTATCTGTGGCAACAACAGACCAGTAACAGGATTCCGGAACCTTCTGACGGGGGTCCTGCCTCAGGGAGGCCCCAGCGGACGCAGCTGGTGACAAAGGGTTCCCAAGCTCCCATGGGCTCCCGCTTCACAGGAAGACGTGGAGATTTCTTCCCAGAAGAGATGGAAAAGCCCTGAGTCCCCTGCAAACTTTCCAGAAAGTTCCTGTGCACCTAGTGGCCAACTCCTAGAAATAAAGGGTCTACTGACCGTGGGCTTCACGCCCTGTGTGGTAACAGCAGCTCCGGGGAGGACAGACGGCCACCCGTAGGGCCGGCCGTGGGGGAGGGGAGACACGGCCCCACCTGGAACACGGGGCGCTCACCCAGGAGGACGCCGCTGGCCACGCCGGGGACACCCTGGATCTCCGTGACGTTGTTCTGGGCGAAGTACTCGTCACAGGTGGCGTTGGGCATGGAGCTGTTGCAGAAGAGGCCCCAGAGCGCTGTGGGCGTCGTGCCGTTGCTGACGGTGTGCACCTTGGCACAGACGTCGAAGCCGCGTCTCGACAAGGTGCGGTTCCCCAGCAGACAGACCCTAGAGTGGGGGGCCGGGCGTGAGGCGTCGCAGGGGCTGCTTCTGAAACCATCACTGCTTTCCTCAGGCGACCGGAGTCAGAGGTCGCTAAATCGCTTCTCCTGCTCCGCTTGGCGTGACGGGAACACCACGCGAGCCTCGAGGGACAGGGGTGGAAACGGGACCCCGGCGGTCCTCGAGACCACACTCCTGGGTCACGGGCTCCTCGCAGCGTGGTGCGGCCTGGCCTCAGGGAGGTGGCGTCTGACACAGGCGGCCCCCTCCAGTGGAGGAACTGGGGGGCTTGGTGCCAGCGGCCACCCGCCCCGCCAGGCCCATTCCTAGATCAGCCCTGTGGGCGCTGGGCCCGTGTGGCCGGCCTGACGTCTCAACACCGGACATACTACAGCCGGCTCACTCGCCCTGTGACCGTGGGCCACTCCCCGGGACATGGCATCCGCATCCAGAGGCAGGACAAGAAAGGGACACACTTGGGGGCTTCTGCAAGGATGAGGGGAGCTGGGCGCAAGGAGCACCAAGGACAGGCCCCCCCGGGAGCTCAGTGCCGCCTGACCGTCCTCGGGGCCACCAGTACCCTGCATGCCCCGACCTTCGCCAGACCCGTCCCGTCCTCGAAGATGGCAGGGGCGCGCGAGAGGCCTGATGGCTAATCCCCGGCCACGCGGCCACGGGGACCAGGCTGACGAGAGAAGCCGCAGATCTGCAGGCACGGGACTCACGGGATATCCGGCGGGTCGAAGGCGGTCTTGATGACGCCGGCGTAGATGGCGAGGATGGACAGCACCACGCAAGCCAGGAACACCAGGGCCAGCTTGTTGACGTACTTGACGCCCACGAAAACCACCATGGCCATGAGCGCCAGCGTGCACGTCCCATACACACGCATGTTGTGCAGCATGGCCTCGGCCTCGCCCTCCGCCGTCTCCGCCTGGATGATGGCCGCGCTGGGGGAGATGTAGGTCTGCAGCGGACGGAGGGAGGGGGTCAGGGAGGGCCGCCGACCACCCCTGCCTGCAAGATGGCCCCACGGGGGAGGCATTGTTGTCTGCAGGGCCTGGCACTGGGCTCCCTCCCCCGCTGTGGGCCCCCAGCCCACCGGAAGCCATTCGTGGTGGGCCCTTGGGAGCTGCCGCCAAGACACGAGAGCGGAGTAGAAAGACTCACGGAAAGGCTGCCCCGGGGTTGGGGTCGTGGAGGCCATGGCACCCCCAGCCCAGCCTGCAGGGCCAGGGCCACCTCGGCCTGACCACCTGAGAGCGAGGATACCGTCTGGGAGGCCCCACTGGGCACGTGCAAGATAAACCGAGTGGGGGCAGCAGGAAGGACCGATTCCTGGCCGAGGAGTTCTCTCCTGGCGGCCCTGTGCCCTCCAACAGCTAAGGCCCTGAAGGCCAGGCCCACGGCCGGCCCCGGGCTCAGCAAGCACATCGACCGGGCAAGAACGCCGCCTGCCGGGCAGCCACCCCCAGGTCCCAGCCATGTGGGCTCCGAGGAGACGGACGCAGTCAGCATTGGAGAGCCCAAGGAGGCAGCGTCAGAGCAACAGGGGGAGGGGCCGGGCGGGGGGTCCCACGTGCCTGGGGACGGGCTCCTTGGGGTCTAGAAAGCCAGCCCAAACCAGAGCACTTACCAAAAAAATCTCAATGGTCCCCAAGATATACATGGCCCCGGCGAAGGTGGTGCCCAGGTAGAAGCAGAGGCCCACGGCCCCTCCAAACTCAGGCCCCAGAGACCTCGAGATCATGTAGTACGAGCCGCCGGCTGCAGAGCAGATGAAGACACAGGTCGGGGCCGCGCCATTTTCTGTGCTGCTGCTGGCGAGCCCACACCTCAATTCTGTGCATTTGCCCCAAGGAGGCCGGGGAAACCTGCGGCACGTGAGCACCGTCTGGCCCCGGAGCCCGGCCGACACCACAGCTGACCCTGGACCCACGCCAGGCGGCCCGGCCAGTGGGGAGCAGTCCCCGGCGGGCGGGGAGCACAGCCACCTGCGTCTACGCTGCCTACACTGCTGATGCCCGCTGGGCCAGGGAGGCTCTGGGCGGGGGCAGCCTCCTCGCGACCTGGAGATGGAGCACACGGTCCCCTCCCTGTCCTCCTCGCCTGGAGCTCACCGCCCACCTGTTCCCGGGACGGTCACTACAAACAGCCGTGACTCCAGGGCTCCAAGGCCAAGCAGGTCCCCCAGCAGACAGGAGCCGCGGCAGTCCCTCAAGTCTCCCGGCCGCCCACACCAGTCAGACGGTGCCTGAGGCAGGGACTACCCGCGGTGGCGCTTTAGTTCGGCCTCAGAAATGACTTGATTTGGAAAGAGAAAGAGGGTCTGGGGGAAATTAACTCCAGAACCAAAGGCAAGATTTAGCTTGTAAAACGCCGGCACCTCTGACCAGTAGACAGACGCAAGACTTCACTGAGTGTCGGGGAAGTACTCCTGTGGGCACCTGTTGGAGGAGCCTGATGTCACGCAGGCCAGGCGCTGGGGGACAAGCGTGCACGGGATCCCCGCCTCAGTGCCCTCGGGGGACACCAGGACACCAGCTCTCGGTGCGTCCGTGGGCTGAGACGCCAAGTGAGAAGGGCGGCCCCCTCTCGGCCTGCCCGGCACCCTTACCTGGAACCACGCCATTGGTGGCGATGGCGCTCATGGAGATGGCGGTCAGCATCGTCTACGGAGACACAGGCAACCGTCTCAGAAGAAAGAAGACGCCGGGAACCACACAGCCCGGTCACAGAGGAACAGCCAAGCGACCAGCCACACGGGCTTCGGAACGCTCCTCACCGCCTCCCACCCCACCCCCGAGGCTGAGCTCCCGCCCGCAGGCCGTCAGAAACCCCCGGTGTGGGACCCCACCTGTGGCAAAAGGCTGGCTTCTGCCCGGGGTGGGGGGGCCCTGCATGGGGAGTGGGGGACCCTGTCTGGGTGTTCCCCTGCCGTGGGGTGTGGCTAAGTGTCCTGCTGGGCAAATCTGCTGCTTAAGGAAGCCCCTCCTCTTATACCTGGTTCATGTGTATTTGTAGCAACTACTCCAGATAACTTGCAGATTCCTCAAGTGAAAGCAGTGTCACAGGAGGAAGGCAGTGCAGTTGAGGCAGCTGCACCACAGCCCACAAAGCTACGGGCGGCACAGGCAGGTCCCCAGGGGACCAGGGCAAGGGACTAGACTAGTGGTGTTGTCTGAATTTTAGCCAGAGGGCTCCAGGTGGGGCTGGGGGATCAGAACAGCCGGTTACGGTCCCCATGGCGAGGGCGGGGCAGGACAGGCTGAGGCTGTCGGAGCAGGGGCCCAGGACACATAGGGGCCACAGCAGACCCAGAAGCAGTGGGAAGGAGGCCTGGTGCGGTCAGTGGGAAGGGGATGCAGGGGTGTGGGGGCAAGGTGGGTCTGGGGCTGAGCAAGTCACTGGCATGGGCCCTTCCTTTAAGCAAGGAGCCCAGGGGCTTCAAAACTGGAAAGGGGCCTTGTCAAAACACAGTACCCTCATGAGTGGTGACAGCGCTCTGCAAAAGCCCTCAGCCACCAGGATCTGCGCCTCAGCATCCTTCCAGATGCAGGAGCAGGAGTCCCTCTGGCCCACCGCTAGCCCGGTCTTGGCCCGCCAGCCCCACACAGCTCGACTTCCCTTGGGCACGGAGCCTCTGGACAGCCCCCCGTCTGCCATCCAGACGCCACCGCCCGGGGCCCGCGGTCACTCACACAGGTGCAGCACATGAACACGATGAGGAAGGACTCCAGGACGCCAGCCGCCCCCACGATCCACGTCAGACGCAGGAAGAGGATCACGCCGAGGATGTTCTGGAGGCAGGGCAGGTAGACGCCAATGAAGGTGCCCATGCGCGGGCTCTGAAAGGGAGCACGGCAGTTCGGTTAAGGGAGCATGGAGGTTCTGGTTAAGGGAGCACATGAGTTCTGGTTACGGGAGCATGGCAGTTCTGCTTCTAGGGGCCTAAGTGGCACCTGCAGGCATCCAGACCCACGGCCCTACTCCAGGAGCCCTGGGACAGAAGGATGAGGGAGAGAAGCCGCTGCCCGGCCCTCCGGGGTCAGAGGGAGCCAGGCCGCCTGGGAAGACCACAGGCCCTGCAGGGTCAAGGGAGCCAGGCCGCCCAGGAAGACCATGTCGCCACGGGGGGAGCAGGGTGGGGTGCTGCGACGACCCTGCCGGGGGAGTCTGAGAGCAGGCGGAGCCCAGGCCCTGCCCAGCGGACGGCAGCTCGGGCTCCAGGTGCCCACGGACGAGGAGGATGTGCCGCTTCCTGACTAGACAAGAGGCACCGGAAAGCCAGGTCGCGTGGAAACCGCAGTGCTGTGAACCCACCGGACAAAGTTCAGATGGGACATGCAGCCGCGTGAGCCCAGCGGTGCTGGGAGCCGCCTGACGGCATGTCCCCTGTAAGCCTGGACGCCCCCGTGGCTCAGCACACCAGCCAGGCAGACAACGCCAGGGTCCCAGCCCACCCTGTCCAACAGCTGCATGAGACTGCGGTCAGGCGGTTCACTCAGGACTCGAGCCTGAAATGCTGTCTGAAAAGGCAAGATGACATTCAACAGGAAAAACGTCTCATGTTCAGGGGAATTAAAAAAAAAAAACAAAACTGGGGAAGATTTGCTTTGAAATCATTTCCTGTGAGTGAGAACGGGCTGCAATCAAGGGCCTGGAGGCAGCTCTGCGGCTCAGGGACCACGGACGGGCCCCCCCGAGGGCAGCGGGCTGCACCCACATTCAAGGGGACAGGTGGGCTTCTCAGGATCAAAGGACTGGTCTCCACACAGAACGCCTGCCCCCAGGAGGCTGGACGGGGCAGGGCCACAGAGCCCGTGGGACCCCAACCCTGAGGAAAGCCCACTCAGGGCACCCCTAAGCCCGTGGACATCTTAACGCCCGGGACGCTCAGCTCCCTCTGAACGCAGGGCCTGGGCTGCCCACCCACAGGGCACCTGGCTTCTGTGTGCCCCCATGAGTGGCCACAGGGCGGGCGTGCAGTGACTCAGACTTTCCGGTTGTGTAATCTGGGAACACACTGGCCAAGGGAGGGTGGTGCCAGGCAGGGGCAGCTTCTCGTTCACGGGGAGCGCCACGCAGCCATCCCCCAGCTGACGCAGGATGTCCACTGCTGCTCTGTGCCCAGCGGCTGGCAAGACCCCAAGCCACCCTGGAGGGGCCTCCTGTTTGCCCCATAGGTGGCTTTGGTGGATCAGCCCAGCTGGACAGGAGGTCCAGAGCCCTTACCAAGGCGGGGGTGGGTACCAAGGTCGGACATCTGGGGATAAGCTCCTGTGCCTGGTGGGTCACAGGGGACGAAAGGGAAGCCCCCACACCCAGAGGACCTGGTCAGTCCTAAGTGGGGTGGCTGATTTGTCCCAACCAGAGTACGTCCACCTGGTGACAACAGTTGTGCTGAAGGTCACAGGGTGGCTGGATCCCTCCGGTGGCTGAAATCCAGCCTGCAGCACCGGCCCCAGTGCCTCCAGGGGACAGAGGCCAGACAGCTGACCTGCCCCGGGAGCAGGTCGTCCCAGGTCCTAACCTGGCCACAGGTGCAAACCACATGCTGTGCACATTCACCGGGCTGGACACCTAGAATACGTCCCAGCAGAAACCACGCTGAGGGGTCTGAGCTGTGCTTCCGTGCACGGGGAAGGCTAGGACACACTGGGCTGAGCCGGGCAGCCTGGGGACGGCGGGAGAGCGGTGGGGGCCAGCACGCCCAGGCCGACCACAGCAAAGCACCGCCTCCCGAAGCCAGTGGGCTTCGCTTCAGCTCCAGGACACAGACAGAGGGACAGGGACAGACGTCTGCTAACTGCACAGAAAATGCCTGTGGTTCCCAAAGTCTGGACCAGAGAAGAGCCTGAGAGCCCACAGGCAGCACCTGGGAAAGCCAGAGCGACCGTCAGCATGGCACCCGGTCCCACGGCATCCACGGTGTCACCTGCGACCGGGGCTGGGGAGGGTCCTTCGGAGCACTGCTCTCTGCCCCCAGGAGGGCGGCAGGCCAGGGCTGGGCGAGACAGTCCTCACGCCCCACGTCCCTCAGTCCAGGCTAAGCAAGTGGCCCTTCGCAAACACAGAGCAAACGTGCCCCGGCATCAAGGAAACAGGAGACCCAGTCCTGCTGGTCGGCAGTAAGGTCTTCCTGTGGCTTCTAAGGCTTCCCGACGGCCCAGGTCAGGCTGGACGCAGCTTTGTTCCTTGTGGGAACAAGTGGGACCCTGTGCACTCGGGGCTGGCACCACGGGCAGGGCACGCAGAGGAGGGAGAGGTGGGCAGGGAGCTCCAGGAACCCTCGAGGGGAGGCCAGGTGCTCAGGCCCCATGCCACCTCCGTCCTGCGGACCCAGACGCTGCCCTGCTGCATAAACCCTGGAACACAGCACCTTCGGGCAACGCTGGCAGAGCCGGAGCCGGGGGGTGGGGGGAAATAATCACTGGGGGCGGTCAAAAAAAGCCCCTTTCCGCCCTTAACTGAGCCTCGTGCAGAAGAGACAAGAAGTAGTGTTTTGCTGGGACTTAGGGAATATCCCAGGGATGGGGGAAGAGACAGGATGTGGAGGGGGAGGGAGGGGGAGGGGGAGGGGGAGGGGGAGAGGAAGGGACTGGAGGGGGAGGGGGAGGGATGGGATGGGGAGGAGAAGGGTCGGGAAGGGGAGGGGACAGGGGGACAAGGGAACAGGGGAGGGGAAGAGATGGGATGGGGAGGGGGACAAGTAAGAAGACTGGACAGAGGGGGAGGGCAGTGGCCTACCTTGACCTCTCGCCTCTTGCTGTCCTCGTCCTCCTCGTGCTCCACCACGCCCTGGCTCAGGTTGGTGTAGTTGGCCAGCTTGTTGAGCAGCGAGGACACCATGGGATTGCTGTCCATTTCCTCCTGTTGGGGCCAGGCTGGGGGTTAGTTACCCGGATCCCCAAACCCACTGGAGTGACGCCCAGCGGGGCTCCCTGCTGTTTCCACCTCCACACCCACACTCGGGGCGCGCAGGGCTCACAGGGCTGGCGGGGGCCCTCGACGTCCTGGACGCCGGCACACCAGGTCCCCGGTTGGGGGCAGGAGCAGAGGCCGGGGCTCCAGGCCACACTGAGCTGGGGTCTGGGGCTCCCCCCACGCGCGGTGTCCAACCAGGAGGCCAGCCCTCCACCTGACCCCCAGCTCCTCACTAGACCACGGGGTCTCAGGGCCCTGGCCCTGTCACGTGACCACGTGCTTTCTATAGAAGAAGCGTAAGTCACCTCGAAAAGCGCCATGTTCTTTCCTTCGAAGAAGCTCTCTGGCTCCACCTCCACGTGGTTGATAAACGGGCTGTTTTCCCGAGAGTTTCCATCTCCTGGCAGGTAAGACACTCAGGTTAGTTTCAGGAGCGGCTGGAAGGAGGCGGCGGCCACTGCAGATGCGTGTGCGCCCCAGTCCCCCCCCCCCCACAAAGGCCTGGGGGAGGACCCTGTGAGACACCAGGACCTCGCTCTGCCCAGGCAGGCTCGGGGCCACGGGGGAGAGGCCGCTTGGCTCCCAGGACAGATGCGCACGTCACCGGCGGATGCGCGTGTGACCCTGTGCCTGCGACCCCCGCCCACAATGCTCCTCAGGTCTCAGCCCCAGGCCCTGGCTGCTGGGGCGGCTGGAGAGGCCGCACGCCTGGCCCGGGGTTTGGTGCCTGAGCAGTCCAGCCCTCCTGCCTCAGTTTCCCCACATGTAAGACTCAAGAACAGGGAGTGAAGGGTAGGTAGGAGGAGCTGCCCTCTCCCAGCTGGAGCGGGGGGCAGGGACGGGAAGGGACGGGCGGGTGGGGGTGGAAAGGGCTGCTTTTCACAGGGGCGAGAGGAGGCCAGTGTGGACGTGAGCCCAGGCCAACTCGGGAGTGGCCTCGGCAGATGTAGAGGAGTGAGGGCCTCACACATGCCGACCAGGGACCCAGGCGGGGAAAGGCAGTGCGGACAGGTCAGACCCCAGCGTCCCCTGATACCAAACCCCCTCATGCGGAAGTTACACCACTCTGTGAGCTGGGCCCAGGACTGGGCACACGCAGGCCCTGCAGCAGCCTGGCCCCGTCCCCCAGGCAGGACCCTGTCCCCCTCCATGCAAACGCTCGCCTCCCCCCGCAGGCAGAACCCTGCCCCCCCATCCCTGGACCACACTTCCTACTCCAACAAGTGCAGCCCCCACCGACTCAGCAAGACCCAAGCTGCATGCCGGGGGAGGGGGGTCATACACTGCCTCCAGGACCCCCCTCGGGACAGCCCCACTTCCCAGACAGCAGGCTGACTACAGGGAGACGGTCTGAGTGCCTTGCGGAAGCTGTGCCTCACGGCCTCGGCACCCACACAAAGGCCCAGGGCAGGCCAGGGCACCTCAGCTCCACCCGCAAGGCTGGAGGTGGTCAGCCGCCCGCAGACGGGCCAGTGGGAGCGCGTCCTGGTGCAAGACAGGTGCCCACGGACGTCAAGAGAAAAGCACGGAACAGAATGTGTCGTACCACAGGGTTTTAGCCCCGAGAGGGCACATGGCACTCCCATGCGGGTGCTGGGATCCCGGGCAGCAGCAGCACTGCCTGCAGGGGTCTGGGGAGAGGACCCCGGGGCGACCTCCTGCTAGGAACAGTTCCCAAGCCGTCCCCTCCAGCCCCACGGGCCCCACAGAGCTTCACAGGAACTCCTGGGCACACGCGTACCGGCAGACCCCACCAGCGGCCTGAACCGTCCCTCCCCAGGAACAGGGCTCTCACGCTGGGGACGGCAGTGTGGGTCTGTGTCCAGCCCCCCGAAACCCAGCGGGTTACAGGTCTTGCCCTGACACTTGAGCGTGGAGGTCATACAGGCGGCCCTCTCGGACCTGCCGTCCCCACAGCTCTGTCCCCACGGCTGTTCCTGACACTATTCCTGAAGGGATGGCGTGACTCAGCCCCGCCCCCTCCCCCCCAGCCCGCCTGGTCACAAGGCAAGTAAACCAAGGCCCTCGCTGCCACCAGATCGCAGAGGGGGCGCAATGTGCTCAGGTCCCAATTAAGTCGATGAGCTCACTACTCTCGGACCCCGAGACTTGGTGCCGACCATGGGTTCCAAATCCGAACGGGGCTGGGGAGAGGGCGACCACAACCCCTGGGCCAACAGAAGCCCCCCCAGAAGGGACATGTGAAGTAGCAGCCTGGGGGCTCCACGGCCTCGTCTGCTCCCACCCGTGTCCCCCCAACGCCACCCCTGCCCGGGAGTCACCACCGCCAAGGGGTGCTCCTGCCTCGATGCCCACGGCAGGGAAGGCCTGGTGTTCAGAAGGGGGCCTGGACATGGATACCTGCGGGCGGATGACCTCCTCCTGGGCCCGTTCCTGAGCGCGGCAGGAGCCCACCTAGCACCGGGTGCAGGCCGCATGCCTCCTGTCACACCACCTGGTGTCCTGACCTATGACCCGCCACGTGGGAAGGCTCCCCAGAGCAAGGACACCAGGAAAGTCTCCAAAACCAGCTTTCTCAGACCCAAGGGCACCGGTGAGACTCACAGCAGGCCCTGTGGGCTGACCCCACCGCGGTCCAACTTCCTAACAGAAGCCCCAGAAGATGGGAGGGTCACCACCCTCCCCAGCGGGGGGGGGGGGGGGGGGTGCGCGGAGGGAGGGAGCGTCATCAGCCCATCTCCGCAGCAGCTCAAGGTGACAAGGGGCAGTCACAGTGGGCTACCAGGCTGGCCACAGCAGAGTCCCTCAGCCCCAGGCAGACCAAGGCTCCCCAGAACCTGCCAGTCCGTGGTCTGCACCCCACGGCTTCTTCCAGACCTTAAGCCCATGCTCTTGTCAGCCAGCGCCTCCTCGCGTGGCCTCGGAAACCACGCCTGTTTCACACTTAGAGTAAGAAAAAACAGAAACGAAGGTGGACGAAACAGTAGCCCAAACACAAACGACCGCGTTCCGCTGAGTGTCATGCTCACCCCAATGGGGCTTGAAGAAGCGGCCCGAGTACCCCAAGCACAGACTGAATCCTGCACTACAGACTCCAGAAAACTAAGGAGACAGGGACCCTCGGCAGGGCGTCCCCTTTCCAGAGATTGGGGTGAGCGCACGGCGGACTCCCGAGCCTCGCCACCAGGACAGGCGGTTGGGGTGGGGGGTCCTCACCTCTAACCGTGTGCCCGTCTGTCCTGTCAGCCGAGGATGCCCCAGCACATCGTCAAGGGACAGAGCGCCAGCGACAGGGCTCCCGCTGGCCACCCCCGAAACCATCTGTGCCCAAGGTCACAGTACACATGCCAAGTCCACACGCATGTGAACGCGGGAAGGGCACACACCCACCGGCTGTAACCCGCAGGGAGAGACAGGGTGGGAGAAGCCACCAGGGGAATGATGGCCGCAGTGGCCGTTAGTGCCAGACCTGCTCACATCACAAGGCGAGCATGCCCCAGGGGAGAAGCCGACCCGCCGACCTAACCAAGGTCAAGGTTAACACCAGGGTCACAAGCCGGCCGACACCCAGGGAGAACACTCGTGACTGGTGACTTCACCGGGAAGCCTGAGACACTGCCAGACAAGCACAGAGGCGGCCCCTCAGGAACGCAACACCGTAGAGGGCAAAGACAGGCGTGGAATGTTCCAGAAGCAAGGACAGCACAGAGACAGGGCAGTGGAGAGCAGCACGTGGCCCACGTCCTCTGATAAAGGCCACTGCAGGGGCAACTGGTGAAGCCAGAGGAAGAGCCGTGACAGAGAGAAAGTGCCTGTTTCTAGGAGAGGCACCTCCCACAGCAGCTCAGGAAGACAGGGCAGCAGAGGGGACAGAAACGGGTCCCCAGAGACTCTCCACATCCTCATAGCTTCTACAGACTCTACAGTGAGAGCTAAAGAAAATATCAAGCGGGGCGCCTGGGTGGCTCAGGTCATGATCTTGCGGTTCATGGGTTCCAGGCCCGCGTCGGGCTCTGTGCTGACGGCTCCGAGCCTGGAGCCTGCTTCTGATTCTGTGTCTCCCTCTCTCTGCCCCTCCCCTGCTTGCTCGCGTGCACTCTCAAAAATTAGTAACCATTAAAAAGCAAAGCCAGAGGAACTGCCACAACGTAGGGCTCTCTCGTATGTAAACAGGCAAGTTTTATCTTGAAAAAAACAGACAGAAAATTTAAGAACTGAGGCCCAGGAGACACACACAGGCAGGCGCCACTCACCCACGCCGGTGCCAGACCGCCATTCGTGCCCACCGCGCGAGGGGACTCAGGCAAAAATCTGTGAGACCCTGAAGCCACTGGGTGAAAGACACAGGGGCGGGTCCCTGTATCTTCAGTACAAAGGCGAGGTGTCTGGTACCAGGGTTGTCTGCGGCCACACGGGCCACATGGTATTAAGGACACCCCCGTGGCGTTCTTGCCTCAAAGCGTTTCTCCTGAAAACCACCCCAAGAAAACAGCCGTGCGTAAATTCCGTGGTATTCTACAAGCCTCCTGACCCAGATCCTTCAAGCATGCTGATGTCAGGACAGAGGCCAGTGGGGGAAGGTTCTAGACCACGGGGCCAGCAAGCTTCCTCTGTAAAAGACCACGGTGCCATCACGAGCACCTGGAGCACCAGAGACAAGGTGTGAACAAGCCAAGCAGCAGGGCCACGTGCCAGTAAAACTTTACCAACAACGGCGGGTGGCCGGGCGTAGCCTGCCGAGCCCAGTGAGCCCCGTGAGCCCAGCAGAGGGCTCTGGACACACAGCCACGTACGATCCTCCGGGAGGCTGCCACGCAGGGAAGTGGCCGTCCTGCCTCCAGCCCACCCTGACCTGCCCCCAGCTTGCCCAGCAGCCCCTGCCTCCGCCCCCTCACAGCACATAGGATCGGCCTGTTTAAAGCCCCCCACGCCGGCCCGCCAGTCCAGAGATGTCTGAAGAAGCCGGTGCTTCAGAGACCACTCCTCTCTGCAGCCCACGGAGCCTCAGTGGCCGCGCCCACCTGCGCCTGTTCCACGAGACACACGCCCGGGGAGCAGCCGTGGCCCGGGAACCAGCGACCACGCGAGAGCTCTCCCAGGAACGGACCGGATGGCTGGCATCTGCTGGTCCAGCACCCAAGGTTTCAGGAAGTAACTGGACCCTGGAAGGGGCACGGTGGGCACGGGGTGCGAGGCCCTGGCCAGCGGTCCTGTCCCCGTCCCCATCCCGGGCAGGCTGCTTCAGATGAAGCCCATCTTCACCTCGTCATCTCGACACAAAAATGTTCAAAACTCGCTCTGTGAAAGGCGCCCCCTGCCCCCACCAGCGCTGGACACACGTCCACAGGGATCGTGCCTCGTCTTCCTGAGGCCTGCATGCCTGCCCCCGTCAGGGCACAGAGCTTGCCCCGCAGTCCTTCCCCTTCCCCCTGCACAGTTCTGACTCCGCTAAATGCACTGTCAACCCCTGGTCAGGGAAGATCGGATGTGACCAGGGGCAAGGTCATCCTGCAGACGGCCTCCCTCCCCCAAGCCTGAATCTGGTTACTCTCCAGACCGGGCGCTGCACGGCCCGGCCCCGGGTCCCTGAGAGAAGCGCGTGCACTCCTGCTGTTGCCCAGCGAACGCAGCAGGCTGGGCGGTGGGGTCCCGGGACAGGCAGGGGGAGGCCGGCCGCCCACCAGGAGCCCAGAGCCCAGCCCCTGCTGGTCTGCTACCGGCTGGCGCTCAGAGCCCCCGTTCCTGCTGACAGCAGCGTCCCTGTCCCTTCTCAGGTTACAGCGTCCATCAGCCCCGGCTCCTGAGTGAGCCGCACATTAGTCCCCGCCTCCCCGCCTCCTTCCGCCCCGGGGTTTGCATCTGGGAATTCACCAGAGTCTCTCCCAGAACCGCTCTCAAGGGCGGGGGCAGAGACCGACTTGTGAGGGTCGCCGGCCACCTCCCTCCTGCCCCCAAATGCAGGCTCTGCTCTGTTTGGACCCCAGATACGCAGGGCCCCCAGCAGGGTGAAGCCCCTCCCCCAACCCCCCCCCCCCCCCCCCCCCCCCCCCCCCGCTCCAGTGACCCCCTGGTGCGTCTAGGGCCAGACCCCAGAGCCTCCCCGAGGCCAGGACCTCTCTGAAGCGGATACGAGTGCTGCTCGGTTAAGAGTTTCTCGGCTCCACGCCCCTAACCGCGGATTCCTGACCCTGGGCCTTGGCCCCTGCCCTCCGTGCTTCAGATCCAGGGCCAGCGCTGGAACCTGGGTTCCGGAATCCAGGCCAGGCGGCTCCTCCCAGGCCGAAAGGCCATTCCGTGTCCAGCCAGCAAACACTGCCAGCTCAGGTCCGAGTCCCCACGACTCTCAGCACGTTTCTGGCTAGAACAGAAACACCCTCCGTGTCGGAACCAGAAGAAATATCATGAGGGCAAGAACGCCACCCCCGCGACCCCCCTCCCCACCGCGCACCACCTAGTACCCTATTCTGGGACCACGCACCAGCCTTTCCGGCCCCCGGCCTCCAGGAAAGCGGAAGGAAGGGCCATCTCAGGAATGCATGTGCCCCGCAGGGAAGCCGAAAGCCCGAGACTGACGGGAAAGTGGACGCCCTTCCTGCCCGCTCGGCCCCGGCCCAGCCAAGGGCCTCCTCGAGTGCCCACTGAGCCTGTCCATCGGGCCTGCGAGGCCACCACTGGGGTCACAGGGGAGGGACAGATGCCGAGTTCCACACGACCTCGCTCACGTCAGTAAGTCTAACCTGGTTTCCTTCACGCCCGCGCCCAGTGCGCCCACCAAAACCAAGTCCCTTGATTTGAGGCCAGCATCACACTTCCGCTGCAGCCTGGGGTCCCTGACGCAGGATGGAGGCACGATCTGCCCCAACGTCGGGTCCGCCCACACACGAGTGACCTCGTGTGCGTGCGGCTGGTCTCGTGGAGCCCAGCGCCCCAGAGGGGTGGCGGGGGGGCCTGCTTACAGCTCCCAGAGGCCACCCTGCAAGGACAGAGCCCTCACTTCCAAAGCATCAGAAGCACTCTGACCCCAGCCCCTATGTGGACACCGGGTGTGACCCAAAACCAGCAGACCCCTGTGAACAGCCTCATGGTCAGCGGGGCGGCGTGGCCTCAGGGACAAAGTCCACCGGGGCCCAGGTATGGCCCACTCACTCCCCCTGAGCAGGCCCAGCCCACCGGGCTCCCGCCATCTCCAGCTTGCCCACGGTTCCGAAAGAGGGGAGGCTCCCTGGGGAACCACCTCAGGGACCTCTAGGAGAAGGGGTCAGACAGGCCTCGGACACGGCAGGAACACAGCCACCTTTCAGCCCTGACCACGGCCACCACGGCAACTCGCTACTGCCTCCCAAGAGACCAGGCCAAGACTCTGCCTCTGGCACGTTTTCTTTAGACCCGACACTCTCGGTCTCAAGTGGGAACATCCTAGGGACACTCAGCTACTAAGCGGCCCCAATGAAGAAAAACCGGCAAACCAGGAGGGCTTGGAAAATCCCAGTGAGCACAGGACACACAGACCACACGTGTGTACGATCACACACGCACTGGCACAGGAACGGCACACGGGCACACTTGTGTGCACAGATACCAACCACATGCGTGTGCAATCACACACGCACTGGCGCCGGAACAGCACACGCCACACTAGTGTGCACAGATACAGACCACACGCATGCACAATCACACATGCACCAACACCGGAACGGCACACGGGCACACTTGTGTGCAGATACCGACCACACGTGTGTGCAGTCACACATGCACTGACACAGGAACGGCACACGGACACACTCGTGTGCACAGATACAGACCACGCATGTGCGGAATCACACGCACAGGTACACGAACGGCACAGACACAGGCATACGTGCTCCCACACGTACTCACACACAGGCCCAGGGGGCATCTCTGGGGACCACCGCTCTGAAGGCCTCACAGACTTTTCTGGAAAGGGTGTGCCCCCCTCGCAGGGAACGGGCGGATCCCTACTCATGTTGGTCACTTAGCTGTTTGCCGATTCTAACCTCTCCCAAGACCTCCCCAACGTCAGGACCCGCAGTTGGTGACCAGGGGCCCAAGGAGGGGGTAGTGAGATTCCGCCAGGGGCACCGGGCCCTCAGCCGCCTCCTGGGGCGGCTCCTGTTACCGACACAGGCTCCCGTCTGGCGGCGGCGGAGACCCTGCAGCTTGGGAAGGAGGAAACTCAAGACTGACCTGCAGCTACTCCTCTGGTTTCGGCCCAACTCGATCCCTCCCCAGTGACCAAGGAGCCCACAGATCACCGCCACCCCTGCGACAGGCCGGCTCCTGGACAGGGAAACTGAGGCACGGGGAGCCCTCCTGCAGGCCTTGCGGCACTCATGGGGACGCGGGAATGGCCGAGGCACAAGGCCCTGCAGGAAGTCCCCGCTCACGCCACCCACACGCACTGCCCCCACTGAACGGACACAGGTTCGACGCCACAGCCCTGACTCCCCTCGGCTCCCTCTCTGCCACGCTGTCTGCCACACAGCCACGGCGTCCGGGAGCCCTCCTCCCCCACGGGGAGCCGCACACACGCCCCTGGGACGCAGGAGAGTCCGCAGCCGCCCCCACACCACCCCAGACCACACAGGGTTCAGGGCAGCACCTCCGCCTCCTCCCCAGTTGTTCCTCAAAAAGAAACGCCCAAGGAACAGAAAAGGAAACCAGCCCAGGGCACACCAGGGCCTCAGGAGGCCAGAGACGCAGGAGCAGGAGACCCAGGCCAAGACTGGCACTGACGCCTCACCCCTCCCACCAGGGAGACCACCAACCCCCAGGACACGGGGGCCACCTAGTTGGGCCCAGTCACCCTGTGCCCCCCTCCCGGGATACCTGGTCGGGTCCACTCACCCTGTCCCCCTGGGACACCTGGTTGAGGCCTGCTCACTGGGCTCCCGGCAGGAGGCTCAAGGCCACATGATGCCAACAGCTACGTACATGGGAGCTGAGGTGCAAACAGGGCAGCTGTCCGGGGCACCTCACTTCGCCTGGCCCTTGTCCTGCGAAGCTGCTGGGCTTGTCTGCACAGACCGGGCCTCTACCCTGAACAGGGAACTTCCCTCCTTTCCACAAAAGGAAAGATGTCAGGCCTCTGTGCTCTTTCTCCACCAACAGCACCGCCCTGGAGCCCCCCAGAAGGGAGCCCAGGCCCGCACGGGCCCGTCCCCAGCAGGTGCCCACAGCTGGCTGCCCTGACGGCCCAAGGCCCAAAATCCCGCTGCCCGGGAGACCAACTTGAGTGTCCTGGAGTGCCACCCACCGCCAGGCCCGCTGGGTCCTCGTCGAAGGCTCCCCTGCTCCCCCCCAGCAGCCCGCCCGTGCAGACCTGGAGACGCCCGCCTGCCCGGCGCAGCTGCTGGCTACAGGCGACGTGCCGAGAGGCGCGCTCGGCCAGCACAGCCCCCTGAAAACACGGAAGTGGCCGGCCGTGAGCGGTGGGCGACACCTCACACCAACCACACTCTGCCCTGCGGGCACGCGTCTGCAGTGGCTGACACTCGTGGAACGCACACCCCAGGGTGGGTGACCTCGGTAGACCCTGGGCAGGATGGCGGCACAAACACAATCAACCCAATGCCAGCTGCACGTCCCGAGTGGTTCCTGCCTGCCTGGCCCGTCCCTGTGGCAGCGCCCCAGCCGTGCCCCATGGACGGCAGCCCTGGGAAGGTGTCCCTGGCCCAAGGTCACCCATCCTCCGATGCGGGAGCTGGGGCCCGCCCAGAAGTCACCCAGTCGTGCGCCCTGACAGAGGGTCCTCCAGCGGGCTGGGGGGCAGGGCAGCCCCCCCACTCACCCACAGGATCTCACCTGGCACGGAAGCCTCGGGCCCACTCCAGCCGCCCCCAGGGGGCACACGATACCCCGAGAACCCCATCCACACCCCCCAGAGACACAGGGTGAGCCTGCCACACACCTCTAGGTAGGGAACACTTGAGACCACTTCCTGGAATGAAACACCCTGGAATTCACTTGTGCCTCAGCTGCCAAGGGAGGGCGGGCAAAGCCGCATGGCCCCAGCTCCTCGACAAGGGGGAGCAGGGGCCCCCACTCTCTGACAGGGCCCAGAACACCAACAATGCACCGGCCCCACGGAGCTCCCCAGCGGAGGGGCAAGTGAAGGCGTCCTCTCCACACCTAAGCCCCACAGCCTCCCAGCCACTCCTCCCCGCTCACAGGAATGAGGGCCCGGCCACCCAGCTCTGGCACGACCCGCACGCCCTGCGCTCCCCCAGCCACCGCCCCCTGCGCGGGGCAGCGGGGCTCCACGCCAGCCAGCCCGTCCATGGAATTCCCCCGGGCCATCTCAGTGTCCCGTGGCTTCAAATGTGGCTTCAAACTCTGACTCACAGCGTCTCCCTGTCTGGGGCCAGGCTCACCCCAGAGGCCACCGCTTTTCATGCGTACAGGGTGGGGGGGCAGCATTCCAGGGGGGCGGGCTGCTGATCACCCACGGAGAGTCTGACCCCTGCTGGCCCAGCACACGGTATGGGCACAGCCACAGACCCAAAGGCCCGTGCAACCAGGGAAGGCCGAGTGACCAGAGGGGCCATCTGCGGGGTCAGCCACAGCCCACCTTGTGAACAGCGACTGGGTGGGGTGTTCACCAGGACTCCCCCACCCCCATGGGAAGGCTACAGCTCAGAGATGCCACCCCCACCCCCGTCTGGACAGCCACACAGCCAGGAACGTCACAACCGGAACAGGCCCCAAGGACCACGGTCTCCACAGGGAGAGGCCTAGCCTGCCCCGTGGCCCCTCTCCCTCCCGGCACCACCACCCCAGCACCCAAGTGCCCCCTCCCATGAGGCCACGCTAACACCCAGCACCGCAGGGCGCTCCGTTGTCCCCAATGCACCTCGAACCACATGCTGGCCCCGCAGCCTCCACGCCCCCAGGAGGAGAGCACACACCGTTCTGAACACTGACGCGCCCAAGGCCACGATGGACACCAGCCGTGGCCGACGCTCCACTGCCACGCTTCCGGGCCCCTAAGTGCACAGCCCCTTGGGGAGTGACCACGAGAGCCAGGCCCTCACAGGAGTCCTTCGTGCCAAACTCGTGGCGGCCACCCCCCAACAAGCAGCCACCACCACAATGGCGTCCACAGCTCTGATACCACCCCAGCACAGCAGCACCACACTGGGAAAGTCTGGAGAACTTTCCAGAACAACACAGACATAGTCTTTGTAGCAAGGCTCCTCATACTGGTCATGGGAACGGATCTCAGAGCAGAGTCACAGCAGTGTCTCACCACTGCTCCCTGGGCCCAGATGGCAACAGACACCCCCAGAATGACACCTCTGGCCACATCGCTGGGCTGAGAGGGCAAGAACAGACACCCCAACACCCCAACACCACATGACCGCCAAGCCCCTGGTCTGCCTACACATGCACGCATGCACACAGCCCATGTGTGTACACACACATACATGCACTCTCACACACAGCCCACATGTGTGCGCAGTACACAAATGCACACATGTGTACACACAGCCCTGTGCATGCACACAATGCTGCACACGTGCACACAGCCCATGCACACGCATACATGCATGCACATATACATGCACACACTGCATGCACACACTTGTACACACAGCCCACGCACATGCACGTGTCCACTCAGACATGAGCTCTGCCAGGGACCTAGTCAGGCCGAGGGCCTCCCCCAGGAAGACCGTGTGGAAACCCTACAGGCGCACAGAGAATATGAACATGCCCCTTGTGCGCTTCCACTTCGTGCCTTCACCACTGAAAACCGAGTCTGGTACACACTGTGTGTGTGGTGGCCCCTTCCTGCCTGCAGTCTCCAGTCACAAGAAAGTGCAGGACATGCAAGGTCCTCGAGGAGGCATGCACCCACCCCTGGCAGGACAAAGCTGTCATCCCAGAACACACCCCTACTCGCCAGAAGCAGGTAGGGAGGTGAGGAGGGTTCGAAGCAGAAGCTGGTGCTGACCCTGGCCTCCCCCTCCCGTGCCAGCCCTCCCCCCGCCCAGGCCTCCGTTAAGCACCACCTGGGTGAAGGGCCAGGTCTTCCTGGCTCTAAAGTGCCAGCCACAGGCCACCAGCCGGGCTGAGCCAGGGTCAACGCAGCAGGGCAGCTAAGGTCGGTGCTGGCTTCCTCCAGCCTCCATGCTGAAGGCCGGCAGCAGTGGGGGCCTCCCACGGCCAGAAGACAGGACCCGGCTCACGACGCATCTGCCTGGTGTGCACGGAGCAGCGGCAGCCCGAAGGGTCAGGCTCAGCCCGGCTCCGGGACCACAGCCAAGGCAGGGCAGACCCGACAGTCCGGCTGAGCTCCGCCAGGCCACGTGGGCCTGCTGATGGAGCAGCTCCTCGCCGACTCCCACCTGCTCTCGGCACACCCTGGCCCCCAGCCCCAGCTGGGGGCCTCAGGCCTCCTAGCTCCAGACAGCCCAGGGCTTCGAAAAACACCCCGGAAGGGCCTCCTCAATCTCGCTTCGCCACCATCACCACCGGGAGGCCCACGCAGAAAGCCGAGAGCTTCCCCAGGGGATTGGGCAGAGTCAGGGGCACCAGCCGTCCTGCGATGGCGCCAGGCTTGGCCAGTGGCTAGGATCTCGGCCTTCAGGAGATGCTCCTGTCTGGCCTTCCCAGCTCGCAAAGGACTTTCCTCGACTACAGTACCCGTCATGCTGGCCACACGACACAGTGCCGGCCACATGGCACCCTGAGCACCGACTGTACTCTGAAAGCTTATGTACAACATCAGAGTCTGGTCTGGCAGAGTCCCCAAGCACGGTGACCACGAAGGGGGCTCCACCCCGTCTCTTTCTGAGGGAAGATGGAAGAGTGAACAGCACAGAACTCCCCAGCTCCCTCTGGGCGGAAGCACGCCCAGAGGACGAAGGCTTCGTCATGAGGGGAGCACGCAGCCCACACTCGATGTCTGCCCGAGCTCCGGAGACTGAGAGCACACAGGCAGTGAGGCTCCTGAGGAGTCGGGGCAGGAACCGAAGGGGACAGAGGATGTGACAGTGGGCAGGGGTTTGGACCCCGGCCCCTCACCGGCCCAGCTGGGCAAGAGGGCTGGCTCTCCCGCCCTTGAGCCCAAGGGCACGAGGAAATGGGCAGCAAGAAAATCACCCCAGCTTCAAAACAAGACGCACTCCAAGTCTGGAAAGACAGAACCTCAGTCCGCCGGAGAAGGGGCCGGCTGACGGGAGCGGGACGCCCAGGCAGGGCAGCAGAGGCTCCTCTGGAAACACAGTGCACTTGAGGCGGCCGCTGTCACACGCGCACCCGGAGATCACGCCGGGGCGCACTCAGAACCGCGGAGGGCTGAGCACGCAGACTGCCTTCACCGGCCACCCGCTTTCAAGCCCTCCAGCCAGGCGGCAGCAGTGACCGGCGCCAGGCCCCCGCAGGCAGGCAAGGGCACCGAGGGACAGCCCATGAGGACAGCACCTTCCCTGGGGCACCTGACGGTGGGTGCTCTCAGGAGGTGCCTAGCCTTACCGGCCAGGACAGGGGGCCCCCAGCGGTCTAAGGCCCTCTTTCCTTAACCCCCTGGAGCAGGGAGCCTCTGCTCAACCGCAGAGGAGACCCGGGGCTGTGGGCTGTCCTCTGAAGACCCCCAATTCTAGAGGGCAGCTACTGAGGGTGACCTGTTCATCAGCTACAGAGAACCGGGGTCTGGAGCCTGGAGGACAGAGGGAGCAGGCCTGGGGGGGGGGGTCCTCCCAAGAGAAAGTGAAAGTGCTAGACAGCCCCAGATTCCAGAAACAAAGGGTGAGGAGGACCCTCGCCAGCCAGCGCTGGGCCCGGCAGGATGGGGTGGCCCCTCCCCCCGCCCGCGGGGACCTGCCGACCTTCCTACGATGACCCCGCGAGAGAGGGTTTGTCAGCGGTCAGGCGGCGCCCAGAGCTGGGCTCTCAGCCGGGGCTTATCTGACCGGAGGCCCTTTGCCCCAGCGCGCAAGAGCAGAGCAAAGGCAACAGGAAGGAAGCAGGAAGGCACTTGGGCGGCCCTAACCCGGCGGCTCTACCCGGGACCGCGGGGACCGGGAGGTCCGGGGGGGGGGGGGGGGGGTTCTCACGCAGGGCGAGGCCCCTCCCCGTTTCCATAGCTACACCTGGCGTCTCACACCTCCTCCGGTCCCACCCAGAGGGCGAGAAAGAAGGTGCTTCCTGTGTCCCGGGGGGCTGGGACACGCAGGGAGTAGCAAAGCGGAGCGACAGCCCCTGGGAGCACTGGGTGCGGCGGGAGCCCTGCGCCCCGGGGACAGGCTTGGCGAGGAGGCTCTGAGGGCACGGGGGAACGGGCACGGGGGTGGGGTGGGGCAGAGGGGCTCGTGGGAGGTGAGATCTAGGGGGAGAAATGGGACCTTTGGGGGGGGACCTCCGAGGGAAGGAGTTGGGGGAGTGGGTGGAAGGCAGCCCCTCACAGCCCTTCCTCGAGGCCGGCCTCCCTGCGTCCCCCTCCCGGCCCCGGCGGCCCCCTCCTCCAGACCCTTCCCGGGTCGCCCTCCGCCCCACTCCGGGGCTGCCCCTCCTCCCGGCCGCCCCCGGGTCCCGCGCAGCCCGGCTCCGCCTTTGTCCGGCGGGCAGGTGCGGCCGCGCTCACCAGGGCTCTGGCAGTCGGGCTCGCCCTCGGGGGGGCCCGGCGCCTCGGTCCCCTCGGTCCCCTGGGCCTCCTCGTCCTGGCCGCCGTCTGCCCGCGCCTCCACAGGCACCACAGTGAAGTTGGTGGGCATGGCTCTGCGACTCCGGCTCCGGCCCGCGCTCCGGCCCGCGCTCCGCCGACGCGCCGCGGGACTTGGGCGCAGGGGCGGGGTCCGCGCGGTCCGCCCCGCCCCCGGCCCGGCTCGCCCCGCCCCCTGACCACGTGACCTCACCTGCAGTCCCCTAGGCCTCCGGAAAAGTTTGTGCGGAGCGGGGCAGCGTGCTTCCCGCAGAGGTCTCCTCCCCCAGCCTGTGCCCGGGGACGCCCTGCGTCCCCAGGGTCGCCTCTCCCCCAGAGGGTGACTCTTCGCTCTTGCACGTGCTGTCACCCCGCCCAGAGCGGACCCCTGCCCGCACTAGCCTCCCCGCCACCGTGTCCCCTGGAGGCCTCCGCCCGCAAGTTCCCCCCACATGCAGTCTGGCCCCCTCAAGGACAGAGCAGTACTCCCACCCGCCCACCACACCTGGCGCCAATCTGGTGTCCGCCCTCCCTCCTTCTTGGCTGGCTCCGGCGAAGCTAGAGCAAGGATTCCCGACCTAAAGGATCCATGCCTAGCAGGGCATGGGGTGGGGGGCAGAGGCTGTTGTTGGCGCTCAGTCCTCGAAGGACAGAACCCAGACATAAGGTACCCACCGAAGCTCTGAGACAGGTCCACCCACAGAGGACCCCGGCCTTTCCCTTCCCAGCCTCTGTCCTGGGGAGCCCTCCCTTTCCTTCATCTACGCCCAGCTGGGGCTGGCAGCCAAGGAAGGAAGGCCAGGCGAGGTAGGGCTCCTGACCCCAGCCAGGCACTTCTCTGGGAAGCCACTGGTCCCCTATCCTGGTGCGCTCATTAACAAAGGACACAGGACAAGTAGAGAACAGAACATCCACCAAAAGGAAAGTGAGTTATGGCGTCTGGTGCAGTGACCCACCCCAAAACACATCTATGTCACCATACACACCGTAAAAGGATAACCAGAGTGGTCGATCGGGCTTGAAAAGTGTGCAAGAACGTTCCGACAGGACTAAACCGCGGCAGCTGGGAGGGCCTGGGGATTACAAAGGTCTGCATTTTATCTGCTTATTTTCAAGATAACAACCCAACAATATAAAACCAAATTCAGAAAATCCATTTCCAATTGAAGACAAAAGAGAGAAGACACTAGGGATGCCCAGCTTCCCCCCTCTGCCTAGGGCCCCCTCCCCGCTTCCGCTTAGGGTCCCCTCCCCCACCCAGGCTTGGGGAAGGGTCCTCTTCACCCCACCCCCCATGCAATGTGAGCACCAACTAGCTTTCTGCAGCTGGGACGGTAGCTTGTTTGCCTTCACACCCTGCCCCCTACAAAGGAGAGGCAGGAGTCCTGCGGAGAGGTCTGGAGGACCTCAGATGGCACTAAGTGACTTCAGCTGCATTTCTGGGGCAGCAGCCAGAAAGGTGGGGAAAAGGCCACCCACTCAAAATATAGAAGGGTTTCCAGGTGTCCTTCCCAGAGAAGGGCCGCCTTCACTGAACGGTGTGGGAATCGCTCAGCAAGACTAGAGTGCGGTGACGAAGGGTAGGGGTGTGGGAACAGAGGCACCTCGCCCGGAGGTGCTCCGCAAGCCAGTAGCCAGGCCTCTGCAAACGCAAGTTATTGTCCGGGGTGGCGGGGGGATGGGGGGTGGGGAGCTCACAAGAGCAAGGGGACTGCTAGCCCCCTTACAGACCAGTGGCCTGCGGCCAGGGCCAGGTGACCACAGGAGCTCCCCAGCGGGGCCAACACCTTCACTTCACAGGTGAGGGAGCTGAGGTCCAGGGTTAGGGGCTGCTCACAGGGGGCTGGGGGACTAGGAGAGAGCTTCTCTCCTGCCTTCTTTTCCAGAGGCTATGGCTGGTCCCCCAACTCTTCCGGCTCAGGATCTCAGCTCATCTTTCCGGCCCAGGAGCGGGCTGTCCAGGAACCACCAAGGAGGGGGTGTGAGCGGCTGCGCTGGGTCCCGGGGAAGAGGCTGGCTCTGGAGGCCCAGGACCGCCTCTCGCAAGAAGTCTGCGCCTTCAGGCTGGAAGGGCCTGGCGCCCACCCAGGGGCTCACCCCGTGGGCCTGGGGTCAGTCCTGAGGACAGGGGGAGCAAATGTCCCGCACTGCCGCCTGGGCCTGGGGCCAGGGGAGAGGGGAAATGAAGAGAGGGGGTGAGCAGAAAGAACCAGAAAGGCTCAAGGGGCAGGGGGAGGGGAGGGAGACCATTTCACCTAAAGCCGAAGTTACTTGGTCAGAACAACAAGTGTGGGAGCCATTCCTGGCAGGGTGGGTTGTGAGGGCAGAGGGGGACAGAAGCCCTCGAGCGGAGAGGCTGCTTCCGGAGCCTTCGCTCTCTCTCTGGCCCCTGGGCCCTCGGGGCTGGCGGGACTGGCCCTCAGGCGGTGGCTCTGGAAGAGGGCTGTAGCCAGGGGTTGCGGACGCCCCGACAGTGCCCTGGCGGACGGAGGCAGCCCAGACCCTGTGTCCGGCCCCTCAGCCCCAGGCTCCGCCCGGGCAACCCTGCATCTGGCCCCTGGGCGGCTCCCTGCTCAGAAACCCTGCAGCCTGCCCTGGGGACACCTCTCCCTCTCGAGGAGGGCGAGGAGGAGGGCGGGGCAGGCTTTCCGAGTTCTGCAAAACAAAGGCCTGACTCCTTGAACACGTCACTGTCACCTGAGGACACGGGAACCAGAACCCAGGACTCGTCAGATGCAAGGGCAGAGGGAGGGGCGGCTGAAAGGACCGACAGGCTCATGGGGGCAAGCACTCGCTCACTACCGTGGCACTCTTCTGTCGCTTGGAAAGCTTTCAAAATAGTTTTTTAGCTCCAGGTAAAGCCTCCTGGTTTTAAAGTGACAAATGGCCATATCTTTAAAACACTGTCCTCTCCACAGCCTCGGATGCCCCCTGGAGGGTAATCTGATGGCCGCTGCCACCTGACCCGCTCTGCTGTCCCCACCCTGCGGGCGATCGATCGGTCCATCGACCGCGGTGGGAGGCGGTGCTGAAGGAGTGTGGGCAGGGCGGAATCTGAAGCCCGGAGGGCGGGGTCCCCACCTCCAGAGCACCTTCGTTTTTGAGAAAAGTAAGTCACGTTAAAAGAGCCTGGAAACCAGGAAGCCTGTAGGACTAGCGGCGAGCGCGAGCGGGCGTGCGGCCCTTGGAGGAGAGGAGCCCCCACTCTAGTCCCCCCCCAGGCCTCCATCCTCTCCCCGCTGACACACCCGGGCTCCCCCCATATGTAGGTCTCCTGTCCCCATTCCCACCTCTCGGCGGGACACTGGTGACCACAGAACAAAGGAAGGCCGCATTGCCCTCACACCCGTTCTGGTTCCACAAGTCACTTCTTTTCAAATAAATCTTGGTGGAAACTCGAGAAGCTCACTGCAGCACCCATGGGGTTTGAGAGCATGCGTGCAACCCAATAGGAGATGCCGGCCCTGATTGTCACGGCCGCCTTGCCCGCAGCCCTCTCCCGGGGCCGGCACCAGGCACAGGCGGGGACCCTCCCGCCCGGCCAGACCCCCGAGGGCCGTCGGGCCGTCGGCTCTGAGGAAACACCGGGAAGGGCACACATGCCTGCTCAGCGACACAGGCCCGCGAGCGCCCTTCAGAAGTGTCTGAGGCCACACAGCCTCAGGGTGACCTCTCGGGCTGTTCCCGCCCGGCTCACCAAGACAAGTGTCCTGGGGCCCAGACAGGCCAGCGACCTGGGCCAGCCCCTCCCGAAGGAGCTGGGGTCGCGGGCGGTAGTGAGGGGCAGCGGGAACTGTCAAGGCAACAGGGCCTTGTGCCCGGTCCTCCTCTACCCGCCGGGGGCCCGCTCCCCATCCTCCCCTACCTGCTCTCCGTCCTCCCCCACCCGCCGGGGGCCTGCTCCCCGTCCTCACCTACCCACCCGGGGCCCGCTTCCCGGGCTTCTGCGGTCCTGACTGTGGCCCCGGCATGACCAGAGCAGACTCCATCCTTCTCTGGGGCCTGTCAGTGTGCCCCGTGCCCCTGGACTTCCCCTGGGCAGTTCCTGGGGGGGGAGGGGGACGGGAGCATCCAGCTTCGGGCCTTGGGGCCCCTGACCTCCCTTCAGACCCAAATACCCCGTTGTCCCCCTGAGGCCCACATGCGGCTGTTCCCAGCCACTAGTCCCTCTAACGGCTGTCACATGGGACTCCCAGGTTGTGGTGCGTGTTACTGATGTCAACTCGGGACCCTTCTGCTGACGGGGCTGGCGGGGTTCCACCCCCAGCCTCCCACGGAGGCCCCCCAGAAGGTTCACAGGATCCCCCTAGGGCTCCCAGCCCAGGCTGGGCCTGGGTTTGAGATGACACCATCGGGAAGGCCCCAGGCTTGCAGGAGCACAGCCTATGCTCAGGGACCATCAAACAGACTGACATTAAAATGGTGGCCGTGGGATTCCCTTGTGGCCTCGAAGGCACTCTTCCTCAAAGCAAAGCTGTCTAATGTTCTTCCTTAGCATCAGGTACTTCTGCTGGTGGCTGTCCTCCCTACAGAGTGAGAGGTGGGCCCAAGACCACAGTCGTCCACCAGTCAGCCAGGCCTGTGTCCGGAGTCTGTAAGGACAGCCCACGGGTCAGTAAGGAGAAGCCAGCACCTCGACAGAGGGCCGCCGCAGCCACGTGCTGCACACGGGGCATGGGACGCGCGTGGCCACTTCAGGAGACCCACACACACATTGGCCAGGAACCCCCAGTCCCCCTCCCGCAGAGACAGGCACTAGGATGCTCAGAGCAGTGCGGTGGTCGTGAGCCAGGCTGGACGCAAGCCACGAGCCCAGCGACACCACAGGCAGATGGACGAGAGGGCCTGAGCCGTGGAAATGCATGCTGCTGCAGGGGTCGGCGACAGCTCTTGCGGGCAGAATGGGGTCAGGACGGTGGCCATGGGCGCGCCTGCATGGGCGTGGAGCACACAGCTCACCGGTGAGCCCCGTGCGTGACCTCGCTGGAGAGAGAAAGTGTAGCTCGGAGCCACCTCTGTCACGGAGGTAGGCTCGGCCCAATGCCCTGGGATGGACCTGGGCTTCACATGAGGGGGGGCAGCAAGCCCACGGCCCCAGCAAACCTTCCTCTGCCCTGAATCACTCGTGTCCCTGGCAGTGGCCCACGGGGCTGCGTCTCCCAGGTCCTTCTGTGGGCTCGCGCCAGCAAGAATTATCCGTCACATCACAAAGAACTCCATCTGGTGCACCTGTCCTGGCAGGAGATCCCAGGTGGGTGGCCTGTCAGCCCCACGGGTGTCTGGCCCTGAGACAGCCCGAGTCCAATCCCTCAAGCAGGAACTGTCCCAACATCGGGCGAGACTTGGGGCTTTATCTGTGCTGCGCCAACTAGTTATGGAGGAAGAAGACAACCACGTGTGGGCGCAATGACGCCCATTCTGTGGGCCCCAGAGAGGCAAGCGGCATGCAGGGTGTCACGCAGCGCTGCGGTGGGCTGAGACAGGAGGCGGCTTGGAGAGCCCGGCGCGCCCACGGTCCCCCAGGCGGGGAGCGGAGGACGGAGCTGCCTTTCCGGGTCCTCGAGCCCATTGCCCACCCACACCTCGCCCGGGCCCCGACGGGGGAGCCCTGGACACTGGGCCACAGGCCACCCTCAGGAGCCGGTGTGGGCTCTCCCAGGAAAGGGCAGCTGTGTGCACACCCAGCCTGGAGAGGGACTCTGGCCTCGCATCCTGTGGCCCCCGGGCATTGGTGTCCCAACAGGCCGTGCAAGGGTAGGGGTCAGGTGGCCCCCTGGGAGGGTGAGCTTCTTTGCTGACCAGTTCCTCTGTGGGTTCGACACTCCATCACCCAGCATCACTCTGTGCCGGGCACCGCGGCTGTCCCTGGTCACACAAAGTGGGGGTGAGCAGGTCCCCACTCCCAGGCTTTGTCTGGTGTAGGAGGCAAGGTCTCCAGGCCTCGAGGAGGGAGGCAGAATATGCACAATGCTGGGTGGGGGCGGGGGGACACTTGGGGGAAGGAGACCCCAGCCATGGGGAGGTGTGGAGATGCAGAGGCAGGGAGGGTGGGCGGCCCAGCAGGGGTGCAGGCTTGGGGACTGCCCCCGAGGGGAGCGGATTTCAGGAGTCACCCCTGACCAGCTAATGGCAGAAGGAGCTGGACAGGAGGCCACCCGTGTGCAGGGAGGTGGTGGGCAGAGCATGCCCAGTCCAAGAGGACATCGGCCTTCCTCCGGTGCCAGCATCTGCTCAAGAGTCTTGGCTAGTCACCAGGTTCTCTCCCTGGACCCTTGTCCCCGGAGAGGCTGAGTATGGCCTCGAAGCCACTGCACCGCCACCCCAGGGGACTGGCCGTGGGGGCCTGCCTGGGCCAGTGGCCAAATGCTAACCAGACCCCGGCTGCCCCCACCCCAGTTCCTTGTTCATTTGCTGTCCCTTCTTTGGAGGAGTGACCCCACGTGTACTACAGCCTCCAAAGTAACAAGGACGCCCCCAGGTGGCCCTGGACCGGGACCACCATCTCGGAGACTGCTTTCCCACCGCGGCCGCACCCCAGGCCCACGGTGATGTGCCCCGCTCCTGCGATCTCGTCCCTCCTGAGACGCCCGAGAGGTCGTGGGGCCGGCCGAGGATGGGCACCATGGCCTGTGGCTGTTGTCCATGGGAGCCCGCGGTGACCCCTGCTGTCCCCAAGTCCCATGAGGGATGGTCACTGGGTCATCCTAGAGTCCATGTGACCAGACCAGCGTCCCTTCTGAAGATGGGACCCCCACTCACAGGACCGTGGTGAGGCCTGTGTGATGTTTTTGTGGGAGGGAGGCAGCTTCAAAACCCGTCGAGCACCGGGGTCTCACGCAATGTAGTCAGTGGGGGCGAAGACCCCAGCTTGGGGGTTGTCACAGCCACCCAGTGCCATGCTGTGACCGTGTGTGGGCACGCAGCCCTGCGGTCACAGCTGTCGTAAGTCCCGCCAGCACACAGGCCTCCCTGCCTCCTCCACGCAACCTCACATCCTGAGACAAAAACGTTGGCTCATTTTGTGTTTTCTTCCCCTTTCTAAAAAATTGATTCTGTTTAATCGTGATTAAACATACAGAATAATAAATTGGCCGTTTTAACCATATTTAACTGTGTAGTTCATGGTCATTCAGCAGGCTCACGTGTGTTAGCACAAATAAGGAGGCCGCTGGAAGGGAGGCTCCGAGGCCCACACGGAAGACGGGGCCTGAGAACCGCGGGCAGGCAGCCTCGAAAATAAGCCAGCCACGTGCACTGCGGCCTCAGGTCACCTCCCAGCTTTGGGTCTCACACGAACCCCTCCCTCGCACCTTCCGGGGTCTCTCTAGATAAACTCTGGAAAAAAAAAAAAAAAAACCTTAAGGTGCCTCAGTTTACCTGTCAACATATTGTGCAACCGTCACCACCGTCTGCCTCCAGAACTCTTTCCATCTCACAGGACTGAAGCTCTGTCCCCATGAAACGCTAACGCCCAAGCCCGGGCCCCCAGCCCCCTGAGGCCCCGTCCTCCTCTCTGACTCTACGCATGGCTCACACGGGTGGATTCGCGTGGGACGTGTCTGTGTGACTGGCCAGTTCCACGGAGCACAAGGTCCTCAAGGTCCATCCACGCCGTGGCGGGTGGCAGGATGTCCTCCTTAAGGCAGCCCACGGTTCCGCTGCGCGGACGGACCGCACCGTGTGTGCGGACGGACCCGGGGCTGGTTCCACGTTTTGTGAATAATACGTTTCACGGAGCGACGCCCCTGTGTGGGGTGCGGCAGAGCGACTTCCGGGCGGTAGGTCCACGCGAGAAAGAAAAGCTGTCGGGATACTCTGACTGTTTCTGCGAACGGTGAGGCGCCCAGGCCGGTCGGTGGGCGGAGGGACCCGGGAGGGGACGCTCCCCATACCTTCTAATGTGGCAGCGTGAGCCAGCGCTGCCGCTGAGACAGAAATACTTCACAGTCATTTAAATTAAACAGCTGCGGCTGCCAGAGATAAGCAGGTCACACTCGGGCGCCCAGGGCGGCGATTTCTATCCTATTATTACCCCCCGGCCGGCGCAGATAAGGTGCCCGGTGGCCTCTCTCAAGGTCACGCCTACCATCCCGGGAAGGTGGGGGCCTGGGACGCCAGCCCAGGGGAGGGGAGCGGGCTCTGGCCGGGCCCTGGACGTCCGGGTGGTTAGAAGGCCAGCTGCCGTGCCCCTGGAGGCAGACGGCTGAGGGTCCAGGCAGGAGGACCCACCCCCGGGGGAATAAAGCCTCCCACCGGCCTCGCCCTGCACCCCTCCAGGGGCGGCCGCACAGCAAGGCCGTAGGCCGGAGACGGAGCCCCGGGGAGGCTGCCCCCCACCCCCTGCCACGGGCTGAGATCGCCTCGCCAGCACGGCCCGTGCGAGTGTCCGGGGGACACACGTGTGCGCGTCTGCCGGCTGTGGACCCCGAGGGGCAGTTCTGCCAAACCGTTTCCAACCGGCAGAGCCGTCACCTCGAGCTCGAAACTGCCGATTCTGCTTGGCAGCCCGAACCCGAATCCACCTCCTTCTCTGGACTTTCTTCTATCCCAGCAGGGGGAGAACGGGGCAGTGTGTTTGAGCAACAGCTTCTGGGTGAGATAACTATCTCTTGGTTTAAGCACCTCGTTCAAACATCAGAGTTTTGGCTCGAATCACATGAGAGCCGACGGAGAAAGTGCTAGAAGCCTCGCTGCCATCTTCTTGTGTAAATGCTGATGCCATTAATTTCTATTTTCTCGGGGCAAAATGAATAAAAATAAATTAAAAAAAAAAGTTTTGATTGCGGCTGAGGCACAGCAAGGTCACTCAGGCCTCACGGCTCAAAACTTCGAAGTCGATCTGCCCCGGCAGCAACCAGACCTCCGGTCCTCCCAGAGACAAGTGTCACAGGCCGAAAACGCGTCAGTGTGATGAGCACAGAAGACAGAGATGGAAAGCAGTTGACTAAGAGCGCGTGGCTGCCGCCTCCTGCGTCTGGAGGGAAGGGCACGCACACCAAGGAGGCAGACCCAGACAGGATCCGCCGCTCCGGCCCGGGGCTGGCGCCACAGCCCACGGGATGGCGTCGTCAAAGTGCACGAGGAAAATGGCTGTCCACCTCGACATCCAAGCCAGCAGACACGGTCTTCAAAACGAGGCAAAACAGTGACATTTCCAGGAGACGACACCTGTGAGAGCACCTGCCAGGCTGAAGGCAAGCGTTCCCAGACGGAAGACGCGGAGACGCGGAGTAACTGGGGAACGAGGAGGCTGGGAGGTGGGTCAGGACGCGCGCGGCGACGGGAGCAAACGCACAAGACGTGAAGTCCGTCTACTGAATTCAACTGCTCAGCAACGTGGGCCCAACAGGTGAGTGGTGACCGCGTGAACTCACACCCACCCCAAGCCAGGCATGAGTCACAGGAAGCCGCTGAGAAAACGGAATAATGAAAATACGTGTTTAATACCAGAGAAGGAGAGAAGAGAGGACCCCGTGCCGGCTCGCCGGGTGAACGCACCACCGAGGAGCCCCCTTTTCTTTTTATTTTTTTAAAAGTTTTTGTTATTTATTTTTGAGAGAGAGACACACAGATCATGAGCAGGGGAGGGGCAGACAGAGAGGGAGACACAGAATCCGAAGCAGGCTCCAGGCTCTGAGCTGCCAGCGCAGAGCCTGATGTGGGGCTCGAACCCATGAACTGTGAGGTCATGACCTGAGCAGAAGTTAGATGCTCAACCCACTGAGCCACTCAGGCGCCCCTCACAAGGGCTTCTAAGGTCATGGGCTCCAGTGCCCTTGTCCCCGACAGCAAACTCAGACGGGACATCCACACTAACGGGTTCTCACACACGCCTCTCAGTAGCTGGCAGAATGAGTGGACAAAGACAAAAACTCAGTGGAGACAAAGGAGCTTTGCGCCCACACGTAATGAGGTCAGCTTCCCCGGCGGAAGCTAGAACACACACCCAACAACCACACAGCGCACTCTCCCCGAAGACGCGCAAACGTCCGGCAGAACCACAAGCAAATCTCAACCACTTCAAAACTGTGAATGTGGGCTTATTTGGACACAGGGTCTTTGTAGAAATGATCGAGTTCGGGCCAGGTCACACTGGGAGCGGTGGACGCTAATCCAGTACGGCTGGTGGTGTTGTCAAAAGGAGAGAGAGGTTTGGAAATTCGGGAGGAGAAGTCTTAGGCTGACACAGACCGAGGGCGAGCGTGCAGCCACAAGCCCAAGGCCACCCGGAGCCGGCGGAAGTGGAAGAATCAAGGAAAGACCGCCCCCCCTCCCCGAGCCTCTGGAGGCAGCACCCACCCCTGGATGCAGGGCCTGTGGCTGCCGGGCCATCGGAGGAGAAAACTCCTGTTGGTTCAAGCCCCTGGTTTGTGACATCAATACTGACAGGCAGGAGATGCGATGAATAACTTGGCGACAATCACTTTGAAAGTGTAGATGAAATAGACAAATTCCTTGGGAAACACAACCTACGCAAATCTTCACAAGAAGAAAGAGCAGCTCTGAAGAGTGCCGGGTCTCGTGAGGAAATTAAAACCTCCGCACGCACACACGCGCGCACACACACACACACACTCGGGCCCAGATGGCCACGTGGGGCTGTTTTCCAAACACCAATGAAAAAATAACACCAATTACTTTTACAGACAGTTAAAAAAAGAACAATATTGCCTAACTCGTTTTATCGAATCAACGTTTGTCATCAAGGGACTTCAAGGTGAAACCGCGACACAACGTGCCACGGCCCGCGCACGCATCGACGCGCCCCTAACGGCTGCCCTGTTCTTATCCTGCGGGAGGGCTCACGGCCTCCCGGCAGCCCAGGAAGAAGCGCGGGTAGGGTCTGTGTGTTTCTGAGTCCTCGCGTCGCGGGTGGGTGCAGGCTGACTTACACGTGCATGTGTGCACTGGGAAGGACGAGGGGCAGTGGTGGAGGGCAGAGAGAGCGTGGCCAGGACGCTGCCCACACACCGACCGACCGGTCCCACCCGGGCAGGAAGTGGGCGTGGATCCAGAGGCCAGCGAATCAAGGTCACTTGGCCCCAGTTGCCTAGATAAAGTCTCTGTTGTCCCGCAGCACGAGAAACAGGACACGGACGACAACGCAGGTCTTACGTAGGACGCCTCGGGCCGGAGAGGTGCGGCGGAGACCCGACACCGCCTCTCCCTGAGAAATGAGTCAAGGAAAACAAGCACCAGCCAGCCGGCCGGTCCGGGAGGCGGGGACCTCAGGCCGGTCCCGGGCCATCCCGTCTCCCGACATCCTGAGGCACGTCTTCTGGAAAGTGGTTTCTTTCCTCCCCACCCTGTTGATGGAAGGTTCTAGAATTAACTTTCTCAGATGCAGGAAATGTGTCTTGCTCTCCATCACCCAACACAGCACCCAACAGTATTCAAAGAGTATTTGGTAACCAATGAGCTTGGCTAACCTAGACTGGTCCCGCTAGAGGAGGGAGGGGGAAGGCAGGAGGGGGAGGAGGCCGCCCTGGTTCCATCAGTCCCTGAGAAGTGCGTGTGTGTGCATGTGCGTGTGTGCATGTGAGCACGTGTGAGCACAGGAGTGTGTCCACCCAGGGCCCTGCGCTTCCTGGGGCACAGCCACGTCTTCTAGATGTCAGAGCACCTTCCCGAGGGGTCTCCTGCAGCCACCACCAGGCCACGGTGCCGCCCCCCAGTCCATCCCTGGGGCATGTGGCGTGAGGGGGATGTGGGACCCACGGGGACCCCTGGCTGCTTCAGGGAAAGCCGTGCCTTTTGACTCCGAGAGGCAGAGCCCCTGCACCCAGCTGGCACACGCCCGGGTGGCACCAGGTGGGGCTGGAGGTGTTTGGAAAGCAAACACCTCTGTCAGAGCAAACACGGCCACAGCTGGGCTCCGTGGCCGTGTGCCACACCAGCTGCCGGGCACGCCGCATCCTGGGAGCGGCCCCGGCCTGTGTGGAGGAGGGGAGCCCGAGGGCCAGCAAGGCAGGGAAGGGGCCACGGAGAGGCCAGATGCCAAGTGTGAGCTAGGCGTGGCTGCTGAAGGTGCTCGGGGTGTTTCCGGACGGCCAAGAGCGGGCACGGGCGGGGGTGTGGGGGGGGTGGGCAGCGGAAGGCCTGCAGGAAGAGAGGAGACAGGCCAGGTCGGGTCTCCAGCTCACTGGGAAACCCCCAGGAAAGATGAGGAAGGCGCCCAGGAGCACCCACTCGGCGAGGAGAGAGCGCCTCCTGGGGACAGAGCTCCGGGTGGGAGGGCGACGGGCCGGGTGGTGGGGTGGCTGCCCTGAACGTAGACGCTGGAAAAGGGCCAGGATGGCCAATCTTATGTTCTGTACGTTCTGCCACAATTATTTCCTTTAAGCTTATTTTTAGGTTTATTTTTATTTATTTTGAGAGAGGGAGAGCACGAACAGGGGAGGGTCAGAGAGAGAGAAAGAGAGAGACCCTATTTTGCCTCAATTAAAAACTAAATTTTACAAGCCTGGGTGGTTGCAGCCAAGCAGGTCTGAGAGTGGAGAGGGCTGCCGGGCCGAGCGGCACCGATCGGGCCCGGTGAAGGCCAGGGCATTCTGGTGACGCCCTGCCCCAGGCCACCAGGAGAGTCAGCAGGGGACCATGCAGGGTCAGCCCCAGACCCCAGGGACTTCCGGGGCTTCCCATTCTGCCCTTTGGCCCCTCCTGGGGAGCACAGGCCCCCACCAGGGCAGGACGAACCAACCGCAGGGCCCGCCGGCCTCAACCGGGGCCTGGCCTGGGTCTCCAAGCCCCACAGGAAGAACCCTGAGGGCACCCGGAGTCCTGGGGCAGGCTGCAGCCGGGCCCTGGCGGGTGTGACAGGTGTGACCACAGGAGAGAGCGGAGGGTTCCGGCTGGGGCGGTGCCCGCGGCTCTCAGGCGCTGCCAACTGGCCATGCCCAGGCCCAGTGCGTCAGAGGTGGGAAGTCTCCTGGCGCCCCGCTGTCCTCCGGTCCCCTGGGTCCTGGGCACCGAGCCCTCAGGGCAGGGGGCGGGTGTCCCAGGAGGGGGCAGCCCTGCACACATCCCCACCCTCCCCTAAAGAGGGGAGTGAGTGAACCCGCCAGGTCTTTGGTGGCACCTACAAGACCGTATTCCTGGGTGCGGCTGGGAAAACACGGGGGAATGCCCTGAAACGGCACAGACTAACACGGGTTTCAGCTGCGGGGCTGACTGTCGCGCTGACCCCACTGAGGCAGCCACTCTGGGCAGCTCCAGAACCCTTCAGAATCTTCCAGAGTCCACAGAACTTGCCCCGCCTGACGCGGGGCGCCCGGGCGGTCCCTCGGGAGTGTCCTGGGCGGGGCGCCTCTCCAAAGAGCGGCTGCAGCCTCAGGGACAGCTTGGACCGAGCCGGGAGTGTGGCCTGGGGGCTGCAGGGGCCCAGGGCCCTGGGGTGGGGAGACACCCCTGGGTCCAGCTCCGGAGGGGCAGCAGGACCGAGATGGGGTGGGAATCAGGGTCCCGAGGCTGGGCTGGAACTTTCTGGAACTCCTCCTCCAACCCCTGGCCTCCCGGCAGGATCCAACAGCACCAAGGGGACAAGCAGGGTCTGGTGTGTGGACGACATCTCGATGTCTCAGAGGTGAGCCAACGGGAAAACAGGCTTCAAGCAGAACAGAGCTCGAGGGGGAGGTGGGTCTGACTTGGACCCATCCACGGCCTGCGGCTCCCAAGGTCCTTGCCCGCCCCCTACTGGCCACCTTGTTACTCGCCCGAGGGGCCCGGACGCTCCATCCAGCCCAGCAGACCCTGCCTGTCCGGAAGCTGCCAGCTGGTGTGGGAGCCCGAACTGGAGAGCCACGTGCCAGCACCACGTGCGCGGAAGGTTCTGGTAACCCAACAACTCACCAGCTTGGGATACACCCAACCCTGCACGGCCCCCTTGTGGGCAGCCACCCCAGGCCGTGAGGGCAGCAGGGGCAGCCAGCCACAGGAGCTTCTCCCCCGCTCTCCGGCGGGGGCCTTGCGTGACCTGTCCCTCCCCAGGCCTCTCGAGCCCACTCCTGGTGAGCGGTGGGCCAGTCTGCCCCGGGTGCCTCCCCCAGTCTCGCGTCCAGGATGCGCTGGAGGCACAGGGAGATGGAAAGTGTCACCCCCAGGACCCGACCCCCGAGAGGGACCATGGAGCCTCGGGCCCACCGACCACGTGTGCAGACGGCCTGCCCCTCTGCGGAGACCCCCATGCTGCCGGGGCTGAAGCTGTCCCAACACCCCCACGCCTCAGCTTGTTCAGGTCACTTCTGCTAAGTGTGGTCCCGTCCTCCTTCCCTCCAGGACCCCGTGCTCAAAGGACACCAGATGAGGTACACACAGGGCACTCGGTCAAATCGGAATTTCGGATAAACGTGGACTTTTATTCTGGTGACGAGTGTTCCTCATATTGCTTATGCCAAAGCCTGCTGCGTTGGCCTGAAAGCCAAGGGTCACGGGAGCGCTGCCCTGCTGGCCGCCCGGTCTGGCCGCCCCGCGCGAGCGGCATGCGGCGTGGCTGCGGGCGGACAGAGCTGGCCGCGACCCCTCTGTGCCGCGGCGGCCTCGGGGTCCCCGCCCGCCTGCCTCTCCAGGGCGTGCGGGATCTTCAAACACTCCCTGGAGGCTCTGCCCGTGGTCGGTCCCCGAGGGAGGGAATTAGGCAAGAGCAAGGCGCGGCCGGGACTGGCGGTCACGTGCATGTTTTCATCACTTTTTATAGTCGACAGGGTCCCCTGCGAGAAAGGCGAGGGTGCCCCCGGCCACGCGTTTCCAGGGCGGGCCGGGGTGCAGCACAGGACAGAGGGGGCGCACAGGCAGCACCGGGGCAGCCGAGCTGCCGGGCCAGCCGCATCGCCCGTGACTCAGCATCCAGGGGCCCCTTCCTCAGAACAGAAGCCCCTCCCGGCACGAGAAGGCCAGCGGCCCAAGGGAGAGAGACTGTAGGGGCCCAGAGAGTGGAAAAACCTGCACAGCCTTATCTGCGAGTGCTCCAGTCCAACCAGCCTCAGGGGCGGGGAGGGAGAGCAAGCTAGTGTGCTGTCCCCGCTCTGAGCCTCCTGCAAACCGTGCCCCACGCTGGTGGCCACAGGGCCTTTGCTCTTGCAGAAAGTACTTCTCTAGGACCATCACGAATGTGCCCCTAGCCAGCAACCGCTCACTGGTCACCTCGAGGTCACCGCATCCCCCGAGGTCTCTGCCCTCTCAAGCGCATGCTGCCGCCGCTGCGCAGGTGTCCACCCACCTCACAGAAACCCCAACATGAGCAGGCAAATGGAAGTCTGAGTCCCGGGATGACCCGGAGCCCGCTCCCCAGGCAGCCTCAGCGCACGGGACAGGATGGCACGACCCTGCCCACTGCCTTGGCGCCATCGGTCCAGACGGTCGAGACTCGATCGGTGACCAACCCACATCCAACTCAGGACTGGCCACAGGAAGCCACCTTGACCCCCTAACCAACCACACGGGAGACAGATTCCTGGTCCCTGCTGTCCCTGCCCTCTCTGCCTCTGCAGCACTGCCCGCCCCCACCCCCCACCAGACGCCACCCCTCCGCTGTGACACCCTCCCACTCCCCTCCCGCCTGGGAAGGCTGCCAGACCAGTGATGCACCCACCCCCTCACCACAGCCCCCTCTGCCAGTGCCCATCCCATGTCTTCTTCACGTCCAAGGTCCCATCCTGAATTTGCCACTTTCCCAGGGCCTTTGCATGGCTGCCCTTGGGCTGGATATCTGAGCAGCTTAGGGCACCTCTTCCTTTGCACTCAAGGCCCTTCCTGCTTGCTTGCCGGGGTCGATCCTTGTCCCGGCGAATCTAGGGGTCCACGAAGGACGAACGGTTAGGCGAAATGAGGTGAGAGAGCCACGAGTGAGATGGAATCTGATGACCAAGCAGGCAGCCCTGGCAATTCTGGCGTCTCCGCCATTCTGGTGTCTCTATTCTGGCATCTCTGCTTTGCTGGTCTCAGTGTCTTTATTTTTAAAGGTAGCGAGTTACATTACAACAATGAATGACATTCCATAGTTTGATCTCTTTAACAATAATCCGTTTTTACCAGTAAGGTGGCAACTTCCTTAATCTTGTACGTTGGTTTCAGGATAATTAACATATAAATGTAGGGTGGGGGGAGAGAACAGGGTGTCTCCTTTAAGACCTTAAATGTTAATTATCTGTAAACAGGAGAAATCAGGGCGTTGTTTTGAGGACTATACTTCCAACTACAATGGGGGAGGTGCAACCCATCCCCAGGATGCAATTTTAAGGTCACTTCTCAACCTGTGAGCCCAAAACGGCTCCCAACACTTGCTCCTTGCTCCAATGCGTCATCTGAATTCACAGTCGGGGCTGCGGGGAGGCGGCACCCCACACCGAGACCCGCACCAGCCCTGTCCCCCAGCACCTGGCTCAAGGCCTGACCCTCAGCAGGCAAGACCACGGCCATGCTGCCCCTGCCGTGGGGCCGGTCCTGGTGCCACTGTCCGCAAAGTGGCCTGGGAGCGCCTTTCGGGTGTGACTCCTCCCCAGACGCCTGCACGCCGCGGGCGGCCGGGACCGCACCCACCTCGCTGGGGCTGCGTGGATGGAGGGGCCTGCCCTGAGCCTCCGCTTGGAGTCCGAGCTCTCCCACACCCATCGCCTGACAAGAAGGGACAGGGCCGGGCCACCAGAGAGCAGTGGCACGTGGCAGCTCAAATGTGCCCTGGCGTACTGACCCCACAACTGTCCCTGTCCCCAGACACCGAGAAAGAGAAGCAAGGAGCACTGCGGCCTCCCTGCCGGGGCCGGCACAGGCGCTCCGCATTGTGCTGTGCGCACAAAGGCACGAGAACACAGGCAGTCCGCAGCAGCCCCTCCTGGGGCAACAGCACCCCAAATCCTGCACCCCAGCTTACTGCTGCGCGCTCCATACACCAACCTCACAACCAGGAGCCTCGCCCCTGCTGGGTCTTGCGGTCATGACCGCACCTGCAAGGAAAGCACGTTTCCGAACGTGAGCCAAGCTGCAGGGGCTCTGGGGGCCAGGAGCCAGGGCCCCGGAGGGAGTGCCGGCGGGCCGAGGCCACTTGCTTCGGTGCGAGCTGATTCAGACAGGCTCAGCTGCCCGGGCCCGGCCGAGGCCCACGCAGGCCTGTGCCCGGGAGCTCGTGGGTCAGGGTTGCCCATGTGGCTTCCGTGAGGAAACCCAGAGGGGCGCCCGTGGGGTCTGTGTGGGCAAGCGGCTTTCATGGAGTGCCTCGGATGGCGCTTTCCTGCAGGGCTGGTGGCCGGGAAGTGGCCCCGGGGGCTGCAGACGCGGCATCTGAGCCAGCCCTTCCCGGGTGTCAGGTCAGGTCCCGGCCTCGCAGGCACCTCCAGCGCCCCTGGGCCCCACTCCGGCCACTATCCGCTAGCTCCAGGACACGGCTGTCACCTCCCTGCTGGGGTCCAGCCTCTGCCTCCAGGGACGGCCAGCCGGATGAGGCCCCGGGAAGCCCTGGAGCAGACGCCTCCACGGCCCTCGGTGCTCAGAAGGACTTGCCGGGTTCCTGGGCCACAGGGCGGGTGCTCCGGGTGGGGCTGGGGGCCCGGCGGGCACAGGTGCAGGGGACGCAGGGGGCGTCACCTGCTCCCCTCACGCCCCTGCCGGCAGCCCCCGCGGGAGCCCTCCTGCACGCAGAGAGGTGGCTCGGCCGCGCGCCCAACACGGCAGCTCAGCTGGCCACTCCGCTCTCTGTCTGTGGTCTAGGGGGACGGGAACACTCGGGTCTCCCAGCAACAAGAGGCAGCGAGGAGGAGCCCGGGGCCCTGGGGAGGGCTCAGGTGGCCGGCGGGGGAGGGGCCGGGGAGCCCCAGGGAGGCGGCCGCAGGGACGGGCGGCTGCAGGGACGGGCGCCTCAGTCCGGGTGAGGCGGTCCTCGAGCCCCTGGCCAGGGAGGGCGCAGTGCTGCGCTGTGGCTCGTGGGGGACCAGAACGGGGACGCCGCTCAGGGAACCGCCCAGGACACCGGGCCGAGGAGGCCGAGCTGACACGGGCCCAGCCCGAGGAGGACGGGTGGGAGTCAGTCACCAGCAGCACAGCTGGCGGTGTAGATAGCACACACGTCCCACGTCCTGGAGACCGAGGGTCCCAGAGCCAGCCGCGGACGGGGCGCCTTCTCCGAGGCCTGTCTCCTCGAGGTGTGGACAGGCCTCTTAACCTCCTTCAAAGACCCTCTCCGAGTGCTGTCGCACGCTGGAGGATTTCGTGGGGACAAAGTTCAGCCCCTACCACCGCCCTCCCCCTACCCCCCTGCTCCCCGGCCCCATTGGCTGAACCTTGGAGCAGATGCCCCGGAGCCGCGGGTCTGGTCCGTGTCCCTCTTGGCCGGGCCTTGGCGCTGGGACTGCCCCGTGCGATTTGCGGCCACCGAGCATGTGCGGTTGGTTAGGTTTAAATTCAAATTAGTGAAAAATGTAAACAATTTAAATCCATCTCTTAGGTGGGCACGAGCCACATTCCACATGTCCACGGCCACCTGTGGCCGGCGGCTGCCACCAGAGACCGTCCGAGGTCTGTCGGGTAGCTGGGACCCAGAGGACGGGGCGCAACAAGGGTGGATGGAAGGAGCGAACGTGGGAACGAACGATGGATGAGTGAACGGGTCTCCGGCACCACTCGGGGACAGAGAAACGAGCTGTCGTGTCTCGGGCACCATCACTGCAGGGGCTGTCGGGAGACTCAGATGTGGTCACAGAGCTGGGTCAGAGGCACACCGGTGTCGCCGGCCGCTGTTAGCCTGGAGAGACGGCCGTGCCCTGCGCCACGCAGCCACAGTCACGCCACTCGGCCTCACCTGGCCTGGCCCGCCCGTCCGCCTCTGGGCCCTGCCGGCCACTGAGGGCAGGCCCCTCACGCGCCCTCCACGCGCTCCCCAGGCAGGCGAAACCCCAACGGGGAGGAGTCACCATCTGCCTCCCGCTGTCCTCGCCCTCCTCGCTCTCTCCGTCTCTGTCTCCGTCTCCGTTCCCTCGCTGAGCTCGCTGCCCCCACTGCCCCGAAAACTGCCTGCCCCACAGTGGGCCGCCGACCGGGAGGGGCTTCCGCACGCCCCCCACGCCCCCAGCTCTCCTGGTGGCTTCTGCTCACTGGGCTGCGTGGGCAGAGTTCAGAACACACAAAAGCAGGTGAACAGCAGATGATGACAGGAACCCGGCTTGGCCCGTTCTCCGCCCGGGCGTCGGCGCTGCGCCCCGTGCCTGTGGTCGGCGAGGCCGCGAAGGGGCAGAGGAAGGCACCGTTTCTATGCCAGACTCAGGGGGCGTGCAGCCAGGAGACGGCCACGTGTGTGACAGCCGTGCCCCAGGGGAAAAAAGCACCTGAGTCCTCCACAGCCCAGGAAGGGGAGCCTCGGGAGTTCCGGAACATTCCGCAGCATTTTCTCAAATGAAAACAGGAAACATGTCGAGTCTCTGTCGATCTCTGGGCTTCTCCCCCACACCCACACCCTGCGCCGGTCTGTTTAAGCGCAGCAGCTCGCCATCCAGCATGTGCTCAGGTGGGGGGGGGGGGTCAGGTAACTGAGGACAGGGATACGGCGAGTTGCTGCGACGATCTTCTGAAGCGACCATCTGAGTGAACGGGAAAAACAGGCCCTTCTCCCCTTCTGGGAGCAGCCACGCGCCTCTCCGAGTCCCGGAGTCCCAGCAGACTCTCTGAAGCTCGCGATTGTACGCGATACCGAAGTATGTGTCCATCCACTTGAAACTGAGCCCGTGACCCCAGCGTCGGCCATGAGCATGACAGGTTAGGGACACCTGGCCCCGTGGCAGAGGAGCGGGCCACCGGCTTTGGGGCGCAGCTCGGAGCACGGGCCCAGGGTGCCCAACAGGACCGGTAAATAAACGCGCAGCCTTGCTTCGGACTCGTCAAAAGCTGGAAGTCTTATTGTTCAAGCTTCGTGTTCTGTTGGTTTTATAATGCCTTCCCTTCACAATCACGCCAGAGAACACAGAGAATACTCTAGACGTTATTCGGAAAAAGCGTTCCCAATACATTAAGAGATAAAGGCTGAAAGAGCATGTACAGCACGATGATGCCACCACGCGTGTGCACGCAGACACACAGAGACAGCCTGGAAGAGCCTTCATTTCTGAGCACTTTTTCTTTCCATTATCGTGATGGTTCGTTCTATGTCCCAACTTGCCTGGGCTGTGGCCAGATTATTAGGACAAACATCATTCCGGGTGTTTCTGCGAAGATGCTTTTTGGAGGAGATTAACACTGAAAGTGGTGAGCTTTGAATAAGGCAGTCCCCTCCCTACCCTGACACGGGTGGGCCTCATCTAATCAGGTGAAGGCCTGGATAGAACAGAAGCTGACCTCCTCGGGCAGGAGGGCTCCTGCCAGCAGACGGCCTGTGGACACTACACCCCTGCCCTGTCCACCCCGCAGATTTTGGACTCACCAAGGTACACCGCATGAACCAATCCAATTCTTCAAAACAAGTCCCTGTCTTTCTCTCCATAAACACATCCTGTTGGTTCCACTTCTCTGCAGCCCTGACGAAGTCTCCACACGCCCCCAGGTGTCTGTAGTGAGCATCGTGGCCCCACCACAGTTTTTAGGGAACATTTCAGAGAACCCGATGCCCTGAGGCGCCCATGCAGCCTGCTGGGGATGGCACAGGAGCTGCTGCAGGAAGGAGGGCTCAGGCTCCCCGCGCTCGGGCCCCCAGGCTGGGGGCCATGTCTGCCTGGCTCTCGATGGCACCACGCAGAAATAGTCACTACCAGGAGGCAAGCTCTGCCTCCCTGCTCTGCAGGCGGGAGAGACTTCACACGCATGCACGCGTGCACGCACACATACCCAAACACATGCACACACGTCCCCCACACCCACACCTGCACACACGACCTCACACATGCCTGCACACACGCCTGCACGCATGCACACACGCGCGCATGCCCACACACACATGCACACATGCCTGTGCACACACACCTGCACGCACGAACTCACACACACCTGCACACGTGTCTGCACACATGCATATACACACAACCACACCCATGCACACACCCATGCACACATGCCCACACACATAACTGCACACACACATGCCAACACACACACATGCACACATATCCATGCACACACATATACACATGACCACACACATATGCACACAGCCATGCACACATGCCCACACACATAACTGCACGTGCACATGCAAACATGCCAACACACGCACACACATACACACACGTGCACACACATGCACACAAGTGCCATGCACATTCACATGAACACACGTATACACACAAGCACACATGCCCCACACACAAGCACATGTGTGCACACACCCACACCCCCGTGCATACGTGTGTACACACACCTGCACACTTACCTGCTCACACACACCTGCACACATGACCACACACATACCTACAGGCACACATGCACACACACCTGCACAATGCCTGCACACACACACACATGAGTGCACACATGCACACACAGCTGCACACTTGCACACACCTGCATAGAAGTGTGCGCGCGCACCTGCACACACCTGCACACACATGCCCACATACACGTGTGCACACATGCACACACCCGGACACATACCTGCACACGCTCGCGCACACCTGCACAGAAGTATGCACACCCCCCGCACACACATGCACATACGTCCGCACATGCACAAGCACACACAAACCCATGCACACATGCCCACATACACGTGCGCACATATGCACACACCCACACATCCGAACACATATCTGCAGCCTTCACACACCTGCACAGAAGTATGTGCACATACCCGCACACACACATGCACACCCACACTCCCTGCTTGTGCCTGAGACACGGCACAACAACCCAGGGAGTCGCCTGGTCTGGGGCGCCGCCTGCCTGCTTCCTGTCGGGGACGCTCGGGTTCCTTCAGGGGCAGGAAGCTGGGTCCCCGATCCCCAGCAAGGCTAACTCCGAGACAGTAAGTGCTGCATCTGGAAGGAGGAAGCTCGGGCAGCAGCCTCCATCCCCGTTCTAGGGACAGACCACCCAAGGTGAGCACAGGGCAGACAGGCCGGCTGGAGAGGCCACCCGGCGCCCCAAACCCGCACTTCCTTCAGACAAGAACGCGGCCTCCTGCCCTGGGGTGTTCAGGAGAAGAGGGTGAGGGTCTATGGGCCCCGTGGCCAGGAGTGCTGTCCCCAACCTGTTCAGGGGGGGCCTTCCCCGAGGGCTCCTTCGTGGTCCCTGGAGGAGCAGGCTGGGGGTAGGGGCGGTACGGGGGTGGCAGGGGGGGGTCGTCCGGGGCCTGCGGCTCCTCCCTATGGGGCAGGAAGCCAGCCACACTGGGTGCTGCTTGAAACAGGAAGGTCCGCGGACAAAACTCTCTCCTGCCAAGGCCCGAGCTCACACCCTGCAGAGAGTAATTTAGAGAATGGACTCACCCCTGCGAGAGCCAGCCGCTGGTGAGAATTGATTTAATCAAAGCAGTCTCCCCCTCCTTCCTCTTCTCCTCCTCCCCCTTCCCCTCCTCCTCCCCCTCCTCCCCCTCCTGCAGAAATCCAGAGCTCCCTCCTCTCTGCAAGGGGTAGTGGGGGAGGGGACGAGTTTGGTTTCCTCTCGTGTTCCTGTTCTCTTTTTTATTAGTATTTTTTTATTGCGGTAAATACATAACCTAAAGCTTAAAACTGTCGGCCGTTGTCTCCACGGCTCAGTGGCATTCGGGAGGTCCACACTGCTGCGTGCCATCCCACCGTCGCCTCCATGGCCGCCGTCTTCCTGAACGCCATCCCCATGAACCGCTCTCTCCCCAGCGCCTGCCGTGCGGGGGCCTCCTACGCGGAGGGTCACGCGTCCTCTGTCACGGCTTAGCTCAGGGCACACACAGCCCTCCAGGCCCATCCCTGTTGTAGCCGGTGTCAGGCCGTCCTTCCTTCTCAAGACTTCGAATATTCCTGCGCACGGAGGGGCCCCATCGTCTTTATCCGCTCTTCCGGCCACAGACATCCAGGTCGCTCCCCCGCTTTCGGCTGCCGCGAGCTGGGTGCACAGATTTGTCCCGGAGCGGGTCCCTGTGCCACACAGGCACTCTGCTTTGAGAAATCACCACACTGTCTGTGCAGCAGGTGCCCGGGCTCGGTCCCCACCAGCAGTGCCCAGCGTTCTGATTTCTCGGGGCCTCGCCAACACTTGCTTCTCTCTCTTTTTATCGTAGCCACTGAATGGGTGCGAGGTGGCGCCTTTCTGTGGTTTCGATGTGGGTTTCCTTAACGACCAGCGATGTTGACCTCCTTCCCACGTGCTTACTGGCCATTTGTATAAAGTCTATTCAAGTCTTCTCCTCATTTTTAAATTGCTTTTTTGCTGCTGTTCGGTTGTGGGAGTTCTTCGTATATTCTGGGTATTAATCCCTTATCAGAGACACGATTTGCAAACATTTCCTCCCATTCTATGGGTAGTATCCTTTGGTGCATGTTTGCATGCTTTAGCCCCGTGCTTCTAGCTGCCTCTGCCTTCCTGCCTCACCCCCCCACACCTGTATAGTAGCCAACATCCCTGGACACACAGCTGGAGCCCCCAGCCCGAGCCCGAGCTTGCACGGCAGAGCCCTTGCTCACGGGGGACGGGAGGAGGTGAGGGCGGAGCGGCGGGGCGCCCGGGGAAGGCACTGGGCACAGGGCAGTCCCAGGCAGAATGGGGGCTCCCGCCGGGGTCCGGGGCCTGCCCGCACAGCCCCCTAGTGGGTCAAGGACATCAGCATGCCTAACTGAATACAGACTTACCACGTAATTTTTAAAAGTGTTTTTAAAGTTTATTTATTTTGAGTGAGACAGAGAGAGCAAGCAGGGGAGGGGCAGAGGGAGAGAGAATCTCAAGCAGGCTCCTCACTGTCAGCACAGAGCCTGGCATGGGGCTTGAACTCACGAACCATGAGATCAGGACCTGAGCCAAAACCCAGAGTCAGACGCTTACCCGACTGAGCCCCCCACCAGGCACTCCGCCCTATAATTTTGATGTTTAAAGAGAGTTGGTGTCTCCAAAGCCACGACACCACTCCATAAAGCGCCAAACAGAGCGTAAGTAGCAAAGAAGGGAAGTGACGGACGCGCCCTCAGCGTTTTTGTCTTCAGCAAGTGAGAAGCCACCAAGGCGAGAATTCTCTTCTCTGGCGGAGTGACAAAGCCCGCGAGTGTGTTGGGGCAGCGCTGCTCCCTGAGAGCCGGAGGCGGCTTGCCGGTCTACGCAACGGCCGTGCTCCATGAAATATTTAAGTAAAAAGAAAACGGAGTGTGCCCAGCGGGTGGCGGGTTCTCTGACACCAGAGCCCAGCAGCCCACGCCCTGGACTCTGGCTCAGCGTGCCTTCCGGGCAGCCGAGAGCATTGCCAAGCCTCCTTCCCCATGAGAAAGCACCAAATTCAGCAGGGAAGTGGGACTTTTCCCCTGAAGCGTCCCTGGAGCAGAAACCCGTGACCCAGCCGGGAAGCTGCACCAAGTGCAGATACACCGTCCTGGGGGGGAGGTGTGCTCTCCTGGGGCCCACGGAGCGGGCAGAGGGCCCAGCCCAGAAGGCGACCCGGAGAGCCAGTTCCCTAGGGACCGCGGTGTCAGAGACGCTCCCCGTGCCCCAGGACGCTCCCGGTCTCGTCCCGTTCACAGGCTCGAGTCCCGGCTCATGAGGGAGCGTCCCCCTTCAAGAGGGTCCCTGCACCGGCCCCTTCGAACACACGGTCTGGCTCCCCCTGGCGCCGTTCTAAGGCTGGACCGTCCAACCCTCACCTCCTCCTGAGCAACGAAGAGCCGAAACGCGCAGACACAGACACACGCGCAGAGCCACATGCAAACAACACACAAAGATGGGCCAACGCACGCAAGCAGCCCGAGCGGCCCGCCCTCCAGGCGTCCGCCTGAGGCTCTGCAGGACTCTGACGCCCGACATGAGCTTCAGAGAAGCAGAAAGGTCAACTTGGCAGAAGGGGTGGGAAACGGGCCCCTGGCAGGCCGGGCGGAAAGCAGGAGCCGCGCGAGGGCGGCCGCGAGGGTCGGGGTCCGCCTGACTCGCGGAAGCCCCAGGCCGCGCCGGCCTCCCGAGAGCAAGGACTCACGGCCGCCCAGAGGCGAGTGGTGGGGCAGGATGACCTTTCCAGAGACTCTCGGTGTCAGGCCTCTGTCCAAGGCCCCCAACCTGCAGAACGGTTCAGACCAGAGACAGGGAGGCGGATGAGGGGAGTCTGGCCTCTGGGGAGCCAGGCTGAGGTCTTAGGAGCGTCATCCTGGGCCGGAGGGGTAGGCCAGTGGCTGCGGCCTCCCTGAGGGTCACTGCTCCTGCGGCAGCCTCTTTCTGGCCAGCACTCTCTCCTCTCCCTGCCCTGCGGCCGTGGGTGGGCGGGGTGTGTCCTCTGGGGTCCTGATTCTGGATCCGGGGCCACTGTGCCATCCCACAAAGGAACCGCATGGGGAGCCGGCACCAGCGCTTCAGGGGAACAGTGGCACAGCCCTGGCTCAGCCACCTCCCCTTCTGGAGCCTCCCGGTGTTGCTGTGGCACCGCGGCCCCATCACGGCCCAGCTACACGCTCCTGCCTGGCAAGCTGACTCCAGCGGCGCGGCTGGGGTCGGGACAGGCACCAGTGCCTCCTGCGGGCCAGCAAGGTCCTCGCCCCGGCTTCCGTCCCCCACAACGCCCTGCCACCCGCAAGGAGGCTGCCAAGACCCAGCGTGCACGAGAGAAAGGCTGGCTGGGCCCGGGGCACAGGAATGGGGCGCCAGCACTGGGATTTTGTCCTGTCCCGTGGCAGAGAGAAGGGACAGCCCGCCGCTGTGCCCGTTCTGCTCGAATGCACTCTGGGCAGACTCACTGGAGGGGGCTGGTCCAAGGGCAAAGTCAGAGGCTCAGCCTGGGCGGTCCGCACTCAGGCTCCGGGAGGCACCAGGGTTAGTGACGCAGGTCGGAGAGCCCTGAACCAGGCGGCGGCTGCCCTCCCAGGGTCAGAAGTCCCCCTCAGTCACACGGAGAAGTGGGAGGGCGACTCGGGGCCAGCTCCTGCCACGCAAAGGCGCACGGGCAAACTGAGTCGCTTTTTAAACTCAGCGCGCATTGTCTCATGGGCAGCGTCAGATAATTTGTCTTCGGTCCCCGTAGCGGGCACGGCACGCGATCGTTTGAATGACCACCGGCTGGACCGGTGCCACACCGGGGAGCCCACTGTGGATTGGAGCGTCGGCCAGGGGGCCAGAGCTCAGACCGGTTTCCACACCCGAGGGCTGAGGTGGGGGGAGGGCGCGGAGGGGGAGGCTCAGCCCCTGAGGTGGGGGCGGTAGGGCAAGGGGGGAGGTCTGACCCACAAGAAGAGGGGGCGAATTCTAGGGTCAGGCGAGTGTCCCTGGCCCCAAACAGCCCCTGCCTGCCTTCTCCCGTGTCAGCTTGAGGGTGACAGTATCAACAGCCCAAAGGAGGGCAGAGGGACAAGCTGCGACCCGGCACCAGACCCTCCCCCCAGGGGCACAGGCCAGGCTTGCCCTGGGACAAGGGGGCAGAGGGCTTCGAGGGGCAGTGAGGTACCAGGAGCACCTGGAGGGTCAGTCTGACCCCGCGGCCCTGCCCCCGGGTGGTGGGACCTGGACCCTGCTGGGCAGAGCGGCTGCACGCAGGACAGTGCCCACTGAGAGTCCATGTTCCCGCCACACAGCCTGCAAGGCCCCAGCTCCCTTGGGGAAGACGGTGGTGGGGCCGCAAACCCAGGCTGGGGCCGCGGGGTCCCGGGGCGCGGGGATGGGGAGAGTGGAGACCCTGATCTCTCAGGGGCCACACCGCAGGAGGGCTGCCCACCTCTGCCCGGGAGGGGGGGCTCTTTCTTCACCCACGCTGTCCCCTGTCCGTCCCCAGGCTTCTATTGACCCCAACTGTCACAGCGATTTCCCTCAGAGCAGAGGGCAGGCGCAGCCCCGGGAACGATCAGCCGCTCCGACTCCTACGATCGATACGTGAACACGAACGGCAGGGTCACTGCTCACAGAGAAAACAAGAGGAGGGGCTCCCGGGCCAGCAGCGGCACCGGCGGGGGGCGTGGGGGGAGCCCACAGCAGGAGCCCAATAAGACTCCCAGGGGGAGAGGCTGGCGGGCAGGGAGCAGGACTGACAAGTGTCATGCGACCCCGGACCTGGTGCTCGCTCCCAGCAGAATTGGTGGGGACACACACCCCAGCACCCACCCCGCGTCCGGACCGACGGGGTCTTGAGAGAGGGCGTCTGCCAGCGGTGTGCCCGCAGAGCGCCTGCTGCTCCCGAGGGGCGGGCGCACGCTGAGATCGCATCCTAACGATAAAGACGGGCGGGTCCCAAGTCAAAAAAGGCCTTGCTGGGAAAGAATCTAAAATCTCCACTCTCTGCCTGGAGCTGGTCCTCACTGTGAGCACACACCACACTCTCCTGTACTACCCTCCCCCACTGGGGGCCGGACGGAGGTCCTTCTGCGAACAGGGCCGCAGGCCCCGGCTGACCTGCAGGAAACCTCAGACCGGGCACCTGAGAAGCCGCAGGTCATTGAGACATCAGCCCAGAGGTGGGGGCCGTGCAGTCCTGCAGGGCTGGCTGCCCCCAGGAGCGGCTGAGGCTGGAGGGCAAGGGCTGCTGGAGACCCGGCTTCACCTGTCCTCCCTTCTGGCACCCTCCCCCACCCAGGGCTGTGGGCCGCCAGGAGGGCCCTGTCCATACCCCCCAACCCCCCTGAGGAGGCAGGACCCCCCGGGGGCTTCATATTACAGCTCCCAATGCCTTCATATCACAGTTCTCAAAACCGAAGGGAAGTCGCTGGTAGATGATTAAATGTGAGGGGGCGCAGGGCCCGCTGGGGAGGGGATGGGGGTGCGGGGGCCGCTGGGGAGGGGAAGGGGGTGCGGGCCGCTGGGGAGGGGACACAAGCCTAGTGACTGACCAGCGGTTCTAGATACACAGCTCTGACCTAGGTATCACTGGCCCTGGGCCGTCTTCACTCAGAGGAAGGCCCAGCATTTCCCCGGGGGGGGTCTCCAAGCACCCCCAGGTCGGCCTCTACACTCGAATGCGACTTGCCTGGACGCTCTGCGCTCCGGGGGCGGTGAGGTCAGAGGGTGCCCAGGAGCCGTCACCCGTCCATCCTCCCGAGCACGGCGCGCACCGCCTTCCAGGGCGCACGACGGGGCAGAAAGGGGCATCGGGGCCACAGCCACGGTCCCCAGAGGAGCTCGACGCGGCCGCCCCCGCGGCGGTCCCCAAACCGGCGCTCCGGCAGCGCTCCCGCAGCCCCGGCCCGGCCCGCCCCGCGCACAGACGAGGCGGCCGGGCGCCCTCGGCGGGCGTCCCCGCGTGGCCGGCACCTACCGTAGCGGCTGGGCTCGCGGCAGTAGCGCAGGATGGGAAGCGCGTCCACCCTCGGCGTCTCGGGCGCGGCTGCGGGGTCGAGGTCCGCGGCCCGGCCAGGGCCGGGTAGCAGGTGGCCGCCGCCCTCGGGCCTGGGCCCCGCGTCCCCCGCCCCGCTCGCCGCGGGGGTCACCATGAATCGCTGGGACATGGTGGCCCGAGCGCCAGCCCCAGTCTCCTGGTCCCCGGGGCGCCGCCGAAACTGAGGGACTGGAGCCGAGCCAGGGCGGGGCCCGGGTCTGCGCGGGGAGGGCGGGGGCGGGGCAGCAGTGGGGGCGGGGCAGCGACGGGGGCGGGGCCCGGGTCTGCGCGGGGAGGGCGGGGGCGGGGCGGGGGGCGGGGACAGAGGCGGGGGCGGGGCAGCGGTGGGGGAGAGGACAGAGGTAGGGGCGGAGTGGGCTCCAGGGGCAGAGTCCCGCCTCGGGGATCCAGCGGCGACAAGGACCCGGGAGGTAGCCCGGGCGCGTGAGTAGGGGGCCGGCGGGCAGCGGAGAGGGGTGCTCGGGACAGCTAGAAATAGGGCTACAGGCGCAGTCACCGGGGAAAGGGGCACACGGGCTCCGTGAGACACGGAAGCCTTCATCTCCAAGCCCATATGTCCCTTCGGAACAGCAGAACCTTGGGAGGTCTCTCTGCAAGACCTCGGAGACACGCCTCCCCCAAACCAGGCAGCAGGGTCCGCGCCAGGGCCGGGGAGACACAGGCCAGGGGATGCTGGAGGTGTCTTTCTGGTCTGGGACAGTGACCACCCCCAGGAGCAAAAGGGCAGACAGGGACCACCCACGATGAGGCTGGTGCCAGAGTTTCCCAGAACGAGTGAGGGTGGAGGCACCCAGGACCCAGGGTCTGAGGGAGGGACCCCCTGGCCTGGCATGTCCTGACCCCCAACTCTGGCCTCTTGACCATTAGGGTGTTCAGCACGTGGCCCAGGAGGTCAGGCAGCTGGCTTCGGACTTCTACCAGGATGGAGCAGAGGTCAGAGGAGGAGGAGGAGGAGGAGGAGGAGGAGGAGGTGAGATCTGAAGGCTCAGGAACAATGGGCAGGAAAAGTGGGCAAGGAGGAGTCCATTGTGTTTCTGGGTGCCTGAAACAGCGTGCCAGCCTCAGGTTAATTTTGTGTTAATATCATTACCACTTCGTGTCTTTAGTATAGCACTTCATAATTTTCAATGTCTTTTTTTAAATGTTTATTTTTGAGAGACAGAGAGCGCAGGAGTTGGGGAGGGGCAGAGAGAGAAGGAGACAGAGGATCCGAAGCAGGCTCTGCACTGACAGCAGGCACTGGGACTTGGGGCTCAAACTCATGAACCAATGAAGTCGCGACCTGAGCAGAAGTTGGATGCTTAGCCAGCTGAGCCACCCAGGCGCCCCTATTCAACGTCTTTTGTACATTTATTTTTTCAACAAATATCCCTGCCTCTTTGAAGCTTACATTCTAAAAGGGAGGCAGAGGCAAGAGCTGTGATGGAGAAACAAATCAAGAAGCATCTAGAAAGGTGAAATTGTAAATCTGTATCCAGGAGATGGCGTCTGAGCAGTGACCTAAAGAAGGCCAGTGATCACCTGTGTGTGATCGCCTTATGACCCTTTATAGCTGCTCCTGGTCCAGCCATCACAGTTGTCTTCCAGCAGTAGAGGGAGGAGATGGGAGAAGGGCAATTAGCCCCCACACCCAAGAGCACAACTCAGAAACCACACACAGTACCTTTACTTGACCTATGAGCCAGAACCGAGTCATATGCTCACACCTGCCCATGAAGAAGGCTGGGAGATGTCCCTGCTGATGTCTGGGGGGGCTCTGTTAATGAGGAGGGTCCCTCCTTCAGCCTCGCTTCTCAGGCCAGTCTTTCCTGGGTGTTCTCTCAACACCATCATCTTCTACCTACTCCAGAATCTTAATCTATTCAGCTAACACCATTTTTATAGCCTCTAAGTTTCAAGTTTATGTGTGTATGTGTATGCATATATATGTGCGTGTGCCCGCGTCTGTGTGTGTATATGTGCATATGTACATGCATGTGTGCATATATGTGCATGTGTATATACATGTGTATATACATACATGTCTGTGTATACATGTGCGTGTGCCCATATCTGTGTGTATATGTGCATGTGTATATGCATGTGTGCATATATGTGCATGTGTGCATATACGTGTGTATACACATGCATGTGTGTGTATACATGTGCGTGTGCCCGTGTCTGTGTGTGTATATGTATGTCCGCATGTGTGCATTCATTGGTTGGTCCCAGGTGCAAACTGTCAGAGTTCCATGGTCCTCACGGGTGAGAACAGAGTGCAGGACACAGAGGCCAGCCCGGCCCCTGTCCCGCCCCTGGCAGCGCTGGCCACTCCCCGTCCCTGCATTATCTTCTGGAACGTCCCATAAATGGCGCCCACTGTGGCACGCAGCCTTTCTGTCTCAGCCTGGACAGGTTTGAAGCACGCTTCGCTTGCCCACTGTGGCTATAAAAACGTCTCAGGTGGGAACACGGTCGTGCTCAGCCTGACCCTCCGGAGGGTGGCGCAGCCGGGGCCCCAGGCCGCAGTGATGGTCGAACGCAGGCTCTCCGGGCGGACCTTACAGGTCCTCAGAGCCCTTCAGTTGGCAGGAGACAGCCGGCAAAGGGAGTGTGTGCGTGTGTGCGCGTGTGTATGTGCGCGTGTGCATGCGTGTGTGTGTGCTGGGGCGGGGCCCTGCGGCACCGATGGGAACAAGCAGGTAGCAGTCGACAGCCCTCTGGCATCTGGCGGAACGTGTGCAAGAGCTCCCATTGTCCCCAGGGCTGATGACCCCCCCACGGTCACTCCGGGAGCCTGGGCCGCACAGATCTCTCAGACAAGAGTGGCTGTCCGGGGCCCGCCCGATGGCGGTGTTCGGCCGTCCACAGGGTCAAGGCCAAAAAGGGCCCCTGTGAACTGCTGTCCACGCAGTCCAGGGGACCAGCGGCTGCCCCAGAGCCACCCCTTCCTCGGCAGATGCCAGCCCAGAAGTCTGCCCTGTGACGCACCGGGTGGGCTCTGGGACAGGCGTTGATCGGAACACACAGCCGGCCAATGAGTGGACGGTTTGGGTGGTGGGGAGACTGAGCGCACTCTGCGTCCCACCAGATAACGCAGGGCCTTGATGGCGGGAACACCGAGGACCTTAAATCCTGGACCCTTCCTTCTGGAGAATACCTCGGTGACTCCGGGAGCAGGACGCCCCCAGCAATGTGCACACCTGAGGCTCAGCCAGAATCTGGACTTCCACCACCCCGCTCAGCAGGTCTGTGTCCTGGGGAGCTTTGGATGGGCTCCCCAAAACCTGGAGTCTGTCCCCCACCAGCAGCCCGTGGGAAGGGAGAAGGTGGACGAGGTGGGTGTCCCCGGGGGGATGGGGTCCTCCTGCCAGGAGTGAGCTCCCAGGGAGAGCCGGGCAGTGAGCAGAGGGTGGGTCATGGGGCGAGGGCCAGGCAAGGAAGACTCAGAGCAGAGACAGAGGTAGGGGTAAGCAGCGGGGGAGACAGATGGAGAGGAGGCAGAGCCCCACTGGCCCCTCTGCCTGCTCCCGGACCCAGCCTGCACGACCGACAGACGCCCCCTCCGCCCGGCCTGCGAGGCTGTGCTGCCCCGTGGGACCCCTCAGGGCCGTCTCTGGACTGAGGGTGGCAGTCACGTGGAGCGGGAAATCACCCGCGGTGTAGGAGGCAGCCCTGAAAATGGGCCGCCGCGTGGGCTGCTGGTGTGGGGCCAGACCTGCTCCCCCAGGGAGGCGGGCGGCCTGTCGGGGCACAGGCCCCTGGGGTCTGGGCCCCGAAGACTCAGTCTGCACGTCTCTGCGAACCTCGCCGCCAGGCCAGCGCTCCCTACCTTGTTTCATTGGCCGCTCGTCCTGTCTGTGATGGTGACCGCTAAGCTGTGGGGGATGACCCCCCTGCAGATGACGTCACGTTGATACCGAGCGACCCGGAGGTGGGAGGGGAGAGCCGGCCCGGCCGCCCCAGGGCCCCGAGAGCCAGGGCTGGTGTGAGGCCCTGCCCGCCCGTTCCCCCAGCCTAAGCCCTGGGCCCCTCACTCAGCCGTGAGCACAGACGGGGCCACACATGGGGCCCAGTGGCCCAATCACGAAGGTTGATGGGGCCCAGGCCCGGTGGCTGTGTCCGAGACCGGGCTGAGCCGTGCAGTCCCGGGCCGTGCCCGGTGGTCCACGCTCGGCGGGCCAGGCCTGTGCAGGGAGGGGTCTGGGCCACGGACCAGAGGCCACCGCAGCGAGGAAGGAGCCGCTCCAGGCTTTCCTCTGCACCTTTATAGCAGGGACTCGAGTGTGTGCAAAGTGGTCAGCCGGATCTGATGCCCGTCTTGCCTCGGCTCAGGCGCTAACCCTCCCGTCCACGCCCAGCCGCGTCTGTTTGAACAGAACCTCCGCCATCGGAGAGGCTCCCCTGTAAATATTCCGCTGGCGAAATGAACCCAAGTGGAGCGGGGGCTGGAAGGCGAGGCGGGCAGGCAGCCAGGGCCCCCAGCGTCAGCGCCGTCACTGGCCCGGCCGGGGGAGCGCGTCCACGGCGACTCCCGCAGGAAAGCGGCCGCCGCGGCAGCACGGCCGATGGGAATCCTGGGACACTCAGAACCCCGCTTTTCTCCAGGAAACGACTCCTCCCCACCCCCCCTCCATAAAACCGAGGTCCTCCCCTTTGTCTGTCAGACTCGCTCTCCGTGTAGCTCCAGCCTGCAAGTCCTGAGTTCTAGTTCCCTGCCATTCCCGGATAAACCCTTTCTTAAACATTCAAGTACTTTTAACCTCCTGTGTTACTCCTTTCGGGTGCACGGGGTAGAGAGTCAACACTCCCACGCACTCCCTGCGCTGGTCACAAGCACGGTCCTTAATCCCCAGCACCTGTTTCCCCACCGCCACCCACCTCCCCCCTGCCGACCTGCGGTGCCTTCTCTGTAGTTAAGAGTCTGTTTTTTGTCTCTTTTTCCTTTGTTCATTTGTTTTGTTTCTTAAATTCCACAAATGAGTGAAATCATATGGTATCTGTCTTTCTCTGACTGACTAATTTCGCTTAGCCTACCCTCGAGTTCCGTCTACGTGGTTACAAACGGCAAGAGCTCATTCTTTTCGACTGCCGAGTAATACTCCATTGCATGTATACACCACCTCTTCTGTATCCCTTCATCCGTCGATGGACATGTGGGCTCTTTCCATACTTTGGCTATTGTTGAAAGCCCTGCTATAAACATTGGGGTGCATGTGCCCCTAAGAATCAGCACTCCTGGACCCCTTGGATAAATAAAGTTGCTGAGGCGTAGGGTAGTTTTATCTTTAACTTTGTGAGGAACCTCCACACTGTTTTCCAGAGCGGCTGCGCCAGTTTGCATTCCCAGCAACAGTGCAAGAGGGTTCTCCTTTCTCTGCATCCTCGCCAACACCTGTTGTGTCCTGGGTTGTTAGAGTTAGCCGCTCTGACAGCTGTGAGGTGCCCTCTCACTGTGGCTTTGACTTGTATTTCCCTGATGATGAGTGATGTTAGCATCTTTTCATGTGTCTCTTAGCCACCTGGATTGTCTTCTTTGAAAAAGTGTTCATGTCTTCTGCCCTTTTCTTTTTTTGTTAACGTTTATTTATTTTTGAGACACGGAGAAACAGAGCGAGCAGGGGAGGGGCAGGGAGAGAGGGAGACACAGAATCCGAAGCAGGCTCCAGGCTCTGAGCCGTCAGCACAGAGCCCAACAGGCGGCTCGATCTCAAGAACCGTGAGATCATGACCTGAGCCGTAGTCGGACGCTCAACGGACTGAGCCACCCAGGCCATGCCTTCTGCCCATTTCTTAACTGGATTATGTGGTTTTTTGGGTGTTGAGTTTTGTAAGTTAGTTATAGATTTTGGATACTAACCCTTTATCAGACGTGTCATTCGCAAATATCTTCTCCCATTCCACAGGCTGCCATTTAGTTTTGCTGATTGCTTCCTTTGTTGTGCAGACGGTTTTTACCTTGATGAAGCCCCAAGAGTTCATGTTGGCCCGTTTCCCTTGCCCTCTGGAGACGTGTCACAGGTGAGAAGTTGCCGCGGCCAATGTCCGAGAGACTACTGCCTGCTTTCTCCTCTAGGATTTTCATGATTGCCAGTCCCACGTTTAGGTCTTTAATCCTTTTTGAGTTTATTCCTTTTTGAGTTTATTTCTGTGCGTGGTGTGTGCAAGTGGCCCAGGCTCACCCTTCTGCACGTTGTCGTCCGGTTTTCCTGCCCCACTCGCTGCAGAGAATGGCTTGTCCTCACTGTGTCCTTTTTCCTGCTTTGCCAAGATTAACTGACCACGTGAGCACGGGGTTCCAAATAAACCCATTTTTGCTGGAAGAATAACTGAGTTTTATTTTTAAGACTCACAAGACTCGAGGCACAAACCCTGCCCCCAACCCGTGAACTGTGTTACCCTCAAACGGCCGGCTGGAGGCCCACCCTCCTGGGCTCGGTGACGGAAGGCGACTGGATCCCACTCGGGCTCCAGGCTCCCGGGGAAGCAATGTGTCCCCTTTGTGTGAAACGCACCATCCTCTTCTGAGAGCCGGGAGCCCCCCTATTCCTGCAGGGGGCGGGAGAGAAGGGAGTTGGCAACCACTCTGGAGTGTTCTCAGGCTCGGCCAGTGGGGCTCAGAGGCTGTGGGGTCCCCTGGCCACCCCCCACCCCTCCCTTCACGGCTCCCCTGAGCCCACAGCCAGGAGCCGCCCTTTCCCCGCCGACCCTCGGCCAGGCTTACGGAGGAGTGGCTGTCACGCAGGACACACCTGAGCTGCTGACATGCCCGTCTGGGCTCGTCGTGACACATTAACACGGGGTGTTCAAAACCGGGGAGGCTGGGCGTCGGGGGAGGGGCATATGGGGACTGTCTGTATTCTCCCCCAAATTTTCCTGTAATCCTAAAACTGCTCCAAAAAGGGCTGAGATTAAAAAAAAAAAAAAAAAAAAAGTGAAACGAACAGGAGAAGATCGCATGCTTTAAGACCCTGAGATAAGCCAGCCGAGGTCAGGCGTCCGGAACATTCAGATCTGTTTCTCCATCCGTCTCTTGAGTTCCGTAGCAAACGTATGACCCGTTGACACCTGGGGAGGCAGAGACTAGCAGGGGACGTGGCCTCGGGGACCGAAGTCCTGCCGGCCAGTCTCAGAGGAGGCCTCGCCGGCCAGGCCCCGCCTTGGCATCACGGGGCGGCCCCCACCCGTGTGGGCAGGGAAGGTGTGCCCCGGGGCCCCCGGCTCCCAGGGCTCTCCCCCTGCACCCGCGTAGGGCACGTGGCCTTCCTGGGCCTGGCGGGTGGCCCAGCCCCTGGCTCCCAGAGCGGTCCCCACCCTCCTCCTCTAGAGGCACAGAGTGCTCCCTTGTGCTCAGGGCAGGACTCCGCGAACGGGCTCCTTCTGGGTCGCCTGGAATGTGCGCCGAAGGGCTCTGGCCGGCGCGGGACCTGGGTCCAGGGTGGCCGTCCGGGCGAACTCGGCCTCGTCGCCCCCCTTCCTTCCCTCTGTGGCCTGAGGGGCCGGTTTCCACCCCCACTCTGCCGCAGACACTGCAGGCAGTCACCCCCCAGGGGGAGGGGCTGCCCTGCCCGAGGGGCGTCATGCTGGACAGGCCGCCCGCCCAGGCCGATGGCGCGTCAGTGACTTTCTGCAGGTGGGACCGTCCTCTCTGTCACCACGCGGAGAACACACTTGGCTGGCCTGCCGCCCTCGGAGGAGGAAGAACCACGGAACAGCTCGGGCGCCAGCCTGCGGGTTGGGGCCAAGGCGAGGGCAGCCGCGCCTGGACGGACTGGCCCCCAGCTGGCCTGGCAGAGCAGGGGTCATGGCCTCAGGGTGGGGAGGGGGTTGTCACACAGCCTTAGAGTAGCAGCTGCTAACGGACACACTCTGTGCCCCTGGAAAATTCTCTCAAAGGCTCAGTTTTCTCTCACTTGAAAAGAGAATCGGGGTGGTGCCCCCCGCGCAGGCCGGTGCGGGGGCGAAGCGTCCAGGTGGTGGGAACTCACTGTGCAGCACCGGTGACCACTGCTCTCATCTCTAACCCTATCTGTGGCCAGGACCGGAGGAGCCCACAAGCCACTGGGCGCGGCCCGACTCTGTGAAGAGTGTGGCACAACGCGCTGGTTCAGAGCCCGTGTGTGCATGTGTGTGTGCTCTCACGTGTGCCCTGCTGTGGAGTCCAGGCTCCTGCTGCAGCCCGCTGTCGCTCGCCGTCAGGATCTCGAGGGACAGATGCAGGGAGAGGGCCCTGGGGGCAAAGGCTGTAGGGGACAGTGCCGGATGTGTGCCGGGGAGTGAGTCACACTCAAGACCGAGGGGGTGGCAGGGAAGGTCTGACCCATACCCCTCCCCGCACACACGCCAACTTTGAAAGATGCTTCCCAGCTGAAGGGTCCTCGCTGTGCCAACAAGGGAGCAGGCCAGCCTTTCTGGGAGACAGAGCTGGGCCCTGTACACACGGGGTCCCCGGGACAACCCTACAGGGAGTTGCATTTCTTTCGGTGCCACTTCCCACTTTTTAAATGCCCACCAAGAGGCACCCTGTGTGCTTGCTGGAGGCTCCCGCCAGCCCAGCACGCCTTCTTGGACAGAAGCAGCTGACCGTGGCCTTGCTTCTCCCGGAGGACACTTCTGTGTCATTTCCTGCTTTGCCTCAGCACGCAGGGTGGTGTACAGTCCCTCGACATTCATAAATTAGCACGGAATGAAGGCTACACGGACGGCAGATGGATGTATGATGAGGGGATGGATGGATGGATGGTGGGCGGGTGGAGCGGCGGCGGGTGGATGGTGAGTGGGTGGGTGGATGGAGGGATGATGGATGGGGGAGGGAGGGATGATGGATGGGGAGGGAGGGATGACGGATGGGGGAGGGAGGGATGACGAATGGGGGGAGGGAGGGATGGCGGATGGGGGAGGGAGGGATGGCAGATGGGGAGGGAGGGATGGCGGATGGGGGAGGGAGGGATGACGGATGGGGGAGGGAGGGATGATGGATGGGGGAGGGAGGGATGGCGGATGGGGAGGGAGGGATGACGGATGGGGGAGGGAGGGATGGCGGATGGGGGAGGGAGGGATGGCGGATGGGGGAGGGAGGGATGGCGGATGGGGGGAGGGAGGGATGGCGGATGGGGGAGGGAGGGGTGATGGAGGAGGACTGATGATGGGTGAATGGATGATGGAGGGACGTGAAGGAAACTATGTAAAGATGAGGAGTGTGCAAGGGGGGCTGGGACGTACAGGACAGCACACTGCTCTGTATGCGATGGCCCAGGGCTACCTGTTTGTCTAAACTAAGATTTCCAAAGTTTATGGTCATCATAAAACATTAACCCTGCAGCCATGCAATGATCCTTATGGATAAACAATGAAGGAATGTATTTACTCTGAAGTACCTCTGAAGGTATCTTTGCCTAAAGGCCACTAGGTTTGCAGAGAGCAAAAAAGATGACTATCATTGCCCCACCTGAAGATTACATTGATTGCTGTCGAAGTAAAAGACCTGCCTTTGCTGTGGCAAGCTGCTCAAGATAGACTGATACCTGAGTCCTCTGTCTTTCCTTCAATCCTGCGCTCTCCACACCTCCACCTGAACAGGGGTGAATGGAGGGAGGGACGGTAGATGGAGGGATGGAGCGGTGATGGATGAACAGAGGAAGGGTTGATGGAGAGATGAATGGATGGTGGTTGAACGGACGATGGATGGGTGGATGGATGGATGGATGGATGGATACAGGGATGGAAGGATGATGAATGGATGGAAGAAGAGGTGATGAATGGTGGGTGGAAGGACAATAGAAGCACGGATAAACGTCTGAAACCCCCTTATGGAAGGGTTGGCTTTCTGTGAATGTTGATTCTCATTATTATTTTCTTCTGGAAAGTGTTGGAATGGCTACTGTTTGCTCTTGATCCACAGGACCATTTGGCTTAACTTTTGCGTCTCTCCCTTGAATTGTGTGCTGAGGTAGATTAAAGCCTCAAGGAGTTTAGTCTAGACACGGAGAGAGAGAGCAAGAAAGGTAAGGAACCAGGCACATGGGAGGGCACGCGTGGCAGGAGTATGCTGGGGAAGAGGCCAGGATTGACTCCACAGATGGCTGACATGGGCCGACTCTGAAGTCTGGGGTCACGTGGTGGGAATGGCCAGAAGCTGAAGCAAGGGACTGGGGGAGACCACACAGGACCACACGGAGGGGAGTGGCCCCATTGCCCTCCATCCCTATGGCCGTCCCCTCTCGTCATCCTACCCTGCTGGGGAAGCCTGGGTTTGTCCAGATGCCTACCTCTCTGATGGACTCCGGCAGGTGCCCGATCTGAGCCCATCTCTGTAACCCCACCCAGATCCACCCTCTTGCTTTTGCTGAGTTTTGGTGTGGATCGATGGTAAGTGTCTAGACAACGAGCTGTGGGGGTAGGTGTGAGGGGCGAGGAGGGGGGAAAGGGGACATTTCTGGGAATGATTTCTGCAGGGCTAGGGGACAGTGTTCCCGTTGGAGTGGCAGTCTCCTCAGGCCCAAGGCAGGGGTGCGGAAACCCCTGTGCCCAGGAATGTGGTGCTTCTGCCTGTACCGTGTATGGTGGGTGGTAGCCGGGGCCTTAGTTAGGCTCATCTGGCAGTGGTGTCTGGGGCGGTGGGGGTCAGGTTGGACAGGTCAGCCGGGTTCTGAGGCCAGTCTCGGAGGACCCCAGGCTCAGGATCACCGGCCATCCCCATGATGGACATCTTGCGTGTCTCCTGCCTGGAAGCCCCTGTCCCAACCCTGGCCATGTTGCTCTCAGGTCATGGGGTCACCACTTGGCCGTGTGCCCCTCTCTGTGGTGAGACCTACCCCACTTGGACATGTAAACACGGAAACTTGGGCCACCCAACCTGCTGCCTTGCTCAGCACAGCGACCCGATCCTTTGGGCTCCTTTGGCCCCTCAGTCCCCTGGGAGGTCAGGTTTCTTGGGCTGCACATTTCAGCCTACTCAAACGAGGGGTGCCTGGGGTAACCTTGGCCCTGAGCCTCCCCAAGCTACTTCCCAAGGCTTGGTGACACCTAGTGTATCAGAGCCGGTGGCCCTCAAGCTCCAAGGGTCTGCAGACTCCAGTTGGATTTCCCTCCCATTCAGGTGGCCTGGGTGCTGCTGATGGGCGGTGAGTCTGACCTCAAAGTCTACTCATATCACAGGTAGTCTGCTCTTCGAGGATGATGAAGACAGGACACATTCAGTATACGCAATCTGCTCCTCACCACCCACCCGTCCACCCACCCATCCATCCAGGCACCCATTCATCTGTCTATCTATGCATCCAGGCAACCATCCACCCATAATGATCCATCCATCCCTCCATCCCTCCATCATCCCTCCATCCCTCCATCATCCCTCCATCCATCCATCATCCAACCATGATCCATGCACCTGTCCATCTGTCATCCATCATCCATCATCCATCATCCATCCATTATCCATCCATCTGTCATGGTCCATCCATCCCTCCATCCTTGAGCATGACTGGGAGCCTTCCGAGCCCAGCAGCCTTTGAGGGGCCCCTGGGGTGTCCCCCCCGGAGCCACAGCTGGTGCCTGAGCCACTTGGCAGCTTTCCAAGCTCCTGGGAGCCCGCTCCGGAGCTGTGGACCAAATGGAAACAATAAAGCTTTCACACCAGGAAAAAAATTGATAATAAAAATAAAGGAAAATATAAACCGAGGCGCAAACCCTCTGTGTCCGGATCCCTCCAGTGCGGTCATCCCCAGACATCCCCCCATCGGCACCCCCTCTGGCCCGCGGTCAGCCCGGCCAAGGGCATCGCTTCACACGTCACTCTGGCCCCGGGTAACCCAGCTCTGGGGCCTCAGCATCAGCCACTGTGGAGGGGACAGGGTGCGAGGGGACCTTGGGGAGCTGGCGGGAGGCCGTCCCCCATTGGCGTCGAGGCCCAGAGACTCTCCTCCTTCGGCTCCAAGTTCAGCTTCACCGGGCCTTCCCCGGGGTCCACGCCGCGGATGCACCCAGACCCAGACTTCATGCAGCGTAGGCGCCATGGAGGCCGGGGACCCAGGGCTGTTTCTCTGAGGAGGCACAGGCCGGTTGTGGGCACCAGGGTGGACCTGGGGCCGAGCTTGCTGGTTGCCCTAGACGATGCTGGCTTCCGGGGTGGGTCAGAGGGTCACTCTTCCTGAGGGCCACCGCTGTTTGTACAGTCAGTCTCTCACAGATGTATTACCAAGGAGGGTGACACCTACGGGAAGGGTACCCCCCCGTGAACCCCCACCTGCTGTCCCCACAGCATCAGCTCAAGATCCCTCTTCCTGGCCCATCTTGGGGAGCTCTGTGACTCGTCTTGTGCCCACCTCCCTCCCCACGGCCCCCCGGCCCCTTCCCTGCCTCCAGCGGCCGCCTGGGCCCCTGTTCGGGGAGAGGCCGGGCAGAGGGAATGGCGGAGGGCGCCCTCAGACCCCCTGTGGACACAGAAAGACAACCCCCGATCCAGAGAGCCTGGTCACTCCGAGACGGGGCTCCGCCGGACCTCACCCTGTGGAGTCTGGGGTGAGGGGCTCCCCACCAGCCTCCCTGGGGGCCAGGCCACGTTCTCACTTCAGCTCCCATCTTCAGTTATGGGCTCGTCCTCGACGCCGGGAAGCTTGAGGGCAGCTCAAACTGCTCTTCCCCGTTCCCAGAGACGTCACCACCTTATCTCCGCGGTCTGTGAGGTGCCAGACTGTGCGCTGACCGCTAGCACTCATAGCGCCATGACTTCTCGGTGCTGGTGGGTCTGTGGCTGTCATCGCGGACCTACCAACTTCAATCCCAGGGGTGTGCGCGCGCATGTGTGCGTGTGTGCACCTGCAGGCGTGCACGTGCGTGTGTGTACACCCGCAGGCATGTGTGTGCATGTGTGTACCTGTAGGTGTGTGTTGGAATGTGTGTGCGTGTGTACACCTGCAGGCCTGCGTGAGCGTGTGTGTAACCTCGTTTCCTCTGAGTGTGTGCGCCCTCTGCTGGTTCACCCGGACATTGCATCAGCAAAGCTTCCTGGCTGCCGGGGACTGGGTTCAGAGCTGGGAGTGGAAGTGCACCCAGCGCCCTCCCCACCCCCGCCCAGTGCCTTAGATTCAGCCCAAGCTTGTTTCTCTCTCCTTAGAGAAGCCCATCGGCGGGGCACAGGGCCGGTGCGGGGCTCCAGGGACACAGGCTCCTCGGGTCTCTCTGACCCACTGTTCCACTGTCCGCAGCAGGGGCTTCATCCTCATGGCCAAGATGGCTGCTGAGACTCTGGTCATCCCATGTGCCTTCCAGCCAGCAGAAAGGAGGCAAAGGGACAAAAAGGGCCTGCTCTCCCTCTAGGAGCGCTCCTGGGAGGTTGCACATCTACCTTCCTTATACTCTTTCTTGTGGACACCCCTCACCCCAGGGAAGATGGGAAATTGGTTCCTTCTTCGAGGAGGAGGTCCTGCCCGAAGGGTCGCTGGTTTCTGGAGAGCTTCCGCCACGTGCCGCCTTTCCTCCCCACGTCTGCCTTGGCCTCCCGGGGACCTGAGGACACCTCCCCGGGCTCCAGAACAAGCCCCTTCCGCAGGAGCACCGGGTGTTTGCCAGGACCTGTGCAGGAATTGGGCGTCGGCTCTGCTCCAGCCCCCTTTGGACCCTGCCCAGCTCTGCGTGCTGGCCTGCGCGCCCCTTTCTCCCGAGACCCTGTCCCGAGGGGCTCTGGGGGACCACAAGGCTGATGGGGGGGCTGGGACCCACCCGGCGAGTCTTCTCCATCTGTTTCCTCGCCCTACTGGGCGCCCTTCCCGCGCCGCCAGCCCAGGCCCCGAGCCGGCCCAGATCCAAGTCCGTGAGAAGCTGGCGTCAGTCCTGCGTCCTCTGCTCACTTGCTCACCCACCATCCGTCCGTCCGCCTTTCGTTCGCTCACCAGATCGGACTCAGGTGCTCCTGGGTCACCTCTGGCCTGGTGAGGAACACGCTGGGAACAGACGGTTCCCACCCTCAGGAGTCGGCCTCCGCGTGGGGCGTGACCAGCTCTGATTTGGGACACAACCTTTAACGTTGTCGCACCTCGGTGTCCTCGTCTGGAAAGTGAGAAGACGGGCAGTCCCCACCTCAGAGGGCACCGGTGCCCGTAAAATGCACGGGGCTGGGGTGGGGGGCCCAGTGGGGCTCCTCGGGGGGCACCAAGTCCCAAGTCCATGAGAAGCTGCGTGGAGAGCTCAGAGGGACAGGAGGCCCCCAACGGCAGGCTCAGCTCTCTTGCAAGGGAGGCTGCAGTTGTGACTTCTCTGTCACCCACAGCTGTGGCTGGCAGGGCAGGGGCAGGAGGAGGCTGGGAGGGAGGAGGCTGGGAGGGAGGGAGGCCAGGTGCTTTTCCCTGGCCGCCCTGTTCGTCCCAACAGGACACTCAGATTCAGAAGACCATCACTGGGGTCCCATACACGGCTGAGTGGGGCTGGTGGCATCCTTACTCTCCAATGTGTGCTTCTGAGTCCGTGAGTGTCACCTGGCTGGCTGTCATGCTGTCCCCTGTTAAATGAAGATGTCAGCATTTGCTGTCTAAGCAGAGCGTGAAGTTGATATGTAAACGCACAGCTTAGAAGGAGCTTTCAAAACACACCGCAGCTTTTAACGGTCCGTCTCACAGAAGAGCTACTTAAACAACCACCGGAGAAGGGAAGCAGGTCCAGAGGGAGGCCGCTGCATCCCGGGGCGCAAGAGAAGCCCCCGGACGCCCTGGGTCGGGAACTCGTAGACGTGCCCACCGCCAGCCTTCCCCCGCTGCGGCGGTTCAGAGCGAGCCTCAGCTCACGGACCTTGCACCCGGCCCCCAGCACGGCGCCCTGTCTCATCTAGACACCATCATATAATTATTATTGTAATTATTTTTGCCTACGCCAATCGTGATTCTTCCTTTCTTTCTTTTTTAACGTTTATTTTTGAGAGTAGGGGGTGGGAGGGGCAGGAAGAGAGGGAGACACAGAACCCGAAGCAGCCTCCAGGCTCTGACAGTGCAGGGCTTGAACTCACGAACCGTGAGATCACGACAGAGCCGAAGCCGGTGCTCAACCGAGTGAGCCCCCCGGGCGCCCCCAGTGGCGATTCTTTCCACACAACTCCTGTGAGCCTGCGGTTCGGGCCCTTACAAGCCTTTCTCTGCCTCAGAGCACTTTCTGTCTCCTCAGATCAATTCCTAAGACCCACTTAAAGCCGTCGGCGCGCAGTGTTTTTGGCTGAAGCTGATGCGCGCTCTGGGGAGGGGTCGGCCCCGCCCTGTGGCCAAGGTGAACCTGGAGGGATGGGCCTCGAGGGCTGACGCTAGACAGAGTCAAAGATGGTGAGTGGGGGAGGGGAAGTCCTGGCAGTTGTCCCTGGAGAGACCCTCAGGCTCCTGAGCAGGAGCCAGCCACGGGAGCGGGAGCTCGGCTGACAACCAGAGGAGGGTGTGTCCCCAAATGCCGTTTCCCTCCCAGCCCCGTGGACTCTAGGGTGGAGGGTTGGCCTGCCTTTCCCAAACCACAGCCCGAGCTTCTCCTCTCCTCTCCTCTGACCTCTGACCTCCAACCTCTGGGTCGGGTCCCTCCTCTGAAGACTCTGGCCAGGCTTTCTGCCCTGAGGGACAGCTTTCTCAGCTCCTTCCCGGTCCCCAGAGCTGACTCAGGCACTGCCCACCCCGCCCTCCAGCCTTCCAGCCAGTGACCTTGCCCTCCGAACCTTGGCCACCACCGGAGACCACACCTCAGGCCTGTCCCTCCCCAAGCCCATCCCCTGCTCCGGTGCCCAGTCTGATCCCAGCCCCAGTCCAGCCCAGAGTCCAGGGCTGTGCCGCCAGCTGGCCTGGTACCCTTGGCCTCTCCCCAGCCGGACCTTGGCCAGCCAGCCTGCCTTGGGGCCTGACATATGGGGCGGGCTCACCTCCATCCTCAACCTTCCCTCATTGCCCTCACCTGTCCTCATGCTCTAGAACCTTCTCCCAAGAAGGTTAGACTCAGCCCCCGCAAAAGTGCAGGGTGGTGGGTGACCCTTCCTGTCCGCATCCTCAAACTTCCTGAGCGCTGCTCCAGGCCGGCCCCACGTCTCCCCCAGGGGTGCTCTCTGACCCTCCGTCTCAAAAGAGGGTCCCCGGGGGCTCTGGGAGCTCCTGTGTGATTTACCCCCGCTCTTCCGCCCAGCCTTCCAAAGGCACCCACACCCCCAGACCTGCGGAAGCCTCCCTGAGCCCGCGGTGGCTCTGGACCCTCAGGCCCACCCCTCCGTGGCCCCGCCCCTCCATGGCCCCGCCCCCGTGGCCTCGCCCCACCTCCCTCGCCACCGCCCGCCCCTCCGCGGCCCCCCCCCAGACCCACCTTGGGCCCCTCCCCCGCCTGTCTCCGCCTCTGCCCTACAGCCTGGGCGACCCGAGCCGCAGGTGGGCGGAAGACCCGACAGCTGCCTGCAGCCTGGCTTCTTCACCTCTCCTTTCCCTCCGTCAAGGCCACGCTTCTGAAGGAGCTAACTTCTGTTTTCATGAGTTCGAGGGAAAGGTGCAGTCTAACGGGAGGGGACGGCGTTCCACTCAGAGCTTCCTCTCCCTCTTACTCTTCGCTCTCTCACCTCTCAAAGATCCACTCTGGCTTCCAGCCGCGGGCGTCATGACCCGGGTCACCGACCCCCAGCCGCCTCCGCTCTGTCCTCCAGCAGCTGCGGTGGAACCTCAGGCACCCCTGCTGCACCTGTTCTGGGCGGGGAGGCTGGGGGGGGGGGAGAGCGGCTGCATCTTCAGGAAGACCCCTGCCGCACCTGTGCTGGGCAGCTGCATCTTGGGAGTCGGGGGCTCTTCTTAGCCCGCTCTCCTTTGCCAATCTCTGGTCCCATCAGCGCCCAGTAAGCCCATTCACAGTGCTCTCTCCCTGGACCAGGGCCTCCCCCTGCCCTCTCTGTTCATACTTCCCCTGCAGCCAGGACTGTTGAGGGGTCTCCTCGCCCTGCCTCCTGGCTTGGAATAATTCTCACCCTCTGGGTGATGAAGTGGGCCTGCCCCCTGCCCGTTTCTCTGGCCTGTTCTCCAAACTTGACTCCCGCGGTCACCCTTGAATGTGGGGTCCCTGGGGCTCCTGCTCGCTTCTACGGACGCAGGCAGGGACCGTGGCCGGGGTTTGCTGTCCCGTCAGGACCACAGGGCGCCTGCACAGAGTGGCGCTCAGGAGGTGCTCGGTCCCCCCCGCTGGGGATGCCGCCCCAGGACTGCCGCCTTGAGGGTGTCGTGAGCTCTGTCCTTGCGCACATACGTGCAGACACGCGCCCCTGTGCTCAGTTACGGCCCCTCATCGAAGGCAGGCGAGGAAGTGCCGTGGGAGCACACCAAACCCACGTGGGGACAGCGCGAGCATCGTGGCTCTGTCCCACGGCCAGGCCGGGCTCCCGGCGCGCTCTGCGGGTGGCGCCTTGCGCACAGCAAGCCACGTGTCCCTGGGGAAACGGTGGTGAACACACTCCCCCCCCCCAACTACATTCCCGAAAGCGCACCTGTTCACAGCAAGGCGCAGCTGCCCGGCTGGTTCACTCCGCTGGTCAGAGGACCTCGAGGAGCCTCCAGCCAAATGTCCTCTTAGTGACCGACGTGCTCCCGGGAAACAGCGGGGTTGTGCTCTGGTGCCCGGCTGAAGCCTCTGTGGTCAGCTCAAGAGCACAAATGCACGAGTGTGTGGGCTCGGGGCACCCCTCCCACGGGCAGAGCCCCCGGCCGGGCTCTGTGTCACCTGTGTGCACTAAGGGTCGGCAGTGGGGGGCAGCCCAGGGCCACCCCGGGCTCATCCCTCAGAGCCCGAGGAGGGATGTGGAGCGGAGTGCGGGAAGGCGCTGGGGCTTGGGGGTGGGGAAGATGCAGGCATAAAGGCACCGGGGGTGCTCTGGGCTGAGCCGGGGGAGGGGGCGGAGGTTTGGGGAGAAGGGGTCTGAACTGGGAGCAGGGAGGGTGCCTTGTGGGGACCCCCATAAGGCCGCAGGTGCAGAGGCGTGATTCCTGACTGTCCCGCCTGCCCCGGCTCCTTCTCCCACGGCTTGGGGGTTCTTCCCAGGGACACTGGGTGGGGCCTGGGGCACAATGCCTCTTGGAAAAGTACCGGCCCAGAGTCCACTGAGAAGTCATTTTCTCAGGTTGATGGTTAATCGAGTGCATCCCCTTGAAAACAATTTGACCAGTTCCGGGGAATGCCCGGAGCGGGGAGGAGCTCCTGGGGCTCTGGCTGTGGGTCCGGCTGCCCTCTGCCCCCACAGGCCCTGGGGCCGGGTGGACAGATGTGAGGACCCCCCCCTCCACATGTCAGGGCCCCTGGAGCCCTGTGCCCACTGTCTGCTGCCTTTCTCTGGGTTCCTGCTCCCCCCACCCTCACCCGTAGCCCTGAGTGGGCCCTGGAGCCCCCGGGTGGAAGGGGTGCCACTCCTGGGAGAGGCTGGCAGAAGTCCCTGTCGAGGGCTGGGAGCTGGGGACAGGCAGCAGGAGCCATGAGAGGGGGCTAATGGCAGCAGCAGGGAGGGAGGAAGCCAGGGGTGGGGCCCGCTCTGCCGCCAGCCTAGGCACCCTTCCTAGCCCAGGACCCCCTTCCCCCCACTGCCCAGGAGGGGCTAACCCGGCCAGCCTCCCTCCCGCAGAGGTCTGTGTGAGGGGAGCAGGGGGCGCAGGGCTGCGGGCCACCGTCCCGCCCCCTCCCCACCGGCATCCCACACGGAGACAGTGCCTTCTCTGAGCCTCATTCGGAGTTCCAGAAACTGCTTGAAGGTGGAACCCCTGACCCAACGTTCCTCCTTGGAGTCTGGGCTCAGCCGTCTGTGGCTTTCCCAGTCCTGTTCGCGGAACGTGCCCCAGGCAGAAGCTGTCTTCACTGGCTGCGTCCAGTCTTCTGGAGCCCAGCCGCGGGGCCCAGTGACCACACGAGGTCAATGCGGGAGCAGGAGGGCCACAAGGCTGGGCGTCTGCCCACTCCACGGTCCCGGTCTCAGCTGCCTGCTCCCTCCAGGACAGAGCTTTCCTGGCCCCACGTGCAGGTGCCGCTCCGGGCTGACCGATGGTCTGATTCTCCCCCTCCCTGGGCCCTGGGTCCGCCCGCGGCGTAGGCCCGCACACGGGGCTCCCTCCCAGGGCCCCTCCGGATTCCCGGGCTGCCCTCGTCTGGCCGGGCCTCCACCTCCATGTGTGTCCTGTGGTCCTCAAACCGAGGCTGTCCTCCTTCTGGGCACTGGTCTCATCAAGGTGAGCTCCAGCGGTCCACAGGTGGGAACCCCACCCTCCCAGCCTCTGGGCGCTTCTCACTGAGGGACAGTGTCTCCCCCAAGAGTCTGGCTCAGGGACACCAGCCCGTGGAGGTTGCTGGTAGCCCAGGAGGTTTGGGGGTCATCTTGATCAGGAGGTCCGGAGAGAGGTCAGGGGAGGCCCCTCCCAGAACCTGACCACACGGGAAGGAGGGGGCAGAGCCCCAAACACATGAGGGACCAGAAAACCGCCCAGAGGCCTTCACTCCAGAAAGAGGGGGGGCATTGCAATTTATAATGAACATCTTCAAACAGCTAAAGAAACATACAAAAAATAGTAATATAGCCAGGAATCAGACGCACAAACCAATACTGTAAGATACCAACTCCTACTCATCAAATTGGCAAAAATTAAATGATACCCAGTGCTGCCAAGGGGGTGAGTGAAACGGATGCTCCTGCTTCAAGATCTTTCCAGAAAGCATTTTCACAGCCTTCAATGTAGAAAAACCTGTCCCAGAGGTTGAAGGACGGGGAGAAGGGTATTTAAACAAAGAGGTTTATGGCAGCAACATTTACAAGAACTAAAACCCAGACGACATAACCGCCCAACAGCAGAGAAACAGGCAACCATCTGAGCGCACCCCTGGCGCAGGGCGCGAGTGCCGGGGCGGGCTGAGCACGGTTCGGTGAGCGGAGGTGCCGGTTGTGAGTACGCGTGTCGGAACACGTGTGTGACTGGTGTGCATACGCACGCGCTCGGGAGAAAAGGCTGCGGCGGAGTCCACAGCCCCCTGTGCCCCGCGAGTAACGGACGCCCTCTGTCAGCTCCTTTCTGCCTCTGCCAACCGCATTACGCAGTGTTACTTTCCACAAGCGTTATAAAAGCAGAACTGTGCCCCGTGGTACCATTTATCCGACGAGACTACCCCAGACCGTGTCCGCTTTTCCAGCTGCACGAAATCCCCGGGAGGCTCTGTGGGGTGGACCCTGGGCCTCCCGGTGAGCCTCCCCGCCCCCCAGGACCCCAGGGTCCTGGCGAGCTCTTATCTTAGGCAGAAGGGTAGGCACCCCTCCCAGCCTATCGGGGATTTCCTCAAAGACCCAGGTCAGTAACAACTGTTTCTCTGGATAACCGGCAGTAAACAAAGCGGCAGGGATGGGACTCCAGGTGACTCTGGCCTCCCCCTGGGCCAGGGCGAGTGACTGCTGCACTATGGGGGCGGGGCTGGGCACCCCGCTCCCGTGAGCATGGCCGGTGGAGCACGGAGCCTTCTGCCAATGCGCGGCCATCACCTTGAGCACCTGCCAGTGCTGGGTAGCGGGACAGCTGGGCACCAACCCTCCGTCCGTCTCCATCTCTCCCCCTCCCCCTCCTCAGTTCCGGCCCCTGCAGAGACAATGATCCCCTGCCCTTCCCCTGGGAAGACAAAGGCTCAGGAAAGACAGATAACAGATCAGAGGGGACTCCATGGGGGTGAAGCTAGCCCTTGGAGTCCACGAACGGAGGGGGGGTGGGCTGGGAAGCATCAAACGTCCCATCCCATGACTTGTGATTACTCAGTAACTCGGCTCTGGCTCCCGGATGAAAACAAACCACCCCGTTTAAGACAAAGGTTAATGACTTTGGTGATCACGGGACAGCCCAGGGCCCCGCCCTCACCCGCTGTGGCCCATCCACAGCTGAGGAGGACTTCAGAAGCTGGGCGTGTGTCACAACCAACCAACCCCCAGGCCATGCCGGGCCCCAGGGCTTCATGGTGACATCCTGTCCTTAATCCCCTGGGGATGGGTGTCCCAGGGGAGAGCCCCTCACCCTGGCTTCCTGCCCAGCGCATGGAGACCCCCGCCCACTCTCCATGACTTGAACGGGGGTATCCTCCCCTAAGACTAATGTGTAAAATCCCTATCACTGAGCGTGCGGCCTGTTGAAATAAAACCCAACAGACAAAACCATGAAATTGATTAAGGAGCAAATTCACTTCGTAAAGGCTCCCTTACGCTTTCAGGTCCCCGTCAGCTCTGTGTTCTTACACTTATGAAACTAGCAAGGATTTCGGAGTGAAAATTTCATTGTTAGTGGCAATGCGGTGAGCAGGCAGTCTGTTCCCGCTGGCCGGCGTGACTCACCCGCCCCGGCCTCCTCGTTCCGTACAGCTGCCCAGGATGCGGACTCCGACTGCGTGTTGACTCACACGGTTAAGGAACAGTTGTAAAACCTCCACATAAATCTGGGCTGAACTGAATCCAGGGATATGAACTATTGTGCACCAGAGATAGTTGGCATTGTTCCAAGAATGAAGATTGTGCCTTGTTGGGAAATCAAGCTGCCTAATTACCACATGAAAAGAAGGAAGAAGGACAGGTCGGCAATCATCTCACAAACGTAGAAAAGCATTTCGTAAGGTGCACGCCCATCCACAGTCACAGGTGAAGTGTTACAGGGAGAAGTGAGGGCAGTATGTGTTTGTGCAGAGACCCCACCTCCGGGTGGTGACAGCAGGAGCGCCACTCACACCATGCGTGCCCAGCGTCGTACCCGACATGCTGTCGCGAGGCAAGAACAATAAAAGGATATAAGGCAAAAGGATGGGGAAAGATGAAATAGAACAGTCACTTCCATTGGCATGATTCCGTGTTGAAGCTGTCTGTAAAAATCAACGATCGCAAGTATTCGAAAGGGATTTCGACGGAAGGCGAGGCGGCCAACGCGCAGCCGGAGGACACACGCTTCAGAGCAAACCCTTCCCGGCGGCGCAGATATGACCCAGACTAGATCTAACGAAAGGCCTTTAAGACCTCCACCCACAAACCATCAAGCTTCCAGAGGAGAAGAAGGCCTGGGCCCCTGGAGGGATTTGCTCCTTTATGGGTGGAGAAGCTCCTGGGGGTCGGGCCGTGGCGTGGGGCCAAGGACCTGCAGGCACCAAGTGGCAGCGGAAATGCCGCAGGGTCTCCACGGGGCGGCTCGCTGGGAGCAGAGCGCTTGCGCGAAGAGCAGTGGGGGACGCGCTTTGTCAGGTGCACCTGCTATGAGGCCATGCAAGTCAGACGTGTGCCCTCAACCAAACATGCAGGAGAAGCGGAGGGAACAGCACGGAGGGGAGAGACGGGCAGCGCCAGGTGTGTGGGCCAAGTGGCCCTGCGGCAGGCGGGGAGGCCACGTCCAGAGTGAACAGCCCTGGGTGCTCTGGAGAACCGCTGCCGCCTTGCGCTGCCCACAGAAACAGCTCCAGCAGGGGGTGGGCTTAGTCTCAGGCAAAACCCCACCGCTTCCAGAACAAAGCGAGGGCATCTTCATGACTTTACGGCAGACAGAGATAGTGCGGGCAGGGAGCAGGGAGACACCAGGGACGGCAGGCAAGGCCAGCGGCCGCGCTGGGGAGGGTGCCCGCGGCACACATGGTCCACAAGGTTTTAAGTTGCCCTGCAGATTGACAGGAAGGGACGGCCTCCGGACAGAGAAGGACGTTTGAACAGGCCTCTCCTAACAGGAGGGCGGACACAGGCCCCGAGGCGGCCACGGGAGGGAAGGAAGGGACAACCCACGAGAGCTGAGCCTCCTGTGCGGTTCTCTGGGAGAGGGGCAGGTCCTGGGAGGGGGCAGGGCCGCCAGGGTTCTGGAATGTTCTGTCTTTATCTGGGCGACTGTTACCTGGATGTGCCTGCTTTATGGAAGACCATCGACCTGAACAACAATAACAAACACACTTATTTCGGGGCCGTGCTGTTGGGGAAATTCGCTATAATCCACGAAGGTGCACCCGGCACTGAATACTTCCCATGTCCTGCATCAAAAACGGCACTCGAAAGAAAAATTTAATAGAAAGTGATAAAAAAGAAATAAATGAAATTGTAAATTTAGTTTAAAAATTTTAAATTTAATAAAAGGAACATTCTCGAGATATACCGTAAATGAAGATCACGCGCGGACGGTGTAACTTCAAGCAGTGAGTGAGGGTGCGTGCGTCCCTCGCGCACGTGCACACTTACCCAGGTGACCCTTGACCCTCGTGCACAGACCTGCGGCAGAGATCCCACGGGCAACTCGCAGCTTCTGAAAACTTCACTGCTAACGGCTTCCTGCTGCCGGAAGCCTCACCGATGACACAGCGAGCCTGTGTCCTGTGTGTTCTACGTACCCTGTCCCGCACTCGCCCAAGAGAGCGGACCAGCCCCGTTAGGAAAACACGTGTATAGCCCTGTCCTGTGTCTATCAGGACCCGGAGCAGCCGGAGCAGCTGGTGGGCCATCGGGGCCCCCAGGGTCCGCCGTAAACCCACAGAACCAGGGAAGCTCAGCTCTTCTGCGGTGGGTGCGGGGCCTTTACCCAGCGAGCCTGTATTTCTTTTCTGTTCACAATGCGCCCTCACTGCCTGTTGGGCTTTGAGGGAGGCGCCCGCCCCCCCACTCCCGTGCAGCCGTGTGGGGCCGTCACTTTTCAGGCCCTAGGACCCGGGACAGGGGTCGGGGAGGTGGGGGCTTTTACCAGCCTCGGTCTTCCTATTTCCAGTCACAACTGTAGTAAAAAGCAAAGGCTCATTGGGTCAGTTCAGCCGTTCACCTGAACTACCTGGCATTTCCTGCCACGAGGCCACTGAGCGTGGTTACGGGACTCCTGTGGCCCCTGGGCAAGCGAAGCTGGGGACGGAGGCCCAGGCGCCTGTCCGGCCACCTCCCTGGACGTCCCCATCTGGGGATCAGCCGCAGGACCCTTGCACCTGGCCAACCCTGAGAGCCGAGGCAGCCTCGGGCCTTCAGGGGAAGAGAGAGCAGAGCGATTAGATAAATGACGGAACAAACTGCGGTTTAGAAGGAAATGATTCTGTGAACCAGGGAAGGAAGGGGAGGGAGGGGGGACAGGTGGCCCTGTGTATCCATGCCAACCCTTGACCGTGGGGGACCCTGGCCTGTGGATGCTGCAGGGAGCTGGGCAGGAGGAGCATGCAGAGGGCCACGGTCCAGGGGTAGATGGGGGCCTGGTGGGCAAGGAGGGTCTTGGGCTGGAGTGGGGGGGGACAGGGCCGGGGTCAAGGCAGGTCAGGTGGGGCTTCTGGCCACTAAGGCCCTTGCCCTTAGAGTCCAGGAGTTGATTTCAGGGAACAGGAGGGGGCAGGAGGGGGCAGAGGGGAGGCAGGAAGGGGCAGGAGGGAGCATGGGGGAGGCAGGAGGGGGCAGGAGGGGGCAGGAGGGGCAGAGGGAGGCAGAAGGGGGCAGGAGGGGGCAGGGAGGGCAAGAGGGGGCAGAAGGGCAGGAGGGGGCGGGGGGGGGGGAGAAGTGGAGGCATGGGAGCCCTTGTGGCCCTCAGCCTCACCCGGCCTGTGGCAGACTCCCCTCCCCGCCGGCCTCCTACTGGGTCTGTCTGGGCCCCGCTCCCCGCGCCCCGATCTGGGCCCCCACCTAGCAGCAAGGTGCCAGGACGGCCTGGGGGCGGCATGGGGACACGCAGCCATGTGCGCGCTGCCGCGCCCCAGTTCAGGGCAGAAGGAACTGCTTTGCTGTGGGGCCCAAACAAGCTCTGGGACCTCGCTGCAGCCCGGGGACCCGGCGGCAGCCCTCGTCCCTGTGAGACCCTGGGCCACTCGGGCTCAGCCCTCCGCTCCTGGCTTCTCTCTCTCAGGTACGCCTTCCGGACATTTTCCCGGAACGCAGCCGCGGAGCTGGGTATTGTGATCGAGTTTCACAGACGGAGAAGCCGGGGCTCAGGGGTTCTGGCGGTGGGGGGCTTGGCTACCACAGGGAAGGCAGTCCAGGTCTGGGTTCCTGCAGAAGCTTCCAGACAGAGCTGCCCGGAGGAAGCCCCAGGGACTCCCTTCAGAGAGGCCTGTAGTGGGGCGGGGACCCTCCCCCGTTCCCCCCCCCCCCCCCCCCGCCTCGGCCTCCTGTGGGGAGGGGGCCTCGCTCTGGACACGTCCAGGACAGAGCCCTGGGCTGCTCCCCGCCTGGCCCACACTCCCCTCCCTCGCCGGCCCTCACAGTCCAGGTAGCACCTCCGCCCCGTGTCCAGACCGCCCACCACCCCCGTCCCCACCCCTTGATCTGGGCCAGCCTGGGGCGCCTCTTGCCTCCCTCCCTGTCTCTCTGTCCCTCAGTCTCTTCCCCTCCTTCTGTCTCTGTCTGTCTGTCTCTTCCTCTCCCTCTGTCTTTATCTCTGTTCCTGTGTGTCTCTCTCTATTTCTCTGTCTCTGTCCCTCTGTCTCTGCCTCTCCCTCTGTCTCTCTCTGTCTCTGTTCCTTTGTCTCTCCCTCTGTTCCTGTCTCTCCCTCTCTGCAGTGGCCTCTGCCCGCCTGTCCTGCCCTCTCATCTCAGGAACTAGATGCCCCTAAATTCTTACCTGATTTCTCCCTTCAGGCCTCCACCCTTCCCCAGTCCCCCTGTCCTAGGGCAAAGTTCAGACTCCTGACTCACCCCTCCCCGAGTGACCCTCACCAGCCTTCACTGGACCGTTCCTCGAATGTCAGCACGAAGGAAGCAGTCGTGTGGGGTGGGGTCGGGGTCAGGCGGACACCGCCCAGCCTTGGGGACGTTATTGTCTGTGGTGCAGGTCACTGGGGAGACAGATAAGCAAAGAGTTACAATGACAGAGCCCATCCCCCCGGGAAGGACCGGGTGGGAGGGGAGGTCTGGGAGGGCTTTGCTGGCAGCCGCCCCGGGGGCCAGATGGAGGCCAGTGAAGGGAGGCCCGGAGGGAACAGCCCTGGAGTGCCGGGTGCGGTCTGGTCCCTAGCCCCGGGAAAGGTGGTGGCGGGCCGGCAGGGTTACCGGGCGAAGTACGGTGGTGGGCACTCACTTTGCCCCAAACTCTGCTCTGCCTCCAGGATTGGCTTGGACATAACCCTCTGGTGGGGCTCTGCTCTTGCCTCCCCAGGCTAGTCCTTCCCGAAGGCACTAGGTGGAGGCTGCGGTGCCGTCTGCGTGTGCAGCTGGCTTCCCCAAGTCGCCCAGCCTGACCACAGAGGAACCCCGGTTCCCGCTGCCGTCCTCCCGCCCCGCTCAGGGCCGCCCAGTGCAGGGCGATGGGCGGGAGGACGGAAACCCTGCAGCTGCTCGGAGAGGCTGGGGGGCAGCGCCCTGGAGGCTGTCTCGGGTCCCAAGGGTCCGCCTACAGGCACCCCACATCTGAAGGGCTTTGAGTGCCCAGATGCCGGCAGGACCCAAAGCTCTCTGGGAGGCTGGTTAGAGCCTGGTCCTGGGGCTGGGGGGCTGGCTAGAGCCTGGTGCTCCGGCGCGAAGGATCTGGGGCAGCGGCTGCTCCCAGGGCCCAGGTCCCCTCGTGTCCCTGGACTGGGCGGGGCAGGGCGGGGATGCCCAGCATGTAGCCGGCCGGCAGAGAGACCTGGGGAGAGAGGGCGCCTCCCGACCCCCTTCTGCTGCTGGGGAGCATGGCGGTGAGCGGAGCATCGCAGGGTCTAGGGAGAAGCAGTGTCCCGCAGAGCCAGGCTGGGCCGGCACCCTGGGGGTGGGGGGGCCGGGCCCGGGGAGCACCCGTGGGGGCGGGAGCCGGACGGCTACGTTTGCTCAGTGGGAGGGGCCGGCCAGCGCCTGCGGGGCCGTCCCGAGGGTCCGGGCGCCTCCACAGATAAGGCATTAACAGTTGGGGCGGACTCGCCTCCAGATCTGCTGACGCCAGGTGCTCGGGGCGAGGTGCCAAAGGTTCCCTATAAAGTGCTGGGGCTCTGGGCCTGTGGCCACTCGCCCTCTGGCTCCTGGCCTGCCCCGGCTGCGCGGATCCGCCCTGAGACCACCATGGTGAGGCTCGTGCTGCCCAACCCGGGCCTGGAGGACCGGATCCCGTCCCTGGACCAGCTGGAGAGCATCGAGGCCAAGGAGGCGGGCTCCCGGCCCCAGTGGGACAACAAGGCCCAGTACATGCTCACCTGCGTGGGCTTCTGCGTGGGCCTGGGCAACGTGTGGCGCTTCCCCTACCTGTGCCAGAGCCACGGCGGAGGTGAGCCCTGGGGCTGGGAGGGCAGGCCGGGGGTCCACGCGTGAACGACATGACGCAGCCCTGGACCCCAGGACCCCATTCGCGGGGAGGCAGGAGTCGCCGGGGGCCGAGGTCACGACAGGCCCACGCGCCCTCCCTCTGGAATGCCACCCGCACCCCTTCCCTGTGGACTCAGCCTCCACGTTGGCCCCGAGGGCAGGGCTGGGCAGGGGTGGAGGGTGGTCCAGGCCCCCACATGGCACTCTGCTCCTGGCCCGTTGGGGGTCGGCGAGGGATGTCTGCTGCCCCGGCCCCGCACGTCCGAGCGTCCGTGTGCGCTCTCGGAGAACACATCTGACCTGGGTGTGGGGGGTCTGAGGGGAACCCGCCACCCCTCTGGATGGAGCCCCTCCCTGAGAGCGGAAGGGGCAGTGGGGGCCAGCCCCTCACATGTCCGCCACGCGGGCACCGCGCTCGGCTCTCCCCGCACCTCGTCCTTGTCCTATGCCCACGGGTTGGCACCGCACACATCCTGGATGGACAGAGGAGGAAGCTGGGCGGGGAGCAGGTGACCCACAGGACGACTCCCTGACCTCGGGCCGTCCCGCCACCCCTAGAGGCCTCCGAGGACCTTGCCTGGACCCCTGGGGTCTCCTCCCACAGGCCGAGTCTGCCCCTCCCCCAGCTGCAGATCCCCCGTGGGCTGGCTCCATGTCCTCGCCATCGTCCCCTCGCCCACCTCGAGGGCCGTCTGCCCTGGCCCCTGAGCCCCCAGCCTGAGCTGGGGACCCCTGGGCAGGGGACTGAGCTGCAAACAGGGAGGAGTCTGGGGCGGGGGCGGGTATCGCTGGGGAGACAATCTGTGCAGAGCTGGCTGGCTGTCCTGGGGACACGGGCGCTCGGGTGACACGAGTTCGTGGGGGCTGTTTTATTCTCCCTCTGCAGCAGCTGCAGGCCCTCACCTGGGCTTGCTTCGCGATCTAAAAGTGCCCCCAGAAAAGCCGGGAGGGACCGTTCCTGGGTCAGCCTCAGTGGCCCTGAATTTCCCATCGCTTGAGCTTCCCAAAGTCTGGGAGGGTGTGTCTTACAAGACCCTGGTCCAGCCTGTGACTCCGGGAAGCAGCAGCCATGGCCCTGGGGCGGGGGCTGGGGGGTGGAAGGGTCCCCAGCAGCACAGTCTCTGAGGTCAGCGCGTCTGCCTCCAGGCCACCCCTTCCTTCCGGGACTCCCTGCTCACGTGCCCCCAGGGCTGCCCTAGGAGAGGTCCCAGCCTGCTCCCACTCACTTCTAACTGGGAGTCCAGCACTGTGGGTAGAGGGAACCCCTGGCCAGGGAAGGGGGCCGGCTGTACCCCTGCACTGCTGTCCTGGTGCTGTGCGGTCCAGGGGCCACATAGGATGGTGAGTGTGGCCTGGATGCTTGTCCCCTGAGAGGAGGGTGGGTGGCACCACCCAGCCCCCAAGGAATGCCCAAGAACGGGGCTGAAATAAGTGTAGTCTTCAGTTTACTACGGAGTACACCCCGCAGGCTGAGGGGCCCCTCCCTTGGGGAAGCATTCACCCTCAGGAAATGGGTGCAGTGAAGGGGGCAGCATGGGAACCGTGCCCCTAGACCCTGCAGACTGGCGGGGTTGTCCCCAAGTCAGCCGGGGGAGCAGAGACCTGCCCTGCGCCCCCTCAGCGAGGTTCCACGCTGTCAGCAGAGCTGGGGCTCCGACCTCTGCACTCTGGGAACCTCCGTGGCTCACCCTCTGTCCTGTCCGGGCCATCGCCCGTCCTCCCTCGCCTGCCAGGAGGCCAGCTGCAGGCCAACAGCCGAGCCCAGGCGGCGGAGGGCAGCAGGGAGGTGACCGTGGCCGGTCACCCTCCGCCTGACGCTTCCCACGCCTGCAGCCCCAGCTGTGAGGTGGCGGGGGGAGGGGGGGGTCATGGGACCTGAAGGAGCTTGTTCGGTGAAGACATGCGCCTCTGACTACTTCCAGGACTTTTGGGTAATTTGCAAAGTACAACAAATAATCATTTATTTTTCACTTTATATTATGGAAAAAGTTTAAATACAAAAAAGTAGACAAAACTACTTCAATTCAGCCAGCACAACGGTTCGCAGTGTCTGCTGTGGCCGTGGTGGTGACACGCACGCACACGACACACACGTGCGCACACACTGCATGCACATGGCACACACCTACACACGCACATCACACCCACCTGTGTGCATACACGCATCCATGCACACACGCGTGCACACCCATGCATGCATACGTACACGCACCCATGCACGTACCCATGCATGCACTCACCCACGCACCGTGCGCGTGCACCCACACGCAGTGCCCGCCCTGGCGCATGGTGTTAGGAGACTGATCACGTGAAAGGTCCCCCGCCTGGATCTCTCCGGGGTCCCCGGGGCCGCGCTGTGACGCGTACAGGTGCAGGTGGTTTCTGGGTGGGCTGCGCCCTCCGCCTCAGGAGGCTAGTGCTCGTCCCACCCAAGTTAGAGCTGCACACTGGGCTCTGTGCTCACCTGCAAGTGACACAGGCCCACAAGCCCCTGAGGGGCAGGCTCGTCCCCACATCACACGCCGGCGTCCAGCCGCCCTGTGCCCTGTCCAGCCGCCCTGTGCCCTGACCTCGGGCAGGCACGGGCAGCTGCCGCTTGCACAGGGAATCTTCCTGGGGCAGGAGGGAGAGCCGGAAGGCAATGGGTGGGGCGGGGTGGGGTGGGGATAGGTGGGGTGGGGGCGGGGTGGGGATGAGATTAGGGTGGGGGTGGGGATGGGGCAGGGTGGGGACAGAATGCGAACAGAGGGGAATAGGGCAGGCATTCCAAAGTGCTGCAGGGTTGGTGGGTCACGCTGATTTAGAGGAAACCTTGAGTGGACCTGGGCCAGGACATGTGAGCCGAGCACAGAGCTGGCATCGGGAGCTCCTCCAAGGGAGGAGCTGTCTGTCCCCTCCCCCAGAGTCCCTGCTGCCACGTCTCATATGCTTCTCTTTCTGGGGTGTCCTCCTCTGTGGGCTCAGACAGTACCGTCCTCCCGTGCCTTGGGCATGGTGACCCCGAGCTGGTCCTCCCGGGCCTGGAAGGGACCCGGGCACGGGCTCCAGGGTGCAGGCGCCGGGGCAGGGAGGGCAGAACAGGCTCTCGGAAGTGTGGGATGCAGGGCGGCTCTATCCTGGGGTCAGGGCTAGACCCTGCCCCGGGCCTCCGCGTCAGCTGCCATGATCTGGACAGCACCGCGGGGCTCCCCACGCGCTCACAGGGACTCCCCAGACCGGACGACCAGCCCGAAGGGAGGCCAGCAGGTGTGCCAGACCTCCGGAGGGCCGAGCCCACTGTGCTGCTTTGTCCCCACCCTAGATGGCTGTCCCGAGTTTGGGCGACTTCTGGAGAGTTCAGTCCGGTCTGGACTGTGGGCAGAAGGCGAGCAGGCCCTGGGCTGGGGGGTGAGCAGCAATCCGCATGTGCCTTCAGGGTGACACTGGAAGGGACTGGGGGAGGGACCCTGGGGGATGAGGGCAGTCCCTGGGAGTCTGGTCCCCTACCCGCATGTCGGCCGGCCGTCCCCTATGGGAGCCTGGAGAAACCACCCCGGTTTCCCGGGACCAGTTGGGTGAAGAGTGCCGCCCGAATCCCACAGGGTCCCGGCAGCCTGCTGAGAGTCTGCGGTCACCCCTCGGGACTAACAGAACCGGGCCTCCCATGAGCCTCCGGAGTCGTGGCCCCGTGAACGTGGCCCGTGACCCTGTGCACCCTGCCCTGGTTCCCGGCCCCTTAAAGAGAAGGAAATCCGTGTTTCTGTCTGTCCCCCTCGGGCGCCGTCCCCCCTCCCGCCGCAGCAGCCTGCCTCTGCCGGTGTGTCCAGTGGTGCAGAAGCCCGGGCAGCACAGGGAGACCCGTCTCCAGGGACCTTTGGAACCACATCCGGGCTCCGTGGTGCCCACTGGCCGCTCTCCCTCCTCTGCCCTTCCCTGCTTCCTCCACCTTTACCCAGGGGAAGGGAAGAGGTAGCCCCATGCATCCCCCGGGGCTTAATCTGTAAAGAGCACTTGACTTTGCCAGAGAACGTTCTCATCTCCCTGGAACGAGCGTGGGGCCAAGGGCCTGCTCCAGGCCAGATGCTGCCCTGGGCTCAGACCCCCACCGCCTCATTGGGATGGGCCCCGCAGCCCGGGGACGCAGACGGCTCCTTCTCAGGGATGCAGTGGGCGTGTGCCTGACCCCTCCGCCCCCACCCCCCCACTGGCTGTGCCCCCCGAAAGCTAAGCCTCACGCATGGGGTACCCATCCGCCTGCTGGCCTGGAGGAGCTCGTGTGAGGGAGGGGTGCCAGGAGGACCGGCAGCGGTGGCTTGCTGGAGGAGGGGCTTTCCAAGTGGGGTTTCCTAGGATGAGTAGGAGTTTCCTGACGGAGATGGAGGGACAGGAGGCTGGTGGGTGAAAGTGGCATCATGAGGAAAGGGGAGATTGAAGGACATTTTGGAGCCTTGTCCCCAAATGGACTTGTTTTCTTGGTAATTTTGCTCAGAGGTTTTCTTTCTCTTTATATATTTTTTTAACTTTTTAAAAAATGTTTATTTTTGAGAGAGAGCTAGAGCGTGTGACTGGGGGGGGGGCCGAAATAGAAGGGGGGCAGGGTATCCAAAGCGGGCTCTGTGCTGACAGCAGTGAGTCTGACGTGGGTCTCGAACTCAAAAATGGTAAGATCACAACCCGAGCTGAAGCCGGACCCTTAAATGACTGAGCCGCCGAGGCGGCCGGCTTGGAGGTGCTCAAATCAAGCACCTAAGAAAACACTGGAGAGGCAAATCTCTCATTTTAGCTTAACCCTCACGGACTCAGTGACCCAGTGAGCAGGTCCTGATGGGATGTAAGTGGCCTGTGGCCCGGGCTGTGCCCCCAGACCCAGGGGATCCAGCTGGTGGGTCTTCTGTTCCCGGTGGCTGTCCTTGCTCCTTGATTTTCTGTCATGGTCACATTGAGTACCACACCCCCAGTTGGGCCCCAGGCCCCTTGCGTTCCTGGAATTTTGACCTCAGCATCCGAAGGGGCCTGTCCCTGGAGCCCTGTGTTGGGAGAGAGGCCACTCGGGCAGCCCAGCACGCAGACGGCCCACTGCGGGGCGGGAGCAGAGCCGGGCTCCGGGTGGCCCGTCCCTCCTGACACAAGGGCCCCTGCAGAGGAGAAGAGGCAGAGAGCTAACCCGGGGCGAAGGGGGAGATAGGCTGGGGCTGGCAGAGGTCGCCCCAGGAGGGGGACCGAGAGCCCGCCCTCCCCCTCCCGAGTGCACTGGTCAGTCCTGAAGCCGTAAGCGTGTCCGGATCTCGGCCCGCAGTCTCAGCAGCGCACCTGCGCCCTGTCCCGGAGTTCACACTCTGGTGACCTCGGCCATGCTGGCCTCTGCTGGGTCGCACTCAGCCCGGGCAGGGAGTGGCCCAGGGGCCCGACCCGGCCACCTTCGCTAATTTCCCTTCTCCTCCTGCTGTCTTGCGCGGAGCCAGCCGGGTCCTGGCGCCTGCGGTTCAGGGGGGTGGTCCCTGTGTCCCCTCGTGTGGTCGCGGCTCTGGGTCAGGGCTGGCCAGGCCTTCAGAGGCCCTCAGTGTCCCCCGCTAGCCTCCCAGGGCTCAGAGCAGGGACCCCCGTGTGCACACTCCTCCCCCACCCCGCTCCCGTGACCTCTCCCCTCTGACCCTTGCACTCCGCCTGCATCCCCACACTCCCCCCAGCACGCAGACGCCTCCGCTGAGTCCCAGGGGCCCACAGACACCACCGTCGGGAGGCGGCGCGCGGTGGCTGCCTGTGCCGTGGCGCTCGCGGCCTTGTCGTCGGCAACGTCCCGAGTTTGTGTCTCTGCGGGTGCTTGCCACAAACGCCTGTGCCCCCAGAGGTGGCCCTTTGCCCTCCCGCGACCGCGCCCTGACACGCTGCCGCTTCTCCCCACGCAGGGGCCTTCATGATCCCGTTCCTCATCCTGCTGGTCGTGGAGGGCATCCCGCTGCTGCACCTGGAGTTCGCCATCGGGCAGAGGCTGCGCAAGGGCAGCGTGGGCGTCTGGAGCGCCATCCACCCGGCCCTGAAGGGCGTAGGTGCGTGGCCGGGCCGCCGGGCGTCCCGCGGGGGCAGCAAGCGCCCCTCCTCCCCTCCCTGCCTTCGCTGCCTGGTTTCGGGGGGAGGAGGGGCCCGGGGCTTGGGTCCCTCGCCCCTGGGCCTTTGCGAACGCTTCCTTACGATCTCAGGTCCGGGCCCGGGTCACTCCTGGCCGCCAGGGGCCAGCAGGGCAGCAGAGGCCGTCCTGAGTCCCCAGGCGCCCAGGGGGTGGGAGGGTATAGACGCACGGGGAGAGTGGAGACGCCTCCCCCTCCGACCCCGTGCCCAGACCAGGGCTCACCGGTGACCGGATGGCCCTGGAGGCGGGCTGACTGCTGAGGCCACCCTCCTGCCCTCCATGTTTCCTCCGTCTACTCCCACTCCTGCACCGTCAGCAGGGAGGTTCCTCCTCGGCACCCATGCCTCGCTCGGCACTGACCTCTCACCCTTGGCACTCACCCCCCACCCGGCACTGACCCCTCACCCGGCACTGACCCCTCACCCGGCACTGACCCTTCACCCGGCATTGACCCCTACCCGGCACTCACCCCTCACCCGGCACTGACCCCTACCCGGCATTGACCCCTCACCCGGCACCCCTCACCCGGCACTCACCCCTCACCCGGCACTCACCCCTTACCCGGCACTCACCCCTCACCTGGCACTCACCCCTCACCCGGCGCTGACCCCTCACCCGGCGCTGACCCCTCACCCGGCACTCACCCCTCACCCGGCGCTGACCCCTCACCCGGCCACTGACCCCTCACCTGGCACTCACCCCTCACCTGGCACTCACCCCCCCACCCGGGACTGACCCCTCACCCGGCACTCACCCCTCACCCGGCACTCACCCTGCAGTGCCCCCCACCCCTGAGCAGTGACGGTCTGCTCCCCCAGGCATTGCGTCCATGTTCGTGTCCTTCATGGTGGGCCTCTACTACAACACCATCATCGCCTGGGTCATGTGGTACTTCTTCAACTCCTTCCAGGAGCCCCTGCCCTGGAGCGAGTGTCCGCTCGACGCCAACAGGACAGGTGAGCAGGGCTGGGGGGCCGGGGTCTGGGGGGTCCAGGGAGTCCAAGGAAGATAGGGGGCAGCAGAGCCAGGGAGCCAGGGAGCCAGGGAGCCACCGCCAGCAGGGCAGGGAGGCCGCGCCTTTGGTCGCGGGGCTGACCGTCCTCGAATACTTGCCCTCTGATTTTCCAGATTTGGGCTGCCTGGAGCTCGGGTTTGGCAAAACCCAGAGCACGCTTAAGGCAACGGGGCATTAAAAGAAGGGCACGTTGCAGGAGAAAAGCCCTTAAAAATGGTGGCCTCCCTGTCAGGAGGGGCGGCGTGGCCCGGGTTGTTATGGAGGAAAGGGGGCCGCCCGTCCGCCTGGGCCTTGCCGGGAAGAGGGCGCCTGGGCTTCCGAGCCGCCAGCGGGGCGCGCGTGGTTTCCGGGAAGCCACTCCCCACGCTGCTGGGACAGCGTCCCGAGGCCCCGCCGGCCTTTCCCACGTCCTCCACGGAGGCTCCGAGTGCAGAGACCCCCGGCCCCGCACCGCCGGCTCTTTCCAGGGACACCCCGGGGCGTGGGGCGCCGGCCCTCTGCCGTGGCCTGCGGGGGCTCGGCCCGGCCGCTGTGCACACATCTGCACCTGGACGCGAGCGGCCCGTACTGTGAGCGCGGGCCCAGCAGGCAGAGAGCGGCTGGTGTGGTCTCCACGGATTCCTCCTGACGCGCTCGGGTCAGCTGGTGAGACGGGCCCCGCGGGGTCAGGGAAAGACAGGGCCTCCCTCACGGCCCTCGGGAGCCCCTGAGCTCGCTATCCGCGTCTCTGGGGATGGAGTCGGAGTCTGCCAGGATTAGACCATTTCCCCCCTGGCAGGGTCTCACGTTGCCCCGGAAGGGCACCGAAGACCCCGGGGCCCATAGTGACGAGGACACGTGAGGTTGATCAGAGTTGCCTGGTGTGGCGCAGCCTGGGGGCCTTAAAGACCCACGACCTCCTAGAAGGCAGAGCACCTGGCCCGGGTCAGACCCCTGCTAAGCATGGGGGGCTCGTCCGCCTGCAGCAGGAGCAAGAGGGAGAAGCAGGCAGTTGAGGCCTGGGTGCACACGTGGGTGGGTGTGCATATGCATGTGTACACATAGGTCTGCATGTATGTGCACGTGTATGCACAGGAGTTGTTTGCATGCAGGTACACTCGTGTGCATGTATTTGTGTGAATGTGCACTATGTGGGTGTATACACACGTGTGGGTGCACGTTCGGATGTGTGGGTGCGTGTGCATGTGTGCACACCTATGTGGGTGTGCCTGTGCATGCGTGGCTGCATGTGTGCAGTGTGCACAGGCACATACAGTATCCCTGCTGTCAATGTCTCAAAAACACGACCTGTGTTTCCTGTGGCTTGGGCCCCGGTCTCCCCGTCCCCTACCTCGGCTCGCACCCCGTGACCCGCGCTGACGTGTGCGAGTGCCGCCCCCAGGCTACGTGGATGAGTGTGCGCGCAGCTCCTCCGTGGACTATTTCTGGTACCGGGAGACCCTCAACATCTCCACCTCCATCAGCGACTCCGGCTCCGTGCAGTGGTGGATCCTGCTCTGCCTGACCTGCGCCTGGAGTGTCCTCTACCTGTGCACCATCCGCGGCATCGAGACCACCGGCAAGGTGCCTGCGGGGGAGGGGGCACCCGCGCACCTCCGGCCGGCTGTGTGGGTCGTGGCCCCGAGACCCGCTGTCCGGGAGGGGACTCCGTGGCCCGCGTGCTCTCCGGCCCTCGCCCAGAAAGCGGTGGGACCCACGGTCTCCCTAGTCGGGAAGCACCAGGTGGTCACGGTCGCACAGGACGCTGGGAAGCGGAGGGCCGGGTGCACCTCCCTGCCTGGAGTCTGGGGGCCGGGGGCACCGGGAAGGGGGCAGGGCAGGGGTCCTAACCCGCGGCCCTGGCTCCCCACCCACTCGGCGCCGCCCGGCCCCGCCCGCAGGCCGTGTACATCACCTCGACACTGCCCTACATCGTCCTGACCATCTTCCTCATCCGGGGCCTGACGCTGAAGGGAGCCACCAACGGCATCGTGTTCCTCTTCACGCCCAACGTGAGCCCCCCGGGGTCTGCCCGGGCCCAGAGGCGGGGGGAGGCCAGGCTGCAGCTGTGTGGTCAGAGGGCGGCCGCCACCAGGCCGTGTGTCAGCAGACACCTTGCGAGTGAGGCTGAGGGTCTCCGTCCCGCCACAGGTCACGGAGCTGGCCAACCCGGTCACCTGGCTGGACGCGGGGGCTCAGGTCTTCTACTCCTTCTCGCTGGCCTTTGGGGGGCTCATCTCCTTCTCCAGCTACAACTCTGTGCAGTGAGTGTGGGCGGCCTCCCTAAGGTGGGGGCGGGCCTCGTGAAGGGAGGGAAGGCGAGCAGGTGACCTGGGTCCCAGCAGGGCGGGGGCCCCGGGGTGCCTAGAGGCGGACTGGTGACTCTGGAGGGCTTTCACGAGCGAGGTGCCTCGAGAGAGGCTCGTTTACAACCCGGCCTCCCCTTGGCGCCTCAGTCCCGATGACAGTGAGCCCTGGTGTCCCCCCCACTCCCCTCGGCATCCAGGACCCCAGGGGCGCCCATCCTTGCAGTCCAGCCCAGGCTAACACGCACACAGCAGGGTCCGAACCCCCAGGGCCTCCGGGGCCAATGAGGACCATACTTGGTGTCCCTTCATCTCCACAAACGTTAGCGGGGCACGTCTTGTGTGGCCTGCCTGGTGGCCAGGGCCATCCTTTTGGGACCAGAGGTCCAGCAGAGAGACGAACGAGCCTCAGGGGCAGACATGGAGGGTGAGGGGCCGTGGGTGTCAGGCCGGGCGGGAGGTGCTTCCCGCCCAGGGCCGTTCGCCCGCTCGGCTCCCATGCTCCCAGGGTCCTGCCAACACTTCCAGGCCCAGAAGAGGCCGCCCCCCCCAGGGAGCCCCGAGCCCCCTCCTCTGAACCAGCCGCCGCCCCTTGGGGCTGACTGGCCTCTTCCGGGTGTCTCGAGGGCACAGACCGCCTGGGAGCGGCCCTCTGTGTCTGGCTTCCGTCACTGAGCACAGTGTCCTCTGGGGCCAGCCCCGCCGCAGCCTGTGTCAGGGTGCGCTTCCTCCCACGACCGAGCCACGCCCAGCGTGCGGACGGGCACACCGTGTTCACCCGGTCGTCCCGTGGCGGACGCTCAGGTTGTTTCCACTTTCTGGGGACTGCGAGCCGGCTGCCGTGAACATTCCCGTCCCAGCTTCAGTGCGGACGTGTGTTCACGCCTCGTGGGCGTGCCCGGGGTGGGGTTCTCCACAGCGGCCACCCCATTTCACCGTCCCCTGGCTGTGGGGCAGGGCCCGAGGTGTCCGCCTTCTCGCCAACACCTTACTGTCCGACTTTCTGATGCCGGCCATCGGAAGTGTCCAGAAGGAGGATGTTGGGGTCAGCGGGTCGGGGTGGGAAGTCAGGGGCGATGTCGTGGGCGCTGCGGGATGCAGGGGGGACTTCGGGCGTCCAGGGGGAGATGGGGTCCTGGCCCAGCCCACGTCCTCGAAGCGTCACGGCCCAGGGGAGTAGGGGTTTGAACCCGGGGTCTCCAGGACCGGCGGCCTCCGGGGGCACAGGGAAGCGGCAGAAGGGCAGAGTGGGGTCGGGACGTGGCTGCGCCGCCTTCGCTGCGTGCCGACACGGGCCGATGGGCGGCCCCGGCCGGCAGTGACCGGCCGCCGCTCTCACTGCAGCAACAACTGTGAGATGGACTCGGTGATCGTGTCGGTCATCAACGGCTTCACGTCCGTGTACGCGGCCACCGTGGTCTACTCCATCATCGGCTTCCGCGCCACCGAGCGCTTCGACGACTGTTTGAACACGTAAGTGGCTCGCCTGCCCCCGGGAGCTTGCACGCTGCCTCCGGGGAGCCCCCCAGGCCTGCAGCCAGCCTTGCTCTCTTCCCAGGAACATGCTGACGCTCATCAATGGGTTCGACCTGCCCGAGGGCAGCGTGACGCAGGAGAACTTCACAGAACTGCAGCAGTGGTACAACGCCACGGATCCCGAGGCCTACGCGAAACTGCATTTCCAGACCTGCGACATGAACTCCTTCCTCTCGGAGGTCGGTACCTTGGGTGGCGCCCCTGCTTTCAGGGGCTGGGGGCAGGGGGTGGGCGCCGAGCTTTCCCCGCGAGCCTGTTTCCGGCGGGCCTGTGCCCGGGTGCCTGGTCTGGGGCTCCGGCGTCAGCCGCAGACCCCACGCCCCAGGCCCCGAGGCCGCCACGGGCCCGGCCTCCCCTGGGGCCTCACGTCAAGCACACGGAAGCCCCCACTGGCCTACTTTTACTATAATTCCTCCTACAAAAACGCCAGTGTCCTTATAACTGGCTGGAAACCTCACTTGGCTGGCACGTTTCACTTGGGGCGGCTGCCGCGTCTCAGCCGTCACCAGGCGGCGGACGGCACAGCTGCGAGTCCTCCCCCGTTGCGCCACCACCTCTAAACTCCAATTTTCTTTAATTTTTTATCAAAAACTATGTTTTAAATATCTTACTTCTTTTCGGGAGAGCGCAAGGTGGGGAGGGGCAGAGAGAGGGGAACAGGGGACCCAAAGCGAGCTCCGCACGGCAGGCTGCCCGCAGTGAGCCCGACACGGGGCTGGACTCGCGATCGCGAGAGATCACGGCCTGAGCTCAGGTCCACGCTCAACCCACTGCACCGCGCAGACGCCCCTCTGAACTCCAGTTTCAATGCTCAGTGACGTTCACTGTTACTCTGACTTATGGGCCAACGTTTATCGATTTTAATTTTGCAATTTTCTTGTTTGGAGCCACAAATATTTGGGGGCATGTCGTGTGTCACCGGGGCCCTGGCCACGAGTTTTCCATCAGCAGTGAGTCCCCGCCGCCCTGCCCCCAGTCCCAGGCCACCAGGCTGCTGCTTCTGCCTCTGGTTCTGCCTGGAGTGTGTGCCCCAGGGCTGGCCGGTCGCCCCGTCCTCCTGATCGCACCCTCGCCCCTCCGCAAGGACGCACCCACGCGCCTCACACGGTGCCCTCCTGCGGTGCTGGCCCGCCCCGCGGGGCGGAGCTGCTGCGTGGAAGGCAGCAGCACGTTTTCCACAAACTCATGTAGGTGCCGTGAAGTGACTTTGGGGTCCCTGGCTTCTGAGCGTGTCCCCGGCACCGGAGCCCATGCGCTGCAGGGAACGCAGGGGCCCCGGGCTCCTAACTTAGCCTCTCAGCCCCACCAGGGACACCCACCGCCTGGAGAGAGGAGCCAGAGGCAGGGGCACGGGGTTGGCCGGGGTCCCCTGAGGAGCCCTGGCACTTCTGTGCCTGCGAGCCCATCGGTGCACACAGCCTGCCTGCGGCGTACCCCCGCCTGGCCCACTGGCCGCAGGCCCGGGGTGTCCATTCAGGGCACTCGCTCAGGCCGGGGAAGTCACCCTGCACTCCGAGCCCAGGTCTGCGGGGAGCGTCTCAGGAAGCTGCCTGTGGACTGACACCTGTCACCGTGCTGACGGTGTCCGTCCGTGCCTGTCGAGTGTCTGGGCAGCACGGGGCCCTGACTGCTGCTGAACAATGCTGTCCACTCTTTGGTGTTTAAACTCGTTCAGCTTTTAAAAATGCAGTTGGGCCTAAAAGACAAGTTCTGGTTGTTCTCCTGCGTGGCTGAAATCAGCACTTTCCTTGTCGTGGGAGGGTGGGGGCTCAGCAGGTGTGGGGCGGGGGTGACTCAGCAGGTGCGGGCAGGGGGTTGGCTCAGCAGGTGCAAGGCAGGGGGGTGGCTCAGCAGGTGCGAAGGGGCTCAGCAGGTGTGGGGCAGGGGTGGGCCGCTCAGCAGGTGTGGGGTGGGGGGAGCTCAGCAGGTGCAGGGTGGGGGGGTGGCTCAGCAGGTGCGAAGGGGCTCAGCAGGTGTGGGGCAGGGGTGGGCCGCTCAGCAGGTGTGGGGTGGGGGTGGCTCAGCAGGTGCAGGGCAGGGGGGTGGCTCAGCAGGTGCGAAGGGGCTCAGCAGGTGTGGGGCAGGGGTGGGCAGCTCAGCAGGTGTGGGGTGGGGGGAGCTCAGCAGGTGCAGGGTGGGGGGGCTCAGCAGGCGCGGGGCGTCCAGTCGGGGACAGGGAGGGAGGGGGCGTCGGGAGCGTGCGCCTCGCTGATGGAGCTACCCACTCCGCAGGGCGTGGAGGGCACCGGGCTGGCCTTCATCGTCTTCACGGAGGCCATCACCAAGATGCCCGTGTCCCCGCTGTGGTCCGTCCTCTTCTTCATCATGCTCTTCTGCCTGGGCCTGTCGTCCATGTTCGGAAACATGGAGGGCGTGGTCGTGCCCCTGCAGGACCTCAAGATCGTCCCCGAGAAGTGGCCCAAAGAGCTGCTCACAGGTACGTGGGGCCGGGACAGCCTCCGGGGGCAGCCCGACCGGCCGCGGGGCCCGGGTCGGCAGCCGCCGTGTCCTCTGTCCCAAAGGCCTCATCTGCCTGGGGACGTACCTGATCGCCTTCATCTTCACGCTGAACTCCGGCCAGTACTGGCTGTCCCTGCTGGACAGCTACGCCGGCTCCATCCCGCTGCTGATCATCGCCTTCTGCGAGATGTTCGCTGTGGTCTACGTGTACGGCGTGGACAGGTAGGAGGGCGGCCGCGGCCGCGGGGGCGCGGGGAGAAGGCCCGCGTGATGCGGGGCCGAGCGCGCATGTCCCCCGAGGGCACAGGGGGCCCAGGTCTGCAGGGCTGCGGGCAGAGGAGGCGGGCTGCCCGGAGCTGCAGCTTCCAGGTGCTTCCAGACCCAACAGTGTGAGCACTGACAGGCCGCACGGTCTTGGGGTGGGAGAAAGGAAACGGCAACCACGCAGGAAAATACACGAGAGTCAGAAACAGACAGGCCAGGGCAAGGAGCCCCCCTCTGTGCCCCCACCCCCCGGTGGCCACCGGCCCGGGGAGGGGCTGCGTGCTTCAGTACAACTCAGGGGTGCGTGGCCAGGGGAGTTCCGTGGTGCGGGCGCTCTGGGCCTTTCTAGGGGGAGAGGGCACCGTGTGGCCAGGCAGAGAGAGGCGGCAGGTGCGCCTGTCAGTGGTCTGCTCGGCAGACGCTCGCCCCGATCGGAAGTGAGCAGGGGCCCAGAATGCGCCGCGGTGCCCTCATCAGGAGCGGGGCTCACCGGGACCTCAGGGACTGCCCGCGGCAGCCGGCACCAGTAGGCACACACAGCCCTTGGAGGGGCTCCAACGGCGGGACGCCTCCTCCGTACCTGGAGCTCACCTGCACCTGGACGTGCACGGGAGGCTCGTTTCCACAGCACACCGCGACCCGGCCTGGGCGCCCCCGAGGCCCCGCCCACTGTCACTGCTCCAGCAGATTCGGGGAAGCAAGTCTCTACACAGGCCTGTGACTGAGGGGACGAGGGCACGGCCGTCTGAACGCCCCGGAACAGTGTGAAGTCTGACGCTCGTCAGGTCACCGCCCAACACGCTGGGGGGGCAGGCCCGCACAGAGGGGACACACTTCGGCCTTCCTGGCCCTGCAGGCCCCACTCAGATTTCTACCGACCATGGGCTCTGGTGCAGGAGAGAGTTTGGGCCAGAGAGGAGGGGGGAGGGAGGGACCGTCCGGCTGTGGAGCCGCTGCCCTGCCAGGGAGGCCGGGACGGGGTGGCCACCGGGCCCGCCCAGACCGCCAGGTGGCATCCGCGGCTAGAGCGCTGGGCGGTGGCACCTTGGGGCAGCAGAGGGTCCCGCCAGCCTCCAGCAGCTGGCCCTTGAGATGGCGGGTCTCTGCCCGCAGGGACGGCCAGGACTCCGGTCGGAGAAAACACCGGGCTGTGGTAGACGTGCAGACGGTCTGTCTGGGCTGGACGGGCCGGCCGCCCTCGGCCTTGGTGGGCTCACAGGCCCAATGACGTCCCGGTGACACCTCTCCTCCCGCCTCTGTGTCCAGGTTCAACAGGGACATCGAGTTCATGATCGGCCACAAGCCCAACATCTTCTGGCAAGTCACGTGGAGGGTGGTCAGCCCCCTGCTGATGCTGGTCATCTTCCTGTTCTTCTTCGTGGTCAAGGTCAACGAGGAGCTGACCTACAGCGTCTGGGACCCTGCCTACGTGAGCGGGGGGGCCGCGGGGGCAGTGGGGTGGGGAGACCACCAGGGCCGGGCCGGGCCCCACGGGGAGGGGCGTCTGCCGGCTGCACGCACAGCTGCTCACCCCCCCTTTTCTCTCCCCAGGAGGAGTTTCCTAAATCCCAGAAGGTCCCATACCCGAGCTGGGTGTACGCCGTGGTGGTGATCGTGGCTGGGGTGCCCTGCCTGGTCATCCCCGGCTTTGCCATCTACAAGCTCATCAGGAACCGCTGCCAGAGGCGGGGGGGCCGCCAGGGGCTGCTCAGCGGGCCGTCCACGACCTCTGTCAACGGGGACCTGAAGTACTGAACGGCCTGGCCCGGGCCGTGTGGCCTCCGGGGTGGGGGCGGCGCCGGGCCACACACTTGAAAGTGTGTGCATGTGTGTGTACATACACGTGGGGGTGTGTATGTGTCCATGGGTGAGTGCGTGTGCATTGTGTGTACATGTGAGTGTGTGCGCACACAGGCATGCATGCATGTGTGCATGTGTTGCACACGTGAGCATATACACTTGTGCACGTGCACACACATGAGTGTGTGTGAGCACTGCGCATGCCTATGTGTACACATGTCGAAGTATGTGCGTATATACCTGCACGAGTACACGGTGGGCATGTGCATATGTGTGTGCACGAGTGTAAATACGTGCCAGTGTGCACATGCTCCAGGGACAGTCAGAGCTGCGGCAGCGTGGGGAGGCCGAGCCTACACTGCTCGCCTGGTGGGGAGGCCGTCCCCCTGCGCCCCTCGGGACAGGCCACATTGCTGCCCGCCTTCACCTTGCCATCGACCTTGACCTAGGAGGTCCTGGTGAGGTCAGGACAGGGGTGCCCCATCTCCTCAGCCCCCTCAGCTGTGAGCCGGGCCCTTCGGAGGCCTGACCGTCCCCCGCCAGCCGGGGGAGAGCTCCCAGTGCTGGCCAGGTGCCGGCTCGGCAAGCTCCGAGCCAGTGAGTCATCGCTCCTGCTGTGCAGGCGCAGTCCGCTGGCGCGCAGCTCGCTCAAGTGCAGGCGGAAACCACCCTTTGTGTTTTCTGTAGAAGAGTGAGCTGCATGAATGTTTAGCCAGGTGCTAGAAAGGGCCAGTTATACGGTAACTCGGCCACGGCCACCACGGTTGAGGACAGTCCACGGTCCTGAGCATGGCGGGCCCAGGCACCCCGACCACCGGTGCCACTCAGTGAAATCGGGGGCCGGCTCTGCCCTCCTTGGGGCAGGAAGGTGGTTTTCTGGGCTTTCAAGTGCCAAAGTCACTTGGCACTCATGGTGGCTATTCTCATGGGCCGGTCGCCTCTACGCTCCACAGAAAGAATCTGGAGGCGTAAGTTAAACTGGACTTTCTGAGAATCCCCGGGCAGAGGGGGGACCTGGGTCCTGGAGCCGTGTCCCCCCCATTCGGACGCCCCAGTGCCCTGTCCCTGTCCCCCTGCCTCTTGTCCAGCAGTGACCACAGAGTTGAGGCCCGCCGAGCCCACTGTGAGCCTCCAAACACCGGGGCGTGTCCAGGCCTCTGCCCACACCTGGACGCCGTCACCTTCGGAAACCCCGGGGGCAGTGTGGGTGGCCGGCTCACAGCCCTCCAGGCTGGGCCTGCCTGGGACCCCCAGTGCCGCACCACTCCGCCTCCCCCCTCCCCTCCTCCTCTCTCTGAACCTTTCCCACCCCCACTGTGCCAACATGGAGCAGTACCCCGTCCATGCGCTGCCCCCGGGGCATGCGGAGAGGACTCTGGGGGTGTGACCTGGGGGCTCATCCGGTCATCCCACCCCGACCAGCGCCTTGTTCACAGATTTGGTGTATTTGCAAGTTGTTGGAAATGCAGGTTCGTGGGCATAACGCGTACTGGTCTAAATAAATCGCCATTTCATACTCTCGGCCTAAACGTTGTCTGGATGCAGAGGGCTGAGCAGACGGGGGAGCCTCGGTCACTCAGGGCGGCGTGGACTGTGGTTCTGGCTGGGGGGCGGTTCTCTGAAGTCATGACGCCACGTTGCTGTGTCCACGGAACCCAGGGTGTGGTGAGAGGCCCCGTGAAGGGCAGGCCATGGCCGGCCTTGGGCTCAGGGCCGTGGCGCCCTGGTGAGGGCAGGTGGCTGGGCAGGGGCTACACCCTCCCCTCTCCTTCTCGCTCCCCCTCCCACTCAGAAGGGAATCGCTGGAAGCGTGTCCACCGTGGCCCACGCCTCTGGGTCGCACATATTTTGGACTGTGTGAGACAGCGTCTGGGGAAATGCGGACTCAAATCCAGGCCCCCCGCCCGTCCCGGAGGTATCCACTGGGCGTCCGCAGGTCTGGGAGCCTCAGTCTACTGCGTCAGCCCGTCCCCCTCCATCCCACCGCACTCATCCCGCCGTCTGGCTGAGCCCGCCCCTCCCCGTGACTGTGGGCGCCCCACCATCCCACCCGCCGCCTGAAGTGCCAGTGGGTGCCGGGGAGCAAGAGGACCCCCTCCCAGCCCCAGCCCTGACCCCTGACCCTTACGCCCCCCGGGGAGCCCCTCTGAGACACCTGCGGTGGGTGCGGGTGGGGGGGTGCCCGCAGGGGTGAGGTGGACCTGCAGCTCGTGTGCTCCTCCCCAGAAGAGGGACGTGTGCCACCAGCCAGAGGTTTACACTCAGTCTCCACACGACCACGCTGCCCTTCCGTGTGGTGAGCGCACCGCGCACCTCCACGGCCACAGCGAGGACAGCCTGGCGGCGGCGCCCCTGACCAGCCGCCCGAGGACACAGCCGCGCGGTGCAGATCGCACCTGGGGGAGCCCACTCATGTAACATTCTCAAGGTGACAAAGCGGTATCAGAGGAGGAGAGATGGGGACGGGAGGGACCCTCCCTGACCCGTCGGCATCCCGCCGTGACGTGCACGAGGTATCCGCGGGAGGCCACCGTCAGCGGAAAGTGGGCGGGGTGCACTCCTCACTGCGACACGTGAGGCTACACTTGTCTCACAATCAGTTGATGAGAAAGTCAATGATTTTCATAAAACGACCAGCCGTGCCCCGGTCCCGGGAACCCTGTGGCGGCCCCGACAGGGAGAGGGGCGTCACACCGGCCGGGCCGGCCATCTGCCTGGGGCAGGAGCCGAGGGTGGGCCGGAGGCCGCGGGGTCAGGGAGCAGCCAGTTAGAGCGGGAGCCTGGCCGAGTTACCAATTAACTGGCTTCACTGGGTTTCCTTTAAATAATGACAACGTACACAGAGGGGGGACCGTGCAGGTTGCATGGAGCCGAGGCAGGAGCGAGCGGCGGGCATGGCGTGTGCCCCGGGACCAGACCCGCTGGGGGCCGGCGGCGGGGATGGGAGGCCCAGGTGGGACAACAGGCTGCAGTATCTCCTGAGCTGCATCGGGTTCGCCGTGGGCCTGGGCAACATCTGGAGGTTCCCGTACCTGTGCCAGACCTACGGGGGAGGTGAGCCGGCGGCGGCCGTGCGGGCCCCGTTCCCGGGGGGTGACCGACTCTCCGCAACCCAGAGCATCCCGGCCTTCCGAGGGGGGCTTTCCACACGCCGCCCTTCCCGGAGCTCAAAAGTCCGAGGCGTCGCCCACAGCCCTCTCGAGTTGACACAGAGAGTCGCCCAGGCCTGGCTGGTCCTTTTCTGGGGTCCGACCGTGGCCCCGTCTGGGCCCAGCGTCAGGTCAACGTGCCCTCAAGCCTCCTTCTGCACCTGGAAGACCCGAGGGCCCCCGAAGCTCCCACAGGGCCATCTTCCTGGGTCCACCAGGCCCCCGGTTGGCAACGTGGGGGGCGTCTCCTTCGGGGGAGATTACCCACTTGGCAACAGGGAGTCCCCCCTCCCCCCAAAGATAGCTCTTCACTCTCCCGTCTTCTGTCTTCTGTGAGTTCCCTCCATCCTCTAACCCCTCAGCAACGCGGGGCTTGGCGCCATCCTGAACACACGCCTTCTTCTTCTCCACTTTCTGAGCGGATGGGACAGGTTCTCGTCGCCTCCAGAACCCCTCAGCTGGCAACTCGGGGGCTCTCGCAGAGAGCAGTCCCAGGCCCTCGCCCCCGCCTGGAGGTCGGATGGGGCTCGAGCGCCACTCTAATCACATGGTTGGGTCCTCCTGTGGCCAGCAGCCACCCCCGAATGGGCTCGGATTTTATCTAAGCCGAGGTCGGCACACTTTCTGGGTAGGGCTGACAGGCGCCCTGCGCACAGTGGTCCTAACTGCGTGGCCTCCGGCCTGTGGTCACGGACCTGCTCCTTCGGTTCTCCCCCGGGCACGGCAGACCTGGCCGCACAGCTTAGCTACAGAGACAAACGCCCCTCCCCTCCCCTCCCCTCCCTGCCCCTCCCCCCAGGGGCTCCCTGCCACACTGACCTCCACCAGCACCTACAGCCCTGCCGGGCTGGGACCCTCCCCACAGAGCAGGGGGTCCATGTGCCCGGGCCTGGAGCCCGCATGCCCTTTCCAGACGGGGTCAAACCCCCAGGAGCCAGAGCCCCCCACCAACGGCCAGGCCTCCACTTCCAAGGCCTGTGTGGCTGCCACCCTCTGTCTATCCTTTCCATGGTGCCCGTGTGTGCCCGAGGCCCGAGGGTGGCTGGAGGGCCCACATGCCCACGCGAGGCCGCACAGTGCAGGCTGGGTGAGAGGAAGGGGCGGCGGGGGCGGGAGGGCTGGCCTCTGAGTGGCACTTCTCCCTACCAGGAGCTCTCTGGGTGGTCGGGCTTTATTCACGCCCTTATCCTTGGGGTGTCTAGGGTGTCCAGGGAGGCCGAGTGTCCCCAGAATTCTGGTTGTCCCCGGGGCGTCCAGGGAGGCCAAAGTGTCCCCAGAATTCCACGTCGTACTTCCCTGCTCCCTGGCCCATTCGCTGCTGCCTCGATGCCCCCAGCAGGCACTGCTTTGCCCCAAACACCGGAGCCCTGTGCAGAAGCGGATGTGGGCTGAGGGCTCCGTGGCTGCCCGCCCTGTCCAGGGCCCCGACTTGGCGTCAAAACATCTGATGGTGACACAAGAAACCAGGTGGAGGCCGCAGTAATGCAAGAAAGCCCGGGGCTCGTGGGGAGAGTCCGTGTCAGCCGAGCCGGCAGACGCAGGGAGCGTGGCCACTGACCTGCACCCCTTTCAGTTCCCTGGGGTGTCTGGGGCCCGTGCATGCAGCGGGGAGGAAGGCGGTCAGTCCTGGAGCGTCTAAGGGCCAGCGTGTCCACAGACCGCAGCTCCCGTTGCAGCGGGACTGACTGGGGAGGAGGAAACCTCTGGGGCCTCCCTTCCCCCAACAGCATGAGAGCATCCACGAGTCCAGGGAAACCGCCGTCTCCCCACAGTGCCCCCCAGGCGACCAGGTTGGGCCCTGGGGCTGTGGGCTCCGGGAGAGGCCGGGCCCCTCACTCCTCGGCCCCGTGGCTTTTCTGCTCCTTCCATGGCTGGCTCACCGTGAGGAGAGGCGTGGCTCCCCCGTCCATGGGGGGGGGAGCTCTGCACGCTCCCATGGGGGGACCGCGGAGGCCCCTGCCCCACACCTCCCGGCGTCAGGACCGGGGAGCAGAGGCCATGCTCAGCCCAAGGCTTGGTGAGACGGGTCCCAGTCCGCACTCAGGCGGGACGTGGCCCTTCTCCAGCATTCTCCCCGGAGCACAGACCAGCTCCATGCCGCAGGAGGGCCCGTAACCGGGGTTCGGGGTGTCCCTGTAAGGATAAGACTGCCCTTTGTGGCAGGAAACCCACCACTGCAGTATCACAAGGTGGGACGACTTGAAACGGCGGCAAACCCGGGGTCTGACGTGCAGGCCCGCGTCCCTCTCGGGAGGCCGCGGGCACTCCTCCCCGAGCCCCGGGCCCCGCCGGGCAGACGGTGACTCTCCGTCGACCACTGTGTCTTTGCAGGGGCCTTCCTCATCCCCTACCTCCTCGCCCTGGTCCTCGAGGGGATCCCGCTCTTCCACATCGAGCTGGCCATCGGCCAGCGCCTGCGGAGAGGCAGCATCGGCGTGTGGAGGGCCATCTCGCCCTACCTGGGAGGAGTGGGTAGGCTGTCCCCTGCTGGAGTGGCCGGGAGGGCGGGAGACCACAGGTCCCGTGCGAGCTTGGTGCCAGCTCGTCACCCCAGGCCACACTTGGTGGCCTTAAGCCTGCATAAAGGGTGCCCTGACGTGATGGGGACATGACGGGGCAGGACATACACGTGACGTGACGGGAGGGCAGGACACGTGTGTGGTGGCGCCCCTGCAGGAGCGGGGAACTCTGGCCATGGTCCCGTGCCAGGAGGCCATTTTGTTCCCCCAAAGCCCAAGCAGGGACCTGGGTGGGGGCGGTGTGTGGGGTGAGCCCGGGGTGCACGAGGAGGAGGCGGCAGGCCCTGCCCCATGAGCAGCAGCGAGCTGTCCCTGGTCACTCGGGTGTGTGCCCCACAGGCGCCAGGCCCACACATCCTGGGAGCATGCGGGTGCCCAGGGGACCCGGGCAGAGGGAGGGCCTGGGCCTGGAATGCCCGTGAGGTGGGCACTGCGGGGGAGGGAGGACGAGCGACACCTCTGGGTCTGTGACGCACCCCGTAAGGTGGCTACAGGGCTGCCCGCAGGCCTTGCCGGGAAGCCGTCGGAGAGGCAGACCGCAGGGAAGCTGAGGGTGGTGTTGCGTGGCTGTGAAAACGGCGTGTTGCCCTCGAGTGCACGTGGCCAGATGCAGGCCAGCTGGGGGGTGGGCAGCGGGAGGCCTCGGGAATGACAGGGGGCAGGCCAGAGGGGGGGGCGGGCAGCAGGAGGCCTCGGGGATGACAGGGGGCAGGAACCGTGTGGCCAGAAAGCAAGTGAGGCACTGACCACCGCCTGTCCGCAGGGCTGGGCTGCTTCACCGTGTCCTTCCTGGTCAGCCTGTACTACAACACCGTCCTGACGTGGGTGCTGTGGTATTTCCTCAACTCCTTCCAGAACCCGCTCCCCTGGGGCTCCTGCCCACTGGACCTCAACCGCACAGGTAGTGCTGAGGCCTGAGAGGCTCAGCGTCCTGCCTCCATGGGGCCCACGGCTCCCGTGAGCACCACCTTTGAAACCCCACTCTCACGCCACTGAATCCGACCCCTGACGCACCCAGGGCCCCCAGAGACCCTGTGTATTCACAGCACAGCTGCGTGCATGCCCAGTGACAAGAGGGTGAGCGGGCAGGACCTTGGCTCTTGCTGACTTAAGTCCAGACCCGAGCCAAGTGCTTCGTGGGGGGAGACTGTCGAAGCACAGAAACAGCTGCTGTTTCCCAGTTTGCTTGTCCAGCTTGACCCTCCTTCCCTTCCTGCCTCTGCGGACACTGACTTGAGTTTGGCACGTTCTGAACGAGGCCACCCTGGGGGGCGGGTCTGGGCCCAGAAGCTCCCCGAGTCAGCCCTCTAGACCCTGGCTGGACACCCTGGGCAGCGGAGGGCACGGGTCCTGCCTGCCGTGCTCGGCGCACAGCCAGCAGCCCCAAGACGAATTATCTGCAGACTGCACTCCTGGGCGGAGGCCTGCGGAGCCCAAGTTCAGGCCTGAGCCCTGTGGCTGGCCCTTGACAGGCCCCTCCGGGTTCCAGGGTTCGAGGCAGAGTGCCAGGCCAGCAGCACCGTGAGCTACTTCTGGTACCGGCAGACGCTGAACATCACGGCCGACATCAGCGACAGCGGCTCCATCCAGTGGCGGCTGCTGGCCTGCTTGGCTGCGTCTTGGGTGGTCGTGTACCTGTGTGTCATCAGAGGCATCGAATCCACGGGGAAGGTGAGCCCCTGGGCGGGCCCCACTGCCTGGCTCCCTTCAGCTCCGTGTTCACACTTGGGCTTAGGGGCTCTGCTGGGAGGGTGCAGGTGTGAGGAGCGTGTCACTCTGTTCACATGGCAGGTTTTTTCTTTTCTTTTCCTTTTAACCTGTTTGGGTCTCTATGTTTAAGTGTGTTTCTTGTCGACACACACAGTTTGGGTCTTGCTCTTTTATCCGAGTTGGCAGTCCCTGCCCTTGTTCAGCTGTTTAGACCATTTACATTTAATGTGACTATGAATCTGGTGTCAGTCTACCGTGCTGATTTTGTTTCCCACTGGTCCCCTCTGTTCTCCATCCCTGTTTCTCCTGTTCCCCGGGGATTTCTTGTGACGCCTGTCCACGTCCTGTGCCAGCTTCTCAGCGGTGACTGTTTAGTCTCAGGGATGGATCAGGGGCTCGGCCATCAGCCCCTCTGGGAGTGATGCAGGAGGCCCTCGCTCGGGCTGCACTGCCTCGCTCTGCTTTCCTGGGGCGGGCATACGCTTCACACACACTGTGCTGTGAGCAGCAGGTGTGTGGCCGGCTGTTGTTTTCAACAGCTTTCACCTTGTAGCAATACTCACGTGGTTTCTAAGCAGAGAGGACCCGGGGAGGCCTGGGCCCACAGCCCGCCTCGAGTGCTCGCCCTCTCTTCTCTGGGGGCGCAGACAGGCCCAGCACGTCACACATCCTCCCTTACAATGCCTGCGACGGGGCTCCCGACACACGGCTGGGCCCTTTCACGCAGATTCCAGCCTGTGCACGTGCCTGCACACTTCCTCAGCCGGGTGCGAGAATTATAGTTACTCTCACGTGAGCGTGAGTGACTTACAGGACCAGAAAGACTGAATTAGACCAAAGCAACCATTAGGCCCAACAAGCCAGCCAGAAATTCCAAGTAACCCCATGGTGGACGCCCCTGGAGAGGCGCCGGGCCACTCCCCAGTCAGTCCGTGCTCGGGGACTTGGGGGCGGTGGGGAGGGAAGAGTGTCCATCGTCTGCGGATTCCTTTTGTGCAGACCCCTGACCACGCCTGACTGGGCACTGGTCCTAGGCTGGGGAGAGGGGTGTGCCTGGGTGTGTGCTCCCTGCAAAGCAGCTACCTGTGGGCACCAGGGTGGGGAGGAGGGGGGCCCATGCCCCGTGGGGACCGTGCCCACCCACAGGCATAAGTGCGTACGTGAACCTGCATGTGACAGTCCCCGTGAGCCTCACACCCCCAGGCCCTGCCCCACCCCTGCCCGAATCCCAGATGAGTGACAGGAGCCTGGTCATGGAGGCGTTTACGGCAGGTCTGCCTCTTAAAGGTTTTATATGCAACAGATGCCACTGCAAGGTCTAACAATTTGCTCTTTTTTTTTTTAAGGCAATTTATTTCACAGCCCTGTTCCCTTACCTGGTCCTGACGATCTTCCTTATCAGAGGACTCACCCTGCCCGGGGCAGTCAAAGGGTTAACCTACCTGTTCACTCCAGATGTGAGTTGGTCTGAATCAAAGTCTGGGCTCCTGGAAACCCCCGAGTCAGAGCCAGAGCCCAGCCCGGGTCACTCCACCTCCTGGCCGTGTGAATGGCTGTGAACCCCGGGCCAGGGCACCCAGGGCCGTGTGGGGGTGAGGGCACGGAGCGGGGTGCCATGGAGTCTCAGGGAGGAGGGCAAGGTCAGAGTGTGGGGAGCAGAGGAGCACTTGGTTTGTAACACGTGGACCTTGGTGCCTGAGGGATGTTGCAGGTGGGGTTCAGAGAAGCCAGCCGGGGCCCCAGATGTCCCCACACCAGGTGAGGATCCATGGGACCCACAGCCTGCCCACCACAGTCCGCACCCCTCCTAGACCACTCCACGCTCCCTGGGACCCCAGCGTCCCCTGGGAGTTTCCAGAAGCTGCACAGGGCGTCCATCCCCCGCAGCAGAAACGCTGGGCACCGCGTGCACGTGGAGCTGCCCGGGGCCCTTCAGGTCACTCGGCACCACCATGTCTGAGAGGAGCAGACACGCACCCAGGTCTTGTCACCCAGACCTTTTCTCAGCCCTGAGAGGCCCGCCAGCCGCGATCTCAGAGCCCGTGTGTCCCACGCAGACAGGAGCCGTGGGCTCTGTGGTCAGGGTGGTTTGTCTGCTGCACACGGCCCCCCCCCCATGTCTTTCCAGGTGCGGGTCCTCCAGAACCCCCGGGTGTGGCTGGACGCAGCCACGCAGATATTCTTCTCCCTGTCCCTGGCCTTCGGAGGACACATCGCTTTTGCAAGTTACAACCCACCCAGGTAGGGGCTGGACCCAGGGCGGGTTCCGGGCCTCGTGTCCCCAAGTTTCTTGGAGCAGCACAAAGCGCCCCCATGGGGACATCCCGTGTGGGAGGAGAGCGACCTGCTGGGAACTTGTCATCAGGACAAACTCACGGGGATTCCTGCCAGTCCCTCAGCCATCCCGAGGGCTGGCAGTTAGGGCCCCTTCCTTACAGCAGCTTCTAGCGTGTTCCAGAGGAAGAGTGCCCAGATAACCAATCCCAGGAACCAACCAACAGGGACCACGTGTGTCACACACGAGGCCATAAAAGTGGAAATACAGTGTGTGTCAGCTTCCCCGGTCACTTACGATAGACACAGGGCTCCCACCTCGAGGGGGGAGACGGGGTGTTCCGGTATCGAGCACCACCCGCCGCATCAAAAACCAGGCAGCCGTGAGGCGCCGTGACCCTCTAAACAAACACGGTCCCAGGCTGCGTCAGAGCCTCTCCCCTCAGAGGCACAGGGCTGGGGACGCAGGCGGTGGGCCCAGGGTGCTTCACACGACAGCTGCTGTCAGTGACCACCCCAGCCTCCTCCAAGGCGCTTGTGTGCTCTCCTGTGGAGACCGTTTCGGCAAGGCCTGCTCCACAGTGCTCAAGGTCACCCTCTGCTCCCTGCGTCCAGGCCTTGGGGGCAGGGCGGGGGCTGAGGGCTTGGACTATCCACACCCCTGAGCTGGGGTGGGCCGGGAGAGCATTGGGGGAGGGATCAGTGGGGAAGGGGTTAGCAGGGAGGGGTCAGCGGGGAGGTGTGGTCAGGGAGGGGTCGGTGAAGAGGGGTCAGCGGGGAGGGGACCACGGAAGAGTCTGAACGGGTCCCGAGACCGCCGGGAACAGCGCCAGTGCTCAGGGCCACCAGCATGCCAGCTCCCCATGCAGGGTGGGGTGGGGAGACGCGGGGGGTGGCCCTGAGCGCTGGCGCAATGTGCACGTGTCTGCCAGGAACAACTGTGAGAGGGACGCGGTGATCATCGCCCTGGTCAACAGCATGACCTCCCTCTACGCGTCTATTGCTACGTTTTCCGTTTTGGGATTCAAGGCGGCCAATGACCATGGGCATTGCCTGGACAGGTGAGCACGGTGCCCATGGTGGCTCTGCGAAGCACCCACGGGGCACGGCCTTCTGACGCTGCCTGGCGCTCTCGGGGCCCCACACGACCACCATTTATTCCCCTAGGGAGTGAGGCCGAGGGTCCCCAGAAGCTCTCGCCCACCCACAGCCTAGAACGTGACCCGATACGGACGTGGGGTCTTTGGCAGATGTGGGTTAAGACGAGGACGTGCCGAGTGAGGACCTGACCCAACGCGCGGGCTCCTCGTGAGAAGCAGGCAGGGGTGCGTGTGTGCACACACACGCACGCACACACACACACACACACACACAGGAGGCCATGTGACAAGGGAGATGGGTTGGAGGAATGTGGCCACAAGCCCAGGGACACCTGGGGCACCAGGGGCTGGAAGAGGAGGGACAGACCCTCCCCTGGAGCCTCGGGAGGGTGCCCAGCCCTGCCCACGCCCCCCCCGACCCCCCCCACCCCTGCCTGGGCCTCCGGCCGCAGAGCTGAGGGAGAATTAATGTTGCTTTGAGGCTCTCTGTCCGTGGTCATTTGCCACAACAGCCCAGGACACCGAGGCCCTCAGGACGGCCCTCACATGTGGAACTACCACATCGATGGCCTGGTTCTGCTAAGGCTGCTGATTCTAGCCTGCAAATCGCAGTGGCTCATGTGTCAGAACCCACAGGTACACCCTCTACGATGCTGCCGAGCGTCCACAGCGCCCAGGGCGGCCCCATAACCAGGCCACTGTCGACGGTGACACCTGTTTTGACCACGCTTAGGCCACGCGGCGGGGGGGGGGGGCGACAGAGCAGCTGCACCATGCAGAGCCTGAGCTTGCACACAGCGGGGTACGTGTACCCTGGGGAATGTTCCAGGGGTTGCAGCGCCCATGTGATGAACAGTGTGAGCCCCACTGGGGACGGCGGAGGCAGTACTTCCAGCTGTTTCCACGGAGCACCGTGAGCACGTGTTGGTCCGTGGACACTGCCCACGGTGGCGGCAGTGGCTCAGGCAGGGCTGATGCGGCTCCTGTGAGTCCCAGCTCGGCCGCCTGGCCCCTGGGACACCAGACAGCACTTGAGCACAGCACTCGGGGGACGTTTTAAATAGCACCGCAAAGAGCACAGAAGTGCGATGGCAACGGCACCAAGCAAACCGCGGGGCTGCTTGTGGGCGGCGGGAGGGGCGAGCGGACATGGGGTGTCGAGTGCTGCCCCCGGCTCCTGGTGACTCTGCACCTGGCCGCTGCCAGCCCCGGAAGCAGCACGCGTCCTCCTGTCAGGGTCACAGATGCACTGCGGCACACAGGCGGACTGAAGCATTCGGGGACACCCATGGGCCTGTGTTTGAGCCTGGAGCCTTGAAGGCGGGGAGTGGCTGACGAAGGCAGCGGGTGGACGCAAAGCAGGGGCCGCAGTTCTTCCGAAACACTTCCAGGGCGCCACCCTGGGGCCCAGGTCGAGGAGGCCAGGGCGCTGCCACCGCCCCGCTGTGGCCCTTGGGGAGCGTCCCCACAGGCCCGGTCCCTCTCCCGCAGGAGATAACTAAGCAACCCCAGCCGAGCGCTGCCGTCCCCTGGGTGTCTCCGGGACGCGGGCGCCAGCCTAGCAGGCACCGGCCTGTGTCTCTGCAGAAACATCCTCCAGCTCATCAACACGTTTGATCTCCCGGACCAGAGTGTCTCCAGGGATGACTATGCCACTGTCCTCGTGCACCTGAACACCACCCAGCCCGAGAGGGCGGCCCGGCTCCGCCTGGAGTCCTGCCGCCTGGAGGACTTTCTGGACAAGGTACCTGAGGGGCCGCAACCTTCTCCACGGACCTGGGCCAGACCGGCCTGCAGGCCGTGAATGAAGGACACTGGGCCAACCCCGTGCCTCGGCTGGGCTCGGCTTCCAGAAAACCCGTGGCCTCAAATGCAGTGTGTCTGATGGGGGCAGCAGGCCAGGCCCAGGCGGGCCCAGGACACCTGCTGTCACTGGTGCACAGAGACCGGGTCACGTGGCTGGGGTGGGCCGTCAGAAGGCGCGTTCTCCGGGCAGTTGACGGCACCCGAGCCCAATGCCCTGGGGCCTGCAGTCACCAGCTAGCTGCTGGGTATTAAAGAGGTTCCATCCCCTCAGGGGCACGCCTGAGGCCGGTCGTGCAGCCAGCCAGGGCAGGGCCACTGCTTTTCCTCGGGGTGTCAGTTGCCCGTATGTCACCGCCTGGGGCTTGCCCTCGTGTGTGTTGCAGAGCGCCTCCGGCACGGGGCTGGCCTTCATCATCTTCACGGAGGCCATCCTGCACATGCCGGGGGCCCCCGGCTGGGCCGTGCTCTTCTTTGGGATGCTGTTCACCTTGGGCCTGTCCTCCATGTTCGGGAACATGGAAGGCATCATCACGCCACTGCTGGATATGGGGGTCACGCACAGGTCCGTCCCCAAGGAGGTCCTGACTGGTGAGTGCACAGGCCTGTCCTCCTGTCCTCCCGCCCACCGTCCAGTACCCTTTGTCCATGAGGACTCCGGGGCTGTGGCCTTGTCACCTCTCAGGGCTGGTCATGGTGGCTCTCCGCCTGACCCGACACCCCATGAGGTTCAGCAAGGGACACCCGGGGGTTAGGCGGGGGCAGACCAGGGGCCACTCCCAGCGCTGCTCACTGACGCCAAGCCGCCATCCCGTCGATGCCCTCCTGTCGATGGCCACGGTGCGGCGCCATGGCGGGAGGGAGGAACAGACGAGGAGAGGGGGTGCGCCGGCCAGGGTGGGGGCCGAGGGGGCCGAGCGCCACTCAGACCCGGGCCGCCGTTCCCCCAGGGCTGGTCTGCCTGGTGTGCTTCCTCTCGGCCATCTGCTTCACACTGCAGTCGGGAAACTACTGGCTGGAGATTTTTGACAACTACGCTGCTCCTCTGAACCTGATGGTCTTGGCGTTCTTCGAAGTGGTCGGGGTCGCTTATGTTTATGGGATGCAGCGGTGAGTGAGTGGCCCCTGGGGGCCCCACCCTCTGCTCCCTGAGTCCCCGATAGTTATGGGCCTGGCGGCAGCCGGTCCCCTTAGCAGCACAGGACACTCCGGTACCGTCGGAGTCCCTCCCAAAACAAACTCAGGGTGGCGCCCGAAGCTCCAAAGCGCCCTGGGGACCCTGCTCCACCTGGCTGCGTGAGCCTTTAGCCTGTGGGCGGGGGTGGGGGTGGGGGCAAGATGGCTCGTCTCCAACCATGCAGGGCAGATTCCTCAAGTCCAAGGACAAGTGGACACCAAGGCAGTAGCAGGGCCCCATCCTAGAGGCCTCTGAGAACGGCTGGAGCTGGTCCCGCCATCCCCACCTGCCTTGGCCTACTGCACACCTAGACTCACACCTGCACACACCTACCACATTGTCGCTCACGCGTCACACCCCCATCACACCTGCACTCACATCTCTCATACCTCTCAACGTGCACACACCTGTCACCTGCACACACACCTGCACTCATATCTGCACACACCTGTGCTCACACTTGTACTCACACCCATCACACCTGTACCCACACCTGTCACACCTGCACTCACACCTGTACCCACATCTGTCACACTCGTACTCACACCTGTCCCACCTACACTCACAGCTGCCACACATGTCACACCTGTCCCCACATCTGTCACACTTGCACTCACCTCTCATATTGGTCAGTGTGCACTCATATCTGTTGCTCACACCTGCCACACCTGGACTCACAGTTGCCACACACGTCACACCTGCATTCACACTTGTACTCACACCTATACTCACATCTGTCACACACCTGTCACTCATACCTGTCAGTCTCACCTGTCACACACCTGTTACCCCAACCGTAGCCCTGATCAGAGAGTCTCAGAAGTTGTGGCCTCTGTCCTTGTTCCTCAAAGGGTCTTCGGAGGCCAGGTGTGCCAGCGCCTTCACCACTGCTCTGTGGGCATGTGGGTCAGGTCTCGCCTCAAGGTGGGACGCTGGCCACCTGGAGAGGCAGGAGCAGGACTGGCCCAGCAATGAAGGGAGACACAATGAGCCCTGGGCAGAAGCCGGGGGGAGGGAGGGCGGTCTCAGAAGGAGACACTCGGGTCCTGCTGCAAATCCTGTGTCCTCATCCCTGGGGCCCTGACAGGCGCTAGGCCTGGCGTCTCCCACCCTCCCACAGTTGGGACCCTGGAGACCCCACTGCCTGCACTCTCTCTCACACCTAGAGCCTCCCTCAGGGGCAGGTCTGCAGGGCCTTCCTGGGGCAACTTACCAGGGGCCAGGTCGGCCTCCTTCCTGGGGTTGGCAGAGGCTGGGAAGCCCCAGGAGTCCCACCTGCCCAGCCCTCTCCCTCCGCTGGACGACCTGATTGCTTGGGCCTTTCCCACACATGACTGGGCGGGTTGAGTCCTTGTCAGGGCCCGAGAGCACCACCCCACCTGGTGGCTGCTCAGAAAGGCCAGAGTGGAGGTGGGGGATGGTCCCTGGGGCCACATTTCACCGAGCCTGGGTGAAGGCCTCTGGCTGAGACTGAACCCAGTGTCTCTGGGGCAGGTTCAGCGATGACATAGAGTGCATGACTGGGAGGCGGCCTGGCCTCTACTGGCAAGGGACCTGGAAAGTCATCAGCCCGCTGATGCTGCTCGCCATCTTCGTGGCCTACGTGGCCATCCTGGCCTGGAAACCGCGTGGCTACAAGGCCTGGGACACCCAATATGTACGTCCTCGGGGGGGCCTGGCCTGGTGCTTCCCTGGTGCCGCCCTAAGTGACCTTGTGGGCCTCCTTCGCTGAGACCCCAGGCCGCTGGACCTCCAGCGTTCCGTGGAGCATCAGAGCTGTGGGCCCTGGTCAGTTGGGCGGGGGGACCAGAGCAGTCCTCGGATCCCTGGAGCAGCTCACGCAGGGACACGGCCTTGAGCCATACCTCGCACCCGCCTTGGGGCCGGCCCACAGGTGCCCACTCCTGGTCTGAGTGGAGCGAAGGTGTGCAGGGGGCACGTCACTGAGCTGCCACCGAGCGGGGTGAGAACAGAACACGTCGCTCCCTGGGGCCAGCCCTTGTCCCTTGGGCTGTGCTCTGAGCCGTGTGGCCCTGGCCAGCCACCACATCTGGCCCCTCAAAATCTCGTCTGTGCCGTGCGCCTTCTCTGGAGTGTGGAGGTGATTCCGTCCCAGGCCCTTGTTAGAAAGGGCACAGGCCCCACGTGGCCAGGCGCTGCCGAAGGAGCGGCTGCACCATACTTCTCAAGAACGTTCATGTATTTTGTCCTACCAAATTCACCCAGTAGTGCCTCATGTTGACCTCAAAAGAGGTGCCCGAAGTCAGGTGGGTGGTGTCGCCCCTCTTACAGAAAAGGGAGCAGGGGGCACAGGGTCTGTCCACGTCCAGCAGGTCAGGCCGAGGCAGCCCTGGGGCAGAGCGGCCCCTCAGGGTGGTGGGAAGCTCTCTGTGGGGCACGGTGCCCTGAACCCGGTCCTGAGTCTCAGATCCCCAGTCCCCACGAGACTTCAGGGCTTCGTACTGTCCCCCTGCTGAGAGGAGGTGGGGTGAGGCCGCCCCACACTTCTCACAGCTGCTGTGGCCTCGTGTCCCTCCAGGTGCAGTTCCCCTCGAGGCAGGAGAAGTCCTACCCCGGCTGGGTACAGGCGGCCTGTGTCCTCCTGTGCTTTTTGCCCACACTGTGGGTCCCAGGTGTGGCGCTGGCCCAGCTGCTCGCCAAGTACAGACGGAAGAAGGACACCTGGCAGGACAGGTGCCCAAAGCTGCAGGGTGGAGGGGCCTGCTGAGGGCTGGCCAGGGGGTGGTGGGGAGGGCCAGCCCGTGTGCCATGTGCTCCGATTACACCAGCCCCGATCCTGAGCAGGCCTGTGGTTGCTGCTTCCCAACACCGTTGCGCTCCCCAGCCCGGCTCCGTCACCATGGTCCACACTGTACTCCAAACGGGAGAGAGCCTGGTGTCCAGCTCCTGGGGCCTTGCCTCCTGGGTGGCCAGATGCTGCGCCCAGCGAGTGCATCCATGGGCATAAGGGCGGGCGAGCTTGTGCAGACGTCTCCAGGTCTGTGCAGCCGAGGGCCTGGCGCCACGAAAGCTAAGGGAGCCTGAAGGGTGAACTCCAAAGAAAAGCGGGGGCTGTCCCCACGGTGAGCTCGAAGGGAAGCTCCCAGAGGAGCCCCTTTCTGTGTCTGGAGCACTTGGGTTGTGGGAGGGTTCTGCTGTGACTGATGTGCAGGGAACCCTCACAGAGCAATGGCCCAGCCACTCCCATCCCCAGACGGGTCCTCCCCGCGTGAGCACAGCGGAGGCTGGGGTCTGGCTGGAGCCACAGCCAGCACTAGGGGGTGCTGGCCGCTCTCCTGACCTTTATGAGAAACACTACTCTTTGTTCTTGAAACATTTTCTCAGAGACTCACATATGTGTCAAGAAAGTACAGAAAGGCTGATTATCACTCAGGTTCCTACTGTTTCCAGAGGAAAGTGCTGCCACTCACTCCACACCAAGCCTCCCGCAGCCTCCGTTCAGGGGCGCCTCTTCATCTCCCAGCTCCAGCAAGCTCACTGCCTCCACCTGCCCTCCTGTGCACCCCTTCCTTCCATCCATCCATCCGTTTCCTTCCTACCTCCCCCCATCTATCCATCCATCCATCCATCATCTGTCTATCCATCCATCTGCCCATTTATGTTTCCTCTCTCTATCCCCTCCTTCCATCCATCCGTTTCCTCCCTGCCTCCCATCTATCCATCCATCCATCCATCCATCCATCCATCTGCCCATCTATCCATCCGTTTTCTCCCACCACCCCCTCCTTCCATCCATCCGTTTCCTCCCTGCTTCCTCATCTATCCATCCAACCATCCATCCACCCATCCATCCATCGATTTCCTCTCTCCCTCCCACATCCATTCATCTATCCATCATCCATCAATCCAACCACCTATCCATCCATCCAGCTACTCCCTCCCTCTTCCATCCATCCATCCCTCCCTAATCCATCCACCCATCTCCTCCCTCCCTCATCCATCCACCCATCATCCATCCAACCACCCATTTCCTCCCTCCCTTCTCCATCCCTCCTCTCTCAGCCCATCCATCTATCCATTTCCTCTCTCCCTCCCCCATCTCTCCCCCTCCATTTTTTAAAAATATTTGTTTATTTTTGAGAGAGAGAGTGTGAGAGTAGGGGAGGGGTAAAGAAGGAGGGAGAGAGAGAATCCCAAGCAGGCTCCGCACTCAGCATGGAGCTCAATGTGGAGTTCAATCCCAGGACCCTGGGATCATGACCTGAGCTGAGATCAAGAATCAGATGCCTACCCAACTGAGCCAGCCAGGTGCCTCTCTCCCTCCTTTTCTATCCATCCAATTCCTCCTTTCCTCCATCCATCCATCCATTTCCTTCCTCTCCTCCTCTCCGTCTCTCCCTCCTCTGACAACACTGTGAACCGGGCATCAGATCTAAGGAGCTGGGCCCTGACACACAGGCTTGCTTCTGACTGGCCACAGGAGACCGTGTATGTCCTTAATGGTGCCGGCAGGACGAATGCTGTCCAGGGTGCTGAAAAGTCCCCAGCCTGCACTGTGGCCCCTCCTCCCTCCTCCCTCCGCAGGCCAGCGAGGTCAGTGAGTCTTTCTCCCCCACACCCCACCCCCCAACATCCTCTTCCCCCTGTGATCACCCTGGGTAGACCTGGGTAATTCAGGGTGCTCTCCCCATCTTGAGGTCAACTGGCAAGCTCCCTAACCCTAACCTGCCCACATGATTCCACTTTGCCACGTCATGTGATACTTGCAGGTTCTGGGATTAGGAAGTAGGTGCTCTTGCGGGGGGGGGGGGGGGGGGAGGGGTCAACATTCCACCTCGACAGTGCCTGGGCGATTCTGAGTGCACCCAGGTTTGGGGAGCCCTTTACTCTACAGCATCCTCCACGGGGGAGCATGTGAGCATGTGGCCAGGTGCCAAGCACCTGGGGGTATGGCAGGTGAGGGAGAGGCAGGAGCCGGGGCTGCAGGGTTACCACAGCACTCCAGGGGGTCCTGGGGACACCGTCTATGCCTCCTCGTAAACCACTCACCTCGGACTTGCCTGCTGCATACGTGTTTGCGGGATGCACGAGTGAATGAGCTTCTCTACGTGCAGCTTAGATCTGAGGAAGACCAAAAAAATAGATTTCCTTTTGTTTTCACAAATCTTATTTTCACGTTTCCCCTGGAGATTTGGCAGTGCACACAGTGGCTTTCAAAAAGAAAAACCAGAAAGTTTTAGTGACTGAGCCTGACCAAGCACATGTCTTTTCAATGGTTTAATGCTTCAAAACAAATCCGTGATCCTGAGCAAAATGCCAACAAAATGCCTGTACCAGAGGAGACTCTGGGCCGTGTGGAGGATGGACGGCTGATCAGCTGCCATCTTGGGTCTGGTCTGTGACGAAAAGGTCAGAAACCGGCCCCTAGCGTGTAAGTGGGTGGGGGCCCAGGCGCCTGGTGTGGGGTCCTGGGGGGCATCCCCCGTGTTCTGTCTGCCTCCCAGGTAGGACAGGTCCTCCCTGTGTTTACGAAGTGAGGGTGCTGTGGGGCCGGGGGGTATGCAGGCTGGGTGGGGTTCAGTTCTGCACCACTCACCTCCGGTGCACTGACATGCTCCCTGGACTTCGGCCGCCCATAAATGTGTCTGCTCAGTCATCTGGGCGCTTGTACCAGCCGCAGCCATAAACGAGGCAACATCCATAAACACTGACACGAGACACTCGCACCTGAACCCCGTCCAAGGTACACTCGATGGCATCCCACCACACCTGTCACGCAGCCCCACGAGGGACGTCCTGGAAGGAAGCCTTGGGAACTGCTCATTTACAAGTGCTCCTGTTGCCGCAGGGGACAGGGCAGAGCCGGGTCCCTGGTGAGGCCCTTTCTTCACAGGCTATGCCCCCTTTGAGCTACCCTCTCTGCGATCTTTCCAGCTTTTTCCATCTGTTCAAGGACATCTGTCCAGTGCCCTGCGTAGCCCCACACGCACAGCGCAGCCCCCACCTGGTGGTCTGGAAGGGATCGAGAGTGTCTCCCGCAGGTGGGCTCATCTTCAATGGACATGAAGCAGGGCACCCTGGGGCAGCCCACCGCCCCGAGGACAGCACATCCCTTCCTGGGGCCCCTCACAGGGACTGTGAACCAGGGGTGGCCTGTCAGGTGAGGGTCTGACCAGCGAGGCCGAGAGGCTGGGGAGGGGCTCCTGACCCACCGCCTTCAAACAGGCCCCTCCATGACCTCTGGTCACTTCCCCAGTGGCCTCAGCCTCGTCCCCCACAACCTTGCCCTCTACACACCTGCAAATTTCCACCTCTGACCTTGGAGCCACCACTGCTCGCTCTGCCCCACCTGCCCTACAGTGGTTTTCAGTGTGGCGTCCTCCGTAGCACCAGCCTCAACTAGAACTCCAGAAACGTGGAAATCCCGGGCCTGCCCCAGATTTGCTGAATCAGAAAGTTGGGGCGGGGAATGCCTGTGTGCAGTTCTCACCCCCAGGACACCCAGGATGACATCTGCCATCTCGCCTCCCCTCCCTAGGTCACCCGACCCCCCCCCGCCTCCCCTGCTGCCGCCCAGCCAGGCTGACCACCTCTCAGCACAACTTGTTCCCACCAGAGATGCTCCATCTGCCCCCAGACCCCCAACCCCGAGTTGAGACCCAGGACCCTGAGCAGAGGACCACACCCAAACCTGACCCTTGCCGTGGCCCCTCTGCTGCACCCCCGCCGGGGAGGCCCGCAGGTATGTGAGCAGGATGCCCTGTGGAGCTCTCCCCCTGGGGGACCCCGTGCAAGCAGCCCAGCCTGCAAAGCCATGCACGCAATACCCGTCCCCAGGCCCCAGCGCTGCCAGTCAGCCAGCGGGTCTGCTCTAAGCGAGCACAATCAGTCCAGCCAAACAGACGTGACAGTCCATGAACGAGGGAGCCCCACGGTGGTCAGGACGTGCAAACGGGAGAGTGGCGAAGGGGACAGAGGGGGGCAGGCAGACAGGCACGTCCACCGGCCCGGGTCCAGAACACAGGGCCAGATGTGGGGCAGTAGGCTATCGCCCACCCCCCAAGCTCTGGTATCATGCCCCCGCTGTCCACTCTGAGGAACCCCCTGGAAGGGGCGGATCACCTGGACACTGAAGCTAACGGCCAAAGGGGAAACGTGCTTAGGAGGGAGTCCCAGTGTCCTGGGCACAGGCCTTTGCTGCCCACCCCCTTCCAGGGCCCGCAGTGCGGCCGGGGCCGGCTAAAGACGGTGTGCTGGGCTGGGGCCTTCCCTGCCCAGCCACACCTGTTCTAGCAAGGTGCCCTTTCCCACTCCCCCCATCCACACCCCTGACCCAGAGGCCCCCTGGGAGGCCAGTGACCCTGCACGTCACGCAGGGACACTTGTGTACGTTTCGGAGAACGGCAGGGGCACCTCACACAGCATGCGCTTTAATGCAAACATGAGACGTTTAAACCTAGGAGAACGAAGGCTCAGAGTGTTCTCTCGATGGCCCCCAGGAGTCACAGGGGTGGCAGGTGCAGTTAGGAGGCCATGCAGACGAGCACCCCCAGGAGTCACAGGGGTGGCAGGTGCAGTTAGAAGGCCATGCAGAGGAGCACCCCCAGGATAACCTGGGGCCACCGTGTGCTGAGCAATGGCCAGGAGAGAAGGGTCCGGAAGTGGGGGTGGCCACGGACAGGGCATGCCAGACACTCAGGCTCCAGGAGGCTAGCGCACGGTGGGAGGGGCGGGATGGGTCTCAAACAGCTGACTGGACCCTTGGCTTCTGGGGAAAGCAAGCTCAATGGGGCACGGACTCGGATGCAGCTCAGCGATGGCTCCCAGGGTGGGTGTGGGCAGTCCAGGCCCGGGCGCTGGGCGGGTCGGCAGGAAGGAGCCCACGTCCACCACCGAGCACCCCACATGCCTCCCTGTGCCCTCACTCCAGATGGGGGCTGCCCCACAGCAGGGGGTGGGGTGGGGGTGTGACAAAGGTCAGGATACGCTCTATCAGACAGCTTCACACCCAGCCAGGTTCTCCCGCCTGCCCCCTCCTGGTGGTCAGTGGCTGAAGGACAGGACCCCAATCACTAGCTGGTGGTGGGTGGGCTCTCTTCCCAGAGGACGTGGGCACCGGCCTAGCCAGCAGGGCATGGTCGGCTGGCCCCTCTCGTGACGTGGAGCCACGTGGGGCCCACCCTGGACTGGGAGGAGGACCAGCCATCAGTCCAAGATGGTCCTGAAGTCTGCAGGCAGCCCTGGGGTGGCTGCTGCCTCCAGGGCAGCCAGGGTGACCCTCGGGAGCTGGCGACACAGCTGTGCTTTGGCTGTAAGGGCACAAGTGAAATCAGGCTGGCCTGGAAGAAGCTGGCCTCCCCCCACCGCCCCCCACCAGACTTGGCCTTGGGACGCCACTGAAGGCCAGGCAGGCGTGGTCTGTATGCAGATGCTGGGCTCCAGGCGCTAGGTGGGGTGGGCGGGAGGGGGGTTTTGGAAAGACTTGTTCCTGGGGGTCCCTATGCCAGTATCAGAGCAGGGGCCTGGGGGCCTTGGGGTGGGGGTCTGGAGGGAATCTCCCCAGGACAGGAAGTGTGGAGAGGTGGAGTGACCGGTGGGTGTCCAGGCCCTGGGGTGAGAAAGAACCTGCAACCTGGGGCACCTGCACCCCATCACCTGGGGTTCCAGAGCCACCCACCACCAGTGAGACACGGAGGAGCCCACACTGCTCACACAGGCACACGAGAGGACAAAGCCCTGTACCTGCGCGGCAGGGCGCCTCTGGGGCCGCTGCTCACTGTGCCACACTCACCTGCCCGGAGTGGCCCCAGGAGACACCTGTAGGTGCCACTGTGACGAGCCAGCTTGAGCAGGAAGGCGTGCAGGCAGAGCCACCGGGCGGCTTCGGAAGGAAACAGGCCGGAGGGACCCTTGGCCCCCAGGGACATTCCTGGTGGGGGGACACATGGACAGGCTAAGGCCCCACCCACCACTCTTCCCTTCCGAAGCTCCTGATGCTGGCTGGGGTCCCCGCCCTGCCCTGAGCCCAGGAGCAGAGCCGGAGGCCAGGGATCGAACAGGCGATTTTGTTTCAAGGACAGCCCCAACACAAGTACAGGGACTCTGAGGGCTGGAACGCTTCCTTCCACTTCTCCAAAGAAATATGCACAAAACAGAAATAGCAAGGACCCTAGGGACACAACAGGCCCCGAGCTGCAGACGGACCAGAGACATCTGCCAGAGGCCATGAGGAGAGGAGACTGGAGGAAGGCTGAGCTGCAGACAGAGAGCCACAGGCAGAGGTGGGCCAGCGGCCCATGTGGGTTCCCCACACGTTCCCCTGGGATGGGCCGGCCCCCTTCCGTGCGAGTGGCTGAAGAGAGGCGTGAATGCGCCCGGGCCTGACCCACCAGGAGGAGGCCGGGAACGACCATGACGCTCCCAGCACACAGGACCGCAGCCCTTCGACAGAGGGCGGGGCAGACGCCAGTGTGCGGTCAGCAAGCCCCACCACGCCAGCAAGTGGCAGACGCCTGCCTCCCGAAGTCCCCCGACTCCACCCTGCTGGCGGCAGGTGTGGCTCAGGGCATCCCCAGAGCACACGGCGCCGGTACCACAGGCAGGTGAACATCCTGGGCTTTGCTGGCACTGGGTGACCCCTCAGAACCTGCCACCGGCCCCCAGTTCACTACGCGAACCTGTGTTCTTGGCTTTCAGGAGGGAGTAGCAGCGCGACGCGGTGTCCGAGATAACACGGAGGAAAAAGGAGGGGTTCTTCCTCACTGGCTGGCTGAACGGGAACTGGAGCACGCACGCGTGGAACCTGAGTGAGGGACACTGGTCAGCACAACGTCCCCCGGCTGGAGCGTGTGTGCACACATGTGCACCTGCAGGCACACACAAGGACACCGGTCAGCGCATCCCCCGGCTGGAGTGTGTGTGTGCACACATGTGCACCTGCAGGCACACACAGGGACACCGGTCAGCACAACGTCCCCCGGCTGGAGCGTGTGTGCACACATGTGCACCTGCAGGCACACACAGGGACACCGGTCAGCACAATGTCCCTCGGCTGGAGCGTGTGTGTGCACACGTGCACCTATGGGCACATATATGTTCAGGAACACACGTGCGTGTGTGCTCACCGTCCGGTACACATACGGGCGTGTGCATGGACGTACACACGCCCGTGTTTGCGTGTGCACGCACATGCACACGGCTGACCACACGAGGCCTCACTGACCACCTGGGCCCCTTCCAGAGTAAGGTAGGTGCGTGTCACTCGGCCAATAACCTGCCTTCACAGGCGATAACCATGTCGACGGGGAAACACTTCCCGCCTGAAACCAGAGCGGGTTTGGAAGTGCACAAACGTCGTGTGCGGGGTCCCAGGGTCAGGGGAGGGGAGCACGTCCTATGGGGGGAGGACCCTCTCCCGAGCAGGTGCTCGGTGTAGAGCTGGGAGAGGCCTCCATGAGCGCCTCTGCCCAACGTCCACCCCCAGCTGTCAAAGGAGCCGAGCCTGCAGGGTCCGATCGGACAGTGCACAAGAGGGCCCAAGGGCCACGTAGACACACGGCCCTGCCCGTCCGTCACCGGCCAGTCTCACGTTTCCACACTCCTACCCAGAGAGGGCAGTGTTCCCAGTGCCTCCCACCTGCCGCAGCCTCTGTAGTTAGAGACGGCGGACGCTTCTGCCTGTGGCCGGAGAAGCCAGTAGCTCTGGGCCCCACACGCCTTCACGAGGAGCACAGAGCTGCCGAGAGCACCTTCTCTGGACCCAGGATTCAAATACACTTCCTGGTGGGCAGGTGTCCCCGTCCTGGGCCCATGAGGAACAGGCCCACGAGCGGGGACCCACGCCAGGGCTGGGCCCCTCCTTGGGACACATGTGACCCGGCCAAGGGACCGGCCTGCCCCTGAAGGAAGCACCACTGGGCCGCTCTTCCTACACCCGGAGGGGCTGCAAAGCTAGTGTGTGTTCACGGCCTCCAGTCTGGCTGCGTGTGGCGTGGGGGCCCGTTCCCGTTTATACCAAGCACACTGTGAGAGACGTCAAGGCAGCTGGCCCCCGATGGCAGAGGCACGGGGTTTGGAAGAGGCAGGGAAGGGCAGTGGTACAACCACGGGGCACAGGACAGGAGCCCTGAGCAAGGCCCTCCCGGGACACAGTGGTGGACGAACGCTGGGCAGCTGGGCATGGACGGAACGGGCATAGGCCCTCTGTGGCCTGGAGGGGGTCTCTGGCAGGAAACCCATGGCAGGAGCTCGCAGCCAGCCCTGCCCGGTTCCTATGAAGACAAGCAGCCTCGCTCCACAGCGAAGACACGACCCTGGCTAATGCAGACCTCAGGGGGCTCTTGCAGCTGCTCGGCCCGTCTGGGCCCGCAGCTCACGCGTCTGTCTGTCCTGATCCAGCGGGGAAGCTGCCTGCTCCCCTGGGCCGCAGCAAAGCCCAGCTTCATGTCCCTGAGGCCAGGGCAGGCCACGTGACCGGACGTGTCAACACAGCTGAAGGGGGAAACGTCCCCCCAACGACTCAGAAAAGCACAGACACGGAAGGGACCCACGACCGCCCGGCCACGCCCTGTTCTTGGCAGGACGACTTGGACCCCCGGATGGAGAACGTCCCAGAAGCATACCATCAGAGGGGAAAGAACAGCAGCTGGGCTCCTTGGGAGCCGCGTCCCACTCTCTCTGGGAGATGTCAGAGGGCCGGGGACCCTCACCGGTACCGGCCTAATCCTCTCTGAGACCCGAGGCCCCTGTGAGGTCCTAAGGCAGGGCACGGGAGTGAGGACATCCCAGGCCACACAGGCCACCCCTCACTGCCTGGTGACACAGGCACATCTCACACTGAGAAAGCGTGCGTGTAGTGTACGCGGCTGAAAAGTCTGCAGGTGCTACGCCCGTATAAACCGGGACCCCGGGGGGCAGGGCGCTCTCCCAGGCCGAGGGGGGACCAGGGCAAAAAGGGTCCTGGGGCACACAGCGGCATGGCTGGGGAACCCACCTGTAGGCCTGCAGCAAGAATATCTTGTAAACGTTCATATAAACCGTGCGGATGCTGTTTACCTGGGCCGCAAAGAAAGAAAAACACTGCAGAAACCCCCGGAACATAGATTTGTCTTTTGCTTTATCATCTGGTCACATGGAGGCAGAAGGAAGCGGCCCCTCCCTGCTATGGTGGCAGGGGCTGCTGGAGGGAAGGACAGGCAGGGAGGGATGGGACGTGAGCGCTGGGCGGCTCGAGAGCCCGAGCCCCGAGGCCTCGGACCCCCGCCCCACCGTGGGGAGGGACCCAGGAAGATGGGCCCGGGCAGGGCTGAGGGCAGGGACACCCGTGCATACACACTCACACAAGGACACACACAAACACTCGCGTATTTAACACGAGGAGCCCTCAGCCGGCCGGCCTGAGCTTGGCGCCCGCTGGCGCCCCCGGCCACGTGCTCACCTGCAGATCCAGAAACACAGCGCAGCACTTCAGCCGCAGGACCGCAAGCAGCTTGCGACGCATGCTCCTCCCGGGCCTGGTGCCCTGGCTGAAGGTGAGGCTCGAGCGAATGGAGGTCTGGGCGTAGCTGCGGCACAGAGCGGGAGCCCCTGAAACTCCAGCCCTCTGCACGCACCAGGCACACGGTCGGTCTGCCCACATGCTCACGTGTGCGCTGATCACACGCGTGCATCTGCCCACACCCGGGCCCGCCCTCGAGTGAAACCAAGGCCAGAGACGGCGGGAGCAGAGTGTGCGGAGGACTCAGGCGGAGCGCTCACGCGCCGCACGCATCTGAGTCATGGTGCAGGGGATTACGTGTTCACTACTGACACAGGGCACACGGCGCCAACAAAACCAACGCACTGACCACGCACAGACACACGCCTTCCCGAGTGGTAGAGCCTTCCTTGGGCTCAGCCGGGCAGCTCGGACTTCAAGGCCACAGCCTGGTGCCTTCCGGCAGCCCTGAGAGCTTCTCGAAGGAGGAGGTCGCCCCACAGACAGCCTGACCCCACTGACGCGGTCTCAAGGCGGGAATGTGTAAGACACAGGCGGCAGGAGGAAAAGTCACCGACTCGGCACGGCTGACCCCTGTGGACATCCCAGCCACGCCGCCTGCCTCCACCTGAGCGCCCAAAAGGAACCCATGACCCAACTAACCTGGTTCTGGGACACATTCCTCAGCGCCAGCTTGGAACACACTTACCTTAAGTCCAAGCTTTCACCTTATTAAATACTATTTGACAGCATTTTTTTTTTTAATGTTTGTATGTTTTGAGAGAGAAAAGAGACCAGAGAATCCCAAGCAGGCTGTGCTGTCAGCCCTGACTCAGGGCTCGAACCCACGACCCTGGAATCACGACCCGAGCCGAAATCAAGACCCAGATGCTGAACTGGGCCACTGGGCACCTCCTGACAGCAAACGTAATGCAGAATAAGGCTCCTTCTTGGTGAGGCATAACATCTACCCGGCCACGATTTAGGTCGTTTCGTTGTTAGCAGTGCCAAGTCATGCTGCCCAAACACCTAGTCAGGTGAAATCTCTGATAACACCCGTGAATTTTTTCTTGAGAACGAGTTTCTGGACATACAATTACTGGGGAAACGTATGAACACTTCGAGGACCATGACATAAATTTACTGCTTTCCACAAAAGCTGGTCCAGTTTGTGCCACCCTCAGGGAGGTGCACACGTGCCCGGGCCCAAGAGGAGCACCAGAGCACTGCCAAGGAGCCCACGGGGCAGACGGGCCTGAGCGCCGTGGGTGGGCAGGCAGAGCCTTCCGCCAGCGCCTCCACGGCCCGTTCCCGGCCGGCCGTGCTCAGGACTGCCGCCTTCTCCTCCGTGACGGGCGTCTGCCGTGGCCTCTGGCTGCCGTTTGCTACAAGCCTCCGCGCTGCCCATGCAGAGCTCGGTGCACACAAGTGAGAGTGCTGGAGCCAGGCCCGCGTTCGAATCCCGCTCCCCGTGAAGCTGGGGGACCAGAGGGAGGTCCCTCACCTGCGCCTGAAGGACACGGCCGAGAAGCAGCCTCGGGCCCCAGACACCGGGCTCAGCGAGGACACGAGGCTGTGAGGTGGCGTTCCCTTCCCTGCTCGCAGGCGCCAGGCTTGCAGGTGCTCAGAGCTGCTCCCAGCCTCACGCTTGCCGGGCTGCTCACTGTCCCACCCCCCCCCCCACCGGCCCCGCCAGCACCAGGCCAGACGGCCTCTACCCCCCTGCTGCTCTGGGCGCGCCGTGATGCAGAGCTGGGGTGCACCTGCTCATCCGTGTGACCGCCCGGCACCCCGATCCCACCTCGCCCGAGCTGGGGCCCAGGGAAGAGACTGGGAAGCCCACGCTGTCACTTCCCAAGACAGGTCCCGTCCTTCTCTTCGGCCCATCAAGCCTTTGCCACGAGCACAGAGCACCATCTCGGGTTCCCAGGAGCCTCTGCCTCCATGGCTTGGCCTTTAGGGGAGATTCTGTGAACAGGCACCTGTTGACAGGGCCTGCGGGAGCAGGGCTGCCCCGAAACACCTACCCGCTTCTGGGCGTCGTCCTTACCCAGCGACAGGCCCAGATGGGACGCTGTCCCCAAAACAGCCACAGCTTCTTGGGAAGCAGGTAAACAGTGTGCGGTTCATGACTAACTTGTGTGGTCGGGGCACGGAGAGCCGGGGCAGCATGGTGGGGCCCGGATGGTGAGGGAGGGCTGGAAGCCGGGAACGACCACAGAAGGGGGCGGAGGGGGCCAGGGCTTCCCTGGATGGAAGTCCCGGCGCAGGCTGGCGTGAGGATCAGGGCGGCAGGGCGGGGGCAGCGGAGGGCATCTACACCTGCCTCTTCCCAAAGAGCATCCCCGAAACGGAACCAAGCGCGATCGGGACAGCTGGTCGCCAACACAGCAAGGAGAGGGCCCACCGTCCACCACGCCCGGGAATCTGTATTTTCTATCCCTGTAGGAGGCAGTCGTGCACCCACACCCACCGGAGTCGGCCTGAGTCTGAGCCAAGCCCGTGTCAGCCTGCCAGCTCGCGGGCTTAGGGAAGCTGGCTGTTGGAGGGTGAACTGCGTCCCCAAAATTCACGTGTTGCAGCCCTAACCCACGCAACTCCGTGTGCGGACGGGATCCTTTAAGAAGTGACTAAGGCTAGGGCCGTAAGTGGACCCAGATCCAACAGGATCCGTGTCCTTGTAGAAAGAAAGACACCAGCGACGCTTGAACACAGAGGGGCAGGCGGTCACAGGGAGACCACGGCCGTCGACGCATCAGAGAGAAAGGCCTCAGGAGAAACCAGCCCGCTCACACCCGGATCTCGGGTTCACAGCCTCCAGAACGTGAGCGCACTGACTTAGCTGCCCTGCCCGTGGTATTTTTCGCGGCAGTCTGAGTTCCCACGGTACTGTGTCCGGAGCGGGCCCCACGCATCACGGCCCTGCTCCTGAGGGATAAAGGTGACCCAGTGAGGCCACGGTGGCCATGAAGGTATGTGCCCAGGTCGCACACTGGTGACCTCCGAGCCAGCTGCACAAATTCCTGTTACCAAAAACGAGTGCAGAAAACTGCTCGCCTGGTGAGTGCCCTCAACCCGACGCTCCATCTGGAGCCAGGCACCCCTGGCCTGAGCCCCCAGGGTCACGGGGAGGCAGGAACGGGGGGAGTGCTGACCTGTGTCCACCGCGGGCACGCTCACCTGGAGTAGTCGCAGAACACCTCCAGGGTCTGCGTGTCCAGGAGCAAGCCGCACCAGGGGAACAGGCAGTGGGCAGGCAGCTGCAGGGGGGCCGTGCTGCCGGGGGCGCCCCCGTCCACGGGGAAGTTCACCACCGTCTTCCGCAAGTTGGCTGTGCAGCCGTACTCAGGAACACCCCTGACCAGGGTCCTAGGGCAGAGAAGCCACGTCAGCCTCGGAGGAGGGGCTGCCACTCGGGAGGGGGTCTGCAGGCCCCAGGGAGGTGCCTGAGGAAGGCCAGACGTGGCCCTGCTCTGACTCCAGGTGCCTGTCCCCAGAGGCTGGCGGGTGAGCGAGGCAGCGCCTGGAGCAGGGTGGCTGGGCCAGGGAAAGGCCGAGGCTGAGTCCTGGGGGACACGCAGATACCAGATGACCCCAGTCACAGGTCACAGGGAAGCTGTCAGCTCGGGACCAGCTGACAGTGGGGCAGGCGGGGCCCGGGGGGCCGGCAGAGCCCAGGGGCTGAAACCCTTCTGGTGACGGCCAGCCAGCCGTGTCCACGTGTACAGCTATAGATCACAGTATCACAAGGGTGTCTGACAAGGTCCACAACCATAACCGGCCAGTTTTAAAGCAACTGACTGTCCACCATGGGGTGGGCCCTGCATCAGAGAGGCCCTGATACACGGGACAGGTGAATCGAGGGGAGCATCTTCCCGAGACCACAGCCCCAGCGCCTGCCCCGTGGGACCGCACACCTCCGGGCCCACCCGCACCAGCGTCGGGGCCAAATTCTCAAAAATCTCCCCCTGGACACGGGACATCTGTCCCCAGAGGTCCACGTCCTGGGTGGAACCCTGACTTACACTACCTGTAACATCATCCCTAGAACTTTCTGTGATGACAGCGGGGCCCTGTGCTAAATCCCCGGGCAGCCACCGGCCACATGTGGCTAAGGAGCTCTTAGAGCACGGCTGTTGCTGAGGATCTGAATTTGTCATTGGACTGAACTCCAACGAATGTACGTTTGGTGGGAACCCCGCGCCGGGCTGCTGAGGACGGTGAGCCTGTGGGCTGCTGGGGATCCCCTGGCTCAGGGTGCAAGGACGCTGCCCAGATGGCTTAGTCCAACAACAGCCCAGCGACCAGAGAAAACAGCCCTGGGTTTAATGACCTTCTCCTTCTCTGGAAAGTCAGCTGACACTTGAAAGTCAGCCCGAACTCCTGGGGCCCTGGAGGGACAGTGCTGGGGATGCCCCACCTAAGGCCAGGACCCCACACTTGAGAATTCGCTCTGGAGAAATGAACCAGCCCCCCATGTGGCCCCAGGCCTCGGAGTCCCATTTAGCCTGCTGCCCCTCCCATGTGGCCTAAGAGAAAAAGATGCCCCAGGAGCCACACAGGCAGGTGCAGGGCCTCACCTCTGCTCCCCCTGCGTGTGCAGCCCAGCCCCCAGGGTGAGTCCCTGCCCCCTCTGCAGTCCGCCCAGCCCAGCGTACACCCCACCTTGCAGGGGCCTCCGAGGACCCAGCCCCTGCCTACCTGGCCACCTGAGCCCACTCCCCCTGCCCGGGCAGCACCCACGCCTGCCACCCCGCCTGCGGCTCCAGCCCCCTCAAGGCTCAGCTACTGAGCCTGGGCTTGCAGGACGGCCGGAAAGCACAGTCCGCCATTCACCAGAGGCTGGAGGCTTGGGAAGCACAGCGGTGGCGAGGCAGGAATTACTACTCCACTGGTGAGGTCGGCTCCAGAGCCACAGGAGTGCCGTGGGACACGCTCGGGGCCCCTACCTGAGAAAGGCTTTGGCTCGCGCCAGGTGAGGCGTGACCAGCAGGAAGTCGTCCACCAGACGCAGGAGCACCCTACGAGAGGACCGAGCAGCGCTGCAGCGGGTGACCCAGCGTCGGGGTTCACCAGGACCAGAATGAAGTAACTCTCTCCAGAGAACCTGATCCAAGGCTCGCACCTCTGGCGGGGTGTGGCAGCGGGCAGGCTCCGGGGCAGGGGCGCAGCGCTGGGGGCAGCCCGCGGAACGCGCCTGCACCCTGGTCGCGTTCGACGCTGCTTAGAGCCTGTGTTCACGACCTGCTTGCTACTCCCCATATGACCCGACACAAAGGTGGGAGAGTGGCCCTGCCCGGGTCGATAGCATAGGATGAGAGGGTGCCGCAGGCATGACCGCGCACGCGCACACGAGGCGTCCGGAGGCAAAACTGCGCGTGCGCACATGCACGCGAGGCGGCCAGACGCAGGACGGCGCACGCGCACGTGAGGCGGCCGGTGGCAGGACCGCGCATGCGCATGTGAGGCGGCCGCCGGCAACACCGCGCAGGCAACACCGCGCACGCGCACGCGGACTGCGCGCACACGAAGGGGCTCCGTACCCGTCCTGGTGGATCCCGGAAAACAGCTTGCTCTCCATGTCCCCGTAGCACAGGCTGCAGAGCAAGGTGGACAGGACGGAGCCCTGGGGGATCCCCTGACACTGCACGTAGGACCTGGGGGACGGGACGCGGGTAGCAGCGGGTAGTGGCAGGCCACGTCAGGCCTCACGTTCACCCGTGGACACGGGCACGCAGACCCAGGGCCGTGTGAACCGAGGTCTGTCACATGCCCCCACGCGGCCCTGCCAGGGTTCACACATGCGACGGCCACACCGGGCTCTACCGTTTTCATAAAGGTCACAGCAGACAGCAAGTGGGTGTCACAGCTGTGGCCCTGTCCACGGAGAAAGTCCTCTTCTGACCCGGGTGCCACTTACAGGCATGTGCAGGCACACCCCCTTCATCAAGGCTCACCCCGTGGTGCATCTGTGAGGGTGCTTTTCAGGAGACAGATGCGGGTTTAAACTCATGTGGTTACATTTTAGCGTTATGATCATAACACTGCCTAAGCTTCCAACTCTTCCTGCACAGGGCCCACACTCCAAGCTCACCTCCAACGACCTTGGCTGTGAGCCTGAACCCCCCAGGACCACTGCTCTCAGCAGACACACCCTGAAGTCCTCGTGCAAGTGCTCACCCAGGGAAGCTGGGTTTTGTCTGCACAAATAAAAATTCACCTGCCAGCATTTAAGTACCGAAAGACTTCTGGAGCTCTGGGAGCCTCGCTCCTTCGGCACCAGCTGAGCCCGTCCGACCACGATGCCACCGGACACACAGGCCTTCACAGGACCCCAACTTACTTGCCCCCGATCCTTATGACGTGGTTGTACACCAGGCGCAGGAAGAGGTGGTAAAGGCTGCTGCCGGCCTCGTTCAGAGAGGAGCTCTGGAGGAACCAACAGAGACGAGGGCGGGCGAGGGCGCGTCACGCATACACAGGTGCACGTGCCAGATGCCACTCTGGGCGGTCCTCAAGCCTGTGGACACGGGCCCAGACGGCACGTGCCAGGGTGTGGCCCGCAGCACCTGACGGGGCCCCAGCTGGAGGAAAGGGGTCTGGAGGTCTCAGAGCCTCCGTGGGTGAACTGGCTCATCCCTGAGAACCGGTTCTGCACAAACCCACAGAGCTGCGTGGGCTGATCCATCACTGAGGGCCCCACGCTCACGAACAGCCCCGCTCACATGCAAGGAAAGTGGGTTTCCCGCCAGATGGTCGATCCCAGGTGGGGCTACACAGCAAGTGCCACTTGACGAAGGCGGCACGTTTTCCTTCAGCCTCACAATGGAGGCTGAGGGAGAGGACATCCAGCAGCAGAGAACCCGGCCTGGCGGGAAAGCCGCAAGCCTCCGGCAGCGTGGTTCGCGAAGAGGCTGCACTGGGGGCCCTCTGGCCGGCTGGCGGCCTCAGCCACGTCCACGCCCCACCCTGGCCTGACCCCCCACCTGCTCGATGACCACGGCGTCCCTCAGGGAGCTCGTCTCCTGCAGATGCTCCACGAACTGCCTCATGTAAGGCTGCAGGTCGGCGAAGGTGGACACCTGCTGGCAAAGAGGAGGCGGGAGACGGGTGAGCACCCCCTGGGGACGGGGACCTAGTCTCGATCAGGGGCAGGCAGGTGCGGTTCGACAATGCAGGGGAACGGCCCTGGGAGAGGACGGCCACAGACTGCAGAACGGCCCCTTGGTCACCCCGCTGACAACTGAGGCCCTGCCGAAGGAAGCCGCTGAGGGTCCCAGGGCCACCCAAGCAGCCAGGATGGAGGGGGGCAGGTCTGCAGGGATCTCTGGAGGGACCGCAGAGAAATGAGCCACGCTGCAATTCCCTCCTAGTCCTACTGACCCTCAGCGCTAGGGACCCCAAGGGGGTTGCTGGGAGCTGCACACGGGCAATGACCACAGCCCGCAGTTGCCACCTGGGGCCTGGAGGGAGGAAGCCCAGGTGAGCACAGGGGGCAGTGATGGGGGGAGGGGCTCCCAGGTGAGCACAGGGGGCTGGGGCAGATACAACCTCGTCACAGATGCACCCACACCACAGACACCTCACTGTGGACGAGAGGCCCCGTATGGGTCTTACGTGTCTTTTGAAGGTCTTGCGGACATGTCCCCAGGCAGTTCCCCGGACCACGGCATACTGGCGCACACAGTACGTGTTTTCTTGAGGCCTGATTACGTTGGCAATCACCTCTACCAGCTTGTCCTGAGGGAGGGCATCATAGGCCCCTGTCACGTCCACCTACGTGGGAACGGAGGTCTCTTCATAGCTGCTCGTGTGCTCACCTGACCCCCAGGGTTCCCAGGTCCTGCTAGTCCGGACCCGCCGTCAGCACACGCAGGTAAGAGACCCTGACGCCCACTGACAGTCCCGTCCCCGCTGCACACTCCTGTCCCACAGCGCCTGGACTCCGCACCCCAGGGCAGGCCTGCATCCCTCTAGGTTTCCCAAGACGTGATGTGGACACACCAAGGGGCACCTCATTCGGGCAGATGCAGGGGCCTGAAGGCTAGCCACTCCCGCCCCCGGCCAGAGCGCACGATGCAGGGCCAGCTGGTGGGGGGGGCCGCTCCCGTGGGCCCAGCCGGCTCCCTCGAGGGTGGGGTGGGGACGGGAGCCGGGTGCCCACCTTTACAAAGTACAGCTGGGGCGCTGGGTCCCGGGCCCGCACACGCAGCACAAAGGAGCGCCAGGCCCTGTGGATGTCGTCCATGCCCAGTACGGAGGCCCCGAGGAGGCTGGGCCGCCGGGCCCGCTCGTAGTTCAGCACACTGAACAGGGTCTTCACCTGCGAGGTGAGATGCTGGGCCTGCGGGGCCGGCCAGGGGCACGGGCAGCACCATCAGAGGGCGCCCGGCAAAAGCGGGCCTGGGTCGGACCCCCAGCTACGGGGCCCCCAAGGAAGAGGCAGCTCCCTGCCCTTGCGCCTCCCCTCATCCACCCAGCGTCCGGAAGGGCCAGATGGCTGGTCCCACCACACCCCTGCCCCCCAGACCCTGGGGTCTCCCCGGGGACCTGTCACAGGGTCCTGGAGACTACGTATACAGGCTGAGGCTAGTGACAGGGCTCACCCTTCTCCACCTGCTGAGCCCCCGGCCACAGATGGGGGGGATCCCGACCCCACCACGTGGGGACACTCCACTCAGACTGAACCAGTCCTCAGTCAATGTCAACAGCCTTGTTTTCTCATTTGGGGGCAGCACATGACAGAGTTACCCCGACACTGTCTAGAGCCACTCGGAAGGGTCAGAGCTGCAGGGACAGAGGCGCTGTGGGGGTGGGGAGCCACCTGAGGCGTGTTCCAGGACAGGCCTGCCTCCGGGCGCCTTCTCCACACCCGGGCGCACGGCCCCATCCATGGTGCTCTGCCCTCCCGCGGGCTGACGGGCCGTGGGGCCTCCCTTCGGGTGCCCCGTCTACCCCAAAACCAAGCTGGGGTTTAAATGTACTTTGTTTAGAAATGAAACCATAGCGATGACCTTCTTGTCTCTGCGGAACGTTCTGGCTCCCACAACGTAGTCCATGTTCACAATTGGCCGAAGCCCACTGGGCTTGGGGAGGAAGCGGAGTTTGGACGTCAGCAGAGCGGGTCTGGCTTCCTGGTGTCTCCTGACCTCTGCTTCCGACAGTTCGCGAAGATGCACACTATCGAAGTGTTGTCTGAAACAGAGAACTGCGTGGGACACGGCCCAGCGGCTCGCCAGAGCCCAGGGCGAGCGAGCCTGGCAGAGGCCGCATGGGACCCGGCTCCCTGGCAGAGAGCACCAGAGCTCGAGCGTCGGCGCAGCCAGGCCCCCAGCCCCCCCGGGATGCTGTGGCGGTGGCCAGCTGCCTGCAGGAGCGCCCCTCCACAGCTCACGCCAGGACACCTGCTTCCCTCCAGCACAGAGCCCCCGGTGGCAAGGGCAGGGCCAGGCGGGACCTCTGGGCAAGGGTAGGGGGAGGTGACTGGTGCAGCCCCCACAGAGGGACAAAATCGCCTTTCCATGGACCTGCCGGCTCGTCACCCGTGACCTTCACCCTTTCCCCCAAAACCACCCGACAGCAGAGGCCAGGTGCTCCCCGGGCTGGCGGCCTGCGCAGCCCACCGTGGGAGTCACGTGCCCGCCTGGGCAGGGGATGGTTTCCACAGTCCCCACGAGAAGCCTCTGCGGCTGCTTCGGATCAGGTAGCACGACATATTTAAGTTATTAAATAGGCCGTGCTGCCTATTAACTCAAACCTACGATACAGGCCTCCAGACCCTCCCCCAGATGCAGGACACGGGCCCCCTCCGCACAGGCTGTGGGCTTGACCCAAACGCAGGACGTGGCTCAGGATCCCTGCCAAGGCCCGAGAGGACTCAGGGCTTGAGTTTCGGGCAGTTACACCAACCTGACCGGACTCTATCCAGCCTACACTCCCCACGATCCCTCCGTCCTTCGTGTAAAACAGACTGTGAGCAATGGAGACAGATGCAGCCACTCGGAGGCCATTCAAACTGGAGCCTCCTGCCTCGGGTCCTGCTTCGAGAAGACACCTCTGTCCCCAGACACTTCATCGAATAGGCAGGGTATTATCAACTTGTAACACGGTCCCATTTATTCCGTGGCAATTAAAATAGAATCCGACCCGTGTGCCAGGGACGAGCCAACAACCTGTCTGTATGTTGTTTCCATTCAGTATAAATGTCTGCTTTTGAGACCCTAGACCCCAGCTAGCCCAATCTCTGACTTCACAGGTAAGCGGGGGTGGGGGGGGAGCTCAGGAGTCCGTGCCCAGCGTGGGTCCCCCAACAAGGGGCCCACAGGGAGCCCGGAGCATGCTGGGCGGGGAGGACGCGGGCTCTCACCCGATGGACAGGGAAAACACGACCGAGTGACACTGACTAAGACACCTGATTCCTATGCTCTGCAGCTGGCCCCAGACGCTCTTCCGGTAGAAGAACAGCCGGTTCTTCTGAAACGTGGTTTCCGTGACATAAAAAAATGACTTGAGCAGCTCAACCACGTACGTGTCCATCAACCAGCACAGGAGCTTGGCCAGGATCTCCTCCCTGCGACGGTGTTCGGCGGCTGGGACACAGCGAGCCCCTGAGACGGGAAAGGCACAGAACCCGGTCTCAACCCCATGCCCGGTCAGCGCCCCCCGTGGGCGCCGCCCCCGTGGCCACCACTGGCCACTTGAAACAGGGCAGCTTGGGCCTGAGGCGCAGTGTGCGTGGCCGCGGCCACGAGAGGGACTCGGGTCAGTAACCATGCTTCTGGGGATTATGTGAGAAAGTTCCGGGAGTGCTGGGCTTTAATGAAAGACGCTATTAGATTAGCTTCACCTCTCCTCATTCCGTTCGTAGCGTGCCTCCAGAAAGCTGAAGCTACATGAGCACGCGTGTCACGTTTCTACTGGACAAGGACGAGGCTTCCTCACCAGTCCTGGTTTACAAGCAGGATGATGGAGAAGCAGAGACGTGCTCTCCACACGGGGACGCACGGTCATTAAGTGGCATCACCAGCGGCAGTGGGACCCAGAAATGCCTGGAGTTTTCCAGGCTGAACCTGGAAAGGTTCAACAGGCAGAGGCGGCCACACAGGGGTTAAGGGCTGCCAGGTGCTGTGGGGCTGTGAACACTCACATGGGGCGGGGGACGCACATGGGGACGCGCACCAGGGCCCCCTTCCTCCTTGGGATGCGCAGCAGGGGGCTGAGGACGCACATCAGGGGCCCAGGGACACGAACCCGGGCCCCCTCCGGGGGACGCGTGCCAGGGGGCCGGGGATGCGCACCACGGGTCAAACTGCCCTCTCTGTGCATTTTATTCTGCGCACCAGGAAACGTCATGGGTAGGTGTCACCAAGCTGCCACAGGGGTGGTGGCATGTACACAGCTGGGGGCTTCACCACCAATAACTGACACAGAAGAAACTGTAAAGGAGAAGAAAGGGGGCCCAGAGGCTGGTCCCAGACAGAGGAGAGAGCGGTGAGAGAGGGCAGGGCAGAGCAGGGGACAAAGCTCTCCCGCATGGACCATAGAGCACACAACGACCCCCAGCTTGGGGCAGAACTAAGGCAGCGGGGAAACCGAGGTGGGAGGGCGGTGGTCAGGCCCTTGTGCTGCTCAGGGGGAGAGACGCCAAGAAGCCTCGGAGCCTGGGGGCCAGCGGGACACGAGGGCAGAATGGGCAGGAGGACCGAGTGGGAAAGGCGGGCAGATGGAGAAGGGGGCGGGGCCTCCAGGCTCGTGTGCAGTCACAGGAAAGAACCTAGACTCTGCGGGTCAGCGGCCGAGATTGCCAGGCTGGGGGGGAGGGAAGACGGAAACACCAGCTCGTGCTGCTGGCCTGAGCCAAACCACAAGCCCGTGGGAGGGCCGGGCTCGAGCTCGAACGGATCAGAAGTGTCCACGAGGCAAGCATGCACCTCGATACAGCCGGCTGGCGCGCCGCGGGCACCAACACACACTTCGAGGGGGCAGGCGCTCGGAGGCGATCATCAGAGACATAGAAATTCTGAAACGCGCTCCTACCTAACAAAACCTAGCATAAATACTGTCGGCACGGGAAGAAGGGGACAAGCCCACCCCTGAGAACCGGCATGCCCCGTCAGCACGCACGGGGCGGGGGGGCGGGGGGGGGAGGAGAGTCCTGCGGCATGAGCACCACAACCTGCCACAGGCAACCAGCCTCACGAGGAACACGCATCTGCACACGAACACGCATCTGCACACGGAACGCACATCTGCACATGAACATCTGCACGCGTGACACGCACCTGCACATGAACACGCAGACGTGGACAGCCCTGCGGTCTGGCCACCAGGGCCACCAGAAACCAGGGTTTCTGACGGGAGCCAACAGGCAGGACAACGGTCAGGGCTGCGCGGAGGAAGGGGTCCGTCAGCAGCAGGGGCGGGGCGGGGGGGAGATGACCGCCAGAGCCGAGCTCAGAGACCAAGGCGGTCCCTGCACCGTTCATCCAGCCCGGCGGGCAACCGACATGACCACGGCCTTGGGACGGAACAGATGGCCAGGGCCCCAGCGCGAGTGTGTGAGGACACAGGGAGGCCCGGGGGCTAGAACGACCCTTCCCACAGAGTGAGCCGCAGCCCGAGAGCGCAAGTCCTATGAAGGCTTGCCTGAGGGCGCCGGACCCTGAGGCCCGTCTGCGTCGCACAGGGCAGGGAGCCGCTGGAACCAACGGATGGACCCGCACGCTACGTGAGAACGTTCTAGAGGTCTGCCATGCGACAGCACGCTTCAACTGGCAACGCCTCCCGTGCGCTCGGTCATTTGTTAAGGAGGACAGACCGCCGCTGTACGCTGCTCTCCCACAATAAAAACAAGAAACTTACAAACCCAAGTCATCGGGAGGTCTTCCTGGCTGCCTGCCACCACCTGCGCCCAGAGCCTCTTGGGGAACTGCCCCCCCGACACTGGAGACTGCAACGTATACCCCAGGTGCCAACCTCTGCAGTCTTCTTTCACCTGGATGTTTGGGGACTCAGAGGAGGCCGAGTGGCCAGACACCCGGTCCGTCCTGGCTGGTCCCTGGCACTCTCGACGCTGGTGTGCCGAGGGGGAGGGTGCCGGCCGGCGGGGGGCTGGGTGGTGGCTGGACCAGAGGAAACTCAACATCAAACCCAGACAACGAAAGCGGGAGGGACACCGTGGGCCCAGCTTCAGAGTCAGAGCCCCGCAGGCAGCCCACTCCCCTGAAGCAGGAGAGCACCCCGCCGCTCCCGGGACCCTCTTGTTCCTGAAGAGGAGGCTGGGGGCTGGTTCAAGAGACAGTCCCTCCTCCTCCTCTGCCGGCCCTGCTGTGGCCTTCAGACCCACACGCCGGCTGACCAGATGTGTGTGGAAGCCCAGGAGCCTCGTCTCCCGCCCAGCCCCCACTCCGATCCGCGTGGCACTGTTTCAAGGTGCTAAACCTTGAAGTCAAACGGGGATGATGAAGGACATGCAGGTACGCTCATGAGAGCTTCTGGAACTTCTGTCTGTGCCGCAGCGCTGCCCATGTGTGCGTCACATCTGACCACTGTTTGTCCCCGGCACCCGGGGCCTGCCCGAATCTGTCGGGACCTCGAAGGTGCGTGTAAACCAGCCGGGAGAGGGTCGGAGGTGGAGCCGGGCGGAACCCCCACCTCCAGCCGGAAGCCCCGGTGCGGGAAGGGCGGGAGGGAGGGGTCCGCCGCGCCGGGCTCCTCACCTGGGCTCCCGCGCAGCCAGGCACAGTCCTGCACTCGCATCTTCCACGTGAGCTCGTGCGGCGACAGCTTGGCGTGCTTCCCCAGAGAGACGAACTTCTTCACGTTCCTCAGGAAGCGGCGCTGGTTGCGCCCGGAGCCCCAGAGCGCGGCGGGCACCAGCCTGCACAGGCAGGCCCGCAGGAAGGCGTACACCTGCCAGGGGCTGCTGTGCTGTCGCAGGAGCTGCAGCAGGCGCCGGGGGTCCGCCTTCTCCTTGGGGGCTGCCGTGGGCCGCTCCGGGGTGCAGACGGCCGCTCCCCGACGGGCCTGGGCGCTAGACCCCTCCGCCGTGGCCAGGGCTCGAAGCGGGCAGTGCGTCCTGAGGAGCGCGCCGTAGGGGCACCGGGTGTGGTTGGCAAGCAGCTCCCGGAACAGGGGCCTCATCCGCCAGAAGCGAGCGGGCAAGCGGCGGGTCCGGCGGGCAGCCCCCGGCCTCGGAGACTTGGAGCCCAGAAAGATCGCCTCCAGGAGCGTCCGGGCCCCCGTCAGGCTGGGTTGCAGGCCGCTGAGCAGGAAGGAAGGGCGCAGCCGCTCCTTGCCTCCGGAGCAGTAGAGGAAGTGCTTGGTCTCAGGGTGTGCTAGGTGCTGGGGTGCGACCTGGGGCCCCTGACACAGCTGTGCGGCTGCAGAGGTGAGCCGGGTTCCCGGGGGGCCTCTCTCCCCGGAGTCGGCTTCCGCAGCGGCCCTGGCAGATGTCACTACTCGGGGTTGGCCGTCACTAGGCCGGTGGGCCCTGCCCGGGTGGGCACAGGAAGACGGCCTGTCAGGCCCCCGCTCCGGTTCTGGGGTCACGTCGAGTCTGGGCCTCTTGGCTAGAGGTGGGCTGCTCCCGAAGCTGTCCCGACGCCGCCTCGCGCCGGCATCCCGGGCCTGGCGCGTGCGTCTGAAGTCCATCTGGGTCCCAGGCCGGTGGCCGGAGGTGGCCAGAGGCAGAGCGGCGGCAGGTGCGCCGAGGTCGTAGAGCGGCGGCCCGCAGACCTGATAGGCGCAGCTCGGGGCCACCAGAAGGTAGAGCGCGCAGCGCGTCAGCAAGTGGACGAGCACATCGTCGCCCACGCGGCGCAGCAGCAGCCCCCACGCGCCGCTGCCGCGCAGGGTCTCGGTTACCGTGTTGGGCAGGTAGCTGCGCACGCTGGTCGTGAAGGCCACTGGCGGCCCGCCGCGGGCCCCGTCCAGCAGGGCGAAGCCGAAGGCCAGCACGTTCCTGGCGCCTCGCTCGCAGAGCCTCTGCACGACCCTGGCCACCAGCTCCTTCAGGCAGGACACCTGCGGCGGGAAGGGGTCCTGAGACGCTGGCGACGGAGGCGCCCCGGGGCCTGAGCGCGCAGGCCTCCCTCTCCCACCCCGGCAGGCCCGAGCGGGGTCCCCGGGGCAGCCCACCTGACGGAAGGACGGGCCGACGGGGGCCGGCCGCGCGTCCCAGGGCACGCACACCAGGCACTGGGCCACCAGCGCGCGGAAGGCCGCCGGGTCCCCGCGCCGCACGAGCTGCCGGCCTTGGGGCCCCAGGCGCCGCACGAAGGTAGCCAGGGGCAGCACCTCGCGGTAGCGGCCCCGCAGCAGGGCGCGCACCGCTCTGCACCTGGGCGCGCGCGGCATGGTCCGGGAGGAGCGGGGTCCGCGGGAGGAAGGGGCGGGCCCGGCAGGGGTGGTGGTGGTGGTGTCGGCGCGAAGAGGCGGGGCTTCGGGGAGGAAGGGGCGGGGCCTTGCCGGGGCGGGGTCTTTCGCGGTGTTTGCCCCAAGGTGTGGTGAGGGCCGTGCGTTCCTTGACCGCTAGGTGGGCTGCGGCCTCCCCGCCCAGGCGCCGCAAGCCCTTCCAGGGTGCTGCGGTCCCCGCGAGGCTCGCACAGTGGCCAGCGGTGGAGTCGCGGGGGGAGGGGGTTACCCCAGGGGGAGCCCTAACGTGGGGCACCTGGTGCGCTCAGCGCCTCTTGAGAGGGGCCTGTGGTTTGTCACATTCTCACGTGGGCCGTGGCCCGGGCACTGAGGGCTGCCCCGGGGGTCCAACCGGGGGTGGGGGAGTTGTGGAAGAAGCCGGGTAGCAAATGTGTGGAGATCCACAAGGACAAAGGTCGCCAGCGCTCCGTGCCACGTGGGCCTGGGGGGGACTGAGGGCGCAGGCGCGGGTCCTGCGGGTGGGCGGTGAGCTGGCCGCGGCAGTACTTCCCTGCCGACTTCTGTTGTCCCCACCATCAGCAAAAACCTAAATCGATTCCCTACTAACCACCGTCCAGACAGGAAAGGGAGAAATCGGAGGCCCGAGCCCGGCGCGGGGCCATCTGCAGGCTCCCTTCCTACCCAGAGCCGATGTCACAGGTCACAGACCTGCCTGCAGCCTGGAGTGCCCCTGGAAGAGCCAGGAGCCCCCGTGGGCGCAGCTAGAAACTCCCAACCACACTGACCCCCACCCCCAGGCTCGGGGCCAGTTTTGACAGTGCTGGTCATGACACTTGAACAAGGCACTTAAGAGGAGCCCCCAAATGAGATTTCATCTGAACCCAGGTGCCACGGCATGTCCAAGTTTGACTCCGTAAGAAACTTCTGGGTCTCTGGAGGCTGGCGGGGAGGACGCGCCCGAGCTCGGCAAACACTGGAGGGCTGAACAAATGTTAACCTCCGACAACGTAAGAAACCGGGTCAGGAAACTGCTTTTATTCCTGGCCTTAGCATTTAAACAGCCCTCCCCTCTGGCCCTGGGTGGGGCGGAGGGTTTGCATAGTTACTGGATGCATGGTAATACTCGGATTAGGTACTGCTGTTCTAGAAGTCGGCTGCGGGAGCCCTGGAGTCACCAAGGCTGTGCTTGAGACCCACTCATTCCTGCCGCCGGAGGCTGGGACTGCTGGGGGAGATTTGTTCTTTTCCGACAACAAAGTTACTCTGGTTCATCTGGAGAAACCTGCTCAGAAAACATATATATATATATATATATGTATATATATATATATATATATATATATATATATATATATATATAAAACGATAGGAGAAACTGAGGCAGAAAACTCCACGTGTTGATGCCGAGGAAACGTTTGTTCCCCCGCTTGAATGGAAATTGCTCCTCTCCAGAATACTCTCCCTGGCCATACGTGTATGGCTAGCCTGTCTCGAGAAGCGGGTAGGAGTCTTAAGTCATCGCATCGTAAACATGAACAGTGTTCCAAGGAGAGAGTTATCTTGTTGGCCTAAGACAAAGTACAACAAAGCCTCAGGCCGGCCTCCCGGGAGGCGGTCTGTGGGCTTTACACCTCCCCTTCCAAGTTTCTAAACAGAGTGGCCTCTGTACCAGGAGCCGAGAATGCCACCGTGCTGTCCATTTGGTGTGCGAGTGAGGGGCCTCCCAGCCCCGTGCTGGGGGGGGGGGGCGCCGCCCGTGCAAGAGAGGCTGACGTCGGGAGACCTCCGACAACGTGTGCAGGGCGCTGGGGGCGGAACTGCAGGGTGTCCCCAGACCACCTCTCCCCAGTCTACGAGGAATTCGAGAAAATGAAGAGGGTGGGACTGAGTAAAGGGAGGAAAATGCGGTTCCGTAAGCCCCAGACCTGCTGGCCTGACCCGAGCCCAGGGGTGGGGGGCGAGTCCTTGGTTCCCGTGCAGGGCTCAGCTGCCAGGAGGCAGCACGTGGCTCCCCATGCTCGAGGTCACGGCCGTCACAGGGCCGCGGACCTGGAGGCTGGCGTGGGCAGGCTGCCCTGCATGGCAGTGCCGGGAGGGGCTTGCAGGGGGACAGGGAGCCTCTGTGGGTCTGTGCTCCCCCACTGGGCGCCCTCCCCCCTCCCTCCCAGGCAGGTGTCAGCCGGCTAGGCTACGGCCAAAATGAACACAGGGCAAGGCAGCGTCTTCACGAAAGCTGTCCACAAAGGAACATGGGAAGAAATCCCACCTACGAGTCCCTCCTGCCAGGCGAGGCCACATCCGCAAGGTCCAGGATGGGACGTGGTGTCCTTTGGCGGATTGTGGCCTTGACGCTCAGCCTGACGGAGAACACAGCTGGCAAAAGGCCGTGGCTCCCGGCGCTTGTCCTGGTGCTCAGCTGACCCTGGGCCAGAGCCAGCACGCTGAACCCGGAGCGCAGAGCCTGCTATCCTCTCTCTGCCTGTGCAGGCATGACTGGCGCTGCTGTCGCCATGAGAACTAGTGCCACCGGTGCTCCTTGGGCCCCGCAATGCCCTTCCCCCACCCCCAGCAACCGAACCCCGACCCCCGGCCAGCTCTACAGCTAAACGGTCATTGTGAGAATTTGATCTAAGTGGAGACTGCCTTTCTACTGAGCGCCACGCTCACAGGGGCGGTGCGGTCCTGTGCTGGGCTCGCACGTTAACATGGCCACGTGCATGCCACGAGCCTGTGGAAGGACATCTGCGGTCCTCCAGCTCAGAGCTGTTATGGATGAAGCTGCTGTCAGTGTTTGTAGACTGGTCACGTAACTCGTCATCATTCCTGGACGAAGGTCCGGGAGGGCCACGCCGGGTCAAGCTGTGAGGTCACACCGCGGCACTGTGTTTGCAGGGCGCGGCCTCCTGTTCCCACCGGCACCGCCAGGGCTCCGCTGCCCGGGCTCCTTGCCAGCACTTGCTGCTCGCGCCGTTTCTTCCGGTAGCCGCTCTGATTCAGTGTGGATGGTCCGCAGGCCACCAGGGAGACGCGGGGACCCCGGGACCCCGTGGGGCAGGGAGCACAGCTCAGGGAGTACAGGGGAGGAGTCACGGGAGAAGCCTGTCCAGACCACACGGGCTGAAGGGAGGGGGCGCGGAGGGCAGGGTTGGGGACCTGGGGCTCAGGGGGTGTTTTCTGGAAGCAAAGTGGGTGGGGTAGCGGGACCTCCGTTGTGGCCCCCAGGGACCCAAAGCCACCACACGTCCCCGCTGGGAAGAGGGTTGTTTTGTTTGATGCAAATCGCCCTCAGAGATTGACACAGTCTTTCCGATACCCTAACCTGGGCTCACGGTGGGGACCCTCACTTGTAACTGTCTCCCCAGCCGGCAGCGAGCACGATGACGCCTCTGAATAAACAGTGTGGGAACGACACGCTCAAGCCAACGACAGATGAGTCACGTGTCACACAGCGTCCCAGGCAAAGGGGAGACGCAGGGAATAATGTCCGATGCGGTTGGGGTGCACCTGCCTACAGGCAGGTTCTCAGGAGCATCAGACGAGCCAGCCGGGAGCAGGCGCCGTGTTGGTGGGAAGGGGGCCCCTTCTGGGCTGCTGCACGGCTTCACCGCCGCGGCACTGCCCGGCCGTGGCCGAGCTGTTTAGACTGGCAGAGCCTGGCCGAGCCTGGCCTTGTCGGATCCAGGGCTCCCGCCAAGCCCCCACAAAAGCCTGTACGTGCCCACTCGTCACGACCGCTCTTCCATCCCCACCCACAGCTGAGCCCGAGTGCTTCTCAACAACAGGCGTCCCTGGCAACATCCCACACCAGCTTCCCCAGAGTGAAGAAATTCACCCTAAGATCAGGACAACTTAAGTCCTAAACAAGTGGATTTGAAATCCTGACAGGGACGGAGCAGAGGACCCGGGCTGCGTCCGTGACGGCGTGGAGTCGGCCCTGCCAGCACTGCCGGCCGCCCAGGTCAGGTGGCTGATGCCCCGCGGAACCTCGGCATCTGTCCCCCGACTCCCAGCTTCTCTGGATCCAGGGAGCCTCTGGTTCCAGCTGCCTCTCAGCCCGACCTGGGGCTGAAAGCAGCCCCTACTTTATTTTCTGCAGGGCAGCTGTCCGTGAGCAGAACCGAACGGTGGCTGCTGGGCACCGCGTTGTCGCGGTCAGCTGCACCTGGCGGGGGTACCGCCCTCACTGGTAAGGACGAGGAGCAGAGGGAACGACCGGCCTTGTTGGCAACTTTTCGCACATGAGCGCGTGCTCAGTGAGCAGCCTGGGAAGTAGGTGGACACGTGTCGTCGTCCTTTCTTACGGGCTCGGGAGTGGTGGCTTCTGGAAAATCCCCCGTACTCGGGGCAGAGCCGGACGCCAACCCAGGTCCACCGAGCGCAGGGCCCGTGTCCGCAGCGTGTGCGGCTGGAGCTGCGTGGCCGGTGCGGGCTGCGAGCTGGGGCGGGACCGTGGGGCCGGGAAGCCGGTTGGCAGCGCCCGGGGAGAAGAGCCGCATCTCCCGTCCCCGTAGCGAAGACGCCTCTCCCCTCCCCTGGCAGCTCTGCCACATCCACCCGCCTGACCTATTTCCACCCCTTTGTGTACTTTCTCTCGCACCCTCAAGCACCTAATGAAAAGCAATAAAAAGCGCTCAGGGCTAAAACCCCTCCGAGTGCGGGCGTCTGGTCCTCGCGTCTTGGCAAACAGCTCAGTTCCTGTTGTGTGCCCGGCTCGGATTTCTGCACTCTCAAAAGTTATTTGACGAAATTTAAGAAAATGGTAAGATAAAATTACCCACTTGGAGGCTGAGACATGGAATTTACTTATAGAATCAAGTCCTTAATCTCTCCTTTGGTGAACGGCACGTGCCCCCCGCCCCCACTGGCCGCGTCCCAGCTCCCTGGTGGGCAAGGCCCAGCGACGGGGCTGACTCCCCGGACACTCAGGATGGGGCGAGCCCGTGACCGGCCGCCGGTTGCCGTCAGCATGAACTGGGGAAGGATGGGGAGCAGGGAAGGAGGGGAGGGCGGCAGGGCCGGTGTTTTTCCCGAGAACTCCGGTGGCCACACGGAGCACAGCTCTGCTGTCGCAAATGGTAACCATCAGAGCCGCTGGTCCAGACATCCTCGTCCTCGACCCCCCTGCTTCACCTCCCACTGGGCCGGCTGCAACAGGCGACCCCCCACCCCTGCTGGGTGGCATCGCGGAGCAGATGTGAGCTGTCTCGCCACCCCCCACCCCTCCCTGTCCGGGAACGACTTGGCAGAGCAGACGTGAGCACAGCACGCCCTGCTCGTCCTTGCTAACGCCCGCTCGTGGCTGCAGGGATGGAGTCTACACTTGTTACTCTGAATTTCAGAAATCCCCCTTAGCTGGTCTCTCCACCTGTGTGACGCGAGGCCCCCGGAACACCCAACACATCACATGTCCACAGAGACCCTGGCTCCCGGCAGATGTGGACGGCCAAGCTCTAGCTCCTCCTGGAAGGAGTCTTCGACATTTTGGGCTTTGGGATTCCTGCCATCGGCCCCATATGAACACACAATCAGAACCCTCCAAGCGCACAACAAAGCATGACTGGGGGTGAGCAGAAAGAGGCCAGCAACAAAGCAGCTGAACCAGGTATGCAAATCCTGCAGCTGCTGGGAAGGGGCCATCACAGCGTGACTTGGTTTCTGCATCTGGGAATGACAGTGGAAGGTGCGGCGTGAGCACAGGGCCAGTCCCTGACATCAGACCAGGCAGCTTGAAGGGAGTCGAATGGAACGTCGGAATTCTACGCGTTACCGAATAATACAAGATTAAATAGGGAGAATCAAGCACCGAAGGGGAGAGACTTAGCAGCGTGGGATACAGTCCTGAAAGACGCAGAGACGGCAGCCCAGAGACCAGGAGGCACGTGAAGCAGTTAAGAGGTCAGAACAGACCTCGGTTCTGGAAGGAGAGAACAGGAAGAGGGGAGAGACACTCTCGGGGAGATGGGGGCTGGATTTCTCTTCTGTTGATGGAAGACGTAAATATCCCACCAGGATGGATAGGGGGCCACGGCATGACTTCAGGCCGACGAGGACCTGCAGACAGTCTGGGGTTGGGCAATTGGGAGACACGTGGCCCTCAAGAATGAGGGGCATTAGGACGTTTTCATCTGAACCAGCTCTGAAGGATCTTGCTAGCAGCCGAATTTCTGAAGAGCAGACTTCAAGAAGGACGGTTCTTGATGCCGGCAGGCGATGTGAGCGGGGGCACAGACGTGAGAGTGTGACACAGGATGGGAGTGGTGGCAGGGGTGCAGCCGCTGGTCAGTGTCCCGTATTCAGCGGGCTCTGTCTGTAGTCTGTAGTTTTCTTTTCCAGCAACGTCTCCGATGCCAGGGTGCGGTCGGCTGCGGGTGGCCAGGCGGGAGGCGCTCCGTCCTCCTCGGCTTTCTGGAAGACTCTGTATGGCGTTGCTATCATTTCTTCCCGTAGTGTTAGGTGGAATCCACCCACGAAGCCACCTTGTCCTTCTGTTGTGGGAAGATTTTCACTACCAATTCAACGTTTTAAATAAATGGCGGGTTATCCAGGTTACCTGTTCTTCCTGCGTGAGCGTTGGTGGTTTGTGTCTCCCACGAGGTCTGTGCGTCTGCCCGGATCGTTGGCCACATTGGCATAAAGTTGTCCATACTGTTACTGTTCTGTCAACACGTGTGGCTTCTGCAGTGAGCCTGTCTCCCTCGCCCATGTCACTGTAACACATGGTTCCTTTCTCCTGCTTGGCCCGGCTACGGGTTTATTAGCTGTATCCATCTTCTCAAAGAACAAGGCTTGAGTTTGCTAATTTTTGGAATTACTTTTTCTGTTTCATTGATATTTATTATGTTCTTCAACTTACTTTGGGTTTAATTTGCTTTCTTAGTTTCTTTAAAAAAAAACTTTTTTGCAGGGAGGGGCAGAGAGAGAGAGGGAGACACAGAATCCAACGCAGGCTCCGAGCTTTCAGCACAGAGCCCAACATGGAGTTCAGACTCATGAACTGTGAGATCATGACTCGAGCCCAAGTTGGATACTTAACCGACTGAACCGCCAGGGAGCCCCGTGCTGTCTTAGTTTCTTAAGGTGAAGTTGAGAACAGTGAACCTCTCCTCTGTTCCAGGTTTCAGCACAAGGCGTGTCCCTCAGCACGCGGCTTCAGCTGGACTTTCACCCCACTATCAAAATAGAACAACCTTTACCTTCATTCGGTTCAAAATACTTTTCAATTTCCCTTTTGAGTTCTTCCTTGATCCACGGATTATCACAGAGTGTGATATTTAATTTCCAGAATCTGGAGGTTTCCCCAGAGGTCTGTTTCTGACATCTAACCCGACACAACGTGTCTGACTGGAACCGTTTACATTTCTCTGGGCTTGTTTCGTGGCTCAGAACAGTCTTTCTTCAAGACCGCCCTGTGCGCTCCAGGAGAGTGCGTGTTCTGGCGCTGGGCGGTGCGTCTCCGTGGACCACCGGGTTGACTGCTCCGTGTTCCTGCAGATGTGCTGTGTGCCTGCCGCACTGGCCCATCGACCACCGAGAGACGCTGATGGCGCCCACATCTCCCTGCAGTGCTGACAACTTTTGCTTCATGTATTTTGAAGCTCTGTTATTGGGCACATAAACGTTCGGATTATTTTGTCCTCTTGATGAACTTATTATACCTTTATTTTGATGCAAAGATTTTATTTCCTGGTACTATTCCTCCTCTAAAATCTGCTCTCCTGATGTTAACATAGTTGGTCCGGTTTCCCTTCTAGGAGTGTTACCATGTGGGTCTCCTCTCAGTGTTCTGTTTTGAACCCGTCTGTGTCCTCGGACTTCCGGGGCGTGGCTTGCTCATATACAGCACCCAACTGGGCCTCGCTTCTTCATGCAGTCTGGCAGTCTCTGCCTTTTAACTGGGGTGTTTGCACCACTTACATTTGTTGTGCCCATTGCTGTGACAGGTTGGAATCTGCACTGTTGGCTTTCTGCTTGTCCTCTCTGTTCTTTGTTTCTCTGCTCGTATTTTTCTGCCTTCTCCTGCATTGAGTACTTTTTAATGATTTTGTCTCTTTCTTGGCTTAATTGCAATAAGTATATATTTGAGAGGCTGCTATTGGGTTTATAGAATATGTGTTTAACTTGTCTTCATCTACCCGTGAACGTGTCAGTCCCCACACCCCGCGTGAGACCTCACACGTGTGAGGCCTTCCTTGCACCCGGGCAACCACTGCAGACGTGTTACTTCCACGTGTTAGGAACCCCATAGAACACTGTATTTCGGCTTCAAGTGGTCTGTTATCTTGTAAAATAACTTAAGCAAGAAGAAAACAAGTGCCTATATTTGCCCAACAGTTATTACTTCTGGAGCTCCTCTCTCCTACCTGTAGGTCAGAGTTCCGTCTGCTGATGGAAGGACTCCTCTGAACACTTAAAAAAAAATTTTTTTTTAATGTTTATTTTTGAGAGAGAGTGTGAGTGGGGGAGGGGCAGGGAGAGAGGGAGACACAGAATCTGAAGCAGGCTCCAGGCTCTGAGCTGTCCGCACAGAGCCCGACACGGGGCTCGAACTCACAAACTGCGAGATCATGACCTGAGCCGAAGTTGGACTCCCAACCGACTGAGCCATCCAGGCGACCCCTGAACGCTTCTTATAGAGCAGATTTGCTGTGATTTGTCCAGCTTCTGTCTGTAAAAGTCCTTAATTTTTAAATATATTTTTAAATAAATATATTTTTATATTTGATAAAGAACTCAACTAGGTTTTTTTCTCTTTTGATATTTTTAAATATCTTTTAACTTGAATTGTTCCTTGAGAAACCTCCTGTATCATTTGTTGTTCCTCAGCTACCACGCATGTTGTTTCTCTGGGTCCTTCACGGATTCTCCTGTTACCGGTTTTACTCGTTTTACAAATCAGCGGCAGATTGATTCTGGCACACCTCTTAGTTTTCTTCCTGTTCCTTTTGCTTGCTTTTCGGTAAGCTTCTTGAACCTGGTTGTTGGGCATCATTTTCTTCGAATGTCTCCCCGGCCCCTGCTCCCCTGCTGGGGGCGGTCTGCTTACACACACCAGCCCCCCGGGTGCCCTACGGTTCACGGATGCTCTCTTTTCTTGTCTTTCCTCGCTCTTTGGCTTCATTCGCACAGCTGCTGTTTTAAAACTCCTTAATCTCTCCTTGGGCAGACCCTCATCTCCCAGCGATCCCGCCTGGCGTGTTTTCCTGTCTCCACTTAAATTCTTCAACCTTCCCTCCAGCTGCTTGCGCGCACAGCGTCTGTTTAACAACTGCCGTCTCCGTATCTGGTTCAGCTCCAGTTGGCGGACTTTTCTCTCATTATGGGTTCATTTTCTGGCTTCTGTGTAGATCTTTAATCTGGATGCAGACATCGTGAATTTCACCTTGTTGGATGAAGGGTATCTTTTAGCTTTTTACTGGGAAACACTAGGTCCTTGGAAACAGCTTGATCTTTTTGGATGTTGTCTTTAAGTTTTGTTGCACTTAGTCTCCGATTAAATTCTGCTCCCCGCCCCCCCCCCCCCCCCGAAGTCTGCAAGTGTTCCAGCCAGAGCCTTCGGACTCGTGAGCTTCTGCTCTGGCCAACTGGAGCCGCCGCGGGTGGCGAGCACGTGAATGCGTGTCGTTTCCTGACGCACGCACGCGAGCCGGGGGACCCCGTGCAGCTCCGTCCTGTCCAGTGCTGGCCCTGAGCACTCTGGTTCCCTCACCTGCCCGGACTCCCAGCCCCGTCTCTCTCAGGGAGACAGACCCGGGGCCCCAGTGCACCCCCCCCGCCCACCGCCTCTTTGTGTCTGATGTTCAAGGTCTTCAGGACGGTCACCTTGTGTATTTTGTCCCATTGTTGTCCCCTTTTGGACGAGACCCTGCTGCCTCTCCTTGTCCAGAAGCAGAAGCTCCTAAAACACAATTTTAAAGTCTTGCTTGAAAAAAAAAGAAGCTGAAAATTAATAATCCAATTAACCATCTCCAAAAATAGGAAAGAGGATATCAAAATATATCCAAAAAACGTAAAAAGAGATCTGTGATAAAGACCTGAGCAAAAATCTGTGGAGAAAACAAAATATAAAGAATGAGCAAAGCTAAACTCTTACTCTTTCTGAAAAAGCCAATAACAATAAAACTGACAAAGGCAGATTAATTAAGAAGAAAATACAAACACTTACGTAAGGAGGCGTTAGGGACGTGGTGGCATCCTGACCTCCAGGGCCTGCGAGTGACCTCGTTTGGAAACGAGGTCTTTGCAGACGGTCAGGCCCAGGTGAGGTCTTCCTGGTGGGCCCTGACCCAACATGACCGAGTCCTCACCGAAACGGGAAGTCTGGAGACATTCACCCTCAGGGAGAACGCCGCATGGGGGTGCCGGCGGCCACCTCTAGGCCGAGGAGAGAGGCGGAACAGACTCCCTCGGCTTCAGAAGGAGCCGGCCCTGCGGCAAATCTCCCAGGGTCTCCGGTCTCCGGGACAGAACAAATGCTGTTTGGGCCAATGGTTTTCTAGAAGGAGCCCCTGCCAGCTCCCCCTGCCAGCTGTGGGTCTGAGGACCACCTGCGTGACGCCCGCAGCACACCTGCCGTTTAATTATCCGGCTACTCACCACCCAGTCGGCAGGGCTTTGTTACGGGGACACAACCGCCCAGGGGCGAAGTGGCAGCCACGACCCCACAGGCTAGAAGAACAAGGATATAATGAGCAATTTTCTGCCAAATGGACGAATTCTTTAAACGGACGGGGCTTCCAGAGGAGCATGCCGCGTGGGACCGTCGCCACAGCAGAGATGCAGGCAGTGGTGAAAGCCCTGGCCTCGGGGGCTCCAGCAGTCACGTAAGGGAGGTTTTCCGGAGCAGAAAACAGGGACGTGCACCCCACGAGCCGGCATGAGTGCAGCTAGCAACGCAGAATCACAGGCCTTTCATCCAAGAAGAGTCTGCAGACGGACGGAGGGACTACGGAAAGGCATTCAGCACCATTTGTTGCCCGGGGATTGCGGTCCAGGACTTGGTAAGGCCGCCTTGCACAGACACCAGATGGCAGCCCCAGTGGGGGCGCGTGGGGCGCGGGGGCGTCAGCTCTGCTAACACCAAGCATGCACGCGCTCCGCTCAGACCACTGTGTCCACAGAAGACACGCACACGCACTCCTAACACCAGAGGGGACCAAACCCCGCCGGCTGTCCACAGTCGTTAGAGCGTGGTTTCTTCACACGGCGGAAGACCACACGGGACGAATGAGTGCCGTGGACCAGGGCTGGGATGAAGGCCAGGGAGAACCCTGAGCCACAGCAGCCAGGCGGCCGGAGTCCAGCGTGGGATTCTGGGTGGAGCTGAGAAAAGGTGTGGGGGCCGGCGGGCACGGTCATCAAGTGTTTCCTGGGGACAAGCAGCCAGGAGGGTTGGGGGCGCCCCACCTGGGGGGGTGGGTACAAGAACACAGATGTGCTTCCGCTCCGCTTGGTCCCTGTGCCGTGTGAAGAGATGGAGGGGGTGCTCCCTCTTCAGGGAGGGGCACAGTGGGCACTCCGGACAGCAGGACACACAGGGCCAGAGGTAGGGGTGGGGGCACCATGGAGGCACTGGAGGAACTTGGCACACACGTGCCACCCCGAGCCCTGGGAATGGCAGCTGTGACCGCAGTACAGCCCTGACACAGGGGGTGACCCTGGATTGCCCAGTGGCCGGACATGATCACCAGAGTGCAGTGACGGGGACTGGGAGAACGGAGGCGGGAGGCAGGTGTGCAGGGAGGAACCCAGACCAGGACTCGGCGCCTCCAGGAGCTGGGAAAGGCCGGGCTCTGCCCCGGAGCCGCCAGCAGTACCCGCCTGCAGTCCCTGCGAGATGACATGTGTGTGTGTGTGTGTATTGTTGAAAGCCACTTGGCGGTGCTGTCCCGGGACCTGCAGGGCCCCCAAGGCTGCCCCCTCCTGGGCCCCGCGGGCCCCGCACACGTGGAGGCGGACGCCCTGGCGACCTCACTCACAGTGCAGCCAGAGCCAGGCTGAGCCAGCGGGGACGTCCGCAGCTCTGTGAGCAGCCGGTTCTGCGGGCTCAGCGGGCGGGCAGTCCACAGGGGACACTGGTGCTCGCCTCACTGGGGCCTTGACGCATCCTCGCGCCGAGACCGTATCTGGGGAGCGCAAGCTGCGGTCTTCCTATCGTTCACTGCGGGCGGCTCACACAGACGAGCCAGAAGCTGCAGGCTCCTAAGTGGCACGCTGCGAACAGACCCCGTGACAGGGCCTGTGGCCTGTGGGGACAGGTGGGATGCATGCGTGCTCCTCAGCCTGGGCCGCCTCATACTCCGATCGGCCCCACCGTCTACCCTGGGAGGAGGAGCCCAACACCACCAGTGTGGACACAGCAGAAGACGGAGTTCAAAGCCAGCTGCATGGCACACGCTGCCCATGTGCCCGCCGTGGACACGCAGAACCACACGGACACAGGCCCGTCCTCCCTTCCCGCCCGCCCCGCCATGCCGCTCATGTCCGCCTTAACACAGGGCATTTCTGAAAACCAGCGCCTGCCGGACCGGTGGTGACCGTGCGACACATTCGATCCCAGAGATGCAGGAGCATTCGTGGTTCGAGAGCTCGCGTGGCGTCTTTACCTCTGCTGCTTCAGCAAGCGCACACGTGAACCCACGTCGTGTGCACGTTTCTGAGAACACGAAAAATGAGCCAGCGGAGACACATTCTGCCGGACCGGGAGAAACGTCACAGCCAAAGAAATTTATTTTAAAATAGAAACATACGTAGGTTAAGCTTAAAATAGTCAAATTTTAAACAAAAAGGAAAAAAGCCATTTGATCCCAGTCTCTGAGGAATGGACTTCAAGGAGCCACTGGCACACGTGGGGAGTGCTCATGGACACCTCAAGGGGCCCCCGGCCTGGCCCCCCGCCAAGCTGCCGACGGTCAAAGCCTGGTGTGGGGGGCCGGTGCCCCTCCCTAACACGACGCAGAGGGACTGGGGGGTGACGGGAAACGTTCAGGTTTTGGCAACGCAGACGGTATAACGTCCAGGAAATTCCACCAAAAGCATCCAAAAATACTCGGCCGACTATCCAGCTGTACCGTGCGGGGGCCGACCGCACGTGGCCGACCGCACGTGGCCGGGCGGGGGCTCAGTGCGTGTGGAGCTTCCGCTGGGGCTTCTCGTCGTAGGACTCCCCGAACTCGTTCACCCTGCTCTTGTCCACAGGGTACAGCCTGCAAGGACAGGGGCCCCCGGGCTCTGCCATCTGCGCGGGGGCTGGCACCCCAAGCTGCCGTAGGAAGGGTGTCTGGAGTCCCTTCGCACCTCCTGTCCCGTGTTCACCTTCAGGACGGAGCTCTGTGCTCGTCCCCAGGGGAGCCCGTCCGGGCCCTGGGGGTGGTGCCCCTCTCCCCACTTTCTAGACGGTGCCTGTGATGACTGCGCCACACCGTGGGGAGTCTCGAGCTGGCGGACACTGGGCTGCTCGGACAGAGACCTGTCCTTCTCAACTAGGACGCGGGGTGGACTCTCGCTTGGCCTCGCTCTGGTGACACACACCTCCCACAAACCGCCAATGTGCCCACGGAGGCCCCGTGGGGGTGGGGGGGCCTGCCACACTCACCATCGCTGGTACAGGTACACAAGGAACACGACGTCGTCCCTGAAACACGCCAGCCGGTGGGAGGTGGGCATGGTGATGATGAAGGCAAAGACGTCGTCGATGAAGGTGTTGAAGGCCTGGCACCGGGGACGGGGGAGGTGGGAACACTGGCCGTCAGGGCTCTCCCGGCGCCCACCCAGGGGCCCGAGGTTCGCAGACCCTGCTCCGCTGGGCGTGTCAGCCCCTCCCCCACCGAGTGATGGGCGTGTCATCCCCCCTGGGGTGATGGGCGGGGCACTGACCTTGTAGGTGAAAGCCTTCCAGGGCAGGTGCGCCACCGACTTCATCTGGAGGAGGAGACCGGGGAGATCAATGGCGGGCCACGTGGGGGACACGGGGGAGAGCGGGGAGGGGCGTGGTCTTACCTTGTAGTTGACGAAGAGCTGGGGCAGCATGAAGAGGAAGCCGAAGGCGTACACCCCTGGGGAAAAGAACGGCAGGCTGGGGTGCCCCAAGTCCGTCTTTGCAGACGGCTCTCTGTGGTGGCCCCCCCCCATCCCAGGCCACCCTGTGTGGCAGCTTGTCACGGTGCTCTGCGCGACGGGCTCTGGCCTTCGAGTGGCTAGTCGGGCCCTGGGTCTGTCCCCTCCAAGGACGCAGACCCAGCCCACCCTCAGGGCTCGTGGGCCGGTGGCCGCCCTCAGAAACTCCATGCAGACGGTGTTTCCTGCCCGCCCCACGCTGTTTTCCTGGGCAGCCCGAGTGGGGCCGCCGCAGACAGGCGCCGAGGCAGAGGTCCTGGCGGAGCTGAGACCCACACTCACCGTTGACGAAGCTGTTTACCAGCCACGAGTACCAGCTGCAAGAGAGAGACCGCGGTCACTGCCCCCGTCCCGCAGCGCCCATCCCCCTGGAAAGTGCAGTGCTGGTCGGGGGACCCTTGGGGACAGCCCTTTCTCTGGAGCACAAGCGTCAGGGGTGGCTGAGGGCCTGTGCTGGCCGGCGTCCTCCCTCAGAACCCCCAGCCCTCAGGGCCGCGTCTCCGGGGCTCCCGTGCCCCGAAATGCAGTGACCAGGCTGCCCGGCCCAGGTCCCCTTGTCAGATACGTCCACCCCCGTCCCCGACATCAGGGCCCTGGACGCCTGTGTCTCTGTGCCTGCTGCTCGGGAACAGGCCCGGGGACACCACATGCCGGCCTCGTGCCCTCCCGGCAGTGGGTCTCCCAGGAGGGGTGGGGGCGGCTAGCACAGAGGCCAAGGGGCGTCCCCGGCCGGGCTGGTCCTACCTCTTGTACTTGATGTTCAGCAGGGAGTAGACGGCGCCCCCGACGCACAGGGGGTAGAGCAGATAGGACAGGTACCTCATGGCCTGTGGGGGACACGGAGCCTCTGCGAGGAGCCAACTCGCAAGGGGGAACCGGCAGGGAGGGCACGCGGGCCACGACTTTGGGGAACGGGGTCCAGTGCTGGGACGGCGGATGCGCAGAGAACGCGCTACCAGGAGCGAGGCCTGACGCCACGCGGACCTTAACAGTGTCCGTCCGGCTCGTGAACGCCCGGCAGCCTGCAGCAGGTCACCGATCCGGTGGGACGGAGACAGATCTGGAGACACGGCTAGAGCCGTGTGTGCGGAGCGCCCTCAGGGACCGGGGCGGTCACTGCGCTGACCCTGGGCTTTACCTGGTCCCCGGCACCCTCAGAACACAAACATGTGCCCATCCAAGCAGAAAGTAACACCGTCCCCCACGCAGGAGCCGTCTCCCGGCAACCCAAAGCTGCAGTGACGCCCGCACAGTGGGGGTGGGGGCGATGGGGGTCACGGAGTCTCGGTGAGTGTGGGGTTACAACACGGACCGCCAATTCTCCGGAAATAAATCCCATTATAGGAGAGGAGAATGCCTCCCGCCCGCAAAGACTGGGCACGGCTTCCTCGTGAGGCCCGGAGTGTGGAGCCGCCCCGGCCTTCCCTCCCGCGTCAGAGAGCCCAGGCTGACGGGTGTCCCCTCCCTCGTCCCCTCCCGCCCCCGCTGCTCACCTGAGTGTCGTACTCCTCTGTCCTCCTCTCGGACTCGCTGTAAGTGCCGAACTGTCATAGAACCCAACACAGTCCCGTTAGTTCAGGACGCCGGCGGGGACAGCTACGTGAGGACCGGCAGGGGTGCCCGTCTGGCTGCATGAGGCTCACCCTGGGAGGCCACCCTGCGGCGACCCTCCCCACCCTGTCAGGGTCACCCGGGGCCCTGACGGGTCCCCGCGGGCCATACCATGTGCCATGCGTGGCGGAAGCACGCCCTCTAGTGTGTCCTGTGGGGCCGCCCCCCACCCCAACTCTCACGGCGACAGCCGCACCCCTGCACTGCGCTCAGTCAGTGAAGGTAGAGTCACTGGGCCAGGTCCTGACAAGACAAGCTTCATCCTATCGCCCGGGTTCCCGTCCTCGAGAGGGTGCCAAGCTTCCCAGGATCCGGGTCTGTCCCGGCAGGAAGAGTCGGCTCGTGACCACAAACCCAAACTGCCGCTGTCCCCCACCCCGTCTGCCCAGGAGGCACAGCAAAGTCTTGTCACCGGGGGCAAGGGCCAGCCCAGAGCAGTGCCACGTGCCAGGACTCCAGCGGGGACTGGCCTGCAAGTGGGGGGGGGGGTGCCCGGGCCCGGCACGCCCGCATCCCGTCCTGTCGAGGCAGGGGGAGCACTCCATCCCTGCCGGGGATGGCCACGTGGGTCTCACACTAGCCGCTGCTGACGCCGGCCCTGCCAGGGACCTCCGGGGTGCCAGGGGACCGGCCTCCACCAGCAGGATGCCACCCACGTCCGCCAAGGGGGGCTGCTCAGAGGCGGAAGCTGGTCAGGTGGCCCGAGTGTGGCCCCCCAGTGTGGCGTCTGCCTGGGACACAGCTAGGAGCTGCAGGACAGACCATCTGGGACACAAAAATGGGCGGCGGGGGAGGGGTGGGGGCACAGAGCGCCCAGGGGGCAGTCGGGGTGGTGGGGGTGGGGGAGGCACAGAGCGCCCAGGGGGCAGTCGGGGTGGTGGGGGTGGGGGAGGCACAGAGCTCCCAGGGGGCAGTCGGGGTGGTGGGGGTGGGGGAGGCACAGAGCGCCCAGGGGGCGGTCGGGGTGGTGGGGGGGCACAGAGCGCCCAGGGGGCAGTCGGGGTGGTGGGGGGGCACAGAGCGCCCAGGGGGCAGTCGGGGTGGTGGGGGTGGGGGAGGCACAGAGCGCCCAGGGGGCAGTCGGGGTGGTGGTGGGGGGGCACAGAGCGTATACAGGGACAGAGGGAGGGGAGGCACAAAGCGTCCAGGGGGCAGACGAGGGGTGCAGGGGAGACACAGATCACGCAGGGGGCAGATGGGGGCTGGGCGGGGAGACAGAGAAGGTCCAGGGGCAGACACGGGGTAGGGTGTGGGGGAGGCACAGAGCGCCCAGGAGGCAGTCGGGGTGGTGGGGGTGGGGGAGGCACAGAGTGCCCAGGGGGCGGTCGGGTGGTGGGGGGGCACCGAGCGCCCAGGGGGCAGTCGGGGTGGTGGGGGTGGGGGAGGCACAGAGCGCCCAGGGGGCGGTCGGGGTGGTGGGGTAGGCACAGAGCACCCAGGGGGCAGTTGGGGTGGTGGGGGTGGGGGAGGCACAGAGCGCCCAGGGGGCAATCGGGGTGGTGGTGGGGGGGCACAGAGCGTATACAGGCACAGAGGGAGGGGAGGCACAGAGCGCCCAGGGGGCAGATGGGGGCTGGGCGGGGAGACAGAGAAGGTCCAGGGGCAGACACGGGGTAGGGTGTGGGGGAGGCACCAAGCGCCCAGGGGGCAGATGGGGGGGCAGTGGTTACGGCACAAACACCCACCTGGAGCTGTGGTCTCAGGCCTCTCCAATCGACGGTCATCTTCAAGGCCTTTTTCACTTTCCACAGCTGAGGAAAAGAGTGAGGAACAGCCTTTCACGGCTCTAAGACCCAGGAGTCTCTGGAACTCACCGCCGGGAGGCAGCAGACCACAGCATGTGCCTGCTGGCGCCCCAGCCCCGGCCTGACTGGCGCCCATGGCCTCCACACTAACCATCCGGCTCGGATCCGCCCTCTGCACCGACACAACCGGCACTCGGCCTGGCTGCCATCCTCCTGGCGGGCCCCCTTCCCAGCCCAGCCTGCCTGCCTCTCGGTTCACCAGCCCCTTCCTCCCGGATGTCACTGCGAGGCCCCTCGCCTCTGCCCCAAGTCCTGCCATCTCTGGGTCTCTGGAGAACCCGCCTCCCCAAGCTGGGATGAACGCGGCACAACCCAGTGAGCTGGTCTCCACGCTGTGACAGGAGACTACGGGGGTCCCCGCCAGCGCTCCCAATGGGCAGACCAAGCGTGGTCTCTGGCCCAATGGCCACGCAGGCCGGTGCCCATGGCAGACAGGCAGGGTGGAGGACTACGGCCAGGGCTGAGGCTCGGGACAGGGCAGCCCCAGAGGCCAGAGGACGTCCCAGCCCACCACTCCCTCTGCTGCCCTCGTGTCCTGGCCCCAAGCTGACTGCCCCCTGGGACCCCTCTCCCGAGTCCCACTCAGGTCAGGGCTGTCACAGGGCACCGCGTCCCACACGGCTTCATACCCCACGGACAGGTGTGACGGGCGATGCTCTTTCTAACACCAGCGACAGGGCCATCAGGAGCCGAGCTCTGGTGTTCCCGCAGCCACCACGCCCTTCCCTGCCCGGGGCAGGGCCACGTCTCCTCCGTGTTTCGGGACCAGGCGCGGCCAAGGACGGCCGCACGACTCACCTCGATGGCAGCGCCGATGCCTGCGGGGACCAGCACCAGCAGGCTCGTCTGCTCGTCCAGTAGGAACAAGAAGATGACCACTGTGCTGAAGCCACGCCAGAGCACTGCGGACAGGGCGGGGGTTGCGCTGAGGGGCCGGCCATGGCCCGTCCACACCCCCACCTCTGAGTCCCTCCCCCACCCCGTCCCTCACTCCCCCACCCCTCCACCTGCACACGCGTGCACGCTCACCCCACACACGTCCACACCCCCCTACAGGCACACACACTCCATGTACACTGAGTGCACGCTCGCCCCCACACACGTCCACACCCCCACACATGCACACACCCCCACACACGTCCACACCCCCACACACGCACACACCCCCACACACGTCCACACCCCCACACACGCACACACCCCCACACCCCCACACACGCACACACCCCCACACACGTCCACACCCCCACACACGCACACACCCCCACAAGCACACACACCCAGTGCATGCTCGCCCCCACACACGTCCACACCCCTACAGGCACACCCCCCCGTGCACACCAAGTGCACACTTGCCCCCACACACGTACACCCCCCCACAAACACACACACCCCGTGCACACTGAGTGCATGCTCACCCCAAGCACACACACCCCGTGCACACTGAGTGCACGCTCACCCCCACAAGCACACACACCCCGTGCACACTGAGTGCACGCTCACCCCCCCCACACACACCCCACAAACACACACCCCATGCAGAGTTGCACACTCACCCCCACAAGCACACACACCCCCGTGCACACTGAGTACACGCTCACCCCCACATGTACACACCCCCACAAGCACACACACCCCGTGCACACTGAGTGCACGCTCACCCCCACAAGCACACACACCCTGTGCACACTGAGTGCACGCTCACCCCACACACCCCCCCCACAAGCACACACACCCCATGCAGAGTTGCACACTCACCCCCACAAGCACACACCCCCGTGCACACTGAGTGCACGCTCACCCCCACACACATACACACCCCCCCACAAGCACACACGCAAAGCTTTAAGGGTCTCGCCCCCTCCATCCACTGAACTGGATCCAGGCGTGTGTGGCCGTGCAAACGTTCCACAGGGACCGCGAGGCTGCAGCATGGAATGCAGGTCCCCTCAGCTACGGAAACGTGTGTACAGACATGTGCAAACACACGGAGAGCACGCTGGCCAGATGGGTCCCTGGTGGGGATCAGGACCAGCTTCCTCGAACTCTCCCCTTTACCTGCTGCTAACCCAACCCCGTGATAAGCCCGTCTTGGAAAAACCGACTGAACTTCACAAAACGCTACGACTGACGGCGTTGTGCACTTTGCCGAGTGCCTCTCGCAGGGCAGGGGCGGCAGGGCCGACCCCCCGTGGGCGCCTGCTGAGGGGACCCCCGAGCCCGGCTCCGTGATCCAGAGACAGCCCCTCCCTGACGCGTCCGGGTCCAGGTGCCCCTCCCGCAGGAGCAGGGCCCTTGACTGGCATTCAGCGGAGGCGACCGCAGACTCCAAGCCCCACCACGAAGCCCAGAGGCCCCGACCTCAGCGCCAGGACGCGGTGCTCTGGCGCGGCTGAAACTCGGGGCGCCTACCTGCTTTCGTGGACAGCCCGATCATACTCTTCTTCTTCTTCCAGAAACTGATGTCGTTTTTAAATGCCAGGAAGTCAAACAGGAGCTGGAAAGAAAGGCAGACAGATATGTTCAGCTCGAGCTGCTCAGACGGCCGGTCTTTGCTGAGCGAGAGCACAGGTGTGCACGGGGCCCGGATCGCAAGGCCACAGCCAGGCGGACGCCACACGAGATGCCGCAGAAGCCCACGGCCTCGTGTCCCACCCAGCATGCCTGGCTGTGGGGCATCCGACCACAGCCACTGGCCACGCATCCCTGCTCTCCCGCCAGGTGCCGCCGGCTCGGACCTGGTGCACAGGCTGTGCACACAGGCTCATTCTCAGACCCGGCCCCTTTAACAAAACCACCATGCCCCAGCCCAGTTTCGGAAAGTTTAGCCAGACCAGCGGCCTATCTCCAGGCACCAGGGGCCGGCTGCCATAGGGCGCCCGCCCACCCTGACCTCGGACGGAGCACGGCTGCCACGTGGGGGACGGTTCTCCTCCACCAGCTGTAAGACTCCACGCTCAAAAAGCGATTCTATGTACGGGCTGGCTTTTCGACATTAAAACCACCTTGCTACAGTCATACAACGAAACACTTATTTTGCAAAGCTGTTCCCCGATCTCAAGGATTCTGGATTTGTTTTCAGCACGGCCTCCGGGACCAGCAGACAAACCCCAAGTCCTTAAGGCGGTTAGCGCCCCAGGTGCAGATACCCTGTCCCCAGCTGGGAGGGGGCCCCCAGCACGGTGGCACAAAGCCTCGGGTCTGCCGCTCCGTCAGGCACACTCCCCGCCCGGTGCCCACTCACGTGAAATGCCGCGACGAAGAAGGTCAGCGCTAAAAAATACAAGTTGGTGTCGACGAAAATGCCTTTCACTTCGTCAGCGTCTTTCTCTGAAAACCCTGAGGGGAAAAGGAAACAGCGCGCGGCGAGCGAGGTCAGCAACACCCAACGCCACACTGCGCCCCGCGCTCACGGCCACCGACGAGGACGGCTCCCCGCACCGAGGGCGGAAACCCGGCGCGCTGCCTCACCGAACTGCTGCAGGGCGTGCACGGCGTCCTGCATGTGGATCCAGAAGCGCAGCCTCCCCAGCGAGATCCTGTCATAGGCCACGGTGAGCGGCAGCTCGGCGCTGGAGCGGCTTATCACCTGCCGGGGGGTGGGGGGGGGGGCGTGAGGCCGGACGCCCCACTGACCACGCCCCCCTGCGCCACTGCCCCCCGCTGACCACGCCCCCTCCCCCCAGCTGCGGACCCCCGCTGACCACGCCCCCTGCACCACTGGCCCCCTCTGACCACACCCCCTCCCCCCTCCCGCACTGCAGACCCCTACTGACCATGCGCCCCCGCGCCGCTGGCCCCCGCTGACCCCCCCAGCTGACCATGGCCCCCGGGGCGGGGCCGGAGGCCTACACGCACACCCGGGGCTGCAGGACCGTGTCTGCTCCCGGTCCAGGTGGCAGGGAGGCTCCGCCCCCTCCACTTGCCCTCCCCCGGGGCTCAAAGCTTTCCTGCGTCACGTGTTCTCGTGGTCCCTGCCACCGAGCCCTGTGTGTCCCTCGCACACCCACGTCAGCTTGGTCCTGTGCCCCTGTCTCTTAGCACGAGCGGCACCGGGATGCGCCCCGAACCAGGTCTTGTAGATGGGCTGGGCACAGGCCCAAGGGAGCCTCCAAACCTCTCCTCAGAGGAGAGCTCCGGAGAGACTGCCTACCCAGGGGACAAGAGAAAGCCTTAGGAACATGTGACGCGTGACCTAGGTGTGTGTGGAGGCGAGGGGCTGCTCTGAGGGGCGGGGGCCGCCTCGGGAAGGAGTGCGGCCACAGGGTCTGGCGGCACACGTGGGCGCAGCGGCCTTCCAGTCCTCCGAGGGCCCGGCAAGCCCACGGGCACCATGCGCCCTGTTGCGCGAACACGGTGCTGGCGGATTCCACCCGCCGGAGCTCACTCAGCAGATCCTCCTGGGTGAGCACGGACGTGGCCGGCCCAGCAACAGGAGCGGACCAGGACTGGCCACCCCACACCAAGGTGCTGCACCGGCTCTGGGGCCGGCAGGCACGGCCAGGCCCACCCACATGGGTGCCACTGTCTAAGCCCCTGCGAGATGGCTGCTCCCTAAACATGGCGTTCCTTCCAGGAAACAACCCTGACTGAGACAACGCACTTGTGTCACGAGGACAACGCAGGAAGTGCTGGCGGCCCGCGAGCATATGTCCATGTTACAAGGCCACTAAACCTGAGCAGTGAGGAGAGCACAGGTGGCCTGCAGACGCAGACTGCAGAGCCTCTGGTGGCCTCTCTCACCGCTGGCCGCACCACAACAGCCCCAGGGACCCAGAGCGCTGACTGTGTGCTTTGGCAGAACCGGCCCAGCCCCGGGTCTGCACACAGCACAAGGGACGGTGACGCCTGCCCGGGCCGACGACCCCCGCAGCTCTAGGCGGCCTCCCCCACAGCCCACCCTGCCCCCGGGAAGCATAGGGCCCCACGTGGCAGGGAACCTGTGGGGCCTCAGTGGACAGCAGCTCAGTGTGAGGGTCATTTCTGAGTTCCCTGGCCAGCGGCAGGAGGCAGAGCTGGGGCAGGGGCCACGAGGCTGGGCCCCAGGTTAGGTGCCGCGTGTCCCCCAGGGACCCGAGCTCTCCATGCCCCGTCTGTCTGTCTGTGAGCTCTGCCACGTGGTAAACGCCCACAAACAGTGACGGTGGCCAGGAGTCAGAGAGCAACCGGTCCAGCCAGTGCCACAGCCCCACAGGCCACAAGGCAGGACCCCGGGATGTTTGTGACGTGCTCTGCGTGGTGCCTGGAGCACCGTAAGTGACTCTCCATGTCAATGGAACTGTTGTTGTCACTGCCCAGAGAGACGCAGGCGAGTTGCGCCCACGGGGCCGCGGCGGCCGCCGCGCTTACCATGAGGTCCTTCACCCGGTTGCTGAGCTGGTCGATGAAGAGGATAGGGAGGTAATGCACGGTCTTCCCGAGCTGCACCCTGGGGGCCGAGGCAGTTTCCAGAGTCAGTGCGAGCGCCTTCCCCGGGAGAGGAGCCGGGCGCGGCCCCGAGACGCCGGACGCAGCGGAGAGACCCCGGCCACGTCTCGGCCGAGGACACGCCTTCCCCACAGAAGCAGGGGGCTCTGGCCAGCAGCTCTTCCCTCAAGTCACTGGGAAACCCCAGCGGCCACACGGCACACTGGCACCCGGGCCGCAGAACGGTGCCGAGCGCATCTGTGCCCCGACGCGGGACGGGCCTGGCCAGGGCACAGGAGCAGGGGGCCTCCCGTGACCTTTTGTACTGCTCACGTCAAAGTGAGACTTAAATATCTAAAAGAGAACCCTCGCGGCAGTGCCACAGTTGCCACGGGTACGTGGAGGGAAACAAGTCTCCCTGCAGCCATCTTCAGGGACTGCGTGAACACAGGTAAGAGATCTTAATTCGACGGTGGGCTCCCCAAAACGCAGGGTGGTCTACGTTACACGGCTTTAATGCTTACGTTTAACTAGCGATGCCTGTGTGATGATCTAAGGACTAATTTTTAAGTTCACGTGAACAAGTCACGTTAAAACGAAACGCGGGCTCCTAACGGAGGTAATCACCACGCAGACGGGACAAGTCTCAGGGGGTGCAGCACGACACGGTCACACGCCCTGGTGGCAGTCTCCATCAGCAAGACCTCAGAGCAGAGGGGCAAGGCTCAGGGGCGCTTGAGGCAGCACTGCGGCCCCCATTTCTGGATTCTGGCGGGCCATGACCCCCTGCGGCGTCCCCCAGGGCCCACACCCGCCCCGCCCCCCTCCCCGCGGGCCGGGCAGCACGTACATCTTCATGTAGCGGTGCACGTCGGCAGGCAGCGAGGCCCCATCAAAGACGAAGTTGTCCACCATCACGTTCAGCGTCAGTCTGGGTCTCCAGTGAGAGACAGGCTCCTCCAGGGCACTTGGTGGCTTCTTCTCTGCCTCTGTCTGCTACTGGAAGGAAAGAGCGGCTCGGCAGGAAAAGCCCGGTGCTGCAGGGAGGGATGGGGGGGGCCACCACGCACCGACACAGCATGACCGGGAAGCGGAGCCTGGCAGTGTGGGATGACCGCGGCTGCCGGCTCCCCCAGAGCAACACCCCTCACTTCCTTCTCTGGACGTGAGCCAAAGGGCTGTCACTTAGATCCCAGGCCGGTTGGGGATCCTGAGGGAGTCCCAGGACTCCTGCAGGAGGCCAGGCAAGCGGAGCCAGGGCCCCCTGCGGCTGGCGGTGAGGCCAAGGACGCCGCCCTGAGCCCAGGTCCGTCACGCTGTCTGCAAGGACGGGTCAGGGCTGGGCGCCAGTCCTACGCAGAGCTCTACTTGGCAAAGAAGCTAAGACTGCCAGGAAAACCTTCCAGATCTAACTGGCAAATTCTACGCTGCAAGATCGTTTCGCGTATCCCCACCGAAATAGACAGGACTCAGTTCTGGTAATTTACATCGAGAATGGGTTTTCAAGTAACACTAGCGGCAAACGTCTATCTGGCATTTCTGTGTCCCAGAGATCACTTCGCACGCCTGACACCCGCCACCTCACTGACTCCCAAGGAAGGCCGGAGAGGCGGGGCCGTAAGGTCCTCCCGAGAGAAAGCAGCTGAGGGAATCTTTCCGAGGAGACACAGCCTGGGCAGCCTCAGACCCTTCCTGTTTGTGAGGGAGCTCACCTTCTGTTCCACCCAGACACAGACTGCCGCTGCTTTCCCCGCAGCCCAGAAGACAACCCCTCAAGCCAACCCGTTTCCTCGTGCCCACGGCTTCCTGCAGAAGCACGAGACGTGGGCCGTACAGGAACCTCTCCGCAACCGTGAATGACAACCGAAGACAAATGCTAAAGTGCCGTCCTGCCCTGCACGCAGGGCGCACTCTCCCGGCTGTCAGCGAAGCCTGCGGCCGACTTCGCAGAGGGACGCCCCCACACCCTGATAGAGGCACGCGCTCTCCCCGGAGGCTGACAGGGCCCAGGGCCTGAGCAGGAATTGCATCCCTTAAACTCGCAGTCCACAACTTGGCATAAAATTTATCTGCAGACCACGGGAAGCAGTTCAGCTGAAGGGAGGTGTGCCTGTCCGCACTCCGCCGTCTCCCTCCCCGGTGGTCACCCCAGCTCCTGATGGACGCTGCGGAAACGTGCTGGGTGTGGACGCCAAGGGGACCGCGCGGGCTTCACCGGCCAGCGACCTGCGGGACACGCTCACCTGCGTGGCGGGTTCACCCGTGAGCAGGTTCACCTCTTCCGGTTTGGGAACCATGTAGGTCGTCAGAGGGCTCACCAGGTGCACCTGCTTCCCGTCATGCCACGGCAGAACGCCAGCGTGATGGAGGAAGATGTACGCGTACAACGTCCCGTTGTTTCTAGTTTTCTTTGGTACAGAAACGTTAACCGTCCTAAAGCAGGAGAAATGACCCTCTTACAACCCTAGGTTGTAAGGCGTCGTAAGGCGCACTGGGTCCTTTGTACACACCCCTTTGTACACACCGCGCGGCTTACGCAAGTATCTTTAGAAGTTACACTGTTTCAAACTAACTTTAGCTTAGCCCTCCGGAAACTGCAACCCACCTGCTGAACCTTTACTGCAATCCCGGAAGTGCAGGTGCTCACGGGCCGTTGTGTCTGAACACGGAGCGTTCCTGCTTCCTGCATTGCCTGCCTCCATTTCGAGGCTCAGGGAAGGCAGGACCTCGCCTAGGTCACAGGGCTAACGTGGTCAGCAGGCAGTGGCCGACCCCAACCTCACGTCTCCCTGGCCGCCCGCAGCTCTCCAACGGGGGGCTGGGCAGGGGCCATTCCCGCCGGCACATGGCACCTTCCCGCTGCTCTTGGTGGAAATCTCCCGGGCAACACACAGGAAGTGGGGAGACCCCCGCCCACAAGTTGCTTCTTCACTTGCATTTGTTGAAATCTTAGGAACTAGAGCCATATAGCAAGTGCGACTTTAAACAGTCACTCTTTGTGTCTGAGCGCTGACATCCCTACGCTGACCTAACTGAGCTACTTCAGCCAGGAAGAGACAGCTGTCTGTCGTGGAAACCACGTCACCTCATCTCCTCCTCCGGAAACGGAAACGCCTGTGGCTGCCGTGCACCCGCGGCCGCTGGATACTGTAAGCTACTTTTTAAGACAAATTCATCATCCGCTACTTTCACGTAGAGCTAACCTCGGATAGTTTGCGTGTCACACACGAGGGCAGTGAAACTCTGCCCCCATCCACAAGGCAGAAGGGAACCGTGCTTCTCCACGCTAACCTCCTTACACACGGAACGCTGCCTTGTCCACAACCAAAACCTTCCCAACACTCGCTCTGTCGCTGGCACACCGTCCCGCAATCATACCTTTCAAATTTCGACTCCACGTCAAAGTCTTCCACGTTCAAGACCAGGTCCACGTTGTTTTCAGCACCAAGGTTGGACCGTGTGGTGGTGTACACGCTGAGCTAGAAAGGAGAGTCAGGAAAGCTAGCCCGACAAGCGGCCCCCTCTCCCCGCATGGCAACCTGACCAGTTACCAAATGAGAAAAGGTTTCATTTTAGCTCCCCGCGCGCCAGGATGGGGTCGGCTGTGTCCACTGCAAACAAGCTACTGAGGTGTGCAGCTGAGCAGGACAGCGCAGGGACCCCGGCGCCTTGAAGAGGGGTGAGGAGGGGTAAGGGGGCTGCGCCCCGAGCCCTCCCGGAACCACCATGCACCACCGCCCGGAGGATGTGGGGCCCGGGGTCTGGGCTGAACCCCAGCCCAGCCCCACCCCGGCCCCCGCTCCCCACCTTCTCGGCGCTCACCTGCAGCTTGGGCCTCCGCGCTAGGTAGGGCTGGATGCAGTTGCCGTCGCTGGCGCACGGCCGGGTGTACACGATGCCGTACATGACCCAGCAGGTGTGCACCACGTACACCACGAACACGCCCACGACCAGGCTGGTGAACGAGCTGCGGCCGCTCCACATGGCGCCGCCGCCCCCAGGGCCGAGCGCGGCGCCCACCCCGGCCCGGCCCGCCTCGCAGCCCCGGGCCCACCGCCCGCCCGGCGCGCCGCCGGCCTCTCCGGCCGCCGCCGCTCACGCGAGAGCCGCCGCGCGCCGCCGCCACCGCCGCGGGGGAACGAACGCGCCGCGCGTCGCGGGCCGCCGGCCGTCCTGCATACTCCTGCCGCCCTCCGATCGACTTGTCGCCGCGGGATTCGCCGCCCCGCGGCCGCTTCCGGGTCCCGTGCCCCGACCGGAAGCGGGCGCGCCGCGCGGCCCCCTGGGAAACGCAGTCCGGTCAACGCCGCACGCGCACGCACGGTCGCGACGGGGAGGTGGGGGGGCGACGCACGCTTGCGACGCCTTCCGCTCGCGTCTTGTTCCCGGCGTGCCTCGCGGGCTCCGGGCGCTTGGACTGAGGCCTAGAGGGGGCCGAGTGGTCGCGAGGGGAGCGGGACGGGGAACGGGGTGGTGAGGCGGTCGGCAGGGGGCGCCAGGAGGAGGGCGGAGGGGAGCGGGGCGGGGCGGTGGAGCCGCGAGGCGCCCGCAAGGGGGGAGGGGTGGTGAGGAGGTCGCCGCGGGCGGGGCATGGCAGGGGGCGGAGTCGCTGGGGGGCGGTGTGGGGGACGCGGCATCGACCGCGGGCGGACGCGGAGCCCTCACCTCGGGGTCGCGGGATCTCCAAGGCACCGCCCCCCGTCTGCGGACACTGGCTGGACCTCCCCCTCCTGCCGTTGTGATGCCCATAGGCCCGTTGGTGGGTGAAGTGTTGACATTTGAGGAGACGGTATAAAGATTGTATGGTGTTCTTGAAGTCTTTTCTATGTCTGCAATTATGTCAAAATAAAGAAAGAAAAATGGTCAATAGACTCACGAAAATTAGAGACCTGATTTCATGTCGTTCCAATAGGAAACTCTTGGGGCGGGGTGCGATGTTGAAGAAACAACACATTACTGGAATAAAAGGGTCTCCGCGCAGAGGAGCGGTGCCCGTGAGGGGCCTGGGGAGGGGTCTTCCCCTTGGAGCGCCCTTGCCCGCAGCCCGGGTTGCTCAGCTATTGTTCCCGGTTCCCTGGCTCGGCGGCTCTGGGAACCTTCGCGGGGGGGGGGGAAAGGTGTCCCGCTTCGCCCGTGAGCACGCCCTTCTGCTTCTGTCCAAGTTCGCAGCGCTCCCTGCGCCCGCTGGCCAGCTCTCTGCAGCGGCTTTCTGTTCCTGCCTGGTACCGCCAGACACGTGTTAGGCACTTAGAGAAATGGCAGGTGCCATTAATGGTTTTAGGCTGGGGGCCTCTGCGGGAATTCCTTGAGTAGGTTCGCTATGGACTGGAGGGCGACTTGATGCAGGGATGGAGGCCTCCTGGGAGCAAGGCACTGGGGGCTGAGTGCAGGGGAGGCTCTGGGCCACCTACTCCTAGGATCTGGGTCAGAGATTTGGGGGCCATAAGGACTTCTCCCTGCTCCTTACACCTTAATTTACTTATTCTCGCTTGTAGAATCCACTCATGGCTCAACTCTCGGACTGGTGCCTTACGGACCTGTCTCCACCCTTCCCTGTCCCGTCTGTCCTCTGCTTTAGCACGCCTGCCTTGGCAATCCCTCTTCCTTGGCAGGCTTACCAGCCTCTGCAACATGGCCATGCCAAGGGCACCTTTTACCCCTGAGCCGACACGCCCCGTCTCCTGCCACACCTGAAGAGTCCCTCCAGAGCCAGGCTGCTCTGGTCTATGCAGTGCAGGAAGAAAGCCGTAGGCTAATTACTCTACAAAGACCAACTCCAGCTGTGCAAGCACAACGGGATCAGCAGGACACGAGGGATGGGGTCTCAGAATCCAAAGGCCGGGGTGCAGCCAGGCCTCAGGAACGGGCTGCAAAGGCCCAAGAACTTTGAGGTTCATGTCCCTTTCCCTGTCGCTCTCAGACGGAGTTTCGATCTGGTCTGAACTCTGTCCCAGGTGTAGAGATTTATTGGCAATCAGAGGCAAAAGCCACACCACAAAGCTGGGTGTCCTGCTGCTCATGAGTCTAAAGCTGATGCAGGCAGGTCAGGTCCAAGGGTCCAGAGGGGTTCCTGCAGGACCGGCCCAGAGCGTCCCTGGCCATGGGCAGGACTGAAATCGAATGCGAGCCTGCAGGAGGAGGCTGTGCAGAGGTTATTGCGGGTATAGAGAGAATGCGGGTGCCGGTGTCTGGGAGACTCAGGAAAGGAGAGAGTCTCGTCTTTGCTCGGGGCCTGCCTCTCAGCACCCAGCTGTCCTTAAGTCAGTTATTCCTTGGATCCGGGGAACCATGGCGTCCACACGTCTATTCCTGGTGGTCTGGGATGCACATTTGATAGCTCTGTCTGGTCATTCTCGCCTGGTCCTTCTTAGATGTCTCTTGTGCTGAAGACCTGAAATAAAACATTAACTCCTTGTCCCTTACAAGGAGGACGTACGCTGTTCGCACTATGAGGTGTGTGTAAAGTGGGGGTGTGGGTCCTAGCCAGAAAAGGAGCCCAAAGCAGATTTTTACAAAGTCCTTCAGTTTCCCTATCTCAAAGCTATAAAAAGGCCTTGTTCGGGGGCACCTGGGTGGCTCAGGCTTGAGTCCCACATCGGGCTCCAAGCTGACAGTGCGGAGCCTGCTTCTGATTCTCTCTGCCCCTCCCCTGCTTGTACTCACTCTGAAAATAAATAAATAAACTTAAATAAAAATAAATAAAGGTCTCGCATGGCTTTCTGGAAGGTCAGCTAGAAACCCCGTGCTGTGCAGGGCCTTGGGACTGACCCAGCTTCTAGACTGCAGGCCACTCCCCGGTGTCCAGCTCGGACCTGCCTGATGCTTGGCCCTCCTAGTGAGGGCATGGCTCTCACAGGACTTTCTTTCCCACCCGTGAGAAGTATTCCACTGTCAGAAGTTTCCTTATAGTGGCTCTTGTGTATATGAGGAGCCCTCCTGCTGCTGGTTGGCAGTGTCTGGTTAGGGACCCTTGAAAGCTAACCGTTGTCCTGTAACGTAACGCTGTGGTCCATTCTCAGCGCCCCCCAGATGTGAGTCCACAGTGGCTGCATGGAGCCTGACACGGGGCTCAGTCTCATGAACCATGAGATCATGACCTGAGCCAGTTGGACACCTAACCGACTGAGCCCACCCAGGTGCCATACTGTTTGAGGAGCCGCCATACTGTTCACAGTGGCTGCACCAGCTTGCGTTCCCACCAGCAGTGCTGGAGGGTTCCTTTTTATCCACATTCTCACCAACACTTGTTATTTCTTTCGTTTTTGATTTTAGCCTCTCTGGCTGGTGTGAGGTGGTGTCTCAGTGTGGTTTTGATTTGCATTTCCCTGATGATGAGTGATGGTGAGTGTCTTTTCGTGCATTTGTTGGTCATCTCTATGTGTTTGAAGAAATGTCTGTTCATGTCTTCTGCCCATTTTTTAATTGGATTGTTTTTTGAGTTTTGAGTTATGTTAGGTTCTGTATATATTTTGGATTACAGATCCTTTATTGGACATGTCATTTGCAAATACCTTCTCCCATTCTGTAGGTTGCCTTTTAGTTTTGTTGATTGTTTCCTTTCCTGTGCAGAAGCTTTTTATTTTGGCGTAGTCTCAATAGTTCATGCTTGCTTTTGTTTCCTTGTCTCAGAAGACATAGCTCAAAAAAAGGAAGAAAGTTGCTACGGGCTGTAATAACTTTGTAAAGTTCCATTTTGCTTTCCTATTGCTTTTTTTCTAAATTGTCCTACATGTCACTTCTATGTATGCCATCAAGTCCATGCTACATCGTTCTTTTTGCTTTAAACAGTCAGTTGTACTTTGAATAAATTAAACATGAGCATAGATGTACTTTATATCAATTCGCATACGTCTCCCTGCCCTCTGGGCTCCTTTGTGTGTATCTTGGTCTCTAGCTGCTCTTTTGTTCCTTTAGTTTCTGTGGCTTTTTTAAAGCACTTTTGATGATACAAAGCCAGTGCTGATGAATCGTGTCAACGATTTTTGCATGAAAACGCTTTTAACCTGCCTTCATGTTTTTATTTCCTCAAGCTTACTTTTCAGGAGTGGCTGAAATTAAAAAAAATATAATTGAATCCCATCATCATGAAAATGGCTTTAAGAGAAAAGGGGTCAGATGAACATTGTTGCTTCCCGTGACAACCGGTAAATCGTTGTCATTGATAAACAGACGGCCAGGATTCTGTCCAGAATCCTCAAGGGGTGCTACGTAATACGACATCCTGCTGGGAAAACACCAGCAGGTACCTTGCGTGAGCTTCTCGACCTCATCGCACAAGGCAGGTGCAGAAGCGCCACCCATGCGTCTGGGAACGCGGGGCCGGCTGGGACACTAGAAACAAGCTTGGACTCCTTCCTCGCGGGCAGTCCTGCTCAGGCCGTGAAGTGAGCCTGTGTGCCTGATGTCCGTTCCTTTGTGGTGCCCCGGGTGCATCGTCACCCTACGGCGAAGAACAGTGTCGGTCGGACGGAAGTCAGCCCCGTGGCCACTGTGACGAATCGTGTGATCATCCGGCCCAGGACCGTGTGCACGCTCTCGGGACCCGGGAGCATTCCCTTTGCAGTGGTACAGAAGTAGGTACAGACGTAGGTACAGAATAGGTTCAGATGCGGAAGTAGGCAGCTCGGGGCATGAGAACACCCTCCACAGCGCAGGCCCTCAATCCCACCGGATGTGTGGGTCTTACTCAGGCAGGCACCGAGGCCCCGGGATTCCCGCTCAGCTCCAGCTTCGCCCACATCAGCTGCGAGACCGGAACAGACAAGGTCCAGGGGACATACAAAACACAGGGACGTGGCCCCAGCGGCACCGCCTGACGCCAGACTCCCTGCAAAGTAGCCCCAACCTGGGTCCTCTCGTCCACACCACCGGAGAAGACCTGCTTGTGTTTATCTTTGAAGGCGAAGTTGAGAGCCCAGGCGGGGGAGTATCTGATGACATTGGCCGGGTGACCACGCCCGGGGGACAGGACCCCCTGCTCTTTGGGGATGCGCAGCTCGTATGGCCCTCTGCACCCCGCACCAGCGGCAGCGGCCCGACCCCCTCGATGGGCGCTACCGTGGTCTCAGCGACGGCCGCGGACACTTCACTCGGGGGTCCTCGGCGAAGGGCACAGTGGCTTCTGTCACGTTACAAGGAAGGAGGAGGCAGGTGACTAGGGGACTGTGGTAGGAACCGGCTGGAACTCCAGGCCTCTGGGCTGCCTTCATTTTTTTGAAAGATACTTTCAGTAATTACAGAGTCCCAGCTCGACACGCGTGTTTTCTCCAGCATGTCAAAGCACACTGTTTATCATCTCGGGCTTGCGTTGCTTCTGATGAGAAATTAGTGGTTCTTCCTAGTCCTGTTTCTCTGCCTATAGGGTGTCCATTGTCTCTGGCTGTTTTTAGAATTTTTTTTTGAAAAAGCCATCGCGTTTTCAGCAATTCGTCGGTGACGTGCCGTAGCGTGGTTCCTCTGGTTTGTCTGGCTGAACTCCTGTACTTCGGGAGGCTCGTCAGAGTTGAAAACGTTGCAGCCAAGAAGCCTTTAAATATTCGGGCTGCCTCCTCTGTGGCGGCCGGCCGCGTGTACGTCAGACGGCTTGACACTTTCCGACGGCGAGCGAGGTCTGTTGAGTTTTCCAGCTTTTCCCCCTGTCCGCTCTTAGATTTGGACACTTTCTAATGTTATGTATCCAGGTTCACTGACTGGTCTGTGTCCGAACTGCTGTTAAGCTCATCCTGTGAATTTTTCATTTCAGACATTCTAGGTTTCATTTCTAGAAGTTCCACTGAGTTTGACAATTTCTCGTGTCCCGGAGAAAACCCCGTTCGGTAAGTAGACCTCTCCGTCTTCTCCCTGCGCGGCGTGTTTCTCCACTGCGGGGATGTAGCGGCTTATTCACCGACCTCCCCGTTAACAGACATTCAAGTTGTTTCTAGCTTTTGCCTATGAAAACTCGGACTATAATGCATGACTTTGAACGTACCTTTTTTCGTATTGTAATTTGTCGGCGTGTCTTTGAGGTAGATCCTTAGAAAGGGAGTTGTTGATTCAAATGGTGAACGCGTGGGTGTTTCTCCAGCCGCTGCCGGACGCCTCCCCTCGGGTGGCCGGCTGCTGGCATCCTGCCGCAAAGTAGGAGAAAGCCTGTTTCTCTGTGGCTCTGCCAGCAGGGGACAGTGTCCGACCTGTGGAGTTCTGCCAGTTTAACAGGTGAGATGTCGCCCCTTGACTCGGTCGTTCCGTTTGTTTCCCTGATCGTGAATAAACAGCTGTGGCTATTCTGGGCCCCGAGCCGTGCTGCGCTTGCGGCGTTTCTGAGCTCAAGGAACAACCCACGTCACAGTCCCGCGGTCTCGGTGCATCGGAGACCGGCTGTGCAGGATTCATCCAGGAAAAACAAAATCCCATTTGTGCCCCGGGGGGTCCGGGAAGTTGAAAACTGCAGTGTAGGTGCCACCTCGGTACAAATAGGAGAAAGACCCGCCACCAGAGGCGGTTTGGGGTGAGCGCCCAGCTCTGTGCGTAAGGCGGCCATGGCCGGGGAGCCCGGAAGCCGGGCCCCATTCTCAGGTGAGGTGCTGTCCTTCGTGTGGTCAGGGTGGTGCGCCCGCGGGCAGAGCGATCGGGAAGGGTAAGGATCAGAAGCCCGGGGAGCAGCGTCTGGCACCGAAGAAGGGCCACATTGCGTGGACCACCCCCATCATCATCGCTTTGGGCTGGGGGTCAGGGGAGGGAGGGCCGGGCCCTGGGCTCTGCGTGAGTTCTCGCAGCTGCCGTGGCTGGTTCCCACGGACAGGCGGCTCAGCCATCACACATTTATTTCCCCCGGTCCTGGAGGCCGGGGCCCGGGTGTGGGCAGGGCTGGTGGCGCCTGAGGCCTCCCTGCTTGGCCTGGAGACGCCGGCCCTGTGGTCCTCGCCTGGTCACACCTGCGCATGTCTGTGTCCGGCTCTTCTCTTCCGACAAGGACACAAGACATGTTGGATCAGGGCCACCCTAGTGACCACTCTGGCTGGACCACCTCTGTAGAGACCCACCATCCAAACGCAGTCACGTCCTGAGGGGTTAGGAGTCAGGTTTTTTCTTTTAATGTTTATTTTTTTATTTTTTATTTTTGAGAGAAAGAGTGTGAGCAGGGTAGGAGCAGACAGAGAGGGAGAGAGAGAATCCAAGCAGGCTCTGCACTGTCAGCACAGAGCCTGATGCGGGGCTCGACCTCACAAACAGTGAGATCATGACCTGAGCCAAGATCCAGAGTCAGATTCCTAACCGACCGAGCCCCTCAGGCACCCCAGGAGTCGGGGCTTCAACAGATGAATTTGCAGAAAATGAGTCCTACCGCAGCAAACCCCCCCCCAGCTCGTCGTCGTAATCCCTGTCGTTTTGAGGGTCAGAGGAAATGCCGGGGAGCATGAGGTCATGGGAAGGGAGGAGCTGCAGGCCCAGCCAGGCTTGTGTGTCCCTCTGCATCCCTGACCCTCAACTCCACGCTGGTCCCTAGGGATGCTCCCTAGCCTCCTGTCGGAGGGGGCTGGTGCCAGAAAGGGGGGTCCAGTGCCACCCCAGGAGGGTCTCAGGAGGAAGTTCGACCTGTTCAGTGTTGGGAGCTTGGGGGGGGGGGAGGGGACCTTGATTCCACTGCCCCTGGGCAGTGCCGGTGGCCGCCAGGGCTGGGCTCGTTGACAGCCCTGTTTCCCGGGAGGAAAATCAATGAGATTGCAGGTTTCAGCCTTAGGACCCACGAGCCCTGTTATCATCTTACCAAAAGCCAGGCCAGCCTTCCCACGGCGCTTTTAATATGACTTAGTGTCAATATTGGGGTTCGCAGCTACCTCAGGAAACCTGTTTTGAACAAATAATAGATTCTGTTCTCTGGACACACGGGCCTCCAGACAAGCGCCGACAGCCGACCGGCTCACGGAAACAGCTTTGTGGCAGGGAACCAGCCGGCGCGGCTGTGCCGAATGCTTGATCAAGCCTCTCGCATGCTGAGGTTTCGCCGACGCCCTGCCCCGGGCTCTGGTTGCTGCCGTAACCGCCCCTCGGCCGCGGGCGGTAACCACAGCTCTGGGCCCACCACGTCCAAGCCCAGGCGGCAGGGTGCCGGGCCCTCCGGGAGCACAGACACGCCACCGTGGGCTGAGGGGCACCCTCGGAGGGGCACGCGGGGAGCAGGGGCCCCAACGTGAGGTTCGGCCCCAGGGCGCCTGACGCTCCTGTCCCCGGTCTGGGAGGAAGACGCCGGGTGAAGGCGCTGCCCTGAGAACAGAACACGCGTCAATTCTGTTCGACGCCCACAACCTACCCTGTGTTAGAGCGATTCGCACATAAGGAAACTGAGGCAAGAAGCATCGGGCTGGGGGCTGGGCCACCGACACGGCTTGAGCAGAGCTCCTGCCGCCTCCCACCCCCTGGCGTGTGAAGGGCCGGATGGTGGATAGTGAGGTCTGTGAGGAAGGACGGGGGAACCAGTGGTGTGCGGGGCCTCCCCAGGCAGGAGAGCGGGCCGGGGGTGCCCCGGGGTCTGGGGGGCACAGGGTCCTGAGCCACCTAGAGGGGCGGATGTGCCTGTGGCCGCAGAGTCCTGGGGCTCCCACAGGCGGGAGGCCCCAATGCGGGCTGTGTCTCAGGTCCTGGAGCCGCAGGAGCTGGGCCGGACCTGTGTCACCAGACGGGAGGCAGCAGCAGGGGGGTCAGCGGTGCCCTCCTGCTCCTGCAAACTTGGTGCCAGTCAGTGAGAGAAGGGCGCCCCTGGCTGCACCCATGTGGCACCGTGCACCAGCGGTCACACCAAGGGGATGAAACCACAGAAGCCAGGAAAGTGGCAGCTTTGGTGGCAGAGGAGACTCGGGAACTCAGACACCACTTGTCCCAGACGGGGTCCCGAGACCCTGGGGAGAGGACGGGCAGAGGGGCCATGTCTCAGGGAAGCTGGGCAGGCGGGGGCCGGGAGCTTCGGTGGCGGCCGGGGGGGGGGTCCTGTGCGTGTCCCCACTGGCCCCTCTGGGGACTGACCCGGCTCAGGGTGGCGTGGGGGCCCCTGGGTGGGCACGCTGTGCTGATATTACCGCTGTCGGAGGGTTTTCCCTTCAAGCCGCAGGTCATCCACGTAAACATAACCAGACTGAATTCAGTCCTGGGACTGCAGAGACGGCTCTGGGGTCCAAGCGTGTCCACCACTCGTGAAAGCTCCCTCTGCAGGGCAGGGCCCGCCCCGCCCCGCCCCTGCAGCGCCCCAGCCGGCCGTGGGAGAGCAGACCCTGCGTGCAGTGGCGGGTTCCCACCTCTGAGGGCCCTGAGGGCCGTGCTCTGGTGCCTGCCGAGGCAGCTCAGGACGAAACAGGCCGCAGGCCTGCCGATGCCCTGGGGAGGGGCCGTGGCTGCGACCACAAAACCTCCCCTGGGGCCCCAAGGCCGGCCACGCTGGCGTCTGTCCTGCGCCACAGGGCACTCGCTGTGGCGGTGTTTGTAGCAGCGAGGATTGGAAGTGGCCCAAATCTCCGAGAGCAGGAGAGCGCTGGCGACATCCGGACACAGAGGGAAGGACAGCTGTGGAGTGCAGCGTGCGAACGGTCTCCCGAGAATGACGTTAAGTGAGAACAAAAGGTGTTAACGCACCTGCTGTTCGCCCAGTCCCGGGGGGACCATGTGGAGGGGAGGTGGGGCTGGCACCGGGCCTCTGCAGGAGAGCCTCACCTCGGAGCCAGGAGGTCTGCACACATCGCGGGATCAGAGAGAAGGAAGCAGGCTGACACTCGGTGGACACAGGCGACGTGAGCTGTCCCCGGAGTGTCCACAGGTCGCAAGGCTGAGAACAAGGGGAATCCAGTCCCATGAGTCCTGGAGGCCAGAGTCCACGGCCAGGGAGTGGGGAGTGGGCCTGTTGGTTTCGGGGGTTCTGAGAGTGAACCCCTTGGGGCCCCCCTCCTGCTTCTGGGGCTGCTGGCGTCCTTGGCGTCCCTGCTTGTGGCTGCGTCTCCCCTTGTCCGCCCTTCTTCACCAGGCCTTCTGCGTGTCCCTCTTCCTCCTGAGAGGACGCCAGGGGTTGGCCAGGGGCCAGCCAGCTCCACGGCGGGCCCTGCTCTGTTTCGGGCGGACGTGGATTTGGGGGCCCCACTCTGTGCTAACAGGTGTGGTGGGAGGCGGGGAGACTGAGCGAGAGAAGTGAATGTCCCAGTGACACAGAGCACGGCACTCTGTCCCCAGTGGGATGGACTCAGAGGACCAGAGAAAATCTTTGTTTTAATGGCGTTGTCGTCTAACTTTTCACTCTGATTATTCAGACTTACAATATACGTTACAAACCCGATGGAAGACGGACGTGGCCCACAGCGGCTCCCTGACAGTGACCGCAGGGATGCCCACACACAGTGCTCAGCCGGGGGACCAGCTGGTCCGGGCTCCTTTTCCGGGCCAGGACCCGACTCAGGGCACAACCACGCTCAGTGTCTCCTGGGTCTCCCCCGGGATGGTGCCTCGTCCTCCACACGTTTAGGGGGCACTGGCCATTGCGAGGTACACGTCCCGGCTCGGGCTTGTCTGCTGGTTCCTGATGGTCCTCGCAGAAGCCGTGCTGGGTCTCACCTGGGGTGCGTCGGGAACAGGGACTCGCTGTGAGTGTCCGCCCCATCGCTGTGTCATCCTGGCCGCTCGGTGACCCGGTGTCTGCGGCTTCTCTGCTGCAAAGTTCCCACTGCCCGCCTCAGTACCTCGTGAGGATGCTACACCCCACTTTTCACCGTGATCTGCCTGCTGGTTCAACACCCCTGGCGGCCCCGCCTCTGGAACCATCGCGGGCTCGTTCCGCCGTCGCCAGCATTTTCTGCCAAAAGGAGCTTCTCCCCGGCCGTCTCTCTGTCATGGACTCGTGGGCACTTGCTTCGTCAGACGGTGCGAGGCCCGAACGCCCCCCGATTCACATGCTGAAGCCCTGGCTCCCGCTGTGATGCTGTCAGGAGGCGGCACTTCGAGAGGCGCTCCGGTCAGACGGGCTCCCGGGCTGGGCCCCCAGGGTGGGACCGGAGTCCGTGTGAGTAGAGGCCCCAGAGCGTGCCGTGCCCTCCGTGCGAGGGAGGGTGGCGCCCGCGGACACCTGCTCTCAGAACCCTGAGGAGCGATGTGTGTTCGTGTGCAGACTCCCCAGTCTGAGGCACTTTGCCGTGGCAGCCGGAGCTCGGACGGGGGCTCTGGGCCTCTGCTGTCCTCATCAGCTCTGCTCAGCCAGACCTGGTCTGTGGGAGCCCATGGGTCGGCTTGGGTCCTCCCGCAGCCCTGCTGTCAGGGTGCGCCCCGGCTCGGGGCTCTCACCTCGGGGTGCGCCCCGGCCCCGGGCTCTCACGCGCTCCAGCCTCCCGGCACTTTCTTGCTCTCAGCTCTGGAACCGGCCCCTCCCGTGGCGGGTGGATGTCAGGCCCCAGGCTGGGCGCGCTGTGAGGCTCCCTGGGGACACCGCTGAGGCCCAGGCTGCACCGCCCCCCAGGCTGCCCAGCCCACCCGTTCCCTGCAGCCTCTCCCTGTCTCTGCTGCTTCTTTCTCCCGAGATGAGACCCTCCTGCCCCCAGAGCCTTGCGCTCCACGGCCGCCACCCTGAAACTCTGTAATGAGTTTTGAAAAGGGCCTGGATTCTCATTTCGCGCTACGCCTGCAAATTACGCCGCGGGTTCTGATTGCCTGCATCTTGTTTGCCGCTTGCTCAGTCCTAGAATCTGCACGAAGTAATTTCAGGTTTGCTAACTCGTATCTCTGAGCGAAACGAATTTCCTAAGTAGGGCACAGTGTCCGTGCGCGGGTCCCTCTGTCTTGCAGTATACAGTCACAATACTGGCTTCCAGGACCTGGGCCTCTTGGGGGGTGGGGGTCAGGCATCCCTCCGCCTGAGGACGTCCCCACAGGTGTCAGAGCCACTGCTTAGGGGCCGGGGTGGGAGGGGTGAGGCAGCCCTGAGGGGCGAGGGGTCGGGGACAGGAGCCCAGGAGATGGGGTGCTGGCCCCCCGGGGGCTCTGGGGCATGGGGAGGAGCTGGCCCGGCAGCGGCCGGGCCCAGCATGTGTGCTGTGCACCATGGGGACCTGCTCACTCAGGTCATCCAGCCCGAACGGGGCTAACCTCACCAGACGGGCAGCGGGCTTGCGTCTGCCCCGGGCGGGGAGCGGGTGAGGCCCAGGGAGGGGACAGGAGCAAGTGAGCACAGGCTCCCCGACCCTACGGCACGGCAGCCCCGTCAGAGGCGGTCACCAGCCCTGGGGGTCGGCTTCTTGCACACACTCCTCGCCTGCTGCGGCCGTGTCCCCAGGACCCAACGGTGGCCGTCACGAGACAGCTCAGCTGGTATTTCCAGATCCATTTGCGTCTCTAGTTAGAAAACGCCACGGAGCCATCAAGAAACTACTCACTGGGTTAAAAACTCATGGCTTCTACCTTCTGCGTGCTGGCTGGGGTCCCCAAGTGTCACATAAATGCCCTTCCAGTACCTGGCGCCCTGCAGCACCTCCTCCTGCGGCCAGGACCCATGCCCCCACCTGTCGGCACCCTTGCTAGGGTTCGGCTCCGGGAAGGCTTCCGACAGCCCCCTGGGCACAGCAAGGGAGCGCCCGGAGGAGGCCTGTCCCCTGCCCACCCCCCCATAGACCTCAGAGTCTCTGGGGCGGCTGAGCAGAGCAGGAAGAGAGTTCAGGGGACCACGGTTAGTTTGTGGAGTGGATCTGTAGGTGACTGTCGCCCTTCCCTTCTCGGCTTTTAAAATGATCGTTTTGTGGTCTGATAGAACTTTTTAGAATTCTTGATGAAGTTTTCTCTGTGTGGAAAAAGTCTTCACAGATACCCAAACGTTTAATGGCTGATGGATTGTAACTGCCTTTGAATGTGTTTGTTGAAAAGCCTCTCCAGATATCAGCCTTTGGTCCAGACGGGGAAGGAGCGGCGGTGAGGCCCGCAGGGCGGAGGCTGGGAATGCCGTGGCGTCCAGGTTTGAACCTGATGAAGTATCCGACAGACCCTTCATCCGCCCCACAGGTATCTTGAAGAAAGAGGAACTTAGCTCCTGGAATGAGTAAAACTATTTAGATTCTAGACAAATACACTTAGTGCCTAAGTCAATACCGGCTGGGTGTTTAAAGTTCTGTGATAGAAACAGAAGACTTTTGCATTCTGTTTGGAGAAGCCAGATTTCTAAGCAAATAGAGTTTGTGGTATTTTTTTCCCACATCTTCTATTCACCCTGTGTGCTGGCGGTGGGGGGGGCACCCGAGGCAGCGGTCCCCAGGAGGACAGACTTCCTGGAAATAGCCACCCCCTCGAGGGAGGGGGGCTGCCCGGGACCGAATTGCCTCGTGCCGTGAGGGTCCCGTGGTAGTCTAAGTCCCCCGGGGACAGCAAGGGAAGCCAGGCAGGGGAGAGAGGAGGCTGTCCTTGGTCCCTCTGATGTGGATGGACGGCTGGAGCCTGGGGAGAGTCAGAGTCTGAGTTCCTGAGCGAGTTCCCCGGGGGTCGGGCTCACGGCTGTGTAACAGACCAGGGGAAGTCACAAGAAAGGGACCTGCTGGAGACCGTCTGGGCTACACTGAAGCCATGGGGGCATCGCCGTCCCTGCGTGACTTCTTGTGGGGCACCTGGGACGTGTCAGCCAGCCGCTGTGGTCCCGGCTCTGGCAGTGGCTGCGGGTGGCGCCGGTGGGCGCCAGGGCAGGGGTGGTGGGGAGGCCTGCCTCCAGGCCAGCTCCCGCGTCCCCCGCACAACCTCTGGGCCGTTCCTGGGAACTCTGCGAGGGACCCCGGGTCCTCTAGTTGGGTGGAGGTGACAGCTGCTGCCACGTCCCCAAGGATCCCGACTGACACAGCACCCTACACTCTCGTAGGAGTCTGAAGTTCTGGCTTCTCGCCCTGGAGACGCAGATGTACTGGCTGCCACCGGGCTGTGTTTCCGTGTGATTTAACGGTTTTCCAATGTTAGCAGCCCCCGCTTTGCTCTGCACACCCCCCTCCCCTGCCCACCCCTGGCTGGTGTGTGCACGTCCCTCCCCCCCCCCCGCCCACCCCGTGCAGGCGTCTGTGACCTGTGGCCCCCAGGGCCCCTCGATTCCTGCTGCAGGCGGTGGTGTGCATCCCTGCACTAAAGGCTGTGAGGCCTCCCGCCCAGGCAAACAGGGTTAACTCAGCCCCCCAGTCCTCTGGGGCTCTGTTGCCCTTCCGTCCTGTGCCCGGACAAGGAGGGCAGTCTACTGTCCTCAGATCCCCTCTCGGCCACCCCCACCCCTGGGGACCCGGCCCCTTCTCAGACTTGCCTGCCCTCGGCCTCCCTCCCCCGCCGCCTGCCAGTGGTTGTTCGCCCTGTGGAGGGCGCGTGGGGCCGCGAGTCTTCGGCCTGACCTGCAGACTCCTTTCTCCCCCTCCATTCTTCCCCACCTTCCTCCTGCCTCTCCGCCCCTTCCCCTGCTCTGTCTCTCTGTCTCTCTCTGTCTCTGATCGTCTCTCTCTGCTCGCACATGCTCACACCTGAAGCACATGTTCCGTAAAATGGAGCCTGTTCTCAGGTGCACCGACTCTGGTATTTTCCATTTTGTTAAAATGAAGGACGAAGCCAGACTCACTAAATTGAAGCCTTCTGACATTTCTGTTCTGTGTAAGGAAACCAAAGACGGTGGCTGGAGGAAGGCAGCGGCTCTGCAGCTTGGCTGAAAGGACCCCCCAACCCTGCACGGTGAAGCCGGATGGGGCCCAGGCCTGCCCCCCCCCGCAGGCACAGGTGGGGGTGCCGCTGGCTTTTGTTCTGTTTTCTCAGCCTGGGGGGAGTCTTCTCTTGCAGTCAGGTGGGTGGCGCCCCAGGCTCTGTGCTGCGGTTGTGACCCAGGGACCTTTGGGCAGGCAGTGTCTTCCGTGGGGACAACAGAGCTCAGGACTTACTAATTAACTGAATCTCAAAAAAGGCAGCCTCTTTTTCTGCTGTCAGTAATCAGGAAGCAGGTAAAGGCCATGAACTTTGGCGGGTCAGATGCATCTACAGAGATTAAAGCAGGATTGTGGAATCAATATAAGAAACGCCGAACGCAGAGAATCCATTTACCCTGTAAATCACCTGTTTCGCTGATACAGAAACTTTATTAAAATGCTGCTCTCAAAGGAAAAATCACATGGCTTTCCTGGGCTTCAGCAGCCAGACTTTGCATCTAAAGGTCACTTGGTGGCGAGCGTGAATCCCATGGTAAAGTGCAGTGTGGGCGCGGGGGCTGAGGCCTCCCGGAGACAGGCACGGGGCGGGGGTGGGGGCGGGGCCCTTCCCTCCCGGGGAGCCTGCTCTCCGCAGCAGGTTGGTGTGGGGAGAAAACACGGCTTCGGGTGTTCTGAGATCAGTTTCACTTGTATTAAAGAGTCTGCCATCTCCTTGGAGAATAAATGCCAAATATGGCACTCATATGCCAAGTCCCACAGCGGGGATTTGAGATTGGACCAAAATAACAGACTTTTAGGACCTTCCACTCATTCATGCACCCATCCACCATCTATGCTCCCATCCATCCACCTACCTGCTCATCCATCCGAATACCCCTCCATCCATCCACCATCCACCCATCCACCATCCACCCATCCACTAACCATCATCCATCCACCATCCATCCATCATCCACCCATCCATCCTCCCATCATCCATCCATCCACCCATCCACTCATCCATCTACTATCCATCCATCCATCCACCATCCACCCACCCACCATCCACCCATCCACCATCCATCCATCCACTAACCATCATCCATCCACCATCCATCCATCTACCATCCATCCTCCCATCATCCATCCATCCACCCATCCACTCATCCATCTACTATCCATCCATCCATCCACCATCCACCCACCCACCCATCCATCCATCCACCATCCACCCACCCACCCATCCATCCACCATCCACCCACCCACCCATCCATCCATCCACTATCCATCAACCCAACCACCTGCCCATCAATCACCCATCCACATAGTCATCCCTGCATCATCTATCCATTCATCATCTACCCACCCACACTCCCATCCATTCTTCTACTCTTCCCTCCTTCTCCTCTCCCTTTCTTCCACCTGTCCATTCGTTCACCCATCTACCCATTCACCAAACCCCCACTTATCCATTCATCCACCTGTTCATATAAATGCCCACCCATTAACTCATTTATGTGTGAATATATATTAAGTGCCACTGTGACCGTGTACGAGGCCTATTCAAGACACTGGCAGAAATGATAAGACCGACTCCTCAGTCCTTGCTCCCAGGGGAGCTCCCAGCCCACTGAAGAGAGAGACTGGGAGCACTCCCCTTCCATGGGGGCACCTGCTGGGGCCAGCTGAGGAGAGTGGAGGGGTTCAAGGAGCACTACCAGGCTGAGCCCAGGAGCAGGGGTCAGAGCAGACTTCTGGAGGTGATGTCCAAGAGAAGCAGAGATGGTGTGAGGGTTCAGAGGTTGGAAAGGGGAGGATGGGAGTAGAAAGGAGGTCGTTCCAGACAGAGGGACAAGCGGAGGAGAAGACTGGCAAGGTGGACCCCAGCGTGTGGGGTCAGGGAACCTGAGTTTCCACGCTGGGCGGACCCGCCCTCTCTCACACCCCGGGCAGACCTGCTACCTGTGCTAGCTCCCTGTCACAGAGCAGCCAGGGCTGCGTGGCCTAAAACAACAGAAGCATACTATCTCACTATCCTAGAGTCCAAGTTGGAAGCAAGCTGTTGGAAGGGCTGGTCCCTTCCCCAGGGGCCCTGAGAGAGAGGCCTGAGAGAGAGGAAGAACCTCTCTTCCCGTTCCTCTCCTGGCTTCTGGTGGTGACCTCGGGTCTCGGGCCACATCACTCCATACCATCCCTTTGTTGTCACACAGCCCTCTCCTCGCGTATCTGTGTCTCCGTCTGTCTCTTCCCCCTGCAGGGTCTCGGTGGGTTACACTGCCCCTACTTCTTATGACCTCACGCTAACTACTTCCATCCTGTTAAATGTATTTCCTGTGTGGGACACCACTTCACATGTGCAGTGACAACCACTGGCCTGTCGAGCGTGTGGGGCAATGGAAATGCTCATGGCCGTGAATATTCTACCAAACTACCCTAGCATAACAGTGACTCTACACCTCCAAATATGGTCCCGTTCTGAGGGGCTGGGGAGACACGAGTTCAGCTCTGACGTCACCCCCGATGTCACTGCCATCTGCCGGCAGGTCCTCTCCTGCTAAGCTGAAGGCACCCGCCCCGGGGCTGACCAGCATTTCCGCCAGTCCCGCTGTGCGTTCGTGACCACTTGCACGTGCTCCTGACAGATGTGTGCACGCCCGGGGCACACATAGTTGGGGGTGGAATTGCGGGGTTTGGGGAGGCACGTCATACCTGGTTGGAACTCCTGAGCAGCAGAGCCTGAAGTGGGGGTGCGCCCGATTCGGAAGAGGAGCACTCTCAGAATAAATTGAGGGGGCGGGGCAAGGGCCAAGAACAGGTTTGGTTTCAGGTGCAGTGGAGCCCGGCCCGAGTCTCGGGAGGCTCCGGGGCACACTCTGCCTCAAATGGGGGGCCCTGGCTTGTGTTCACTGGAGTCAGCTAGGGCTTGGCAACCAGCCACGCCCGGGTTGGCCTTAAGTCCCAGGCATCTCTGGGCGAGGCAGTCCCTGGGGTGCTGCGGGTGTAACCTGTTAGAGCTGCAGCCCGAGCAGGCGGGGAATGGTTACACCGGGTGGTGGAAGAAACACCGCACGTGGGGCGGGGCTCTGGAGCACCCAAAACTGAGCCCATGACTGTGCGTTCAACTTCGCAGGCCGTGCAAACACTTTCCCAAGTAGATACATTAACTTGCTTGCCTACCCGAAATGTACTGGGGTTCCCGGCCCCTGCCTACTCCCTGGCACGGCGGGTGTCAGACTTCTCAAATCTCGCCAGTGGGGCAGGTGACAGGTGACGTCCCATCGTGGTCTGCTTTGCACATCCTCAATTCTTCGAGGAGGTGAGGTTGCGTATCTTTCCGTGGGTGCATCGGCCATTGGGACACGCCTCCTTTGCCGGGTGGCTGCCCTAGATGCCTGCCCATTTTCCTACTGGGTTTTTGTGATATTAGAACTTATAACTTACACACATACACGTATGCATCTGGTTTTCGTCCAGGGCTCCTGGCTCACAGCTCCCAAGACTCTTGGAATTTCCTGGAAGAAGAGCGACGGGAGCGTCTCCTGTTACAGTCTTTGGTCTCTGGGCCTGGTTCCTGAATTACTCGCAGCCACCAGGGTGAAATATATACTTACCTGCAGCCCTTTTCCACCACAGCTGGGCTCACGTTGATGAGGGGCCTTTGGGAAATGCGGGAAGGACTCATTGCCAGAGGAACCCACCCTGAATTGAGGGCTGGAAGCTTCAGCCCCACCCCTGATTTCCCGGGGTGCCTAGAGGGGGTGGAGGTTGACTCTGTCACCAGCAGCTGGTGATTCAATCCGCTACCCCTATGTGGTGAAGCCTCATAAAACCCCAGAGGATGGGGTTCAGAGAGCGTCCAGGCTGGCGCACCAGACCGCTTCTGTGCACCACCGTGTTGCGCCCAAACTCCAGAAATTCTTTTGCTAGGACCTTGCCCCGTGTATGTCCTCCTCTGGCCATTGATGCTTCTCCTTTAAAATCCTTTGTAATAAACCAGTAATCTCTGGTTTTCTGAGACCAGTGAGCCATTCTAGCAAATTAACTGAGCCTGACGAGGGGGTTGTGGGACCTCTGACTTGTGGCCATTTGATCAGAAGCACCGGCGACAGCCCGCACTTGTGACTCACTAGGGTGGAAGTGAGCATCTTGTGGGACCTAGCTCTGAGCCCGTGGGATCTGGTGGATGGTGTCCGGAGTAGCCAAACTGCAGGACACCCCGCCCGGGTCACGCAGAATTGCCCGTGTGGGGAAAACTCCCACATGTCAGAACCGACTCAGAATCACTGACCACTGACCAACAATGTCTTGTTTTTATTGATTTGTAGGAGCTCTTTATATATTCGAGAGATAAGCCCCTTGTCACCACCATACGTGGCCCAGTTCTGGGAAGCATATGGCTGTCCGCCCACGGACTGCCAAGGCAGGACCCAGCCCGGGCACCTGGGGCCAGGAGACCAGTGAAACTCCTGTCAGATCCCAAGGGCTGTGGAGACAGGATCTCTCAGCAGCTCTGGGGTGGCCTGGCCCCACGAAGGCGGCCCCCTGGCCCTGTCCGGAAGGACTGCTCACACTTGGCTTTCCGTGAGGATCTCTGCTGACTGCTGCAGACCGAGTGTGAGCGTGTGTGTGCGTGCGTATGCGTGCTCACGTGCAGCGTGTGCAGCATGTGCGGTGTACACCTGTGTCCATGCACACGTGCCGTGTGGGGGGCACGTATGAGGAGGGCAGACTATGTATCTGTGTGTTCACGTATGTGGCATGTGTGGCACGCACAGTGTGTGTACAAGCATGTCCCTGTGTGTCCAGGGATGTGGGGGAAGGACAACCTGGCCTCCAGGCGTCCCGGGATGTCCCTCCCACCCCAAGACCTCTGGCCCCACAGCTGTCCCAGGTGTGTGACACCCGGAAGCCTCCCTGTGGGGGACTGCGGCCATCCCACCTGGGGTGGGGGTGCCGCAGGAATGGAGCAGGCCGGGGTCCTGCCAGTGCTGCTGGAGCCCACAGACAGGGAGTCAAAGTGGACCTTGCCAGCTCCCGAGGCACCTCAGTGAGTGGGGAGCAGGGGGCATGAGCACGCGAGGGCCCACTTGGCTCTCCCCTCGGGGCAGGTTTTCTGTCCCACCCGGGGGGGTCTGTTGCGATAGCTCATCTTCCCCCTCCACATCCAGGGGCTGGCAGAGGTGGAGACACCTGTGGGCCCGGGAAGGCGGGGTGCAGCCATGCGGCAGACAGGACCCGGGGAAGCAGCACGGGAAGCTCCGGACGGTCGAGGCGTGGCTCAGCAGCACGTGGCTGGGGCCGTGGAACCGACAGGAGGACTCTGCGTGTGTCCCACGGTCCCCGAAGGAAGCTAGGTGTTCTGTGGGTGGGTGATCTGGGGCAAGCGAGGTCACGTGGGTGGGGGCCTGAGGGCCCCAATGTGGGTATGTCTGCGGGATCCTCTGGCTGGGGGCGGGGCTGGGGGCCTTGTATGAGTGACCGGCGTCCTGGGAGGTGGGTCATGGCCTGGCGGGAGGGACCAGCTGAGGGGCAGAGCTGATCGGCATCTAGAAGGATGGCTTTGGCCACAGAGTGGACAGATTCTTAGGGACCAAGGGCAGGGTGCCACACAGGACTCTGGTGTCCTGTCCCCAGAAGAGGGGCTTGGTTCGGGGTGTGGTGGTCTGACTGCAGGGCTGGAGTCTGGACACGCGGGGAGCCTGCGGGGAGCAGACAGGCAGGCAAGGGCTCCAGAGAGGTAGGCCAGGGTGGCGCTGAGCCTGTAGGCGAGGGCCAGGGGTTCAGGTGAAGGCCGGCAGCCCCCCCGGGGGCGCAGCCGTGCGCCCTGTGGGGGAGGGAGGCGCTGGGTCAGGAGGACTGGCTGGGGAGCGAGAGCCTCAGGCTGGAGCGGCCGCCCTGGGGTAGCAGGTGGGTGAGGCCACGGCTCGAGTGGAGAAAAGGTGGGCACGTGGCTACCGTGGTTTTTCCCACATGGATTTATTATTGGTGATGACTCACACAAGATGCCGACCACAGACAGACAGACAGACCGACGCGGGCACAGGGGACGCCTGTTATCTAGCCGGGTCCTCAGCTCCTCGGGAGGAGGGCAGACCCGGCTCCCGTTGGCCACGGGCCCCGGCAGTCCGCGAGCCGGTTTCCCCTCATGGGGAGCTTCTCAGCCCCGGGCGCCAGGGTCCCCTGGCCGGGGCTGCCGCACGGCGCGGCTCTGACTTCCCTCCAGGCGACGCGGGGCACAGTCTACACCGGCGTGGCTAATCTCCTCTGAGCCGGCGGCTAGGACATCAGCAAACAGATGTTCAGAAACCAGCCCTGTGTTCTGAGCCTGGGTTTTGATTCACGGGGAAACAGGATTTAAAAAGCCATTCCCTAACGTAAACGGTGTCGTTACCGATGTGCTGTGTGCCGGAGAGAAGTCAAGTCCTGGGGGTCTTCCTCCCCGGGTCCGGGTCTCCAGGCCGCCTGCCGCAGGCGCGCTGCCTGGTCCTGCCGGGCGGGCGGGCGCGCGCTCCCGCTGGCCGGGAGCGCGCCTTCTCCCACGGCCGGGGCTCCACGGGAGGCGGCCGCGGCTGAACCGGGGCTCACTCGGACTCCCCAGAGTTTTATTTCTCTTGGCCAAAAGGAAACACAGAGCATCCGAGTCGCACACTCAGGGACCCTCGGCGGGCCGCGAGCGGACTGCGAGCGGACCTGGGCGTGTGGCGTGGAGACACGTGGAGGCCCCCACTTTATTGCCTTGTGCGGTTTCCCCAGTGCGCTTTCTGCACAATTAGGCAAAACATGACACTTGGCTTCTTTAATTTGAGCAAAATGGAACACCCAGGAAGTTAACGGGCGCGGGGCTCTCAGCATCCGTAATTATCGCTTTTCTCCTGGACACACGGGCGACAGCAGGGCCCACGCTGCAGGGCAGCCGGGGGCGAGCGCGGGGTGGGAGGGAGCTGGCGGGGCACACACGGAACACGGACAGACGTCTTCTACCTGCGGGAACCGCACGGAACTACGGCAAGTTGTCACAGCGACACAGGGCGGGACTGGCGGCAAGGCAGGGGCGTGAGCGGTTGGGGGCAGAGCCTCCGCGAGGTTCCGGGAACGCAGAGAGAGACCCCGGGAGCAGCCGCCTCTCCCGAAGCCTGGCTTCCCCTCTTCGGGGGCGCCTCTCCCGCGGCGGGGCCGCTCCCTGGCCCCCTCCTCGGTGTCCTCTACACCAGGAGCCAGTGGCGCAGCTGGAAAGGAAACGGGGCCTGTTCAGAAGCAGAGCGGGAGCCACTCGGATAAAGGCGGCGCCTGGGCCGCGGGGACCCCCGCCAGCAGAGCGCCCGGCCGAGCGGCGCAGGAGGCCCACCCGGGCGCGCTGGGCTGGGCGCCACGGGCTGGATGCCCGCGGTAAGCTTCTAGAAAGAAATAGGCCTCATGTAAATAACCTTCCCTGTGATACAGATACATATGAATAAACCGTCTACAAATACTTACACGTGACGAGCCTCAGAGAAACAGGGGTAAGTAAACCAATGTCAAGGAGCAGCCGGAGAGCAGGGCTGCGGTGAGGGGGCCAGGGCGGGGCCCCGGGGCGTGCGTCACACCAGCCGCCGGGCAGACGACACTGCCTGGCGGCCCGGCGATGCCCTGGGCGCCCCGTGGCCACCTCTGTGGGGCCTCTGGTCCCCGCGCCCGCGGACGGCCGCAACCTGCACTTCAGTCGTGTTTGTGCGACCCCAGAGGAGCAGGGCAGGCCCGCTCGCCGCTCGGGAGGCCGAGATTGACAAGAGTGGGTATTTAGTCCTCAGCAAATGTCACCGCCGCTATTATGCAGCTGTTAGTTCAGCCTATTTTTGAGCACAAGCCATTCAATCACACTAAATGGCAAGAACCGTGTGTTTTAAATGCTTCGAAACAAGAGCATGCACGCTCATTCCCGACATGGCCACACCAGGGGCGGGAAGACACTGAGCCTACCGCTGTTGGGACAGGGCTCCCTGCCACCCTCTGGAAGGACCCTTGGGGCGCGTCTGCAGTCCTGGCCAGGACGCGCTCACACTGCCCACCGGGGTCCCCGGGAGCCGGCGCAGGGCTGTAACCCCAGCCCGGGCAGAGCCGTGGAGGGCAGGCAGGCTGAAGGGAGCCGGGGGGGAGGGGGCTGGAGCCCTAGAACTCCACAGGGACACCCTGATTCAGACCAGCCGACTTTTCAGGGAGACAGAAGTATCTGCAGATGCGAGGGAACCACACGGTGCAGAGGTCAAGTGAAAGACGCAAGTGGTGAGGACTGCGTGTGCTTCCGGGGGGGGGAGGGGCACGTGCTACTCTCAGTGTGTCTTCGCGTGGAAGTCCGAGGGGCTCTGTTACCTAGATAAACACATCTCGACGGGAGCCGTGTGTGGACGAATGATAAGAGGGTGCTGTCCATCCATGTGCCCGCGTCACGGAGTTTACAGAACTTTTGAGGGAGCACAAGACCCGGACGACGGGGCAAGTGTCACGCACCAGAGGCAGGAGCCGAGGTTGGAAGGTGTGGGCCGCAAAGTTCCCAGAACCAGCAAAACCCATCGGTCCACAGACCCTGGATGCGCACAGTGTCTCGTGCCAAGGGGGCCGCTGAGAACTCGCGGCTTCGAAATGGCAGAAGACAGCAGCCGTCAATGGAGAACTGCGGGCACACAGGAACTCTCTTTCGTGAATGAGGGCAAGATAAAGTTCACGGACGCACAGGAGTGGGGGGCTATCAAGAGCCCTCCTTAAAGGGAAGTCTGAAGAGTTGAAGGAAACGGCCCCAAAAGGGAAGACGTAGATGCCGGAAGTCGGGAGGGAGGATGAACACCCGACACGCACGCCGTCCCGAGAGAGCCCTTCCGTACACAACAGCAACAGTTATAACAATAACAGTGTCTAATTTGTGGTTAAAAAAAGACAGAAACGGAGTATTGGACACTAATAGCATAATAATCACTAGGAGAAGTTTTATGTCCATGTAACATTCAGGATGGGGGTTGAGATACTGTGTTTTTAAATATTTAAAGTGAGATATGTGTGCATGATTTCAAAGATAACTATTAAAGGAATAAAGTGTAATTATTTAAGTAAAGTATATGAGTATATAAGTTCCAAACAGGAAAAAGTGGCAAAAGGGGGAAAAGAGCAAATCCTCCAAAAAGCAATCCATATAAAGGTAATAAAGGAGACAAAGAAACACTAAAAATGAGGCAAATGAAGTTAAAAAGATCATGGAATCAAGTCTAAATAAATTAATAATCACAACAAATGTAAATGGATGAGTCTCTTTGTCAGAGCAAAAAATTCCAGGGGGACTCCAGGTTTGCAAAAGATGCCTATGGTTTAAGACCATTGCAAAGTTCGAAATTAAGAGATTACCCAAGAGGGGCACCTGGGGGACTCAGTCAGTTGAGCATCCGACTTTGGCTCAGGTCATGATCTCACAGTTCATGGGTTCGGGCCCCGCGTTGGGCTCTGTGCTGACTGGAGCCTGGAGCCTGCTTCGGACTCTGTGTCTCCCTCTCTCTGCCCCTCTCTCACTTGCATGTTCTCTCTCAAAAATGAACATTAAGATTTTTTTTCAAGATCACACGAGATATTTCCGGCAGACTCAGGAGAAACCCGATCTCAGCCCCGGAGGACTTCAGCAGCAACGGCACAGGGAGAGAGGACGTGTGAAGTCCCCAGGGAGACGTGGCCGTCCCGAGTGTGTCTTTAGCTCGGAAGCAGCCTCAAGATATAAAGCAAAAAACTGCTGGAGCTACGGGGAGAAAGTGGACAGACACGCTGCCCAGGTGGGGTATTCTGCAAACACTTCCCGGCTGCCCCGGGCGAGCCCCGCCAGGCCGGTGAGCTGGTGGGGGGCGGGAACAGAGCGATCGCGGCCTAACGGAGCAGACGAGGGAGAAGTGCGTCGGCAGCTAGAGCGAGCACGTTCATCCCAGGACGCACGTGGCGTCTGCCGAGGGTCGGGGCGCCGCCGCACGCGGGCCTGCTTCCAAGAACAGGCGTCGCAGACGTCTAAGCGAAATGCAATCGCGTCACCCACCGGCTACACGCGGGTCATGGAAACGTCCCTACAGATCTGGGGACTTGAGGGCAGACTTCTAAGCGCCTCGTGGGGTGGAGAAATCACAGTGAAAATGAAAATACCCTTGGCACCAAATGAGAAGGAAAATCCCAGGTTAGCCGTGGTGGAACGGGCCACGTTCGCGGCCTGGAGCACACCGTTAGAGAGAGGGAGAGAGGCGGGAAATGAAGGACCCAGGTCTCACCTGGGAAGTTAGCAAAAGTGAAACAGAACGAATCCCAGGAAGGGACAGACCCGAATCTGCCGCAGGCCCGTGTGACCCTGCTCACCCCCATCCTGAGCACCCCCGTCCCTCTGCAGCCCCCCACAATCCACAGCAGCCTCAGTGACCTCCCAGCCTCTGGCCTCCTGCCCCCCAACCCTGCGCGGGCAAGGCTCTGAGCTGTTTCGGACCCTCTCCCTCCCCGGTCCCTGGTGGGGCAGGCCCCTCCCTCACGCAGGGGTCTGCCTAGAGGCCCCCTCCGAGGGCCCGCACCCCACGCTCGACTCCTCTGCTCCCCTTTCTGCCGAGCACCCTCATTCTGCCCCCGGGCCGGCCCCGCTCAGTAAAGGGGTGCTCGAGGGCAGGCTCCCGCGTTTGCGCAGGGAATGACCACCGCCTCGGGGCCGGCGGGGGCCTGAGACGGCCGGTGGCCGAGGGGCGGCGGCTAGAGCGGCACTCACCCTGAACTGGCGCACCTCCCCGCTGTCCACCAGCTCGCGCTCCTGCTCGGGCGTGATGGCGTAGGCCAGTTTCTAGAAGAGAAGGGGAGGCCGTGGGCACGGGCATGCGCTCGGTGAGGTGCACATGCCCCTTGCACATGCCGTGGGGCTGGGACCGACCGCCTGGCCTCCCCAGACCCTGGAGCGGAGTCCGGCCCGCGTGAAAGGGGAGGTTTCTGTCTCTACGGCGAGCTTGCCGAGTGAACGGCACGCACTCCGCCTGTGGGTCTCCAGGCCGGGACCCTCCATGGTCGCCACAGCCCGCCTGTCTCAGCCACTGAGATGTCGTGTGGCTTGCGTTCAGAGTCTGGCCCCTGGGGCTGCACCCTGCCGCCTTTGGGCTGCACCCCGCAGGCAGTGAGGAGTGTGGGGGAGGGGTCCCCCTGCATCATGCCAGCCTGCTTTGCCTGGGGCTCCGGGGACACTGCCCGCCCCGGGCCCGGCTGGAGGACTGCTCGTTCCAGCCCGTGGGGGAGCCGTGTGGCCCCAGGAGGGCTCCCGGCACTGGCCAGGGTGCAGAGACAGGGCTCGGCTGCCCACTGTCTCCAGGAAACCGTGTGGGACACGGGCACAGAGAGGCTTCAGGGCGACCTTGTGGGCTGTCCCTTCCGAGGAGGCCGGGGTCCTTTGCTGCTTCCGGGAACTGCGCACCAGGAGACACTGGTCCCCCAGTCCCTCCTTGACAGGTGGAGGAGCATGTGTCTACGGAGAGACCCCAGGGCAACCCCGCCTCACAGACTCGGCCCCCGATTCCAGCCCAGCCCCCAACCGCTGCCTTCCCGCCTTCCCCAGGCTCTGCGGAGCACGAGTGTGCACAGACAGGTCCATGCGCACGTGAGGGCACACGGGACACGCACCTCCCGCAATGAGCCGGGCAGGCTGTAGAGCTTGTAGGCTGCGTAGACGGGCACCATGGACATGGAGGACGTGGCGATGGCCCAGCCCAGCGCGTTGGCCCACTCGGGGAAGATGTAGGCTCCGTAGTGCGGGGGCCTGAAGGTCACGATGCTCACCACGACCACAAACTACAAGTGAGGGCAGAGGTCAGGCGGCAGCTCTCAACGGGCGCTCGAGGTGGCCCGGGGAGTGAGGGTTTCACGGGGAGGGTCTCCCAGGAACAGCGGCTCTGGGGGTCCGGGCTGCGCAGACAGGGGGGAGCTAACGCCCACAGGGGCGGCTCATGTGCTGCTCCACGAGGGCCACGCTGCCGGGGGGGAGGCGCACCCCCTCACTGCCATGTCGGGTGCACGGGAGCCTCATGACTGCAGTTTGTAAGCCTTCCATGTGATAGCATCCAGGAGACCCGGCGCACCGTGCCCCTGACCCGGGAGGCCCGGCGCGCACTGCGCCCCTGACCCGGGAGACCCCGGCGTACCTCGCCCCTGACCCGGGAGACCCCGGTGTACCTGCGCCCCTGACCACCTCAGCTCTCCCAGCGCTGCCACGATGCACGTGCTGGAGGCAGGTGCCGGGGCCGTCAGCAGCTTCTGAGTGTCGGGTGCAGTTCCGGGAGAAACCCTGTTCTTATCAGCAACCAGGCTCCTGCTTCCTCCCTGTCTCCTTGCCTCTCTGGCTCTGTCTCTCTGTGTCTCTGCCTCTGGCTCTATCTGTCTCTGTCTTTGTCTCTATCTCTCTGTTTCTGTCTCTCTGTCTCTCTTTTTCTGTCTCTGGTCCTCTGACTCCATCTCTCTGTATCTTCTCTCGCCAGGCCCTGGCTGGCCCAGGAAGGCAGGCGCCTGCACTGCGGGCAGCTGCGGACACGCCGCCGGGGGCCGCTGGGCGGGAGGAGGGCCCAGGAGGATGCTCGTGACTGGGAGGAGCTCAGACCTAGACAGCCCCGGAGCAGCCTCCCCGGGGCCGCCTGTCCAGGCGTGCGGAGCCATCGGGCCTTGCCCACAACCGTTCCACTCCGCTGTTGTGGAAGCGGCCAGGGACGGTCCCAACTGAGCCCGCGTGGCCTGGTGCTAATATAACAGGCAGCCGGCGGACCTGGCCCTGGGCCTGGGCTTGCAGACCCCGGGCCAGATGATGAAAGCCAGGTGGCTCCCAGGTGTGCTAGCGGTGCCTGGGGAGGGCCCTGAGGGCGGCGCTGTGACAGACTCTGAGTCACTCCTGTCCCTGTGCCGCGCCCCACCCCCAAGTTCCAGATTTGATGTCTGTCAAGGCAGGAGTCGCTGACCGCCGTGCGAGGCTCTGGTGCGACACACGGGGGCCTCGACACAGCACGCGAGGCTTCTCGGTGCGGCCAGAGGGTCAGGGGGACGGCGTCAGGAGAGCACAGAGGGTTTTAGGGGCCAGCTTGCCCTTCCGGCCAAGGCTGGTGTGGAGGCCCCGCTCTGGCCTCACGTTGTCAGGCGAAAAGTCCACCTGCGTGCGGCCCCCTGGGGGACCGGGCCCGAGCCGGGCGCACAGGCGGGGCCCCTTACCAGGAGGAAGCAGGGGCTGACAAACTTCCAGCACAGCCTCCAGTACAGGTTGGGCCGCTGTCCCGTCATCTGCTGGATGTCGTCGCTGAACCGCCGCACGCCTGGGGTGGGAGGAGCCAAGCAGGCCAGTCAGGACGGCACCCCCCGGGGCTGTGCCGGGTGCTCCCCTCCCCACCCCACCCCCACCCCCCTCAACACTGCCCACTGCTCTTGCGGGCCAGGGTCCCCACGCATGTTCACTGTGGCGACACGGGGACATCGGCTCCCCTGCGTCACGATCCCCGAGGGACATGTGTGGGGCCAACGCTGCCCCTGCCTCCCTTCTGCCTCAACTGTTCCCTTTTCCCTTTAAGAAATTGTGGCATAATACATGTGACATAAAATTTACCATTTCAACCATTTTTAAGTGTCGGGTTCAGAGACATTAATTCACACTGCTGTGCAGCCATTGCCACCATCGCATCCAGAACTTTCTCGTCTCCCCAAACTGAAGCTCTGACCCCATGAAATGCTGACTCCCCTCCCCCACCCTTGGCGCTCACCCTCACACCCTCACTTCCTGCCTCCACGGACCCTCACTTTCTGCCTCCGACACCAGTGGGAAGGGGCTCGTGTGGGCGGGATCCGCGGGAGTTGTGCCTTTCTGACTGGCCTGTCTCACTCAGCGTGACGGCCCCCAGGGGCTGCAGCAGGTGTCAGAAAGTCCTTCCTTTCAAGGCTGGACAGTATGTCAGTGTATGTTCACAACCGTTATTTTTTAAGGAAAGCTGTTTCTAGAAGCCTGACGAACTGGCACTTTCTCTAGACCTCAACAGTGATTTCTCCTCCCTGAGTCTGGCCTCTGCTCCTACGACCACAGCTGGTCTGCTGAGCCCTGGGTGAGTCTCGTGGGTGTCATGTGTGGGGACATGTCGGGAAGACACTTCCATTCAGCATTCCTTCTGCACACACCAACGCCGTCATCAGAGCCCCAGACACGGAGAGGGACCAGGAGAATGGAGCCGGGGAAGCCAAGGCTGGCCCCGAGGCGCCTCCTGGCACCCGGTCATGGGCTCCAAGACCGACAGGGACGCTCGGGCAGAGAGCCCGGCACGCTCCGGGGCGATCGTACAAGGAACACAGGCTGTGTCCACTTAGGTTGGGGGCGTCTGGAGAAGCCACGCGTGGGGACCTCATGGTCACCAGCGCCCCTCCTGCCTCCACCGGCGCTGAGTTCATGACTGAAGGTGCACTCGAGGTGCTTCCTCACTCACCGTGAGGCTTAGTTTGGGGCTGGGGGAGAGAGTGAAGTTTAAAGTGAAGGAGCATTGACTCCAGGTGCTGATGAGAGCACAGAGTTCAATACTTCCTGTAGAAAAGAAAATAGAACAAGAAAAATGTTCTTGGAACAGGAACTACTTGTCAGGAAACCTCTCAAAGTCGATGTGTGTCTTCAGGCCATGCTGTCCGTGGCTCCGAGGCAGAGGTGTGTCCCTCGAGCGGCCCTGGAGCTCCCGCAGGAGCAGGCTGCTGTGGCACCGCGGACCGCTAGCTCGGGGCTCGGCCACACGGGGTCACGGACAAGTGCGCCTGCTCCATGGAACCTGCTCTGCCGGCCCCTCAGAACCCGGCTGGGTGGGTGGGGCCAGTGCTACGGCCCCGCCGTCCAGGGACAGGGAAGGGTAGGGCCTTATCCAGCTCAGGTGCCCGTGGCTGTCACCACTATACCTGGGCGCCCCGGGGACACAGCTCGGCAGCCCAGGAGGGGTCTGGGGGCGGCCGGCCCCGCAGCGGCTCCCAACCACGAGAGGCTCGCAGTCGTGACTCAGGAGCCAGCGGCTGACTCGGGGAGGTCCGACACCCAGGTCGGCAGTGACCCCGGATGTGAGGGCTCTGCCCCTGCAAGGAGCAGGGACGCGAGCAGTGGCGCCCTGAAAGTCGCCTGATCGTCCCCCAGCTCGATGAGCTGCATCGCTGGTTGTGTGCCCCGGTGACAACCAGGCCTGTTTCTCTGCAAGTCACCTCCCGCCTAGCTGAGCGTAGACACCTCGCCTCCAGCAGCGGTTAGCGTCCCAACGCCCTGCAAGCCCTTCTCTCCCAGCGACCGGCTAGGACATCTGCTCGGCAGGAGCAGGTGGCCACGCTGGAAGCTTCTGACCACAGCAAGCACGTGGGCGCCATCCGGGCCACCTGTCCTCACTGACCCAGCCCAGCGGACGGCTCCCACGCCTCCCGTCCTCGGCAGTGCTGTGGTGACCACGACACTCAGCGTCCTGGAGCTCACACGCGTCCCTTTCCGAGGCGCCTTTGTCGGAAAGGAAGCGGCACGGGACAGAGCGTGAGGACGCCAGCCCGGGAGGAGGCCTCCGTCCTTACCGTAGAGCCAGGCCACCCCGATGGCTTCGATGAGCACTCCAAAGAGAATGGACGTGCCGGCCGCGAAGTGGTCCAGCAGCGTGAACACGTAGATGCCGCCCTGGAAGAGGGGGAGCGTCCGCTGAACTCGGGGTGCCGGCGTGGCCCGCCCCGCCCGCGGAAACCTCGCTCACAGAAACGCTTTTTCTGAAACGTACGCCTGGCCTGTGGATTCACTTTATAGACATGTTCTGTCTTACTCCCTTTAAGGTCACATTGGAGTCACTGAAGATCCATCCACACACAGCTCCTCGGGGACATGCCTTTTGTGCAGAAACGGGAAGGACCTCCCCTCCCCCTCTCTTCTCTTCCTCTCCCCTCCCTTCCACTCCCCTCCCCTCCCCTCCCTTCTTGGGGCTCCAGGTGCAATCAGAGATGAAAAGCGACCAAATGCCAAACACGGCAGGGCCTCTGTGGAGGGGGAGCCGACCCAGGCCCCCGGTCCCCATGGGCAGGCCTCCCCCAAGTCTCCAGCCCCACAGACCCGGCAGGCAGGAGCGCGGCTACAGGCATTTTCCCAGGGGGGGCGTCCAGCTGCTGCAGTAACCTGAGACCGTTCCACACGTACCATAGCTACACTGCGTGCGACCATGGCTGCCACGAGTGTGACCACATCTACCCGAGTATGACCACGGCTACCACGAGTGTGACCACGGCTACCCCACGTGTGGCCACAGCTACCACGAGTGTGACCACGGCTACCCCACATGTGACCACGGCTACCATGAGTGTGACCACGGCTACCCGAGTGTGACCACGGCTACCACGAGTGTGACCATGGCTATCCCATATGTGACCACAGCTACCCTGAGGGTGACCACGGCTACCACGAGTGTGACCACATCTACCCGAGTATGACCACGGCTACCACGAGTGTCACCACAGCTACCCCACGTGTGACCACGGCTACCACGAGTGTGACCATGGCTGCCACGAGTGTGACCACGGCTACCACGAGTGTGACCACGGCTACCCCACGTGTGACCACGGCTACCATGAGTGTGACCACGGCTACCCGAGTGTGACCACGGCTACCACGAGTGTGACCATGGCTATCCCATATGTGACCACAGCTACCCTGAGGGTGACCACGGCTACCACGAGTGTGACCACATCTACCCGAGTATGACCACGGCTACCACGAATGTCACCACAGCTACCCCACGTGTGACCACGGCTACCACGAGTGTGACCATGGCTGCCACGAGTGTGACCACGGCTACCACGAGTGTGACCACGGCTACCCCATGTGTGACCATGGCTACCCCACATGTGACCACAGCTACCACGAGTGTGACCATGGCTATCCCATATGTGACCACAGCTACCCTGAGGGTGACCACAGCTACCACGAGTGTGACCACATCTACCCGAGTATGACCACGGCTACCACGAATGTGACCACAGCTACCACAAGTGTGACCATGGCTATCCCATATGTGACCACAGCTACCCTGAGGGTGACCACGGCTACCACGAGTGTGACCACATCTACCCGAGTATGACCACGGCTACCACGAGTGTCACCACAGCTACCCCACGTGTGACCACGGCTACCACGAGTGTGACCATGGCTGCCACGAGTGTGACCACGGCTACCACGAGTGTGACCACGGCTACCCCACGTGTGACCACGGCTACCATGAGTGTGACCACGGCTACCCTGAGGGTGACCACGGCTACCGCATGTATGACCACGCTACCCCCACACCATCACGAGTCACAGCTTGTTCGGGGGGAGGCTGGCAGACACGCTGCGGCTCTGTCGGGCCCGGGAGCACCGCCGTGCCGTCTGGCTCCAGGTGCTAACGAGAACCGTCAGGCCAAGCGCGGGCCGATACGTACGTTGGTGACGCAGAAGAGGGAGAGGAGGAAGGTGGCCAGGACGATGAGGAGGGTGAAGAGCTCCCGGTGCCGGTGCAGCAGCTGGAACTCGTCGATGAGCCCGGTGATGACCGACTCCATGCCGCCCATCTGCAGCAACAGAGCAGGGGCGGGGCGCTGCGGGCAGGGGCGAGGCCTGCGCCTGGGGCTGGGACGCGAGCGGGGGGCCGCACGGCATCTGGGGCACGGAGTGCCCTCGGCTGCTGGAACGAGGATCCTGGGGCGGACGGTGTCCCCTGAGGTGACCCCCGAGGGGCTAACACGTGCCACGCAGCTTGTAGGACACCACCCACAGCATCGGCACACACGGCATGGGCACCCACGGCATGGGCCCTGCCGCCTATCTAAACGAGCGTCTCCCCACAGCACAGCCTTGCTTTGTTCCTGGGGAGGACCTGGCGTGGCCACGGGCTCCGTCCTCACTGGGACCTGCCTCCCTGACTCTGCCCGTCGTCACGAGGGGGCGTCTGCCAAGCGTCCTCCTGCTTGGTGACCCTCTTTGCCTTGCTCTGTGGAGGAAACCACTTCCTCCAGGAAGTGCCGTTCGTGGATTCATTCCCACCAGCTGTGTGGTCGGGGCCGCGGTCACACAGCGGGCACTGACCAGGATGGCCGGGGCCCAGGGCGAGAGTCGTGACCCACACTCACGCAGGGAGGATTCGTGGTTCGCTGCGCCTTCCAGGAAGCTCAGGGGCACAAGGTGCCCACGGCCACCCGTGGGGACCCTGAAGTCTCATCTGTCGGTCCCGAGCGGGCAATGGGGACAGAGGAACTCGAGGGAGTCCAGTCGGCCCGCACGCTGCCTCCCTAGTGCACACGCATGCACACGCCCACCCACGCACGCACACGTGCAGGGCCACACGCAAGATGCTCAGCGGGCCAGGTGTGGGCTGTGGCGCTACCGCGGCCCTGCAGGTGCATCCATCCCCCCGGGGGTCCCGGAAAGCAGTGAGTCAGGAGGGGCTGGCCAGCTCTGGGTGGTCCTCACCCCATTTCCCGTGCCACCCCTGCTGTCGGCCCCGTACGTGTGCGCCGAGGGTCTGTGGGACTCGGGCAGAGGGCACGGCTGGCGGCCCTGAGTGGAAGAAGGGGGAGCCGGCCCGGGGCCCCCACCCCAGGAAGGGTCTCAAGCGGTCGTGGAGCCCCTCCCTCCCAACAGGCAGGGGCTCAGCGTGAGCACAGAGACTCGGCGGGGGTTCGAGGGGCGTGAGAGCTTGCCGGCGCTTCGGGGCCGCGAGGGGGCCGGCTGTCACGGGCAGGGCCCCTCCGTGCGCGAGGTGCTGGGGTCACTCACGGCGCTGTCGATCCCCAGGGTGAGCAGCATGATGAAGAACACCACGGCCCAGGCCGAGGACAGCGGGAGCGTGGCCAGCGCCTCGGGGTAGATGATGAAGATGAGCCCAGGCCCTGAAAGCAGAGCCTCCACTGGCTACCGACTCGCGGCCTCCCGCCTCCCCGACCGGGCTGGGGACGGGATCCTTGCCATCCACCCTCTCTCCTGAGGACTCGGCGGGCACCCGGCCCAGGACCCCAGAGAACAGAAACCCCAAAGCAGGGGGAGGGCCCGCACCATGTTCCTCCAGGTGCGCCAGGCGGGGGGTTCCGGAGGAGACGGGGGCAGAACCGACTCGGGGAGGGTGGGAGGGGCTCCGGCAGCCTGCCCGGGGTCCCTGACAACTGCGGGGACACCCCTGAGACGGCTTTCTGGTGCATGTTGTAGACACACACCCGCAACCAACGTGCACTCATGTCAACACAAATGCATGCTCACATGCGTGTGCCGACACACACGCACCTGCACACATGCACGCTTGTGCACACACGTGCTTGCAATGCACCTGCGTAGGTGCTCACGCACACACGCACTCGTGTCCGCACACACGCAGATGCTCACACACACATGCGTGCTCACATTGCATGTGCCCAGACACACCGGCTTACACATGCACTCGCACACACGCATGCTTGTGCACACACGTGCTCTCCCACACATAAGTGCTTACACATGCGCCCGTGTACAGACTTGCTCACACACAAGTGTGCACCCATACACACTCATGTCAACACACCCACATGCTCACACATGCATGCGTGCTCACACACACGCACACGCTCACACTGGTACATTTAGCCTCACGTGAATATTTTTCTGCATCAGTAAGTTACTCTGTCCGGTCTTTAAAAACCATGTTATGAACACAGACATACCACAACTCAGCAAACCCTTGAAAGGGGCGGGTTTCTGCCCACAGATGACCCTTGGGATCCTCCCCTTTTGGGAGGGAGCACGTGGGGGAGGACGCGCACACTCCTGCTCCCTCGCCCAGTGGGTGCGATCGGGCAGGTGTGGACTGGGGCAGGGAGGCGGGGATGGGACTCAACCGGACTCAGTGCAGCCTGGGCTCACGTGACCCCAAAGTAAAAATATTCCCACAAGAAACCGTAATTGACTATTTTCATGGTCACCGGCAGGTCCGCTGAGCCTCTGCGTACAAGGGCGGAACTTGCGACTTCCTGAACCTTTCAGTCTCTGGCGGGGCCGTGGCGGGCACTGACAGGATGGGGGCACTTACGGATCTTTGTAGAAAACGGAACAGAGGCCACAGCCAGGGTGTCCCAGGGTCCTCGTGGGGCCCTGCGCTCAGGACTGGGCTCTCTGCAGTTCCTGTCCCCATGGAAGGGGCACGGTCCCCAGCATGGGGGTGAGGGCGGCTCATCGGAGACGCTCTGAAGTCTAAGCGCCTCACGCCTTGGACCCAGGAAGGCGCGGGTCAGCTCGCGTGAGCGTGATGTCAGTATCTCTGCCTTTCGGCTCCGAACCTGCGTTAACATTTCGCCCTGTTTTCTCGAGAATTAGAGTTATACGTGACATTTACTTTGCTTGTCACGGAAATGCAGAGAAGACGCTCATGCTACGTTCAGGGGTTAACGGAGGTTTTTGTAAGCTATTGCTGTTTCTCACAAAAAAGGGCAAAAGCAGGGAAATGCAGAAACGCAGGCAGTGAGTAAATTTCACCGCGCCACACTTATTCGCCGCCTCCACCGGAGCGTCTTCCTGGAGGAGAGTGTGCACTGAGAAGCACCCGCCCGGGCCTGCTTTCCCCGCCAGTCCTGGAGGGCCGGCCCCGCCTCCTACTTTCGCAGCGGCAGCTGGAGGGCTCCGCGCTGCTGCGGGAACCGGCTGGGGCGGTGGCTGCGAGCCGCGGGCACAGACGGGGTGGCCCTCGGCTCCTCTCATCCCCTCCCTGAGCGGCCAGCCCGCCCCCCACCTGAGGGAAAAGACCCAGGAAGAAATGAGTCGGTGACACGCAGGGCTTTCCCGATCCCGAGGAGCAGCCCCCAGGAAGAGAGGGGCCTTTTCAGAGGAAGCGAAGGGGTGAGGACAGGCAGCAGGGGAGAGTCCTCCTCACTCACCCGCCGAATGGTCCCGGGGCGGGTGAGGCATCGCCGTGATCTCAGGAGCCCCTCGAGTCCCGCACCAACCCAACGCCACGGCCTTCCACCCGCGTACTAGGTCTGAGCAGCCCCCACACACGTCCAGGGGCCCCACCTCTGCCCCACACCCGCACCCGGCCTCCTGGCACACCTCCTGCTCCCCCTGTCACCTGCGGCCACTTCTGCAGGCACACACTTGGTGTTTGCAGGCTGGCTGGGTGAGCGGGTCGGGACCGCATGCCTCCGTTGCCCCAGTGTGCCCCAGACTTCATAAGTTCTCTGGTCATCTTGTCACCGAAATATGTCCCAAACCACCCAGCTTCTCTCCAACCCTGCTGTCCGGCCCTGCCGTCTGTGTGGCAACCACCTCTGAGCTGCAGGGCCCCCCCACCCAAGTGCAAACAAAGTTGGAGGGGGTGCTGGGTGCCAGGTCCCGCCCCAGAGACAGGGCCGTAGACCCTGGTCCTGCAGCCCCAGGCCTCCGGCGGGAGCTGGCGCGCGCGCGGGGTGCCAGGCGTGTGGCCGCACCGGGACCGTAGGTTCTCTGCTCTGGAACGTGTGTGACTCTCGTGAGTGGCACTCGAGGGCCGGCTCTCCCTCCCACCGCACGGTGTAAAGGCTGGGAGCGCCGGGCGGCCGGGGCCGCGGAGCGGGCGGAGCTGGGGGACCCCGGGCCTGCCCCGGGGGGACTCACCGTCCTTGGCCACGTCTCCGATGGGCACGCTGTGCTTCTGGGCCACGTACCCCAGGAAGGAGAAGACCACGAAGCCAGAGGAGAAGCTCGTCAGGGAATTGACGGAGGTGGTGAGGACCGCGTCTCTGGGGAAGGAGACAGACCCGCCATGTGCCTCGGCCATCTCCTGCCATTGTCTTAACGTACTGTGTCTGGGGCAGGTGGCTTTGGAGGGGTGCTTTCCCGGAGGGACCCCCAGTCTCTGCATGGGCTGGCCCGCAGACAGCCTGGCCCTCACGGTGGCGGGACCCCTGGCTGGGCAGCTCTAGGCTCCTAGCGTGTCCAGGTTTCAGCCCCAGGGTAACCGACCGTCCACGTCCCGGCACCGAAGGTGAGACAGTGCCCACCTGCAATGTTGGGGCTCCGGGGGTGCAGAACAGACAGCTCAGGGCGTCCCCAGCCATGCCGGGCAGGGGTCCGTCCAGCAGGGCTCCCGGTGCCTCGGGGGGGGGGGTAACATGCAGGTTCTGAGGGGAGGGTCTGGTGGGGCCCAGATGCTGTACTTCTGTTTGTTCCCAGTGTGGGGGTGCCCCTACTGCTGGCCCGGGGACTCCACTCCGAAGGCTGGAGGACAGTAGGGGGGGCGGGAGGAGCGGCGGCGGCAGCCCATCCGGGCGCCAGAGTGGAGGGACGGTCGCACAGCGCCCGCACCCGATGAGGACCAGGTGGGCTCGGCTGTCCACCCTCAACCCTCGTGTGTGGCCACTTGGTTGTGCCCACTGTATTTTCACTGCAGTGTTTGTCCCCACGATGAAAATAAACGCAAGCCCATAAGGGTCAAAGAAAGGTCCCAGATGAACTTGCTTTGATTTCTGGAGGCATTTGGCGTCTAGCATGTGGCTAGAGGTCACTGGGGCTGTCCCGGGGCCAGGTGACGGCAGCCTAGGGCTGTGGGCACACAGTGCTGCCACTTTGCTGCCTGCCTGGGACCGGGTCCCCCGGGTACCTCCGCACGGGGTCTGGGGCCTCCGGCTCCCTGGGCGCGGGTTGGGTAGGAAGACACTCGGGTGCTTCCTCGTGGGGGAGCCTCGGGGGAGGCTGGACCCGGGCACTGGGGGGAGGGGCAGCTGGGGCCTGGCTGGGGCTGTAGGAAAGGGGCCCTCCGCGGGGGATCTGGGAGGCGCTTCCTCCTACCTTCTGTAAGGGAACATCAACATTTTGCCTTTAACTTCTGCCTTTTCATCTCTACTTTCCATTCTGGCTCAGAGACTCTAAAAACAGCTCCCTCCCCCCTTCCTCTGGGGACGCCTTCGCTCCGAAGCCTGACGGGGGAGAACCTGGAACAGGGCCAAGGGCTCACCTGTAGCAGTTGTTGGTGAACTTATTATAGCTGGAGAAGGCGATCAGCACCCCAAAGCCGACGCCCAGCGAGAAGCACACCTGGGTGGCGGCATCTATCCAGACCTGCGCAGGGCAGAGAGGAGAGGAGAGAGGGGCGGGAGGGGCTCAGGAGGGGCCGGAGAGGAGGGAGAGAGGAGGGAGAGAGGAGGGAGAGAGGGGCGGGAGGGGCTCAGGAGAGCCGGCTGTCACAGGCAACCGTGCAAAAGACGGCTACCGGGAGCCGAGGAACGGAGTCGAATCTAGACACACAGTGTTATCAACAGCAAACCGCAGCGCCCACGTGATTGGCAGCAAAGGCCATCTCCGGGATAACCCCGCCGTGTCGCTGGCCCGAGAGACCAGCCCGCGAAGGGGTTGCGTCTTGGTGCTTTGTCTGCGGTTTCCCTCGGAGCGTCAGGGTGTCATCCGCACGGCCAGACACACCATTCACTTACTAATGCTACGGACGTCGGTGCCTCAGGGGGACCTGTGCCCGCTGACCCTGCTTTCTGTCTCTCCCGCGGCACGCGGTATGCACTCAGCGGCACAGGTGGCCAGGCCCGTGAGGCCCGACTTCGGCTCAGACGCTGGTGTGTGCCTGCTCGGCCCAGCAGGGATGACACCGGGGCGGCCCGCACGGGTGCAAAGCGTGTGGCCGATGATGGGACCAATATGGTATTTAAAGTCCAACAAGAGTGTTCGTGTCCAGGAGACACAGGAGATTCTCGGGGAGGTGGGCACTGCCTCGCTCCCACACAGCCTTGGCTGGGGGTGGAAAGCAGCCAGACCCCTCCCTGGGGGAATCGCCCTGGAGAGCTGAGGCCGCAGCTGCCGTCGGAAGGGTCTGGGGGCTGGCTGGTTCCGGGGGCCGTGGTGCGGGCCTGTGGGCGGGACCCTCAGGCAGTGACTTTAGGACTTCTGGGAGCCGGCCGTCCACCCACGCTCAGGACCAGCAGGGCTCCTGTCATCTGGGCAGCATGCCCAGAGTCTTGGGATCGCCCCGGCGTTAGGGACAGTGTGCTCCGGCCAGCTGACTGGGCCTCAGCACGAGGCCTAGGGTGGCCAAGTGGGCAGCGGGCCAAGGGACCTCAGCTCTGGCATCTCCTGTGCCCCCTGCGCCAGTCACTGGTCAGCTCACTTGGCCAGGTGGCTGTAGGCGGCAGCTGGGGTCACAGGGGTGCTCTTGCCTCCTGCCCAGCCCTGGACCGGTCAGCGTGCACACGTGGGCCTTTGCACTCGCAGCTCGCCAAACCTGATGTGCCTCCGGACTTCGGTCCAGGCCTCTGCTCATTGCCACCCACGGGACCCAGCTCCAGACCCAACCCGGGACCCATCCTGGGACCCACCCGGCAGCCTCTCCGGGCTGCCCCGGACCGCCCCTCCTTCCTCTACTTCCTGACCTCTGCTCTCCCGCTGGAACCAGAGCTCTCCCAGGATGGGTCTCCTCTGCCCACCCCGTGGAGCCGCCCCAAGGTCTGCAGATGAATGAACAAGGGCCCGGATGCCACTGAGGATGCCGACCCCTGAGGAGGAACCGTCCGTCCACATCGGGATCCAGAAAAGGAGCCCGGGATGCAGGGCGGTGCAGGGACATGGGAAGGGGCTGGGACAGACTCTCCCTTCTGCCCTGTCTGCTTGCCAGGCGGGCCCCTGCGTGTCACCTCCGCTCCCGACCTGCCCGAGAGCAGTGAGGATGCTGGCCGGGCCTCCCGTCCGCCTCCTGCCAGCAGCGAGCTCCAGCAGGTCGCTCTGGACTGAACCTCGGGGGAAGGGGCCTACTGGGGAGCCAGTGACCTGATCTGGGCCAGCTTCTGCAACCATGTCCCCGGGTGCAGCTGTGGGGAGTCCCCCAGCTGCCGAGCCCCAGGGAAGGATGTCCAGGGTCACTCCATCTCTGCCTGTGGCCAAGAGTCCCAACCAAGAGTCTACAGGTTGGGACTACGGGCAGCACTGGGGCCCGGAAGAGCCCTGGGGGGACATTCTGGGATGGTCACCAAGCCAGGGAGGCCTCGTCTCTGCCCCAGACACGAGAGGTCTTAAGGAGCTGATGCAAATGGGAGCTGGGACACCGCAGCAGGACCAGGAATAGCTCTGGCCTCTGGGCCCGGGACAGCAGGGACCTGTCTCTTTGGGACCTCGGGCTCACCATCATCCAGGGTTGTGGGCCTGCTGTGTCCTGGTCTATGTCCCTTCCTAGCCCTGAGCTGACAGCATGGTTGGAGAGGACATGTCACTCTGGCTGGTCCAAGATATTCATCATCTATCCATCACCCATCCTCTGTGTCTGTCAATAAGTCACCTAACTGTCTATCCACCCCCCCCCATTATCCCAGCATCTACCCACTATCTGTTACCTACCTATTTTATCTATCCGTCCATCTATCCATCATTTACCCATCCATCCATCTATCCATCATCCACCTACCCATCCATCATCCATCTATCCATTTTTCCATCATTTATCCATCCATCCATCATCCATCTATCCATCCATCATCCATCCATCCATCCATCTATCCATCATCCATCCATCCATCCATCATCCATCTATCCATTCATCCATCCATCCATCATCCATCTATCCATTCATCCATCCATCCATCATCCATCCATCCATCCATCATCCATCCATCCATCCATCATCCATCTATCCATTTTTCCATCATTTATCCATCCATCCATCATCCATCTATCCATCCATCATCCATCTATCCATCCATCAACCATCTATCCATTCATACATCCATCCATCATCCATCAATCCATCCATCAACCATCTATCCATCCATCATCCATCTATCCATCCATTAATCTGTCTACCTAACTACCTACCCGTCCATCCATTTATCCACCAACTTCCACCATCCATCTATCATCCATCATCTACCTACTTTCTGACAACCTCTCATGTCTGCCATTTCCTCTTCTCTGCCTCACACAGGAGCATCTTTCCACAGCATCAGTTTGGCTTCCTCCTGTGCACTGCCTGGTTTTCCTGCCCAAAGCACTAGCCTCTGTATGTTTTTCTCACGTTATTTTCTTCAAATTCTTCCTCATGCCCCCACTGGCCTCTGACACCCACAGCCGCCTCCTCCTGCAAGAACGCCGCGTCTGCCCATTGGCTTTCCGCTGTGCAGATGCTCTCCCGATTCCCTCGCTCACATGGAGCACCGCTGCTTCTCTCACGGCCTCACCACCCGTCTTCGAGTGGGCTGCCGCATCTGCTCCCGCTGCCCTCGCCTGTGGGTGCCTCTCACGGCTGCTGTGGCTGCACAACCTCCCTCTGCCACTCCCCTGCTCCCCGGGGGCTAGGAGCCACGCCTGCCTTCCCTCCCACCTGGTCCCTCCCATTTCTACCTGGGGCCATGCTTTCCCCGCTGAGCGCCTCACCCGACCCTCACTGCCTCCTAGTGTCATCGGGCAGCAATCCTCCAAAGAGCCCCCGGTCCCCAGCCTCGTGCCCCCACATCCCGGCTGCCCTTCCCCGTCTTACCTCCCAGCCCTGCCGCAGTGAGGCCATTCCCCTGGGTGGCCACTGGGGTCCCCGCCATTGCCAAAATTTAGTGCACCCTGATTTTCAACAATCTGCACTGAATGCCACTTTTTCCATCACCCCCCCCCCCGCCTCTGCCCAATGGCCACCTCCATTTCTGGGCCTTGTTTCCCTAAAATGCTGCTGTGGCTTTTCTTTCCCTCTTGGGACACCTCTGTCCCTTGGCCCGGCACACCTCTGTCCCGTGGCCCAGCGCACCTCTGTCCCGTGGCCCGGCACACCTCTGTCCCTCGGCCCGGCGCACGTCTGTCCTCGGCCTGGTGCGCCTCTGTCCCTCAGCCCGGCACACCTCTGTCCCTTGGCCCGGCGTACCTCTGTCCCGTGGCCCAGCCAAGCCTCCTCTCTTCAGGAGGTCGTCTCCCAATATTTTCACCCAGAACGATTGCCTCCTTTGCAGATAAAATGTGTGGCCCGCTGCAGACCCAGGGTCTGATGTGACGTGACTTAGATGGCTCCCGCGTGCCAGGGCACCCCGCGTGTTTCACCAACGAGGTCTGGCTTCCTGAGGAGGGAGCCTTGGTTCGTGCACCCACGGTGAGCAGGGGGCCAGAGCTCGGGGCTGCGCTCCCGGTGTGTGGCCACAGTTCTTGGCACAGACTGGGCAGAGGAATCTGAGTGCACTCATCCGGAAGCGGGGCGGGAAGATGCCAGTTGGAAAAAGCCTTCCGTTCCCTTCCCGCAGAGGCTGAGCAGGAGACCGCTTCCCCTAACTTTCTTATTTGGTCCATTCGGCTCCTTGCTGTGCCCACAAGTCCCCCCGTTCGACCTGGCAGTGCACCCCGCTGGGCAGGGCCAGGGCCGGTGGGCACGGCAGGGCGAGATGCTGGTCCCGCTGCCCCCTTTGGGGTCTCCTGCCCCGGGATGCGGGAGGAGCCCCACGGCACGGAGCCTGCCAGCGCGTGCGGACGGTGGGGCCACGAGCGAGGCCATACTCACAGAAGACTCGCAGAGTCGGTGGAAGTCTACACTCAGGTACGCTCGGATGCCGTCGATGGCTCCGGGGAGAGTGAGTCCTCGCAGAAGCAGGGCAAAGAGGACCACGTACGGCATGGTGGCTGTGATCCACACAACCTGCGAGAGCACAGTGCCACCGGGCGTCACCGGCCACCCACCGGCGGGGTGGGCGCAGGGTCACCATGGTTGGTGGCCCCTGGTTGGGAAACACATCGTCCCAAACAGTCACAGGATGCCAGCTCAGCAGTCTCCCTGCAGCGGGCCATTAATGCCCTCTGTCCCGTAACTTTCCCAGGGATTAAAACGGACAATTTGGCAGAGAAGCCACATTCCTCTCCTGCACCGGGCCTGCGGCAGCGGGCGGCAAGGGCCGTGTCTCAGAAGGGCAAGGCGCAGTGGGTCTGCACCGGGTATGCCAAGGTGCGCCAGGCAGGTGTCACGGGCGGGCTCTGGACCACAGGCGGGGCGGGGGGGGCCTGTCTTTACCGAGAGGCCCCTGGGCCCCTGGGGCATTCCACTGCGTGAATACAGTGGGTGACGGGCACGTTTTGGTCAAAGTTGCTTTGGGCGCCCAGATAGTAACCAACATATTTTCATCAGCAAAAACCAATTTATGTCGTGCTTGTGTTCATGCCGGAAACTCCCTGCTGTGAGTGCCTTCCTCCTGACGCCATTCCTTAGGTACAGCCACCCGCCCGCTCCCCACCTGCCACGGCCCACCCGCCCGCTCCCCCACCTGCCACGGCCCACCCGCCCGCTCCCCCACCTGCCACGGCCCACCCGCCCGCTCCCCCACCTGCCACGGCCCACCCGCCCGCTCCCCCACCTGCCACGGCCCACCCGCCCGCTCCCCCACCTGCCACGGCCCACCCGTCCACTCCCCGGCCCGGCCGTGGCCCAGGCCCCCTCCCCAGCACGCATGTGCGGTGGGCGGGCTCACCTTCCCGGAGGTCCTCACCCCCTTCCACAGGCTGAAGTACAGCAGGAAGATGACCAGCACCAGGCAGGATGTGAGCTGCCACCGAGGCGGGCCCAGGTCGTCGATGCCACGACTCTCATGGAGGTGCAGCACGCCACGCCTGGGGGCAGGGGGACAGGCGGATCTTTCAGGGGTGCCGCCCCCCTACCCAGAACCAGAACCGGAAAGCTGAGCTTGCCCAGAGAACTCCCCACCCCCAAGGGGTCTGGCAGGGAGCACCCCGGCCTGATGGGACCAGAGACCCGACTCAGAAGGGTCAGGCCCGCCAGCCTCGCTGCGATGCGGGGTCTGTGCCCTAGAGGGCCGTCTCGCCCTGGGAGCCCACAGAAGCCCAGCTCTGACCTCGCACCCTTAGCACCCCTGCTTTGTGGAGCTGGGAGAGGAATGGGTGCTTTGGGTCTGAAGGAAAGGAGCTGCAGAAACCACAGAAGGTGCCCAGGGCTGTGGGGCGCCGCGCGGTGGTCAGGGGCGCCCGCGGCGGGAACGAGGCTGAGCAAGCCGGGGGTGACGACGCAGGACCCGCAGCCGCCCTGGCCACTCTCTGAGGGAACAGCCAGCAGCACTCGCTCTCACGGCTCCGGCTGCCTCGAGCAGGATTCCGCAGGTAACGGACCCGGGACGATTCTGCCCCAGGCTGGCTCAAGAACCCGTCTTGTGGAGGGAATCCACCATAAACGCAGAACACGAGACTCTGCCCATGGGAGAGAAAGAGAACGGGACTCACAGCCCATGGAGCACTTCCTGGGGGCCAGCATCCCCTCAGTCCCTGAGACCACCTGCGGGGGCCCTGGGTGTCTCTCTCCACGGTGTCTCCTTAGGTCCCTGTGACCACAGGTGAGGGTCCTGGGCACCTCTCTACAGGGCATCTCCTTAGATACATGGAACCCTGAGGTCCCCGTGACCGCCCTCGGGGCAGGTGGCGGTGCCATCACGCTCGCTGTGCACTTGCCGCCTCGCCGCGGCAGCTGGGATTTTGGACTGACGCCGATGCCAGGCTGTGCCGCTGCTCCAGGGAGTGTAGGAGCCCCGTTATGAACGGAGCCATCACTGCCCAGATTTGCTGAGGCCCTAAGAACAGAACCCTGATGCCCACGGTGCAAATCTGCAGACCCCAGAGCTCCCCACCAGCCGTGGGCGACGTGGAGCCATGGTGGAGGAGTCCAGGCTTCCAGGGTCCATAATCAGAGGCTCGTGGCGGCGGGGGCGGTGATGGGCACGAACTGAGCCCGGCTCACCACTCCCAGCTCGCTCAGTGCCGTCCAACTGTCCTATCAACTTCTCTCCTCTACAGAGTGCAGTCCACCCCCTCAAGTGACGGGAGTCCCCCACCCGAGACACACACGTGCCGTCCACTGCCTGAGGTCCAGGAGCGGGGCTCCCTGGGGCCGGCAGAGGAGCAGTCCGCTGCTGGGACAAGGCTCAGGCGGGCGGGCCCCGCCCTGTCCTCCCCGGGGCCTCCTCTGGCAGTACAATGCCCCACAACTTCCTTCTCTGCCCTCCGCAACCCTGGCTGTGCCTGACACCCTGTGTCCTGGCCCCCAGCCAGACCGTGTCACCTGGACCCTCTCCTTCCCAGCAGAAGCCCCTCTGGGACGACAGCTGGGGGAGGCGGCACGCCGAAGGCCCGGCCGCACCTCGGCCTCCCTGCAAGGCCTCGCCCACGGGCACAGGCCTGCGACACGGCAGGCCATTGGAGCTGGATGAAGGACACCAAACGTGTGTTTTCTGACAGGACTGGAGACAACGCGGGGCTGACTCTGCGGGAGAAGGGAAGGGAGGAGGCGAGCCCGCAATGCCTCAGCTTCCTGCCTGGCGGAATGTCCCCGAGGCCGGGGCGGGCGTGTCCTGAGGACGGCAAGTGATGGCAGCACTGGTAGAGCTGGAGTGGCCCGAGGGCTGGGAAGGACGTGTCCCTGTGTCTACCGATTCCCTGCACAGGACCCGACGCTGGTGGCCGACCAGGTCCCAGAGCTCCATGAGCCAGGGCAGGGGACTTCCGGGTCACACGGGGAGCTCAGGGGAGGCCCTGGAAGCGCCACACGGCGGTCGAGGGATGACCTGTTCCTGCAGTGCCGGCCCCCCGCCGCCACCTGAAGACAGCTTACAAATGAGCTTCAAGACGATGAAGCTGCCCACAAGCAAATTAACTCCCTGCCAGAGACACTTAACGTTCCGTAAAGGAAGACGACAAAACCTAACACAGAAGTAAAGCTCCCCGCGTCCAGCGTGAACAAGATCACCGGACACACAGGAAGGAAACACGTCCTACAACCACGACGCCAAAGTTAAGTCGAGACGAGTAAAGGACTAAACGTAAGAGCTAGACTAGAATTACACGTTCTTGGAAGAAAAGTAAGGGTAGCTCTGTGACCTTGGGTCTGGCAATGGATTTTCTGATACGACATCAAAATCACAAGCAACAACAACACAACTGACTTCATCAGAACAAAAAATTTTATGCATCAAACGACACCATCGACAGAAAAAGGCAACTCACGGAATGAGAAAATAAGTGTGGGTCGCCTATCAGTAAGACGGCGGCGCCCGGGGTACGTAAAGGGTTAAAACCCAGTAAAAAACACCCCTACCAGCTCACCTTAAAGATGGGCCCAGCGGGGCGACGTCACACTAGGAAGTTTCTGCACAGCGAAGGAGACCACCAACAAAACGAAAAGTCAGCCTTTATCCGAAGAAGATAAAAACACGAACTCGAAAATGTACCTGCACCGCTGTGTTCACCGCAGCATTACTCACAAAGGCCAAGACAGAAAAACAACCCAAGTGCCCGCTGACAAAGGAACAAGCGAAACGCGGCCCATCCATACGGTGGATGAGTGACCGGCCTTGGAAGGAAGGGCGCTGACGGCTGTGCAGCAGGGATGGAACTTGAGGACACGGCGCTGAGGGCAATGAGCCCGACAGGAGGACAAGCGCTGAACGATCCTTCTCACATGAGGTCCCTATGGGCATCGAACTCACAGAGACAGAGCGCAGGGCGGTGGGGCCAGGGGCTGGGGTGGGGAGGGGAAGGGAACTGGTGTTTCCCGGGGACAGAGCTTCAGCTCGGGAGGATGAGAAAGTCCTGGAGACGGACGGCGGCGGCGGCTACGCCGTGATTGCGCTTAATGCCACTGACCTGCACACTTAAAAATGGTTTAACTGATGTATTTTATGTTATGTATGGTTTACCATAATTTAAAGAACTCTCCCCATAAGAAGGCAAAATATGTTTCAGAAAAACTAAAGCAGAGAGAATTCATTGCCAGCAAGTTGACACTGTGAGATGTTAAAGACAATTCTTCAGATGGAAGGAAAGTTGCCAAAATGGAAACGTGGACCTGCGGAGGGAAGGGAGAGCGCCAGAGGCCGCGGACACGCTCGTAGATACGAAACACAGTTTTCCACTTAAATGTGTTTGAAACGTAATGAACTGTTTAAAGCAAAAATAGTAGCAACATGTTGTGGAGTTTAAAACAGATTGCAGAAACAAATCTATGACAAGAAAGGACAGGAGCGGGAATGGGGGCGTGTGGCTGTAAGTGTCTTCAATTCCACGTGGAGTGGTATGGTGGCATGTGAAGACAGACCGTGACAAGTTGAGAAGTATGTCATGAACACAATAAATATCCTCAGGAATTAAAACGAAGAGCTACGGCTTATTAGCCGATAGTATAACATTCATTAACTCAAAAGGAGGGATAAATGGAGGAAACAAAAAACAAAGAGATGGGACAAACAGAAAAAACATCAAGACAAAAGACCTACACCCAACCACGAGGAGCGGAAACCCCGATGACACGAGGAAGATGGTCGTACTGGATAAAACACCAAGAACCTGCTCTATGCTGTTACAACGAACACACTCTCAATACAACACACGTGGGTTAAAAACACAGGACGGAAAAGGTACCAGCGGAAACAGAGCCCATCGGAGGGGCTGGGGAGGTCCTGCTGCTGCCGGACAGAGTGGCCCCGGGATGAGGAAGGTGACCAAGAGGGGCATTTACACCGAAAGGGGTCCATTCAAAGACTTGATCTTCACACACACACACACACACACACGCACACACACTCACCCCCCCACACACACACTTTGTCACAGAATCCCAGAGGCACAAGTGAAGTGAAGCTGATGGAATTGTGAAGACAAAGAGACACACGCACATTCACAGCCCAGATTCGCACACTGCGTCCCACAGCTGGCAGCATGGTGGACGGTGAGGACACAGACAACCTGGCGGGTGGCACAGGGGCTCACACGACCCACAGATGTGGGTGCAGGTCCCTTCCCAGTGACAGTGGGATGCTTGCTCTGGGTGAGTCCACCCACAATACTCACCAGCAGAAACCACACACTAGGCACAAAAGGTCTCAGTATTAGTTTGGAATGAAAGTATAGTATGTCACTAAATCAGAATTAAATCAGAAATCAAGCATACCAAAGCATACCTAGAAAACCTCCCAAGATTTCAATGTTAAACAAGAACACCCCCAAGATCTCCCATGAGTCAAAGAGGAAATTACCAGGCAGATCAGGGAATACTTTGAACTCAATGAAAGTGAAAACAGCACAAGGAACTTTGTGGGAGGCAGCTAAAGCCATCTCCTAGAGGCAAATGTGTAGCTTTAAGCATATCGCTTTCTAGTTTATAGTAGAAAGTAGGCAAAGGTGGTATTGATAAGTATCTATGGAACTCGGGGAACGTTTAAACTGGTTGGAGCCCGTTTTGGGGTTTCCAAGCCCACAGGCGCTGTCCTGGCTCAGACCTCATGTCCGTCCTGCAAGTTCCCTGCACCATTTTTCAGCCCTGGGAGCCACAGCCATGAACCTCTGGTTTCTGCTCTGAGCCTGTGCTGTTTCCTCGGGCAGGTCCACTAGGGACTGAAGCTGGGAAAGCTGGCTACTGCAGGGGCTGCTGAGGACAGCGGTCCTGGGGCTCCGCTTGCTCGGGTAAGATGTAACGAGAGTAATGGCAACGTAGGTTTTCACTCTGCAGTCTCAGGAGAAGCCACACGTTTGGTGGAGTCCTTCCCACAGTGAAGCCTTCTGCGCCTCCAAACAAAGGACAGGTAGTCCCCAGGGGCATCACTTGGCACCTTTCAGCCTCTGTGAACTTTCCAAACATTCTAAATTGCACAGACATCATCTCGAAATAGTAAGAGACATCTTAGCATGAAGCCTAGTCCCCACTTTGTTGGTGTAACGATGGATTAGACCCAAACCAGCCCTGGGCGTCTGAGCGTCCCTCAGTGCGGTGGGCCTGACCACAGGCCCCCAGGTGCTCACGCACCACTGCGTCCGCGTCTCCCCTTTCTGGTGCAGGGGTCCCCTGCGACCCCTTCCCTCCGATCATGGCCAAGCTGAGCCTGGGCCACAAGGTGAGGGCACGTGCAGTGCAGGCCCGGCCCGTCAGCAAGACGCCGTGAAATTCGGGAAATGGAGCAGTGAGCAGGACAGCAGCAAGCAACGGCAAACTCGACTCCCTTTTTCTGGACAATTCTTGCTTCCTTGTCACACTGTGGGTCCCATCCACGCGCTCAGGTAAACTTCCCTTCATCTCGTTTCTCGCGATGCGCCCAGCCAGTCTCCTGGGCAAAGCAAGGGGAACAGATGGACCTCTAAAGCCACTCGGGAGAGCTGGTGGCACTGGGGGCCCCTCCGCAGGCGGCGCCCTCGTCCCCCCAACCCCACGTCCACTCTCCTCCAGTCCCCAACCAACAACAATGGCATCCTAAAAACGCGAGCAAATCCTGTGGCACGTGACGGTCACCCCGCCCTGACCACTCCTCCTGGCCACAGTCCGTGCCACAGCTGTGCCCCCAGACCCTCCCAACCCGCCTCACACATTCCCGCCCTCGACGCCACTTTCCATGATGGAGATTCGGTCCCCACTCGGGGCTCGGAATCCCCGGACAAAGTGTTCAGCGTCTCCGTGTCTGAAACGCAGCGCAAATCCAGGACACCCACCTCCCCGCTGGCGGCATCCCTGACGTCCGCAGGTCGGGTCTCCCGGCTGCCTGGAGGCACTGCGTCTCTCCCCTGTGCCCGGGACGGGGCCCCAGGAGCGGGGCAGCCCCTTCCTCCCAGGAAAGGCCTCCTTGAACTGTTCTGTGACAGGAATGGAAATCCTGGGGGGCGGTGTCCACCTGCCCCAGTCCTGGGTCTTCCCAGAAGGACGGGTCTGACACCCGGACAGCCAGACACCGCGTTTCTCAGCTCACGGTTTTCTAACGTTCCTATTTGCCGGTCGAAGTTCCCTTTGCTAAGCTGTGAGTGGACTCGTTTCCACGTATAAACGTTAGTAGGACGTATGCAAGTGAGCAGACGAGAGCCAGTCCCCAAAGAAACGTCACAGCGGCTGTGAAATTTTGGCGTCGGTGGGAAGCCCCGTGGATGCCCCGTGCCCATCTCCGTAAGAAATGCGGGGTTTCCAGAGAAGCTGCCCGTGGGGACGGTGAGGTGGCCCGAGCTGTTCGGGGGCCTGGGAGGGGCCTCCGGAGCCACGGGCACTCGAGCTCGGGCACGCCGCCCCGCCCCCAGCATATGTATGGACGCGTCTCTGGCGCCTCGCTCCACCCTGTCGAGGCCAGGTTCAGAACCACCTCGGCAGGGCAGCCTCCTGACGCAGCGGGTCCTCGGCAAGTGTCTGCGTTCTGAGGAGAAACGGTGTACCCACAGGGACCTTGGTGGCCCTTCCAGTCTGGGTCAGGCCACGTGGGGACAAGGGCAAAGGGGGCAGGTGCCGTGCCTGGGAGGACCCAGAGAAGAAAGAAGAACAGATTCGGGGAGAGCGACCTGCTCCCAGATGGCGGAAGCCGAGCGGCGTGGCGTGCAGGGCACCAGGAAGGCCACTGGACGCAGGGGCAGAGGGCGGACTCGGGCAAGCACTAACGTCATGTTTGTAACAGGAAAAGAGCATCTCGGAAAAGCAGTCGTCAGCATGTTTAGCGAGGCTGGAGGTCGAGCCCCACTCAGAGCAGGGGGGCGGGCGGGGGAGTGGAGGACGCAGAGCCCGGCCCACTCTGGGGGCGGCCCCCGCCCGCACCCCGCACCTCTGCCTTCCGAGTGCCACCTCCGGCCAGCCTCCCGCACCCACGCCGCGGCCTGCCGAGGACTCACCCCGCGAGAGCACCGCTAAGCCACCAGAAGTGGGATTCAGAACGGCGCCCCGCGAGAACCCGCGGGCACGAACGCGGCCGCGGCACAGGACACGGGCCCTCACCACACCCCCCCCCCCCCCGCGGGCAGCACGGCGGGGCGCCCGACCCCCGGGGGCTCCCGCGCCCTGCCCTTCCCGAGGCCGGACCCCCACTTACTCGAAGTACTCGGTGGCGGGCGTGGTCAGGAAGCTGAGGTTGGGGCCCGCGCCGGGGCCGGCGGCGCGCGCGTCCGAGCAGTTGGGGCTGTTCCACGTGTGGTTGCAGTGGACCCACGGCAGCTCCGCGGCGAAGGAGGAGAAGAGGTAGTGCAGCGCCCAGGCGATGATGACGTTGTAGAAGAAGCCCACGTACAGGGAGATGAGGATGACCGTGAAGCCCACGCCTAGGGGAGCACACGGCGGTCAGCGGGGCCCGCGCCCCCGCCCCGGACCTCGGGCGCCGGGCAGCGTCTCTGAGCACCGGGGACGACCCGTCTCTGCCGCGGTCACGGAACGGGGGCTGTGCCCAACCCCCAAAACAGCCGCGGCCACCTGTGTGTACCGGAGACCTGCACGGTCTCCGGGGCCACCCTGGCAGAACCAGTCACCCACAGACAGACGACGTGACGAAGGGCCATCTGTGGCCATCCACACCTGCAGCCACTGGGCATCAACAAGGCCACGCAGAGCCATCAGAACCATCTGTACCACCCATCACTATGCAGGATCGCCCAGGACCCCCAGAATACAGACCACCACCAAGACCCAACAGAGACCTCCCCAACCCGCACAGGGTCACCCAAGAATACCCAGTGTCTCCCAGAGCCATCCAGGGCCACCAACGGCCATGAGATGACTAGGGTCCAGCACGGCCACACACAGCCGCCAAGAGCCACGCAGACACATTTATGGCCAGAGCCGCTCATACCCCTTCAAGACTACCCAGAGCCGAGAGAGTCACCTGGGTTTATTCACAGGTACCTAGAGCCACCTGAAGTCACCCAGGGCCATGCGAGACCATGCAGGGTCACCCAGGGTCATGTGGGACCATCCAAGGTCACCCAGGGCCGTGCATGAGCACCCACAGTCTCCTAAAGCCGCTGACGGCCTTTTCAAGTGACCCCTCCAGGATCACAAAAGCTGGCACTTGGGATCCGTCGTCGAGGGGCTCCCGGTGAACTAGGGCAGACTGGCAGGCAGTCTTCGGGGCTGTGCTGTCCCGAGTCGTGGCCGATGGGTCTGGCCTCTGCCCACCGGCCAAGGAGCCCTTCTTCCTCAGGGTCAGGCCAGCAGGCCCCGGCCCTGCCACGGCGGCTCCCCGCGGCAGGACCCATACGGGGCCGTCCTCATTCCAACGCTCCTTCTCCGCTTCGCAGACAGGACTCGTTGGGACTAGGCTCTGGCTCGCCTTCCTAACGCCCCGTGGCCGCCACGCCGCGCCCTGCCTGCTCACCCCTGGGGGCACAGCGTGCCTTCGGGGGGGGGGGTTTATAGGAAGAGGCTTGGGTTGTCTTTGATGAACAGAGCTCCGAGAAGAAGTAATTTTCATGCTCAACTTCATTCAAGTTGCCTTCCTGCACCGAAAGCAGCAGGTGGGCAGTGCAATTTGGTGGTGCACGGACTAAACAGACCCCGTATCAGGAGCGCCCCAAAAATGAAACAGGCCCCGGTGTGCAAACCCTCTCGGAAAACGTGGGCAGCAGTGGTGGTGACCAAAACGGTTTTCTTTGCAAGGCCTCCAGCGTGGACTTGGCCAACACTAAACAATGCTATATTGCGATCCTGTTCCCCGGGTTCCTCAGGAGAGAGGCTGGGCTGCGATTTACAGCGGATCTGCCTGGGCAGCCATGCTCCCAGGAAAACGGGCTGGGGGCGGCCACCACGCCGGGAAGCCGTGTTGCTCAGAAGAACGTCAAAGAAGGTTCCCCCTGGCAGGGGGTGACTGCGGATGTCTGACTTGAAATCATTTTAAGGGTAAAAGTGTGCGCGCCAAAACCTCAGCCTGACACTTGGGTAAGTCAGGGGAGCCTCTGACCCGACGCCAGAGCCGGTCCAAATGCACCGTCTGAAGAAAGAGCTGACTTGGCCCCTGGCCCTTCCCGCGCCCCGGGCTCCGCGCACAGCCCTCTGCTGAGCTAGGTTTCTCCACCTTCCTGCCAGCGACAGGGTCACCGTGGGCCCACGTGGCTCCCAGAGCCGTGCCACAGGCCGTCCCGCGTACGAGGTCGCCTCCCCTGCGCTGCCCTCCAGGTGCCCACGCACCTGGGCGGAGGGCCCCGTCCCCAGGAAGGCGGCCCAGAAGGCTGCTATCTGTGGGGTCGCTCCGAGCTCCGTCCCAGGCGGACACCGCGAGAGCCTGGAACCGAAGCTGCGCTGACAGACCTCTGCCTTCGCCGCTGGCGGAGGACGGCGCCCCCCAGCGGGCGGGCTCGCCCCTGTGCCTGTTCCCTCCCGGCTCCTGCCCCTGCCCCACCCCTGCTCCCGCCCCCCCAGCCCCTGCTCCTGGTTCTGCCTCCTACCTGCCCCCCCCCCCCCTGCTCCCGCTCAGCTGCTGCTCCCGGAAGCCGGGGCGAAGCGGGAATTCCAGCCGCTGGTCTTCACGTCTGGTTTCTGAAGCCCGTTTCCGTTAGTATTTCTTACGTTAGCTCATAACCTTCAGCCTTTACAGTAAACTGTGTGTATTTGATCTCATCTTAAGCTACTTTAAGTTCTTTTTAGAAACAGTGTGATACATGACGCTGAAGTATTATCCACTGCAAAACATCACAACAGGTCTTACACTCAACACGACAGGGCGGCCGCGGCTCCACGGCACACGGGAGGCAGGTCTGTGTCTGGCAGGGACCGGACCACCTAAGGGGGGGCACCCGGTGGAGCCCGCCCCCACCCCACCCCACCCCCGTCCCCTCCGGAGCCTGTCGGAGTGCGGCTTCAGATGGTCCTGTAGGAGCGGCCTGGCCGTCCTCACGACCGTCACTGCAGGTCACCTCAGACACATGGGATTCATCCTGAGTGTCTGCGGGGTCTGTGTGCGTGGCACGTGTGGGGAGGAGAGGAACAGAGACAGAGACAGACAGAGTTAGGGAGAGACACAGAGACAGAGACTGGGTGAGAGAGAGACAGGGACAGACAGAGATAGGGACACAGAGACAAGGAGACAGGGCAGAGACAGAGAGAGATAGGGAGACAGGGAGAGACAGAGAAAGGGAGAGATATGGAGAGATACAGAGACAGAGACAGGGAGAGATACAGAGAGACACAGATGGAGAGACAGAGAGATAGGGAGAGATGCAGAGACAGGGAGACAGCGAGAGAGACAAGGGAGATGGGGAGAGAGAGAGAGAGAGAGATAAGGAGACAGAGACAGGGAAACAGAGAGAGGAAGATAGGGAGAGAGAGACAGGGAGAGAGACAGGGAGAGAGAGTCTGCCCACAGGAGCCACGCAGCCCCAGCACGGCCCTTCACAAGGACGGGTGTCCAGAACTGGCCAGAAAGCATCTTGGGCTGCGTGGAGGTGGACACGGGGCCGTGGGGCAGAGTGAATTCTGACGGAAGCAGTGACCGCCCACGGGTCCTCCGGGGCCAGGAGGAGAGACACCCACCCTTGGACTCCACTTCTGTCTAGGCGTGCTGGAACGCCTGCCTACCGGGGTCACGTTTTCCTATTAGCCCCTTCATTGGGATAAGCTGTCCTAACGGGCGCCTGGGGGCTCAGTCGGTGAAGCGTCTCACTTCAGCTCAGGTCGTGATCTCGCGGTTCATGAGTTTGAGCCGCACGTCGGGCTCTGTGCTGACAGCTCGGAGCCTGGAGCCTGCTTCGGATCCTGTGTCCCCCTCTCTCTCTGACCCTCCCCCCCCACAGTCTGTCTCTCCCTGTCTCAAAAATAAATAAACATAAAAAACTAAAATAAAAAGGATTAAGTCGCTCTTCAAGATCTTCGGGAAGCACCTGCTGACACTTTATACGCTGCAACATAGAAACCCACACTGGCGGCTCTTCTGGAGAACGTTCTCCTGGTGGCAGGACACGCAGGTGCGGGCGGCGGGTGCTGCGGGCACAGGCGGGTCACTCGGGGGTCCCCCTGGCGGGACGGGGGGCACATAAGAAGCGGACATGCTGCAGGCCCGCAGGGGTGACGCCCGCAAACCCAGCGAGCGGATTCCCCGGCCAGGTGGGGCAGCGGGAGGTCACGCCCGCCCCACGCTCCCCCCGGGGGTCACCTGAGGACACTCGCTTCATTTCCTCCCCCGGCCCCCTGGCCCATCCGCACGGACGCACCGACCACAGGTGAGTGCGGACCGCCCTGTGAGCGCGGACCCCGGGTCTGGCCGCGTCCACACTGCGCCTGCCCGGACGCCGAAGCAGCTGTTCCCCCTGCCGCGTCCCTCCGTCGGGCTTCACGGAGGAAGAGGCCGGCGTCCGGCCTCTGTATTCGACCCCCAAGGGGGGACGCCCAGCCCCTGGGCCTGGAAGCGACAGCCTGGGCCTCGCTCTGAGGGTGCAAGCAGGGCGGGGTGGAGGCAGGCCTCTCCCCAGTTCCGTTGGGGGGCCCACAGACCATGTAGCCAAGGGACAAGCTGCTACCATCCCAAGGCTCAGCAAGCAGGCCATTAAGAAGCAAAAGCACAGAGCACAGAGGGTGCGGAGGGCGCGGAGGGCCAGGCTGGTCCCCGAGGGTCCACTGCCGGGAAGGCGACGTCCCCAGAGCCCGGGCCTCGTGGCTGGCAGCCGTTCTCGCTCCTCAGACCTGAGCAGCCACCATCCGTGCCCACGAGCCGCCAGCCCATCCTCGCCTCTGTTCTGCAAACACACTGACTTTTCAGGGACTTCCCAGGAAATCCGCGGTCTGATCTTCCAGGAACCGTTTTCATGACGACACCCGGCAGTGCCCGTGTCTCCCCATGAGTCCTCCCCGAGCCATGGGCTCCGGCCTGGAATCAACCCCACGCGGCCCCTGACCAGGGCCAGGGGTGAGTCCCTCAAGCCCTCTACTCCTCGGTGTCCGAATCTCCAGAGCGGGGACAACGCAGAGAGCCGTTCCCCGGGGTTCTCGCGAGGGAGGAGGAAGGCGACCAGGGAAGAGCTGGCCACTAGGCATGGCCCTCGGCTCGGCGCAAGGAGTGCGGGCCTCGCGGAGCCCTGGCGTCTCGGCAGCAGCCTGCAGGCTCAGCGTGAAACCAGATGGCTGATGCACGGCAGGCGGCCCGCTGGAGAATAGTGAGAGCAGATGGAGACAGGGGATGGACGGACGGGGGGACGGGGGGACGGACGGATGGAGGACGGGGGGATGCGGGATGGATGGATGGGGGGGTAGATAGACAGACCGGGCGGGGGATGAGCGGTTGGGGGTGGGGGATGGGGGACGGAGTCAGACAGTCGGGGGAACGGGGGGATGGGGGACGGGGGTCGGACAGGCAGAGGACAGGTGGCCGATATGTGGCGGATGGACACGGATGACAGACAACATCGTGAGCTGAGCTGCGTCCCCTCCAGAATCCACCTGCCGAATCGCTAAGCCCCGGCACACCACAGGGTGACCTTGTCTGGAAGGGGGTCTTCCCAGAGGTAACCGAGGTAAGTCGAGGCTGTGAGGGCGTGCCCTCGCCCGTGTGACTGACGTCCTCAGAGAGCAGGGAACTGCGGCTTAGAGCCGCGTGTAGAGAGGCCTAGGGCGGATTCTCCCTCACGGCCTCGAGCAGCCCATTCTACCAGCGCCGTGACTCCAGATTTCCGGCCTCCGGGAACGCACGGCAGCAAACGTGTGCCCGTCGGGCCGCCCCGTCCGCGGAGGTCTGTGCGCAGCCGTGGAAACCCGTGCGGAGAGGCGGCAGGCAGACGGACCGTGGGGCAGAGCACAGCCCTACCTGCCGCGCTAACACCGACGCCACGGCTCACGGACAGCAGGCCTCACGGCAGGGCGCGGGCCCCTGACTCCTCCGTCATCACAGATCGAAAGTGGGACCGGAGTTAAAACAGCACGGCCGGGGGCGCGCCATCTAGCAAAGCAGGACCGAACGCACTCGGCTTGGGCTCTGCCGCCCCGGGGTGTGGGGGGCGTCCCGCCGTTACCTTTCAGGATGGGGCAGATCTTCCAGACGCCGGCGGCCCCTTCCCTGTTGAACTGCCCCAGGGCCAGCTCCATGTAGAAAAGCGGCATTCCGGCGATGACCATGAAGAGCAGGTAGGGGACCAGGAAGGCACCTGCGGGCAGGCCAGCGCGTCAGCCCAGGGGGCTGCGGGAGGGCCCGCACGGTCACTGCGGCGAGGCCCCTCCAGCGCCGCCCGCCAGCAGGTCCCAGCCGTGACCGTGTTCCCCACCGCCCATCGGTTTCTCCCGGAAGCTCCCTGCGTGGCCGCCGTCCAAGGGGAAGTCCCCAGCTGGGCTGGGTGAGCCCCCACCTCCATGCCTGGCCCCCACTGTCATCAGCGCCCCGACACGTCCCCACTGAATCCCCAGCTGTCCCTTGTGCCGAGTTATGAAATCAACCCAGGAGCAGAGCAGATAAAGGCCCTGCCCACACCCCGGCTTTGCTCCTGGGTCCCGCCTCCGCCCTGCCCTGCAGACGCTGGCCTCGGCCCCTCGTGGCTGTGGCTCCTCTGGGAGCCGAGGTCCAGTCCTGACCCAGCATGGGTTCTGTCACCCGCCCCAGATCTCCGTCCTCAGAGCCTGCCTCGGTCGGGAGCTACGGCTGACAGGTGCTTGAGGGGCCAGAGTCCCTCCGGGGTAGGCGCTTGGCCCTCTCGTGGCAGCCCCTTGTCCCAGGCACAAAATTCGGGGCCCTGAGGGCCCTGCCTCACATGAGGGGGCGTTGCCATGGCCTCTTCCTAGGGTGGGGGGTGCAGGGAGGCCCCACGGATCTGTGTTCGTGCAGTTGGCTGCACCTGCCTGGGCCCAGTGTTCTCCCCGCAGCACAGGAGCGGGGAGCCCGACGGTCCTCTCCTAGAGGTTCTTCCAAAGCCCTCGTGTACGGCGGTGAGCGCCCCGCGGACGGGCACCAGGCGCCCAGGGGAGCGGTGAGAGGCCCCGCGGACGGGCACCAGGCGCCCAGTGGAGCGGTGAGAGGCCCCGGGGACAGGCACCAGGCGCCCACGGGGGCGGTGAGCGGCCCCGGGGACGGGCACCAGGCGCCCAGGGGAGCGAGCACCAACTCAACTGGCGTCTTGACTGGAGGGTTTCGGGTGACCTGTGTTTATTTTCGTTTTCTAGTCCAGAGACAGCTGTGGGTCCAGGGCTGGCTGACTTCGGGGACAGGGAGAGGGAGACGGGATCCCTTCCGGGGCTTTCTCCGCTACTCCAAATTCAAGGGCCTCTGCACGCTTTTGTTAACACTGGTTTAAGTCGGCCAAAGATCCCACTCTGTGGGCATTCGAGAATCTTCTCCCCAAAGCAAGAGGCATCTCGGGAACAGAAGGCAGAGCAGTGCTGCCTCCAGCCACCAGCCCCTGCCCTTGCCCTCCTGGCCTCAGGACCCCTGCCCCTGGCCTCAGGGCCCCAGGCGCCTGCCCTCCGGGCCTCAGAGCCCCTGCCCCAGCCCCTGCCCTCCCAGCCTCAGGACCCCTGCCCTTGCCCCTGCCCCTGGCCTCAGGGCCCCTGCCCCTGCCCTCCCAGCCTCAGGACCCCTGCCCCTAGCCTCAGGACCCCAGGCCCCTGCCCTCCCGGCCTCAGGACCCCTGCCCCTAGCCTCAGGGCCCCAGGCCCCTGCCCTCCTGGCCTCAGGACCCCTGCCCCTGGCCTCAGGGCCCCAGGCCCCTGCCCTCCTGGCCTCAGGACCCCTGCCCCTGGCCTCAAGGCCCCAGGCCCCTGCCCTCCTGGCCTCAGGACCCCTGCCCCTAGCCTCAAGGCCCCAGGCCCCTGCCCTCCTGGCCTCAGGGCCCCAGACCCTGCCCTCCTGGCCTCAGGGCCCCAGGCCCCTGCCCTCCTGGCCTCAGGACCCCTGCCCCTGGCCTCAGGGCCCCAAGGCCCCTGCCCTCCTGGCCTCAGGACCCCTGCCCCTAGCCTCAGGACCCCAGGCCCCTGCCCTCCTGGCCTCAGGACCCCTTGCCCCTGGCCTCAAGGCCCCAGGCCCCTGCCCTCCTGGCCTCAGGGCCCCAGACCCTGCCCTCCTGGCCTCAGGGCCCCAGGCCCCTGCCCTCCTGGCCTCAGGACCCCTGCCCCTAGCCTCAGGACCCCTGCCCCTGCCCTCCTGGCCTCAGGACCCCTGCCCCTGGCCTCCTGGCCTCAAGACCCCTGCCCCTGGCCTCCTGGCCTCAGGACCCCAGGCCCCTGCCCTCCTGGCCTCAGGACCCCGGCCCCTGCCCCCACAGGCCTCAGGGCCCTGCCCTCCCGGCCTCAGGGCCCCAGGCGGAAATCTGGGATGCCCGGTGAGGCAGCCCCACCTCCGCTTCTATGTTTTCGGGCTCCACCCGGGGACTCGGCGCCTGCCGCTGCTCAGTGAGGGGCTCCATCTCCGTACCAGGAGCCTCCGGCGGCCCCTCGCAGCCCCCCGCCCAGTCGGGAGGCAGGGAGGGCCGGCCCGGGACTCACCGCCGCCGTTTTTGTAGCACAGGTAAGGGAAGCGCCAGACGTTGGCCAGGTCCACGGCGAAGCCGATCACCGACAGGAGGAAGTCGATCTTCCGGCCCCAGGTCTCCCGTCCCTGGGTCTCCGCGGGGCTCTGCGTGGGGTTGATGAGGGCGGAGCTGGTGAGCTGCACCCCATTCTGCTCCTTGACCAGGACGAGCTCCACCGCCTTGGGGCCCGTCGCGTTGGGCTCCTTGGCTGGGGCCACGGCGGAAGACATCGGTGCCACCGGGCGCTTGCTTTTACTCTCGGGGCCTCGGGATTCTGTGCCCCCGCTCCGGGTCTTCAGCTGGCACAGGAAATAAGCACACGCAGGAATGCAGTGACTTAGCAGCCTGATCCGCAGGGCGCCTCGCGGCCAGAGCAGCCACGGCGGCAGAACAAGCACACGCCACCACCTGAGACGCCATGGCCAAGGTTGAGGACAGTAGGAGATGGGGACGTTCTTGTGGGGGTGGGGGGGACAGCCGTGCAGACCTCAGGACAGACACCTGCCTTGCTCACCCTTTCCCTGGCACCCCTCTCTGTTTCTATCAGAGTGCAATGCTGTGTCGTCTCTAATTCTGCTTTTTACAAAATGTTTATTTATTTAGTTTTGAGATAGAGACAGAGCATGAGTGGGGGAGGGGCAGAGAGAGAGGGAGACACAGAATCCGAAGCAGGCTCCGGGCTCTGAGCTGTCAGCACAGAGCCTGGTTTGAGGCTCGAACCCACAAGCTGTGAGATCATGACCTAAGCCGAAATCAGAAGCTTAACCGACTGAGCCACCCAGGTGCCTCGTAATTCTGCTCGTGACAATAATGCAATATGTCACCTCCATCCACACTGGCAGGCAGTAATTTCACAATCTTCACACAGCATTCAAAGGTAAGTCTTTATAGCAGTGCACACGTATTCTTTACATGCAGCAGTAAAGGTAGTTTTTACACCCAGAATCACCCACGGAGATTCATTTGATGCCCCCATGATGCCCTCCACCTGTGGCCAGGGACTCGGGCACCCCAGCTGCAGGCAGGCAGACCCTGGCACTGTCGGCATGTAGCTGGGGGCAGACGGGATCCCGTAGTCGGTAACTTTCCCAAGGAACTGCTTCCAAGGTACTCTCCCAAAACCCCGTGCAACAGAGTCAAGGAGAACAGAATGACACACAGACACAGCAGGTGGCCCTGAGGGCTGCTGAGAGTGCCTGCAGATAGGACTCCTGGCTTTTGGATCCATCAGCATCGTTCCCACTGTATATACATGCATGCACACACATGCACACGTGCATGCGCACACACATCCATGCACACACATGCACACGTGCACACAAGCACACGTACACAGATACAGATACACACGCACACACAGCCATGCACACACATATGCACATACGTGCACACACGCACATGCACACAGATACACACAAATACACATGTGCACATGCGCACACGCACGCGCACACACATATGCTCACACATACAGGCACACACACGCATGCATGCACACACATGCACACCCACCCACACATACACATGCATGCACACACAGGCACACACATGTATACATATGCATGCACGCACATGCATGCACGCACACACACCTACGCACACACGCACACAAATGTGCACACACGCACATACACACATAAATATACATGCACACAAACATGCACACACACACATATACACACATGCACGTACACACATGCACGTACACACATGTACACACATATACGCACCTACACGCATGCACATGCACACAAACATGCACACACATATATACACACATGCATGTACACACATGCACGTACACACATGTACACACATATATGCACCTACACGCACGCACATGCACACAAACATGCACACACATATACACACATGCATGCACGCGCACACATGCACACGCATGCCCTGTTTGAAGCAGAATAACCCATGTTGGCTCTGATGGGCGTCATTTTCCTCTGCATCCAAATTGGAACAACTCACAATGTCAGTTACTTTCCCCAACACTTGGCCTGCGGCCCCTTCTCCTCCAGTGACAAACCCAACCTTCCCGAGATGTAGGAAAACCGGCCTGGCTTCGCAGGGGTGAGGACCAGGTGCGACCGGCCTGCGGCGGGGTGCTGCAGGGAGGGCTGGAGGGCCGCAGGCCCCATTTTGGCTCCCGCGCGGGTCCTCACAGGCACGCCCCGCCCCGGACCGCCTGCCAAGGAAGCCCACGCTCGGTATTTGGGGCGAGCAGACCCAACTCCTGAAGCCACGGTCTCAGGGGCCAGGTTTGGGTACAGAAAGCTTCGTTCTGTGCCCAGGACGAGAGGCCGCGCTGGCTAATCGGCTCGCTCGCTCCCGTCCTTCCCTACAGCCAGCCTGGGCACGGAGCCCCCGCATCTCCGCGTCCGCACCCCCTCTGAGCACTCCCACAGTCTCCTGCCATGACGAAGCGGTGGCCGCGAAAATCACCCCGGTCGGGGCCGGAACTCCAGGGACCCCGGCGGCGGCGCGATCAGCCCCGCACCGCCTCAAGGCCGCTGACCGCCCCGGGTCGCGCACGGCACTGTCACTGTCGGGGCGCGCTGCACGCCTCCGTCGGCGACTTTGCAAGAAGCTGCGGTCGGCAGCACGCGGTGCCCCGACGGCGTCCGCCACGGCTCCGCGCCTCTGGGTCGAGGCTGCGGGGTCGGCGGAGCGAGCGGCGCGCCCCGGGGGAGCTGGCTTACCCGTCGCCCCGGCCTCGCCTCCGCGCTGGGGGCCCGTCGCCCGCGGAAGCTCCTGCGCGCGCTCCGGTCCCGCAGCGCTGGGCGGGCGCGGCCCCGGCCTCGGGGCTCTTATGGTGTCGCAGGCCCGCCCCGCCCCGCCGTCGGGGGCGCCCGCCCGCCCTGGCTCCGCCCCCTCCCCGCCCCGGGAGGGCGGAGGACCGGACCGGGGCGCGCCCCCGCCCGGGTCCCCGGACCTGACAGCCCCGCGAGGCGGAGGCGGTGGCCAGCAGCCGGCGCAGCTCCTCCGCCGCCTGGGATCCCGCGCCTCCCGGGGCCTCGGACGCGTGGGAGCGGGGACACGTCCGGGTCCCGGGTGTCGCAGGACCGAGACGGCGGCTTCCCGGGGGAACCGGCCTCGGGGTCCCCGCCACCCTCGCCCGCACCCCCGGGGCCGCCCGCGCACCCGCGTCTGCCCTGGGGCGCGGCCGGAGGGGTGGGAGCGGGGTGGCGGGCGCGCGGCTCACGGCGCCGGGACTCCGGGGCGAGCTGGGCGCCCCGAATCCCCCGGTCCCGCGGCCGCGCGGACCCTTCTCCCAGCCGTCCAGCGGCACCCGCTCCTCCCCCGGCGGCCTGCGCCCCGGCGCGTCCCCCCCGCCGAGCTCGCGCCGAGCAAGGTGCGGTCGGCGGCGCGGGACCCCGGGGGGGGGGGGGTGCTGTCGGCCCCTGCTGTAGCTGGCGGGCTCGGCCCCTGCCCGGGACTCTTCCTTCCCCCTGGGGCCACGCGCCAGGGCCTGGCGGTCGTCCGCGTCCTTCCGTGGCCCCCCCGCGCAGGACGCGGTTTTCCGGGCGGGACTGGAACCTTAGGGAGCCGGTTTCCCCGGAGGGGCCGGGAGAGCCACGGCTGTTGATGCCCACTCTGGGACCCAGGAGACTCGGAATCTTTGCCGACATGTCCCCGACCAGATTTTACCTTTTGCAGGCCACCAACCAAGGCCTAGGACCCCGAGGCGCGGGGAACAGTGTCCAGGTGAGTGGCCTCCGGGTGACCCAGTCTCTGGGCATTAACCTTCCTCCTGAGTGGTCTTGGATTTTCCCACTGCGCATTTGCCGCGGGGGGCTCCACACCGGTCCGGGGCTCTCCGTCTGTCTGGGCCCGTGTTCTTGCTCAGCGAGGCTCCTGTGAGGGGACCCGAGGGACAAGGGCACTGGGCATTTCCACCGCTCCAGCCTCAGCCCGAGACCTCAGGCCTTCCACCAGGCCCCCTGCTAGCCCAGCTGCTGCCGGAGACAGGGCCCGCCCCTCCTCCTTCCCCTCCCTCTTCCCCTCCCCCTCCCTCTTCCCCTCCCCCTCCCTCTCCCCCTCCCCCCTCCCTCTCCCCCTCCCCTCCCCTCCCCTCCCTCTCCCCCTCCCCTCCCCTCCCCTCCCTCTCCCCCTCCCCTCCCCCCTCCCCTATCCCCTCCCCCTCCCCTTCCTCTCCCCCTCCCTCTCTCCTCCCCCTCCCTCTCCTTCCTCCTTCCCCCTCCCCTCCCCTTTCCCCTTCCCCTCCCCCTTCCCCAACTGCTCTCCCTGCTGGACTAGAATCAGGCCGTCTCAGTGCCTCAGTCACTTTGCTGCAGTGACAAAAATACCACAGGATGGGAGGCTTATAAACAAAAGAAATTTGTTTGTCCCGGTTGTGGAGGCTGTCAATTCAGGATCAAGGCGCTCAGTGGGGAGTCCTGGTTGGTAGAGGTCTCTCTGTGTCCTCACCTGGAGGGAGCACCCTAGCGCCTCCAGTCGCATTCCTGGGGCTGCACCCGCATGACTGAATCACCCCCCCAGAGGCACCACCTCCAGGACCCGGGCACTGAGGGGTAGGATGTCAGCACATGACAGTGAGGGAGACAAGATTCAGGTCCTAGAACTCAGGGAAGTGACAGCGACTTCAGAGGGTGGTGCCAGACCAGCCTGGGCCTGTGACACAGCAATGGCCGGCACTCCAGGGCTGTCTCTCCCCACGTAGGCTCATCAGCTCAGGTGTCAGGGGAAAAGGAGTGGTCCAGCGAAAGAGCTCGAGTCGGCGAGGACAAGGGAGCAAATGGCCACCCCGGAGAAAGATTTTCCTTTCCGTAAGGGAACCCGAGGTACAGCTGCTGAGTTCAGATACAGATACTGAAGTCCCAGACGCACGTTCTGGGGTCCGGAAGTCTGAGATCAGGGGGCCTTCAGGTGCCCGCTCCCGCTTGGCCTCACATGGTGGGGAGGAGTGCTGGGGGAGGAGGGAGAAGTGAGGGTGGGGAGACAGAGAAAGTGCACTTTCTAGTTTCTCCTCAAGGGCACTAATCCCTTCCTGGGGCCTCTCCCACACCCCATCTGAACCCAGTCACCTCCCCAAACCCCACCTGCTGGTGCACTCCTCGGACCCCTGGGCGTCCGGGCTTCCATTTTGGAGGCACACAAACACTCTGTGGATGACGGTTCCGGACTGAGGTGTTTGTTATTTACCCCGAGCTGCACTGTCCTAGGATTTCCTTTCCTTTCTCGGAAATTGTTTGTTGTTCCTGGAGTTAGTTATTACCTGTTTTGTCGTTAGTTGATTTTCCATGTTCCTGTCATTAATTCAACTCCAAACTCTCCAGCAAAAGTATAAATCACCTTTACGTCTGTTAAAACATGGGGGGCAGCTGTGACTTAGAGCCTCCTGCCTCCGCCCCATAGAATGGCTGGCCCTTCAGTCTTGCCCCCCAGCCGTCGTCCTGGCATTTCCCGTGACCACGACTCTGGGAACTCCCAGCAACGCTCTCCTTCATCGCACCCCAGCTTCTAGGATCTCATGCTGCGTTCTATTTCACCATCTCCGCCTCGCCGCCACCTGCTTCTCAGATCCCTTCTGCACCACGAAGGAGAAACTAGGAATTCCATCTCCAAGAGTCCCCGCCCTACCCTTCTAGGTTAGAATCTACCAGTGGGAGACCGGCCTCTGTGGTCAGACAGCTGGAAGCAAAGTGGAAGCCATCATCCCCCAGAGGCGTGCAGCCAGCTCTGATGGGGCCTGTTGAATTCTTAGCCGCCCCCAGACAGCTTTTCAGAAACATCCGCTTATCTGAGGTGGTGCTGGTGAGGGCTCGGCCCCACCTTCCGCTGCTGTGTTCCTAACTGGAGTAACTCAACTCGAATCCTGGTCTACGCAGCCCCTGAAGCAGGGAATGCCTCCCACCCCACCAGATATTGGGGAAGACCGCAAGACCAGTTTCCCCTCACACGGCAGGGACAGCGGCAGGCCCCGCTGTCTTGGCTCAGCTCTATATCAACCCTGCGGCTCACTGCCAGCCCAGTCCAGAGACGGTTATTGCCTGTCACCCACTCCACAGCTCACGACCTGGGTTCACCACACCTGAATCAACCAGGTGAGCAAGGAATAGCAAATACCAAGATGCCTTGGCAAGACACAGGCTTACGAAGGATTGGGGAAAAATATAAATATAAGTATTCCAAAGCTGGCCATCTCAGTGAAATTTCTATGGGTCCACGGATTTGGGACCGGTCAAGATACACATCCAAAGTAAAAGAGAGCTTGCCATATCTGGCGGCCCTGCCCCTGAGGAATCACCAGATGTGGTGACTGTCGTTGGGTTTTTGGGTTTCCAGCTGGAAATGCTTCTAGGACCCATTGGCTGACTTACCCATAATGCGCTCGATTTTGAGGAGAGCCCAGAGCAAGAAAGGTTCTCTAATGGTGTGATTATTCTCGAACTTTAGCATGCGCTGAAATCCCCTAAAAAACTTAATGTGCATTAAGCACGGATCTCTGGGTCTCGCCCTCAGATTTAGATTCGGTAGGTCCAAGGAGGAACCCGAGAACTTTCGTTTCTAACAAGTTCCCAGGTGGTGGTGATGCTGCAGGTTCGGGGACCCCGCTCTAAGAAACATGGACGCGGCAGAACCAATAGGGTGCGAAGGATCTCTGGAAGATGGGGGTGCCAAGTGGAGCCTCTGGTGTGCCTCTGTGGGTGACCCGAGTGCAGACACTTGGAGTTCTGGAGAATAGCCAAATACCGCTCTTAGAATACGGATTCTCCTTTTGAGTAAGTGTGTTTACGAATCATGCTAGAAACTGATGGAACTCCAAGTGACCACATAACCTGAACAGCCCGTCATAAACTAACCCACAAACCCATAAAGTTTGGTATTAACAACAACTTGCCATCATGAAATGGAAGCAGTATATACAAAATCAGGCTCGAGCAGGTGCTGAAGACACACTAGGCTGCCTGGACGAGGGCCCACTCTTGTCGCACGAGTGTAGTCCCTTCCTCTGGCTTCATGGATGCCTGAGGAAGCACATGGATCCCATATGTTGTACACTATATTCTGACCCCACCAGGAGGGGGAAGGCTGCAGCATTACGGGGATGCTCAGAAGACTGGTAGGGGAGACGTTCCCAGTGGGCAGAATCCAGCAGTGTGTCAGGCTGTTACTTAGCCAAGATGAAGGGATGGGCAGAGAGACGGGTCTCAATAGACTCACGGGCATTGGTTATATCGTAAGAGACTTCAAAGAAAATTAAGAAATTGAGGACAACAAAATCTCTATTGGCAGACTGCATAATTACGTGGAAAATCTTAAGGAATCCTAAAGTCAAACACTAGAATTAATAAGTGAATTTAGCAAGGTCATGGGATGTAACATAAATCAATATATACCAGCAGCAATCAACTGTAAAATATATTTTAAAATAATTTCACTTGCAATACCACCCAAAACAAATGCTGAAGCCTAAAATATGTGCAAGATCTCATGGGTGTTGAAAACTAGAACACATTGCTGAGAAACTACAAAGGCCTAAATCACTGGAGAGGTATACCATGTTCATGGTAGGAAGGCTCACTATTAAGATGTTAGTTCTCAGATTAATGTACAGATTCAATTTGATACTAACCAGAATTCGATCTTGCTTTTTTTGAAGAAATTTATCAATGGCTTCTAGAAAATATACGGAAATGGAAATGACAACTGCAGCCAGCACAGTCTTAAAAAAGAAGAACCAAAATGGGGGACAGAGGAACCATCATTCATAATCCCACCATCCTAACAAAACCGATTTTACTTTTTCTGTCTTTATCTTGCCATTTGTATTCTCTTTTTAAAAACAGCATTGTTGAGCTATAAATGACATACGACAAACATATTTCAAGGGTACAGTTTGATAAGTTATTTGTGTGGCCGTGGAAACATGAGCACAATCAGGATGATAAATAGGTTCATCCTTCTCAGACTCTCCCCTCCTTGGTGATCCATGTTTACCCCCACCCCATCCCAGGCAACCACTGATGTGGTAGCTATAGATTGCTTTCCCTAGAATCTTACATACTTGGAACTATACAGTAAATACTGTTGTTTTTTAATCTGTTCTCTTCCACGCAGCATATTTGAGATGATCTATGTCATGGTGTGAATCAGCAGTTAATTCCTTTTCTTGCTGAAATACTGTATACTTAGAGCCTAGTCCATTTACCCTTCACCTGTTCATGGAATTGGGATATTACAAATAAGACTACGATGCACACTTGTGTACAAGTCTTTGTGTGACATACGCTTTCATTTCTCTTGAGTAAGCACTTATTTGTGGAATGGCCGAGTCGTCTGGTGGCTGTGTGTCTAACTGGTTTTAAAAACTGCCAGACTGTTTTGCAAAGTGGTTATACCACTTAACATTTCCATGAACCATATATAAGAGTTTCAGTTGGTCTGCATCCTTGCAACACCTAGTATGGTCAGACTTTTTAATTTTAGCTGTTCTGAATTGTGTATAATAGCATCTCCTGGTTTAAGTTGTCATTTCTCTAGTGACAGAGATGTTTCAGCAATCTCCCTGTGTGTGGCTGCTGCCAAGTTCTCGTCCATGTCTGTTCAAACATTTTGCACAGTGGATTGTTCCATTATTCTCGAGTTTTAAGAGTTCTTTACATGCTTCCGCTCTGAATCCGTTATCAGATAGGCACTTTGCAAACCCTTTCCCTAGTCTTGGATTGTGTTTTCATTCTCTTCATGAAATTTTGATGAAGCCTAATCTACCATTTTTTTTTTTTTATGGATCTTGTTTTTAAGTGTTGTATTTGAGAAATCTTTACAAACCTGAGATCACAAAAATTTTCACCAAGTTTTCCTTTAAAATGTTTAAAATTTCAGGTTGTACATTTATGTATATGACCCATTTTAAATGGACACGGTCTGAGATACGGGTGAGAGTTTACAGGTGGGCAGGCAACAGCTTCTGCCCCATTTGTGGAAAAGACATCTTTTCTCCACCGAATTGCCTTTGCACCTTTGTTGAAAAATTGGTTGACCTCTATGTGTGGGTTTATTTCTCAGCTGTTTCCTTGACCGACTCCTCCATTGTGTTACTGGTTCCACTCTTGCTTTGGATGAATTGTGTCCCCGCACAAAATGCCCTCGCCCCAGGGCGACTGTGTTGGAGACGGGGTCTTTAGGAGAAAAGTTAAAGGAGTTCGTCAGTCCAATTCCATCAGTCCGATAGAACGGTGGCTCGTAACTAGGGATGGCCTCTCTTCCCGCTCACCACCTGAAGACGCAGCCAGAGGGCGGCCCTTGGCACGCCAGGAAGAGAGCTCTCATCGGGAACTGAATTGCACAGACCTTGTGAGGAAATAACTTGCTGTGGTTTGAGCCACGCAGTCCATGGTGTTTTTGTTACGGTGGCTGAGCTGACTAGTACAATACTATCTTGGTCACTGTTGTGTTGTAATGCATTCTTACGTCAGGTAATAAAAGTCATACAATTCTGTTCTCTTTCAAAGCTATTTTGACTATTCTAGGTCCTTTTCATTTTTGTATGAATTTTAGAATCAATGGCCCAATTTCTATAAAAAGCTGGCTGGGGTTGCTTTAGGTGGAGGCTGTTATTGATTTGTGACGTTTATTCTTTTTAAATCTAAGCATTCGATGCCACAAAGTTCCTAAAATTTGAAATATTTTTGTTTACATTCATTTCAAAAGATTTCCTAATTTCCCTTCTGACTTCCTCTTTGAACCACTGTTATTTATAGATGTGTCAAATTAGTCTCCAACTCTTTGAGGACTTTCGGTATATATCTTATTCTTTCCTGGATGCATTTCTTGTATTGGTACCTAAGTTATTTACTTTCTCATTGGAGAACACACTTGAATCCTTTTAAGTTTGTTAGGACTCATCTTATATTTCAGAGTACGGACGACCTTGGTGGGTGCTTCGCGCGCATTTGAGAAGGTATATTCTGGTATCGCTGGGTGATACGTCAATGCAAATAGGTCAAGCTGGTTTTATGGTTTTCATGTCGCCTGTATCCTTATGCACTTCGGCGCACTTGTCCAATCAGGGTTGGGAGGCAGGCGCCGAGCCCCCGGGTGGATTGTGCGGAGCGGCCCGTTTCTCTTGCAGCTCTGCCTGTCCTCGCTGCATTGATGGTGAGGGTCTGTGTGGGGGGCACACACGTAGGACCGTTCTGTCCTCCTGGGGAGCCGAATCCCAATAACCTCTGCTCCGAAACTGACTTCGATGCTAGAACCATCACTCCACCTTCTTTCGAGTAGAGTGGCATCCATCCTCTGGCCGGTAACCCGTGATTTCAGGGTGTTTCTTACAGGCATCACGTAGTTAGGTCTTGGTTGTAAGCCCAATCCTGCGGTTTCTCCTGCTACTTGGGGTGGAGTGGGTGTTTAGATCATTTACATTGAAAGTGAACGTTGTTGATATGCTTGGGTTCAAACCTGCCACCTGCTACTTGTTTTCTATTTTTCCAATGTGTTCTCTGTTCCTTTTTCCCTCCTTTTCTGCCTTCTTTTGGATTGAGTCATTTTTTAAAATTCAACTTTCCCTCTTTCGTTGGATTATTAGCAACATCTCTTTCTTGTGTTACTTCAGCGCCCGTCCCAGTCTGCCGCTGAGTGACATGACGCCCTCCTCACCCTGTGGGAGGACCTTGCAGGACACTTGTTCTCCCCCCCTGGCCGTTGTGACGTTGCAGTCAAACGTGTGGCCTCTGCACGCTGGGAACCCAAGCGTGTGGAATCGCTTTTGCTTTAGACAGTCAATCGTCTTCTAAAAATATTTAAATAATGAAAAAACAAAACAAAACAGTGTGATTCCCATCTCTGGTCCTCATTCTCGGTTGATCCAGATTTTAAAACCCTATCATTGTCCTTCTGCTTTAGGGACTAACTTAGCATTTCACGTAGGTAGGGTCTGCGAGGGATGAATTCTTTCAGCTTCCTAAGTCTAAAAACATCTTGGGGCAGCCGGGGTGGCTCAGGCGGTTGAGCGTCAGAATCTTGATCTTGGCTCAGGTCAAGAGCCCTGGGATCCAGCCCCTGGTGTTGGGCTTGAGAGTCTCTCCCTCCCTCCCCCTCCCCTGCTCATTCTGTGTGCTCTGGTTCTCTCTCTCAAAAAAAAAACAAAACAAAAAAACAAAAAACAAAAGCATTTATTTCTCTTTTTGAAGGGTACTTTTGCTGAGTAAAGAACCGTAGGTTGGTGGTCTTCTGCTTCTTTCCGTCTCTTAAAGACCCGGCCACGCTGTCTTTTAGCACGCGGTCACGGTATGCCTGGTATAGTTCCCGTCACGGCTCCTCTGATTAGAGCTCACTGAGCAGACAGGATCCAGGGGTTTACAGTTTGAATCAGATTTGGAAAGTTACTTCTTTAACTATTTTTCTTTGCCCTTCTCCTTTGGGGACCCCAACGGCCTGCATGTCAGGCAGCTCGAGCTCCCGCTGCTCACTGATGCGAGCTTCAGTTCTTTCTTTTTTCTCTACTTCGTTTTGAGGTGTTCGTGAGGCTTCATCTTCAAGTTCACTTGCCGCGTCTTCTGCGATGTCAAATCCATCCTTAATGCCGACCCGGCATCTTCATCTCAAACACTGCTGTTTTCATCTCTAGGGCTGGTTTGTGTCTTTTGAAAGATAGTTTTAATTCTCTACTGAACGTGTTGCCGGTTGGCTCCACAAGGTTTCTGAGCAGGTGACATGGCTGTGTCGGGAAACAAGCTGTTGGCCTGGTCCACTGCCCGAGTCCCTGCCAGGACTGGTGCTGCGGATGAAAGACCTCTCTTCTGCTTTCTTGCGTCCTGGTGATTTCTGATTGGATGCCGGGCATTGTGAATTTTACCCTGTTGGGTGCTGGATAATTCTGCATTCCTGAGAACATTCTGGAACTTTTACTGGGGCTACAGGTAAGTCACTTATCGACAGCCTGGTTATTATTCCAGGTCTTGCTTTTAAGCTTTGTTTGGCCGGATCAGAGAAGTGTTTTGTCCAGGGCTGACACTTCCTCACTGCGGAGGCAAAGCTCACCGGGGTTTTCTCCATGACGGCTGGCTCCGGCAGGGAGGGTAAAGGCAGTCTCAGTTTCTCCATCTTCACTGGACGCAGAATTGTGGACTCATTAACTTCTATTAAGCTTACAAGGATTAATCAGAACCCAACCAGCCCTTGGCAGTATTACATGGCAGGGACTGACCCCGCGAGGAGCCCCGGTCTACACCTGGTCAGGCGGGCCATGCTGCAACCTGGCAGAACCCGCCTTCTGTAGCCACGGTCCCATGAGGACACATACTCCGTGCGATGCAGATACTTGGCAGTTTACGGACACGCACTTTCTAGCTGAGCGTCGGGTCTATTTTGTCCACTGCTTCTTGCGTGCTTGAGGGAGCAATTAAGTCGATTTGGTAAATGGGTTGTTCGAATTTCCTAGACAATTATGTTTCTTTCCCTGGTGGTTCTATTGATTACCGAGAGAGCCATGTTAAAGTCTCCAGCTATGTTTGCTGATTTCTTGATTTCTCCTTTCAATTCGCCCAGTGTTTGCTAAGTCTATTTTGGGGAGCATCATTAGGTACATATACCTTTAGGGCTATTGTGTCTTCCAGCTGAACGGGGCCCTCGACGGTCACGAAGGTGACCCCTCGCCTCCACACCCGCTGGGACCGCAGTCTGACCACACGGACTTCCTAATGGTTATGTTCACGTGTTATGTGTATTTCCACTTAAACATTTGCAACAGACCTTTAAATAGCAATAGTTAGGTTTTTAAAAAATTTGGTCTAACAACTTATTTAGGAGTTTTTTAGTCTGTATTTGATATAACTCCTCGTATGGTTGGATTCGCTATTTGTTTTCTCTTTGTATCGTCTGTCCTTTGTCCTTTTTTCTCACTTTCCTGCTTAGTTTGGATAAAGTATGATTTAAAAATATATTTTATACCTGCTCTTGGCTTCTCAGTTCTACGATTTTGTTTCTTTGGGGGCTTACGATAGACGCCCTACTCTACTTTCGAACCCTCACATCCTTGTGCAGAGCCGGCCTCCAGGTGCGGGCCGTGAGCAAGTGTCCTTCTCTGGCGGCTTCGACAATGGCCTCTCTGCAAGTGGCTCTCAGAGTTAGTTGGTTTGTTTCTTACAGTGCGACTTGCTGTATTTTTGTTAGTTACTCTGCGTGTGGCCTGTTGCGCCGTTTCTTGGATGTCTCAGTTTATAGATTTGGAAAAATCCTGGCTGTTATCTCGTCCGGTAATTTTTTTGCCCTAATCTTCCCCGTTCCGGGACTTAATCGCAAGTGATAAGAACACTGAATGCCTCCTGATTTGGGCCCGTGCGTCGCCGGGAAAACACACCGCTCTTTGCTCGTGGATACTTTCCGCGAAGGCTCTGGTCTCTGGAAGCTGGTCCAGGGCAGGACACATGGGGAGGACGTCGGCTGCCTCTTCTCCCAGCCCGGGCAGCGGGCGGACACCTGCACGGGGCGGCCCTGGAGGGGCACTGAGATGAAGCAGAGCCGGGCAGCCAGGAGCCCCCGGCGGATGTGGTCACGCCGGCTCCCCCTTGACAAAAGCAGGTGCAGGACGTAGCCCCGAGGTGCTGCTGTCCCCTGGTGTCGGGCCGATCACCCTGGATCCTCCCTGACCGACGGGGCCTGTGTCCTCATTTTAATACGCTCGTTCCAGGAACGCATTTGTCTTCTCTGCCCTGGGCACCTCTGCCAGCACCACCTGCTGACCTAACGAGGGGCTTACTCCCCCACGGTGCGTCGTGTGTGGCACTGCGGTGGGGGTGCCTTGCCCAAGGAAGCTCAGGTGTGCGCCTGCACCCCGCACTTACCAAGCTCCCCACCCCCCAAGCAGCTGGCTTTGCGGGACGGAGGAAGGAGCTCTGAAGCGCCAGGGGCCCAGCCTCGGGGATGGCACCGGGGACGTGGGTGCGTCCCGTGGGCTGTTTCAAAGCATGACAGGTGCGCGTGACCCAGGCAGGGCGGTGGCTCTTCTGACACTTGGTAGTTACTGCGGGGCGGCTGGTGCGGTTTTGTCTCTCGGCAGGTCCCTCCTCCGGACAGACCTCCCCGTGCGCCGAGGCCGGCTGCACGTGGTTCTCTCACCAGGGAAGCGGAGCGGGGCTGATGCGTTGGTTCTGCGGAGACTCTTCACCCCTCCTGGCGGACCAGCTGGCCGCCCAGATGCCACCGGGTCGGCACGTGGCCTGTCCCTGAAATGGCGGGGGGGCCTGCCGGCTGGCCGTGCATCCGGGCAGCCTGCCCTGGTGACCAGGAACCGGCCATACGTGCCCACTTCTCTTCGCAGCTTTGGGCTCCTCTGCTTTGAGATCACGGCTCCCAAGGATGGGACACTCCTGGAGCTTGGGGACACAGCTGACCCCGCACTGGAGCTCAGCCGCCCAGCAGCCGTCTGAGGCCGCAGGACAGGGAGAGCGTCGAGGAAGCTGTGGACTGCAGGGAGTGGTGCCGTCCCAATTCTGGGGCCCCGCGGGCCCTCGGGGCACCTTCCTCACCGAGATCACGGCCGATAAAGTCTCCGGACACCTGGGGATGGTAAGGACTCTCGCTTTGCGGGGACTGGCGGGGGCCGAGGACACGCGGGTGCGCGGAGGAGACCCTGTGAGCAGCTCTGAGGCGAGGCCGGCGACGGACACGCGGACACCTCAGCCGTTCACGCATCCCCCCGCTTTGTGGACCCCCGTGTTGTGTGGGAGCGTGAACCGTGGACGGCGAGGCCTGTTTTCTGACGGACAACACTCGAGGGCGCGTGACCGCGTCAGCGTTCGCACTGCCCGGGACTGGACGTGAAGGTCCGGTTTTGGGGAGAAGGCAAGGCATCTGTTGGGAGCGCTGAGCTGGGGGGCCGCGCCCCGGACGTGAGGCGCGGGCGGGACAGAGCACGGGCAGCGGCCACCCGAGCGTTCGGAGCCCTGCTCTGCCAGCCGAGGGCGGGGGTCTGGTGCTCTCCTCCCGGCGGCTCCGGGGACGCAGCAGGGGCCTGGCTGGGGCCGCGGAGATGCCGCTTCTGCTCCTGGTCCCCGACGGAGCCACCCGGAGGACGTGGCCCCCTCAAGCCCGTGCCCAGCTGGGACGTGGGTGCACTCAGCACCGGAGGCCTCAGCAGGCCCAGTGACAGGCCCACACCGTTGTCACGTTGTCACCGCTGCTATTCCCAGGCCACCCTCAGCCCATGGCGGCTGCCACCTCCCTCTGCACCGGGAAGCCCCGGGCTTCGAATACGACTTTAATCCTTTACCCCCGGGCCACGCCCAGTTACGGAAACAGGGCAAATACTTACAAGCACAAAGAAGTAAAACCCGTCTCACAGTGCCACTTTGGGGTGCGCCACCCCCCCCAGGCCGGCCCGCACGTACAGGGCAGCCAGCCGCTCCTCGGGCGCGTCGCCGAGCAGGACCGTGCAGTGTGCTCCTGTCCCTGGAGCGAGCGGCTCCTGAGCCGTTTTGTAGCGTTTACTTTTGGGGCTCGTCGTAATTTAACCCTGTTTCTCTCCTTCCAGTTCCGGGCCCTTTACTGCCCCGGTATGAGGTCCCTTTCTCGTCTCTGCCTCACAAAGTGTGTTTATGGTGTACGTGAGAGGTTCTAGAAACCAACCCACCAGGCAGGCACACAGCCACCGTTGGAGCTGGAGATGGCGGCCGCTGTCCGGACGCTCCCGCCTCTCCCCACCCCCCCCCGCCCCCATCGGGAGAGCTTTGCTACAGCATCTCAGTTATGCGGGTTTCCGGACGTGCCGAGAAACCCCATGGCGACCGGCTCTCCGTCATGGCCCACGAGCCGTCTGCTGTTGCGTTTCCAAGAAAAAGCCACACAGGACAAGGCCCGTCCTCGGTACGTGAGACTTTACACTTTATTCGTTCCACTGGAAACCCAAAGCTGCCTCATGGCGCCCACCTGGACCCCGGTCCCCGCGGGGCCCCTGGCCTCTGTCCCCACCTCACACGGAAGGGGTCTGTCCACGCCCACGGCGCGGCGTGCCCGCGCTGCTGGGCCGCACGGAACAGGAGGGGACCAGGAGGAACAAACATCCGTCCCAAGTCTGTCATCAGAGGCTTTTTTCCTGAAACCGCGTGGCGGCGTTCCATTCAAACAGCCCTTCATGCGCAGACGCGGGCCCCCGGGACATCTTCGTTTGTTGGCCTCCGTCGCCGGCCACTCGCACGTTTTCTTTTAAAACAAACCCTTGGGCATCTACAGTCTCAACACCGACTGCTGCAAACCGTCAGGCCGTGTCTGGCCACCGCGGGCAGTGTCGCGCTGGCGAGGTCGGGGGGAGGGGGCGTGGGCACGGCTGTGGAAACGCGCACCGTGAACTCCTGGGGAGGTTGTGACACATTTTCCTGGACTTCCGGCCGGGCCGTCGCTTCCTATGCAGATGCCCAAATACTAAGTCCGGCTGGCTGACAGATTTCCCCGAGGGCAAACCCAGAGGTCTGCGTCAGGAAGGAGCAAGACCCCGGTCTTTATTGTGCTTTCAGGACAGGTTCCCCGCTGTGTGAACAGGGAGTGACCGGGGCTGAGCTCAGAACCCCGGGTCTGGAGGCCGGGCTCCGCCCCTCGGGCTCACCCGCGGCCGGGCGCCTTCCCTGGGGCCCGCTGCTGTCCGCGGCCTGGCCCCGCCGTCACCGGCTCCCGCCGTCTGCGCTCGGTTCCCTTCCCCCGCTGCTCCTCGCCCTGCACACGGGGGTCCCGGCACCGGGAGCAGGGACGACGGTCAGCCTCCTGGCGGGACCGGCCCGTCTGCTCTGGGGCAGCCCCCTCCCCGGGGGCCCCGCCTCCCCAGCACCCACCGCTCCGGCCGCCTTGGGGAAGCGGATGCGTCACGTTAGACACAGATGCCAGGCTGGTGACGCTGGAGAAAAGAGGGGGTCTGGAAAGGGTTAGAGAGGCCGCCGAGGCGCTCCGGGCCGGGCGCGCGTGGGGGACCCAGACCCGGCGTACCTGGCGGCGAGGCCGGAGAGACCGAAGTCGAGCCCCACACAGCCTCGGACTCCATCACAAAAGGGCCCACAAATAAACACCCTCTGGCCCTGAAAGGAAAAATGAAGTAGAAAACAATTTTCTTTTTTTTCTTTTTTTAAAAAATGCGGAGTGCTTCCTGAAGTATCTAAATGAAGTTTATAAAACACTCACGAGCTCCCACAAATATAGAAATGTTTAAAAATCAGACGCGGCCCTGCCAGGCTGTGGCCCCCGAGGTCGGCGGAGCGGCTGTGCCGGGACGCGGCCCGGTCTCGAGGGTGTCACGTGTGCACGTGGAGGCCCGTCCGCCGGGGCAAGCCGCCGAGGACGGACCCGAGCGGGGACGTGAGCAGAGACCGTGGTGGCAATGAGCCGGGCGGTCCAGGCGACATGGCCACGGCCCAGCCCGAGCCCCCCGGGGCCACACGGCCTCCCTCCCTCGGGCTGTCCGCAGAGGAGCAGGATGGAAGTGACCCCCGCGTCTCGTGGATGGGCCTGCGGGGGGTGAGGCCCGGCGGGCTCCCGGCCGTGCGGAGGCGGGTGGTGATGGGGCCGCGGACAGGCCTCATCTCTCCAGAACCCTCTGTCCTAGTCCAGTTTCTTACGGAAAGGCTTCCTCCCAACGCCCGAGTTTTCAGGACTGAAGTCAGCACAGAAGCCGTTGGGGGCTGGCGCCGGGGGCGTCTGCGGGCAGCTCTCGGGGTGCGTCTGGTTGGGGTAGAGGTAGTCCTCTGCGAAGTCGGGGAAAGCTTCTGCAAACCTGCGGAAGTCGGCTGGGGAGACAGAGGCGCCCGGTTACAGGGGCAGACGTCCTGGTTCTGCGGGGCGCCTCACAACCTGCACCCCACAGCCTTCCGGGAGGCTGGAATCCACGTGGGGGGAGGGGAGAGGGAGGAGGGGTGGGGGGAGGGGGAGCGGACTGTGTGAATGTCCTGATTGCTCCGAGCCCTCTCGGCTTCCTCACTTTGGGGAAACCCGAGGAGAAGGTGAGTTTTAACGCGAAGCTGCGTTGCAGGTGCTTGGCGCGCGTGGGGGAGATGCGTCCCTCCGCCGAGCTGGCTCAGGGGCAGGACGGTGTCCACACCACGACCTGCAGCCTGCGAAGCTGTCGGGGACTCGTCTACACTCTGGAGAGACCAGGGCGCCCCTCCTGGCTGATCACCTGAGTGGCTCTGAGCCCGTGCATCTACTAACAGGCCTGGGACCCAGTCTTGGGGTGGAGGGTGCCTTTGGGGCACCCCGACAGCTTGGAGACGCTCATAGGCCTGGGTGTGGCTGACTACAGGCCCCCCGGAGCGCCTCGGGAACCAGGCCGGTGGTCCTCCGTGCCACACGGGGTGGGGGGCTCTTACGGCGGGGCTCAGTGTGCAGGTGCCCACCGCCTGAGTGTGCCGGGACGCACTGCCTCCCCTTAATGCGGAGCCACACACACACAGACACACACACACGCTAAACCAACACACACACTAAACCAACACACACACTCACTAAACCAACACCCGCCCCCCCGCCAAAATAATAGTCATGTCTGACATTTGGACGCAATTTTAAAAACACGTCCAAACAAGACGCGAACAATGACCTTTCTTGAGCAAATGTCTACTATTTCTTAGCGAGAATACATTCACTTCCAAACGTGCGCTCGCGGAGGGGGCTGCCTCCTGGGGGTGCTCCCGCCCCTCCCCCTCCTTCCTCGGCCTGCAGGTGGGTTTCGGGTCTGAGTCCCTGAAGATCTCGGCCGTCCCACTTCAGGTGGCTAAAAGTGCTGAACCGAGCCCCACCCCCTCCTGATGGGGCGGGCTCCCCCCTCCACGGAGAAGTCAGATCTGGGACCCCCGTGGGCCGCCGCAGCCCGGCCTCAGCACACACCGCCCGCTGCCCCTGAGGCTCCAAGTCTGGGTGTGGAATCTGGCTCGGTTAATTCCCCGCAGAAATCAGATTCAAACGCCCCTGACCCATCCCCACCAGGTTTGGGGAAGAACCTTCCTTCTGTGAATGTCGCGTGACCCCGGACACCGAGGGGCCTGAAGAGCACGGGTGGTGTCCCCCAAGGCGCCCCCCACCCCCACGCACCCCTCTCGCAGGACGGGGCCGCCCGCCCTCTGTGCCCGGGCCACTCACCAAACGTGATCCTCCCGGTGTCCTCCTGGTCGATGGCCCGGAAGAGGTCGGTCACGGGGAGCTCGGCCACCCCTAGGGCGGTCCTGAGGATGCTGCACAGGGCGTGTTCGTCGATGCTGCCGTCCTGTGACCCGTACATCTGCAGGCAGAGCCCGCGGTCACCCACGGCTCCCCAGCTGCGCAGAGGCCCCAGCCCCACGGCCCGGAGCGGCCAGAACTCCGCTCGCAAGCCTAACCCACCCCGGGGAGGACGGAGGCCTGCGCCACGCCGCCCTCCCAGCAGGGGGCCTCCGGTGGCGGACACACGGGCACTCCATGAAGTGAATGCGCCACCCCCTCGCTGGGCCTGGAGGGGCGGCTGGCCCGCTGACCCCTTCCAGCAGCTTCTCTTAGGTTCTGGCGCACGACCGAGAGTCACCATGGGGCCGGCACCCGCTGTTGAGCACAGCGTGAGCACCCCCAGTGCCCGCCACCCGAGGTCCGCCGGTGGGTGGGGCCGCCCTCCCACGTCCTCCCCCTCCTTCAGCAGCCTGAGAAGCACCCCCCTCCGGTGGAACCTCGGCCCTGCCGCCTGGGAAACAGTCAGGATCTACATCCTGCGAGGCCGGCCGAGCAGCCTCTCCTCGCCATCCTGGACGGGGCCCACCACACGCCCGTGTGGCCCAGTCAGTTCCCACAGCGGGAACCACATAAGCCCCCTGCACTGAGGCTTCCCAGCATCGCTATGGACAGGGTCTGCTGGGGTTGTAAATGAGAGAAGGGGATTCTCTAAGCACTGAGATACAAAGAGCTGCCTGGCTAATACATCAGGCTCTCAGGAGTCTGGCTACTAGGAGTTGCATCTGTAACAAGTATTCATTCTCAGACCCTTCCACAATGGTGTTTCTGGTGACTGAAGCCAGCACAGCCCCATCCTGGCTGACAGTGTCCCGGCAAGGCCGGCCAGGTGAGTCTGCAGGTAGCCGGGACCCCGCCGTGGGTGTTTCTCAGACTCTCAGAATCTCTGTGGAAGTGGTGGACGGCTCAGCTCTGGGAAGGCAGCTCCTTCGCACCCTGAGCCAACGCGCTGACGAAGAGGCCGCGGGGGGAGAGCGGACCGGGCGTGGGGCAGGCAGCAGCCTCACCGAGAGGCCCGTCGTCACTCCTACAAGCCCTTATCACACAGGCAGACTTACTCTGTGCGGAACTGCTATTTTCACGTAAGCTTGCATCAGCCTCTGTAAAAACTGCCCCAGAAAGTCCTGGATCAACTTCCCCCGGCAGTTGGTGATCCGCACTCGTAAGAAGGGGGAAGTCGACGGCCTGACGCGGTCGGTGTCTCACTGTCCTTGCAGAGCAGCCTCCTGTAAAGTCCACACTTACCTTGAATGCCAGCTGGATGGTGTCCAGAGTCCGGGACGGCCGGCAGACGACGGACAGGGCGACCACGTACTCTCGGAGATCCAGCGTGCCGTCTCCGCTCTGGGAAATGGACACGCCCTCAGGGGACAGCCCGGTCCCTCCCTCATGGTGGGGCTGGGGACACGCCCTCAGGGGACAGCTCGGTCCCTCCCTCATGGGGGGGCTGGGGACACGCCCTCAGGGGACAGCTCGGTCCCTCCCTCATGGGGGGGCTGGGGACACGCCCTCAGGGGACAGCTCGGTCCCTCCCTCATGGGGGGGCTGGGGACATGCCCTCAGGGGACAGCTCGGTCCCTCCCTCATGGGGGGGCTGAGGTTTTAACACTAATCCCTGGATATTAACTGAAAGGATGCCTCACTGAGTTAAGCGTTCAGCTCGACTTCAGCTCAGCTCATGCCTCACGGTTCCTGAGATCGAGCCCCGCGTCGTCGGCACAGAGCCCACTTGGGATTCTCTCTCTCCTTCTCTCTCCACCCCTCCCTCCCCTGTGCATGCTCGAGGGCTCTCTCTCTCTCAAAATAAATAATCTTTAAAAAAAAGAAAAAAAGATTGGTTCTACTCTGACTTGCTATCATCTGCCCACGTGAAATGAGTATCTAAATTTTTTAAAAACGTTTATCCGTTTTATTGAGAGAGAGAGAGAGAGAGAGAGAGACAGAGTGCGAGTGGGTAGGGGCAGAGAGAGGGAGACAGAATTCGAAGCAAGCTCCAAGCTCTAGGCTCTGAGCTGTCAGCGCAGAGCCCGATGTTGGGCTCAAACTCATGGACCTCGAGCTGAATTTGGACGCTTAACCAAACGAGTGACGCAGGCGTGGACGAAATGAGTGTTCTGGAAGAACGTTCAGAGCCAACCGGCTTTTACAAGGCGGCCTCGCCACCCCCTTTCGGGAAGTTACAATTGACCTTCCAAGTCTACGAGACCGGCACGTGCACTCCTCAAGAAAGGTCACGTGACGTGGTGACCGTTGCCGGCCATGGCCCTCCTTCTGGAGACACCCCGGCATACGGCAAGGCTCACGTCTGCGCCCCGAGAACCTGGGTGAGCATGCAGAAGAAAGGGGCCCCCAGCTCTGGCGTGGGGGGCGGCCAGCCCCTGGCCCGCCGCTCGCTCTGTGCGCCCCGCGCTGCGCGTCCCCGGGGCGGCCGCGGGCCAGGCCGCTGCTGCGGGCGACGGGCCGCCACGGTGCGTGGGAGGAGCCGGGGGCGGACAGCGAGGTGGAGGCCGGGGCACGGGGAGGCCCCGAGGGTAGAGATTTCTGGCACAGGGCTGGGGGCAAGAGGGCAGCTGGTGTCCCCTGACAGGAAGGCACAGGTTTCCCCGGGCCGGCGAGCCCGTGGTCCAGGCGAGGTGGCTTCTGGAGCGAGCTCAGGCACCGGCCTCAGGCCGGGCGCCTCCACCTGCGTGTTCCTGGCTCTTGCTCGTCTGGGCCCGAGGTTCTTTGCGTGAAACGGGAGCATCTGGTTCCGGGGACCCTGCGCACTTGCGCTGGGAACAGAACGGCGGGCCGAAGGCCGCGGGGAGACGAACGCACAGCCCCGCCGAGGGCACGTGCGGGCGACACTTGCTGCTGTGTCCCAAACGCGACACTGCTGTCCAGCGCCAGCACAAGGTGGCCGCGGCTGAGGCTCCGTCATCCGGAACTCGTGGCCGGGACCCCCCGGCCAGCGGCCTGTCCGCGAGGGGCCTGCCTCCAGGCCGGCCCGGCCGCTGTGTGGCGGGAGCACACGGGGCCGCGTGCTGCAGCGTGTCAGCAGAACACCTGTCACCACGACCTGCACGTGCGCAGCGTCTCTGATGTGCCCGAGCCACGCGCTTGGTTCTGGCTCCACCGAGGGCCAGTGGCACTGTCCTGTCGCGGGTCACACAGGACGTGTCCCGTTGCCACAGAGGACACGCTGTGACGTTCACATGGAGCGCGCTACGTGGTTCATGCACATCTGTGGCTGAAGGAGCCCCCTCGGCGCACAGCCTGCCGTGGGTGTCCACCCCGAGACACCAACATCCGGGAAAGAGCAGGCGTGGCAGGCGTGGCCGACCGCGGCAGCCGTCCCCGTGCGCACAGTCCCCCAGCCCCACCTCCGGGGCTGAGCTGGTCGGGACGTGGACTCCTGGTCCAGCCACGAAGGGTACTTGACTGTGACGTGTGGCTGGCACGGGGCGAGGGGCGCCGTCCTGGGGGAGTCCTTTCGCGTTGGACGGGAGGTCCGTGGTGACCCTATGTGCCAATCACGGGGCAAGAGGCCCATTATTTAGAACTTGTGGGTTTCTAGGGCGCCTCGGTGGCTCAGTCGGTGGAGCGTCCGGCTTCGGCTCAGGTCATGATCTCACAGTTCATGAGTTTGAGCCCTCCATCGGGCTCTGTGCCGACAGCTCAGAGCCTGGAGCCTGCTTCGGATTCTGTGTCTCCCTCTCTCTCTGCCCCTCCTCTGCTTGCACGCTGTCTCTCTCTCTCTCTCCATAAATACACATTAAAAAAATCTTCTAAGAAATCGTGGGTTTTTGGGGAAAGGGACACGGATATTATTAGGTTTTTTAGCGATCCCATTTTAAAACCCCAAACCATAGGTAGTTTATCAGCAAGCGTGACCTTAACCGTCAAACTTCTACACGCACTTAACAGCACGGGAGGAACCCTGAAGTCACGGGGCGGCTGGTCGGACGGGGTGCGGAGGGCGCACTCCTCCTCCACTTCCTAAATCCCCCCGAGAGGCGTCTGCTATGACTAAAATAACACCCACAGGAGAGCTGGGGTTTTGCCAGGAAGCCGCTCGCAGGGGGCGGCCCACCTCATCGAACAGAGAGAACATGTCTCGCAGCGTGTCCGAGACGGGGACGCCCAGGCGCTCGGCGAACTCGGGGAGCCCCGTCCGGCCTCCCCCCTGCATCCTGGCGCTGTCGCCAAATTTCTCCAGCTCTTTCTCAAGCGTTTCTGGTTTTAACCTGCACAAAAGGAGAAGGAAGGATTATTGCATGCTAAGAGCAGGAGACGTACTGTTATAATTCTGGCTCAAGAAAATCTTAAAATTGCCTATTCAACGAGAGGCACATTCGTTTTCAGAAAAAAGGTGTTCTAATAATTTTGCCTCAGCGTCTACAGGCGTGAGGCCCCACCAGCTGTGGGGACCCCGCCATTGGGCAAGGTGGGGGCAGCCGCCGGCTGGGCTGGGCTGGTCCTTCAGGGTGGCGCCCATGGAGACCACCGCTGGGCACTGGGGGCAGTGAAGTGGGTATTTGGAAAACGCCCCCAAAACCCTAAGAACAAACCCTTTTATCTGCTCGATGGCCCCGGTGGGCCCTCAGAGCCTACGGCCGTCTCCAGCTCGGTCACCAACAACTGCAGGGGTGGGGGCCCCTCAAGGGCCTGACAGAAGTTTCCGGAAGCTTCCTGTCTTGAAAGCAGCACCTTGTCAGTGCTCCTCAGAGCTCTCCCCACGAGCGCAAACCACATGAGCTTGGTCAAACATGCCACAGCGCTCGAGGGAGAGCCGTTCCGGCCGACGGCTCGCGTGAGAAAAAGCGTACTCACCCCAGGCCCCTCGCCAGCCTGGCGAATTCGAGAAGGCAGGTGTCCGCGGGGAGACGGAGCTGTCCTTCCGCCAGGGCCAGCTGGCAGTCGTCGTACGTGTAGTCGGTGACGGAGACGCCCAGGGCCCTGCGAGAGAGGTGGGCACCCGTCAGCCGCCCCCAAGCGGCACAGCGAGGAGCCCCTGCGGGGCGCCCCCAGGGGACAGAGGCGTTGGGGGCCGCGTGGGGCGGGCGGAGCGGGAAGCACAACCCAGCACCACCCCCCCATGGGACTCGGGTGGCAAGGGTGACATCCCTCCGCACTCCCGCTGCTCAAAAGCTAAGGAAGAAACACAGGGCTAACGGCAGACGCCACAGCCCCGCAGCGTGAGTCTCGGTCGGTTTACAAACATCGCCAAGTGCTGGGAGAAAAGGCGATCTTATCGACAGCTGATCTCCGGAACCTACAGACGCCTGTCTGGAGCCCGCCGCCCGACGGGGAAGTGGGGAGCAGAGGCCGCGGGGAGCGGCGCATCCGACGAATTCTCCTCAGAACTGCAGCCCACAGGCAGACGCTTGAGGCAAATCCGGAGACGCCGCCCGACCGTCCTCGCCTTAGTGCCTCACTAGAGGGAACCGACCCTGGCCTCACAGCGGCCAGGCCTCCTGTCCTGGGAGGCGTCGCGCACACGAGGTCCTTCCGGAAACCTTCCTGCGTCCTGTACCCACCTAGCCCCCAAAGACACAGCAACCCTGGGCCCGACCCCTGCTTCAACAAAGTCACCTTCCTGTAAAGAAGAGATCTCAAGAATTCTTTCTTGGCTGTCCGCTCCGCTCCGGAGCCCCTACCCCTCTAAAACCCCGCCGGTGTTAAAGTCACAGTGGCCCTACCTCGCAGGCCCCTCCCCTGTGGCTCCTGACTCGGTCCACACAGCAGGACCTGCCGACCCACGTGCCCCACATCCCACGGGGACCCTGTGTGTCTGAGTCTCACGGTGGCTTGTGCATGAGGACTTGCATTCTTGGATGGCGATCCCTCCCTCTGGGTCTAAGGTTTATCTCAAGCCACGCTTTTGCGTTAATCTCGTGGCCCCGTTAAAACTTGTTTCGGTTGAATAACAAGAAGAAATCGCTGTGGATACAGGCGGCGTCCGGGCTGGGCGGGCGCGTTTTCCACGAACGGGACGCCCATCGGACGGAACGGCAGCTGGAGCTCAGCTCTGCACCAGACAGCCGCGGGGTGTCTGCAGTGCTCAGGGCTCGCAAAGAACTCGGAGAGGCAAGATGAACCGTCCAGCATTGCAAGGCAGCCAACTCTTAAAAAGTGGGGGCGCCTGGGTGGCTCAGTCTGTGGAGCATCTGGCTTCGGCTCAGCTCATGATCTCGCAGTTTGTGAGTTCGAGCCCCACATGGGGCTCTGTGCTGACAGCTTGGAGCCTGGAGCCTGCTTCCGATTCTGTGTCTCCCTCTCTCTCTGCCCCTCCCCTGCTTGCACTCTGTCTCGCTCTCAAAAATAAAAAACTTTTAAGAACTGGACTAAAGCACACAAATATGTGAAAATTCCTAACAGGCAGATGAATGGTTCTAAAGCCCACTTTTCAGGGGCTCGTCACCCGGCCTGGCGCTCTGTCCCTCCCTCTGGCCCCTGCGGGCACAGCACAGCTGTCCCTAGCGATTCCAGCACCGGGTCTCCGGGAGATACAGCGGGGAAGGTCTGGTGGGATGGACCCGCTGGCAACTCCCCCTAGGCCAGCACAGGTGTGGTTTTCCCGGGTTCTTCCCCCTCCTGGCCACGCCCGAGTGTCCCTCCCCGAGACAGGGGTGTCTGGCAGGGCCCCAGCAGGTCAGATGGACCTCAAGGAACCTGGAGGAAGGAGGGGGATCCGAGCAGGGGCGGCGTAGCCCCAAGAGCCACAGGCCCTCGCCCCAGAGCCTGGGACCGGCATTCTCAGGCAAGCCCACATGGGCACCCGCCACGCAGGAGCCTGTAGCCAGAGCCACTGGGTGGCGAGTGTGCCACACGCCAACGCTCACAGAAATGCAACATGTCAAGTCCACATCTGGCCTAACAAGGCATGCTTATGAGTGAACCCCAAATTTCGGTTACTTGGAAACTGGGGCTCCCCCGGGCTTTGCAGCCAGCCTGGCATTCCTGCGCTCCCCCTGCCAGGCGGCTGGCGGGTGCCTGGTGCCCTCATGAGGACACTGCCCCTTGTGGGGGTCTCCCCCAGAAGCCCTGCTGGTCTAACGGCAGCCCTCAGCAGACCGACAACGCTCAGGGCTCAGCCGCTCCTAAGAGCTGCACCAGGCTTCCCGGAAAACGTCCATCTCCCACTAAAGCAAACACACTGATGGTAGGAGATGCGCCCAGGGTCTAACACCAAGTCCGCCCCCACTGCCCAGTGTCTGAGGCTGAGCCCCACTCCCACTGCCCAGGGTCTGACGCCGGCCCCGCCCCCACTGCCCAGGGTCTGATGCCAGCCCCGCCCCCACTGCCCAGGGTCTAACACCAAGTCCGCCCCCACTGCCCAGGGTCTGACGCCGGCCCCACCCCCACTGCCCAGGGTCTGACGCCGGCCCCGCCCCCACTGCCCAGGGTCTAACACCAAGTCCGCCCCCACTGCCCAGGGTCTGACGCCGGCCCCGCCCCCACTGCCCAGGGTCTAACACCAAGTCCGCCCCACTGCCCAGGGTCTGACGCCGGCCCCGCCCCCACTGCCCAGGGTCTAACACCAAGTCCGCCCCACTGCCCAGGGTCTGACGCCGGCCCCGCCCCCACTGCCCAGGGTCTGACGCTGAGCCCCGCCCCCACTGCCCAGGGTCTGACGCCGGCCCCGCCCCCACTGCCCAGGGTCTGACGCCGAGCCCCGCCCCCAGTGATGGAGAGTACTACCATCACTTTCACGGTCCCTCGTGGCAAGCCGGTCCCACGAGAGACCGTGGGTAAGGAAGCAGGCTCTGAGGCAGTCCCCCACGGCTATTTCCATCCCTGTGTGGGCACCGGGGCCCGACTGTACCCGGAGCGACTCGGACGGTCCCCAGGGTTCCCGGGTGCACTTGGGACCCCACGTCCCGGTTTCTGGGTTCTCCTGCGGCTGCCGGGGCCAGGGGGTGCCCCGTGGGTTCTCTGCCCTTTTCCACTCAATGTCTGATGCCTGTCTTCCACTGACAGGCAGGGTTTATGACACACATATAAACATTAATGACTACTTTATTCAAATGTGAAGAAAAAGAAACCCTCGCACCTGCCAAGCCTTCGATTCCATAGGGATTATTTGATTATCGGGAGGTTGAACCAGGGTGTCACTGAACACCCCGACTTTCCAAAAGCTGAGAGTCAAGTGCATCTTGGTGGCCAGCTGCTCCCTGTGTGTCCGGGTGTGGGATTCTGAGAGGGAGGGACACGGGACGCCAGTGGCTGGGCCCCCAGGGAGACGGGAGCGACCTGCCGGGCTCTGTCCCCGGCGCCTAGCTTTCTGAGGGGCGTGTGGAGATGTATGTTCGGGTCAGGATTCTGCTCAGTATAATCCCCCAGAACACACTGCCATGGGGGTCCGACCTGGACATAGTGAGGAGATCAGGCTTACTCCACACCCGGGCCACACCGGCTCGGCAACAGCGCCCGTGAAAACCCCCCCAGGGCCATGCAGACCTCCCGCCAGGGTCCCCGCGGCGCCCCTCAGCTCTGAGAACCCCTCCCAGTACCTCAGTGGCCACACGGAGGCAGCCCATGCTGCCCGGGAATAGAAGAGAGGAGGAGAGAGAAGACGGGGGGCGGGGAGGGGGGAGGCATGGAGGGTGAGGCGGGGGTCACCCCACCCAGAACAGCTGGGAAGGGCATGGAAGCGGAGGCAGAAACTTCCCGAGGGCACGTGCGCCGGGCGTGGAGGCTCGTTACCTAGTGGGATCGAGTGTACAACCCCCACACTTCGCTTGGAAGATGGGGGAGAAAGCCAACGGGCCGCCCGAGCAGATGGACAGAGAGACGGAGCCCGGGACACCCCTGCGGGCTCTGGGCTGTGCGGCCGGTCTGCGGCGGTGAGGACGGGGTCCTCCCTGCGTGTCTGAAATTCACGAGTTAAGCAATGACGAAGCAGAAGCAGGATCATGACCCAGCAGCGACTGGAGGGGTGACGTGTGTGGCCATGCACGCCCCCACCGTGTGCACACGTGACGTGTACTCATTTCCTTCTGCAAACACCTGTTTCCCTATGGCCACCAGCTCTTGTGTTTTCAATGCTCCGCAGGAAGCGGCAGGTGAGGGAGCCCTGGGCAGCCCTGGGCGAGGACGAGGGTTGGGGAGTCCCGGCGGTGCCTGCGGCCGGCGCGGGGGAACAGCACTCACTCTGCCATGACGCGTCGTACGTTGCTGGCATACAGGGCGGGGTCCTTCTTCTCCTCCTCCGAGGGGTTGTACACGGGAAGGAACTGAGCACAGAGAAGGCTGTGTTACTTCAGGGGCATCACCAGGCCACCCGAGGTGACAGTCGCAAGTGTGACACAGCGAAGGTCTGTCAAAGCGCTTTCCATTAGAATCACCTTTGAAGCGGTCACAGTGCACACGCACGTGTGTGAACGCTCACAACCCAAGACTCCCAGGCAGGAGCGGCCGCGGCCAGCGCGCTGGCTTGTCGTTTCACACGGACGCTTTCTCTTTGCACGCAGAGGGATCAGTCGGGTGCCCACTCTCTAAGGGCCTCTCTAAGGGTCACCACCACACACCATCTCCTCGTGAGACACGGCTGGAGTGGGCATCCGCTGCGTGTTCAGATTATAACAAACCGTCCCGCGAGTGTGTGCGTTCGCGTGAGCGATGCTTATGCAGCGTTTTGAGTGAGTCCCACACTTGGCTGCTGACCCCCCTCCCCCATGTGGAGAAGACAAACGTCACTGCGTCCTCTCTTTACTACGGACATTTGCCTGTACGGGGACATCCGGAAACCCCACCGGTCCTCGACGCGTGACTTCGCTCACCCAGCACTGTGAACGAGACACCGTGCAAATCGCGACAGGTGCTCGCGGACACCGGTAAGCACGGCGCGAGTGAAGACATTTAGACTGATTTCAAAAGGTCGTTGTGTTTTTTCAACACGGGACATCAGCAACGAGGCCTGAAGGGAGCAGCTCACACTGGAAGGACAGTCCCCCGAGCCCCCTGCACGGCTGCTTCCCGGCCACCGGCACCCCAGCCACAAAGTTCTAAGTGGCGGGCCTGCCACCCTCGGATGCGTGCCAGCGGCCCTTTGGCGCAGCCTGTTGTGATTACGCGGCTTCTGATCTCCTGAAGTGACAAATCTGGAAGCTGGCCGAAAGCCAGGCTCGTCTGTAAGTTTGGAGTACGCGACCACTGTAACCGGAAGTAAGCGGTCTCATCACACCCCCTGCGCCTCGAGGGGGCCATCTCTGCGGTGGACCAGTCTGTTGATTCCCTTCTTAAAAAGGAAACCCCATTTCTCACGCACACGGGTGAGGTGTGTGGCTGCACGAATGTGACCGTTGAACAGAGCTGAGGGACAGAAGTCGTGACTTCGGGACACCCAACGGGCTGCAAGCCGGAGGCGGGTTATGCGCTCTGACCAAGCGTCAAACAGAAAGCGACGGTGTGAGAGATGAACCATATGAATTCACCAGGATCGGCACCGCGTGTCAAGACGCCGGACACTAACTGGGAGTGCGCCAGCTTCACACGCCGCGGAGCCGGCTCGCCGTGATAAAAGACGGTGTTGGTTTTTAAAATCCTATCTGAATGGATTCGAAATCATCCAAGAGACACACAGTGATTGACGAAGAATGCCGGGGAAGGAAGTACCTCTAAGGAGCAAAGAGAAGTGGAAAGACTTCAAAGCAAGACAGATGATGACATGTAACATTGTAGCCATAGACACACAGATGTGACCACGTACCGCTACAACACGTGACACTGTGTCTGTGGAGACACCAACCTCGCGTAACATCGTGTCTCTACAGACACCGACATGTACCTGCAGACACCTAACATTTCACAGCATCATGTCTACACGGGCAACAACGTCATCCTGTTTGTACGGACACCAACACGACGGCCCGTCCGTGTGGACAACGATGCACCAGCGCTTAACCCTGTGTCCACACAGTCCCCAGTAAAACACCGGGGAAGGCTGCGCCTGTGTGGACACCGGCACAGGACTTCACCGGAGACACGGCCTCACAGCTACCGGCACGGACCCCAGTGTCAGGCCGCCCACCGCTGCGTCTGCACAGAGGACACCACTACGTAACGTCGTATCTGCAGACGGCGGTGGAACCCCGCACGGCGCACCGAAACGGACGTCAACGCCGACTCTGTGATGCGGCCCCGTCGCCCGCCCGGCAGAGCGGCGTGCGGAACACCGCGTCTATACGCACCTCGATCTCCACTCGATTGTGAAACTGACACAGTGTGAGCCACAGGATTTTCAACCTTAAAAAAGAACAGACACATTTGCAGCATCGGTTAAGGGTTCTCGATTTTGTTTAATCAGACTGCTTTCCATCCTGGAGCAGAATCTCCGGCCGCCCTTCCCCGGCAGGGGGCACCGCCCCACACTTAATCCCTGCAGGGGGCTGGCCTCCCCTGCCGCCGAGCTCCCGCGGTGACGAGGATGGGAACCCTTCCACTCTTCCCTGTCCTGCCACACGCGCCCAGCCTGTGGCTCCCCTCTGCCTGCCTGCCACAGTTCCCCGTGTGTCCTCCAGCTCGGGACACCTTGTCCCCCTGACGCTGCCCACCCCCTCTGCCTGGCTGTCCCCAGGGGAGGCCGGCTCCCCAAGCCCGGCCCTGGAGCTCCTGACCAGCGTCCCCACCCTTTTCTTTGCAGAAGTTGGACACGGGGAGCCATCTGGAGTCCCCTGTCCTTGGGCCATCGCTCACCCTCCGCAGTGGACAGCTGCCCTCTTAATCCTGTATATGCCCAGCTTCTGCCCCATCTCCACCGGCCCCAGGCCTTGCTGCGGGCCCAGAAGACCCCCGTCCTGCCTTTATCCAGCTTTCCCCTTCTTCTTGCCATCCTCCGGCCTCGGCAGTGCTACCACTCTCCCCTCACGCCCGCCCACACGCCTGCTGCCCTTCGGGGCACCTTCCAGCAGCCCCTTCCAAACGCCGCAGCAAGGCCTGGGGGCCTGGCTCCACCGCCCACCCTCCCGCTGCCAAACAGCAGCGCAAATGTTGGTGCCATGGAGGCTGCCGTCCTGGAGCCCCTGTCCAAGAGGACGGCCGTCCCCAGAGCTCCCCTTCCTTCCTAGGAGCTGCGGGTGTCGCATGTGACGGTGGCACAAGTGGGAAGGACACACACTCCCTTCCCACATGGAACTTAGGTCTTGGAGCCCAGGAGAGGACAGCGGGCCGGGTTTGTACACTGAGTCTGCACCGTGGACAGAACTGTCGAACGGCGGGGGGCCACGTGCACATTTGCAAAAGTAACCAGCATGCAGGCCGGTCCCTCAAGCAGTCCCTGAGCTTTCTGGGGAGGTCCGGACGCACGAGAAAGCGCGGTGTCTCACTTACGCTCCGGGTCCTTGCCACGTCCACGTGATGGTGTCCTGGGGGCAGGAAAGGAGCAGGATGAGCCGCAGCCGACCCCGTGTGCGCCCTTCTTCCCACGGCGCACCCGCCTTCCGTCTCGGCCTCAACCGGCCCGTCTCTCACCGAGACGCCGGCATCCCCTTCCTCCCCGGTCCGCTCTGGGACCAGGGGCAGGCGGGCGGCTATCGCCCCCGGGCCGCTCCGGGCACACTGCTCTCCTCCCGCGGCTCCGAGGCCGGAGAGGCCGACGTCCACCTGAGATGCAGCCCTCCCCCTCGGGCAGGCTGTCCCCGCAGGACCACCACCCAGGAGCCTGCTGTGCGCGGCCTCGTGAGCAGTCCCCGCCACGTGAGGCTCGCTCCAACCCACACCCACCCATGCCCCCAAGGTCCCGGACTCAGCTGCAAGAGCCCCAGCTCGGGAGGGGGCGGGATAAACCACCGCGGGGCCTGTGCGTGCCCAGCGCCCCGACGCTTGTGGACGCCCCCCACCCTCGGTCTCAGCGGCCGTGCCCGCACCCGGGGGGGGGGGGGACGTTAGAAGACACACACCCTGCTTTGACCCCGATGCCGGTCCCCACGTGGGCTTCCTTCTTCTGAAGTTCTGACAACACCTGCTCGCTTCCCACGGGCTCCTGAAAACCCACCCACCCCAGGGGCTTGTCCGGCCGCCGCCCGGCCCTGGCCCACCCTCCTCCGCATGCACCCGGGCGCGAAGCGGTCGGTGGTGGTTTCCCCAAAATTATGCAGCTGAAGAAGACACGGACCAACGAGAAGAGAGTGCAAGGCAGCCGGGCCGGTGCTTCGAGAAGAACCCAGGGAAGGGAATTCGCTTAAATAAGTTCACGAAACAAACCTAAGAAGTGGAAAATCTAGAACTCTCCACACCGATGACAGGTTCTCTTACTCCCAGACACTGGCTGACGCACGCGCCTCTGCGGCCACGCACCGCAAGGACACGTCACCCGTCAGTTTCTGTGGCCGCTGCTTCTGACATTCACTCACGACCACTCGGGGCCCTTCTGTGTCTGCACCTGCCGGCGCGGGGTGTGGTGTGCGAGCCTGGCACCTGCCGGGTCGTACCGGCAGCAGGTGGGTCAGGCCCCTCATGACGTCACCCAGACGTCACCCGTCATTCTGCTGCCGTCTATACCAGCAACTCCAGACCCCACAGTGTTCTGACTGGTGAGTTTCTTTTTTGCTGTCACGAAACACGCTGGGACGGACAGGAAGCTCAGGGTAATAAACCCACCTCCTGTGTCCTCCATCAGGAAACCACCCCGGGCACCCAGCGCCCGAGGACACGAGTCCCTGTGGACGGGTCTTGGCTACGAGAGCCCGACGCCCCTGGAGATACAAGGACGTCCCCCTGGAGGGGTCCTGGCAGAAGCGAGACGCAGTCAGCAGCACAAGAGAGGCCCCAAGGGCCGATGGAGCCCTACGCCCGTGGCAGGTCCACGGGGCCCTGGGGAAGGGACAGCTGCGGGTACTCTCGCAGGTGTGGCAGCGGAGGCCGTGGCGGGGCTGTGACCGGAAGCTGCCGAGGCCTCATCCGGGCTCCCAGCCTCCCCTGAGCTGGAGTCTGTCAAGATCACCCAGGCGCTGTGAGCCCTGCACGCCCCTTCCTTCGCTCCGCTCTGTCCTAAGGGGCAAAGCCCTCTGCACAGGGCCAGACGCACAACAAAGGCGTATCAAACACCAGGTCCCCTAACTCCTTCCCTGCTGTGGTCCCCAGCCGCTCAGAATTTAAATACTCTTAACTTTAACGTTTCCTGGCTGCCTGGGCAGTAGAAGCTGCTGAAGACGAGGGGGCTGCCTCCCATTAACACGTCGGGACCGATCGGGGAGGAAGGGCCACCGCTCACGACCCACGGACACAGGATTCATGCACGAATCCCGAAGCGTTCTGGAATGGCGGGATTGACCAGAAAAGGCACACGAAACATCTTCCAATTCTCATTCCAGGTACATCGCCGCGATCCTGGGAAAACACACTTACCAGTTTGTTTGGGTACCGCAGAACCACAGGCTGGACAGGAACCCCCGGGATAAACGCACCTGCGGAGGAAAGGGTGGCGTCTTACTTCCTGAGCCGTGGGCCCCGTGCTGGCCCCTCTCACGCTGGACTTGGATCCGCTCGAGCTTTCTGGCTTGCCTTCCTGGTCGGTAGTCATTAAGGCGCCTGGAAGCCTCCTCCCCGTGGCTGCCGGCTGTGAAACCCCAGGCTCCAGCCCCGTCCCCAGGAGGCGGACCCAGGAGCGTCTCCAGGCTGGGGTGCGCTTTTGTGGGAAATCTGGGAGGTGCTGGTGGGAGCAAGGGTCTCCCCTGCTTTCTCGAGGAGATTCTTTGTGGAATTAAGAAAACTACAGGGGCGCCTGGGCGGCTCAGTCAGTGGCGTGTCCGACTTCAGCTCAGGTTAGGATCTCATGGCTCGTGAGCTGTCAGCACAGAGCCTGGAACCTGCTTTGGACTCTGCGTCTCCCTCTCTCTCTGCCCCTCCCCAACTTGCATGCGCTCCTCTCTCTCTCTCACAAAAATAAACAAAACATCAAAAAACAACTCCGAGAGAAGAGAGAAGAGAGAGAAGAGAGAAGAGAGCCGCGCGTACCAGGCTTGAAGGAGATCAGGCAGGTCCTGTTGGTGCATGTCCCTTCGGGGAAAATCATTATCTTGGAACGAAAAGAAAAAAAAGGTCAACCTTAAAGAGACCCAATTTAGAATACGCCCTGTTTTCTCTGCTGCTGACACACTCCAGATGTTTCATCCAGCCATCGCAACAGGTGAGATGCAAGATGGAGGTGTACACGGATTTCCTCTCCAGGCACACGTTCTACTAAATCTGGAAGCATCACAAACCTGCACACAGGACACTTCCTTCGAGAGTGGAAGGGGGTGTGCACACAAGCGGGTGATCACACAAGGAGTGTGCTCACGAGGGGGCGATCACAGCTGCCGTGAGGCCCAGGTGCTGCTGCACGAGACTCCCGCCAGCAGGGAGCGGGTGCCCACAGGGACACGGCAGGACAAAGGCACACAGATGAGGACCCTGGGTGGAAGGGGTCGGGGCTGGGCCAGACCAGCAACACCCACAGACTCGGGTTAAACGCCTCCCCCCTGGAGCTTCAATCACTCGGATTCACACTGACCCCAGTGACGGGATATAAACTAAACTCCCCCGAAGGTTGGAAAATGCAGCCCACGCGGTTGCTTTCAATGGTGGGGCAGCAGCCAGGACACCCTGGAGGTCACGGCCCCCAAGGGGCTGTCCACGGGCACCGGTGCCTGGGAGCCAGGCCTTCCGGAGTTTTCGGAGCATCAGAACCCAGAGTCCCATGGATCCCCGCCCCTCGATGTCGGCTGGAAGACACACGGGGTGAGTCAAACCCCCGACGGCGGACACGGGCTGAGGCCGCCCGCCCTGCAGCCGGCTACGGACGCTCAGAGGGAGCTGGGTCCAGGCGCTTCAGAAGCCCGCGGATACGCCTTGCAGACCGACGTGCCGCTCAGACGGGGCACTGTGCTGACGTGAGTGCAGCCCAGCCGGCTTCTGTCCGCTTAGAGCTCGCGGGGGCACACGCTTCCTACAGACGCTTTGGGAACTCAAAATACGCCTGGCAGTGGCTTCCTCGTGTCTTTTAATTTGAAAGTTTCAGGACCTAAAGTACTCGAAGCTTAGCACAATATTGAACTCACACACTCATCAAAAATAAAACGACGCAGAACAAACCCAGCCCCCAGGGAAGTCCCCACCGCCTGGCCCCACCTCGAAGCTCGCATCTTTCGGGGTGAATGTGCTCGAGGCGCGAGCAGGGCTGCACTACCTGGGGCCACTTCCCGTTCGCCTGGGCCCGCCTCCGGATCTCCTCCACGGTCTTCCTGCGCGAGTCCTGGTCCGACCGGGACACGAACACCGGCCGTATGTACTTGATCAGAGCTGGAAGGGAGGGAGAGGCATTTGTGTGGGGATGTGCCACTTCTGTCCCAGGACTGGGGGACACGGGTGGCAGTGTCCCCGAGGGGTGGGCCATAGGCCAGCGCCTGATCCTGAGGGAGCCCCCTCACAGGACAGCCTGCAGCCCTGCACCCACAAGGTCGGCGGTGACACCAGTGTCCACAGGCCTGTCCATCAGGACGAAGGTGACGAGGCTGCCCCCACCCCTGCCAACACAGGAGGGGAGTTGGGGGGGAGGCTCCAGGCTCAGAAGGGCCCTAGGCACATGGCTTAAACCCCATCAGCCCCTATTAGGGGCAGACCGTGTCCCTCAAAAACACAGGCTGCTGTCCTAACCCCAGGGACCTATGACGGTGACTTTCTTTGGAAACAGGGCGTCTGCAGGCGCGCTCCAACAAGATGAGGTGGTACGAGAAGGGTGGGCCCAGCCAGGGCCCAGCGTCCTCGCAAGACGGGGAGGAGACGGGCGTGCACGCAGGGAGAAGGCCAAGGGACAGCAAGCACTGTGGGGAACCGCCAGGGGCTGCGTGGACCCCCGCACCCCACCCAGGACCTGTCTTGCCCACACCTGCACTCTGCACTTCCGGCCCCCGACAGCGAGAGCTCGACACCTGCTGTCTTTAGCCACCCAGCTCGGGGCCCTGTCACGGGCGCTCCGGGACACTCGGGCAGCCGCAAGCCCAGCCATGCGCCACAGGCCACACGTGCCACACGGCCCCATTTGGGGGGGAAGTCCGTGCTCCCCCCACCGAAGAGGGTGCCTGTTGTCTGGAAAGAGGGTCCAAACGTGGGAAGATACTCTTAGAAGAGAACCCTGTGTCCACACCTGGACCCCCAGAACCTGTGAATGAGCCCTCATCTGGGAAAACGGTCTTTGCAGATGTAACTAGCTACGGATCTGAGGATGAGGTCACCCTAGACCATCCAAGGACAAGCGTCCTCGTAACAGACACACACACGGAGGCGGCCTGTGACGAGGCACGCAGGGCCACCAGGAGCTGGAAGAGGCAGGAAGGCTCTTTCCTGACGGGCTTTGGGAGGAGGGCAGCCCTTGCACACCCCGGCGTGGACTTCCGCCTCCAGATGGGCGTACGGACTTCCACTCTTGTGAGCCACCAGTTCGGTAATTTGTCACGAGGCCTAGGGACACTTGCACAGCTTCTGGTTTAGGACCCAGTGCCCTGGGACACACCTACAGAGCTGTCCCCAGGCACTGGAGCTCCTGTGTGACACAGAAGCTGACGACACACTCCAACACATCACGACACCTGAGGGCACTTGTGTGGACGAAAAGTAAAAAATTACAACAATAAATGCTGCAGAGGAACCACAAGAAAGGAAAAAGAACAGACCCAAGTTCAAGTGCCTAGTTCACCTGGTGTGACCTGCACTGACCAGCAGGATGGGGCCTCGCTGACTCCCAGTGGGGGGGGGGGGCTCACTTTACTCCTAGTGGGGGAGGGGACTCAGACTCCCAGTGGAGGGGGAGGGATTCACTCACTCACTGGGGGAGGACTCACTCACTCCCAGTGGGGGGAGGACTCACTCGCTCCCAGTGGGGGGGACTCACTCCCAGTGGGGGGAGGACTCACTCACTCACTGGGGGAGGACTCATTCCCAGTGGGGGGGGACTCATTCCCAGTGGGGGGAGAGGGACTCACTCACTCACTGGGGGAGGACTCACTCACTCCCAGTGGGGGGGGACTCATTCCCAGTGGGGGGGAGGGACTCACTCACTTATTGGGGGAGGACTCATTCCCAGTGGGGGGAGAGGGACTCACTCACTTATTGGGGGCGGACTCACTCACTCCCAGTGGGGGGAGGACTCACTTGCTCCCAATGGGGGGGACTCATTTGCTCCCAGTGGGGGGGACTCACTCCCAGTAGGGGGAGGACTCATTTGCTCCCAGTGGGGGGGACTCACTCCCAGTGGGGGGAGGACTCACTCACTCACTGGGGGGGACTTGGTCGCTCCCAGTGGGGGGGACTCACTCACTCCCAGAGGGGGGGACTCACTCACTCCCAGTGGCGGGAGGACTCACTCACTCACGGGGGGGACTCACTCCCTCCCAGTGTGGGGGGGACTCACTCACTCCCAGTGTGGGGGGAGGACTCACTCACTCACTGGGGGGGACTCACTCACTCCCAGTGGGGGGAACTCACTTACTCCCAGTGGGGGGGACACACTCACTCCCAGTGGGGGGAAGGACTCACTCACTCCCAGTGTGGGGGGAGGACTCACTCACTCCCAGTCGGGGGGGAGCTCACTCACTTCCCCATATTGGGATGTTTCTGCTCTCTGCCTTCATCACGATGGAGGACATCGTCATGGTGACGGCGATGGCGTCGAAGTAGGAGGAATGGGGTGCCAGGGTGAGGATGGTGGCCTCTGAGGGCGGGGCCTGCCGCCCCTTCACCACCACCCAGTGGAAGCCGCCGGCAAACCACATGGTGCGCATGAGGGCTTTCAGCAGGGAGTCCACGACCCTGCGAAAGAAGGAGCTGGGTTAAACCAGGCAGTGGGGACCAAACCCTGATGTTTCTGCTGGACACACACCCACCACCGCTCAGGGCAACAGGCCGAAGAGCACTAAATAGCAACGGGGTGGGGGGTGGACGCGCGCCCCCTGATGAGTCTCTGAAGGTCTCGGGGGAATCCTGTCCACAGGACGCTGCCCACTGGGGAGAGCCGGCCTCACAGTAGAGCCCTGCTCACAGCCTGGCACCTCCCGGCCGAGGCTCAGGCAGCGGTGACAGCCGAGGTGCCCAGAGCGCTTCCTGGGAACGGCGAACCGGGATACACACAGGGGCCTCTTCACCGCATGCCCCGTTCACGGCCGGGGTGGGGGCCTAGAACCTGAGACGCGGGCAGAACCAGCCGCGGGATGGAGAAGAGACCGACCCGGGGAGACGCGCCCGGAGAGAGGCTAGCAGTCCGCGCGTTCCTCGAGCTATTATGGAACCCAGAACGGGCGCTGCGGAAAGGGACAGAGAAGAAGAAGGCACTCTGGCAAATCCGGCCTCTCGCTGCAGAAAGAGCCAGGGGGCCGGGAAGCTGGGAAGTGAGAAGGATTCTCCCGGGAACACGCAGCGAAGAAGGGACAGCCCTTTGGACAGGAAGAATTTAACGCAAAACAACAGACTCCTACAACTTCGAGAAGTTTTCAAATTCCTAAGGATGGAGAGACGCCAAAACTTCCCGAGAAGCGTAGACAGCCTACCAGCGCACACGGCACACTCGTGTCTTCGCGGCCCCGGGACGAAAGGCCTGGAACTGGCCGTCTGCATCCCGACCAGCTATGCGCCAGCACCTAGGGGGAACGAGGCCTTCCGGACACGAAATGCACCCGTTTCTCCTGTACGTCCTCTATCTGGGAAAAAGTCCCGGTACTCCGGAAAATCTTGGAGAAAAACACCCTTCAAACCAGGCCGAGGAGACAGATGACACCCCGAAGGCCACAGAAAGTCACTGCGTCCAGCAGAAGAACGTGCGGCGGGCGGCTGGGGGCTCTGGGTCCCAGGGAGGAGAGCAGCGTCGCAGTGTGGCCACGAGGGCGCAGAGTTTCAGGCTCGCTCGGGCCTCAGCATCCTCTCAGGCACAGGTGTCCAGGAAGAGATGGACCAGCACTGTGGCCAGGAACCGAGCTGCCCGATTCCACCCCCACGACCTCCTGCTGCTCCTCGGCCCGCGGCACGTGGCTACAGTGGCCAAAGTGGACTACGACCCCCTTTCTAACCATGTGAGTCGGTCAAGGAGCACCCGCCCAAGGACCACTGCCACCGCTGGCCCTGGGGCCGGGTTTTGCATGACAGTGAGCTGGTTGTTTACACATCTCTGCTTGGCAGGTAAGCGTGAAAACGTGAACACACATCCTGTGTCGTCCCCCTTCCCGGGAGGCCCGGGCTCTCACTTTAGGATGTCCGGACGGCACCAACCTCTATTCAGCGAAAACCTTCCCTGACGGAACACCAGTCTCCTCGGACTCACACGCTCTGCACGGCAGGGAAGCACACCCCTCCCAGCCGGCCCCGCGAAGGCTCTTCAGCACAGCCCTGGGCGCGCCCAACCCGCTTCCTCCTGACTCCCGAGCCCCCGGGTCAGGCGCTCTGTCGCCATGTTCTCCCTTCAGGAGCCTGGTGTTCCCTCTCGAGCACAGACCCAGCCCAGGGCTGTGCACGGAGTTCCCGACAAATCCTGCTACGTGGAACCCTCGAGGGCTGTGTATGGCTCACATATGCACACATGCAAGTACACACACTCATGCACATACCCACACACACACATATCCACGTGCATATACATACACACATACAGATATACACTCATGCACACACCCACACATGCATACATACATGCACAAACTTGCACACATGCACACACATCTATACACACGCACATGCTCGCACACATATACACAAGCACACACCCACCATGCACATACACACATGCACACTTACACACTTGCGTATACATCCAGCGCATTGCACGCACACACGTGCATATACACACAGGTTCATGCATGTACACTCATGCACACACCCACATGTGCACACAGTCATGCACACACCCACACATGCACACACCCACAGTGCACTTGCATACACACTCATGTACACACCCACACGTACATGTACATACACATACTTGCTCACACACATGCACGTATGCACACAATGCATGAACATACACGCATACACGTTCACAAGTATATACGCATGCACGTACTTGCATGCACACATATACACACACCCACACATGCTCATACACATGTACACACATATACACGGTTGCAGGTACACATGCATACACACTCACGCACACACACCAATGCATATAGACATGGGCACACATGTATGTACGTGCACGGACGCACACATGCAGACACACAGGCATATACACGTCACACACACATACACGTGAACACACTCGTGCATGTGTGCAGTGATGTGCGGTCTCCACAGGCACAGACGCCTCTACTCTGGCTGCCGAGGGCCCCATCTCAGATGCGCTCCAGGCGCGCAAGGCGCCTGGACAGCGGTGGCGCTGGAGCACCCGCCGTGGCCCGTGTGTCATGAAGAGCCGAGCGGAGCCGTGTGGTGGGCACGGGGAAGGGAGAGCAGCCGGAGTCCCGCACTTTGAAAAGACGCAATCTGCACTGTGTGTGTGAACGGGGGAGGAGGGGAGCCCAGGCCGAGAACCGAGCCGAAGAAATTAGGAATTAAGACAAAAAGTGCCGGGAAGTAGTGTTAACCTAGCAGGACTAAAACCTCAAATTTTTAGTCAAATCACTAGTAATTTGTCAAAAACTACAAAAAACTCTGCTTTCTAGCTATGGATTCTCAACCTAGCAAAACTGAAATTCTGATTTCTATTTGGTCTAGACTTCTCTGTTTACATATTTGGTACCGAATTCATATTTTACGATTAAGACATTAAATACCCTCAAGGTTAAAGCACGCTCACCAAAGAGACTTGAGAAACCCCGAAAGTCAGAACGAGGACCCCCAAAGCCAGTGAGGACCCCAGTGCACCCAGGTGACCACAGCTGACAGGACTGCCACGCAGCCGTCCCTCCCTCGGGACCTGCTTCCGGGCGTCCCCAGGCCAGGCGCTGCGCTGCGGACAGGATGGGAACGGGTCGCGGCCCGCCTTCGGGTCCTCCAGGGAGGAAGGCAGACTGTGGCCCCTCTGGAACTGACGACAGTCCGAGAATGTGAAATACCGTAGGGGCGCCCCAGCACCTGGGCTGTCCCCAAGCGTGGGCACGCCATACTCGTCCTGGCTCAGCAGATGCTCGACTCGAAACTGGCCGTCCTTGCCCTGCGTGTCACTGCCGTGTGTGATCGTGACAGGTCGCGTCGGGACGACCAGCCCCGAGGACCACTAGTTCCCGCCCACCTGCCGCGGGAATCGCGTTCCTGCAGACACGTTCTCAGGCAGGAGGTCCGGGCCAGTACCCAAAACCCGTTACGGGCCAGGAGCAAATACTTCGGGCTCTGTGGGCCTTACGGCGTCGGCCAAGGCGACGCTGCCCTTCTGGGCGGTATCCGGATGAAGGGGAGGGACTGGGTGCAGCGGGCTTCGGCTGACCCCTGCGCTAGCCTGGTAGTAACTGTCCCTGAACAGACTGCTCCAGAACCCCGTGAGGTTGATGGGAGCCTCGAGGTGTGGAGAAAGGGCAACCCTCTGGGTTTAGGACAGAAACGACAAATTCTAAGACACGGGAAATACTTATCCAAGTCCTCCTGACAGGCCACTGCCTTCCTGCACTGATGCATAAGCTTTAGGGGTAAACCAGCAGACGCGGTGATTCACTTTGACCTTCTGAGGTCCACACGGGTCTCTGACTGAGATGTATTCACGCGCGTCCATCTACAGATGGCCCTGCTTGGTCGGTATTTGAGGAGTAAACGCAAGGGAACTTCCAGCTCTAGGAAGCAGGGAGGCACACCGGCCCCTGCAGAGACCAGGCCAGCGAGCAGGACGGACCCTGGCCGACACGCAGCCTTGTGGGGCTGGGGCCATGGAAACACGTGGGGAATCTCTGTGCTGAGGACACACTAACGTCCACCCTTGGTTTGCAGGACCCCGGAAGCCCTCTCAGGGCAGGGGCGTGGTGGGGGCACGGCAGGGGCGGAGAGGAAGGGGGCACGTGGCCGGCGGCGTCCCGGCCGGGAGAGGGCGGCCTGGAGTGCTCCGGGCCCAGGCGGGGGAAGACGGGCAGGAGAGGCCGGGGGCGCGAGGAAGAGGCTCCGCGACCCCCACACGCCAGGGCCCTGCAGACGAGCGACTTACTTCCGCCACGAGGCCGGGGACGGTGCGGGCTCCCTGTCCGAGGACCCCAGCGTGGCGAAGAACGTGAAGGGCCAGGCCAGCAGCATGGCGACCAGGACGAGCAGCAGCCGAATGGGGAAGAGTGTCAGCGTCATGAAGGCGACCTGCGAAGACAGAGGCGAGGCCGTTCGCGACGGGCCGGACTCCGCGCGGGACGCCAGCCCCGAGCCGGCGTGGAGACGCCGCGCCTGCCCTCGCACGGTGCTGGCGGGCGGCCAGGACGTCTGCTAAGGCTCCCAGACTGCACCGTCGTCCCCCGGTCTCGGCGCCCGCCGTCCCGCACCCGAGCCCTCCGGGGCCGTCCCGCACCCCCCCATCTTCCCAGCCTGGGTCCCAGCACAACACGGGGACGCCTCTGCAGCGCCGAGACTCCCCGTGGCGAGGCGGATGCGGGGGCGCAGGGCGCACCCGGGACTCCTGTGACTCTCCAGCCCCAGGACACCACGGGCGGGAGCCCAGCAGAGAACGGGGCGCAGCCAGCCAGCTCGCCTCCCAACGGCAGCACCGGAAGGGCGTCTGGTCGGGGTGACACCATGGGAGGGGCTCCGTGGGGATGGACGCGTGGGGTTCACCAGAGGGGCCAGGTCAGGGACAGGCGGCCGCTCCTAAAACCCAGCACAGAACCAGGCTGTGGTCCCCACCTGGGGGCGCTGAACGTCACGATCTCAGAGCAGGGACAGGCATCTCCGCGATCGAGTCAGAACGAGGCAGGGGAGGGATAAGAAACCTTAAACTTACAAAGGTTTTATGGTCAACGGATGGAATTTACTATTATTTGCAACAACACACACTTCAAATACGCAGGTTTTGGCGCAGAGAGGGCAGAGAAGACAGGCCAAGAGAAAGTGCCCAGCGATGTCTCCTGGCACCTGGCTGCCCCGCGGCAGGGCCCTCAGCCGCCCCCTGCTCGTCCCCGCGACCCAAACCGAAGGGCCCCACGGCGGCTCTGCAGGGGCTCCCGGTCCCACTGCCAGGAGCAGCCCGGCCCGGCAGGCACGCAACACAAGCCGCGTGTAAGTTTAAACTGTCTCGTGGCCACCCGAGGTGGTGAAGTTAGCATAGTATCAACGCCACATCTGCTGTCCCCTGGTTGATGTTGGTGACGATGTATCCTATCGAGTGGGGCCTTGCTCTGGGTTCCAGCGAATGGGCTTTGCTGTCGAGAAAACACCTTCCTGCCCCCGGACTTCTGGGAGTTGGGCTTGGCTCTGTCACAAATGGGCGAACGTGACCCGCCGTCCTTCCTGCATCTGATGCTGTGCTCACTCAGCCCGAGTCCGCCGTGGGCAGCGTCCGCAGCTTTCTACCTGTGGCCACAGAGCTGGGGTTTCTTTATTCTGAGGGATAGAGAGCACGAGCAGGGGAGGGGCAGGGAGGGAGGAGAGAAGCCCCAGCCAGCTCCGCGCTGTCAGCGCAGAGCCCGGCGTGGGGCTCGACCCCACAAACCGCGAGATCGTGACCCAAGTCGAAGTCAAGAGTCGGGGTTTAAGAAGCTGCCGAGTCTGTTTGCTAGTGCGTATCTGGGTCGAGTCCTGGCCAAGCCCGACCCACGACTTCCCTCTGGGCAGGTCCCGTGGTCCCCTCTGCGCACCAGCGAGCTGCCTCTTCGGGGAGTTTCCTCAGAGACACACACACAAACCCTGTTTTAATTTGTTTTTATCGTTTATCTAGGTGTCCCACTTCTTCCTGCGTTCCTGCGGTGCTTCTGTCACTGAGAAAGTCCTGTCCGAAGCCCCCCGAGGAGGTCTTCTCCCCTGGTAAGTCCCCCGTCGAGCACGTGTCTTCGAGAGAACCGAGCGAAGTCGCCCGGGGTGTTCTCCCGTGTGTCTCGCCGCCCCGCCCTGTCGTGTGATCGGGGCTGTTTGCACCTTCTGAAACGTCTCAGCTCACGCAGAGCGAGAGTTTTCTACTCTCTAATCTGTTCACTGAACTGGTTTTGGATGGTTCACTGTCCCGTCGGTCATATGAATTTTAGCTCCAACAGGCACCCCCGTCTCACTCTGACTGTAACGTCCCTCTTAACTTCCTGAGGTGAAAGCGTGGAGTGGTGTTCTCAGAAGGGCCCGGTTTCCCACTGCCCACCCCGGGAACACACGGTAAGTCACGGCCGGCTGACAGCGGGTGCCAACGACGGTCTCTGCACCTGCCACCGGTGTGGGCCGAGGGGTCGTGAACAGAACCACCAGGAAGTCGTCACACTCCAAGGGGGCAGCCGCAAAGCTGTCTGCTCACCAGCGGGCTGACCCCTGCTCTGGTTCGACGAAGACCGGAACCACCCGGGGTTCCCGGAGGGCACGGGACTGCCAGCCCCCTGGTCCCCCCGGACCGTATGGGTGGCCCGAGCCTGCCCAGTGCCCCGAGTCAGGGCGCACAGTGCTGCTCCTCATGCTAACAACACAGGTTTCCGTAGGCTGTCCAGCAGACATGGGGGTTCACCTGGCCGTTGCGCTCGAGACAGCACATGAGTGACCACAAGTGACCGTGATGGCAACTCCCGCGCCTGCCTTTACGCACATCCAGAGAACACCATCTGTTTCCACGGCGAGCGGGAGGGGACGTGTGAGCACCCAGCGCAGGCCACGACCTCCGCTCGCTGAAGGGTCTCCTGTGCAGTGTGGTGAGCGAGAGTCACAGGCCGGCAGTGAACCGCCTGGCTGGGCCTGAAGGATGGGGAGAAAGTGGTTCCCGGTAAACTCGGGTTACTGAGGGTTATAGAAGCAGCTTGGGGACGGCAAGCACCTTTGGGAACCCACGGGGTGCAGGAGGGCCCTGGCTGTCTGGGCTAAGGCCCCGTGTGTTTCCCGTGTTGCCCCCTGGGACCCCAGGACCCTGCCTTCACCTTGCCCAACCACTGGGCCCACGTGCCGTCCACCGGGCGCAGCCCTGTCCCAGAGGACGAGGCAATCATTCCCCAGACGGGCAGGACTCAGAAGGCTTCCTGCAGCCCCTTCCAGAACCTTCTGTGGGCTCTGGCCACTTCTCCTGAATTCCAGGCTACTGACTGGTTGGACCCTCCTGTCCCCTTGCGCCTTTCGGCCCATCTGTGTTCACAGGCTCTGTGGCCTGTGTCCCTCCCAGGCCCGGCCCCCTCCTGGTGCCCTCGCTGTCCGCCACGCCCTGTGCCCAGCCTGTCCGAGCAGACTCAGTGTTTCCAGCCACAGGATGACGGGCGGGGCAGCCGTGCCGGTCCCACGGACGTGTGCTGGGGCCAAGGAGGGACGTGCTCACAAGTCCTGGCTGGACTGGGAGACACACGGGCCACAAGCAGGCGCAAGGGGCCGGCCGTGCTGTTTCCAGGCAGTTCTGGTTCGATGCTCGGAACGAGCTGTAATTAGCAACCAGGCAGGACACGGGGTTTCCTTCCTAGAGGCAGCAGGGGGCACCTTGGCCGGCCTGGGTCCCCGTATCCGTTCCCCACGGGGAGTGTGCAGGGAGGCAGAGGGGCACCCTGGGGAGAAGGTGGGTCTCCACTACCCACGACCTGAGTAAGACCCCGCTCTGTTTGGGACTCAGACAACCTGGCTGGGGGCGCCCACTCCCACCGGAGCCCCTCTCAGGGCGGCCCTGGGCTGGAGATGGGGTCGCGGGGACCCCGTGGAGAGAATGCTGGCCTGGCCCGGCTGACAGTGCTGGGTGGGGGCAGGCCAGCAGGGGCGTAAGGGCGAACGCTGCAGACCGAGCAGGCAAAGGCTGGTGATACGGGACACGTGTCCCCTCCGAGACGCTCCGAGGGCTGCAGGCTGTCCCCATCAGGAGCCCCGGTCATCCTCAAAAGCACCAGGTCCAGAAAAGTATGTGGCCGCCCCTCCTGTGAGCTGAGGATTCATAACCCAGTCCCCAGGGGGCCTATGGTGACAGTCCCTGGTGGAGTTGGTTTACGCTCCTTGGAAGCCGGCTTCGATACACGGTCCCATCGGAAAGGGGTTCACCAGGGACAGACGCTGAGCTACGGGCTCACAGTTCATCTGTGTCACGGAGCAGCTGCTCCTGGAGTTGATGCCCGCGCCCACGGGAGCGCCTGCGGGTCACGTCTGGGCTTTGCTTGCGGATTGCTGGGGCCGGGGGGAGAGCGGGTGTCGGCGAGACCACGGGGGCCAGAAGCCAGAAGTCGGTGACTGCTGAGGTGGGTGGGGGTGGGTGCGGGGCTCACTGCGTTTTCTCGGCTTCGGTGTTAGGGGCTGAACCGCGGGCCCCCCATTCATGTTGACGTCCCAACTCCCAGCCCACCTCCCGCATGCCTGTACTGAAAACAGGGCCTTGAAAAGGTTATTACGGTATGACCAGGTCACCGAGCGGACCCTAATTCCATGGGACAGGTGTTCTCATACGAAGAGGAGACTAGGTTATAGACGCGCACAGAGGGACGCCGGTGCGAGGACTCACGGAAGACGTGGCACTTACCCACCAAGGAGAGAGGCGTCAGGAGGGCCTGCTCTGCCCACACAGGTCTTGGACACCCAGCCCCAGGACCAGGACAGATGAGCACCTGCTCTGAGAGCTGCCCGCCCGTGGGGTCCGCGCCCGAGCAGAAGCGCTGGGGTCGGCCTCGAACCATCCGTAAGAAGATGTTTCTAATGTGAAACATGCCCTGGTTCCCAGGGAGCTCGCCTGATCCACGGTCGGGAGCTGTGCTCACAACGCCCCCGCTCAGGCTCACCTGGCAGTCACGCCCTCCTCTCTGCTGAGGCCACGAAGGCCACCAAGGCCACCGACATCATCTTCATGTAAGTGGGTCCAAGTGCCTTGTTTCACAGTCAACACGGAACCGCCAACGTGGTGCATGAGAAACAGAGACCTCGGGCGCATATGAGGGTCCCCAGTGTCTCCACCTGCGCCGTCCCTGTGCCAGGGACACTGCGGTGACACGTGTCCTCGCAGGAAGTGACAGGCCGGCCACGCACCAAGACGCTGCACGCCCCCGGAGTGCACGCGGAGGGACCCGAGGCCGCTGTGCGAGGTGCTATCACCGCGTGAGCAGCCAGGGGGCGCCCGGGAGGAGCACAAGGCAGGTCGGCGACCGCTGGGAAGGGCGAGGCCGGGGGCGTCTCAGCGCAGGGCGAGCCTCTGCCGCGCGGCAGATGGCGGCCGGGCTCCGGGGAGAGGGGGCTCCAGGGCCAGCGCACTTTAACTGCGGAAGGGATGATCGCCGCCCCCCAAAGGACACGAGAACACGTCCACGAACGCACTAGAGAGAAACGCACCCTCCACGTGATTCGAGAAAACGGGAGACACACGGAGAGTCGGGCCCCGCCGGCAGCACACGGTGGCACGCGGCCCTACCCCACTGGCGGCTCAGAAGGTCTCGGAGAACGATGCTCGCACACGGCGAGCGCTCTGTTGGCCACAGGCAGCGCACGCCCCTCCCGGAGGCCCGTGGACACACGGACGAACGAGGAAACGAACGTGGATGGCCACAGGCAGCAGCACCTATTTGTTATGTGGCCAGAGGTCTGCGCCGTGGCCATGAGGCTGAACGCGGGGCCCCGAGGCCCACCGGCTATGGCCGAGGCCAGGGGCTCCTGGGGTTCTGGGAACAACCGTCCTCTCCCACAGAGCTGGGCGACAGCGCGCCCCGGGTGACAGCTCAGGGGAGCTGTGTGTGTGCAGCTGCGGGCCAGCTCCCGGGGTTGTTGCTGGTGGCAGTAGAGCCGGAAGGTGCCGCCAGGGACAGGGAGCCGAAGGTCATCTGTGTGACAGGTGCTGGTGGCCAGTCAGAGGGAGGGGCTTCGAGGACAGGCCCCGAGGTGACTGTCTCCCAGAGGGAGGAGACAGGACTGTGACCTTCATTCAGACAGATCACAGCGTTTGGGTGCCACGTTCTTCCAGGACGACAGAGCCCAGTGAGTGCACGGAAGGGGGACGGTCGCTAAGGAGTGGGGCCCGGGGGGATGGCGGAGCCTGGATTCACGGGGTGCTACAAACACAGTTATCACGGGGAGCCTGGGGGGAGCACGGGCACCCTGAGTTGGCGTCGACAGTGCTCAGCTCCGAAGGGTAAAGGAGATGGCTCTGTGAGCTGCAGCCTGCCCACGCCCACCAGGACAGGCTCCCAGGGACGTCCCAGACTCGTGCTCCCAGCCCAGAGACCCAGCTCACCGGCTGAAGGGACGGACGCCTTAGGACAGAAGTCCCCGAGGGCTGCAGTTCTAGGAACAACACAAGACAGAGCCAGCTACCCCCCATCAGGTGGGAGGGCCGGGCGGCTCAGGGCTCAGCGGGGGCTCATCTTCCGAAACAAGCCTGCATAGGGCTCAGGGGCCGAGGGCACCCTGGTGTCCTCACACGGCACCCTGGGAGGCCGGCTGGGGCCGCTCCAGGCTCTTCCCACGAGGAGGTGAGGGAGGAGACGTGCGGACTCTGCAGAAAGACGGCCAGGGCAACGGGAGATAAACGCGGCGCAGAACCCGACCTGGGAAACTCTCTCTTTTTGTCACTTATTTAAAAAAACTAAAGCAAGTTGTTTTTGAAAATCCTGATTTAGAACAGACAGAATATTCTGACACTGGGAAGCCAGGGCCTGATGGCCCCACCCCGAAGCCTGGTTGGGGCGGGAAGCGGTCGGCAGAGCCACACGGCGTGGATTCGTGTCTCCTGGGGCAGGGACCACGTCCACCGTCACTGGGCATCGGTCCGTGTGCACCGAGTACCTGGCCTCCTTCTGCGTGACTCTGTCATTCCATTCCCTCCCGTGTCAGATTCCCATTGGCCTGCCTGTCCTTTTCTGGCTCGCGTGTGCAGCCGGCAGTCTTCTCACCCCGGGGGCCCCCACCGTCCCTCACTATGAAGCCGTCTGTCCAGCCGTGTGACTCTCAGGACACGCTCCTGCCGGTGCCACGCTCACCGCTACGCAGAAGCTATTTCTTCTCAGCTCTCCCACTCAAACCTAAAATTAAATATAGTGTTTCTAAAAGCTGTTTTTTCCCTCAACCCGCAAGCAGCCCCGACTCCCCAGCACCCTGGTCCTGTCTGTCCAGGAGCTTCCGAACCTCATCGCAGCACACTCGCCCAACCTGCAGTTTCTGCAAAAGGAGAGTCGGCAGCTCGCTCTGAGTTTACAAGCCTGCGTGGGGTCCGACAGCGCCGCTGTGTTCCCAGACGGGCACACTTCCCGCGTCTGACACTCGCTGGCGGCGTGGCTGCTCGGGCGGCAACAGACATCTGTGCGGCTCCCTCCGGGATCAGAGCTGCTCGGCCCGCGGCACCCCAGAGCCCGTCCGGGAGCCCCGCCTGCGCCACGGGGTACCTCCTCGCCTGCCCCCAACCAGCGTCTGAGGATCTGGGGCAGGGGTCAGAGCCTCGCAGTGGCTCAGGGCCACGTCTGGTCTGTCGCCAGGCACCGAGGGCTTCGTGGGACCCCATGTGCAGGCCTCCAGCCCCAGGACCCACCCGCAGTCCAGCTGGTGAAGGAGGCAGGTAACCAAGCACAAGGGCAGCGGGCAGGCTCGAGGGCAGCTCAGGGCCCCCGGGCGAATGCAGCAGAGCGGGGGGGGGGGGGGGGGGGGGTGCGGTAGGACTCTGTGACTCCAAGCTGCCTCTCCTGCAGCCCCCAGAGGTGAAATTCCACTATAAACCAAACCGCAGGCCGGAGGCCCTTCCGCAGGTCCCCGGGCACCCTGAGAGCTTAGCGCCCTGGCCCGGCTCTCTTGGCAGGTGCTCAGGACAAGACTGGGTGGGGACGGAAGCAGAAACACAGTAAAGAGTAAGATTTCTGGGCTGGACGTTCCACTCCAGGGACGAGGCTTGGATCCCTACTCGAGACCGCAAGAACTCAGGACAACTGGCCTTTTTCCACAGGTGTCCTCAGAAAGGAAGCCCCCACCTGCAGCATGGGGGGAGTCCTGGGGGGGAGAGTCCCACAGATGGGTAGCCAATCAGGCTCCGGGCAGGGCTGGATGGGGCGGGGGGAGGGGGGCATCCTGGTGAGGGGCTGGGACAGGAGGGCCGCCCTGGGAGGCACTGGCTTTTCCTTGAGCACACCCGTCCCCCAGCCCAAGGGGATGAGGAAGGCAGAGTAAGGGGGGGGGGGTGTGTGTGCTGCGCAGACCACGCAGAGAAGGCCCCCCAGCCTGGTCCACTGAGCAGACGAGGCCCAGAAGCACAGGGTCAGAATACCAGCGGGGCCGGCAGGGACCTGGATGACCGAGTTACTGCGCTCGGCCTCCGCCCACACCGGGGGGACGTGAGCTAACCGGCTTACTAGCAGTCTGTTCATCCACAGGCTGCTAGGAGCCCCAGACTGTTGTCCCAGGACAGACCAGGTCCCTGGCCTGAAAGCTCAGCCTTGAGAAAGTGACGCTCTGTCTACGGACACAGCCAGGGGCTGTGTCACACTGTCTCAGGTCGGGGTGTGCCCAAGCACAGGAGGGGGACCCAAGGGCACTGGGCCACAGTTCGCCTGCACTGCTCACGCCTCAGGAGTCCTTCGGCATGAGCAGAGCAGTCAGCAGGGCAGGGAATGGGGGAGGGGCGCCGACGGTGACCTGCCCGGGGGGGCCGCAGGGTTGCGTGAGGTTGCGTGAGTCTCCATAGAGGAGACTGTGAGAACTGTAAGTAGCCGCCAACCCCTCCCCTCCCTTCCCCAGACACACCTGGCTTCGCGCCCCAGGAAAGCCTTATCTCTAGGGCCCTCTCGGGATCGGAATAAAAGAATCTTGAAATTCAAGAGCTGTAGCATTTCCAGCTGCTTCCAGTAGGTCAGCAAACATCCCAGAGAGCCTGTAGGGCCCGGGGTCACAGCACATCCCAAGTCCCTGGAAGGGGGCCCCTCCTGGAGCAGTGCTGCCATGTCCTGGCTCCAGCGGCAGACGCCCCTGCCTGGGCCCCTCCTCCCCCACTCCCCGTACAGGATGAGCACCCCCGGGACGTATGCGATCAACCTCACCCCCAACTGCTGGGTTCCCCGAGTTTATGGCTCCAGGGCCTCATCTGTGGGAAGTCCCTGGGGAACCTCCAGGCCCTGCCCCCCAAAATGCAGGGAGCCCCTTAACCACACCCTGTCTTTAGCCCCAAGCTGGGTGAGTCCCTCTCCAGCTGCAAGGAGACCCAACGTCACATTCTGTACTTCCCCAGCTGTAGGGAGCTCCCCAGAGTATCCTGGCTCTGCCCTCCCCAGATGTAGGGGGGATCCTGGCTCTGTCCCCCCCAGATATAGAGGGGATCTTGGCTCTGCCCCCCAGATGTAGGGAGGATCCTGGTTCTGCTCCCCCAGATGGAGGAGGGATCCTGGCTCTGCCCCCCAGATGTAGGGGGGATCCTGGCTCTGTCCCCCCCGATGTAGGGAGGATCCTGGCTCCATTCCCCCCAGATGTAGAGGGGATCCTGGCTCTGCCCCCCAGATGTAGGGAGGATCCTGGCTCTGTTCCCCCCCCCCCGATGTAAGGAGGATCCTGGCTCTGCCCCCCAGCTGCAAGGAGCTCCCAGCCCACCAGTTGTAGGGTTGGCGTAGGTCTCATAGCAAGCCTGTGGTGCAGGCTAGAGGCAGGGCTGCAGGGGGGCCGGGGTGCTCGCTCCCCCCAGTACACTGGGGAAGGGGAGGTGTGCAGTGGCCTTGCCCAGGCACTCCTAAGCACAACACACAAGAGGAGCCAGGACGATGGGAGGCCACGGGGTGCTGGCCCTGGGTGCTCTGGGGGTGGGGGGAGGAGGTCTCTGAGCTTGGGAGGTGCTGAGCTCCACGGGCCCATGGGCCCCATGACGACGTGGAGCTCATGAGTCACCTGGCACAGCAGTGACTAAGGACCCGACTCCTTCCTGCTGGTGAGAGAGACGTGGCGCTCCGGGGAGGGGGTTCCGCGGTGCGTCCCGTGCTGGGACCACTCAGGGCCTGACCCCCTCCAGGCCCCCAGCCCTCGGATTCCCGGCTGCCTTGGACACCAGGGTCACTTCTGGGCGTGCCCTCCAGGCCTCAGGGACCCTGTCCGAACCCAGCTCCGTGCCCCCATCCTAGGGGTTTCGACTATTACAATTGTGAAGATGGTTTTAAGAAAGATTTTGTGTGGCAAATAGCTCTTTAGGTAAGATAAATCACTACCCTGGTTCTAGATGGAAATAAGACTTCTGGGAGCATAACGGCTGCGGTGTCCAGGCCCCTGGGACACACCCCTCGCGTGAACACGGACGGTGCCAGCGGCTCTGCCTAGGACAGTCCCTGGCGGCTTCGTGGAGCACGCGCGAGGGGATGGAGGGGACTCTGTACCTGAAAGAGGCGGGCCCCGCTGCCCAGTGTCTGTTTAAGGACAGCATTGAGCAAAGTTGCGCACACGCAGGCTCGCAAGGCTACAGCACGGGGAGAACACCAGGACGTGCCACGCGCCACGATCGCGGCAGGGAGGGCTGCAGGATGACAGGGCTTGGGAACCACGAGCGCTGTGATCACACTTTAGACACACCCTTTCCTCTGGCCTCATTCGCAAAATAATTTACAACCTTGCTGAAGGTGCAGGGAACGCCGCAAATGTGAGCAACACAGGGTCAGGGTGAGGTCGTTCTGACACCTTGCGGCAAACCTGCAAGGGGCGAGCTCTGGAGACGGGGACATTCTGTCCTGGCTGCGAAGGACTGAAGGGGTGAAGGCCCCGGGGGCGGGAAGGTGAAGCAGCAAATGGTCAGCGTCGGCAAGGCTCCGCGTCTCGGGCAGGGCAGGGGTGAGGCTCTGCGAAACATGATTTGTGGGACCCCGCTCAGACTCGCAGGAACAGAACGAGCTCAAGACCCGTCCCCAGACTTTCTCCACCATCTGCGGAGAGTCCCCTGGTGGGTGGGTGCCTGCGGGGGCAGAGGGGCGGGCAAGCACCTGGCTCCTGCAACAGGGCTCTTGAGTGGCCAGTTTCAGGGACAAAACCTTCATTTTCTAAAAAGAGAAATAAGACTGACAGTACTTTGTTCAGTACTAAGATATAAAAAAGAATGTAAAACACAGCTGCGTGCAAGCGTCTATACTTGTGCGTGTGTGTACACACACCAGACCTGTGCACGCGCGCGCACACTAAGACTCTGTTCCGGGACCGAAGAGCACGGAGGATGAGAGCCAAGTCTCCCCATCCTGAGCCCCCTCTCCCCTCCTCGATATAAATCACGACCAAGGGTGATGTGTGCACCCTTCCAGAACATTAGACCTGGATCACAGGAGGCTCTCGGTGCACTAGAAGACAAAGCCAGTTCCCTAGGGCAGGGCTCATGTGCGCTAAGCCTGCCTGGGTGTCTGGGGACTGCAGAGTCTCCTTAGCTGGGACACAAGGACATGGTGCTGGCCTCCACCCACCTGCTGGGGGGGTGGGCAGTGGCAAGGACGCTGCACCTTACGGGGCTCAAATGCACCAACAGAGGCGGTGCTTTCCGGCTCCCAGGGACCTGCTCCAGGGCCTCAGTCTCCCTGGCATCTAGGGAGGGTCCCCGGGCCCTGCTGCGGCCAGCCCTCTGACTGCCCATGCGACACGCGCTGTCCTGGAAGTCGTCCATCCCGGTGTTATGTGTCCCCTCCCCGTTTCTACTGCCACCAGCACCTCGGGAATGCCAGCTTTGGTGAAGTCACCTCCCTGTTCATACTCCTTGGCAGAGTGCGGGGCTCACGGGAGGGGCTGGGCAGGGAGCGGCATCCTGCAGTCTCATGCAAGGAGCACCCAGAAACGAGGGGCGGCGGGAGCGTTGGGGTGGGCGCCCGGGAGCCCGGCAGGTCCGAGAAGCAGCTGGGAACCACCGGACCTGGAAGCATGCGGGCTGGGGGAGTCCCGGCCCCAGGAGGGCCACGCCCGACTGGGGCACCTGTTGCTTGCTTTCTTCTTTTCCAAATCAAAACTCGTGCATTTGGACAGGAACTTGGAGAAAAAGACCACCTGCCTCGGGGAAATTAAAACTGCACTCAGGCCGCCTTGCGGGGGTGCTGGGCTGGAGTCTGTCCCTGCGCTCGGCCTTCAGGGCACTGCTCCCTGGCGGTTTAACTGGGAGGGGGGAGAACCCCGCGGTGTCCTCCCGCGAAGGACTCTGGGAAGGTAATTCCCCCTGGCACGAGTTCCAGGAATTCAGAAGTGAGGGAACATCAGAGCTGAAAGTGGGATGCACTCACACCTGCAGGTTCCCATAGGAAGCGCCCCCAAAAACCCAGGGGACAGAAACCACTTTAGGACTCCCGAAACGGCAGATCGCCACGTGACCATCCAACACCGTGCTATTCAGTCCTTCATATCCTCACGGCTTATTTTCTGTCCAAAGAGATGCTTAAGCTCCTTGCTAAATCTGCCGCTAAATGACAGATGGCCTGGTCACCAGCATGGAGGTGGCAGCCCCCCCCCCCCCAGCGGCACATGCTATCAGGTGAGCGTAGGCACCCTCACCGGTTTACCCTCACTCAGAATTTAAGGGAGTTTCTGAGCAGCCGCTGGGCATCTCGGTCCCTGCGGGATCCGTTTATTTGCCAATTCGGAAGGCAGGCTTCTACGCTCGCACGGGCTAGTGTCCTCTGTGGAAACCTTTACATAATACAGAGCACGAGAAGTAGAAAGCTCTGCTTTGTGCAAAGCGTTTCTGCAGAGCGAAACTTGGAACTGAGTGTTTACAAGCTACACGCTCCAGACCACACGCTGCAGACAGCTGAGCAGTAACCACAGCTTCGTCACCAACTTATAAATACACCATATACACCCCGAGGATTCTGGTGAATATTCTGACACGACCTCTGAAATATGGCAACAAGGTGTACACAAAGTATCCTTCCCTTTCCCGGCGGCTGAAACATTCCACCCACCTGTTCTTCCTTGAATGTCTTCCAGAAGCTGCCGGCCAACATCTAAAACCAGAACCTCTGCCTGGCGCTGAATGACAGCTTCCAGGAGCGGCTCCAACCCCCCAGTTTACGATCCCGTGTCCCCCGCCTGAGGGGCGCTGGGGAGTTCTGGCGCGCTCTGCCATCCGGCCCCGTCGCTTGCTTATTCACTCGACGGCTGGCTGAGTCTCTCCGGTGCCCCTCGCTCGAGCAGTAAGCACACAGTCTGGGAGAGGACAGACCTGGCCCCTGTCCAGCCACAGTGATGGGGGAGGGGCTGCAAACGTGACAGGGATGCAGAGGGGGCCCTCCAGGGAGGAGGGGGCTTCCTCCTGGAGCTGATACTTCACCCAAAACCTGAAGGAGGAGCAGAGAGGCCAGGAGGGCGGAGGCAGAGGCAGGAAGACGCAGGCTTGCACAGCTGGCGCCCAGGGGTCAGGCAGGTGGGGCCGGGGCCTTGGAAGCCATCCGAAAGAGTGGGGGCTCAGTCCTGGGGTCACCCCCGGAGGGTTCAGAGCTGTAGGCCGAAGGCCTGCGGATCACAGGAGCGAAGGGGATCGGGGCAGCTGGGGGACCACTCGGGAGCCCAGAGGAAGCGGCTGTGCTCCTCGCCCCCTCACAGCTGGGTACAGCACTGCAGGTGAGGAGTTCAAGTCCGCAAGCAAAGAAACGCAGCAGAGGACGGTGACAAGGTCCCCACACACGAGGCTCATCAAGTGACCAAGTCCCATCCCGGGGGAGCAGGCGGGTACTGGGGTTTGGCTCCAGATACAGAGACAGGGGACAAGGCCCAGGAGCCGATGGGACAACCCTGCTTTCTCATGTCACCAGAAGGGATGCCAACCTCACCATCTCTCCTCTGTCCTCAACCTCGTGCTCACCCTTTCCTCTCGCACCGCCATAACCAAGCCCACCTAGAGGATGCTTCGAGAAAGAGCAGGCGGCCCAAGACAACTTCAAACTGAGTTCAAGAACTTTTTGCTTTGATATTACTTCAAACGAATAACTTCATGCATTAAAGAAATCTGAATGTTACCCCCAAAAAAGTTTTGTCACAGTGGAAAATACACGCTCTGCCAACTGGACAACTGCAGACGTCCTAAAACTGGGCCTGCTTCTTACGGTGGTAGAGGTGGGAGAGCGACCTCACAGAAGCGCAGACACAACCAACAACCAGAGAGAGACATCGATGCCGAGGCCCAGCACTGCCAGGGAGCGCACCCCGCCAGGCCAGGGAGCGCACCCCAACACTGCCAGGGAGCGCACCCCAACAGGTCAGGGGCACACCCAACCAGGTCAGGGAGCGGACCCTACACGGCCAGGGAGCGGACCCCACCAGGTCAGGGGCGCACCCCACCTGGCAGCCCCGGGGCGCTGTGAAGAAAAAGGACGGGTGCGGGTCCCCACCGCCTCCTGCAGGCGTCCATCCTCGGCCAGGACCAGAGGACGCCACAAATAAACCGTGATGGGAACAAACTGCACACTGTTCCCTCCCTCACTGGAACCGAGGACGCGGAAAGCTGTGTCCGTTACGGGCGAGCCCCCAGGGACTCCCCCTCCACGCTCCGCGCAGCACAACTTGCAAACGCTGAGGCGGAAATCCTGCCGCTCCCCTCAGAGGACCTCGCGCGGCTCGCACCCCGCTGTCTCCCGCACGGGCTCGAACGACCAACGAGGTCCCCACACACGAGGCTCATCAAGTGACCAAGTCCCATCCCGGAGGAGCCGCGCGGTACCTCGTGGGCCCTGCGCGCGGCGGGAACGGATGCCGGACCGGGGACCGCGCGGCGCAGAGCGACGAGGAAGGGCGTGCGGAGATCCGGGAACGGCGGGCAGGGGGCGTGGGGCGTGGGGCGAGGGGATGCGGAGCCCGGTTCGGGGCTGCCCCGGGGGGCGGGGGCGGCGGGAGCCGGCGACAAGGGACCGGGACGGGGCGAGAGCGGCCAGCCGCAGGGCCGCGTGGGGGTCGCAGGCCGCGGGGGCGCGGCGGGGCGGCCGCCGGGCCAAGCCCGCGAGACCCCTCCCCGGCCGCGCGTCCCCGCCACCGGCCGCGGGGCCCGGGCGCGCACCCACCTGGGCCTTCCGCAGGGCGCCGAGGCGCAGCTCGTGCACGAAGGGGTTCCGCCCCGGGGGCGCCAGCCGCCGCGCGTCGCCGGGCCCCGAACCGGAGGCGGGGTCGGCCCCGGGACCGCGCGCCCGCAGCCTCATGACCGCCGCCCTCCGCAGGGAGCGGGGCGCCGGGCGCAGAGCGGGCGCGGAGCGGGGCGCAGAGCGGGCGCGGGGCGCGGGCCGAGGATGCGCGGCGGCCGGGGCGGGCGGGCGCGCGCGCAGGCGCAGGCCGGCGGCGGCGTGACGCGGGGGGCGGGGCGGGCGGGCGGGCGGGGGGCGCCGGCGGGGCGAGGCCTGGGCGGACGGGGGCGGGGTGTCCCGAGGGCCCCGCCTCCGCGAGCCCGGAGGGCGGCCCCGCCCGCGCCCTGCGCGCGACCTCAGCTCCTGGCCCCCCCCCCCACCCGCAGGCGATGGCGGGGCGCCCGGGACCGTCGGTCCTGAGGGGCGTCCAGGCTCTGGCGGCGCGCCTTCTGCAGTGGCCGGACCGCGGGGACCTGGTCCCCGGCCCGGCGAGGCCCGCCACGTCGCCCCCTCGTGCAGCTCGCGAGGGCTCTGCAGGAGCCCCCACCGCCCACCCCCAGCCCAAATCCCGAAGGACACGAGGAGCCGGGCCACACGTGTAGAGGGCAGCGCCGACCCGGTCGAGGCTCCACAGGGAAGGAACCCAGACCCAGCTCCTGCCGCTTTTCCTCCTTGCCTGCCCTCGCTGGGACCTGACCTCCGTGGAAGGCGGCGGTAGGAGAAGGAAGTTCTGGGGGGGATCCCCCGTCTGTGCCCGTCCTGGCCACGAGCTGCATCGGGCAGGCCTGCTCCCACACGCACGGCGTCCCCTGGGATCTCTGCCCCCTCCTCCTGCCGGCAGGAGGGGTGCACAGAGGCATTTGCTGATGGGACCCAGCGGCTCCGCAGGGGGCGTGAATCCAATGATTCTTTCTTGTCGGCTCATCACTCCTGTTCAGGGACTTACTCCCTTGCACGAAGGGGAGGCACTTGGGGGTCCCTCGTTTGTGGCACAGTATTAGCAAGCGCGAAAGTCATCAAAATTTATAAATATCAAAAATTTCCCACACTGTGTGTGGTGAGCACAGCTAAGTTCCTGTGCATGACTCACCTTGTGACCCTGACAGGCAGGAGGTGACCCTTGAAGCAGGCAGCGGGCGTCGGTGGGGAAGGGCAACTTGGACACAGTCCAGCAGCCCCTTGGTTCACACACGACGCCTGAGATCATGAGGAAGTAGTCTAAACGCTTCCTGCATTGCTCTGCGACTAGGGGAAGGCCAGACCCTACTGTAGAACTGCCTGGCCATGGGGTCCTGGGGGTAGCCATGCCCTGCGAGGCTCCCCAGCCTTGCCCCTGCTTGGGCAGCAGGTCAGGAAGTGATCAACCCTCTGATAACCTAGCTGATACCCTGGCCAGCTGATATGGTGAAGTGTGACCTTACTGGGGCCCTTCTGTGTTTAGATGGAGAGAGAAACGCAGGGGGTGCCAAAAGAGAGGCCAGTAGTTCCGTGGTGGTCCGGGACATCCTACACAGCCTCGCGCATACAGAGGGCAAAAGAGCGGGGCACGGTCCCCAAACCCTTCCGAAGCCTCATGCTGGCCCTGGGCGGGTCACCTCTCCCCCAGACCTCGCTGGTCAAATTTGTAGAAGGAAACAGTGCAGGGCCTGCCTTCTCCTCTCGCATGATGGCAGGGCAGCCCTATGGGCTGTGGCAGGCGCTGTTTCCGTTACCTGCATGGCTGTCGGCACGCTGCTGACCTCTAAGCATTCAGTTTCCAGTTGCCCTGGTCACAGACGCGAGAGCCCAGCTGGGAGCCGGTGGGACAGTGTGAGGAGCTACTCAGGGAGAAGCGGAAAGGAGAGGGTCTTCTACTCCTTGCCAACAAGCAGATCCGTGGAGAAACCCTAAAGGCCGACAAATGCAGAAAACAGCCAGGAGAGCAGGGGTGAGGAGTGGAGGGCCCAGAAGGGTGGGTCTTGGAGAGCAGGGGTGAGGAGTGGAGGACCCAGAAGGGTGGGTTTATGGAGAGCAGGAGTGAGGAGTGGAGGGCCCAGAAGGGTGGGATCATGGAGAGCCAGAGCAAGGGTGAGGAGTGGAGGGCCCAGAAGGGTGGGTCTATGATGGAGAGCAGGGGTGAGGAGTGGAGGGCCCAGAAGGGTGGGTCTATGATGGAGAGCAGGGGTGAGGAGTGGAGGGCCCAGAAGGGTGGGTCTATGATGGAGAGCAGGGGTGAGGAGTGGAGGGCCCAGAAGGGTGGGTTTTGGAGAGCAGGGGTGAGGAGTGGAGGACCCAGAAGGGTGGGTTTATGGAGAGCAGGAGTGAGGAGTAGAGGGCCCAGAAGGGTGGGATCATGGAGAGCCAGAGCAAGGGTGAGGAGTGGAGGGCCCAGAAGGGTGGGTCTATGATGGAGATCAGGGGTGAGGAGTGGAGGGCCCAGAAGGGTGGGTCTTGGAGAGCAGGGGTGAGGAGTGGAGGACCCAGAAGGGTGGGATCATGGAGAGCCAGAGCAAGGGTGAGGAGTGGAGGGCCCAGAAGGGTGGGTCTATGATGGAGAGCAGGGGTGAGGAGTGGAGGGCCCAGAAGGGTGGGTCTATGATGGAGAGCAGGGGTGAGGAGTGGAGGGCCCAGAAGGGTGGGGTCATGGAGAGCAGGAGTGAGGAGTGGGTAGGGCAGGGGGTAGAGAGCCCCATGAAGAGGCGGGTGGGTGGGTGCAGATGAGAGGTGGGACTAGATCCGGGAAGGGCCGTGGCTCCAGGGTCGGCAGGCCGGGTGTGGAAAGGCGCGCCTGAGGCAGACCTCTGTCCAGGGGGGACTGCCCGGCCCCTTGTTCGCTGGGCGCCCCCCATCACTGGGAAGGCCGGAGCCCCTCGTCCCGGCGTCCTGGCCACTCTAGCCTGTCTCCTCTGGCACGTCCCCTCCCCGAGTGGCCTCCTGGCCCTACGGGCAGGTGACCTCGGTACCTCTCCTCTGCCTGAACATCTTCCTTTGTACCTCCTCGATCTCTTCAAGTCAGGCCGGTGAGACCCGGGCTCCTGTTACCCCCGCGCCCCAATGTGTGTCTGGTTCTCGGTGCCTCCGTGCAGCCCACGTGCCTTTTACGTGAAGTTTAATTTGTTCGGAACAGAATAGCTTCCGAGACCCCTTGCGCGAGTGAAACAGGGCCGTTTTGTAGACCGTACGATTGAGGCTGAGAGGCGAACCGCCCGGGATCACAGCAGCGCCGTTGGAGGCTTTGGCCTCCCGTCCAGGGGCCTTGCTCTCTGCCCGCCCGGCAGGACTCCCGGGTGCGCGCCGCCGCGCGGTCGTCCGTTTCTGCGGCGGCCGTCCCCAGAGAGGGCCTGTTTTTCCGACACCGGGACTCCAGGTAGAGCCACTTCCCTCCAACGGGTGGGCGTTTGACATCAGACAGGGATCTAAGCCCTTGACGTCGTGTCTCACACGTCCGTCTCGACCGCCACGGAGGGGCAGAGATGAAAAAGCTCCTCTCTTAGCCACGGCGTCTGTTTCATTTCCCTCGACGTTAAAAAAATGACCCTCCCGGGCCGCATGACCCGAAGTGACGATCTCTTCCGTGGGTCGTGGCCGAGGGTGAAGAGCGGTCTGAAATTCGGAGGCGTGGAAGCGCTGTTTTGGTGCTCGAGCGCGTCTTTCTTCACACTTGGGGTTTGCGGGACGGATGTTTACAGGAGATGCTGCCTCTCCGAATGTGAAATACCCCTCGAATCGGAAAACAGTTTCTCTCGAAGGAGCGATCCCGTGTGAAAAACAATCGCTTACAGGAATTCTTTCCAGTTGGCTTTGAAAAATGCTGTGTCGAATGATTTCCGCCAATTCGCAGGGACAGAGATCTTGTTTAGTTGGGGGGAGGCCGAGTTCCCAGAGGGGGAGACTCACCGCGAGGCGGGGGCGGCGGCCTGGCCCCGGGAGCCTGCCGGCCCCCCTGCCTGTGCTGTCACCTCCTTATCGATAGAGTGGCACACGGCCCCCGGGGCGGAGCCGGTCTGCCCGGCCTGCCGGGCGGCTAGCTGGGGTTCAGGCAGAGAGAAACCGCTCCGGATGGAGGGGCGGGGGAGGGCCCCAGGCAGGAGGACCCGAGACCCGGATCGGGGCCCAGGAGACAGGAATGCATGAGGAGGTGGGGACGTCCTCCACCCAGGGCGGGCGCGGCTCTCATGCCCAAGACCCAGGCCCTGTTTGGACCCTGCTCCCTGCCCCCTCCCACCCGGCCCCTCCTTCCCCCTCTCCCTCCTGCCCTCCTCGACAGAGCCCGTCACGCAGCTGGGTGGTATCAGGTGCCTCACTCGCCCTCAAGGCTGAGTGGGCACAGCAGGTGCAACGGGTCGGCAGCGGAGCCGCGATGTCCTGCTGTCACCTGCGTGTGCACTTGCACGTGAATGCAAGAACTGCGCCCGCGCACACGCCTGCCCCCTGCGTGCACCTGCGTGCACACCTGTCCTCTTCACATCACTTCACGGGCGCTGACGCCCAAGCCACAGTGACCCAGGACCCAAGGGGGTGTGCTCCTCACGAGTGGCTCTTGCCTCAGCAAACAAGAAGCCGTCCTGAGCGAGAGCACGCGGTCTCTCACGATAGACGCTGGAAACCACCCGATCTGACTTCTTCACCTCAGGACCTTGGTCTAAGAGGACCCTTGTACATACTTTCAACATCCGATGAGGCCAAGAACCCTTACCGACCGGAGGTCTTTTATAAGCCACTCAACTTCGAAGCCGCACTGGAGAGGGCCTATCTTAGAACGCGGACGCCGGCGTGGGTGCTTGAGGTGGGACGTGACCGGGGTGCGGTCCTTGAGCCCTGCGTTGTTTAGTCAAAATGGACGTGGTATGTGTTTCATTCATCGTGTGGTTTTCAGGATGATCCCCGGTTAGAACATACGCTGATAACTCGAGAAGCCCCCTGGTATTTTCTCCAAGCTGGAGATGAAGTATTTGGTGGCACTCCGCCGAGGGTGGGTCCCGCCAACACGGCCAACTTCGGTCTGGCGCAGTTGTCCTTTCAGACAGAACTTCGCGTAGGTAATGTTTTCTCATAGTGTTTCCCCTCCCTCCGCGCCGAGAATGTACCGGGTTGCCCCAGAAAACTGCTCGTGACCAGCCCCGTGCTTGTGACCGGGACAAGTTCGCGCAGGCCAGTCTTTCTTCCCCACCCGGGCTCCATCCTGTGACACGAGGCGGCAGCCCGGGGCCGTGGGCACGGGTTCTGCTGCCACCCACTCAAAGTGCAGGCGCGAGGGGAGCGCGTCCCGCCCGAGGGCAGGTGTGGATTCTTCCGATTCCCTGAGGACGGGGAGGCGCGCTCTGTCTCGGGCGACTGCCAGCTTGCCTTTGAGCGAATGAGGCCTTCCACAAGCACGGGTGTCTGTGTGCGTCCCTCTAGGGTGGTGTGGCCTCTGCTCTTCGTCTAGAGGGCGTCCGTGACTGCTTAAAACACACACGTGCACCCCGGGTATGTGTACGCAGGTGCACCTACGAGGGTCCCTCCTGGGGGCTGCCTGTGTGTTGCGGGTGGAGGTCAGGCACCATCATCCCCCAGGACGGGGACTTTGGCCAAGCCGTGTCCCCTTCTCCCCCGGGTCCGTCATCTCTAAACATCTGGCAGGTTCCAGGCCTCCAGAGGCGCAGCTTGCCCTCATTAGAAAATGCTCACTCACACGGTTCGCCCGACGGGCCAAGACCAGGTGCTCAGAGCCACCCTCCCGCCGCCTGACCCCGGGGTCAGGGCACTGTCCACACCTCCTGAAGCCTGTCTCTCGGATGAACTGTGTGCCTCCCTGCCAGACGCACCCGGCACAGTGGCCCACTTGTGACGGGTCCGCCTGGAACCCTTCCTCACTGGCATGGGACGAGGGTCTCATCGCTGCAGAAATCTTCACGGTAACCAGCCTTCCGTTCCACACACAGACCCCCTCCCCCATCTGCAACAACTGGGGAGTTTTCCCCACGGGGCGCTCGCATCTGGCTTTCTTTGGGGGACCGCCCGGAGCCGCGGCCGAGCACAGTTAGGATCAGGGCCGCCGCGTGGCTGGCGTGAAGCCGCGTCACCTCCGGTCTGCGGTGGGTTGTGGCCGGAGGGACAAATCCTTGTGCCTCTTGCTCAGGTCTCTGCTTCCTGACCGCTTACGTGGGATGCTGTTCCGCCATAAGCCTCCTCTGAGGGAGGGTCAGACCCCGAGGACGGGGGCGTTTATTTGTCTCCCGACATGTACCAGCTTCTGGAAGGTACTCCGTGGGGATCTGGGGAATGAAAGAGTTAAAACATGAATGAGTCAGTCTGGGGAGATGAAAGAGTTTTGACTGTGGTCATGCAGTTTTTTTAAAAATGTTTTTTTCATTTATTTTTTGAGAGAGAGAAAGAAAGTGTAAGTGGGGGAGGGCCAGAAAGAAAGGGAGACACAGAATCCGAAGCAGGCTCCAGGCTCTGAGCTGTCAGCACAGAGCCTGACGCAGGGCTCGAACTCACGAACCTGTGTGATCACCACCTGAGCCAAAGTCGGACGCTTAACCGACTGAGCCACCCCGGTGCCCCAGTCGCAGTCTTATGTATATTTTACCCCAGCCCCACAGTGAATGAGCGATTTAACATGGAAAGTGTCATCTTAAAGAAAAAGAAATTATCTTCAGGAGTTTGGGATAGAGAAGGGTTTCTATGAAGCCGCGCGAAGAGCATGAGTCCTACAGGAAACATCGATACCTTTAAAGAAGACGGTAGTGTAAAAGTCTACAATAAACCGCTTGATACAAGCCACAAATTGGGCAAAAAATCGTTACAAAGAATATCGTTACAGCTGGATTAGTATCCACACGACATAAAGAACTTGCGCCCAGCTTACAGGAAAGCAAACAGCAGAATAATGGGCACAGCAGGCGAACAGAGTCCCAGAGAGGAAGCCCCCGAGGCAGAAAACACAGATGAAAGCCGTTCCTGTTTGTTGGTGTGCAGGAAGGCGAGAGGAGGAGGCCCTCCGGCCCCTGCGTGGCTCCGGGGCGTCTGACGAATGTTGGGGGCTGTGAGGCCACAGGGTACAAGGAGGAGAGCAGCCCCCCGGGGAGGGGGACGGTTTGCAAATATCCAGGAAGTGGAGATGTCTGTGCCCTGTGACCTAGGAATGCCCCAGGGAATAGGTCCCAGAGAAACCTCACCGGGGAGGACGCTTCTATGTGGAATTGAGAGAAAATGGAAACTGTCCATCGTGGGGGGAAGTGAGGACCTAAGTGTGGTGGTCACCTGCGGAGCGCGGACCAGAGTCAGACTACCCACTGAGAACTAAACTCGCCCGCCGGTGTTCGTACTGCCTTGCCCAGGCCCGGCCCGAGAGCCACGGCTGAATGGGAGTTTTGTTTAGAAGCACTGAAATACTCACAGCGTAAGCACAAATGGGAGGCAGAGCGTGGGGGGAGGGGGCGGGGGGGGGGGAGGCTCCCAGGCCGCAGTTTGAATGGGGCCCGAGATGTTTCCAAACCACCGAGATGGACAGGCTTTGACAGGCAGAGATGGCAGGCCTCGATGTGGAAAGTTTCAGCCACGGTCACCAAACCCAGTGCGGCCAGGAGCGGGGACGAGGGACCGGCAGGGAGGGGGTCCACGCCGGGGTCTGCTTAGAAAAGAAGGGGGGGGGTGTCCGGTGTGAGCGAGGAGCCAGGCCGTGCTGAGGAAGCTTGCGAGGGCTTGGTTACAAACTGAAAGTTTAGTTTTATTTTATTTGATAACGAAACTATGGCTTTTGCATTTTTAATTTCAGCTTTCCAGTTTTATTTTACGTTGGAGATTGAAACTGTTTTTCTAATAGGAAGCGTTTTTACCGCTAACAGAATTTATGTGAATCCGGTGTTAGACGCGGCTCCTGGGTTTTCAGAATAGACTTAAAGAGAGTTGGCACCTCGTCCGCCCCGCCCGCGTCTGGCCGCGTCGGCGCCTGGGGCGGGTGGTTTGGGGCGCTTACAATGTCAGCAAAGGGATTAGTCCAGGCTGGCGCTTGGCACAGACAGCTCTCGGCCCAACGCGTGTTTGAAAGGTAGGATTTGGTAGCAGTTATTCCATTCGGCTTCGTTAAAGGAGAGTAAGAGAAAAAAGAATTTCTGCTAGCTCCCAGTTCCGTAACAATTTTATTTTAAATCCGAGCGCCGCAGCCCTGGCGGGCTTTCAGCACGGACCGGCATTCCGGCTGTTTGGGAGAAAGAACCCTCATTCACACAAGTCCGAGTTTTACGAACAGCCGTCCACTTTCCCGCCGTGGCTGTGCTGCGCTGTGGACCCGACACCACACACAGATCCCTCTGTCCCCCACTGGACGCGGGCCAGGCGTCTTCCGTCCATGGAGCGAGATCACTCGGCGCTGGGAATCTCCGGGCAACAAAAGCCTCTGTTCCATCGATGACGGGCTTTGTGCAGAAGGGTCCCTGCGCCAGCACGGCTGCGGGTGACGAATCAGAGAGGGGCGCCTGCTGAGAGAAGCTCTTTAATTAGGCCATCCCGCCGGGCAGGGAAGGACCGAGGGCCCCGGATTCTGGTTCAGTAGGTGAACCTAGGGGAGTCCCGTCCTACACTGTCTCGGGCACTTGGCGTCCAGTGGACCCTTGCAGCCACCTCTTCTTGGCTTCCCGCACAGCACAAACCCAGGGTTTAGGGCTGGGGGTGGCGTTGGCTGGCACTCTGCTGCCGTCACTGGGAGGGCAGCCCACATGCTCAGAGCCGGGAGCCCGGTTCCAGGAAGCAGCACCCTCCCTCTGGTGCCTGGGTCATTGCGTTTAGTTCTTGGTCCACTTTGTTTCTTTGGCTTGACTCCTAAGCTGTTTGGACGGTTCCCTGGAAGGAAGGGGGAGGGGTCACTGATGCCTGGTGCCCTAGGAGACAGTGCGTCCAGGGAGACCCAGTGGGGGGCTGTGCTCATCTGGTCACCTGCTCTGCACCCAGCTGGGGAGGGCGGGGCGAGTCCTAAGGAGCGTGAGCCAGCCTGAGCCTGGATCCCCTCAACCCCTACCCCCCCCCCCCCCCCCCCCCCGCCGTGGACAGGTGAGACAGACAGCAGGGAACAAGTCACAGTCACAGGTGCAGCCCAGGGAGGGACCCCGCCTGCACGCAGGGCCACAGGGCTGCCCTGGGGCACAGCACGACCCAGCCTTGGGAGGAGAGCTCAGGGTGGCCCCTGGCAGGAGGGGGCTCGGGTGGCTCCTTTGGACAGTCTACTTCCCGGCAGCCAGAAGCCGCTAGCCTCCTCCTCCCCGGGGACCGCCCAGGGCCGCCTCTCCTGTGAGGGCAGGGCGGGGCCTGGGTGCTGGCACCTTCCTCGCTGCCAAGGTGGCATCGTAGACATTTACGTTGGGGTGTTTCTTCCTGCTGGCTGGGGTGTGAGCTCTCGAAGGTGCTTGTTGGTTGTTGTTCAGATAAATGCACCCAAGTCCCGACGGAGGGAGGGATGGCTACACCTCGGTGGGGGAGCCCCGGGTCCCGTTTCAGGACTCGGCGGGAGAGACGGGGGCGCGTTTCCTCTTCTTGGGCACAATCCTCAAAGCACCGCTTGGCCCAGACTCCCAGGGGCAGAAATGGGGCTGACCCCACCCCGGGCCTCCAGGCTCCAGGAGGCTCCCCAGCTGCTCTCCTGCCCCAGCCACACCCCTCCTCTCTCCCCTTAGACCAGCCACACCCCTTCCCCTCTCCCTTCTGACATCTTGCCTGTGGCCTGGGACGTGGCCCCGGGGCGTGGTGTCCAGAGGGTTCTTGCAATGACCCCCCGCCCCCCGCCGTGTGCACGGCGCCCACTCCCGTCTCTTGTTTCCCAGTGAGCCTCTCCCGACAGAGAAAACCGGGTGCAGTGTGGGGAAGCCTGGGCGATGGCCCTGGGGGGGCAGCCCGGGGCTTTGTGAGGGCGCTCGCTCCCCCATAGGGCTGAGGGCCATGTCGAGCCAAAGCGCGACCTTGTGGGCCTAGTACTGCTCTGCCTGCCTTTCTCCAGTGTTCTGGGGGCAGGTGGGGTCGAGGGGTGAGGTCCATAGTGCGAGGCCGGGAAAGGGCAGGAGAGTTAGGAGGCGGGTGAAGGCGCAGGACTGTGTGCCAAACAGAAATCCTGCAACCCCAGCCGCCCGTGATGCAGGCGCGGGGCCAGCGAGGGTCTGGTCTCTTTGTGTCCTTGACTGAGGCAGGGCCCGAGGCTCCTCGGACTCCCCTTCTGCGGGGCGAGGCGTTCGGTCCCTCGGTCCCGACGCATGTGTGAATTTTAACTGTGTTTTTAAGGCAGCACTGCGGAATCAGCTGGCGTGACACGAGGGGCACTGAGTCCTGGGAGGCAGGGGGGGTCGCCGGGGCTGGTCCCCGCCCAGCGTTCCCTGTCGTGGGCATCTCAGCTCGCAAGGATTCCCATCGTAGCCCTCTTCTACTGAAATTAGGGTTATTTGAGCCTGCAGCAAGTCCTTAGTCTAAAGTTCATTTTTTCAAGCTGAGTCCTCCACCCGCGGCCGAGTCGGAGGGGCGGCCCTCTCCCCAGGGAGGGGAGTGCTGTTTGCCTTCTGCACGGCTCCGACATGCCGTTCTGAGGACGGGAGGCCGCTCACGGTCCTGGGCTCGGCACACAGCGTCCTGTCTCCAGTGGGGCCTCGAGGGGAGGCGAGGCCCTCGGCATCCGCACCGGGTGGGCGACACCCTTGGGCCCAGAGGCCGCGAGGCCCTGCCGGGGCCGCTGCTGTGGCAGGTGTCTGGCCCCGGAGACCAGGTCCTCCTTTGCAGCCAGGGGCTCGGGGCGTGACATGCGGTGCTAACATTCGCTAGGCTGTCAAATCCTAAATAAGACCCGGAGCCCGGCTGATGGGACCCCACCTGGCTGACAAGACGTGGGCACGGAGCCCAGATGCCGGCATGCAGCCTCACGCGAGTGTCCGAGTCAGGCGCGGTCTCCGGGGCCTGGTCACAGGTTACGTCCCTCAGTGCAGGGCAGGGACAGGCCGTCGTCACGGGTCAGGGGTCAGCAGAGGAGGCGTTCCCGGGACGCGGCCAGGCTACCTCGGATGAGCATGGATACGGAACGGCCTGTGAAGCCCTGAACCTCTGAGGTCCAGCTCCACACGGGGCGCGTGTGCAGGCCTCCGTCAGCCTGGGGACCAGCAGGGGCCTGGGGACCAGCAGGGGCCTGCCTGGCGCCGTCGGCTGACCCCCACCACAACCTCCGGAGGAAGCGCACAGGGGCCCATGAGCCAGAGGGTCAGCCTCCAGGTGACCGTGAGCCCAGACGGGGAGGGGCCCCAAGGGGACACAGTCAGGGCTCTTCCCGAAACCCGAGCAGGCCCCTGGGGCACAGCACGGCCTTCCCGTGAGCAAGCGGGAGCCCCGGCCTCAGCCAGGCTGCACGGGGGCCCCCTCCCAGGGCGGGGTCTCCGCGGACAGCAGGAGTAGCTTGCTTGCTCCCCTCTTTCCCTCCTTTTCCCCCTTCCCCCCCCAGCCCCTTCCCCCCCTTGCAAGGCAAAGGCTGCAGACACAGGGGACTTGCTTCCCCGGATGCTAATCGGGGCACAGGGCACGTCCCCCAGCGTGCGAGGGTCCCACGGGGGCACGTGCGGGTGCTCCCGTCAGTGCGGCACCTCAGGATGCAGGGTCTGGGTCCAAGCGCTTGCAGGCCTGGGCTGCGGCCCACCCGCCGGCATCGGTGGGAGTGTCCAGAAGGGCCGCATGTGGCGGGGCGAGGCCTGACCGGCTGGTGGGGCGTGGTGAGGCGGGCCCTGACCACGGGGTCAATGGAGCCACTCGCTGGCAGCAGCTTCGAAGTGCCCCAGACACCTGGGTGTCCAGGATGTGTGACCCTGTGTCCAGCCACATGCGCGGGAGGACGACGGGACCTCCCAGAGGGCCTGCGCCTGGCAAGGCGGGGACAGCATGTGATGCGGTCTGTGGGGGAAGCGCCGTCTGGGGTTACTTCTGGACAAGGCCCCCAGGTTAGCGCCTTCCCCGGCGGCAGCTCCTGGAGCCACCGTCTTTCGCTTAGGGAGCCTAAGCTGGCAGTCGGCTCGGCTTGTGAGCGTCTGGGGGCAGTGGAGGGACCCTGTCTCCACCGCCCCTTGAGCGACTGTGGGCCGTGCTGGCGATCGCTGCAGACAGGAACTTCCCACGTCAGCTGACTCTTCAAAATCAGCAGGTCAGGGCCCCGTGCCACGCAGCAGAGCCCGGGCTGGGCGGCTCCCGGGACCGGGACGCGGGTGTGTCCGCATGGGCCCGCTGGGGCATGGAGGCTGGGCGGGCAGTGAGCAGCCAGCCAAGGAAGCCCGAGGGGGATTTGCCCGCAGGAGCACTGTCATCTGGCGGTGACGGCGGGCCTCAGGGACATTCTGGAACGGGGTTCCAGTGTATTCAGCGTGACGCTTGCACCGGTTCTGGCCACCAGTCACCGCGAAAAGCCAGGTTCCAGGCCCTCTTGGCTTGAGCTTATGCCGTCCCGGTGCTCGGCCAGACGCCGCCCTGGTCTGGGGTCCCCCTCCTCTTCAGACGCCAGGCTTGGCAAGAGGGTCAGGGCTCAGCTTCCTGAGGGCCCGGGCTGCACGGCACCTGTGTCGGCGGACTGAGTGGGTCTACTCCCCACGGACACCAGCACCCTTACCAAGGAGCAGACACCCCAGCCCAGGGCCTCTGGGGACAAGGAGAGCTCAGAGACAGAGTTCACGCCAGACCCGGAGCCCAGGGTCCTCCCCCCTCCTGAGCAAAGGCGGCCGGGGGTGAATGCGGTCACATCAGTTCCCTTTCCAGGGCCACAGTCAAAGTCACGAGCGGAGCTACGGTGCAGCCTTGCCTGCCCGGGGCAACTCCCTCTGCCCACCCGGTTTCTGGAAACCCCTGCTTTCTGGGGGTGGGACTTTCCTCTGGCCGCTTCTATTCCGATGGAACGAGAAGGCGGGGGGCCAGCCCAGAGCAAACCCAGCCCCTGCCTCCCACGTGTCTGCCCGCCTCAACTCTGTGCCACCAGCCAAGTGGGTTGGGTGGGCATCAGGGGTGACCTTCCTTCCGGGCAGCCCCGCCCTCGGGCAGTCCCCAAAACTCAGGCCCACGGGCTGGGCCCACTGATACCTTTCCTCCCAGAGAAGTGGCTTCTGAGACAAAGTTGGGTTTTGAAAGGTTACAATTTAGAAAACTCTGGTACCTCTGACATGCTCAGCCAGCGTTCCATCTCTGCGACAGAACGCCAGTAGGCACTCCAATTCCACTGTTTGGCTTTAACCAGGAGCTTTATCATGACTCGGTGGTCGTGACCGTGACAGCGAGCTGGTGCCGTCTGCACTGCGGCTTACGGAGGGTCTTGTCGGTGGCCGCGGCCTAGCAGGCTGGGGTTATCACGTGCCTGCTGGGGGGACACGAGGAGGGAGGCCCCTCGGGGGCCCAAAGGATGCCGTCCTCGGGAAGGAATGGCGGGGAGGGGGCACTCCCGGCAGGCGGACCCTCCCGGGCCCCTCCCCCATGCCCGCTGGCCAGCCTGCCCACGAGAGCCCTGTTGGGGCCTCTCCATCTTTCCTTCCGGTTTCCTCGGTGGTGAGAGTGACTCTGAACGTGGGCTGTGGGCACGGCGTTCCCCACGGGCCGGCCACGCCCCCGCCGTGGCTCGCCTGGGCTCCACGCCTCACAGCTGTCACTGCCCGGGTGTGGGTGGCCCTGCCGTTGCCCGCCGGCTGAAGGCGGGCGCTGCCCGGGCACGGCGGACACTCACCCCGGTGACGCCAACCGGGGTGTCCCGTACAGCTGGGGCTCCAGGGCCCTGCCCCACCCGCCTGTCCGCGGGCTCGTCTCACTGCGAGGAGCGGGCACGTCTGGGCAGCGGCCGTGTGAGAAGGGCGTGACTCCGGGGCCGTGGCTCCGGGGGCGTGGCTCCGGGAAGACTTAGCCCTGGGACGTCATGGATCCCTGCATCATCCACTTTTTAAAAAGTAAACTTGTTGCTCGAGACCGGTTCATTTACAGAAGACTGCAGTGGAGAGCTCCCGGGGACCCTCGCGCGCACCCGCCTCTGCCGCCAGCACCTGCTCGCTGTGGGGTGGCGCCACTGGGGACCGGGGCGACACGTCACTGGTCACTTTTTTGGATTGCCTCAGCTCTTAAAAAGTATTTATTGGGGCACCTGGGTGGCTCGGTTGGTTAAGCGGCCGACTTCAGCTCAGGTCATGATCTCACGATCTGTGAGTTCGAGCCCCGTGTCGGGTTCTGTGCTGATGGCTCAGAGCCTGGAGCCTGCTTTGGATTCTGTGTCTGCCTCTCTCTCTGCCCTTCTCCTGCTCACACTCTGTCTCTATGTCTCTCAAAAATAAATTTAAAAAATGTTAAAAAATTAAAAAAAAAGTATTTATTTGGAGAGAGAGAGAGACAGAGAGCAGGGGAGGGGCAGAGAGAGAGAGCAGGGGAGGGGCAGAAAGAGAGGAGAGAATCCCAAGCAGGCTCCCCACTGTCAGCACAGAGCCTGACGTGGGGCTCAAACTCACAAACTACAAGATCATGACCTGAGCCTCACCGACCGAGCCTCTCGGGTGCCTGAGGTTCCCTCAGCTTTTACCCAGGGTCCGTCTTCTGTCCCAGAATCCTGTTCAGGGTCCCACGTGGCATCCAGGGTTGTGTCCCCGCAGGCCCCCTGGACGATGGCAGTTTCTCAGACTCCCCTTGTTTGGGGACCCGGACCATCTTGAGGGGGGCTGGGCAGATGTTTTGGAGAATATCCCTCAGTTAGGACGTGTCTGTTGGGTTTTCTGGTGGACGGCGTGGGGGTGTGGGATTTGGGAGGAAGGCTGCGGGGGACAGGTCACTGCAGATTCAACCTCGACCTCCGGCAGAGGTGCGTTCGGGCTGCCTGCTCTGTGGTCCCTGTGCACGCTGGCCGGGAGGCTGCTCTGTGCGGTCTGCGCGCAGGAGAGGCCGCTGCACTGCCCGGGCGCGGGGTGGCCCGTCTGGCCGCCTGCGGCTCCTGCTGGCAGCCGACTCGCCTGCTCGTGTCCGCCGATCCGACCGCCGACGACAGCGTGGACTGAGGAGCGCCCCCTGCAGGCTTTGGGGCAGGACTGACACCGCGTGGGCCGAGGCGTGGCCACTGCGGAAGATGCTCAGATGCGTGGTGGCCTCACGTGGCCTCCGTCTCTGGGGTCTGTGGTCTGTCTATAGTGGCCTTACTTTGTCTTCTCTTTCTCGGGCTCCGTGTTATCCCATGTCCTACAGCACGTCTCCACAGCCGGCAGGTTCCTCCTGGAGGCAGCCCAGGGTAGTGCCCGCCTCCCCTCTCCCCTTCCCTCCCGGCCCTCCTTCCTTCCCTCGCGTTTACCGCCGGCACGGCCACGGGGGCCCCACAGCCTGCTGCTGGGATTCCGCTCACCAGAAACAGGCCCCCCAAGTCCTGGCGAGTGAAGCACAGCTCCACGTCTCGGCCTCTCGCCTGGCCTGCAGTGCCTCGGAGGCCGGGGTGACAGCGCGTGTCCAGGGGCCCGGGAGGGACTATTTATGAAGGTGCACTGGGCACCAGGTGGAGGGCTGGGGTCAGACTCCCTCCGGCTTGCTGGCTCCGGACAGACGTGCTCCTGCCTGGCTGACCTTAGCCCTTGGAAGAGGGGTGCCTGCCCCACCCTGCCTCGTAGGCCTGCTGACCCCTCGGCCCGCATGTGCTTTGTGCCAAGTGACACGCACAGCCCCGTTGGACACGTTTTCCAGGGGGAGCTGTCCTGTCTGGGGAAGGCTGTCGGGTGCAGGCTAGGTCCCCCATGGGAGGAGTGACAGGCTAGGTCCCCGATGGGAGGAGTGACAGGTTAGGTCCCCGACGGGGGAAGTGACGGGTTAGGTCCCCAACGGGGGAAGTGACAGACCATCACAGTTGGTGCTGTCACACCGTGTCCGTTCTTGCGAACCTGCCCACTGGACGAAACCTCCCCATGACCCTCGGACCTCGACGGACGTTTGCGCACGTGCCGCAGTGACGGGAACTTGAGGTCCGGCTCTCCCGTCTCGGCTCCTTCTATGGATGAGTGGCCGTTACACAGTTGACCGAGACGCATCATTTTTGCATGTTTTGTGCTTTTTGCTGGTGCTTTTGATGCTTCCAATGCTCCCGAGCGTGGAGCTGAAGTGCCTTCTGGTGGCCCCAAGCACCGGGCGCTGTGACGCACCGCGCACAGAAAATGCATCCGTCGGCTACTCGTCTCCCAGGCCTGATTACACGCTGTCGGCCGAGTGTCCAGCGTGGACGAGCCAACACCGTACGCTCCATACCATGCCTTTCAACAGAAACACTCAGATGAGGTCGGGTGTCGATGGCTGAGGGGCACGGGGCCGGAGGCGCCAGGAACCCAGCCCCGCGGCTCGTCCGGGAGCACTGGTTGTGTGTCCCCTGGGCAGAGTGCGGGCGGCGTCTCGGCGCCCAGGTGCCGTGGCTCTGAGAACCCCTGCCTTGCTCGTGGGAGGTGAGCTGCAGAGATGCGTGTTGCTGCTAAATATTTTACTGCCAGTTTCCTACCAAACAATGTATTTCTTCAGATTTGATGTTTTACTTGGAGGACAGCTTACACTCGTGCATTTGGATACAATTGTTTTACTATAACAGCTTCCAGAGAGCATGTATAAAAATGCTACTCAAACTCTCCTGTGTTTGGCGGATTTGTGTTATGGCGCGAACGCTAAGTGTGTTCCCAGCCGCTACTCGCTGTCCTCTCGGGTAGATTTGTCTCTCATGGTCGCTTGGATTACTGCGTTCTGACGGACGTATATCTCATGGGAAATAATGGCTTAAGTCACAGCTGGTAAATCAGTCCCTTTTGGGAATCGGGGCTACAGAGACTTTTAAAAGGGTCACAGTTTCTTTCAACTGCAAAAGCACTTGAACGATTAAGTTGAGCACCAGTGTCTAAAAAACCTTTTTCACACTTATTTATTTTTGAGAGGGGGGGAGGGGCAGAGAGAGAGGGAGACACAGAATCCAAAGCAGGCTCCAGGCTCCGAGCTGTCAGCACAGAGCCCGACGCGGGGCTCGAACTAACAGACCGTGAGATCATGACCTGAGCCGAAGTTGGACGCTTAACCGACTGAGCCCCCCAGGCGCCCGGAGCACCAGTTTCTAAAGAAGACAGAACACGGGTGTTGGCTGGCTGCTCCTGGGTCTGACCTTCCCTGGGAGGTGTCCAGGACCCTCCCCCAACCTACCAGCAGACCACCCCACCGGGGACTTGCATTTCAAAGCCTTAGACACTCTGAAAACTCCACCCTTTCAGGGACACGTTGGGGGCCGCTCCTTTTTCCTGACAGCCCCGACCTGACACACCGGGGTGTGTCCACGCGGGAGAAGCCCGATCCCTCCTGGGCAGGAAGGGGCCGCCAGGAGGCTGTGGCACTAGAGGCCCCCGAGCCAGCCCTCGGAAGCCCCATATCAGAGTCTGGAAGCAGATGCTTGGAGGGAAGCACCAAGGCAGGAAGCCGGCTGCCCTTGAAACCATGCGAAGCCTTAGACGAGAGGGCAGGCTTGCTCCCGCCTGGTTCGCGCCAGCCTCCAGTGTCCCGGCTCCTCCTCCGGCCCCTGTCCGACGGCACTTTCTCGAGACAGAAGCAGGACTGCCTGTGGAAACACGCATCCGTGTGCAGGTTAGCATTGACCCTGGGGTGGCCGGACAGCTGGTCAAACGTTATTCTGGGTGGTCCGGGAGGGTGCTCCTGGATGCGGCTCAGGGAGGCGGGTGGGCCGCGCTGCCTGGATGGCCGCCCACCGACCAGCCGGCGGGTGCTCCTTCCTCACTGCCGTCTGGCTCGCCACCACCTGGATGGCAGGGCTGCGGTTCTCTCCCTGGACCCGTGCCCGCCTGCCCTGGGAAAGGCTGTACCTGTTGAGTGAGTCGTACTGGAGATAAGGTACGGCTCAGACGTGCCCTCCAGGCCCGGTTCGTGACTGCTGTGAGTTACACCAGAACTTGGCTGCTGGGGGGTTGCTGGGGACCTGGTTTTAATTACCGAAGAGTCTGAGTTAGAGATTCCGTTAAGAACGTACGGGCTGGTCTCCTTCCACTGAAGAATAGACAGCAACCAAAAATCAGTTAACGAAGTGCTTCCCGGAAGAATTCCCGCCCGGTTCTCTGTAACGAAAGGATATATTGGCCATTTATTTTATTATAAAATTTATTCACTCGAAAACGGAAGCTTCGGCGATCGGAACTGTTTGCTCGGTCCACACCGTTATTGATCCTGACACTTTATTTAACAGGGCGTTCTCAATCTGTCCTTCTCAAGGTCAGCCCTGGACCAGCAGCGTTCGAGAAACGAGAGTCCCAGCCGCACTGCCTGGGTCCTATTGCCGCTGGTGTTGGGGGGTCTGCGCTCTGAACGGTCGCCCCCGGGGCCAGTTAGGGGCCCTGACGCCTGGGGGTCCCTGCCTGAGCCCAACTCCTGGTCTTGCAGAGTTTTGAGAAACACAAGGCTGGCGAGTGGCAGGGGATGAGAGTGTAAACTTGGGAGGGGCTTCCAGCCAGGGAGCACAGCTGAGCCCACGGGGACGTAGGCGACTGAGTCCAGAGAGATGGCAGCTGTCCGAGTCCCACAAGGTCCAGGACAACACCTCCTCCGGCAGCAGCAGAGGCCACCTCTCTTGAGTTCACAGCAGGCGGCGCGGCCTGATCAGAGCCGTGACGGCCACCGCCCGCCGTGTCACTTCTCGGCAGGCTCACCCGCCCACATGCCCGGTGACGTCTCTGGTGTTGTGCTTCCCCAGAACCTACAGGGACCGAGGGCTGTCGTCTGCCTTCTCTAGGTTTACAGAAGTTTACCGCGCAGTGGAGAGCCCGCCCTGTGTCCCCCCTCATCCCACCCGCTGCCCAGTGGCCGAAGCGTCCCTCCTCCGCCTTCCCGTTCCCACCTCTTCATATTTGTTTGTCTGTCCTTTTGCGTGAAGAAGTTGTTAACCAAACAACACGACAACGGCAAGTTGACGAGGGGCGGTTGTGACTCGGAGGGTCGGTGAGGCCGGCAAACAGAGGGACGCAGCTAGACTGGACATGAGGAAGCAGCCCGGCTCTTCCCAAGCCAGCGCGGGACAGTGTCGTTACCAGACAGCCTCTGCGTAAGGCGGTTCGAGTGACCACAGGCCCGCGGAAGTGAAACAGGAAGACGAAAGAATTTGCTTAACCCGAAAGAAGCCGAGAACACGAAGCAACAAAGTGCAGGTGGAATAACAAAGAAAATAAAAGCAGAAGTGTGGATTTGAACCGAGTTATATCGGCAATTATATTTTGCATTAACGTGAGCTGAATTAACACGAGGATCATCAGGCTGGAAAAGTTATAAAAGAATCGAAAAAAGGTGCGCCTTGCCAACTTTAACCAAAGAAAGCAGACCTGGCTGAGGTCAGGTCAGATGAAGTCAGCGCTGGCGTGAGGAACGGCGACGGGGAGGAGCCAGTCCAGGACTGACGTAATGATTTTAAATTTGACGCATCAAATAACTTAACCTCAACTGTATGTAGTAAAGCAAAAATAAAAAAAGCTAAAGAGACAAATACGCAATCACAGTTGCATGTTTGACTCTACCCTTCCCAGTAACCGAGGACGAGCAGGACGATTCAATCATCGAAATGCATTAGCTGACGTCTGCGGGGTGTTGTCGACTGACTGCCGGATGCACGCTCTTCTTGAGCGCCTTCGCTCACAGCGATCGCGGGCCGGCCCCCGAGACAAGGTTCACTGTGTTTAAATTTTCGAAATAATAAAATGTTTTCTGACCACAATAGAATGAAGCTAAAAATCAGTAGCAAAAAGACCCTTCAAAAAACAACCCTCCAAATGTTTGGAAATCAAGGAGCCCTCTCCTGTGCATCAGAGAAGAAATCAAAATCCAAAATGAGGGAAACTTAAAACTATTTGGAACTGAATGATACAGAAAATAACAACGAAATTGTGGGATTCGCCTAATACCGTACTTAGTGGAAAATTTATAGACTTCGACGCGTTAGGAAATAAGACAGTTCAGAAACCAATAATCTGGGTGTCCATTTGGAAAAGTTATAAAACAGAAGACAAAATCCAAACCGAGCAGAAGGAAGGAAATGATCCAATAAGGGCAGCAATCAACGACGTGAAAGTCGTGGGCGCCACTCAACGTTGAGAAACCCAATTGGCCGAAGCGATGGAAGACAGAGAAGAAACAGGGCTGGCCCTGTGTCCGTGGGAGAAGCAGGGGTGCGTTTAGAAAGGAAACGACACTCCGTGTGAATCCGCTCCTGCCATCCACCAGATGTTTAAGAAATAGCACACATATTAAACAAATTCTCTGAGAGAGAGGAAAGAGAAAACACTGCCCCTATTTTTTCTGCCACTCACGTAACCTTGGTCACAAAACCTCATGAAAATAAAAGGGAGGAAAATTGCAGACCAATTTCTCTCATGAACAGAGACCCATAAAAACTTAAAGTCTCGGCAAAGCGAAGACATGTCACATCACTAAGTGAAAGAAACCGGTCTCAAAAAGGGTATGTTAGGGCCTGTCTGCTTCCGACTCCGTGACCTTCGGGGAAAGGCAGAACCTCTGACGCGGTAGAAAGCTCAGTGTGTTTCAGCAGTCAGAGGCAGCGGAGGCAGGAAAAGGTGGAGCACGGAGGATTTATAGGGCCGTGAAAATACTCCGTGTGGTCCCTGCTGTGTCATCGCACATTCGTCCAGACCCATGGAATGTACGACGTTAGAACCCCAACTCCCACTTTGCACTTTGGTTAATCCTGATGTACCGGTATCGGCTCGTTGACCGTAACAGCGTCCCGCACCGACCGGGGGAACTGCCGGCGGAGGCGGGGCCAGAGCACGGGGTCTACAGAACTACGCGGACTTTCTGCTCCGTCTTTCTGCAGACCTAAATAGTTCTAAAAATCAAAGTCTGTAAGTTATTTTAAAATCCATTTTTGTTTGTTTGTTTGTTTGTTTGTTTTTACGAAAGCATCTGACTCTAGCATGGATCCCAACTTGGAGCTTGAACTCACAACCCCGCGATACCCCCCGCTAAGATGAAGAGTCGGATGTTTAACCGACTGAGCCACCCAGGCGCTCCTAAAATCTGTTGTATTTTATATGTTAGCAACAATTAGAAAAACAATTTTTACACTGCACCAAAAAAAAAAAAAAATGAAATAACGAAGAACAAAATCGAATCAAAGATGTACAAAAGTTTACACACCATTATTCAGGAAACATTTAGAAGTCCTCAAGGGTACAGACCACGGACAGGAAGTCTCACGTTTAAAGATGTCAGTTCTCTCCGAGGAGCTCCAGATGAAAATCTCGGTGCGTCGGGTGTGTGTGTAGACATTGAAAAATGATTTTTAGAGTTTATTTACTTATTCTGAGAAAGGGAGTGTGTGCACGCCAGGGAGGGACAGAGAGAGAGAGAGAGGTGAGGGAAAGAGAATTCCAAGCAGGCCTCGAGCTGTCCTCATAGAGACTGACGTGGGGCTTGAACTCACACTGTGAGATCGTGACTTGAGCTTAAAACCGAGAGTCAGACGCTCAACCGACTGAGCTGCCGGGGCGGCCCAGGAACCGTTTCTAAAGTGCGTATTGAAATACCAAGAGTCAGTAGACAATGCAACTTGAGGGAGAACGAGGCTGGAGCTTTATGGCTCCTGGAAACGTGACTATTTTGAAGTTGCCGCACGTACCCGGTGGGCTCTGGAGGGAACGCTGGAAGAAAGAGGGGCTCCGGAAACAAAGTTGCCGTAGAGACGTTGGACTTACGCCCAGATTAGGAGTTTCTGTTCCACATTCTGTTCCACACCAGAGTGGCCAAAACGAAAAAGACAGAACTCCTTTGTGGCTGCATGAGCGTGGAGCACCGTGGACTTGGGGGGGGGGTGCAGCTGGGCGCAGGGACCTCCCAGGGGCGCCGGCACAGATGCCCACGCGTCCTCCCCAGAACACACGGGCGGGGATGTTCGCCTGGGGGCGTCCCGCTAACAGGGTGGACACGGACGGGGACGAGTTTGCACTGCAGAGTGTGGTAACGACAGCGACGGACACCTCGCGAACGTGCCCAGAGACAGGAGGAAGGGCGCCTGCGAAGCCCCGAGTCCTACCTCGGGGCTCGAGAAGCCGAGCGGTGGCGTCTGAGTCGGGCCGCGTCCCTCGGGGGCCGGGCGACAGCTGCTCGGTGGAGGCCATCCGAGCTCTGGTTCTGATCTGAGTTATAGTGACGGTGGTAAGGACACAAATGGCCGCTATTTGTCACATGTCATAAACGTTTTCTTAAAAATATAGCAATATTTTGAAAACAGTTGCACTTAAATGCCCTCGTAGCGCCTAAATAAGCATTTCGAAACCAGCCATTCCCTTAAGATCCCGGTGATTTCAGGCCCCTCTCCGTGAAGGCGGACGGTCCGCAGCATCGTTTCCTGAGCTGAGTCACTATTTTCTCTTGGCTTGGCCACGCGCCCCATGTGTCTGGGGCAGATGGGTTGGCAGGCTGCACGTGGCAAACACCTGCTCCCACGTGACACCCCGGGCCATGCGGCGGCCCCTCCGATGGACCCACGGGGAGCGGCGGAGGGCGTGAGGGGGAGACTGGCCTGCCGCGCCAACCCGGAGCGGACTGTGAGTTTTCGGCAATCTCCCCAGAGTTTCTGAAAACCCGGCCCCCCTTCCTCCAGCCGGTGCTCTCACAGACTCGGCTCTGGGGTGGGTTTGCAGTCGCTCCAGACAAGGACGGAGGGGGGCCTCTGAGTCGCCGTGGCCTCGGGGCAGAAGTACAAGACAGGCGGGCAAAAATGCAAGTTGTACCTCCCCCCGGTTTTTGGTTTTTTAGTTATAACTAGACACGAAATCGGAGAACACAGGAGAAGCTGTGTGTGCATGAGGGTCCTGTCCTGACGGACCGGCCGGCCCCTCACCCGCTGCTGGTCCTGGACGGGGCGTGAGATGTGAACGCTGCAACCAGGCACACGTGCGGTCACCGGGTTGGCACGCGCAGGCGGGCGCGCGTGTGGTCCCGTGTGCAGCAGCAGCAGCAGGGCCCACTTGTTTCTGTTGCCAGAAAAGGGACTTGCGTCCAGAACCCTCAGAAGTTGGGTCCATAGGGACCCAGCGTCGCCGGGTGCCGGGGGCCCAGTGGCGGCTCCCTGGACAGCCTGGACCGTCACCCATGTGGGCTCTGGGGGTCACCCGCCTCCACCCGACTCCCGCCTGAGTGTCACCATCGCCCGGCCTCACCTGGAGATCCGCCCCTGCTGCTGCGCATGGTTTCCGCGTGCGGCACTTCCAGACACACGTTCCATGTGTGAGGTTCTCGTGACCGTGTCCTCCACGCAGGAACCACGACTACTGATGGCCGGTCCCTGGGAGCCCTCCCGTGTCTTATGCGGGCAGACCCCTCCTCCGGGTCCCTCGGGGACACCCTGTCCCCCAAACACTTGGGACTGTTGCATCTCCTGAACCGTCAGCACCCTCCGCCCTCCCTCTCCTGCGGCCTTTGTCCTCTGTGTCGCCTCATCTGTGGACCCTCAGCCTTGACCACGGAGCTCCGTGAAGACAGAGCCTGGGCCAAGTGGGGCCCGGGCAGCGACGGATGACAGACACGGAGGAAGAAAGTGGGGGCGGGCGGCTCTGTGCACCGACCGTTGCCAGCATGTGGCTCGGCTCTGGGCAGCTCACGCTTTGGCATTGCCGGGCCCGGGCCGCCTCCGCCTGCCTTCGCCGGCCGCGCCTTGGCTCTGCGTTCCCACCGGTGTTCGCAGTCGGCGTCTGGCCTGGGCCCCGCCGGCATCGGTGTTCCGAGCAGGCAGGGGCTTTGCCGGCCAGGGTCCCGATGTCGGGCTGACCTGGTCCCTGAGCTGTTTCAGTGAGCGATTTGCTGTTCGGGAGAGAGTAGTTCGATTATCGAATCCTCCCAGGTGTCGGTTCAGTGGAAGCTCATCGGGTCGTCCTGCCCGGAAGGACACACGGGACCCGCGACCGCACCAGCCCTCCCGCTGCTCCAACGAGAGGACGAGGCGCGGGCACTGTCGCCCAGTGCCTGCTTGGGAACCATACCGAGACCCGAGCGTCCACACAGCTCCTCCTGGAAGGAGGCCGGGGGCGCCCCGAGAGACACCCCGACCCGAGGCTCATCTGCCCGACCGTGGAGGCATACAACCCGGCGTGGCTCCTTCCCGTGGTCCCAAAGGGCCCACGTGGGTGTGAGCGGCCCCTCGTTGCTGTCCTTCCCTGTCCTCTGCATTGATGCTATCGGCCCATCCGCTGACCACATACGGGGCGCTGCTGTGGAGGTGACGTCTGAAGCCCCGGTGACCACAACCGAACGACATGATACCCGTCATCACCCTGACCACCACCAACCCAGACCTCCACTCGAAGGCCGTCTCCAGCCCACCAATGACAGTGCCCAGCTGGCCACGGCCATTAGGGCATGGCCAAGTCTGCTTCTTTTAGCGATGGTCCCCCGGGGATGTCTCTGCCACGACAGAGGGTAGGGCAGGGGGGACATGTCTGCCACGACAGAGGGTAGGGCCGGGGGGCGCTGCTCGAGGGCCAGGAGGCTGCTCTCCACACTCCACGGTTAATTCCGAGCCCCCCCTTCCCACTCTCAGCAGCGGCGAGAAGAGCCCGTAGCGGGAAGGATGGCCGCGGCTGCGGAGGGCGGGACATCACAAGGAGCCAGGACTTCCGGAAACGAAATCCAGAGGATGGCTGGCTTGGCTGTCGGTGGGGGGTGGCTTGGGGGTCAGGGCCCTGCCCCCTCGGGGCTCTGTCGTCTCCACTGGCGGATGGTCCCCATGGTCGGGGGGCAGCCCTCCTGGCCCCCCGGAAACCAGCCAATGGAAGGAAGGAGGTGCCCCCTTCCCTGAGGACATTTGCCTGGAGACGCATGTCCCCCCCTGCACCCCGCACCTGGGAAGAGACCCAAGGACTGCCATCTGAGTGCTGAACACTGGGACTTCCACTTTCGTTTCGTTGCCGGGTAGAGAGTTTGGGTATCCGCTCCCTTGCCATTGGCCACAGAGTGTCCCCTGCCGAGAGCGCCCTGCCTGTGACTTCTTTCCTGTGACGCGTCTGCCCTGTTTGTCAGACTTCCCGAGTCCTTCATGTAGCTGGGTGACGGTTCCGGTTCCATGTATGTCACAAATTTTCCTCATCTGTTTACTTACCGTCTTTTAGAAGTTTCGGATTTCCGCGCGGTCCCCTCTGCCGGTTGTTTTGTTTGCTAACCTTTTCTTTTAGCATCTGGTTTAAGAAGGACCGAGTTCCCCAAATCATAAACCCACTTTCCTCTCTTTGCTTCTAACACATTTGTGGTGCTTCAGAGTTCGGGTCTTAAAGTACTTGGAGCTCATCCTTGGGATCCACTCCCCCCCCTGAATGTACAGTCATTTGTCAAAATATAATTTTTCGAATGATTTATCGTTCCTTCATGGATTTGGGAGTCGTGAAGATCATGTGAGATTCAGACCTGCTTCAGTGGCGTGACGGCGCCCGCGCCGCGGTTCCGGGCGGGGGACCCCCATCGCTTCCTGCTTGGCGTTTGTCAGCTAGTTTTTTGTTACTCTGTAAATTGTGCTTCCGTGTGTGTCCTGGAGCTCCGGTTCTGGTGGAATTTTGAATGGGGCGACAAGGAGTTTGTCGAGTTGACACTTCCCACCGTTGAGTGTTGCCGTTCACGGACACGACAGATCCGTCCGGTGGTTTAAGCATTTCTTAGGTTTGGCGCTCAGCTTTTCTGCCACGTTCCATGAACACACAGAAAAAGTACATGAATTGCAAGCACAGGGTAACTCCTGTTTCACAAACGGGAGAGGGGTGGCTGGTAACGGGTCGGGTGGCAGCCGCTGCCTAGGGAGAAGGTGACCGTCATCGGTGCTCTCAGAGCTTGTTGTCGCCAGTGCTCTGTGACGCGGGGCTGGCCGGGGGCTGGCCGTCCCGGCCCACACCCCCGCACACAGCCGTGCTTTCATTTCCAAGGTCTCGGGTGGCAGTGCCCAGAGACGCAGGTGACAGGGACACGAGCTTTCAGAATTGCATAGTAAAAGAAAAGCAAACACTGGAAACTTGTGACACAGGAGCCTCAGATGAGGACATGCTGCTTAAAGGTCAGCTCTTCTGGTCTGTGGGTTCCTGTCGCCTCTGCGGGCGCTGCACCCCGGCATTCTCAGCAGTTTGTTATTTCGGCTTCCTTGCATCCAATCCCCTCTGGGTCTGGGCAGCCCTGCCCCGAGGGCTCACGGCATCGGTGTCTCCGGTGGGAACCGGGACAGCAGATGCTGGGCCTGCACGTCCTGGTGGCCCGAGGGTTCCTGGCACCCACCACTCAGGACCCCGCCTCTCAGATTCCCGTGTGTCAGGAGTCAGCGGCGGTGAGGCATGAGGACTTGAGGTTCAGTACAGGTAACGTCTGGCCGGCCAGGGAAGGGACCTAGCGGTGGCCGGGCGTGTCAGGTCCCTGGAGACCCCTCCCCCTCCCTAGCTGCCTTTCTGCTGCATGGCTGGGGTCCTGCACGGGAGGGGTCCTGGGGTCTTTTATTCCTTGCATTCGCAACTTGTCCCTACCTGGGCCCTACCATGTCACCTGGGGTCTGGACCCCACAGGCACCTGTTCGGGAAGCTCCCACCCAGGGGTACCTCCCATCAAGGAGCTGTGTGGCCTGGGGCTCCCCAGGCATCAGGCCCGTGGACCTGCTACACGCCGAGAGGGGGGCGCAGAGCAAATCCATTCTAGGGCGGGTGGCTGGGTCGCTGGGGGCCCTCAGGTCCGGTGGCGGAGGCAGGACCCCCGCCTGGACTCCCGGACCCAGTCCTCGGCTGGCCTCCGGCCTCCCGCACCCCTGAGCACTTCCGGCTGCCCGGGAACCCGGAGACCATCCGATGAGATTCCAGCGTTTCCGGGGCTTCTGACCTCGGGCAGTTTTGTTCTGCTGCTCACAGCTGGCAGCCGGCTGGAGCAGCCGTCCCGAACCCTTGCACGCCCTCACTGTGGCGGGCTGGTCACGGCTTCCACGGCCACGTCCTGATCCCCGGAAACTGGGAAGGTGACCTTTCTTTAAATAGCGGAAATGCGATTCGGCAGACGCGATTAAGTCCGAGACCTTGAGACGGGAGCTTACCCTGGATTACCCAGTCGGCCCTACAGCCTCGAGAGCATCCTTAGGAGGGGGGCGGGGCAGAGGAGGTCAGGTGCACCCGCCGGGAGCCCACGTGCGGACAGAGGCAGGGACCCGAGGGAGGCAGCCACGGCCCGGAGACGCCTGGGGCCCCAGGAGCTGGAGGAGGCAGGAAGGGTGCCCTCAGGAGCCTCCAGAGCGAGCACCGTCTGGATGTCCCAACTCTGGCCTCCAGGCTGGGAGGAGATGAATTTCTGTGGCTTTGAGCCCCCAGTGTGTGGTCACTTGTCTCTGTGGCCCCAGGACACTCAGACGTCACCCTTTGGGGAGCTCGCCCCACCCCCGAGGGGGACTGTCCCTCTGGGCTGAGTGAGCCCCCCCAAGGCCCCGCACGCCAGCTGAAATCGTGTGGCTTTCTGGGCCAGACATGCCGGGAGCCTCGGGCCACACGGCCAAGTGCGGGGCCGGACTGGGGTCCCCCTGCGCCCGCTCAGGAGCCCTCGGCCCCGCTGGACGCTTTCTCTCCTCCCTGTGTCCTTGTCCTCGGCCTGTCCTCGAGCCCTTGCTCACATCAGAGGCTGGGGGAGGGAGCTGGAAGACACGGGGCCGGCCCGGCCTCTCCTGCCAGCCGCGGGGCCTCCAGCTTCTAGCATACGGCGGGCGTCTCTGACGACGACTTCAATTCGGACCTCAGGGCCCGATTTGTTAACACGGGGTCCTGAGAGCCACGCCCCAACGTGTCACAACAGAAAAGGCCACAGGCCTACTTGGGGTCCAGTGTGGCCATCAGAGGAGGGGGATGAGAATCGCCGAGGCTCCCAGGTGCCACCCGCCAGGACGGCCGTTGGGCTCACGGCCCGGTGACCCGTCTCCCCTGGCCGTGCCGTGCACACGCCCGGTCTCTGGGCCCGCGTCCCTTCACAGGCACTCGTCACAGCGTCCGCCCTGTCTGCGCCCACTCCTAGGTTACACTGAAGTGAAGTGACGTCCAGACGGTATGGCGCACAGATCGCGTGCGGTCACTCACTTCCCGCGGACACGTGGGCCCCCGCCTCGCCCCCAGGTGACCCCACCTCACCCCAGAGTAGCTGCCGTTGTAAACTGGATCACACTAGAGCAGGCGGCCGGCCCACGGACTCCGCCGGCTGCAATCACGGGGCACGCACCTGTGGCCGCCTCCGCGGGGGCGCCCGTCCCTGCCTCCCGCAGCCCCGGGCACGTGGGGGTGCTGCCCTGGTCTGCCGGCCCCGTCAGGCCTTCCGGAGCCCAGGGTCCTGACCGGCATCTGCCCTGCAGCCTCTCGGGGGACACCCAGCTAGAGCCCCCAATTCCTGACCCGCAGAAACCCGGGGAGACAAGACACGCTGATGGCCGCTTGCAGCAATAAGCTGGGGCCATCGGCTAGCCGACAATGACCCCGCGGTGGGCGGCTGGCCCTCCCCGCCGTGCACACCTTCCGCCGTGCGAGCCCCTTCCGGTTCGCTCGCCTCGCCGCCTTCTCACGGAGGCTTGGCTTGTTCCCCGTTTGGGGCCGTCACGGGCAAAGCTGCTGTGAGCACTCTGCCGTAGCCTTCCTTCTCTTGGGCGACCACCCGGGCGCGGGGTCGATGGGGCAGGGGCAGGGGCACCCTCGGTTTTATAAGAAACTACCAGCCGACTCCCCAAAGTGGATGTACCATTTCAGTGAGAGTTCCGGTGGGTGGAGCCATCAACACGTGGTGTCGTCGGTCTCGAGTGGTGGCCAGTCTGCGGGGCGTGCGTGGCGGGCAGTGCTTGGGAGGGGCCGGTTCAGGAGGCTGTGGAGAGCCGCCCTCGGGCCCCGAGATGCCGCGCCCCGGCAGCCACAGGGCTCCTGCTACGTGTGAGCCCAAAGTTCCGCACTGAGCTGGCCAGGTCGGTGCCTTGGGGGGGCGAGACAGGAAAACAGTGGCGAGTCCGTGGACTGGGGGCCATGATGGGGTTGAATCAAGAGCTTGGTGGGCAGGCAGGGTGTGACCTGGGACGTGCCTGAGGCCTCAGACCTCGTCCTGTGCTGAGTGGAGTAGGGACTTGGCCCTGGGCGTCTCTCAGCGGGCAGTGAGAAGTCAGTTCGAATCACTGCGCCCCTCCCCGCCCCGGGGCCGGCCGGGGGTGCGGCAGGAAGGCAGGGGCGCTTGGAGAACCGAGCACCGGGTGCTGGGGCGTCCAATTCCTAGCAGCCCCGAGAACACCTGTGACATTGCGGTCGGCACCGAGGGGCCAGTTAAAGGCAGAGTTGTCTCAGACTAAGGAGAGGAAACCTCGCGGTTTAGTCAGAATTAACAGAATCACGACAAAATTATGCTCTAAATTATCTGGCCATCCTCTTGATTGCTTGGACTCATTCAGTAATTATTGTGGGTACAAAACAAAAGGAAAATTTCTACTGGACCGTTTACGAAGCGTTCGAGTTTGGTAAGTGCCAAGTACGGTTCTGTGATGCTTCGCCGCGTGCGTTTTATTACAACGCCACAGCGGGCTCGGGGGGAGCCCGTGAGTTTTCTTCATTACAGCGAACTTGGCAATGAACACCTTTCTGTATAAACCCAGTGGGCACTCTGATTGTTTCTAAAATAATTCGGGAGGAGGCGTCGTGAACCAGAGTATGCGAACGTTTGGGGTTTCCGAATAGACGAGGTTCATGGTCTGTTACTACTAACGGAGACTGTTGGCCTCACAAGGCTGTTCACAGTGACAGTTCGGCCGGGAGAACTGCCGTCTCCGGCAGCCGAGCCCCACGCGCGACGGGCCTCTGACCCAGGGACGGTTCTTTTCCGCAGGGAGTGGACGAGGCCGGAAGGTTCCGGAGCCTTGTCTTCGCAGAGGACTTTGTGTGGGTTCTCCAGGGGCTTCGCTTTCAGGGGCCCGAGAACAGTCGTGTCAGGAGGCGGTGGTGCCCCTGCTGGCGACCGTTCCTTCCCTGCCACTTGCCCGTCCCGGGCGTCACGCGGCGCTCAATCTAAGGAACGGATACAATTATGGTAAGTGGCTTCTTTATCACCATTCACGCATCCGGGCTGGAACTATTCAGGGCGCTGGAAAATATAAAGCTTTTTAATGTAAATTCAAAAACCGAAAGCATTCTCCCTGTGAGACAAAGGATGCCGTCTGTCCCCTGATGCTCTGACCCCAGTCTTCTGGTCCCGACACCTGCCTGCTCTTCACAAATACCTGATTTTTCTAAGTAGCAAGTATTTAGAGAGACTTGGAGCCACATAGTGGCTTTTCAGGTCTTGCCAGCAGACCTAGTCCGGGGTGGTGTGATGCTTTCCCGTAGAAAGGGTTAATTTTAAAGGAGAGAGAGGGACAGTGAGACACTCTGACGGTCCCTGGGATGAACAGTGAGTAACAAGGCGGGTGACGGAAAGCAGCCCGGACAGGACGTGGGAGCCGCACCCCCCGCCCCCACCCCCCGCATCCCTGGAAGGCGAGCCCCGAGCCCGGGGCCCAGTGACGGCCCCACACGCCCCAAATGTTCTTCGGGGATACAGGTGGCCCCCTCTGCTCCGGGCTGTCCTGGTCTGTGCATGGAGCCCCACGTCCCGGGCCGGTGGGTCCCCATGGCGCGGAACCAGCTCCTGTCTCAGGGGCGGGAAGAGCGTTGCTTTCTCTGATGCTGGGACCTCGGCCGAGGCTCGGTGGCCTCGACGCTGGTGAGGTGATGACGGCGTCTGCGAGACGCCTCAGAAAGGAAAAATTCTGGAACCAGAGTTAAGCGGCTTTTAATTAGCCCGAAACCAAGAGGGAGTCACTGACAGTGTCAGATGTCTGTAACCCAAGTGGCCTCATTTCGGGGACGGTCCCCATTTCTTCTGAGGGAAGGATGCTCTACCGGGGGGTCATGTTGGCTACACGGTGGGTCGTTCCTTAGGGCAAGAGCCCACGTCCCCCCTCCCCCCTGCCCCCTCCCCCAGGACTTCGTGAGGGGGAGAAGCCAAGGGCCCTGGTCTGTGAGTGCCCACCTTCCCCTGGGCAACTCCGTTCCCGGGAGGCGTCCCCAAACTCCCGGAACTCCGGGTCCGAGCACTGCACCGACGGGCGATTCCAAGCACATTTCTCCCCCAGAGCCTGTACGACAGAGACGGCGCTATCGACTCGGTGTTTTCGGACTCTGGCAATCGGTGTGTGATATCAAACTGAAGTCTGCGGCCCCCGAGAACTCACGCCTGTGCCGTTGTCTCCTAGTGAATGCGGTAAGTGGCGAGAAAGCAGGGGCCCTCGCTGGCGGCCCGCCTCCGTGGCTGCAGCACCCGTGCCCGCAGCTTCCCGGCAGGACTAGGACCTTGTCCTGGCCTCGCTTTCTTTCTAAAACCCTGCGAATAGAACGTTGGACTCAGAGTAAGAAATTACCAGGCGCACACGGAGCTGAGCAAACATGTAAGCGACAGGGAGAACCAGCAGTAAGACATGTACACGCTGGGCCCAGACGCAGGGGTCCCCGGAGGGAGATTTTGAAGGGACATTCGTGACATGGCTCAAGGACACAGAAGACAAAAAAGACAAGATTAAGTAAGAATTGCAGCAGAGAAATAACAGTGATGATGAAGGAAACCCCCGAACCATTACAAGAAGCAGAATTCACGGACTCAGCAAGTGGGTTTGACAGTTTAGACGCAACTGTGCAGAGCCGGCGGACCGGAAACGGGCCAGCGGGAAGGGCCCAGAGTGAGTTACAGACAGAGGACACACGGGCGCTCGCGGGGAGGGGTCCCGGAGCCCCTTGGAGAGCCCAGGACGGGCACTTGAAGAGACCGGGGCAGAGAACTCCCAGGTTTGGGGGCGACGAGAGACAGCCCGGCCCCTCGGCCCGGTGGGTGCGGGGTCCTCGCTCTCCGGCACCCCCGGGGTCTGTGCGGCCGTGGTCCTGTGCTGGTTCCGGTCCCAGCTCCCCGGCGCGAGGCCACAGGTCCTGTGAACCGCTCCTGGTTGGTAGTGTCAGTGGTGGCTGTGCCCTGAATGTGGGGGTCTCCTCACAACTCCCAGCCTAACCCCGACGGTGACGGTTTCAGGGGCCGGGGCTCTGGGAGGCCATGGGAGCCCTCACGATCAGGGATTGGAGTCCTCGTAGGGGACACAGGAGAAGACACAGTGGGTGCCTGCGGCCAGATGAGCCCCTCACCCTGCGTGCGGGTGCCCCAATCTTGACGCCCAGCCCCCAGACTGCTGAGAAACAGGCCTGGTGTCCATACATCTGTGGGGTCTTGTTACAGCGACCCTACAGGTTCTGCGTTCCTTGTGAGAATGGGCTGGCACTTCTGGCCGTGGCTCTTGCTTCGTGGACTGGGAGGCGTGGCTGCAGGTTGGCGTCCAGCAGCCCTTCTACCAGTGGAAGCTGCCTGGAGCCGGGTGCCCTGTGGGGTCCTGGTGTGCCTCACGGTGGCTCCGTCCTCGGTTGTTGTGTCTGCGTCACTCCGGTGATGGGAGACGCCCAGGCTGGAAGCCCAGCGGTGGGGGGGGGTGCCCCGCACGCGGCCAGGAGGGCTTCGGATTGTCCCCCCCTCAAGGAGAAAAGGGCCCCTCTGGCTCCTCCGGGGGCGGTGTCAGGTGGGAGCCGTAGGGTGGGCTCAAGCCGACGTCATGCGGGGACGCCCCTCTCTCTGGCAGGCATCAAGGGGTCCAAGGCTAACCCAGAAAGGTTCCTTCTTCCTTGGGACACAGGGCATTGGGACCCTTCGGGGACACTGGCCGAAGGGACTCAGCAGAGATGCCCAGCTGGGCTCCCCGGAACTTCAGTTGTTGGAACATGTTTGTGCTTTAATCACTAAAAGAAAGGGTTCTCTTGTCTTTAGTAAAGTCGTTTAGAAATCTATACGAAAGGAAAAAAAAGAAAAAGAAAAAAGAAAAAGTAAGTGCCCGTGTGATGGTGGATTTCCCATCGACGTCACTGAACCAAGGGGCACCCAGGCATTTGACCAAACAGTATTATCCTGGGGGGGGTCCCCGAGGCTGTTTTTGGATGAGGTTAGCACTTGACTCAGGGGACTTAATTAAGCACAGTGGTCTCTCTAATGTTGGTGGGCCTCATCCAATCGGTTGAAGGCCTGACTAGAACAGTAAGACTGTAGGGTGCTGGGTGGCTCGGTCGGTTAAGCATCTGAATCTTGGTTTCAGCTCAGGTCATGATCTCAAAGTCACGAGATCAAGTCCACGTCAGACTCCTCCCCGACATCACAGAGCCTGCTTGGGATTCTCTCTCTCTCCCTCTCTCTCTGCCCCTCCCCTGCACACTCTCTGTCTCTCTCAAAAGTAAATTAAAAAAAAAAAAAAAAAGAACAGAAAGGCTGTGAGACAGAATCCCTCCTGCCTGACCACCCGGACCTAGGACGTCGGTCTTTCTGGCCTTTGGACTTGAGCTAGGACAGCTGCTGTTCCTGGGTCTGGAGCCCGCTGGCTTTGGGCCCGGCTCATCTGGTCCCCTGACCTGCAGCAGCCGCCTGCCGAGCGTGGGAGGCGCCGGCTTCCAGAGGCGTGGGAGCCAGTTCCTCACAAGAAATCTCCGTGGGTGGACCTCCTGCTGCCCCCCCGGGGATCTCGACAGATGCACTCACATTTCCTTCGCCCTTTGTGTGGCCACCAGAGAGAATAATGCCAGTCTGCTTCTGGGAAGCCCGGAAGCCCGCCTGCTGCAGGCCCTAGTTCTGGGAGGTGTTAGCTGCGCGAAGTCGCCCGATGTCTGGGACGCAGTCCCTTGTCTGTCACACAGGTGACAGTGGTGCCCACCGGGGCGGTTGCGAGGAGTAGCTGAGAGGAGGCAGGCGGCCCCTGGCAAGAGCGCGTGCGACGTTCCAACAGCACGAAGACTGGTGGCGTCTCCTAGCCTGTGGGGGCGGGAGGGCGGGAGGGCTTGCTCTCTCCCTGGGGCCCCAAAGTGGCTCTCTTGGGGGCCCTGTTCCTTTCCCGCTTTCCCTGGTTGGGCTGCGTGGATCCAGCCGGCAGGTAGACCCGGGGAGGGTCTCCTTGTCCCTTGTCCCGGAGCACGGAGCCTGTCCCCGTGGGTTTGCCCAGAGACTGTGCAGGAGCTGGGGTAAGAAAGCCCCCGGAAGGGCAACTTTGGAAGTTTCCACACGAGGCTGTACCTGTGCCCCAGGCTGAGGGCGTTGCCGGCGCACATATGACTGTGAGCACTAGTGGTGTCACCCGCCAGGGCTGTGGCCCCTGAAGCACGCTCCTCTCTGCCAGCCTTCTGGGAGGCAAGATACCTGTACCTACCCCTCCACCCGCTCCCGCACCGGCACCCGCACCCACATCCGCACCCGCACCGGCACCCGCACCCGCCCCTGCTCCCACACCTACACCCGCACCTGCACTGGCTCCCGCACCTGCTCCCGCACCCGCTCCCGCACCCGCTCCCGCTCCCACACGGGCACCGGCACCCGCTCCCGCACCCGCTCCCGCACCTACACCCGCACCTGCACCGGCTCCCGCACCGGCACCCGCACCCGCTCCCGCACCGGCTCCCGCACCCGCTCCCGCAGCCGTACGTACTCAGGCACCTGCGCCTGTGCAGCCTCTGTGTGTCCTAGTGCATTGTCCCTCCGCGCTCCCCAGATGCTCGCACGCAGCCACCACCCACCTGGTGGGGAGCTCCCGGCTCTCTTTTCAGAGAAAAGTTCCTGGTCTTTCTTGCCTCGGGTCAGCTCCTGGGGCGTGCTCCTGTCCTGCCCAGGCCTGGGGGCCTGGTGGGATCTCGGAGGGGCTTTCGTGCCCAGATGGGAGTTTTCCCTGGAGCCGGGGCCCCAGTACTGACCAGCACACTCTGCGGGTGGCTCACCTTGCCCCCCCGGAGGCGGCCGACCCCGGCGTCCAGAGCATCGGACCCTGGGTCCTGCCGCCCGCGGCATCGTCCCCACTGCGGCCTGTGCCCGCCGGCCACGGAGCTGGCGGCTCGTTCTTCCGTGTGCGTTTCCTGGCTGCTCGCAGAGTCCGAGCAGCTTCTCACGTGCTTGCTGGCCTTCCCTTCCTCCTAGTTACTGATTCATACCTTCTGCTTGTTGCGTGTGCCTCATCGATCCGCGGGAGTTTTCAGGACAGATACTACGGACGTCATCCTCCCCGTGTTCTGTCAGTGCTGTTTCCCAGCCTCCCGCTCGCCTTCAGTTTTGACTTCCCTGCCTTTCGTCACGCTGAAATAGTCTCAATTACCCACGTGCCGTTGACTCTGGTCACCTTCCGCGGAACTTTCCGTAGTTCTTCAGTCGGCCAGAGAGCGGGACGGCCCTGCTTTCTGCTTGGGGACGTTCCCGGCCTCAGAGAAGCCACCTGGGGAAAGCAGACAGGCAGGACAGATACCAGCCGGGAAGTCCGAGTCACAGCCGGAGCCAGCTCCGTGCTGATGAGGAGGGGCTGCTGTGACATCGGCTAGCCCGACGGGACCATCACTCAGCCCGCCTGCGGGACACACGGCTTCTCTGAGTGGCCGCCCGCCCACTGTCCTTCCGTCTCACAGCCGTGGGGGCGGGTTAGCACGGCCCCCACTCTGCCATGACCATCTCTGGCCGGCAGTGACCCGGGGCCGGCTCGGCGGCCGTCAGAGTGTGCAGGAGGGCGAGGGAGGGGCCGCCGGCCCCCTGGAAACCCTGCGTGTGATCGTGGCCTCTCTGCTTCCCAGCACCCCAGCCCCCCGTAGGCCTCTGAGTGCGCCCCACCTGGACCCTCGTGCACCACCCGCGGCTTTCCCCGGCCCCGCTGAGGCTGCCGCCCGGCTCCCCAGGGGAAGGCTGGGTGGCCCCGAGGCAACGCCGTGACTTTATGCTGCCCTCCCGGCGCCGGGGACACAGCCAGCCCTGGATGGGTGCCCCGACACGCTGCGTGCATCCGTCGGCGTGACAGGGAGCTCGGCCCCCCCGGATCCTGGGCCCCCGGGAAAGGTCTCACCTACGAGCACCGGGGCGGATCTGACCCCGGCAGGTGCTAGTGCAGGCGTGAGCGCTCGCGTCCTCCCGAAGCCGGCTCTGCGGCCGTGAGTCTAGGTCGGAGCACGACTGACCCCGATGGTCCCTGTGAGCCCAGACCAGGGACCGTCCAGTTCTTGTTGCAAAGCCAATGAGGCTGCAGCCAAGAGCCCACCCCGCCCCGGCAGAGCTGCTGCAGGGCCGGCCCGGGAGCTATTGGGGAGGAGAAGGGGTGGAGGCACCTTGCCGGCCCAGAGCAGGGGAGCGGCTGTTGGGGAAGCTGACGGCCCCGCCTTCACCCCTGCTGCCCACAGCTCCGTCTCTCCGCGTTTCCTGACGTTGTGGTCCTTTCATCCGGGCCCTTCCTCTCCAGGAGCTTCGGGGCGGGAGGCCTCATCTTCTCACCTCCTCGGCCGGGGGGACTCACCGGGCTGCCCCCCTCAGCGCGCCCCTCTCCTGGGTGAACGAGAAGGTGGCCCGAGAGCCCGCCTGCCTCTGGGCACCAGGGCGGGTTGGCCGACGACCTTCGAGGGGCCCCTCCCGAGCCGTTCCCTGGCTCCCGGGCCGGCGATCGGCACAGGACTTAACTCTTCTAAGGATTTAGCCTTCCTCGGGTCCGTGGGTGGGGGCTCAGCCTGCCACACACGCTGAGGGGTGATGTTCTGCTGGCGGCGAGGACGTGGTGCTGTCCCGGCCGCGTCCCCAGCACCTGCCGCGGCAGGAGTGGGACAAAACTTTGTTGAAATAATGTAGGGCCCCGCGCCCCAGAGGCCTCGGGAAGCGTTAACGCCGGCCGGCTCTGAGTGTTCCGTCTCGGCCAGTTTGCCCCGGGCAGATTCATGCCTATTCTGTCATCTGGGAGCAGAGCCTGGAGGGACCCCCATCTGGGCAGAGGGCACACGGGCCTCAGGCCTGAGGTAGACCTGGTTGGGTGGGCGGGCATTGGCGGCCCTTGGTTCTTGGCTCTGCTCCTGTCCCTGGCTCCTCGATGGCCTTAGAGGGGTGCCCCCCCGCCCCCCCGCCGGGGGATGAGGGGTGGAGGCACCGGTGTCCCTTGGTGTCAACTGTGGCAGGATGCCTTACTCACGCCAGGTCACAGGCCCCTGGTGCCGACCCTCCCCAGCAGACCCAGCCACACGCAGGGTCCCCGAGACAGACGACGAGACTGTCATGTCGGCATAAGTAGGCGTCGCCTCTGAGGACCGTCGCCAGGCGTCCACGTGAGCCTGCTCCTGTCCTGGGGCCCCGAGAGCTCAGGCTGCCTGCGGAGCCTTAGCTGCGGGGTGACCGAGTACGTGGGCTGGCAGGGGAGGAAGACGCCACCCGTCAGTAAAACCGCCCGACCTCCAGGGCGGTCACGGGTGGACAGGGAGCTGACGGCCTTCCACACCAGGAGGGGCTACATTCGGCACCAGAAGGAAGCTGGCGGCGGGGGGGGGGGGGGGGGGCGTCCGGAAGGAACAAGGGGCCACTCACACCTGGGTTTACTCATTTCCCCGTCTCTCGTTTGGTTGAAAGTGGATTTTATGTGAAGTCATGTTAACAGAGCAAATGTCACCAGACCCCCTTTACACGAAAACGGGTGTGTGAGATGTTTGTCAGGCTCCTCTGTGCCCGTCCCCGGCCGGAGGCACCCTGCACGCCCGCGCTCCTCTCCCAGCCTCCTCGCTCGGTGCTGGCGAAGCCTCCCCTGCTCGGGCAGATGTCGCGCGTGGGCCGTGGCAGCACCCCTGCCCACCCTCCAGCCCGGAGCCCCTGCCCCAGACCCAGCTCTGCCCCTCTCTCCCAGGGCATCAGAATCGGGAGCGGTGGGCCTGCTGGCCTCGCAGCCTCTGACTCCTCCCGGCCTCCCGGCGTGCAGCCCAGACTGCTCGGGTGGCGGCGCGGGTACGTGCCGCAAATGCAGCCGTGACGAGTGGCTAGACCCGGATCGAGACGTTTCTGCCTCGGTGTGAATTTTACCCCGGAACCGTTGGCAGGGGAGAACTTCTGTTCCCTTTGGAGCCTCAGCCGGGCGCTCAGGCTGCGCGCTCCCGGGCCCACCCCAGAGGGCCTTCTTCAGGGATTTCTGGGGTTCCGACCGCTGCTCGAAGCATAAAGTATAAAAGAAACAGGAAGATGAAAATATTTGGATTTAATGACAGGCACAGAACCAAGCCGACAGAAACTGGAAGCGGCATGACCTCCGAGGGACGGGGCGGGACCCTTAACACACGTGGGGCTCCGTGAACGGGGAAGATGCATGTCACGATTTACACGGCCTTCACACGGACAAGTAGAGTCACAGCCATCCAGGATGGGAAATCAGCAGCACGTTAACACGCCCGAGCGCTCGGGCCTGCGCACACTCAGGTGCTGCGGTGACAGCCGCACGACTGTGCCGTTTCCGGGAGGAGCTTGGCCGTATGTACGGAGGGCCTGCAGAGTGCCTACCTCTTGGCCTGCTGGTCACGTAACCCTGCCCTCAGGCCTCCCCGGGGACGGGCGGGGTGGACACATGCTGGCAGGTGGCCCGGTGGCCCAGGACCTAAGAATGCCTCACGGCTTCGAAGGCCGGCAGGACCAGACAAGGGACCACATGCAGCCACGAAGCCTAAACCGCGTGCTGTGTGGCCTTCTACACGGAAGATTTCCAGTCCCTGGTGGACGCGGCGAGAGGACGCTGGCCACGGCCGGGCAGCCAGTGTCACCACGGCAGAACGAGAGCTCAAATGTCTTTCAGACACCGTGCACACAGTTCAACGAATTTTGGCAAATCCAAACCCTGTAATACTTGACAAGCGTTAAAAATAGTGTTTTTGAAGAAATTCCAACAACATGGATAAACACCATGTTGTAATTAATGCTGAGTGTGAAAATATATTTAAGCTACAGACGCAGCTTTATCCCAGTTTTGTTCCGAACAGTTATTTCCTGAGGGAAGGGCTCTCTGGCCACGTGGGTCCCCGAGGGCCACGTGCTCTGACCAGGACTCGGGGGCCAGTGTGTCCTCTCGGGGGGCCGAGTCCTCTCCGCCGAGCTGGCCACGGAACCCCCGTCTGCTGAGCCCCCACCCTGGCTGACCGGCTTCCTGCAGCCGCCAGGCCTCCCACAGATGGCACCCTCTCCCTCCACCTCACTTTTCTCTCTTCTTAGGAGAAAGGGCACGTCTCACGAGGACACGATTTCTCGAAAGCTTGTCGTGCCCCAGAATTGGTTTCGTGGGAAAGAGAGAAACTCCCCCAAAGAAGCTGCTAGATGTGAAGGATTTTACGCCTTCGGACGAAGGAGGACACGTTCGGAAGCAAAGCGAGGCGAGCAAACGTGTGGGGAAGCGTCAGAGGACAAGGGCGGCCGCCCCGGGGTTTGGTGGCCCTCGCCTCAGTGAGCCCACCCCCCGCCTGGTACCGGAAGGGGCTGGCCGCCTGCTTCTTCCCACGGCCTCCACTCAAAACAACCGTCGTGCCACGGCGGCCTGTGTGGGGTCAGAATGCAGACCGAGAAGGCCCGCCTGGCACAGGCCGTGGCCCGAGGTGGCCACCCCCCAGTCGTGGCCCTGCCGGCTGCTCCCGGCGGCTGCTGGTGTGTGTGTGACTCCCATTCACGTGGGCCTCCCCTGAGGGAGGTGTCGAGGCCCCAGCTTTTTGGGCAGGAGGAGAGAAGGGCCCTGTGCCCCCACACCTCCCTGTCGTCTGCAGTCTGGCCGGGGCAGACGTAGGCCTGGAGGCACCGGTGCAGGAGCAGGGACACGGGGCAGGGAGCCTCGGGCCCTGTCTTCCTCCCACAACCGGGCTCACGTGGCCGGTCAGACCGCCCGTCCCCCGGATGAGGGGCCCTGCAGGTGGGCTGTGCGGGGACAGGGAAGGCGCCCCGGGGTACCCCCACCGGCCTCCCCACGGTCACCGCAGCTTCCCTGGCCCGCCCCTAAGAGGGCCCTGGGGCCCCGGGAGCTGTGTCCTCTGCCAGGCCCATGGTCCCTGCCCGGATGTGCTGAATAACAGCGGATGAGAAGGTTATGGGGGGCAGGCCGTGGTTCACTGGGGAGGGCCGACCTGGCTTGGGGGCTCCCCACCTTCCCGGGCCGAAAACGCAGGCTGTGTTTCCACAGTTGGGACCATGCAGGCCTGGGCTCGAGCCTGTCCCCGGAGCGGCGGCCAACACTCCCCTCTAGTGGACAGTGTCGGTGCTGCATGCAGCCGGGCTGCTCGGGCTCCATCAGTGGGGACAGGGCGCCCTCTTCCTCCCTCAGGCTCCAGGAGAAGGCTGCCTGAGGCCGATGCACCAACGAGACAGGGCACAGGAGACGAGTAGGGGGCCGCCTCCTCTGCTTTCCTGAGCCAGCCCCATCCCGCCAGCAGAGCCCCATCCTCCACGGCGGGGTCTCTGCACCCGGAGTGCTTGCGAGCAAGCGTGCACACACCTGAGCGTGCAATGTGCAAGCATGAGTGTGTGCCTGTGTCTGTGCGTGCAAGTGTGCGCACGTGTGCGAGCATTCATGGTGTGTGCAGGTGCGTGTGCATGCTGGGGGGACGAGTGTACATGAGAGAGTGTGGGGCTTCTCTGGGGGACCAGCCTCTGGGCAGGGCAGAGTGACCGAGGCCGGCGCTGCGTTCTGCCCAGGCTGTTGCCGAACCCGGGATGGAGCCCCCCAGTCGGGGCAGTGTTGGTGCTGGCCGGTCTGGTCTGCGTGCAGTCCGGCGTGGTTTCTGGAATTCTGACGGCTTCTGCACAGGGCTCCGCGGGTTGAGGTCCCGGCACTGGCCGAGATCGTGCAGGCAGCGCCCCCTGGTGACGCCTCACCTCCGCATGGTGCCAGCTTGAAAAGCAACTGATTGTGTCTTACAAATCCGAGGGCCGGGGAGGAGGCGGGGGCACTAACCCCGAGCGTGCCCGGACGGGTCCATGGAAGGGCAAGGAGCAAGCAGACCCGCTGGTACAGCAGCAGGCAGACCGACGGGTGCGGTTTTTACTTAAAAGGATCCTTTGTGTCCCCAAAGACTTCTTAGCCTCAGGGGCCTGCTGGTCAGCCGAGCTCTCAACCGGGAGGACTGGCCAGAGGCCCACCCCCAGACCAGGGAGTCCCAAGGGAGCCCAGGTGGGGGACAGGCCACTGGTCCCCAGGAGCCGTGAGACCCGGCAGAGAGCAGTGGGGCTCGGCGAGGGGGGGGCGGGCTGGAGTCAGACAGGGTCCCGTGTGTCCACGGGGGAAAGCCAGTGCTGTCCTTGGTGTGACGGGACACGGGGGACAACTTTTTGGGTTTATTTTACAAGTAAACACTCACTTTTTGGCACCCATGAAGCCGGTGGCCAGGGGAAGACACAGAATGTCACTCGCACCCCAGAAATCCGCCCACTCCCGCCCAGTCGGGGGCGGGGGGCAGCTCTTGTCCTGGAGTCTGCCACCCTCACTCAGCGGTCCCTCCTCTCGCGTCTCACGGGGTCAGGCACGCGCATGGAGTCGCACAGTACTTGCTCCTTGTATCTGGCTTTGGTGTGACATGAAGTTCACGAGAGTCTTCCTTCCAGCCACGTGAGCACAGACTGTCCACCGCCACGCGTGTGAACCACTGTCACCCCTCGGCTGTGGACGGACATTTGAAAGTATCTGCTCTTGGCGGAAGAATGGCGCCGCTATGAACTTTCTAGCACGTCTCTGGCTGGACACGTGTGTGTACCTGCTGGGCGTATACTGTGTGGTTGTCTGAGTCACGGCCCCCAAAGGGGTCTGCGTCCTAATCCCGGAAGCCCGGACGCTCCGTTACACGGTCCGGGACTTTGCAGACGGGACCAAGTTAAAGCTGTGGAGACAGGCGGATCGCCCTGAATTGTCTAAACGGGTCCCCGAACACTAGTCACCCCCGATTCACATCCTTTTCCCAGCCTTGCAGCGTGACATTATTTGGAAGAAATACATCCGCATGGATGTAATTAGTTAAGATAAGCCATCCCGGAGTGAGGTGAGCCCCAAGTCCAGAGACTGCTGTCCTCACAAGAAGGGCAGAGGACACATGAGAAGACAGACCCGGAAACAGAGACGCAGAGATGGGGCTTTGCATCTACAAGCCCAGGGACAGCAACAGGGACAGGCGGCAGCACGAGAAGCCAGAGACACGCTGGGAGCAGGGTCCCCTCCGAGCTCGAAGGACCGAACCCGCGACACCCTCCGATCTCAGACTCTGGCCTCCAGAATGGTAAGGGGACAAGCCTGGGCTATTTGGGGCTTCCAGGTTTGGGGCGTCACTGTGAGGTCACAGGTGGGCATGGGTTTCACTGGGACGGCAGCACGTGGCCGGGGAGGCTGTCCCCGCGGGTCACCCAGCCTGCGGGGGGCTGTGGCCCGTCAGGCACCAGCTGTCTCTTTCCAAGTGTCTGCTCGGTTCTTTGCCCGCCCCCTGACAGCTTACCCCTCCTGGAGTGTGCATTCGTTTCTTAGACTTTGGTGGCTTTTGTGAAAATTTATTTGCATTTGGCATTTTGGAACCACCATTTAAAAAAAATGTTTATTTATTATTTTGAGAGAAAGAAAGCAAGGGAGGGGAGGAGGGAGGGAGGGAGAGAAGCCCAAGCAGGCTCCGCGCCCAGCAAGGCGTCCAACGGCTGGGCTCAATCCCACGACCTTGAGGTCATGACCTGAGCCAATATCAGAGTCGGATGCTTAACCCACTGAGCCACCCAGGCAGGCGCCCCTTGGAGCCACCATTTTCAGGAACCATCATGAAAATCAGATATTTTGTGGCACAGGAATGTGGCCCTAAAAAGTGAACAGCATCTCCGCAGGACCCCACTGCAGCGTTGGCTTGAAGAAACTGCCATCTCGGGCCTGGCCTGCAGGTCTGGGGCGCTCGGGCGCACGCTCGTCCCCTCTGGGCCCCACTGAGGGTTCGTCCTTTCCCCAAACCCAGCGGCCCCTGCTGTCCGTCAGCCTGTGGTGGCCTGACCCACGGACGCATTGGGCGCAGTGGGCACGGGCCTCGTGCTTGTAGGGTCCTCCAAAACATTTCGGGTTCTTTTAGAACAAGAAAACAGTAGAGCTGTTAGGTCAACACGGCATCGCTATATATAATATTAGCGCACCTGGCGTCGCACGGCGGGCAGTCGTGAAACGCAGCTTGAACGCGCTTCCCTTGCAGGAGGAGGCACAGAAGTCCCGTCCCTTCACCTGGCCTCCTGGGCCTGTCCCCACGCCTCAGCTGCAGGTCGTGTGCTGGCCGGGGCCCTCTCCATTCCCGAAAACGGACTCTTTATGGTTTCCTGTGGCCGTGCCGCCCCACAGACAGGGGGCTCGGGACACCAGGGACTTCCCCACGAACGCGCCGGGGGCTGGGGGCTGTGACCAGGCCTCCTGGCCGCGATCCCCGGTGTCCCTGGGCTGGTAGATGCTCCGTCCACGCTCTCCGTGGTCCCCACGAGGCTGGTCCTCCGTCCTGTTGCCACGCAGCCTTATACGGAAGGCGGCCCTGGCGGGTTGGGGTGCATCCACCTCCAGCAGGACCCAGCCTCCTTGAATCACACCCGAAAGGACCCCGTTTCCAGATGAGGCCACGTTCGAAGGGTCCAGGTGGGCCGGCCCCGGGGATAGTGTTCAGCGCAGTAGGGTCTCCCACCGCACTCAGTCGGGGCACCTGTGTTTCCTTGGGCGGCTCCTGCCCCAGCCAGGAGCTCTAGTCCGGAGGGGGGGTGGTCACTGTGTTTAAATGTCCCCCCAGTACACGGGGAGCTAGACGCCCACTGTGTCTGCCTGCCCAGACAGCTGTACTGGTGCGTGACGCCTCCCACCCCCAGCCGGACCCCCTCCTCACGTGCAGCTCACGCACCAGAGCCCTTGGAAGACTCCTTCCTTTGGAGTCTGCTGACCCGGGGTGCCCGCACCCTGCCTTGTGGCTACGGTGGGTCGGCTCCTGTCTGCAAAGTGTCCGGACTGAAGCTTGCCACCTTTGGTTCACAACTGGGAGACTCGGAAACTGTGCTGTTCCCGAGGACCGAGCCGTTCCTGTGGACCGAGCTGTTCCCGCCGACCGAGCCGTTCCCGCAGTGCTTGTGTTCAGGAGTGGGGCTGTTACTGCCTGCGTTCTCGTGTTCCTGAACAGAGACGTAAGTGGTCACACAGCTAAAACAAATCTCAGTGAATGGAAAACAAACCCTATTTTCTTTTAATTTCGGAGTTGTCCGTGAAAAGACGTTGAAAGACATTGAAATCGGATAGGTAATTAATTCACACGCACCTACGAGAGAAGAAAGAACGCACAAATTATTTGTAACATTTTGTAACCACTAAAATTAATGTAGTGTGAATTTGTCATTTCTACCCAAAGTTACAGATTTTCTATATTATAATTTAATCTTTCTAATGTAAAAAGAATAGGAATTTTGCCCTTTCTGGCCTCTCGGGAAGCGAGAACGAGTGTATCTAATTATCTGAACACACACGAACATAAAGGAATAGTGAGCAGCGAAATTATAAATCGGCCGGAACGACTCCGTGTTTTCTGATTAAACTCTCTTTCTGGAGCCCTTAGCAATCATGTCGCCCCCGTGTTCGTCGTAATTGCATGTGTCAAAGCAGAGGCTTTGTGTAAATGGGACCGAGCGAGTTACAATTTTAATTTAGAAGGAGGTGAGCGCGCCCCGGCTCCTGGCGGCCGGCGTGGGGGGTCTGGCGGGAGCCGAGGGCAGAGGCCCCGGGCGGCGGGTGGATGGGGCGTCGGAGCAACGGAATTTCTCAGGGACAGAAATGCAATTTTCGGACCCAAAGCTGACCACCTGGGCTCCCGGATCGCGCACGAGGAGGGGGCGCCTCATTTCCTTCGTGGCTCAGGGCAACGGATTTCAGCCACGACGGTGGTGAGCGTCAACACCACGAGGCCTTAAATGAGATCTGTTGATGAACGTGTCTTAGAAAAAAAACAAAATTCCGTTTTTAACTTTAATACTGCTCCTGAGAGCCAGGGAGTGGGCCTTTCTGCCCTCTCTCTCTCCTCTCTCTTCCCTCAGGGAGTCCCAGTTCGCTTGTGTTTTCCCAGCACATGAATGATTTTTGTCTTCGAAGTGTCTTTCTCCTGAAGGACAGGCGTGATTGCTTCCAAGCAGGGCCACGGCTTCGGCTGTCAAAGGGACAGTCCAGCAAGAGCGCCTCTTTCTCTGAGGGGGACGGGCGTTTGTCACGAAGCCCAGTCAGGAAGCGCGATGTGCCACAGACACTTGGGGACGGGGCAGCCGCGTGGGCACAAGGGTCTCTGCCGCTCCTCCACCTGCCCCGCCGGCCGGACAGCGTGTCCACTTCACGCAGGCGGCCTTCCCGCTGGCAGAGCGACCCCACGGCCCGGCGACCCTGCAGCCCCACTCCCTTCCGTGGCCGTTTTCTCTTGGCCTCACCTCATTGCCACCCAGAAGGCCACAGTTTATCCCCCCCCGCATCTAAACAGGAGAGGTAAAGCTCGGTGGAAGGATTTGGTGGGTTTTAGACGTGACCTCCGCCCCCTTCTGCTTGGGCCGCCAAAACAGAACCCACAGACCTGGTGCCTGGAAAACAGACACTTCCTCTAGGTTCTGGAAGCCGGGTGTCCGAGGTCATGGTGTCGGCAGCACCGGGCTCCGGGAGAGGCCACACTGGACTAGGGCCGCAGCGAGGAAAGGGAATTAGCAGTTTGCGAACACGACTGGTCCCAGTTTGAGGACAGTCCACCGTCCGTGTCCTTCCCCCACTCACGTGGACTCTCTGCCCTTGGCCACGGTAGTGCAGCAGCTTGGGCAGAAGAGCCGCTGTGGACGGAAGAGCCTCCGTTGGGGCTGAGGCCCGGCAGGCTCACGGGGACCCGGGGTGGGACAGGTTCACACTCTGGATGCTGCGTGCCTATGCGTGTGTGCATGTGCGTGTGTGCAGGCGCAGGTGTGTGGGTGTGCACACGTGTGCAGGTGAGGGTGTAGGTGTGCGTGCGTGTGTGGGTGTGTACTGTCACCCCTATCGAGGAATAGGGTGGGAAGTGTTGTCATTGTCACCAACAACACCGGTGGAACTGGCGGAAACCGTGCAAATAGCACAGATTCAAAGGCTCAGCGGGCGAGTAGGCCGAGCCTCCTCACCAGGATCAGCAGGTGTAACGTTCAGTCGTGATGTTCGCAGACACGACGGAGGAGGACCGCGTGTTAGGGCCTGCGACCCGCTCCCACACCAGCCCTCTGCTGTCACCGAGATGTGTGCGCTCCACCTGCTGCCACCCGTGCGGTGTCCCGCCCTGCAGGTGAGTGTCGGCCCAAACAACCCGCTTTAAATGGCTGAGTGATCAGAGGCCGACTCGGGTCTGAAACCAAGATTCCTGGGCCCTCGAGTGTGAGCCTCGGGCAGAGCCCCCCACCTCAGGCATGAGTCCCCCACCTCGGGCAGGCCCCCTTGTGGGTCCACACCCACAGCCCTGCCCCCCCCCCCCCGAGGGACTTTCACCATCCTGATGCCCTGCGCTGCGTGTGCGGGGAACAGCGTGTCCGCCTGGGCGCGATGCTCGGGTTTCGCCTGCCTGGTGGGTGTCTCTGAAGGAGGAGGGTGCCTCTGGGCAGGGCACGGGCCCGGCGCCCAGCGAGCGAGCCTCGGCTCGGACGCCTTCCTTCTCATCAGTCCTGCCCGTGGGACCCGACAGCCACGTGTCTACTCACTGCCGCGCGGGAACTCCCCACACACTTGGAAACGGCCGTTGGTTCCCCCGTACTAGCCCCGGAGGGCGGAGGTGGGGAGCACCTCAGGTGGGCGGCTTGAACATAGGAAGTCATGGCCCCAGGCAGGATGTCCCCATCCAGGCGTGGGCGGGCCGGCTGGATCCTAACGCCCCTCTTCCGCGGGCTTGGGTCCCCACTCTACTTCCTTTCATGCTTTGGGATGGCCGCTCTCCGTCCCCACCTCATCCCGCCGGCCCACCGGGCGGCTCAGTGGACCCCGGTGACCGGGGAGTCCAGGCCCTGGGCAATTTGACAGGCCCAGCATGAAGGATCTTTCCCTTCAAGCTTCCCCAAAGACTCGGGTGAGACTCCCCGTGGTGATTTCAGGGGCCCTGGCAGGACCCTGAGCCGCCCACCCCGCTCTCCTTAGGCGAAACTAGAGGACGGAGAAACAGGCTTGGATCTTCACACGAGCGCCGTGGCTCTGAGAGACGCAGACAGGACAGAAGCCTCGGGAAGGGTGGGTGCTGTGAGCAGGTGGGGGGCCCTGCCTGAGATGGGGGCTCTGCCCGAGGGGGGGTTCTGCCCGAGGGGGGGTTCTGCCTGAGGTTGGGGGACCCTGCCCACCTGTGGGAACATCGGTCTTCCCCATTCTCCCTCCCAGGCCAGCCACATGAGTATTTTCAGATATACCTGGCAAACACTTGATGAAAAAGAGCTGTTATAGGTAAGCTGATGGACTTTAAGGCTGGAAGTATTATAGGTATGAAAAGGAACATTTCACAATGAGAAAAAAGTCAATTCTATACAAAGACATAACAATCTTAAACTTGTATGCACCTAATAATACAACATCAAAATACAAAGCTGAAGATGACAGGACTAAAAGGAAAAGAGGCTAATCTCAATCATTTTGGAGATCTTAACATGCTTCTCAGGAACAGAACAAAGACAAAAACTCACTAAAAATAGAGAAGATCTCAACGGCACGATGAACTAAGCTGACCCAATTGACTTATGTAGAACACTGCCCTTAACCACTACAGAGAGAACGTTCTTTTTAAGTCCAAAAGAAACATTTATTGAAACAGATTATTTTCAAGTAAGTGAAATACATCAGAATTTATTCTCTGATCACCTGGAATTAAAGTAGAAATAAAAACTCAGAGATAATTAAAAATTCCCTAAAATGTGGAAATCAAACCGCATACTTCTAAATATTTCATTACTATTTTATAATTAAGTAATTAATGTAATGAATAATGAAGTTAATAACAAAGTAAAAATATTAGAAAGCATTTTGAACAGAACGATAATAAAAATAAGACACATAGAACCTGTGGAGTATAGCTAAGAAATCCCTAGCTCCAGTCTACGGCCATACCACCCTGAACGCGCCCGATCTCGTCTGATCTTGGAAGCTAAGCAGGGTTGGGCCTGGTTAGTACTTGGATGGGAGAAATCCCTCGCTCCAAATGCATATCTTAGAAAAAAAGAAAGGTAGATAATCAACAGTATAAACTTCCATCTCAGAAAACTAGAAAAAGAATAAGATAATAAATCCATAGGAAACAAAAGAAAGGATATAATGAAGACCAAAGGAAAAAGTCAAAGAAATTTTAAAATATTTACACAATAGAAAAACTGAAACAACCCAATAACAAACCTGAAAATTACCTCTTTACACATGTTAATAAAATTACGAACACTAGCAAGGCCATTAAAAACAAAATAAAAGGAGAGAAAACATGAACTATCATGATTAAGAATGAAAAAACGAGACCTGCAATAGATTCTTAGTCGTTAAAAAGATAGTAAGATATTATTGACAATTTTATGTCAATACATTTGATAGGGTAGAGATGAAATGGACAAATTTCTTGAAAAACACAATCTTTCAGAACTTACATGGGCACAAATAGGGTATATGGATAGTTGTACGTCTGTTAATAAAACATACAACTTAATATTTTACACAAGAAAAAGTAAGGTCAACTGACTTTAGCAGGTTCTTTCAAATGTCTAATAAATAAACGATGCCCACCTTACACGGGCACCCTTGGAGAACTGAGGGTGCCAGAGCACGTCCTAAATTGTGCGAGAAGATAGAGCCACTCTGGTACTAAATTACTAAGAACATTATCAGAAGTGAGTTCAGAAGCCAATTTCACTCATGGACATGGCCCCAAATTCTGAACAATTATTGCAAATCCAATACAGCAAAATATAGAAATGGCAACATGTTGTAACCAAAGCAGGGCCTCTTCCATGAAATTAATATAACTTACCAACTTGACCCAATAAAGGAAAACCTTATGAGCATCTTAATAGATGCAAAAAAATTAAATGAAAATATTTCTGAAAATTCAGTTTATGTTCAAGGAAAACAATAAAAAACTCTCATCGAACAAGTCCCTTCTCTCTCTCCCTTTTTTCGTCTCTGCCTCTGCCCTCCCCCCTCCCGCCCCCGTGGTGCAGGCGTGCATTACTATTGAGCTGAGGGCGATAACGTGCAAACCTCCGTCCTGACCACCTGTCTGCTTTTACTCCATTGTATTCTCACATGTTGTCGTAAGACACGAATCACCATCCCTCTTTAATGATGAGGAACTTGTGGCTTGGACAGGTTGGGTGACTTGGCCAACGGTGCTGAGCTGTAGGCCAAGACCACCGACCCAGACTCAGCAGCTCCAAATCAACATTTTCAGGGTGTACAGTAACCAAAGTTACCTTTACCATTCTTAATAGCTTGATGGAAACCCATTTCCTGCCGCGGCCTTTCGCCGGTGGCTCCGGAAGGCGTGTTGGGGCCGCGTGCTTTCCTGGAGAACAAGCGTGGTGGCCGTGGTGACAAGAAGGGCTGCCTCCGTGGGTTCCCGCGCTAGAAGGTACCACCCTTGCCCCACAGCAGGAGTCATCTGAGAATACAATTTATGACGTGAGGGGCTGACGAGGGTGGTCGCCATCTGACCCATCTTGCTCCTTTGATTGATGAAGCTGGAGACAGAGATTGAGGCCGGGCCATTCTGTGCGTTACAGCATTGATTTAAGAGTCATTCAGCTGGTGGATAGTTTGTGTCAGTGGATATAAATCATGGTCTAGTTTAGAGATCATTCGATTCTCCTCTCCGTTGGCAATTTTCATCATAAGCTCTGATTTTGTTTATTTATCTGTAAAAAGGAAAAACTTGAGCTGAATAGATGACATCCCCGGTCAACGAGCCCTTTGGAATCTCCCTACAGATGCCAGCAATGTTCTTCCTAGGATTCTACTGCTTCACAGATGCGCTGGACTTTCCACTGGCTTCCGTGGTACCTGTCGCTGCATTTCACGTGGCATGCCTGGAATTAGGTGTCTCCTCCAAAGGTAGCATTTTACCTTCAACAGGAGTGGGCCCTTCAACTTACTTTCTAGAAGCTATAAACTGGTAGAGAATTGACCTCCGGGTCGGCCTCACCTCCACTCACTCGTGCTGTGAGAGCAGATTCTAGCGTCCGAACCATCTTGTGATGCGGAGACAGGAGGTCTGTCGTGTGAATTGCCAAGACTCTCCACAACATATGGTGATGGGCAGATGGGCGCGGTGAGTTGAAGCAGACTTCTTAACAAAATAGGCCTGGGCTCAAGTCTGCATCCTGCAGTGTAGCTGCTCGTGGCAGTGAGAAGACACTAGGTTTCCACGCTTGTAACGGAAGCGTCTTTCCCGGGACTGCTCTGAGGCTCGGGAACCACGGAGGCAAAATGTCTGCGCGCAGCAGCGTCAGGATGAACGGCAGCCTCGGTACTGGGAGAGAAGAAGCAACTTCTAAAAATTTACTAAATATAGTCGTCAAATCCTTGGTGGTTGAAATCTTAGAACATAATTATTTAGGAAATCAAGCATTCACCTGTAATTCCTTGGTTGCTCCTGAAGGGAAGGAAACACACACCTGATGCCTGGAGACGCTGGGCCCTGGAGGAGCTGCTGGAGGAGGCAGCTTGCAGACGGCGGAGGCGTCTCCGCAGGAAGACGCCTGGGACAGGGCTGCTTCCGTACGGGGGTTATGCTTCGGGGACCCTGGTTACAAAGGTGGCCCAAGGAACAGTGGTAAAGATGGCGGTGGAAGCAGGTGTCTTCAGTGCCCCCCAACCCCGGGGGCTGCTCTCCTGCAGGGGAGGAAGGGAGATTGTGTCGTGCAGCAGCCGGGAGGGAGGGGAGCATGCCGGCAGGGAGAGAGCCTCACGCCCCTCTTTCTCTGCTCGGCCCCGGGGCGGCCCCTTGCTGGCAGGACGAGTCTGCTCCCCACACACAGGCACTGCGGGCAGGGCAACACTTGCATTTAGGACGGAGGAGAACAGAGGTAGCTGGCTGCCCTCCGGAGCCCAAGGAGGCAGACAGCTGTGATGAGACCTGGGGGGGGTGGGGTGAGGCTCTGACCAACAGAAGGTCCCCTCCCGTGTCCTCGTAAGCCCTGGGTGGGCTCTGGAAGCCTTGCTGTTCTGTGTTTCCCCTACTGAATGAAGGGCTGACCGGAGGCTGCTGCCGGCAGAGGCGTTGCTGAGCTCTGGGAGGCGGGAATTTGCATTCAGCTGCCCACCTGTGGACGCGTGAACGACTTTGTGGCCATGGCCTACTTGAAACATACAAATGCCATCAAAGACACAAACCACTAAAGCTCACTCAGAAGAAAGTTGACAACCTAAATAGTCCTACATATAAAAAAAACTGAATTTGTATAAAAATTTTCCCGTAAGGAAAACTTTGTAGGCCTCATGGTGAGTTCGAGCACATGTTTAGGGAAGGAACCCGCCAATCCCACCCAAACTCCGTCAGAAACTGAGTGGGAAGAGGAACAGGGGAACCGACACGAAGGATCTTGCTGGAGGGGGGCCTCCCCTTGCCCCTAGGGACAGTGGTTCCACGTGACATGGATGACCTCCGGCCACAGTCGGCTTCCTCTCTGCTGCACGTGCTCTGCTCCCTCCGAGGGCCGGGCCCACTGGCTTACCGTACCGAGCGCCCCGAGGCTTAGCCTCCATGCTGGCGTCACCCCTAATTCCTCATCCAGTCTCTGGGCTAAAAATGCAATTTTCTCTCTTAGGAGTTCTGCAGGCCTCTGGGAGGTGTAGATGGACCCAGAGCCCAGTCTGTCCCAGGTGCCCCCTGCACCCCTACTCCCAGAGTGTGACTTGGGAAGCCCCCTGGGGATACTCTGGGACAGGGCCACCCAGAATGGGTGGGAGTTTCTGTTCTCCTCTAACCAGTTCTGGCCACCTGGGCAACCATGGGCCCCTGGGGTAGCCAGTCTACCTGGGATTCCCAGAGCGGCTCCTCAGGTGGTTATGAGCCGTTTAGGTCAGTAGGAGGAGAGGTGGGGGGCTGAGCAGGGGGTACGTGAGGAGCCGAGGACCCCAGGGGCACCCGGGGCCAGCTGCCTGCAGGGTGGCACCTGAGGCAGAAGTCAGGGTCTTGGATGCTGGGAGCCAGGGTGTCTTCACTCCCAACCGAGAGCCCCACGAGGAGGTGAGGGACCCTGCCTCCCAGGCCAGGGGCTGCCCTAGGGACCTGGGGTGACAAGTGCCTTGTCTGCTGGAGCCTTTATAAGGACCGGGGCTGGAGGGCTTCTGCTCAGCCAGGCATTGACCCGCACCCCCAGGTCAGGCCTTGGGAGCCACCTCCTAGAAGCTCGCCAGCTCCTGGCCTTTCCAGGACTGGGGGGGGACGGGGGATAGTGGGTGACTCACAGGAATCCGGAGCCGCTGCCCAGACCCCGGGAGGGGCCACGAGAAGGGCCCTTCCCTCCTTCCCTTCCCTGCACAGCGCACCTTCCCTGAGACCTGAGACCCCCTCCCGCCGCCTCTCCGCCCCACCCCCACTGCTCCGCCCCGCCCCCACTGCTCCGCCCCGTCCCCCCGCCCCCGCCCCCACCCCTCCGCCCCGCCTCACCGCCCTGCCCCCACCGCTCCGCCCCGCCCCGCTCCCACCGCTCCGCCCCGTCCCCCCGCCCCCACCCCTCCGCTCCGCCCCGCCCCGCTCCCACCGCCCCGCCCCGTCCCCCCGCCCCCACCCCTCCGCTCCGCCCCGCCCCGTCCCCCCCGCCCCCGCCCCCACCCCCCCGCCCCGCCCCGCCCCGCCCCCACCCCTCCGCCCCGCCTCACCGCCCCGCCCCCACCGCTCCGCCCCGCCCCGCTCCCACCGCTCCGCCCCGCCCCGCAGTGGCCCTGCGCGCGCCAAACCTGCGCCTCCGCAGGCTCCTCCTCCCCGCGCGCGCCCCTCCGGTGTGCCGCCCCTGCCCCCCGGGGTGCGCTCCTCCAGTCAGCCCAGCGGTGTCGCCATTGTCCTTGGAACTGGGCCACCCAGCGCAGCCCCACTCGGGGGTGTCGGTTCCAGCAGAGACAGGACCCCAGGGTGGCGGAGCGTAAGGTCAGTGAGTGCGTGCGGAGAGAATGGACCTGCGGTCCGGGGCGTCCGCCTGGACTCGGGGTTCAGGCCGGAGACTGCCTGCTCTGCTCCCCTCCCGCCGCCTGTGCGCCTCCGCCTTATTATTTTTCGTTCTGTTGCCTCCGACGTGGGGGCCCTGTCCTGAAGGAGGGCTCTGGGCGTCCGTCTGTTTCTCGGTTTTCTCGAAATTTGTAGGCAAAGGGTGGAAGGAGTCTAAAAGAGACTTCTCGTTCTTACGACGTTCTTTTCCAAAAGCACGTTCCGATTCTGCCTCTCGAGTTCTGTGTCCGGCCTGTTAGGTTGCAGAATCCTGTCACGGACACAGGCGTGTTATTGGGGACGGCGCCCGCCCCGCCCCAGCACACACCAGTTCCTTCCTCGGCACCTTTGGGACACAGTGCAGGGCGGCGTCTCTTCCCGTGGCCCCTCTCGAGGGGGGCTGTCTGCGCTCAGGCCGGGTGATCCTCGCAGCCCGACGAGCGTGCACGGGAGCTGAGGCCGCGGGCGCGTTCTGCAGGCCAACGGCCCGTGGGCTCCTCCGGGCGGCGAGCGGAGGCCAGCTCTCCACCGACCTGTTCCCCGCTTCCTTCTGGAACTGTCCTCTCCCACCGTATCAGAACCCCTGCCGCACACCCCGTCCCCGCCCGGCCCTGCTCAGCTGCTTCCCGACCTGCTGGCCTGGGGAGTTAGGCCCCGGCCCTCGGGCCCTGTCCTCACGGATGGGCAGGTGTCCTAAGGGTCTAGCCAACATATGCTGGGTTTTCAAGGAGGACCGTTCTGGAAGATGTTAGTAACTTGCTTGAATCTGGGTCGATGTACTTAGCAGATTTCCTGAGTACCATTGCCTAGTAATTCGACTTGTTGAGTACCGGATTTTCAATTAGTGCACGGCAGTGATTAGGTTCCTGTGTTCAGGTAGCCAATCAGCGGATAAGGTGGTTTTGGTGGGCTTTACTTAAAAGATGCTCTGTATTATAATTATTTGTATTAAGGAAATTCACGCAAAGCTCAGGGGAGCCAGGGGACCTTGTGTGGCCGTGTCTTCAGGGGAAATTCCGTGTCGAAATTCCGTGTCGACGTCGTACTCGTTTATGGAAACAAGTAACAAAGTAATTCCATCTACCTTTCAGGTCGCTTTTCTTTTAAAGTAAACTTTTTATTTTGGAATAATTTTAGATGCACAGAAACTTCTCAGAGAGAACAGAGTTCTCCTGCCCCCCCTCTCAGTGTCCCGTGCACTCTCGTCACAACCAGGGAGCCGGCCTGGTGCGTTGCTCACCGAACTCCTGTTTGTTCTGATTTCTCCGGTTTTTCCAGAATGTCTTTTTTCCCCTTTTGTGGTTCCAGCATCTTATCGGGAATACCACGTTATGTTTAAAATTTTAATTAACTTTGACGTGGAGTTCTGTGAAAGCATGGGTGAACGGTTAGAAAAGACTTCCTCGGAGAAACGCAAACAAAGCCTGCTCCGGGCGCGGGCCGCACGCCGATGGCGGGACCCGGCCGGTCCCTCCGGAGGCCCGGGGCTCCTGCAATGTCAGGGCCGTTCGCCTTTTAGCAGGGGAGTGGCTGTGCGGACGGCCAAGGGTAGGAGCCAGATCAGGAGGTACGTCTGTTTTCCAAGAAGCCGTTCTGGGCTTTCGCGGAGGCAAGTAAGTCACTCACACTGAGGCCGATCACCCTCACTGACCTTGGGTGTCTTTGGGGTGACTGCACGGCCCCCCCATCCATGTGGGGGAACTCTGTGCCTTGGCCCTCGATTCGCCTTCAGGTTTCGGGTTGGGGGTCGAGTCCCGCGGAGGCTTCGGCCGTCAGATGCTCTCAGCCTGAGCAGGTGACGAGCCGGGGCTCACCCTCCCTTCCCCCCAAACCCCAGGTGTCTGCCTTCACCCTGAGCAAGCAGAGTCGGCGTGGGCGGAGGCCGAGACAGGTGGCCGCCTGGCCGAGCAGGGACCGGGACAGCCTGGGGAAGTCTTCGGTCCGCTTCCGTCGATCTCAAAACGAAGGTGGCTTTGACCCAGCACGCAGAGTCTCGTGGGATCGCCAGGTGAGAAAGCCGGTGCCCGCCTTGACATTGTGCCATCGAACCGCCAGAAGGAGGGCCCGTGCAGGCCCGGAGCGCCTGAGAGGGGGTGGGAGGTGGGGACCAGGGCTGCGAGAGGCCATCGCGCACCCCATTACTCAAAGAAGAGAGACGCGGACGGTCCACGGTGCTGCACGCGCCCCCCCACAAACGTGTGGGCTCCACCGGCCCACCGCCCGGTGCTCCTGGTCCGCCCGCGGGGGCTTACTTGTGAGGGAAGAGGCCCCGGACGTAGGGGCGATCCGCGCAGAGATGATGGGGTCCGGACTGGGCGGCTGCGGAAACAGTCATGACACACTTTGCCATGTGTTCAAGCCACGTAGTTAGCTGTGACGTCGCTCGTGTAGTTAGCTGTGACGTCGCTCGCTCCGGGAGAAGCGAGGGTTCGCGTGATTTCTTTATGAGGAGGAGCCCGCTCCATCCCCAGAGCCTTCCCGTGTCGTGCTTGGAGCTGTCTTCTGAGCGACGCCTCTGCCACCCAGCTGTTGCCGCCCAAACTCTTCCCCGGTTTGGAAACAGAATCTGCCTTGATCCTGCCCCAGTGTGCTCTCCCTGGGGCCAGTGGGACGGCGCGGGTGGCGCAGTGAGGGTTTCCTGGGCCTGAGCAGGCCTCCGGCCCCTGAGACAGGAGAGCCGATGGGCACAGGGGCCAGTACGTGTGCACTCGGGGCGGGGGGGGGGGGGATCCCGGCTCTGCCGCAACACTTGGGGCTACCCCCCTCGGGCGAGATTTGGCTCCACAGCAGCCTTGTCCTAGCGCCAAGAGAGAGCTCCGTGTTTGGTGTGGAGAGATAGAGGCTGAGGCATTTCGTCGCCATATTATTCAGTGAATTGCCCAAGCGTGGGCCGTATGGTTAGAAAAGATAGAGAGGCTTGGAATTCTTCTATAGCGTTGACCAATAACGTCACAGGGCCCGAGCAAAAAGATTTCCCTGATTTCATGCTTGAAGTACCAGGCGCAGCCTTTGGCACCGGCCCCGAAAGCCCCAGCTACCGCCCAGACAGGCTCCGATGCCTCGCCGCTTGAACTGGAGGAAATTTCTGTTTCCTGGAGCCAGCGACCAGCTGGAAAGAGGCAGGGTGACCAGAGAATCCTGTTCATCGAGCTTCTCTTAAAGCGGAAGCTCGATGGGCCGGTGGTGTCAGTTCACACGTATCCCCCAGCCTTCCTTGTCCAAGGGGACAGCTCCGCGTGTCCCAGGTGGGTGGTTTGGATGGCCCTCCTGGAGGTGTGTCGATGCCAGCATTAAAGCATTGGCAAGCGTTAAAGGAATGAGGGCGTGTTGTTGTCATTGAGAGGTATAAGCCAGCTTTCGAGGAGACTCACTTTTCTTGCTCTCTCATTTATCAACTTAAAAAGATTTTAATGTTTATTTTTGAGAGAGAGACAGAGTATGAACAGGTGAGGGGCAGAGAGAGAGGGAGACACAGAATCCAAAGCAGGCTCCAGGCTCTGAGCTGTCAGCACAGAGCCCGACGCGGGGAATGAACCCATGGACCATGAGATCGTGACCTGAGCGGAAGTTGGACTCTCAACCGACTGAGCCACCCAGGCGCCCCATCAACTTTTTTTTTTTTAAAGTAGGCTTCACACCCAGCACAGAGCCCAATGGGAGGCTTGAACTCACAACCCTGGGGTCAAGACCTGAGCTGAGATCAGGAGTCAGACGCTTAACCGACTGTGCTCCCCAGGCGCCCCATCCGTTTCTCAGCTTTGGTCAAATGTGTTCCCCCCGGCTATCTTTCCCTCCAGCTCATGAAGGGCTCACCCGAACGAGACTGGGTTTTCCTCAGTCTCCTCCAGCAGACTGGATTTACTGTGCCCGTAAATCTCCCGCAATCGGACTCTGGGGAGAAGATCTGTGATTTGGCGTTTTTGCTGATTGCTGTGGTGTAAATACTCCCACCTGGGCTGGTTCCAAGCCCCCGACGTGCCGCCCCCGAGCAGGCAGGCGGCTCACCGCCCCGAGGAGCAGACGGGAGCCGCTGTGTCGCGCCCACTGGCCACCGCGCCGCTCCACGGTGAGCCTCCAAGTGAGGGCCTGGCCTGTGACTGCGGGCCCCGAGGGACAGACGACCTGTTCTTGTTTATGGTCACGTATTGGGCTTTGTTTTCCGAGAGAGCGCTGACCTAGAAAGTACGGCTGGATCACGCCGGGGGGTGGAGGGACGTCTCGCGGTGGCGAGGGATGATCCGTGACTATTGCTGAGAAATATTATAATTGTCCTTAGTTCATCCGCCGTCCCGGAAACACGCCGTTTCAGGGCCCACGCTGGGTCATCGGGAGCTGGCGCCACGGGTCGTCCTCTCCAGGACTGAAATCCGGGCTCTCCTCGACCCGGAGGACGTTCCATGAGGTGAGTTGCGAGCCTAGAAACGCCTACTTCTTTCAGCGTTGTGGGGATTTGCTAAGATAAGACACGTGAAGTTGTCCCCCGGGGCCCGTTGCACCCTCCGTGCTCGATAAGAGCCAGTTTGTGTCTGAAACCTGCTTTCTTCACACGGGAGGAACCGCAGACGTGAGGCGGAACATCCAGAGAGGATGTGACTTCAGCCTCCAGGCGCCGATAGTCCAGCAGGGAAGCGATGGTCACCGAGGGGTCCGGGAAGGCGTCACGGGGCGTCGGGTGATGCTCGGGCAGGCAGGCAGGCGCCGAGCTCTTGGCCGCTCAGGGGGGACGGGGACTCTGTAGGGCGTGGGGGTCCTATCGGCCGAGAGGGTGATGTGTGCGGCCGGCCGTGGAGACTGGGTGGCGCCGTCCTGTGCCGTGGGGAGGCACCGTCATAAAGGTCTGGAGGTTTGTTTTTCAGAGGAAGGTCTGAGATTTGGCATCTGTCTTACAAACGCCCCCGTGAAAAATCTATTTCCGTTTGTTTCACATTGAAGTCGGCAATAAAAAGAAGCTTAGGTATGAATTCCTCAAATCCTTAGCATTAAAAATACTGAGATCGGAGAACAGTAATTGCTTTTCTAAGATGTATTTCTGTGTCACTTTGAACCCCGCACCGCTCTGGGATTTGAGGTCGACGGTAGGTGGCAGCCCAGGGCCGGGAGGGGGCTCGAGCTTAGCCCGTCCGGCTCGAGCTTAGCCCGTCCCGGCTCGGCTGTACCTGTTCTCGGGGTCACCGCCGGCTCAGCTCTCTGCCCGTTGCCGACACCTGGCTTTCTTGTGTCATGACCGAGTCTGAGTTTCCTGCTCTCTCCCTGGCGTCTGCGGGCTCACCCGTTCACTCCGCGGCTCCGGACAACGGTGCCTCAGGTCGCCCAGCACCGTGCCGCGTGCACAGTCAGAGCGGGGGGAGAGGGTTCTGTTCTGTCACTGTCCCCTGCAGGAATCTAGCAAGACGTCCTCTTACTCAAATCCCGGCGCCTTTGTCCAAGAAAGAGAGAGAGAGAGTAGAATCTAACTCACAGGGAGATTTCCTGGAAGTTAAAACTTTTAAATGGTGTAGAAATTCAAAGTGCAACCTAAATGTTAATGACTGTTGATAATGTCATTTTAGACCCTAAAAATAGTCAGGATTCTCCCTTCCTTTTAATGGAGTTCTTCTGAACCGACCAGGGAAAAGCCCTTCCTGACCCCACGGCCACACAGTCTCACCAGCCTCGAGACGTCCATCGCTGTTCAGCGCGACTCCATCGAAGGGCCAGAAAGGATGCAGAAGTCGAATCGTCGACCGTGGATTATCAAATAACAAGTTAAGAACAGGGCTGGACATACTTGCAGGGATCAGGAAAATTTTTAAAATTGCATAGTTAATTTGTACAAGAATTACGTAGAACTTTCAGAAATGATGTATTTAAAAAACTGGGGAAAAAAACCCAATAGATGGGTTTAATATAAAATTAACACAGTGGAAGAGAGAACTAGTACATTGTAAAACAGGCCCCAGCTAGGCCCTGAGCAGAAAGGTAAAAAAGGGAAATACGGAATCGGTAAGTTTCATTGCGTGACTGAGGAAATGAGAGATGTATTCAATCAAAGTTTCTCCAGCAGGGCTCGGAGGGGGCGGAGCGGAGGGAATGTCTGAGGGGCGGCATTCCCGGAGCTGATCGGAGATTCCAGTCCAGAAACTTATCTCGAGCATGGAAGTTGCAGAAGAAAACTGAACTTGAAGCCTGATGAACCAGAAAATACCCAGGCTGAAGCAATGAAAGAAGAAAGCCAAGGCTAATGGAAGAGGGCTCCTTGTTGACTTGTGGATTAGCATCAAGAAGCCTCGCACGTGTGTGATTAGAATACCAGGAAAGAGGAAGGACAGAAATATTTGAATAAATAACGACTGAATTTAACTAAATTGAGTAAATACTGATATAAGCTGTGAATTCACAGAGACAAAAGGAGATGAGACGAATATAGAATTGTAGGCGAAGGTCCCAGCAGCCTCGCTGTGGGGGGTCAGCAACGCCCGAGGGCAGGCGCACGTTGGCCGGCGGCGCGTCTCCCTGGCGCTCCCGGAGCCAACAGGGCAGACGTCAGCCCTTCCCTGCCCCAGACACGCTCTGCGGAGGAGGGGACGCGGACACCTGGCAACGGGTCCCAACACATTTAAATGGATGAAAATCATACAGTGCGTGTCCTCTGACCAGAAAATACTTCCACCAAGAACAAGTAGGCATCAGATAATCCCCAAATATTTGAGAATTAAGTGACACGTTTCTAAGTAACCATTGTTTCAGTGAAGAAATGACAAGGGGGATTAAGACTATTTTGTATGAGTGACGATGAGCAAGTCGTGGTCTGTGAGAAAGCATCGCGTAGATGGCAACTCATAACCGTAAATACCTATATTAGGAAAAAAGAAAGGATTCGAATCAACGGCAAGCTTCCACCTGAAGAATCGGTAAAGCAAAGGCAAATTGAACTGAAAGGAAGTAGAAGGAAGAAATAACAAAGGTGAAGTCAGAAATCAATAACACGACACCGGAGACTAATGGCAGTAAAAGTTGTTCTTTGGAAAGGTTGATGAAATGATAAGGCTTGGGATAAACCGATGGAGAAAAGAGGCGGAAAACACAAGTTGCCCGCCTCAGGAACAGGAGAGGGGCCACCACCGCAACGTCTCATAAGTTAAGCGACAAGGAGGACACATTGTGGGAAATTAGAAATTGCCCGGAATTTGCAGGAGAGCGCCCCGGGACGGAGCCGTCGTGCCCGCATGTTTCACTTTGCTGTTTGCTCTTGGTTCGGAGCACGTGCCGAGGCGTTTCCGTTGACGTTGTGCGTCTCTGAGGAGCGGGGGGAAGGCGACCGCGGCGGCTCGCTGGAGGATGTGGTTCCGCGCAGCCTTCCTTGGGGGGTCACCCTGGGCGTTCCGCGGGAAGGCAGACTGCCAGCCGTAATTAGCAGTGCCTCTTCTAAATCCCGGGTGCGTCCGGGGCCTCTCGTGACAGGCTCTGGAGCAGCAGGCTCCCGGCTGTGACATTCCACATCCTAAACACTCTGTTTTCCTTAAGCACTGCATACAAATGACTAAGATTAAGAGAATGTCAAATAGGAAGTGATGCGGGCTTCCAGAAATAGAACGTCGTGGCAAACACGCAGGCCCTCTGGCCTCTGAGTGCCTCTGCGTGTGTGTGCGCTGGCGTGTAGGGTTATGTGGAAGCGAAGGAAACAAACAATCAATTAAGTAAACCTAATCGGGAAGGTTGAGGACACACATGACACCACGATGCCATAGCCAGCGCACTGCGTCACCCCATGTCCACGTGGCCCGCGGGCTGCCCCTGGGGGCATGGTTGGCCCTGCAGTGTGGTTCCAAGGGCATTCGTGAACCTCACGTGGGTCTGCCCGTGGTCTGCAGAGCTCTGCCCCTAGCTGGGGAGGGGGTGCGGGGCGGGGAGCAGGGGGCGGCACGGACGGGCACGTGGTGAGCAGCAAGGGCCCGGGGCTGGGCGGCGGCTCCCTGTGGTCTCCAGGGGTCAACCAGGTGCCCGGTGGGAAGAAGACAGGAGCTCAGCCTCCAGAAGGAAGCAGGGCCTGGGGGCACGTCCCCCACTGGCAGCAGGGCGGTGGCGGCGGCCTTGGGGCGTGTGGTCACTGAGGGTGCAAGGGGGTAGTTTCACGGCCCTCAGGGTGATAGGGCGAGGCCGCCTCTGCGGAAGAGGGCCCATGTCCAGTCTGAGCGCGTTCTGGTGCACCAGGGCCCACGGCTGCTGTGCGGGGTCAGGGTGAGGGTGTCACGGGGCTGGTGGCCCCCGGGGCTGGGGCCTGGCCGGGGGCCCTGGGAGGATCCTCAGGGGGCGGTTCAGCGGGTGCTCCCTCCCCGGACTGCGGCGCCCCAGCGGGTCCATCCGTGCGTGCGAGGGGAGAGCCTGGCGGCCGGCAGCAGTGACCCTGTTTCCGGGCTCTGCTGGGAGCCCGCCCGGTGGCCGCCTTCTCTCGGACGGCCTTGCGGTGCAGCTCACGCCTCATAAATAACCCACCAGCCACTCTCCCTGCTCCGTCACCCCGGCCGTGAGCAGAGAGGTGACGATCTTCCCAGGAGCCCGGGCAGGTCAGACCACAGGCAAACCACCGGGTGCCGCTCAGGAAGCTGTTAGTGGAGCGGCTTCGGGGTCGCCCTGAGGGCCTGGAGACTTGTGTCCCTCCGGTTCTGCAGGTGACGGGCGGGCCACGCTGTGCAGCCCCTGACTCACAGCACTTTGTTGGGGGGCCGGTGATCTTGCCCGCACGCCTCCAGTGTGGTTTCTGTGCCTGCACTTGGTCACCCTTGAGGGGATCCAGGGCGGCCCTTGAAAGTGACGCCGGTCCCCCGAGGGCCCCTCACCCCCTGTGGCCACGTGCCCGCAGCCCACCGCGTGGATCCTGCCCCTTAGAGAGCGTGTCTGAGGTCTCATGAAGCGACACCGGCCAAGAGAGCAAAACACGGCTCTGCAAGGTTTGGGCCTTCACCTCAGTCTGCTGGGGCCTCGGGTCACTCGCTGGTCTCGGGTCCCCGAGAACCTGGCGACCAAGCCCGCACCCCCACAGTCCGGGCGGTGCCCCTGCATCCGGGGTTGACCAGTGAAGCCAGGGACCCCTGGGCTCAGTGAGGGAAGTGCGTCGGCCCCCGGAGGCCCCTGGCTCGTCTGTAACCTCTGCGTCCTCTCTGTCCGTCCCGCCATGGAAACTTCCTTCAGGGCAAAGCCGGGTGGGCATTTTCTCTGCAGGATGTCGGGTGTGGCGCCCTAACCTGGGGTTCCATCCAGTTTGGGGATCTAAACCCTCACTGTGTCAACACGGCAAAGCCAAGCGGCCTCGGGGACCGGGTGGCCTCGGGGACCGGGTGGCCAGGCTGTCTCCCAGAGGCACGCGTGAGGCCAGCTCTCGGCCCCAGGGTGAAGTGTGGAAGGGCTGAGGAAAACCAGTCAGCCCTTCCCACCACTCCCCGGCCGTCTTTCTTCTGTTTCCTTCTTCCGAACCACTTTCTACCAGACCACAGAGAAGCCCTAACCCAGCTTGCAAGGCCCCCAGTGGGCGCAGGGTGGAGTGGCGGAACCGCCGGTCCCGATGGGTCAGGCGTCCCGGAACACGTTAGAACCTCGCACATGTATCTTCCTCGGGCTTCGAGAAGGGTGCGGGTATGCCCAGATGCTGGAATATGACTGCGGCTCTGCGGCGGAGGCAGGGAGGCCAGCCGTACTCGCTCCCACGCGGCGTGGTCGGGTGCACGTGCACGCCTGCGTGTGCCGTCGCGATGAGCGAGAGGGGCCTCCCGGCTCCGCCTGCGGGTGGATTTAGCAGGAAGCCAGTCCGGTGCAAGCTGCGGGCCCCCACTCCCCCGGCCCCACCCGGGGCAGTCCGAACGTTCTGTTCGTAATTTTCAATGCTTTTTCTTGAAGGGGAGCCCAAAATGTGTACGTTTCAAACTCTGAGAAACCTGAGCCCACCCACCTCCACGGCGAGACGCTCGTGGCAAATAAGCCGACACACGGCCTCACGCCGCTGTGAGCTGTGTTGTTACCGCTTTCGAGCGAGTGCTTCACAAATGATGCAGACGGGTCCTCACACGGTCCTGACAGCCTCCGCCCTCAGCCCACTGGGAGGCTGGACGTCCTCTGTCACCCGGTGGAGGCGGCTTTCCTCCCCCGTCCCCCACTGTCTCTCCCAGCCTCGCCTCTTTACAATGGGACAGGTCTGTTTCATGACACCTGAAAATTAGCGTGTGGTAAGTCCACCAAGAAGAGTGATTACCAGTCAAGACAGGACCCTCAGTTTTTCTTTTGGAATCTTTGGGTGCCCAGCAAAGACATTGCTAACTTTTATCAACTTATCACTCAATTCATAGGGCAACAACCTGTGAGCCCACTGAGGTAATCCATGAAAAGAGCAAGGACTGACTAGGAGAAACAGGGAGGAGACACAGATGACCACCAAGGAGGAAACAGGTGGCATCACTACAGAGCCTACAAGTGTGAACTGGACAAGAAGGGAGTATTACGTACAGCTCTTATTCCTGCATCCTCTCTGGTGTCCGTTGGACTGTGTACCCATCTTCCTGCCAGTACCACACTGAACCGACTGTTGAAGCTTCGTAGGAAGTCTCCAGATCAAGTAGCTCAAGACCTCCAGCTTGGTTCATTTCCTCTAAGATGGCCATGGCTTCCCGATGCTTTGCATTTCCACATGAATTATAGAATCAGTTTGTCAGTTTCGACAGAAGAATTCATTGGATTTTGATGGAAATTCCATTCCATATATAGAGAAATGTAGAGAAAAATTAATATCATAAGGTTTTTTTCTCATTTTTCAATCTGTAACGTGTTATATTATTCCACTTATTTAGGTTGTCTTTAATGCCCCTCAGCAGTGTTTTGTTTTAAATGAATAGGGTTTGCACATATGCCCTATATTTTGATGCTGTTGGTATTGTTTTAATTTCCTTTTCCAGTGACTGTGCTGGTAGCATATAGAAATATTACTAATTGAATTTTCTATGTTGGCCTTGTATCCAGCGGTCTTGCAAATTTAATTCTAATATTGTAGACTGTTTTAGATTTTTTATGTACATAAACATATGTGAACAATGTCAATTTTGCTACTTTCCGAGTTTACATTTATATATGTATTTTTTAATTTAAATTTCTGCTTTTTCTTGTTGTTCTGGAAAGGCCCGTAGAGCAATTTTTTTAATGGAAGTAGTGAGAGCATACTCTTGTCTGTTCCTGACCTCATGGGGAAACTGTTCAATATTTCACCATTAAGGCTGATGTTAGCGGCTGTAGTGTGTGTGTGTGTGTGTGTGTGTGCGCGTGCGCGCGTGCGTGGGCAAGGTGCTCTTTAATTAATGAAGTGCTTCTCTGTATTCCTAGTTTGCTAGGCATTTGAAATATGCTGGTGTTGAGTTTTATATTTCTGCATCTAGAGGCATGATTACATGATTTTCTTCCTTCATTTTATTAAAAAGAAAACTTTTGTTTACATTCCTAATGTTTTATTGTAAAAATTTTCAAGCATAAACAATGAAAGAGTTGTGTAATGAACACTCGCTGCCTAGAGTATTTGTCTATATTTGGTTTATCACACGCATATCCATCTCTTTGTCCCACCTATCGGTTCGTTGTAGATTTCGATGTGTTTCAAAAGAAGTTGACATGCACACACTGGATTCCTAAATATCGCGACGTGTATATAACTAAGTAGAGTCGAATATTTACATGTGTCTAGTTTTGTTTTGAATTAAATGCACAATTTTTGAGGGCACCATATAATAAATTTTGACAAATGCATATATCTGCATGATACAAGCCTGTATCACGAGTCAGAATCCTCTCTCCACCACAGAGAATTCTTTCATTCCCCCTCCAATCAATACCACCCCCCAACACCCAAGCAATAGCGTTTGGGTTTGATTTCTCTGTAGGATGGTTTAGGAGGTGTTACAGCTTCACTTACATAGCATCGTGGGGCATGTGCTTTTTGTGTTTAGCCGCTCTCATTTGAGGTCGTGTGTCTGATATCTGTCTGTGTGGTGTTTGTTGGTGATTCATTACTTTTGTTGCTCTGTAGCATTTCTCTTCCCAGTGTGTTAATTTGTTGATCCATTCTCCTGTTGCTGGACCTTACAGCTGTATCTAACTCGTTGCCCTTTTGAGTGAAGCTACTGTGAACTTCTGTGGATATACGCTGTCACTGTTCTTCGGTGAATACCTCGGAGTGTGCTCCAGGGTCACAGGGTGGTTGTCTGTTTGTTTTTATAAGATGTGCTCTGACATTTCCAAAGTGATGGCACCAGTCTACTTTCCTGCCGGTTCCTTTGGTCTCCATCCTCACGAATGTTTGGTATTGTCGGTCTTTTTTGTTTTAGTCATTCTGAAGGGGGACTGGTTGTGGTTTGAGTTTGCACCTCCTTAATGGGTAATGACACTGAGGATTATGTCGTGTGCTTGCTATCCATTCACATATGCCTTAGCGACGTGGGTGTTCAGCTGGGCGCCATGTTCATTTGTGGTCCTTGTTTATGAGCTGCAGATGCGGTTTGGGCTTTATACATTCTGAACATCAACTCATCGCCAAATATACATAGTGAACATTTCCTCCCCAAATACGCTTTGACTATTCATTTGAAAGTTGAAGTTTTGATTATACCTAACTATCCATTTTTAATGGTTATTGCTTCTTGTACTTTGCCTGTCCCCAGGATGTGAGGGCATTGTGTGCTGTCTTCTAGAAGCTTTATGGCTTTCATTTTTACATTTAGGTACTTTCTGTGTAGGCTGCGAGGTCAGGCTGGGTTATTTTGTTTGCTATGGACATCGGTTGTTGCTGAACCGTGTGTTGAAAAGTTTTATTCGTCCATGAGATTGCTTTAGTCCTTTGTTAAAACTCAAATGTACAAGGAAGTGTAGGTCTGTCCCTGCATCCTTTCCTCAGCGTCATCGAACTACTTACCATTCTGCGCCAGCACCACACTCTTGGTGACCGTGGGCTTCAGTAAGTCTTGAAGGCGGGCAGTGCGGTTCTCGAACTTCTGTTTTTTTTCAGTATTTTGGCTCTTCTAGGTCTTTTGCCCTTTTAAATATAAATTTTATAATTAGCCAGTCAATTTCTACAAAGAAGACAGCTGGAATTGTAAAAGGGTTCTGTACGTATGTATGTATGTATCTTTTTTTTTTTTTTAAGTAGGCTCCATGCCCAGCATGGAGCCCAATGCAGGGCTTGTGCGGGGCTTGAACTCACGACCCTGAGATCAAGATCTGAGCTGAGATCAAGAGTCAGATACTTAACTGATTGAGCCATCAAGGCAGCCCTGAAAGGGTTATGTTTAAAATATGGATATATTTGGGGAGAATCACATCTTAGTTATGTTGAATTTCCTAATCTATAATATTCCCTATCCATTTATTTGAGTCTCCTTGAATTTGTCTCAAATGTTTTATAGTTTACAATGTGGAAGTTCTGCGCATTAAAAAAGACACATTCCTAGTATTTTGGGGATTGTTTGATGCTGTCGTGTATGGAAATTTAAAAATTTTATTTTCCAGTTGTTTGATGCTAGCATATAAAAACACAGTTGATTCTGTATTTCGACCTTGTATCCTAAGCTCACCTATCATCTCTAGTGGTTGTTTGCGTATGGACATCCGGTTGTTGCTGAACCTACTGAAGAATAGTACAATGTTGAATAGAAGCCGTGAGGATAAACAAACATCTTTGCCTTGTTTCTGAACTTAGAGGGAATTTTGTCAAACGCCTTTTATTTTACTACCAAAATGATAATATGTTTTTACTTTTCTAGTGTCTAACATGGTGAATCAAGTTAGTTGAATCTTAAATGTTAAACATCTCACATTTTTAGTAACCTCTTGATCATGACGTGTTAGCATTAAACGTTGCTGTTGAGTTAGTCCTACTTGGCATATCCTTTATACTCTGCTGGATTCGATTGCTAATAACTTGTTCATGGGACATACTGGTCTGTGGTTTTCCTTTCTTCTACTCTTTGTCAGGCGATGGTATTAGGGTTGTCCCAGCTTCATAAAATGGGTGAGAAGTGTTTTTTCTGTCCGTATCTTCTGAAGAAGTCTGTGTATTATGGTTATTATTTCTGTCTAGATTGTTTGGAAGAATTTACCAGTGAAGTTATTTGGACCTGGAGTAATTTTGTTAAAGAAAAATAAGTAAGTGTTTAATACCTTTAACAGATTTACGTCTTTTGGTATTTTCTATCTTGTCTGTCTCGTTTGGTTAGTGATTTTAAGCAATCTATTTACTTCTAAGCTGCAAAATTAGTGATATAAACTTGTTCGTAATATCTCTTTACTAATTTCTTAAAGTCTGTAGGGTCCATAGTGATACACTTTTTTCCCCTTTCAGGCTTTCTAATTTGTGATTTCGTTTTTCTTGTCCACTCTTTATGAGTTTTATTAATTTTATAAATCTTTTTATAGAATCAACTTCTGACTTCTTATTTTTCTTGTTGCGTATCTGTTTTCTATACCATTGATTTGTACTACTAATTTTATTATTTTCTTTCTTCTATTATTTTCTTAGAGTTAATTTTTAGGGATTTTTTTCTAGTTTTATTACAAAAAATCTTAGATGATTCTTATTCTTTCCTATTTTTTAATACCAGCATTTAAAACTTAAATACATTTTTTAGGTAGTATTTTCACTGCATCTTAAATGCCAATATGTCTTACTTAAATTATCTTTCAATCAAATAGATATTCTAATTTTTGTTATGATTTCTCTTTTGACCCATATGTTTCTGTTATGATTCCTGGTTTACTTATACCAAGCAGAGAACAATCTCTGTGTGAATTCGATTTGCAAATACAGCTGGAGACTTACTTAATGGCCAGATGCGGTCTGAGCATCTGTCTGAGCAGTTGTCCCATTTATGCTGGTAAAAGATATGTATTCTGTAGTCACTGGGTAACATGTTCAACATATGTCTATTCTGTTCTTGATTAGTTGTGTACTTATAATCTGTACTTTTACTGATTTTTGGTCTTTTTTTCCAATAACTTATTGAGACACATGCCTTAAAATTTCCACCCATGATTATAGATTGGTTTATTCCTTTATTTGTATATTTTCTTTTTATATTTTCAAGCTATGCATAATGTTAAAGTTTTTTTATATCTTCCTGTTACAGTCTCATTTATTATTATGAAATATCTCTCTTCTTTTTTTTTAAGCTTTTTAAATGTTTATTTATTTTTGAGAGACAGAGCATGAGTGGGGGAGGGACAGAGAGAGAGGGAGACACAGAATCCAAAGCAGGCTCCAGGCTCCGAGCTGTCAGCACAGAGCCCGACATGGGGCTCGAACTCACAGACCGCGAGATCTGTGCCCCACCCAAGTGCCCCTCTCCCTTTACTTCTCATAGTAACTTTTACCTCAGATTATACTTATCATGCATTAATATAGCCTCCATGCCTTTCTTTTTTTTAGTGTTTCTTATTCCCCAGATTTTTACATCAACTCATCTATGTTATTGTGTTTACAATATGTCCCTTATAAGGAGCACATAGTTGGGACTTTTTTTCTTTTTAAAAGCAGTCTGACAGGGACGCCTGGGTGACTCAGACAATTAAGCATGCGACTTTGGCTCAGGTCATGATCTCACAGTTCACGAGTTTGAGCCCCGCGTTGGGCTCTGTGCTGACGGCTCGGAGCCTGGAGCCTGCTTCGGATTCTGGGTCTCCCTCTCTCTCTGTCTCTCCCCTGTTCATGCTCTATCTCTCTCTCTCTCTTTCAAAAATAAAAGCATTAAAAAAATTTTAAAAACTGGTCTGACAAACTTTGTCATAATTGAAATATTTAGTCCATTAATATTTAATTTAACTACATTCATAGTTGGGTGGTGTGTCTAATATTTTGTGATTTGCTTTCTGTTCATGCTGTTATTCTCTTATCCCTTCTTTCCTTCCTTTGGATTAAACAAGTATTTTTATTAATTCCTTTCCCCCTCCTCTACTGACAGCATAGTTATATATTTCTCATTTCCCTCCAGTTTACAATATGTATAGTTGGTTTATAAAAATTTATCCTAAGTTAGTACTTTTACGCCTTCCTCAGCAATTGATGAATCTCACACAAGACTTTTGTCGTGTTTCTGCTCTCGCTTTCTGTGCCATTGGTGTTGCATTTTACTTCTTCCCTTGTTAGAAACTCTGAAAAATGTCTTTACCGTCGTTGCTTTAAATGAGTGATTTATTTACCTTGAAATTTATCCTTTATGGTGCTCTTCAGTGCTCTATGTATTTTCACAATTCCTTTCCTTCAGCCCCGAATTTTGCTTTCTTATGCTTTGTAATGCAAGTCTGTAGGAGGTGAATTTTCTCAAAATTTTTTATGACCACATACTTATTTTGCCTCCACAATTTAAAAATTATCTTGCTGGGTATGGAATTCAAGGTCATTTTTCTTGCTTCCTTTCCGTACTTAAAGATAGCATTCCATTGTTTCGTGACTTCCATAGCGTTGGGTGAAAAGTCATTCATTAGTCTTGTTTTTCGTCTTTGAAAGTACCTTGTCAGTTTTCTCTGGCTAATGTTTAGATTTTTTTTCTTTGTGTTTAGTTTTCAACAGTTTGACTATAATGTGTCTCGATTTGATTTTCTTTTCCTTTTTTTAAGATTTTTATCTATAAGTGATCTCTACACCCAAATGTGGGGCTCGAACTTACAACCCCAGGGTCAAGCATTGCGTGTTTCACCAGCTGACCCAGCCAGGCACCCAGGGTTTCTTTTTATTCATTATATTTATGTTCATGGAATTTCTTGTATCTGTGTGTTGGTATCATTCATTTTGAAAAAATCTCAGCCACTCTACCTTTAAATATAATTCCATTCTGTCCCTTTCTCCATGTGAATCGGGATTACTTGATAATTAGCCACATGAACACACTTTGCCGTCGTTTAGATGCTGTTCTTTTCATTCTTTCTTGTCTCTTGAGTTTAAGTTAGGGTATTTTTTATTGACCTGTCTTTTAATTAAATTAATCATGTATTTAACTATATTCAGTCTATTGTCAAGCCCTCCTAATTAATTCTTAAATTCAAATATTGCAGTTTTCATTTGCAGAATGCCAACTAGATACTTTTGTATAGATTCCTATTTTCGGTTGAAACATTCTCTACTAGTTCCTATTATCTTTTTGGCTATTTTCTTTATTATATTTATTAGAGTTATTTTAAAGTTTTTGTTCGATAATGTCCAAATCTGAATAATCTGTAAATATGTTTCTATTTTTGGTTATCTACTAATTGTTTATCAATGTTTTTCTACCTCTTCACACTTGTCACAGAGTTCGAGCGGGTGCTGGTCCGCACGGTGAGCAGAACTGCCGGGTCTGGACTTGCCGTCCTCTCCCCTGGGGGTGGGCTGTCCACTTTCCTGTTAGGCAAACAGGGTGAGGGCTGATCGCGCTGGCCCAGCCGGAAATTAACCGGAAGTGGGCTTGGGTTGTCGGGACGGCCAGGTTCAGTCCTCCCTGAGTCATCTAGATTCCTTGGGTCTCAAAATCTGGCGAACGTTGTGGGAAGGGGAGCGGCCGTGTTAGCTGCAGTCCCCTCACTTTACTGGGACTTTCTGTCCTTCGTCTGTGCGATCACAGGGAACTTCACTCTGCCTGCCTGGCCCAGCACTGAAGTTCTAGTTCACCTTCTTCCAAGTGCTTCTACTGCTCTCTAGCGTCTGTAAGCCTGATTTTTGTCATTCGGTCCAGTTGTTTTTTTTCCTTTTAGATTTATAGTGATAGGTGCCCCGCTGGTCTTTAAAAAAATTTTGATGTTTTTATTTATTTTTGAGAGAGAGAGGGGGACACAGAATCGGAAGCAGGCTCCAGGCTCTGAGCTGTCAGCACAGAGCCCGATGCGAGGCTCGAACTCAGGGACCATGAGATCATGACCTGAGCCAAAGTCGACGCTTAGCTGACCAAACCACCCAGGAGCCTCAGCCTGCTGATATTACTACATCTTACTTGGGAGGAAAAGTCCCAATGATGTTTTAAAATATATACCTCATTATAAATATATTGACTTTTCCTGATGAAGAAGACGACTTGAAGCCAGTCAGCGGAATCCCCTGATAAGTGAAAAGCTGTGTTCACGGAGAGGCCCTGGAGTTCGGTGGAGGCTGTGTAGGAACAGCCTGGGGGAGCTGGGAAACGGCCTGGGGGGCTCCACTTCGCCTCCCCCACGCCACTCTGATGCGCCCCAAGCCTGCCGGGCTCTCTCGAGTTGTGCTCGGCCACGGGTGGGAGCAAGTCTGGGAAGACAGGGGTGGCAGATCCCAAACGGGGCAGGGGGAAACTCCCCTAGTGGGGGGGAGGAGGAGTGACGCAGCGCCGTCTGGAGTATTTTCACCGCTAGAACTGGACTCAGAATCAGTGCTTCCAAATAGAACTTGGGACGTCCCTCCGGCCTCTGGGCCTGAGGTCCCCAGAGCCACCCCCCTGTAACCCTGGCTGTGGTCCCCGCGCTCTGTCCGCAGCCTGGGCACGCCCCTCCTGGGCCTCCGGTCTGCACGTCATTCATGTGCGCAGTGCCTCCCGAGGTGGAGACACAAGACTCTCCCGGGCGCCGTGTGTGTCTGCTTGCTAATCTGGTGCCGAGCGGGGGGTCCACCTGGCACTTGTCGGCTGACGGCGCCTTGGGAAGACAAAGGGAGCTCGGCACTCGGGCGTCTGTCTGCCTGTGAACGGCAACAGACACGGAGGAGCAGTTGCCTGTGATCACCAGCCCAGGGAGAACCATCGGGAGGACGGGGTGCTAACCATCAATCTCCGCGTGCGTGCCGCGTCTCTGTTCAACAGCTGATAGAGCGTCTCCAAAGGGCTTTTTTTCCTGCTCTTTGTTTAAAATGACATATAATGGGCCCGGACTTATCGGTGTCTCTGAATGCGTTTTCCATGCGCTGTCCCCACCGGGGGACTCACTCCGTAAGTGCAGGATTGATTCTGAGCTGGGTATAATTCAATCCATCAATTTAACATTAAATGAATATGCAAGGGGAGTCTCTTTGTGGATGAAAAACGGAAGAGGGACCTTCTTATTAATTCGAAGTGGGCTTGAGAAATGGAAACGGTGTGTTGCTATTAGTACCTGCCACGGGGTCCCGCGACCGGCCCTCCGTGAGGCCGTGCGTCCCTGCAGCAGCCCAAACCAGCCCACGGCCATTCGGGTCTCTGCGCGGCAGGGCAGGCCCGCGCCCTGCCGGAGCGCACGGGTGGGCTACCCCCTGCCACGCTCTGGCTCTCCTGGGTGAGGCCGGCTGGCGTTGTGGCCCTGAGCTCTGCAGCGGGGACCAGAGAAGCCTGAATCCAGAGGCTGTTCCGGGATCTAAGATCACGGCGAATCCCTGGGATGGATGACAGGGCTAACTGTCTTCAGGTGTCCTTACCCCAAAGCATGTCGGAGGCTTGGGGAAGGCAGGGAGCCCCAGCAGCACTCTGATGCCCGGAGGCGAGGGAGACCAGGTGTGGGGCTGTGCCCACAGCCTGGCACCCACGGCGTCCAGGGACCTGGCTCCGTCCTTCCCCAGAGGGTTACAGACAAAACAGCCCCCCTCTGGGGAGCCCCGTGGGGTCATTTCGGTTATGATCCCCCGACTCACCGTCGGCAGGGGCAGCCGGGCCCCCTGCACACGCCAGACCCCTCAGTGCCTGCCACAGAGCAGGGGCAGTTTTGTTCCCGGAGACCGGCGAGCGTCTCTGACCTGGGAACCCTTCCCTGCGAGCCTCGTTCCGGCCCATCGCGTGCGCCTCCGGGAGCCGGGTCCTGACTCTCCCAGCGAAGCGTGGGTTTGCCGGGCTTCCTCCGGGGACCCTAGCGGGCGTCGTCGAATCACCGCGCAAGTGCGGACTGGGTCCCGGCCTCACAACAGTGCCCAGAACCCGTGCTTGTACACACCGTACCGACAGAGCTGTGTAACCCGGAAGGAACCGGCGTCTCCCAGCGGTGCTGGCACAGAACGGCGGTCCCGTCGCAGGCGCCCGGACCACCTGTCTCCGCCACGAAACAACCCCGGGCGGCGTCTGTGTCTGACAGCCTTCCCCCGCCAGCAAACCGTGCAGACACCCTCTCGGGCGTGCGCCTTCCTCTCTCCTTCCACGGAGAGTAGGTGAGGGGCCCTCCTGGAAGGGTCCGGGGCAAAGGCGAGGTTGTCGCTACCGGAGGCCGAGTCTAAGTGCTGGAAGGGGGCTGTTGGGGGCAGGCGACCTCGCGCCCTGAACTCGTATCTAATCTCATTCACAGGCTCCAGAGCAGGTTAACTACGAAACTGCCATAAAAACATCCAGCTCCTAATTGCTCCCTCCTCCAGGTCACCGCTAAAAGGACCTTCATGAATGCTACTTTTTCAACCAGAAAGCCTCGTTTCCATGGGCACCGAGAAAGCTGGTGTGCGGCGGCTTCTCCCTCGAAGCCACGTTGTCATTGGCCCCGGGGTCTGTTCTCCTGCTCCGTCTTGTCACCGCCCGTGAGCTGGTACTCGGCGTGCAGTGCCCTGCAGGGGCCACCGCCACCTGCGTGCAGGGCCTCCCTCTGGTCGAGGGTCTGCGGCAGCCCACGGACTCGCCCTGGGCCCCCAGGCTCTGGGCCCTGAGGACGCTCGCTCCCGGGCCGCCCAGCCTGGGAGTGACACGGGCCCTCCACAGCATAAGGGACAAAGTGCCCCCAAGTGTGGCTCAAGCCCACGTCGGATGCGGGGATGCGCTGTGGGCAGTGCGGGCGACGGGGGTCCCTCCTTGCCAGCTGTCACCTCAGACAGGCGGCCGCGGGGCCGGGAGCCTGCGTGCTCGGTCCGGCCAGAAGCAGGAGCTCTACGGGCAAGAGCACTTGGAACGACAGGGAACCCTGACCTTTGTGGACGCCGGGGCGCCTGGCGGGGGGGGGCTGCGTGCACCTGACAGCAGGGGACAGTGTGACCGGGCCTGCCCCGCCGCCTGATGCAGCCCCTGGGACAGTCCACAGGCTCCAGGAGGACACGAGCTACCAGAGTCCCCTCAGTCCAGCTGAACAAGATCTGGGCCTTGCTGCTTCCTGGGGCGCGAGTGGGCCCGAGTGGGGACCGGGGACCCAACAGGGACACTTGGAGTGACAGCAGCAGTGGTAACTGTTGTCACCAGCAAGCAGACTTGTGTTCTTGGTGTCCATTTGGCTAGGAAGTGGGGTGAGGACGCCGGTTCCCTGGACACAGCTCTCGTGCTGTCACTGGGAAGAAACTGGCCAGGAGACCCCTTCAGGGCGTCTACGCTGAGGAAGTGCAGCCCTAGTCCCCTCCCCTCGGGCTCATCCAGACTCTGCCCCCCGCCCCCCACCCCGCTGGGCCACACGCCTGCCCTCGTGAGCGTCAGCAGGCCTCCAGGCTCAGGGAGGAAACGCAGGGGTGGGGGACCCCCGTCCCATGCCCGTCGCTCCCCTGCCCTGGGCTCCAGAGCGCCTCGGCCTCTCTCGGAGTCCCCGGGGAGAGTCCAGCAGAGGGACAGGCCCTCACTCTCAAGAGGCTGTGGTCAGTCCTCACTCTGAATCATGATCAGATCTTACCAAATATCTGACAAAACCAAAGCGAACAAATGTCAAAGAGCCACTGGGACAAAGAGGTCGCCTGGGGGAAGGAACCTTTAAAGGACACGCCAGCGTCACAATCTCCGAGTCCAGGGAGGCTGCTCGCGGACGGAAACCGAACGTCGTGGAGAGGAACGTTCGCCAGGAGAAAAAGGAAAAGAGAGACTGGAAGAAACGCAAACAGCAGAAGCAAAAAAAAATGCAATAAAAGGATCGGAAGATGAAATTGAGGAATCGTACATGAAGTAGAGACCCCCCCCCCCCAGGAATGATGGTAAGTAGGACAGACATGTAAACATAGGAGTGCCGAAAAGGAAAGTAAAAACCAGAGAAAGAAATCAGAGAGAACGAAATATTCGGTGAAATAATTCAAGGAAAATTTCTAGAACGTTTGAGGCCCCACAACAGAGGGTCTAAAACATTGAGGTCACGGCCCGTTACTGTGACTTTCAGAGCGCTGGGAGCAGGGAGGCGCGCCGGGAAAGGCTGCCCTCAGAGCCTTCCTGCGCGACACCAGGAACAGGAAGGAAGTGGGGAAGTGCCTTCGGAAGTCCGCGGGGAGCGCCACCCCCAGCCGCCACTCGGGGAAGCCAGGAACCAGGACGCCGCCCTCCCGCAGGGTCACAGAACATTCACGTCCAAACACACTTTATGACACTGGTCACGGCCGCGGACACAAGACAGCGTATCAAGGGAGAGAAAAGTGTACAGCGAGAGGGGGCAACGGACCCCACCTCAGAGAAAGCGGGCGTATGTGACCGTCGGTCCAGACGGAAGAAGTGGGCTCCAGAGAGGACCCCACTGCTCTTGAGCGATCGCGTTTCCCCAAGGAGAGCGAGCCTGGCCAGCCCGAATACCGCCATGTCGTTCTCACACGTCCTCCAAGCCTGCCGCGGGGTGGCCCGCTGGCAGAGAGCTCGGGAGGGCCACGGTGACGATGGTGCCAGGTACCTGCCACCTGGGCCACCTGAGAGCCCAGCCAAATACCCTGACCGCGGTGAGGCTCCGGGTGCACGGCTGCGGGGACAGGACCCTTGAGCCGTCGTGGGGCCCTTTAAGAGCCTAGAAGCAGGTGCACATGGTTGTGCCTTTCTGTAACAATTCCAAAAGGGAGATTTTTGTTGCTTTCTGAGAGAAAGCACGCCAGCTTGTAAGAGCCCAGTGCCCACAGGTCCTGACTCCATCTCATGCTCTCGGGACTGCTCTGACCAGCCCTCGGGGAAGCCGCGCCGCTGCACGCGGAGCTACAGCCCAGCCACCGACAGCAGGGGGCCGGCCTGCTGCTCAGGCTTCAAAACGAAACGATTTAGTTTTGGAGATGCGTGCCCACACACGTGTTTAGAGGAGAGTCGAGGGGCGCCTGGGGGGCTCAGTTGGTTAAGCCTCTGACTTTGGCTCAGGTCATGATCTCGCAGTTTGTGGTTTTGAGCCCCGCATCAGGCTCTGTGCTGACAGCTCGGAGCCTGGAGCCTGCTTCGGATTCTGTGTCTCCCTCTCTCTGTCCCTCCCCCACTCACACTCTGTCTCTCTCTCTCAAAAATAAATAAACGTTAAAAAGAAATTTAGAGGATAGTCAAAGAGTGTGTCCCGGGTCATGCCAGTTTTCCGGCTTAGCTTAGCTGGTGGGTTCGTGGGAGTTTGATGCAGAAGTTCCACAGGGACACTTGTGTTGAAGACACCAGCACGGGAAACCCCGAGCGTCCCCCCAAGACCTGCAGAGACAGAGGGAACCAGCCGGAGCCCCGAAGCCATGGGCAGTGGTTTCTAGAAAAACAGGACATCCAGCCGCATGGCGGCCGTTCCTCACAGAGGCCCCTTGCCCGGCACCAGCGAGTGGCTTCCAGCACCTTCCGCCTTGCGCCGCGGGACTGGCAGTGGCCGGTAAGAGAGATTTCCTTCCCGTGGATCCCTCGAGTTGCCCAGGGAGGGGCACGCATCGACGGTCAGTAAGCTGAATTAATCACCGATCAGGGTGCACGCTCTGCCTCCGCGTTTGTGAACCGTCTTCGCGGGTTTTCTCCGCGAAGTCCTTACTGTCGACTGAAAACGACGCAAGCTGTCCCGTTTACACCGTTGGTGTGCGGCACAGAGCTGTCACCTTCGCGGCCACGGACGCCAACTCCTCTGGGAGCCGCTTGTGCTCACATTCCGGGCCGTGCGTCTGCGGGGCCGAGTGTCGACCCTCCGTCTCGGGCATGAGGCGCTCTGGGCTTCGGAACACAGGTGCTGGGATCTGGTTTGGCCGCAGGGCCTTGCGCGCCTGGTCTCGGCACCCTTTCTCCCGCCTCCGGAGGGGCACCTAACCGCTGGTGACATTATCCCCTCTCTTTCCCAACAGAACAGTGTGTTTACATGAAGAGAGTTCGTGGGAAATCGTGTTGGAAGACAGATTGGAGGGCTAAGGCCTGTGCCTCAGTTTCTTGGTTGGCGCGTGTGCGTGCATGGGTGTGCATGTGCGTACATGGGTGCACATGTGTGCGCGTGCGTGCGTGTGCATGCATGGGTGTGCATGTGTGCGCGTGTGTGCGTGCGTGCGTACATGTGCGTGCATGGGTGTGCGTGTGTGCGTGCGTGGGTGCACGTGCGTGTGTGTGTACATGTGCGTGCGTGGGTGTAGTGTATGTGTGTGTGCGTATGTGTGCGTGTGTGCATGTGTGTGGCATGTCAGGGGTACGTGGGGTAACTGCGTGTGTGGCATGTCTTTCTGGGTGGCGTGTGTGTGTGTGTGAGCCGTGTGTCTCATCATGTCTGTGTGGATAGCATGGATGCATGTCCTGCATGTGTTGCATGTATGGATTACGTGTATCATGTCTCCACATGTTGTGTGCGCTGCGTGTATAAAATGCCTGCGTGTGTTATATGCACGCTGTGTGTCCATATGGTCTGTGTGGCTCGTGGCCGTGTGTGTTGTGTGTGCGAGGCATGCTGTGTGTGTGTCCGAGTGTGGAGTTGGGTAGGGACCTAGAGGGCCAGGCTAACCCGGTGTCTCTCATCGCCAAAGGACAATCCAGATTTTCCTCCAGGTAGAGAAGTGGGCTGGGAAGGCGCGGCGGGGTGTCGCCCAGGTCCCCACGGCTGGCGGGCCGAGACAGCGCTGATGGATGAACTCGGCGTGTGGTTTCTGCTGAGTCCTTCGGGCATGAAATCCAAACTCAGCAAAAGGCTCACGCCCCTTTGCAAGTTCCTTTTCTGTTGTTCTAACATCATCACCGTTCTGTGTTCTCCTCGGAAGACTGTACACGTGCTCAGCTAGCTTATCCGAACAGGCCGATTCTCATCCGGGAGAAGGGAAAGGCTGAGTCAGGTGGAGTCGTGTCATCCGTCCGTGCTCGTCAGCTGCAGCCCTGCCGTCTCCGAGCCCCATGCGGGGGGTGGCTGCGTCCCGGCAGGCAGGGGCCAGGGCGCTGGAGGATCCGCAGAGGACGGGGGGGGGGGGGGGGGGGAGCGGGGGCGGCCACGCACCTGGCTCACGACCGCCTCTGCCAAAAGCCAGGTGAGGACCTGCCGGTCACTGCTCTTTGTCCTCCGCAGTGTGAGGGGCCCCAGGCGAGGCAGGGGGAAGCGCATCCCCTTTCCACTCCTCACTCTCAGGGACAGCTCAGGGACCGCTCAGGGACCGTTCAGGGACAGCACGGGCCCCCACCTACTGAAAACGCCCCTCGAAGCACCAGGCGCGTAACGGGGTTAGTCCTGAACTCGTCTTTCTCATGTGCCACGGTGGTGACGGCCACACCAGTCCCCTGGGGTTCACTGTTGGGGCCCCAATGGGAGGACCTTCTGGCCCCTGGGGAGGCCGCGGGAGCCCAGGTATGTGCAGTAGCGTGGTAGTCCCCTGTCCTGGGGAGGCGGCCCGCGACCCCCCGGTTCTCCAGTGCCTTCGTGGAGCAGTTGGCCTGCTGGAAGGTGACGTGTTCTTTCTTCATTTTGCCAACCTGGTTCCTCCGCTCAGGCGCACGACGGCCACGCTGGCCACGTCCTTGTCATTGCCAGATAAACTGGGAGCTGAGTGCCCTGTCACTGCCCTGCAGGTCAGATGGAAGATTTCCAGTGATAACCGTGAAACCGGCACCAGGTCTCACGCCCAGTCAGAAGGCGTGTTGCGTCCGTGGCCTCTGGCCACTTTTGTCTACTTCTCCTTACTACTAGATGTGCCAGGCAGAACTCCCGAAGGAATTTTAACAGTAGAATAAAGACGGTAATGACTTAGTGACACAAAACCCAGAGAAGGAATGGTTCTGCATAAATGAGTGTCCCGTCCACTGAAAACGGACTTCTTTCTTGGAACGGACAGTGTGTGAGCGTTACAACGTGCGCCTTTCACGCCGAACCGCCCTGCTAAACGAGTGGATTTGAAATGCTTCAAGCGTGGGCGTGTTCACAGGGCGCGAGAGGGAAACGGTAGCCACGCCTGCCAACAGTGGCATCCAACGGCCGAGTGACCGCGGCAGTTAATTTTCTGGTAAAAACCACTGATCGAAACACATTGGTGCTCGCTCGCCTGCTTCTCCTAAAGAGGGAGCAGAGGATGGAGAGAGGCCAGGGTTTCAGGGGCAGGCAGGCTGTTCTTGGTCGCCTGTGAAGACAAGTAGTAGAGAGTCTACTTGCTAGTTTGAAAGATGACATAAATTTATACACGTTCCTACTTTCAACCAACGAATCTGCAAACAGCCCACTTACGAGACTGATGAGAAAATAGGGAAACTCCTCGGAAGCCAAGCGGGATGAAACAGTCCTCTGAGAGGTAAGCTCGACTGACTTAGCGGCCGCCCTCAGGCGTCTGTGTGTCTTGCATGGTCTTGAACTTCCGTTTTGCTGGCCATGTGACATGAGGGGCCAGGAGTGAGGGCCTGGAAGGGTTACACCCAGGACGAGGGAGAACCAGATGAAAAAGTTGTCCCACAAGGGAATTTGCAGACTTGACCTTGATGCTGGGGAAGCAAGACACCCTTGGAATTTTAAACCAGACACCAATACTCATCCAAGCTTGTGACTTGAATTCCTATACATGTGTGGTTTAAAAACTGCAAGCTTGGAACTTAAAGTGGTCGTGGCTTGTTAGCACCCCCAGGAGCCTGGTAGAAACAAAGGAAAATACTCTCAAGGAAGGCATCTTCGGCTCGCGCCTCGCAGGGACGCCCTATCCATCGTGAGCTCACGGGAGAAAGGGAGCCCGTGATGAACTGAGGCACTGTCCGCACGGGGCAGCAGGATTAGAGAAGCATCGTACAGATACTGAACTACCAGGCAGAACACGTAGCTTTGACGTGCTTAAGTAAGTAAAAGGCAATTTGCAGATGCGAAAAACAGTCACTACAAAAACGATGTTTAAAAGGAGCCAGTCAGCGGAGCCCTCAACCTCCTCCAGCTTGAGATCGTGATCTGAGCTGAAGTCGGACACTCAACCGACTGAGCCGCCCAGACGCCCCAACTTCGGTGCATTTCTAATGTGAAACGAATCTTGTGATACTGACGTGCGTGAACTTGGTCATGATGTTTTATCTCTTTTGTATATCGTTGGGGTTAACTTGCTAAACTTTCGTGTAAATTTTTACATCCAGGTTAATGAGAGACTTTTTTCTGTAGTTTTCTTGTAAGACTTTGTGTGGCTTTGGGATCAGGGTAATGACAAGCCTATGAGATGAGCAGGGGAAAAATTCTCTCCTCTTCAATTTTCTGAAAGAATTTGTGTAGAAATAGTGTAATTTCTTCCTTTAAAGCTTTGTCAGAATTCACCAATGAAGCCAATCTGGAAGAGGGTGTGGAAGTTTATTAAAAAGTTAAACTTATACCCATCAACGGTTCCAATCATTTCACTTCTAGGTATTTATCCAAGAGAAGCAAGAGCGTAAGTCCACACAGATCTCATATATATCGTGAGCAACTTTATTCGTATAGCCCGAACCAGACGCACAGCAAACGTCTGTCGATAAGCGAAGGCACACGCAGACTGAGGCTATGTTCGCCATCATGATCGTGATGATGGCCTCGTGGTCCCACACTTCCGACAAACCATGCTGTTGTACACTACCTATGTACAGTTTATCATGGGTCGATTATATTTCAATAGAGCTATTATAAGGTAAAACATAGCATGAAGCTTATTTTTATGGACAAAAACTGAAAGCAACAAATATACCGGAAACAAAATAGTCATATATGCTTCTGTAAATGGAGAAATGTTACAGTTGATATAAACCCTGAAAAGTGAATTAAGTAGCGAGAAGACACAGATAAGAAATGGTGGAGTAGAAGACAAATCTGAAAAAATTGCCTAGAATTCAAGAGTCAAATGAATAGAAAGATGTGAAATAGAGTTCGGCAGGCGTTCGCGCTGGAGTCAGAAGGCCTGCTGGGACGCCGAGCCGGCGTTCACCGAGTGGACAATGGACAGGGCGAGGGAGGGCCGGTGGGCAGGGCGGCGGCGGTGGAGAACGCTCGGAGATGAAAACCGTGAACCCTGAGCCCAGGCAGCGCAAATTCAAAGCAGAGCGTAGAAAAGGAGAGCCGCGTGGAAACGTAATCGGTGACATTTAAAGACAAATAGATCTTAAAAGACGAGCACTTTTAGGATCTGCTGACTTCGTATAACCGACCTGTTATAACGGAAGGGGGAGGCCGACGCCTGACCTGTTATAACGGAAGGGGGAGGCCGACGCCTGACCTGTTATAACGGAAGGGGGAGGCCGACGCCTGACCTGTTATAACGGAAGGGGGAGGCTGGCAGCTGACCTGTTATAACGGAAGGGGGAGGCCGACGCCTGACCTGTTATAACGGAAGGGGGAGGCCGACGCCTGACCTCTCGACGGCAAATGTGGGAGCCAGGGGACAATGGAGCCGCGTCTTCAGAGTGCTGAGACTAAGCAATTGTCGACTTTTCTCGTATGCCCAGAAAAGCAACTTTTTGGGACGTTTTCAAGTTTTGTCTTAAGGGTAAAAAAATTATCAGACAAATGTAAGCGATGGTGTAAAAGCCAGAGTTGCCTTCTCGGCAGTGACGTTGCTGTTCGGCCTTCCGGTGCTGTTTGGTACCTCCTTTCCCTTCTTTCCTGACACGCTGTGTCCCAGAGCCCTGAGCACTTTGAACTCCTTGGTGCGTCTCACGTGCATCATTTGTGGGCAAAGAATAAAGAGAGATAGGTGTTTCAAGAATGTGCTAGATATGGGGAGTGTTCTTCCTGAGCCCTCTACTCAGTACTTCTGTGTCTTAGAGAAACATTTTCTCTTCAGAGAAAATTAAGGGTATCAAAACGGGAGTCCCTTATCCCCTCGAAGGTGCTAAATGCACAGAAATTGCTTTCCATCTGTTTCTTCTGCATCCTTCTGGGTTCAGAGAAAGAATTGCAGAATGTGTACAAGGCTGGCGCCTCCTTCCTCAGCACCCGCTCGTCCCTGTCCGCTGCGCTTCTAACCTCTTTCTGGGGACAGAAGTCCCACCTCCCCCTCCCCCTCTAGAGATTGGCCTGCTCCCGTCTTCTCGGTCGAGCCCTACACGGTTGTCAGGACCACTTCTCAGGGTCTGCTTCCCTATCATGGCATCTCCCCTCATGCTGGAATGGTGTCTACACTGCAGACCCGCCGCCCCTGTGTAGACCTGGGTCGTGGCTTCTATGCTCCTATCTACATGCGTGTCTTTGCTGTCTGTCTCTATTCGGCCAGTCGAGGCCTCCTTTGGACACGAACCACGGGCTCTCCGCTGCACCCTCGATGCCTCACGCGGCCTCGGCATCGATCGGCTACTAGAGTCTGGGGAGCGTGGGATACGTTGTGAGCGTTTCCCCCTGGATTACGTCTAGGTTTCTGTACTGCTGTGTGACCAGGCTCCTGGAACAGGGTGGGGGAGGGTACGGAAGGAACAGGAGACGCCATCAAGGAAGGACACGATGCTGAGGCTGTTTAGGAGGGAGAGAGCCGCAGGTGGCCACCAAACCGCGCTCGGGGTCTGGTGTGATGTTCCCGGGGCCGCGAGCATTCTTGCAGTCTCTCGGCCGGAGTCCTGCGGGGCCGTTAGCCTGCGACGCTGGATTAGATGGCTTCCGAGGCCTCCGCCCGAGACGAGAGTGAGTGAACCTTACTAAGACGCTTCGGTACTCGTTCGCTCTGCTCGCAGGTCCCCGGAGGCTGCGGTGCTTTCCGGCGAAGCCCCTCTAATGAATGCCCTCCGTCGTCGCCCTTGCTCCCGTTCCTTACGCCTGAGCAAGCCCTGCCGGGCCCTCTTCCCTCGCGCCCGCGCGTTGGGGCTGCTCTGACCCCGTGGGATGGCCTGTCTCCTGCCAGGTTTGCCCGGAAGCCATCCGGGGACGCCCCGGGGGAAGTATACAGACAGGAGACGGGATTTTCAGGCTGTTTGGCTGGGAGGAGACTTGACTCTGTCCCCAAGTGAAAGGGGATGTTGACAAAGCGGCGAGTTCCCCATGACTGGAAGTGTCCCAGTAGGGAACAGGTGGCCATTTTCCGAAAGTGCTTGAGAAAAGGGTGTGTTTCGCCTCGTGGAAACCCCTCCTATGCCGAGACTCTGAATTGCGGCTGGCTTACACACCTGCAGCCGCAGGTCAGCCAGCAGGCGCCGTCTCCTGTGTGCTCCCTGGAGCGTGTGCTCCTCCTCCGCGGCCCAGATGCGGCTCCACCACCGCCGCCCCCCCACTGCCTGCCCGCCTGGCGTCTGGCCCTCCCTTAGACCCCGTGTTGTGTCTCACTGATCTTTGTAGGCCCGCTGCCTGCCCCAGAGCGAGGCACTTCGGAGACCCTGGTAACTCCTGGGCTGGGAGGGGAGCAGAGGTGGGGGAGGGGAAAGGAAGGAGCCACGCGAGCCCCAGGGTCCGAGAGCAAACCCGGTTCGGCCGACGGGTAGGAGCTGCTTCGGGCCTATCCTTTGCCATCCCTTCCCGGAGGGACAGGCTTTGGGGGACAATTATATAAAACCTTACTTCCTTCTGTATTACTCTCCTGCCATTCCTAATAAGCTGTATTTTAATTTAAAATGGCAATTCGCAGTGAAATCCATTTACAACAACATAATCCATTGTGATCACAATGCCATAAATTTTATGTTTTAAGTAATTTTTAATGCTTGTAGCAGCTGGCTCTCCGAAGTGTGGGAATAGCCAACATTTTTCACCTTGTGCAGCCAAGGGAAAAAAAAAATCTCTGCTCTTTAATTATATAACCACCGAAGACAGCACGCAGGGGCAGAGCAGATGTAATTGCAAAATATGAAATGATTGGCCTCAGAACACAGCCAAGACTTTAAGTGTAAACATGCAAATGCCCGGGATACAGCAGGTAGAGCCTGGAGCGAAATATGTAGGCTCCAGGTTCACAGGCTGCTGCAATTTCGTCAAACTGATTAAAAAGGAAGTGTTATTAGGATGGAATTCCGGAAGGGGTGGCCTCTAACCAAAAAGCCACATCCACGGGCCAGGACAGAGGGTTATTGCTGTCTGCAGACAAGGGGAGCGCTCAGCCTTGCATGGGCTTCTGGGATGTATCCCACGCCAGACCTGAGTGCAGTGATGGACGTCACCTATGTCCCCTGTCCCCTGCCTGAGTGCAGTGATGGAGGTCACCTGTGTCCCCTGTCCCCATCCCGAGTGCAGTGGAGGTCACCTGTGTCCCCTGTCCCCTGTCCTGAGTGCAGTGATGGAGGTCACCTGTGTCCTCTGTCCCCGGTCCTGAGTGCAGCGATGGAGGTCACCTGTGTCCCCTGCCCCTTGTCCCCTGTCCTGAGTGCAGTGATGGAGGTCACCTGTGTCCCCTGTCCCCTGTCCTGAGTGCAGTGATGGAGGTCACCTGTGTCCCCTGTCCCCATCCCGAGTGCAGTGATGGAGGTCACCTGTGTCCTCTGTCCCAGGTCCTGAGTGCAGCGATGGAGGTCACCTGTGTCCCTGCCCTTGTCCCCTGTCCTGAGTGCAGTGATGGAGGTCACCTGTGTCCCCTGTCCCCTGTCCTGAGTGCAGTGATGGAGGTCACCTGTGTCCCCTGTCCCCATCCCGAGTGCAGTGATGGAGGTCACCTGTGTCCTCTGTCCCAGGTCCTGAGTGCAGTGATGGAGGTCACCTGTGTCCCCTATCCCCTGTCCTGAGTGCAGTGATGGAGGTCACCTGTGTCTCCTGTCCCCTGTCCTGAGTGCAGTGATGGAGGTCACCTGGATCCTCCCCTGTCCCCTGCCCTGAGTGCAGTGGGGAGAGATCACCTGTGGCCCGCAGCTGCCCCCAGGCCTCCTGGGGAATTATGGGAAGGTAAATTTGCATAAACTGTGCGCTCAGCCTCCCACTGGCCTCCTCCTCTGGGGACCTAGACTAAGGGGAAGGGAGTCAGGAGTCTGGGAAAGCCCTGCTGACCACCCTGGTGGGTTTGGCACCACTTCCCAGTCTCCCTGTGTCTGTGTCTGTGTCTGTCGCCGCCCACTTTTCCCTCCCCCTCATTTTGGGCGCCGCGCAGTTTGTCTGGTTCTCCCACTGAGGGCTGAGTGCCGGGCTAGGTTCCCCACGGGTTTCCCCCTGCGGCCGGGCTCCAGTACCTCTCCTCCCTGAGGGGAAGGCGTCCTCCGCCCCGGGGTGTGCGGGCCCCGCGGTCCGAAGCAGACGTGGTGCAATTCGAGCCAGGAGAAACCAGTGAAGTCACTTTTATTACATATTTCATCCCACCCAGTGCACCCAAATGTCACTCAGTTACTCTTGAGCGATCTTACTTGCATTCTGAGGATTTCCTGCCCGAGGCCTTTGGAGCCGGCGCCTCTGGGTTCAGACCAGGTGCGGTTCACAGGGTCAAGGGCGCGTGGGCTCCTGCCGCCCTATTGACAGTGCGGGTCGAGACCGGGAGCCGCAGGTGCTTCTGACTAAAGCCACCCTGAGCTGGTTGTGTAAATGGGCTTAAATCAGACTATTTCCGGTGAGGCCGGCAGGCACCCTCGTGGTTTGGGTGTGGAGCTCAGCCGCCCTGCGCATGAGGGTCCGGGTGAGGGTCTCGCGGAGCGCTCATCACTGGTTGGATTCCATCCCGCGGGAGACCCCTCCTCCGCACTCAGCACCGCCTGACCCCGCCCGCGGTAGGGGCGGGACTCTGCGGACGGGTGGGCGGGGCCCGCGGATCGGCCGCTCCCCAGGAGCCCCTCGGCTGTGCTCTGTGCTTCCCAGCCTCACTCACTCCCCTCTCTGGGCCTGGGGCACCTCCGCGTGCAGGCTCCTCCCCCTCCCGCCTGGCTCCGCCCCCAGGCCCCGGGGCCCCCACTCCCCTGCCTGGTCTCCTCCCACCCCAGCCAGACCTGCCCTGGGGCTGCGAGCCTGTCTGGAAAGCTAGGGCGCGGGGAGCATGCCCCCGGGGCCGTAAGCAAGGCTTCCCTGTTCCCGTCCCAATGTGAAGTGTTTGCTCACCGGGAGGTGGGAGGAGCGGGCTGGTGGGGGTCACGAGATGGAGCCCAGAACCTCGGAGCCGTCGTGGGTCCCGGGGAGGAAAATCTGGCAAATCTGGGTCTGAAACGATCCGCGGACTCCCCCCGAGCCTCTCGCTCCCCCAAAGGCCTCTCTCGGCCTGGGGGATGTGAGCCTGAGGTTTTGCACGAAAATGTTGAAGCATGACGGCCAAGTACACAGCACGAGGGCCGGACCTGCCCCCTGGGTCTGGGGCTCCTCGCCTCCAGGACCCTGAGAAGCAGGCCTCTCCGTTGCTGAAGGCCTGAGTGACAGCTCACAGAATGTGGGTAGTTAGGGGGATTCAGGGTGGAGCCTGGCAGGGGTGGAGGCTCAGCATCAAAAGGGCAGGAGAAGGACCTTCGCTGGGCCCCCAGCTGAGGGGAAGAGTGGTTTCCATCAGGTTTAGGGCCCCCTGCCTCAGTTCTCCTCACATGCTTGTGAGACGAGGTGCACCCAGGCCTGAGCGGCTGAGAGGAGCCAGCCTCCGGCTCCGTCTTGGGGTGCTGGATGGAGCCCCGTCCCTGCTCTGCGGGCCTCTCTCAGGACAGGGCGCAGCGGCCAGGAGGCCCAAGCTCAGGGGACCAGGACGAGGTGGCAGGGTCTCAGGGGAGCTCGGCCTGCAGAGGTCTCGCGTGCTTCAGATCCTGAGACCACGTCTGTCCCGCCCTTCGAGGCCAGGAACCATTCTGTGTCAGGGGCCTTTACAGCAGCAAGAAATAGCTACAGGAGACAGTCTGGAGTTTTGTGGAGCAAAAGGCTCCCAGGGTGGGGCGAAAACCCGAAAATCACTCTGAGGCAGGCCCTGGAAACTCTGTGTGTCCCTTGCCTACTGACTGAACCTTTTTGGTTCTAGAAAATTTATTTGGACCCTTTACAGTCTGAGGGCCAGCGGGAAGGATATGGATCCCAGCAGCCGAGCTGCCAGCAGCCCGCACGGGCTGGATGGAAAAAGAGGAGGTGTCACCAAGGCCACCTCCGGTGCCGTCCTTCCCCGGGCCTGCACGGAGCCACTGCTCTGATCTGTCACCCCAAGCAACTGGTCACCCCAAACCTCCACCCCCGCCGGGGCCACGCTTTTCTTACCGTTTGATTCATATGGCTTGTGCTTCTTGAGCCGATTGTCCCCAGCCAGTGTGCTGGGCAGGCCACGGGTTTGGTACAATCTCTGCATGTGGCACAGGGAGTGGGGTGCCTGCACTCACGCGTGGCGGAACCCCTGTGGCTGCCGTGCAGGGGAAGTCTAGGAACTGAGCGCCGGGGCTCGGGGGTGCCGCGGGCGCCGTTTGCCTGCTTCCCGGCCTGGCGTGGGCTGTCAGTCCCGTCCGGAACGCTGACTACCCAAGGGTAAAGCCCTGTCACGGCTGTGACACACCTCTGTGCGTAGTGATGGGAACAGAGGAGTCGTGACGGCCTCTCTAGAGGGACCGTTACTTTATTGGAGATGAAATAAAAAAAGACTTCTTAAGGGATTCTTTTTTTTTTTTTTAAACAAAAGAACATTGTAGATATTGCGCCTTTGGAGGGAGGACCCGGAGACTCCTCCACGTTACACCACCCGTTCGGTCCCTCCACGTGTCATTGATATATGTGGCATGAAAATACAGAATGCATGCATAACACAGAGGCTGCGTAAATATACATTAAGGAGAAGCGGGGGCCCCTTATCTGCATTTGCAGGTCGGCCAGATCCATCAACGCGGTGCAGCCCGGCGCTGGGGTCCCGGGCCCGGGGGCCGCGGGCGGATGGGACCCGTGCATTGTACAGTCAAATGCAGCCGGCTTCCATTTAGAAATTCCTGTTGTGGGGCAGGGGCAAAGTATCTATAATAATTTTAAGGACATTTCCCAAATGTTTATTTAGATAAAAGATGGGTAACAGTAAAACTCGGGAGCCGGCAGCCTGATAACAGGTTTTATTAATGACCTGCCACGCGCTGGGGCTGGATAATTAAAGTTTTTCCCCCCAAAGGAAGAGAGTGGACAAATTTATTTGATGGTTTGATAACCAGGGACACTGGTTGAAAACTATTGATATAATCGGAGCTCATTCGATTTGCTCTAGACAGCCACTCCTATCAGCTAATTTCACCTGTGCATAGTTAATTATCCTCCGAATGCATATGGGCGAGCCATTAATAAAATTTGACTATGTCATAGTCTCTCTGTCGCCCACGTGTGCCTCCTATCGCCTGCATCTCCTCCGTCTTTCGCCCCCTCTTTTTCTTTTTCAAAATTCCTTTCCATTCTCTCTTTAAAAAAATCCAGAGCGAGGGAAGACGGGTGCTGCGTGCGGGCCCCGCGGTGCAGGGGTGCGGGTGGAGGGCGTGGAGCCGCCCCACGGCCAGACCCCGCTGACCAGTCTCCCCGGCCCCCGCAGCGGACTTCCGGGTGTACAGGCCGGTGGGGCGGGGCCGGGGGCCGCGGGGATCCCTCGGGAAGCCCCGACCATGCCACCCGCCCCGTGAACCTGAACTTGTAGAGGCCCCATGGTATCTTCATCCAGTCGTGGCCCTGAGCAAGTCAGTTAATTTCTCTGATTTCCCATTTTCTCGAATGTAAAATGGAGTTGATAATATCTGCTTCTAGTGAACACGTGGGCTGTGAAAACATCGGATGTAAAAGCCATGTTGGAAGACAGCCCTAGAGAAGGGCGGTGCCGCAGGCCAGGAAGGGGCAGGGGAGGGGAGGACGGGGGAGGGGAGGGGGAGGCTGGAGGGGATGAGGGGGGCCATCAGCACCCCACAGTGGAACCACCTGGACTCTGCCCCTCTGGACCCCCCCAGGTCCAGGCTCCACCATGTACCGACCCGGTCACGTCCGGCCCCGCCTCCAGGTGGATTTGCCCCTACCGGAGGCCCTGTGCCCCAGCTCGGCCCGCGGGGTCATGGGGTGATGGCACTGGCTTCGGGAGCTGCTGCACAGCACGGCCCCACAGTCTCTGTCGCTGCTCATTCGCCCTCCACCCGCCTCCCCCCCCCCCCCCACCAGCCAAGGCATCACTGATTCTCTTGCTCGTTCCTGCCCCCACCCTGCCCCGCCGTTGGAGGAGCCCCTCTGTGTCCTCCTACCCAGGCAGAGTCCCCTGCTCACTGGCCTCCTGCTTCTGCTCTTGCCTGGGAGCCTCCTGCCTGTCGCCACCGCAGCTGGAGAGATGCTGGCCAGTGGCCCCAGAGCTGGTCCCTGGCTGGCCGAGCACTGCGGGATTCCCACAGCACCAAGTACAAAATCCACACTCCTCGCCCCGGCCCACAGGTCTCCCAGGCCCCACCGACCCGTGGTCCCTGCAGCCCCCTGCCCCTCCTCTCTCTGCTTTGTCTGTGGCCCTCTAGGCAGCCCCAGGACCCTTGCTTGGCCACTGCCTGATGTGTTCGCCTGCCCAGACCGGCACATTCCGCCTTCCTCCCGCTCGGGTCTCCCCTGACTCTGCGTGGAGGGACCGCGGCCCGAGCACCCCTCACCGCCCCCCACCGCACAGCACGTGCCTGCTACTCCCACAGTTCCTTCCTCGTGGCTTCTTTGCTCATGTCTGCACCCCAGGGCTGAGCAGGAGCCCAGGCGCCGGGCTCGCTGCGGGCTTCCCCACACAGAGCTAGCACACGCGGGGGGGAATGACCATCCCCTCGTGGGGACGCCTCACTGCGCGGCCCACGGGTGCAATTGGCACCTTCAAGCTGACCTGGGGGAGAGCCCTGGTGCCTGCGGTCCCCCAACCTGCACGGGGGACTCCCACAGACGTGCCCTCCCGGGGCTTCCCCGGAGCCCGGGGGCCCCTCCAGAAGGCGGGGGTGGAGAGAAACTCAAAGCCGTTGGAGTTTCCTGTCCTGGGGGGACCGGGGGGGCCCTGGGGGGAGGTGCCCTGGGGCGGGAGGCGGCTGGGTGGAAAGCCGATAGGCCCCTCGTGCTGCTGCAAGCGTGGGCGAGCCCTCCGGCGGGGGTTGGGGGGGGCACGAGTCTCGGGGCCCCTGGAATCAGGCAGGTGGCAGCTGGTGGGAGCCGGGCTTGCCTGAGGAAGGCCTTCCAGGTCCTCCCGCGAAGGGCCGAGTCCCCAGCGGGCCCCCCAGTCTGCAAACCAGGAGCCAGGGAGGGGGTGTGGGGCCTGGGGGTTCTGGTGGGACCTGGGGAGGGGGCCGGGCCCAGATATCAGGGTTCTCTGCCGTGATAGCCCCGGTCGAGAAGGCTGTGAAGGCCACGCCTGGTGCTGCTCGTGGGGACCGAGCCGACCGGAGCGTCGGGAGAAAGGCGGCAGCATGCACGTGGCCAGTCGGGGGTAGAGTGTGGGTGAAGCCAGGTAGAGGGAGAGGCTGAGCTCCGGAGCCCAGGAGGGCTCGTTACTGTGACATTGGCTGTGCGCGTGGGAATGCGGGTGCCGGCCAGCGTCCTCTGGCCATCTGAGACCCCAGCGGGGTGTCGGCATCGGGAGTGGCTGGTCTGGTGGACCGTGGAAGTGTCACATGCCACACACAGGTGGCCAAGGGATGCTACCGGAAAGCACGCGGGGCACACAGAGATGAGAGGGCGCCCCGTGCCCTGCACTGACCGTCTGAGGTATTTATGGTCGGCTCCTCAAGCCTCAGAGTTCTGTTCTCTGTGTGATGAGACACACTCAGCCTCCCGCAGGCTCTGCCCTCGTGCAGACACGTGGCCTGCATGTGCAAGCCTGCACACCGCTCACAGCTCCGCACACCTGCGGGTGGTTCCAGTGTGTGCTGCCTACCTCGTGTCAGATGTGTTTCCAGGCAGGGGCGCTCGGAGGTGAGCAGGGCAGGGCACCTCTGCTTGGGGGAGGAACAACTCACAACAGGGCAAAGTATCCGACGGCCATTGCCCTGTAACAGACCACGGAGTCTAGTGGTTCCAAGCAACCACCACTGTCCTCTGGGTGTCAGAGGGTTGTGGGATAGGAGTTCCCACACTCGAATCCCCACAGCAATAATTTGGCAGCCGCCTGTGGACAGAAGTGCCTTTGAGGACACTTTGGGATCGAGGTTGGAGCCTGAGAAACCCCAGACCGAGGAAAGTTGTTTTGAGAAGGAATGTCTCCACTCGGATGGCATCCGCAGCCACTAACCTGGGAACAGCCCCATCCTCTTTGGAGATCAGCTACATTTCAACCATGGCCCCTGACACCGGTGCCAATTGTCCCTGCCCGAAGTCCTGAGCCTGGCTCCTGCTCCTCCCAGTGACAGTCCAGGAGCAGTGCTCTCCACCCAGGGACCTGCTGGGAAATGCTCCCATCCATGCTCCGGAGCCAGCTCAGTGGAGGGTTTGAAGCAGCCCCTTCTCAGCCATGATCCAAGGCTAGTCCTGGGTCTGCTTAGGGACCTGCCCACGGACGCGAGAGGAGCCCCTCAAGGGACCAGGTGGGAGCCACTTCAGCCATGAGGGTAGTGACAGGCCTGTTGTGTGCGGAGCAAACTTGAGACCGAAGTGGACACTTGTTCCAGAGACAGCCCTACCGACCAAGGACGTGGAGGCAGTTCTGTTTGCCCTGGGACCAGACAGGATCCCTCCCCTCCCCAGTCTCTGGTGGCAAACATGGAAGAGGAGTCATTACAACAGATACCAAAGACATACAGAGGATCATAAGAGACAACTGTGAACAATTATATGCCAACAAATCAAACAATCTGAAAGAAATGGATAAAATCTTAGCAACACACAGCCTACCAAGACTGGATCAGGAAGGACTAGAGAATCTGAACAAATAGAAGGCAAGGAGATTGGAGCAGTTATCAAAAACCTTCCAGCCAGGAAACCCCAGGACTGGATGGCTTCCTGGGTGAATTCCACCAAACTCTCAAACTCCTCCAAAGAACTGAAGAGGAGAGAACATTTCCAAACCTCCTTTAGGAGACCAGCATTGTGCTCATTCTAGCCAGACAAGGACACTACAAGAAAAGAGAATTATAGGGCAATATCTCTGTAATAGATGCAAAAATCCTCAACTAATACTAGTAAGTCAAGTCTAACAGGGCGTGCAAGGGATCAGACACATGACCGAGTGGGACTCGTCCCTGGGATGCGAAGATGGGTTCCACATGCAGAAATCAATCAACGTGATCCATGACACTGGCAGAACGAAACATTTTTAAAAAGCATTTGACAAAATTAAACATCCTTTCGTGATAAAAACCCCACAACTTAGGTATAGGAAGACTGTGTCTCAATGTAATAAACACCATAGGTGATAGCCCACAACTTACATCAACCTCAGTGATGACAAGTTGGAAGCTTTTGCTCTAGAATCAGGAACAAGGCAAGGATGCCCACTCTCACCACCATCATTCAACACAGTACTGGAAGTCCTAGCCACAGCGATTAGGCAAGAAAAAACAAAAAAAATCTGAAAGGAAAAAGGAAAACTGTCACTATTTATAGATGACATAGTCTTACATATAGAAAATCCTCTAATAAACTAATCCTATAAAGTCGCAGGACATAAAAGGAACACACAAAATCCGTTGTGTTTCTATACACAAAGAACAAACCATCTGAAAAAGAAATTAAGAAAATGATTCCATTTACAATAGCATCAAAATGAACAAAATACTTAGGAAACAATTTAGCCAAGGATGTAAAAGGTCTGAACACTGAAAACTATAAGAAACGGATGGAAGAATGAATGAATGGACGGATATCCTATGTTCATGGATTGCAGGAATTAATATTGTTAGAAAGTCCATCCTACCCAAAGCAATCTTTTCATAGGAATAGAAAAAAATCCTAAAATTTGTAGGTAACCTCAAAAGAACCCATGTAGCCAAAACCATACTGAGAAAGAACAAAATTGTTCTTTTGTACAGAATTGGGACCACCACAGCCCTTCATTTCGAACCATATTTCAAATCTATAGTAATCAAAACAGTGTGATGCTGGCATAAAAGCAACCATGTAGACCAAAAGAATGGAGTAGAGAGCTCAGAAATACCCATCCCCCACAGGCAACTCATCTTTGACAAGAGACCCAAGAACTCTCCATGGGGAACGTACGGTCTTTTCAATAAACGGTGCTGGGAAAACTGAATATCTACATGCAAAAGAATGGAATTGTATCCTTATCTTATGCCACTCATGAAAATTAATTCAAAACGGATTAAAGATTGAAATGTAAGGCCCGAAACCATAAAACTCCTGAAAGAAAACTTAGGGGAAAACTCCTTGACCTTTTCTTAGCAGTATTGTTTTGAATCTGACTGCAAAAGCCCATGCAATAAAAGCAAAGATAAACAGTGGGACTCTGTCTAGCTGAAAAGCTTCTGCACAGCGAAGGAAACAATCAACAAAATAAAAAGGCAGGCTACAGAATGGGAGACGTCAAAGAAGACATGAGGACATTACCAAAGGCCAGCAGGTGGTGGACATCAAAACCACATCAAAGCGCACATCGAAACCACAATAAAAGATGGTCCTGCACCTGTCAGGATGGGCGGTCATCAAAAAAATCAGCAGTCGGTGTTGGCGAGGGTGTGGAGAAAAGGGAACCCGGTGCACTGTCCATGGGGATGCAGACTTGTGCCGCCGTGGTGGGAAACAGGATGGAGATGCCTCGAAAAATTAAAATAGGACTGCTGTATGATCCGGCCATCCCACTTCTGGGTAGATACACAAAGAAAACAAAAATAGGATCTTGAAGAAATATCCGTGCCCTGAGTTCCACTGCAGTACCATTCACGACAGTCAAGATGCAGAAACTACCCGAGTGTCCACTGATGGATGAAGAAAATGTGGTGTTTATGGATCTGTATGGTTTATACATATAAACACAGAAGGACCTGGAAGGTGTTACGACGCGAAGTGAAACAAGCCAGAGCCAGAATGACAAATACCACGTGATATCACGTACACGTGGATTCTAAAGAAGTCGACCTCACAGGAACAGAGTGGGATGGTGCTCTCCTCGCGGGCAGGCGGTGTGGAGGTGTGAGCCAAAGGGTGCAAACTTCCGGGTACAAGAGGAGGAAGTTCTGAGGGTCTGATGTTCAGCTTGGCGATTACCGTCAGTAATACAGTGTGGTGTTCTTGGAAGTTGCTAAGGGGGTAGATCTTCAGTATTCCCACCGCACCCACGCGACGGTAGCTGGGCCAGGTGGTGGGTGTGTTAGTTAGCAGCGTCACGGTGATCACGTCTTCATGGGTACACAGGCTGAATCGTCACGTTACGTCTCTAGTGTGTACAATGTGTATTTGTCAGTCACACCTCGGTGAATCTGCAAAACCACGTCCGTCTGTCACTCGAGATTCCCTGGGCGCCACATTGGTCTGGATTGGCTGGGTGGTTCTGGGGGGTTGGTGGGGGGGGCTCCTGGTGTGGGTGTGGGTTGGAGTTCCAGTTGTGGCTGAGCTTTGGGTTTGGGGCCCTGGCTGGCACACTTAGCTGGCCTGACCCTGGGGCATGTGGCCTCTGATGACCAGAGATTTCTGGAGGGAGGCCCTTGAGATTTCTGTCCCTTCTCCTGGAACTCGGGGGTCTCCCCGCTGGCGGTGGGCTACAGGTCACGAGGCTCTGCAAGCAGCCTGAGGCCACGGGGCAGGAACGGAGGCCTCCAGCCCCCATCCGGCACCGACTTTCCAGGCGTGTGAGTGAACGCCCTCGGACAGGGGTCCTCCGGCCCCATCAAGACTTAGAGGGACCACAGCCCCCACGTCTCGTCGGCAGCGTCACGAGGGGCCCGGGACGGAACCTGCCAGCCCAGCCGGCTCCGCATCGAGACCCACAGAAATGACGCAAGGATGTTAGATGCCTCGTGTTGACTAAGTTCTGGGTAATTCGTCGAGTTGCAAGGACAGCTGGGCAAGCCTCCAGCCGTCCGGGCCCCACTGTGCACCGTCTCTCAGTCACAGCGAGGCACTTTCTGACCCCCTGAACTGTTCTTCCTGAGTCCCGAGAAAAGCGTTACACAAGCTGCGCTTTAGGGCACAGAAAGTCAGAGAAGCAACAGTCCACTTTGTACCCAGAGTGTTCCCTGCCGCCCCCGCCCCCGACAGGCTGGGTGCTGGATGGGGTGCACCTCGACACACTGGTTGGCACCTGGCTCCCCGGCCATTCCTGGAGAGCAGCTTGGCGGGGTGTGAGGGTAGCCAGGCGAGCGCAGGTCCACTGGGGACCTGCCCTCCCCACGTGCGGGGCCACGAGCCATCGCCCTCGTGGGGAGAGGGTGCCCAGCTCAGGAACCGCTCATAACTGGCTATTTTCTCCTTGTACTGTGACCTTCCAGAGCCGTCTCATCTACGGGTGTCAGGTGAGGTATAGAACATGTGGGTGAATTTGAGTTTCAGTTAAGGAATTTTTTTTTTTAGTATAAGTATGTCCCATGCGGTATTTGGGACATACTTATACTCAAAATATTATTTGCTATTTATCTAGCAGGCCTGTCTTCCTGCTGTTGCTCTTGTTGGTGTTTCTACAGCTGGCGAGTCTCTCTGAATCACAGCTGGAGGCGGAGCCTGCATGCCTGTGCCTTTCTGCGCAGAGGAGCAGCCTGGGGAGCCCCGCTGTGGGGCATTCGGCACCGAGAGGGGCCATGTGCCCAGGGTGCACAGCGTCCCGGTCCTCCAGGCCACGGCTGACAACTTAGAACTGCTGCTAAGAAGGCCCAGGGTCTCGCTGGACAACGGTGGGCAAGGGGGTGAGTGGGTGGGGCCACCCATGGGGCCGGCCCCTGCAGCCCTCCCTGGCTGGTCTGCCCATGCCCTGCTGGACGCAGGGGAGGGCGGCGGGCAGCTGCGCGGGGAGGGCAGTGGCCCTGGCCCAGCAGAGCCGTGACTCCTGGAGGAAAGCCGTGACGCCTTTCAGGACCAACAGAAGTGCCCCGGGGCCCTGCGGGCGGTGACGAGCAGCATGCTGGCCACGCCATGGCAGGTTCCGGAGGTTGGCGGGGGTTTGGGGGCCGGACTGCTGAGCGATGGGGGCAAGGACTCAGGGTGGTCCTGCTGCCCAGACCCCATCGCCCTCCCGGTCCCACCCTGCCACCAGCGCCGCCCAGTGAGGAAGGCGTGGTGGGGACCCCCTGCTATAGGCTGAATTTCGTCCTCCCAGAGACGTGCTGGAGTCCCAACCTCCGGGACCTCTGACTGTGACCCTACTTGGAACAAGGGTATTTACAGAGGCCAGTCAGTCAAAATTACGTCGTAGGGTCTGTCCGGATCCAATGTGACTGCTCCAGAGACACGTATACACAGAGAAGAGGGGACAGTGACTTGGCGATGTGTCTACATGCCCAGGAACGCCTGGGGTTGCGGGGATCCCACCATCTGGGGAAGAGTCTCCGTCACGGCCTCAGAAGGCACGACCCTGTGACACCTTGATCTTGGACTGAGCATTCGCTTCCTCTCACCGAGCCGCAGGGCCGTGCAGCCGGGACACTCCGGCTGTGGGGCTGCAGTCCGGGGACCCGTATCAGTGCACGTCCCCGAGCCGGGCAGGTCCCCGGGGGCTCAAGGAGACAAGAGTCCCTCCCGCCACGTGCACTCGGCTCTCTGTTTGGCTGTGTTTACAGACCGAGCTGTGGGGACACCAGGTGCTTCCCGGTACCTGGCCATCACCCCAAAGACCAAGAGCCAGCACCAGCCACCCCGAGGGAGCCTCCCTGGCCCGAGAGATGATGGTCCTGTGGGAAGGCCACTGTGATCTTTCCTGGAGGAAATCAAAAGAGAGATGCACACGCTGGCCTCTCTGTCTCCTGCTGACCTGAGCAGTGACCAGCCGGGCAGCGGGGACGCTTCCCGGGAGCCCAGCATCGCGGACTCAGTGGGGTCTGCCGGGAATGTCCGGCTCTGGGCCCTCCTGACCCAGAAGCCGAGAGGCGCAGAGAAGGTCGTCGGCCCCACGGCCGGAGTGAGCACTGGCCTCAGGCACCTGCTCTCTGGCCAGGGATGGGCCCCTCCCCTGCCATCCGTCCCTTCCAGACAGGACTCGGGGCACAGCTGCGTCCTGTCTCCCGGTTCTGGGTCCTTCCTGGGCTGACGCTGGGCGGCCGGGCTCACTGCGCCTTCCCCGGGGTCAGCAGCGGATGGAGTCTGTCCTCGGCCGGCCCGGGGCCCGAGCTGCCGCAGAGTTCCGTCCTGCAGGGCGTCCTTTCCTGGAGATCTGGCTCTTCTGGGCTTGGGGACGGCTGGTTTCGTCGTCAAGATGTCTACTGTTTTCAGAAAGCTTCCGACTGTGTCTACATGTTCACTTCGCCCCTACTTGGAAGGTCTCTGATTTTCAATGAGAGATTTGGGGAGGGGTCTGCTGACCTCGCCGCTGGCCGGCTCTCTCAGCCCGCAGACGTGCGCTCCGTGAGCACCGATGAGGACTCGTGCACCTGCTGTCTGCGTGCTCGTTATTGAAATTCTGGTAAACGAGCCCATTTCTCGTTGCCGTTCTTCTGGAAATGGCTGACGGCGGAGCCAGGGGTTCCTGGGAAGCCCCCGACCGCGGCCGTGGCTCTGGGCACGTCCTGTGTCCCACCAGGGGTCTCGCCGACCCTGTCCTCCAGGCAAAGCCCCAGGGACTTGAGTGGGCTCAGTCTGGACACGAAAGCCCCAGCCAGCGACTCGCAGCAGGAAGCTGGCAGAGCTCCCCCCCTGCCCCCCTGCCCCAGGTCGAGCCAGGTGGGAAGAGGTATCCCCTCCAGAGTGGAGCCAGAGAAGCGGGTGCTCGCTCCCGAGCTGCCCACACGCAGGCTCCGATGCCCGGGAACCAGCCGGCTCAGATGCCCCTGGGACACTGGGCCACCGGCGCCCGCCTGAGGGGATGCTTGCCGATGGACGGGTCCTGAGACACCTCAGGCTCTCCCGGGACTAACGGCCCCTGGGAAAGCGACCTTGGGTAAAGTTGGGGAAGAGAGGGCTTCGCTGCCCACCTCTCCACTAGACCACCCCCCTCGGCCGCCCCGGGGCACGGGTCGTGGAAGCAGCCCCCAGGCAGGCCCCCTCCTCCAGGAAGAAGCCCCCGGGCCGCGAGGGCAGCGGCTGGGACCGCAGTGGCTTGCACAGAGCAGGCCGGCAGTGAGCCGGGCGTGTCATTCCCGGCGGGGGTGGGGGAGGGCGGCAAGACAGATGTGCGGGAGCAGGTGCCCAGATTACGATCTCGGCTCCTTACAAGATGTATGAGTGCGAGGGGCTCCCTGCGGGGCGCGGTTCCTCGGGCCCATTAGCGGGGTGTCCGTCACGGAGCCGTATCTCCCTCCGGAGGCCGGGGCAGCATCCATCCTGGCCGTGGCATCCGGCTCCGACGTGTAGCGCCATCCATCCCCGACGGCGGGGCTCCTGGGACGCGCCGCTCCCGAGCCCTGCGCTCCCTCCCCGCGGCCCGGCCCAGGCACCTGGGGAGCGGGGAAAAGGAGCCGCGCGTCCCGGGAGGCGGTGGCACAGGCCTTGGGAGGGAAGTGTGGCTGAGTGGCCCGGCCAGGAGAGGACGGTCAGCCTGACCCCGGTGGGCACCTGGGGGGCCGTGGACCGGGGAGAACTGTGCCACCCGCCGAGTAGGGGGCGGCCTCCCGCGCACCGGCCCTGCCCCGGCCTCACGGCCTTCCCCTGTGGGCCTGCGCCTCCCCTTCTCACCGTCGTGGGGTTTAAGGCCTACCCCACACCGATCTCATTTCTAATCCTGACCTTCGCCGAGGCCGGAAGGACCTGCCTCCCAACACGCCATGTCCACAGGGCGTCGGGACCTGGACACGTGCTTTTGGGGACACGGTTCAGTGCTTTAAGGGCGCTGGCCTCTGCTGTGGCGCTGCCCGTGGGCCGTGGACTGGTGGCCGTCACCCCTGCTGTCAGGACAGCAGGCGTACACGCTGGCTAAATGGAGCGCGTGCACTAAGGAAGCAGCACTGGGGCCTTTTCTCGTCCCCGACACTCCGCCAGCCCAGGTCCTCCCTGGTGACCTCTGGACCCGCAGTGCTTCCTCTCAGCTTCCAGCTCACCCAACAGGGAGCGCCTCCCCCCACTGGCCGCACCGCTGGCGGGACCGCGTCCAGCCTCCCGAGCCCTGTGGGCCTTTGGGTTTGCGGCTCCTGATGTCCAAGGTAACGCCGCACACCACTGGCTGCCGTGCGTCCCCGAGACGCCGTGGGCTCCCGGGAGGTCGACTCTGCGGAGGAAGGCGCCCCTGCCTGCTGCACCCGAGGCGCTGGGTCCCGGAGGCTCCGTGGGCGAAGCTGTCCCTCCCGCGCTTGCCGGCCATGCTGTGGACAGGCTGTGTATGGAGGCTGAGGCCTCGGCCCCTCTGCCACGGATCCGTGAGCCCCTCCAGCGGCCACGGTACAAGCCTGGGCGTGGCTTCTGTCTACAGAGCCTCCCAGGACGCGGCCTGGCCCCTGCAGGTCAGTGGGGACCCTGCGCTGGCGGCCCTGGCGAGGCCACGCTGCTTCCTGACCACAGAAGGCGCAGCCTATCGGCAGCCACCAAGTTCTGGAGTGACTTGTCCGGCAGCGACAGGTAACTGCAGCCTTGTGTTTTGCGGAGCCTGGGGGCTCCGTCCTGCTCCGGTGGTCACTGCGGCCACAACACACGGTGCGGTTTTATTTCCCACTCTGTATGCAGGTGTTATGCCCAGAATTCGGGGGACCCCAAAAACCACTAGGGAGCCGAGTCCGATGCAAGAACAAAGAGCCTTTATTCGAGCTAGCTTGAGCTCAATCTCCTACCGCACCGACGCAGCAGTGGGTCGAGAGAGAGAGAGTTTCCAAAGGTGCAAGAGTTTTAAAGGAGTAGTTGGGAGGCGCGATGGTCGTGGCCCTAGCTGATTGGCTGAGGTCAGGGTCCTGTTCCCTTCCAAGGCGGGAAACAGGGGTCTCTAGCTTTCAAGGCAGGAAACAGGTGTCTCTATTTGGGTGGATACGGGTGCTCTAAGGATTGGTCCCAGCTGGTCTAGCGAGGGGTGGAACCTGATTGATTTGGTCCTAGTCTTTTGGAGTCTCGATTTGCCCTAACACGGGTTTACAGCCCAAGTCACGAGCCCCACGAGGGGACATGTTTGGCAGGCACGCCGGGACAGGTCGTGGTCTCGTGGCCTGTGTGCCCTCATGAGAGGCGTGCAAGCGGCTTCACCACCTCCCCTGGCTGGTGGCCTGGCCTCAGTGCAGGTGAGGAGCCGAGCCTCACTCTTCTCTACCTTCTCTGCATGGAGGACCCAGAGGATGCTGTCCCAGCCTGGGGGGAGGGGGCATCCCTGAGGCCCTCCCGGCAGAGGCATCTGCTGGTCCATCCGTGTCCCCAGAAGAGTGAAGACAGCTACTGGCAGGTAAGGAAAGACAGGGATCGCCAATGGACAGACAGACTCCCATGGCTCCCTGCAGACCGCACGCACCTGCCGTCTTCCCAGGGTCTTCCTGGCGTTGGCGTCTGGAGGGCGGTGGCGCGGGGGCTCTGGGGCTGCGCGTCGGGTGCCAGAACGAGGCCCTGCCGTGGGTGCGGGGCAGCCGGGCTGGATCCGGTTTGGTCTTTCCTGATCCCGTCTCTGCGTGTGTCAGAGTGACCCTGATGCCAGCTCTGGGGACCCGTGACCTCAGGAACAGGGTCCCTCCTCGCCTGCCTTCCACTCACTCCAGCATCTGGGGGTCTGTTCCCTCCGCCCCCCCGGCTCCCTGGGCAGGGCCCCCCTCCTGGGCCGTTGCGGGCACACACTTGGCCGTGGGGCTCGGCTCCACACTGCCTGCCCCTCGCCAGTGGGTGGCTTGGCCAGAGCAGGTGCTCTCAGGGTCGGCCAGGCACGGGGAGGCGTCCGTGTCCACCCGGGACCTGTGTGCAGACTGGCAGCCCCACAGACGGCCCCACCCTCGGCAGTAGCTTCTCCTGAACTTGGAAGGCCGCCGCCCTGACCCGGCGTTTCCGTTCGAGTGCGCACAGTCACACACACGGCTTTGACGGGCAGGGCCCGATTTGTGTTCAATAAAAGGCGACAGAGAGATCGTTAGAGTGACGATGTCAGGTTGAATGTGTTTCTGTGCGCAAGAGCTGGGCCCCTTTAGGAATCTTGCAATTTGCTTTGTCTTGCTGGAAACAATATTTTCCCCGAAGACCGGGCACGAAGGCCATTACTAACGTGATTCATATTGCATAAGCTCAGGAGCACTCTGTGCGGCGTGGAGCGCGGGCTCCGGTGCCGTGTTCGTGCTCTGCCGTGCACACGGCAAGTATAAGTCACGCGGGCCCCAGGGCTCTCCGGCCGGGCGCGCGCTCGGGCTGGGCTCCGGCTTCGCGGTGAAAGCCGGAGGGTCCACTCCCCACGCGCGGGGCACACCACTTCTCTGGGCCGCCGCAGGCGGGGAGGATGAGGCCAGCACCTCCTCGCTCCACACCCCACACCCCACGCTTGTCATTCGTCTGGGGGCCGGGCCTGGCTTTGCCTCGCTGCCGTCTAGGGCCTGCAGACCGGACGGGAAACAGGGAGCGAGGGGACCCGCCGCAGGCAGAGAGCTAACGAAGGACCAGTACTTGGAACATGTAGGAAAGAGGCGGACGGCCCAGTAGAAACCGCAGCACAGACGCGCAGGGCAGCTCCCGGGGAAGGACAGCAGACACCCAGAAAGCGTGCACCCTCACGAGCCACCGGGGGACGCAAATCAGTATCCCAGGGAGCTGTGGGCCCGAGGGAGTGGTGCCAGGCTGGGGTCGGTGGCATGGGGGGGCGTGGTGCTCTTCGGTTCAGGAGGAGGAGCCAGCGGGCGGCAGGAGAAGGTGGGCGTGGAGCGAGCCGTGTAACCCGCCCCCTGCAGGTGTGAAGCTGGGCATTAGCACGATTCCCCAGAAGCGCTGCATCAATACAGGGTCACACACCCCGCCGGAGGTGAGGTCCAGGCCCCTCTGAGCTTCTGGACAGGCCCCTGCTGGGCGGGGGTGGCTGTCACCAAAGCTAGGTGACAAAGGCCATCCCGGCAAAGGCTCCCAGTCCCATCCGCCTAGTCCACGGCTGTGCACACGCCTTCACGCAGCCCACACGCTCTTGCATGGTGCACACGCTTTCACACGCACGCTGCCAGGGGAAGCATGGGAGGAGGTTCCAACAAAGATCAGGAAGGGTCTCCCGGGGGGTCGGGATGTCCTGTTAGACGGCGGGGTCTGGAATCATTTGTGTTTTGTACAAAGAATAAAATTAAAGCGAAACGAAGAAAATGCAATCCTGAAAATTGAAAACAAGCTAAAACAAAAGAACCTAATTATGTATCAAGTTGGTGACAGAACCCCAGGGAGAAAAGCATTATTTCAAGACTTGAGAACACCGTGTTTTGACTGTTGGTTCTCCGTGGGAAATAGCATAGCGAGGTTACCTTAGGGAAGGAACCAGAAAGGCCGGTGAGCCCCTTCAGAAATGGGGGAGAGGATCAGAAGGGAGGGGAGGGAGGGGACAGAGGGAGGAGGGGAGGGTTAGGGGAGGGAAGGGAGGAGGGGAGGGAGGGAGTGAAGGAGGAGAGGAGGTGGGTAGGGGAGGGAGGAGGGGGGGCAGGGGGTGAAGGAGGAGGGGAGGTGGGGAGGGGAGGGTTAAGGAGGAGAGGAGGTGGGGGAGGGGAAGGAGGAGGAGAGAGAGGGGTGAAGGAGGAGGGTATGTGGGGGAGGGGAGGGAGGAAGGGAGGCAGGGGTGAAGGAGGAGAGGAGGTGGGGAGGGTAATGGAGCAGAGAGAAAGTGAGAGACACTACCGTGTGGCAGGAGGCCCCACGTGGTGGCCCTGAAGGTGCCTGGTTCTGCCTCTCCAGGCGTCTCCCTCCCCGGAGAATGGGCGCGGGGGGGGAGGGAGGGAGGGAGGGAAGGGCCTCACAGGGAGGGTGCCCAGGGCCTTCTGGGGCCACTTTTGGGGGCGTGACACCGCTCAGTCAGCTGAGGGCTCTGGCTGCCCACAGGTCATGGGGGACGGGCGTCTTTCCTCTGAAGGCCGGGGGGGACGCAGGTGCCCGAGGGGGCGGGGTTCTGGCGGGTGTGCTTGCCGCCGGATCTGCGCATGCGCGGCATGTGGTTTCCAGGGGAGGGGGCAGCTATAACCGGTGCCCCGTGTCGGTAACCTCGCAGGGGACTGGGGACGGGAGGGGACGAGGGCGAAGCCAAGGCCCGGAGCTCTGCTTGTTTAGATGGGACTGTGCCATCTTGAAGATATTTTACCTAATTCTAAGGAAACTTAATCCAGCCTTGAAAATGGAAAGCCAGACTCCCTGGAGTCTCACCGTTCATCCCTCCTGGGTGCGACCATCCCCGGCCACACCGCGAGGTGTGGTCGCGGGAGGAGTCTCCTCCGGAAAGCTGCTGGGTCTCTAGAGAGTGTGGAGGACAGAGGAGTGTGACGGGGACTCTGTCACCAAGATCCCATCGGCTGGAGGGACCCCATTTATGGGGGGCTGGTCACCGAGAGAAGCCAGCAGATTCGGGGGCTGTGCCCACCTTGCCCTTGGCTGTGGGGATCGCCCAGAGCCGTGCCCAGTCCTGCTGTGGGTGCACCGTCGATGGCACCTGCAGGGGGTGGGGATGAGGTCTCTGGAACCTACCACTGGGTGCAAGCGGAGGGGGACCACAGGCCTGGGTGCACGCGGGCCGCACACCCCTCCATCCTGGGGTAGCTCTCAGCACCCAAATGGAGGGAAGTTGGGGCGGTGTCACCACAGATGCCCCTTGCTTCCCCCGGCCATCGGTCCCCACGCCGTGCCATCCTGTGGACGGCCACTTCGCTAGCTTGCTTTTCAAATACCAGACGGCACGTGGCCCCCGGCGCACACGTGCCCACGTGGTTTTCCCGGCTCCTCTCTGTGGCAGACCCCTTGCCCAGGCGCCACCCGTTCTCCTCTCTCCCGCATGAGGTTGTGTCCCAAGTCCCCAGAGTGGAAGGACTGTGTTTTCCTCGAGAGAGAAGTCTGTGCTTCTGACCTAGCAATCTAAATCGTCACGATGGTTTTCTCGCTCCGTTTAATTTTTGTTTTGCTTTGTTTTATTCGCTGTTTTAATTACCGAAGCAGCGTGTGCCCCTCGCGGAAGTCGAACCACATAATGAGACGGTAGCCCTCCCTCGGCCTCCAGCCCCATCTCTCCGAGGTGATGGTAGGAGTCGGGTTATTATCTGTCTGTACGTTTCTCTGCACTTGTGCAAAGGTGCACGTTTGAATTACAGAGTGTTTGTTGTCTTACTTTTAAACAAAACCAGAGGCATTTCACACCCACCGCTCAGGAAATTCCCTTAATGCACCTCGCAGGCTGCTTCAGAGTTGGACCCCCCCCACCCCCCGCACAGCTAACACACTAGGGGGCCTGGCCGCGTGTCACAAACACCAGCGACTGCGTGTGCTTTACGGCAGCCTCGGGAGGGCTGGCTGTGTTGGCGCTGGTCTGACGCTCTGCGGGAATGGAGCGGTCGTGTCCAGAGCTGCTCATCTCCGCAGGGGACGCGCACTGTGTCCTACTCAACGTCCCCCACCGGAGGGTAGGCGGGCCTTCGAGTTGTTACTGGTACAAACCCTTGAATGTGTACCATCCTTTGGGGCACCTGGACGGCTCGGTCGGCTGAGCGTCGGTTTCGGCTCAGGTCATGATCTCAGGGTCATGGGATCGAGCCCCACGTCTATGCCGTGCCCGCCTGGGATTCTCTCGCCTTCTCTTTGTCACTTCTTCAATAAATAAAACATTTAAAAAATGTGCGCCTCGTTTAGAAGGGTTAGTATTTCTGTGCGGTGAACACCCCCACGGCGTGAGTGGGCGTGAGACGTCCCCTCTAGTTCTGGCTCTAGTACTGCCGGTGGGAACGCAGACTGGTGCAGAGCTGGTGGGGAAGGTGTGGGGGTGCCTCATAAAGTTAAACATAGAACCGCCCCCGACCTGGCAACTGTGCTCCTGGATATTTACGCAAAGGATACGGAAATACTGATTTGAAGGGACATGTGCACCTCAGTGTTTATAACAGCACGGTCAACAAATTAGGGAAGGAGCCACGTGTCCATCGACTGAGAAACAGATGAAGGTGTGTGTCTATAATGGGATATCCCTCGGCCATCAAATAGAATGAAATCTTGCCATTTGCAATGATGGGGGTGGAACTACAGAATATTATGCTGAGTGAGAGAAGTCAGTCGGAAAAGTCAAATACCATATGATTTCACTCATACGTGGCATTTAGGAAGCAAAACAGATGAGCTAAAGCGAAAAGAGAGCGAGCGAGGCAAACCAATGAACAGACTCTTAACTATGGAGAGCACACTCATGGTCGCCGGAGGGGGGTGGGCGGGGGGTGGGGAAGCAGGAGGTGGGGATTAAGGCGTGCACCGGTTGTGATGAGCGCACTAAATTCCACACCCGAAACCAATATCACACTGTCTGCTAACTGTCCTTCAATTAAAAGAAACTTAAAAATAAAGATCCCTCATAACAGGGAGACATAAGTAAGAAGATGCGGCCTCCCAGCCCGCAGTGTGGACATCTCTCCGGGGTTCCAGGAGAGAAGACAAGGATGATCAGGCAAGTCACACGTGCCCGCACACTCTGGGTCTGAGCTCCACCTGGAGCTTCGGGCACCAAAGACAAAGAGAAAATCCCGGGGTCTTCCAGAGAGAGTAAAGAACTTCCCAAAAAAAGGAGGAAAGCCAAGTACACATCCCACACATCGTCAGGCTCACTGGCTGCCGGACCAGCGGTGTGGGCAAGTTCACAGATTTGCATGAAAGCACCTGATGCCTTGGACTTTGCAGGTGCCTTTCTTAGAAGTATGCTCACGGGTGGGCACGACAGGCCCCGCACAAGGATGCTCGCTGAAGCGTCATTCGCAGAGGGAGTAACAAACATCCAGGAACAGAGAGAGTTAACTAAACTTTGCTAAGTCCATGTGATGGAGCACGCTGCGGCCTTAGAAGAATGTGGAAGGGCTGTCGGGCAGTAGAATGGTGATTACAGAACAGTGAGAACCCGTTTGTCCTGAAAAATGTATTGGATGCACATGCATGCATGCACACACATATGCACGTGCACATGTACACACAGTACACACATGCACACGCATGTACAGGCTGTGCAACATGCATACATACACACGTGCACGTACACAACACATACATGCATGCACACATGCTCACACATGTACACATAGCACACACAGCGTGTGCCCATGCTCCCACCTGTACACAGTGTGCACACACATGCACACACACATACACGCAGTGGACACGTGCGTGCATGATGCTCACACATGCACACAGTGCACGCACACATGTACATGCAGTGTACACACATGCACACACGCATACACACAGTGGACACACATGCACGTGCACAGGAAGGTCCAGGGGGAAACACGCAAAGCTGTTAGTAGCTCACTTCCGAGGAACCCGCGATTTGCCGGAAAGTGTAAAGGTTCCTCTCACTCTCACGTGAGAAGGTCACGTTCTGTGTGCTTTGCTGGGCAGAAGTGTGAGCCAGTGGTAACTGTTAGCTGAGAACTCCCTTCCTCTGGCAAGACCGAGACCCAGGACGGTACGGCCGCGAGCTCTAAGATGCCTGAGAAGGTAGCCCCGCCCTCGCCGCCTGCCCCGCGCCCTGGCTGGGCGCGTCTGGGTGGGCACCGCGGGAAGCCGGTTCCGCTCCGGGACCCCGGACGGTGAGCCACCGCCGCCCGGTGTTCTGCGCGCCCCGCGTTAAAATCTCGAGGTGCTTCTGTCCTGTGTGTGGGCCTGGCGGCCACGCGTCACCAGAGAATGCGACCGGTTTTCCATTTGCCCAGCTCCTGCGTGCCGATGCCATCCGCCCGAGGGACTGGAGACTCGCTCCCCTCCCGCCCCCCCCCCCCCCGTGTCTGGAGAGCACGTGATTCCACAGCGTGAAGATCAAAGTGGCTGCCAAGCGTTGCAGAGTCGGCTGGTGAGAGGGGTGGTTGCAGAAACGTCCTCTCCTCTAGTTAGTGCAGGTGCTCAAGGGCTGTGCCGCGTCGGCCAGAGTGAGGGTGTGCACGTGTGTGTGCATGATGTGCGGGCATGCACATTCGTGTGAGCACGTGTGTGCATGCATGTGTGGGTGTGCGTATTCGTGTGAGCACACGTGCACATGTGTGCATGCATGTGTGGGTGTGTGTGTTCGTGTGAACACACTCGTGTGCGTGTGTGCATGCATGTGCGGGCATGCATATTCGTGTGAGCACGTGTGTGTGTCCATGCATGTGTGGGTGTGTGCATGCATGTGTGGGTGTGCGTATTCGTGTGAGCACACGTGCACATGTGTGCATGCATGTGTGGGTGCGTGTGTTCGTGTGAACACACTCGTGTGCGTGTGTGCATGCATGTGCGGGCATGCATATTCGTGTGAGCACGTGTGTGTCCATGCATGTGTGGGTGTGCATATTCGTGTGAGCAGTGTGTGCATGCATGTGCGGGTGCGCGTATTCGTGGAAGCACACATGTGTGCATGTGTGGGCATGCACATTTGGTGAGCATGTGTGTTCATGTGTGTGCGTGTGTGACTGCCCGAGCATATATGTGCACGTGTGTACCTGTGTGTGCATGTGTCCCTGCTTGCCCGTGTGTATGCATAAGTGTGGGGGGAGGGTGGGTGTGCACGAGTGTGTGCACGTGTGCGTGTCGTGTGTGTGCACGTGCACGAGCGTTTCCCTCTCACCAGATCGCTCCTCCTGCAGGCTCCTGAGAGTCCCCGGGGAGACGGAAGCACCGAGAGGGCCGTTTTCTGGGCGCAGGTCGGGAGACTTGGTCAGGAGAGGTGTGAGCCTGCGCTTCCCGCGTGCCCAGGGTGTCCCCGGGCGTGCAGGGCCTGCGGACGCAAACCTGGCTTCGGCCTCCCAGTCCGTGGGGGTCAGACGGGGCACTGCGACAAGGCCTTGTGGCCCGGGAGGAGGCAGAGCCCGTGTCGCGGGGATGGTGAATCCTCGCCTGGTTTTGTCAGTGTTTCACGGGAGCTTGGCTGCGCCCGTTCATTCATGAACCTCCTGCGGCTGCTTCGGAGCTACGGCGGCGTGGGGGGTGCTTGTGCGGCCTGCGGGCCGGGTGTCTGCCGGAGCTTGTTGCCCGGTCCCCGCACCGCTGCCCGGCTCTGCTCCCCCCACCCTGACCCGATGGCGGCCTCCGGCGCTGCGGGAGTGGAAGTTTCCGCACAGAAGCGTGGGTTTACGCTGCCGTGCGCAAGGAGGGTTGTCACACCCGTGCTGCGCCGACCGCACCGCCGGTCCGGCCCGCCGAGGGCACCTTCGTTTTGAGAAGCGCAGCGTCTCACCGAAAAGCGTTAGCAACAGTAACTCGGGTCCAAAAGCGAGGTCGGTGCGTTCCGCCTTATCCGAGCTCCTGACGGTGTCCTTATACCCGGCGCGTTCTTCCTCCGGGACAGGGGCAGACTGCTCGCTCTTTGCCAAACCTTGTTCTTTAAGTTAAAATAACGTCCCTTCTCGTGTGGGCTTGGCAATAGAGCAGACCGAAGTCCGGTCCTCAGATCCGTGAGGAGAAGCCTGCGAGCCCCGGGGACGGTCCCGGAGCGAAAGCCACACTGTTTCATTTCGGAGGGAAACCCGATCCCTTGCACCGAATTCGAGACATGGGGCAGGCAGATGTGAGCGTCAGCTCCTCGCAGGCCGCACGCCCGTGGTCTCCGCGGACTTGAAATGGCACAAACAGTTCTCACCAGGCGGCTTGGACAACGGACGACCCGTCGGTGAAGGTGACATCATGTAGGAACGTTTGGAACGAAGGTCTCCCACCCGGCGGCAGGGGTGGCGGGGTGCAGGGTCCCGGACGCAGGAGGCGGGGAGGGCCTGTTCCTGCTCCGTCAGGGGAGCCCGGGGGCCCCTCTGGGTGTGGGCTTGGAGTCACGAAGTCATCTTCACGGTGCCCTGGGATGTTCGGTCGTTTCAGCAAGGCGGGAGAAGCTGGTGGTTCCTTGCGGAGCCCACCCGCCCCCACAGCCGGGACGTGGGGAGGAAAGCCCTTGCCGAGCAGGGGAGGGGCTCCCGTCACCCCTGCTCTCTCCTGGCTCTCCTGCGCACCGGGGTCCCTGTCTGGAGTTTGCAAGTCGCAGACGCTCTGGGGGTGCCCTTAGCCTCTGCCCTCAGAAGCCTCTTCTGGGGAGCTCACAAGGCGTGCGCAGCACCCCAGCACCCCTCGTGGTCACATCCACAAATGCGTGTCTGGGTGTGGTGGCCCTCCTGCACCAGTGGCTCGCCCCGGTGCACTTAGCTGCCAGCCCCGCTGCTCACGGCGTGTCCATGGCGGAACCCGTGGGGTCAGCACTCGCCCCCAGCCAGACCTGTGCTGCCGTGTGCGGACTGTGCCGCCCGGTGCACTTCCCGGGATGAAGACCTGGCGGACGCCCCCGGCTCCGTCGGGCTGGGCGTTGGCAAGGGGCGGGGCCCAGCTCTGTCATTCACGCCGAGGCCTCCCCTGCGGAGGAGTGGCTGGACCTCGCCACTGCCCTGGGCCGCACGCAGCCCCTGACCTGGGGGGACAGACCCCTGAGGACCGCCGTCACCTCTGGCTGACAGTGCTGCCGACCCCCGAAACGGTTGGGCCCCTGTCCTCTGGGCAGGGACATTCCCGGAGGACCGTGTTGCCCCCTAAACCAAGTGCCCTTTGTCCCACGGGGTCGGGGACGGGAGCCGCTGCCCAGAGACAGCCTTCGCTCTCTTCTAACGAGGATGACCTGGTTCTAGACCCTTCTGCCAGGGGGAATTGGTGGAAGGGCTCCTCCGGCCCGCTGTGGGGGCCCATCAGGAGCCACTGGGGAGGCGGGCACTGAGCGACATCACTGTGGAAACGCGCTGCCTGCGTCCCCCACGCCCGGCCCTCCGGGGAGCTCACTCCGGGCGTCACGCAGGCCTCTGAGCTGTCCCAGGCTGTGCCCTGCGCCCTGGCCCCCGATCAGCGGCAGTCTGGGGGTGCACGTACGGCGGGTCAGGCGGCCCCAGCGTGGAGGAGAAGGCGTCGCCACAGCCGAGGGGCCGCGTGAGAGCTGGAAGCGTGCAGGACGGACTTCCCCGCTGACCGTAGGGGTGTGGTGTAAGGTCAGTGCCCTGGCCGGGGTGAGCGTGGAGTGGGGCAGGGCGCCGGCCTCCCGCGTGCCTGTTTCCCGAGCGAAGACCTCGTCACGTAGGAATCCCCAAGCAGGTGGTCCCTACATGGCAGGTGGTGGACACGACCGGCCACCAGCTCGCCTGTGTCCAGGGCGGCCACCCCCACCGGCCGACGGGCTGTCCTTGGTGCCAGCGCTTGGGGCCCGGCACAGACTTCCACCCGACCAGCCTCGAACATCTGGGAACCGGCTCTGTGCGGGGGTTTGGGGCCCGGGAGGCGCAGGCACTTCCGAATTTGCTGCTTCTTGAGAGCCTGTAGCCCCTGCCCTAAGGATCAGAACTGACGTCTGGGGGCCACGATGTGGGGCCACGGATGAGGCGTGGAACCCGGAGCCAGCTCTAGTGGGGGATGGAGACCATGCCCCTGGGGGAGAGTCGAGGAGGGAGGACGGGGAGCAGCCGGGCCCTCCCCGGGGGCTCCCCTGCCCTGGGCGGCTCCCTGAGGAAGCCCGTTCCCGGCTCACATACATGCCTCGGGGTCCCCGGTAAACCCCGGTGTCCATAGAGGGCAGTCTTGGTATACTGCCGGGAGGCTGCGGCTGGAATCACGCTGTTCTCACTTAGCGGGAAAATACGCTATAAATTTGCCATTACAACAAAATCAACATGTCTTTTTTATTAAGAATGTCACAGAGCCAATTATTTGTGTTTATGTCACAGCTCCGCGTGTTGTTCCTCTTAGGACAAACAACACTCCCTCCTCGCCGCAGAGAAAGCGTGTTTGAAACGAAACGGGTAGCTGAAGAGTCGAGCCTCGGCTGGCGGTGAAACTCGGGTCGGAAGGAGGCGGAGGGGCCGCCGCGTCTCCTCCCGCCTCCCGGTGGACTCGGGGGCAGCGGCAGGGGCCCCGTCTCCGTGTGGTGAGACAGCCCGTCTTCCCCACCCACCCCCCCGATGCCGCCACGGCCATCGGGGCCACCAGAGCAACCTGGGCTGAGGAGAGCGTGGCTGCGGGTCATCCGCAGTAAGCGTGGCCCCGACCACAGGGTCCACCACGTGGGAGTCGGCGGCTCTGTGGGTGTCGTGGGCCGGTCCCTTCCCTGAAGCCACATTAGACCCCCCCCACGTGGGCTTGGTCTTTTACAGGAAGGTGAGGCACGAGGGAAATGCGGGGAGAGGGAAGGAAAACACTGGGAAGCTGTGGGTGCGGGGCCGCCTCCGCGGGGTCCCGCGGCCTCTGCGGGAGGCTCGGCGGCCGGCGTCTGGCTGCAGGGTTTCTGCGTCTGCTGTGGCCCCGGGGTCGCCGTGTCTTCTCTGGACCGCTGCCCTCCCGCCGCCTTCCCGCTCGGGCTCTCCGCTCGGCCAGTGTCCCGCCACGTCCTCCCCCGCGATGGACGTGGATTCTGCCCCAGAACGACGGGTGCAGGTCAGGGGGGCGGCCCCGGCCCGACCGCAGCACCATCTGCCTGGACCCTCTCAGGGGGCTTCCTGCGGGCCGTCCCCTCGGGCGCGTCCCGCATCTCCACTCACTCGGAGGGATGTGCGCCCCCGTCCTCCTTCCTCCACGGGCCCTGGGCGCTCGTCCTGTCCGCGTCCTCCCGGAAACCCAGGGCCCGACCGGTTTACGGAAGGAGGAATAAATCATGGAACGCATGAACGAGTCTGCGGCCTTCCCGAACGATGCTGATGAAATCTGTTGCATTTCTGGTACATAATAATTTACCTGCATACATAACATAAAGTGAAATACACAGGTGAAGAGAGTACACCAAGCTAACTTACTGTGGGATGGCTTATTAGCAGGAAGTCCCGGCTCTCCAAACAAGAAGAAAACACGGCCTTTTTCAAAAAAGTCGCCATGTCCTACATGCAGAACATTAATTAAAATTCTGAAAAATCAGATGGCTTAAGGTCAGCCTTAAATTTATCTTCTTCCGAAGTAGAAAAACAGGGGTCTCAGTTTGCCAAGGACGTTGTCGTTTGGCCGGGAGCGAGAAGAAGCGGTGGGGAAACTCCATCCAGCAGCCGCAAACCGGAAACGGAGTCCCGTGCAGACAGAAGCTCCGCGGGCCCAGCAGCTCGGGGCCGACCGAGCCCCGGCGGAGGTGTGTTCGCTGGGGTTGGTGCAGAATGAGAAGCGGCCGTCATGAGCTGCTTGAGCTTCGGTGGTCCCCGGGCTGTGAGCGCCAGGGAGGGCCCGCCCCTGGGGAGGCCACCGTCTCCCCGGTGACGCCAGGGTGGCCAGGCCCTGACCTGGCGGGGGCTGTGCAGGTGGCCGCAGAGACTCGGGAAGGGGGTGTCTGGCTTCCTGTGGACCACCCGCACGGGGTGGGCACGGGGGTCCCATCCAGCCCCAGCGAGGCGTGCAGGAAGGAAGCCGCTGGGGTGACGGGAGTCAGGAAGGGGTGTGTGCGTGTTAAATCGGGGAATGGTGCCCTTGTTTGGGCTTGGAGCGGGACCCTGACCGATGGTTGTCCGGCATCAGCACAGACACTCAGAGGGGTGACCGGGGAGCCGAAAGCCACAGAAAGCCCCGCCAGCCTGGGGACAGGGATAGGACCAGCAGTCTGCCTGCAGCGGTGTGTGCTGACTGGGCTGGAGCCGGGCCCCCTTGGCACGGGGGCCACCGAGCTCGCTGTCCCAGGGCGGAGCCGAGTTCCAGAGGCTCCCCTGCAGGGGGGAAGTGAGGGGTGGCACAGAGGCTGCAAGCAGGGAGCAGGGGTGGCACGGAGGCTGCAGGCAGCCGGTGCTGAGTGGCGAGCACAGGGAGAGCAGCGCCTCCTCGTTCCTGACACGCGGGCAGGGGCGGGGGGAGCTCTGCCCGCTGCCCAGACCTCAGTGACCACCCTCAGAGAGGCCGCCGGACAGCCTGGGGAGCCCTGACCTGTCTGGTGGGGGAGGCGGACCCACCACCGTGGCGGTGATGAGCTGGGGTCGGGCCAGAGCAGCACAGAGGCACCTCCTCCCTCCTGCCGTGCTCCCATGGCCCGTCAGACCAGCAGGGCCACGAGCGCGGGTCCGTCGGCCGCCACGGGGCTCCGTGGCCAGGCTGGCAGGGGCATCAGCGGGGACGGGGGTGTCAGCGGTGAAGGCCAGGCTTGGCGGGGGGCGTCATCGGGCCTATTCAGTCCCAACGCAGACTCGGCTGTGGCCCGGCTCCCACAGCTGAGCCCGTGGTGGAGCGCCCGGGGCCGGCCTGGCCTGTGGCTCAGGTGGACCTCACACCCACGGGGCTGGACCCCATGGGGACCCCATTCAGTCTTCAGCCTTCCCTTCCTGCCTCCTGACTTGTCCCGCTGGGGTCCCCGACACTGGTGGCCAGCTCGCAGTCAGAAGGCCCCGTCCGTGGACTTGGAGCCGTCGTGCCCACGGGGGAGAAGGTGAGGGGCCTCAAAGGCTAGGCAGTTAGCGCATGGCCCAGTGAGGGCACTCGTAGGTCTAGACCCAGGAGGACCGGATAACGAGTCTCGAGCAAGCCTGTGTCTGCCCACCGACGGAGTGTGGGTGAGCGGGTGCCGGCGTCTGTCTGTCTGTCTGTGGCTGCGTCACGCACGATGTGTCGCGGAGCGCTATCTGCTATGAGGAGCGACACAGCCGTGGCGGGTGCCACGGTGTGGATGTCCTGCCGACCACGCACCGCAAGGGGCCAGACACAGAGGTCACGTACTATGTGATTCTTTTGACATGAAGCGTCCGCACTAAGTGAACGCGGTGACAGAGCACAACCCGGTGACTTTGTGTTTGGGAGGAGGGCTGGGGATTAACCCCAGGGCTCTCTCTGGGAGGACGGGATGTTCTGGAACCAGGCAGAGGTGGTGGCCGTGCCACGCTGCGAAGACACTAAATGCCACACTGTCGCTCACTTGCGAGCAGCTGGTTTTATCCACGTGAGTCTCACCTCTGCTGGAAAAGAGGAAAGCAGGCTGCCGTCCAGCGTCCCTGAGAGCCCGCCGCCCCGGCCTCGAGGCCAGCCCCGATGCGTGTGGCCCAGCCCCGAGTGCACCCTGCAGTGGCGCTCCGTGTCCCCAGGCGTGGTGGGTCACAGATCACGAGGTCCGAGGGAGTCCTGGCCGCCAGCAGGGACGGCGGTCCACGCCCGGGTGCGGAGGGTTCCTGTGCCCGGCGCCCAGCCCTCCGGCCTCCCGGGTGAGGACGGGCCCGGGACCGAGGGCAGGCTTGTGTCATGTCTCTGACTGGGAGGCACATGCTCTGGTCTCCCGGCGAGCACGGAGCGGGAGCCCCGGCCTTGCCCTGGTCGCGGGAGTGAAACCGGCCCCGTGGGGGATGAGGACAGAACTCGCAGGCCGGTCCGCGGCCCGTTGCACCCTGGAGGGGGGCTCTGGGCCCCTGGCCTGCGTCCCCCGCTTCTCTCAGGCCGTGGTTCCCTTTCCTCTGCCCTTTGAAATCCGCGCAGGCCTTTCTGGTGTCAGGTCCCCCAGGATTTTCCGACCCACGCTCGTCGGTCTGGAGCCTCGGGCGCCGGGATCTGGAGGGTCCTGAGTCCCTGTAGCCGAGGTTCTCACTCGTCCTTTGCTCGCCCACCCCGTACCCACCCGGACTGGCTAGGGAGGTCTCCACCCCTGCTCTTTTCCTGGGGAGGCCGCACCTGGGTGAGCACCCCCACCCCCCACCCTCTGGCCCCGCCGGTGAATGTGGCCGGGCAGGCCAAGGAGGGCGACGGCTCCTGTGCCCCGTTTCCCCAGAGCCTCTGAGCACAGAGCCCTCTCCTCCGGGGGCCTCCACAGACCACGCCCGGAGCTCCCGCACACGCCGCATCTGGCTGTGCGGGACGGCCACTCCTTCTATCAGAACGGAAAGGGTGATGTTAGGCTGAACCGTGTGCCCCCGAAACTGGCAGGTGGTGCCCTAACCTGGTGTGACTTGTTGGAGACGGGCCAGAGGGGGTACCTGAGGGTAGACGGGGTCACTAGGGTGGCCCTCGCCCAGTCCACACGGTGTCCTTGTAAGAAGAGGAGACCGGCACTGAGGGGCGTCCGGGGAGGAGCACGGCGGGAAGGGGTGTCCGGGGGAGAGCACGGCGGGAAGCAGCCGTGAGAGAGGCCCTGGAGAAGCCCCCAGAGCCTCGGTCCCGGCCGTGCTGCCCCCAGGACGGAGGGAAGGTGAACGTGTTGTTTAAACCTCTGGACCGGTGGCAGTTTTCAGAGCCGAGCCCGTCAGGACACACGGCGACTTGTGAAGAGCGTGGGGTCTTGGGGGGCAGCCGGGGAGCCTCGGGCGTCAGGAGACCCAGCTTCTGGCCGGGCTGGGCCAGGACCGGGCGCCCCTGAGCAGCCCCGAGGCCCGTGCCCTGCAGCTGCTGGGTGAGCACAGGCCGTGGTGGCCGCACGGTGGTGGTCCAGCTGCACAGGAGGCCATCTGTCCACTGCAAGTGAGCCCCTTGTTCCCGAGAGGGCCGGTGCGCAGGGGCACGTGTGTGTAGGCACAGGTGTGTGTGTGTGTGTGTGTGTGTGCGTGCGTGTGTGTGTGCACACGGTGCACGGGTGAGCGTGCATGTTACACAGGCCTGCATATACGTGTGCCTGACGTGGGCGTCGTGTGTGCATTGTCCCAGGAGGCACTGAGGGTCCAGCTCTCGTGCCCCTGTCCCCAGGGACCAGCGCCTGGGGTCTCCGAGCGTGGTCGGGTGTTGCCTCTGCTCCTGCGAGCCCCGGGGCGCTGGGACCCCAGAGCCGCGGAGGAATTCGGGGGGCTCCGCTGGCGGTCGCCGACTCCCTGCATCTCCTTGTTTCTCCCGCAAGAAAGCTTCTGTTTGGTTCTAATGAGTAGCTTTTCCGAAAGAGAAGCAGTAATAACAGCAGGAACGTAAGTGGGTTCTGTAAACTTGTAATCGCACGTGTCAAACACTGGGCAGCACTTTCCCTCTGAAATAGACGCGGCGCGAAATAACACGGGCGGCTCGGGGACCGGTGTTTCCTCTGACAGAAGTTAATTCTGAACTAAGTATTCCCTGAAAGGAAAGCGGGGGAAACATTTTTACATGTCTATCATTTGTTCTCGGAGGACAGAAAACAAATATGTTTTTTAACGTGTGACACCTGCATTATTCCGGTGGCCTCGGGCTATGTGCCGTTCCCAGTTTGCAGAATCGGAGGAGCAAACAGCCTGCACTGAGAGGAACACACGGTGCAGGCTACTCACAGCCGCGCAGGACTCAGAGGCCACCGCAGAGGAGAGGGGCCGGGGGGCCGGGAGCCTGGGGGACCGGAGGACCAGGAGCTGGGGGCTAGGGGGCCTGGGGGGCCAGAGGGCTGGGAGTGGGGGGGCTGTGGGGCCAGGGGCCTGGGAGCTGGGGGGACTGGGGGACCAGGAGTCAGGGGGCTGGGGGGCCAGGGGGCTGGGAGGGAGAGGCCAGAGGCAGCAAACAATGGGCGCCCATAACAGCACGTGTGCAAATACTGTATTGGCTGAAATCTCCTTTCAGAACTTCCTGGGATTCGAGTTTGAAGGGAAGCTCTGGGAAATGCACGAGGCGTCTCATCAGTAGTCCACTTCCTGGAAAGAGGGGGTTCAGGCCGGGAGCAGGAGCCCCTGGGTCGCAGCCCCCACCCCGGGGCCGATCCGGTGACCCACTATCGGGCCTCCCCTGACCGTGAGCACAGAGGGCACACGCTGCGTAGACATCCAGGGTGACGGAGCCCGGCTCCGAGGGCACTGTTCAGAACGCAGTGCTGAGGCCTGCCTCCCTCCTCACCTCTGCCAGCCCCCCTGCTGCTGAGGGCCTTCCTGCCATGCCGGCCCTGCCCCTCAGGTTGTCCTCACTGGCCTCCAGGACTCTGTCCCCAGCCCGCTCCGGGACTGGGGACAGGTGGTGCAGACAGGAACCCCGGGCCCATCACGGGGAGCCCCCAGCTATGCACCAGGCCCACGGGCGGGGGGAGGGGCTGAGGAGCACTGGGCCAGGGCTCCCCACTCCATCCTGCCATCTCTGGGACCTCCTGGCAGCCTCCCTAAATTCTCAGCGGCCGCCCCCGGATCACCGGGATTTGCAGTGGCTGCGAGTGTGAGCCGGGAGCTGACCGCTCAGGCAGGAGGGAACCGCCCGAGGAGCGCTCTAGACCTCTGTCCCGCCCTGTCTTCTTCCCCAGGACTTCCAAGCAGCCCTCCCCCGCCCCCAGCAAGTAACCGTGGACTTGCTGCCCCCACAGCCCCCGACGGACCCCAACATCCACACTGCTTCCCGCAGGGACGGCGCCTCTGGCTGTCTCCGTCTCTCCCATGCACACACGCTGCACCACAGAGGGCCCCCCAGGCCGTGGCCCGGCCCCAGCTCAGTTCTCTGTCCTCAGTCTAGGACAGCCACTCTCAGTTCCATCCAAATGGGCCATCTGGCCCCAGTTTGACACGCCCATGGGGACACCACAGGCAGCCCAGCCCACCGGGGGCAGACCTGGGGGCAAGCCCGTGGGGGCCTGGGCACCGGCTTCCCGCCCCCCCCCCCTGGGTCCTGGGAAGCCGGCGGGCGAGGTTTCCCTCTGCTTCACAATTCAGATCGGCACCTGCAGACGCCCCCATGCGTGCAACCCACACACGTGCACCGTGCCACACAAGTGTGCACACATATGCACACTGCATCACAACACGTGTGTGTGCACGTGCACGCACTCACACATGCTCTGTCCTAAAGGACACCGAGCGGGTCCCTGCAAGCTCAGTCCCTTCGCCGGAGGCGGCCCTGCCCCTTGGGGTGGCCGTGTCCCCGCAGTCCCGGATGACTGTGTCCCCGGCACTTCCCAGAAAGGCCGTGACTCGGGCCGGCCCTGCCGGTAAGCACGCACGTCTATGACGAGGCCCTCTGCTGCAGGTCATGGTGACCAGGGTCCCTAGTGCCGCCCCTGTCCGTGCGGGCGGGCGGGGTGAGGGAGGCCAGGGTACTTGTTAATCAGGGGAACTCGGGGCCCGAGAAGCAGCCTTTTATGAGTCTGGAGGCTCCAAGTTTGGCCCAGCGCGCCTGCTCCGCGGGTTAACGTGCTCACCTATAAATAACAGCGCTGACGGGTCCCCTGTCAGCCCCGCTGATGGACGGTCCCTTCTCTCGCCATTACAGCCTTGTGACTGTGGGAAAATTAATTTAAGTGGTAGTTAATTCCTAATGAATTCCACTCAAGCGGTTAATGTGGTCCTCGGTGTTATGGTAACCTTCATGGATCATTGCATTATGTAAATAAATTCTACTTTATGCTGGTTTATTAAAAAAGAGACCGAGATCGGGGAGTCTGGTGAATCGCGTCCGCACGCGCTCACGGCGGGCTCCGGGCAGGGACACCCTCCGGTGGGGAAGAAATGAAACACCCGTCAGGTTCCCGGAGCGCAAGCCGCTCGCTTCTGGCCGCCGCGCTGCCGATTTCCCGGCTCCGGGTAAACATTGCCAAATTCCCTCGGTTGTTGTATTACAAGGAAAAGGAGAATTTTTGTCTCAAAATCCGTGTGAATTTTGTAACAAACCTTAAAGCGTGTGTTTCCTAAAACCTCGTGTGGGGACAAGGCCAGGGCGGTTTGCTGGGGGGGCGGTCGGGGGAGAGGCGGGGCTAGCCTGGACAGCTCACTTGCCAAGCCCCAGGGGTGCCCCCCACGGCAGCACCCCAAGGACACTCTGCGCTCACTCCCGCGACTGGGGGTGACCTGTCTCCGCCTCTTCGCGCGGCTGCAGCGACAGTGCCACACTGTTTCTCACAGGTCCGGAGGCGGGACGTCGGGGTGGGCGCACCACAGATCTGGGTCCCCTTCCGGGCCTGCGGACGCGCCCGCTCCTGTCCCCGTCCGGGGGGGAGCAGGCGGGTTCTTGAGGTCACTGCAGGTGAGGGCGTAATCACACGGGGCCACGCACGCCCGCCCTCGCCACCTGCAGATGCGGCCCCCTGGGCGGGGGCTTCAGCGTGTGGATGGGGACAGAGCAGGTGCTGGTCACACCCCAGGGCTGGCCGGGCTCAGCAGGGAGCTCTTGTTGGCATCCGCGGCACAGTGGCCAGCATACGTGTCTGTGGCCGAGGTCACGCCAAGGGCACCTTCCCTCGGAACCTGGCCCAGGGCCCCTCCTCGGCGTTCTCGCCCTGTAACTGGCTCTCCACCTGGGAGTCTCCGGGTCGCCGCCGTCTCACGTGCCGCGAGGGCCCCCAGGGCGAGGGCCCCCGAGAGAACCCGCAGCCGTGCTGCCGTCCGCACGCAGGAGGGGCTCGCGCCGTCCCCCAACGGCTGGCATCCTCGAGTCGGGCTTGGTCTGCAGAGCTGGGAGAAAGAACTTTCTGCTGCGTGTCGGCCCGGTCTGTGGGGCATGGTCATGGCGGCCCAGATCGGTTCAGACACCGCTCTCCAAAGGAGAACCAGTGGGACGGAGTTCGAGGAGCTGGCTCCCGAGGCCCGGCAGCGGCAGGTCCGAGCTCTGCAGAGCAGGCCGCTGAGCTGCACGCCGGGTGAGAGGTGACATCCCGCCCGGGTTGACTCGAGGGGCAGCAAGCCAGGAGCTCCGGCGGTGACCGCGCTGCAGTCTCAAAGCCGAATTCCTTCTCAGACAAACCCGTCTTCACTCTTACGGCCTTCAACTGGGTGGGTGAGGCCCACCCATGTCACAGACGGTCACCCGCTTTTCTCGAAGTCTTCTGGTTTAAGTGTTTGTCGCGTCCGCCACGTGGCTGCAGACTGCTGTCTGACCCAGCACCAGGCGCCATCGCCTGGCGGGGCTGACAGATTCCGTGTGCTCACGACCACACACAGCGGCTCCTGTGGCAAACCCGCCCAGGCTGCCTCCCTCCAGCTGCTCTTCCTAGACAATAGGTCCTGACCCCCGACTGAGAATCTTCCAGGCCCCCAGGGCCTCCAGGATTTAAGTGGAGCCCAGTCACATGAGTCCCTCCCCCGCAGGGCCCTCAGCCCCTGCCTGGCTGGCTGTCCCCACATGGTTCTGGGCCGCGACTCTGCCCGAGGAGTGGCCCTGGGCTCTGTCTGCGGGCCCCGGATGCTGGCTGCTTCCTGGTCTGTGTCTTCCCCTGCGGGCCTGTCCCTGCGAGGGGCCATCCAGGAACGGGCAGGACGAGCGTCCCCAAGCCACCCCATCTCTCTGAGGACCGGACGCTTTCTGCTCCAGAGTCTCTCCGGCTCCGGGGCTGAGATGCTGGGCTCCACCTCGCGCTGCCGTCTGGAGCCTCTCGAATCCGCGGACTAGACACGGCTGCCTTGGTCTGCTCCGCTGTGACCTTGACAGTGACCTACGCAGGGGGTGGGGGGAGCGATTCCGCAGCGTGGAGGCAAGCTGGCCACGCCCACAGCCGGCGCGGCTCACGCACGCGCAGAGGGGCAGGTGCCGAGGGCAGCCCGCCGACCGGCGCCCCCACGTCCGGGTACCTCGTAGAGGCCCCTTTCCAACCACGGACACGGTAATTTCTCCATTGGCCTCGGGCGTTATTCCCAGGCAAGGGGACAGACTCGAGGTCTGGTCGGGCTTGGGTCAGCGTCCACGATGGCCCGCAGCCGGAAGCCGGAGCGCACCGAGCACGTCCCCCTGATAAAGACCTGGAGAGCCGCAGCCCACCCAATACCCCCGAGAGCCCCCTGCCCAGGTTCGAGGCCCGCACCCCAGCAGGACGCGGCGGGCGAGAGTGCCCTCTCCTTCCAGCACGGCCACTCCTGAGCCCCTGTGTCACCTCAGCAAGAAGGTCGAGAAGGACTGCAGGGGCCCTGGCTGGCTCGATCGGTAGAGCGCGCGACCCTGGACCTCGAGGTCGTGGCTCCAGCCCCACGCTGGGCGCGGAGCGCGCTGGTAACATACGAACGTGAGCAGGTGTGCAGGGGGCACGTGCTCCCCACCAGCGGGCCCCTCCAGCCTCGCCCGCCCTTCTCTGCGCCTGCTCCCTGCCCTCCGCAGACCGCCCTTCTCCCCCTCTGCTCCCGGCCACGTGCAGGCCTCATGGCTGGACATGGATCCTGCCGTCAGGAGCCCAGGCCCCAGTCTCCAGGGAATCCCGGAAAGGTGTTTGTCCAGCTAGTGGAGGAGGGGACGGGGGGGAGGGGGAGGGGTGGCGGTAGGCTGGGACTCACACTCGTGTGCACGACCACTCCCGCAGCTTACAGGGGAACTCGCCATGGTGTTGTCTGAGCAAATGGCCATTCAGAGAATGGAGGAGGTCAGGGAAGGCCCAGGGAAGAAGCCCAGAAGCCAAGTTTAGGCTTTGAGGGGGGGAGGGGGGAGGAAGGGGAGCGGGAGGGGAGGGGGAGGGAAGGGAAAGAGGCAGAGATGGGGAGGGAGGCAGGGACAGTGGCAGGGGGAGGGAAGGAGGGGGAGGAGGGAAGGAGGGGGAAGGAGGGGGAGGGGGAGGGAAGGAGGGGGACAAGGCAGGAGGGGGAGAAGGAGGACAAGGGGGAGGGAGGCCGCAGCAGGGGGTGGGGAGACGGGATCCAGCCTCTGGGTGACCCTGAGCCCCACCGGGTACTTCCAGTAGCTGAGACGGGGCAGGGCCCACTGGTGTCCAGTTCGGCCTCCCTTTCCCGCGTTTGTAAGACGCCCCTGGGCTGGCCTACCATCGGGTCGCATCGGGCAGCGCAGGCGAGGCTGGTTTGGTTTCTCAGCGGAGTTGAGCCGGAGCGCGAATGTGGAAAGAGAACAGGAAAACGCCTGCTCCCGTGGGTCCCGAGTAACCCCGAATCCGTCGGCGACCGCACCGGACCCTGGATGGAGCCAACGGCGACACCCACGCTGCAAAACGCTGGCGGCACAGACTCTGAAATACCGAGAACCGAGAGGCCACATGAGGCCCTTCCAGTAAAATCCTTGAGGACACCAGACCAAAACCGACCGCCGGGGTCCCCGGCTGTGCGCCCCGGCAGTGGCGGTTTTACGGGGAGCTCCGGGGGTGAGGCCGTCCCTTCCCTCGCACAAGGAGGGCCACAGCCGCAGTTCGGGACACGGACAGCGAGCGCCGTGAGCGACGGCGGGCTGGGCACCTGTTCCCTTTCTCTCCCCCCCCAGCAGACCCTCACCAGCCCACACACCTCGAAAGACTGTGCTTTTCCTCCTCTGAAGCCCGGCGTGACTTCCGGCAAGCCGGCAAGTCGGGTGAGTCAGAGAGCTGCTCATCACAAGGATGAGAGAGAGGTGACGAAGGGTGAGCGTCCTGGTTTGTCCCCAGCCCTTCCCTGTCTGCTTGGAAAGTGGGACATACTAGCTGGGGCTCCAGCCACCGCATCGTGCCCCAAGGTTCCTGCAAGTGTGGCGACCAAGCGCCGAGAACCGTCGGTGAGGGAGAGGACAGAAAGAGACCAGACACGGACGGCAGCTCAGAGGTGCCTTGACCTGGCCTTGCCCCGTGCCGAGGCAAGACTCTGCATGTTCTGTTTAGGCCGCCGCCGTTTCTGGCTCGTGTCCCCGGCAGCGGACAGAACGTGTGGCTGACTGCACATCTTCGGGTGACCAGGCAGGACTCTTCTGGTGCCCGAATCCACATTTATGCCGTGTGTTTAGCACAAAATATGGTGCAAAATAAAAGCTTAACAAGTATTGGCCGAGCAGACAAGCAAGAATCGCAGCATTTGATTCCCTGTAACCGGAAGAGACTCCGTCCGTTATTCGCTCTCAAACGACACATTAGGTCATTAGCCTGGGAAAAGCGGAGAGTGAAAACACGGGCTCCGTTCTCCAGCAGGTGAGCGCGCCAGTGACCGCCGAAGGAGCGGCGTGCGGCGAGACGGAGCGCTCGGGACAGAGCCCCACTCGGGCGTCCGGAGACAGCAGAGGAGCTGCTGGGATTTCCGCCATGACTTATACTGTGTTTGCAATCATGGCATCACCGGGTAAGAAAAACACGCAGCCCTTTCTGAGGAAAAGACCACGAATCCTTCACGGGGCGGCCAGAGGTGGAAATCTGTCCGAAGGCCACACGTGGGGGCAGCTCGGCCGGACCCTCCGAGGCCCGCCCGGGCCGGCGTCCTGACAGCTCTGTTTGTGCGTATTGACACGGCCAAAGTCAATTTCTCACTGGAAGCACAACAGCTCCCTTTGTTCTGTACATTTCTCCCTTTCCCCGTGCTTTAAAAAAAGAAAAACGGTACGTTTGCAGGGAAAGAAAGACCAAGCTCTAGCTGGGAATCACAACCCTCACTACAAACGCTCAAACGGTCAAAACGCTCTCCTCATCCAAAAGGGAAAGGGGAAATAGAAATTCGTATAGGTGAGGAAAAACGCCCTAAGCCAGGAACGAGTCTTCCATTACCGCACCCCGGTCTGCCGAGGAAGCTGGGGCCCCGGCGGCAGGCGGAGGGGTGGCCCCTGGCTGCCTGCGGGCACCTGCAGACACGGTCCCAGCTCTGGGACGGGCGTGCAGAGAGGAGGGGGGCTGAATCACAGGGACTTGCTTGGGCATTCGCGGGACCTAATGATGACACCGCTGGCCTCCGGGGACAGGCCTGGGTCTGGTCCAAGAGAAGTCCGAACACCACGTCTTCGGGAATCTTTTGCATTGGGAACAACGTGGATACATGATCTATTAGCAATGAATTAAAATTATTTTCCAAAATATTCGGTATCCCCTGTAGTAGGTGAAATAGGGTCCTTGTTACATTGATGTCTACCCGAGACCCAAGAGTGTGAGCTTATTCGAAACAGGGTCTCTGCAGATGTAAGTAAGCCAAGGACCTTGAGGCGAAATCACACTGAGTAGGGTGGCAGAGTAAATTTCCGTTGCCTTAAGCCACCGAGTCTGGTCGTTTGTTACGGCACCGCAGGCGCTAACCCGCCACCGTCTCCCCTGGGCCGCCTTGGCCTCCGGTGAAGGGCACTGGAAGTATAGTTAAGGAAGCGTGTTAATTCACGTCTGTCTCACACTCACGCCTGCTTGCAGCCCTTCCCAAAGCCGCCCGGCGCGGAACGCACGGCTGGGAAGCTAGCCCGCAGCCCACCTGGCCACTCGGATGGACAGCAAAGACCACGGGCAGGTGCTCTCTGAGACAAGGGACGTTTCTGTAAACACGCGACTGGTGTGTCCTTCACACGCTTCCCAAAGAAGAGTCTCACCACCACGCGAGACCTGGGCCCGTGGCTCCCAGGGGCTTAGCTTTTAATTTAGGGAACGCACATGGAAAAGCCACACCAGCGTGGGTACAGGAAGGGAGGCTCGGGTGAAGCTTGGAGGACGTGTCCAGGCGGTCCGAGGGGTGTCCCCAGACAGCATGCCTGGTGAGATTTGAATTAAAAACACACGCATTCGGTCGGGTTTAGAGAACAGCAAACACCGGGGGAGAGGCCGGGAAGGTCACGATGTTTTCTTTAAATATTTCTGTTTACGTACACTGCGTGACTTTTTAAAATGAGTAAGTTTCGGGGCAGCTGGGTGGCTCAGCCCGTTAAGCATCGACTTGATTTCAGCTCAGGTCATGATCTCATGGTTTGTGAGTCCCAGCCCTGCGTTGGGTTCTGCGCCGACAGGGCAGAGCCTGCTTGGGATTCTCTCTCTCTCTCTCTCTCTCTCTCTGCGCCTCCCCCGCAAGCTCTCTCTCTCTCTCTCAAAATAAATAAATAAACTGAAGAAAATGAGTAAGTGGTGTTCGAGGTCTCTAGAGCTGAAACAAGAGCCCCAGGGCAGCTGAGATGCTCTCCGCCCACTGCTCCCTGAACTGGCCGTCACCTACACCCACATATGGCATGGGCTCCAGGGGCCGGAGGCCGCGCTTGCTGGAGAGCATTCTAGAACAGCGTTCTGTAAAGCGTCAGAGAGCAAACCGTTCAGGTCCTCTGACCCAACTGCTCAGGGCTGCCCGGTTGGCGTGGAAGTGTCCACGGACGACGCATGAATGAACATGGCCTGGCTTGCCCGCCTCCGGCTAGGACAAGCGAGAGATCCTCACTTGGGGAAACGGATGGCGCCGGAGCTCAAGCATGCCATGTTTCACCTTTGAACGTTGCGGAGAGAGCAGGTCGTACAAGTTCTCGCCACACGCGCACCGGTCCTCGAACCACGTGTGGCGCCCACGTCAACCGTGAGCACGTCCAAAACGTCGGAAGGAGCCGCCAGGTCATACACGTAGCGCCAGCCCGCCGCAGGCTGGCCAGACCTCGGCGCCAAAGCAGCAACGCGTGCATGGGGGCGACAGCATTTCGAGGACCCCGCGGGCCCCAGGAGAGGGGCGGCGAGAACGGCGGGGGGGGCGGCCTGGCGCAGTGAACACGAGCCGGAGACGGTGCCGCTGGGCGGAGAGGAGGGCGCGTGCGGCCCAGGTGGGGTGGCCAGGGCCAGAGCCTGGACACCAGCTCGGAGTGGGGGCCCCCGTGCCGACACCGAGGAGCCCCTGGGGAGCAGCAGCTCCCTTGGGCGGCAGAGGAGGCGCGGAGGGCGGGCGTGCGGGGCCGACTCCCCGTCACAGTCTCCCTGGGGCTCCCGCTCTGCTCGGGGCCTTCTCCGCACCGAGTTTCAGATTCTTCTCTTAGAGGTCAGTTATCACGTAAGACGCGAGCCTAACTCCTCAGAACACAAACCCTTCCCCAAAAAGCGAGCCCCCGTCTCCTCCCCACCCCGTCCCGTTCTCGTATAATTGCTGCTCTGGTGTGTGTTTCTCCAGAATGGTTCCTACACAGCGACTAAGCGCGTTCACTTGGAAAACACGTGGAGTCTAACGTTCATGGAAACGCAAACAGGCTTTGCACGCTGTCGTCGAGCTCTCGTCCCCATTTCACGTTCAGAGACACGCTCGGCTTGTGTCCGTGGCTCACAGCCCAGTGGTTTGTCTTCCCCCGGCCTCGCGGCTGACCGCACTTGACCACGCGCCCTGCAGAGAGCCCACCTCGTGCGGTCCTTGGCCGTGACGGCCGCCGCTCCCGGAACAGCCTCTCTCTGTGCGGGCATCTCGCTAAGAGTGCCGTCGCGTGGGGTCGGGGGCTGCGTATCTTCTCCGTACATGTGGTCCGTTCGCTCCGCCGAGGCGCCGCCGCCCACCTGCACTCGGAACCGGCGCGCCCCACGCCGGGAGCGCTCTCCTAAGGTCTGCAGCCCTGCCGGGCACGTGGGCTTCGTCTTCACGTCACTCTCTCTCGTTGACCAGCGGTGATGTGGGTCATACCTCGGACGCTCCGTCTTCTGCCCGTTTTCCTGTGAGCTCGTTTGCCCTTTTGTGTGTGTGCGACCTTCGCTGTCAGGTTATGGTGGGTTCGTGCCCTGCTTTGTGGACTGTGCAAGTGGCAACGTCTCCCGTTGTTCTGGAGTCTGTTGAGGTCTGAGCAGGGTCAGCGAGAGGGACCGTCCACCCTTCTAAGGAAAGACTATGGACCTGACCTTCCGGCCCAGGCCCCCCGGGGTGGATAGGACCCGAGGCCCAGCTCAGAGGAAGCCACCCCTGTGGTGTGACTGTGTCTCTGGGACTTGGGAAGCTCAGGCCCCACTGCTGGGGCCCCCCTGAGGGGACCCCTAGGGGACCGGGGCGGGGTGGAGGGCCAAGGTGGTGGGGTGTCCTCTCCACAGCAGGAGGCAGGGGATCTGACTTTCCTTCCACCCTGGCCGGGAGCCTGAGGCTGCTGGGGAGCCGGGTTTGGAGACCTGGTTCCTGGAGCCGACGGGGCCTGCTGGTGTCGGGAGGCCGTGTAGGGGAGACGGGTTTGCTCTCTGACACCCAGCATCTGGGGCCAAGGGGCCGCTGTTGCGGCCGGCTCCCCACGGCCCGGGGCTGTGGGCTTTCACCTGCTAACGTGAGCCTGCTATGTTTCTCCTCTTCTGACTTCTGGAGTCGGGATCTGAGGAGGAGGTCTTCCCACCACAAACCGATGCAAAGAATTTCCCGCACTTCTTGCCGTGGGCCGCTGCCTTGCTCATCTGCGGCAGGCCGCAGCGCGCAGGTGCGCTGGTAACCCGACCCTTTCCTGGGCCCCCCGCTGAAGTCTCCACGCTCTCCTCCTGAGCTGCCACGTCGACCCCGTGCCTGCCGAAGGCTCGCCGGAGGCCTCTCCCCCAATCTACTCAGTCCTCTTGGTCCCTCTGTCCCTTTCCACACACGCGCCCTGTTTTAACTGTCCCCCCTTGTCCGTGTGTTTTCACATCTGCAGGTGAACCTCCGTCCGCTTTGTGGGATAAAAGAGCTTCCTCGCTGTCTGTTTACGTTTCTTCTTCTGAACCAAGGTGGGAGCAGCCGGCAGACTGTGGCTCCGTCAGCCTGCCCGCTGGACTTTGGTGGCTTTGCCTGAGACATCGGCAGCCCGAGTGTCCCTAGAACGGAGCCTGCGACGGGGACAGGTGACCTTATACATCTGGGATCTGGGTCCTGCAGGCGGGAGTGAGGTGGGGGCAGCGGAGAGGTGCCCAGATGTCCGGCTGCTCCTGGGTCGCCTTGCTTGTCAGCACCCGCTGTTACTGGCCCTTAAGTTCTGGACACGCCAGCGGCTATGACGTGCTGTCTCATCCACATTAACTTGCATTTCCCTTCGGATTTATGGTGCGCAGCATCTTATGTGCTTAATATTTCCATCATCTTTGGCGAAGTTCCACTTTAAGGATTGGGTTAACTAAAGCTCATCACTGTGCATGAACCACACGGGAGGCACCGTGAGGACAGTGGGCTGGGCGCCATTCCCCTGTGGCCCTTCACACACGGGCTGAGGCTTGGGTGTCAACCCCACACTTCTGGTCCTGTGGGGCTTTGGACAAAACCTCGAGGAGCTAAAAGGGATTGTGTGGCCAGTGGCAACGTGCAAGGTCAGGGGACGTGCACGGAGCAGTGAGTTCCAGGTACTTCTGGATGGTAATGCCCTCCGCTGCACCCATGGAGCCTGAGCATTGTGCTTTAGAATGACCACCCTCTGGGAGCACCGTCTGAGGCCAGACCACGGTTCTCATCCATGGAGGAGCCCCAGACGCTTCGCTCTGGCAGAGCTTGTAAATCGTGGACGCCTGATGCCAACACAGGGCCTTGGATTTGGGACTTTGGGCTTAGGCTGGAGTGGGGCAAGCGGTGTATTTTTTTCAATTGGGTTTTACTGAGACACAATTTACATAAAATAAAATTTACTGGTTTGATGCATTTCAACAAATATATACAGTTGTGAAACACCATCAGATCACAATTAAGATTCCTGGTATTGGTGTGTGCATCTTTGTCCTTTTTTCTGGATCAGACCAGCTAGACATTTATGTGTCTTGTTGTTCCTTTCAAAGATGGAGCCTTTGTGTTCTTTCCTTCTCCCTGCTGTTACTGTTTTGTAGTTTCAATTTTGCTCTCCTTTTTCCAGTCTCTTCAGATGCAAGACAAGACCGTTGTTTGGAGTCTTTGCCTTTTCCTATGTAAGCATTTGATGCTATAAATGTGCCTGTAAGAGTGGCTTTACCCTCTCCACACATGTTGATATGTTATGTTAGTTAGTCCCCATCTAGTTCAAGTATTTTCTACTTTTCCTTTCGAGTTCTTTGATCCATGGTTTATTTAGAACTGGGCAGTGTAATTTCCAATTATTTGTGTCACTTCCCAGATATCTTTCTGTTACTAAATCTTAGATGGATACCACTGTGGTCAGAACGTATTTTTTTAAGGACTTCAGTCTTTGAAATACATTGAAACTCGTCTTATTGCCCAGAATATGGTCAGTTTTGGTGCACATCCCATGTGAACCTAGGAAAGATGCGTATTCTGCTGATGTGAGGGGGAATGGTTTAAAAATATCAATTTGATTAAATTGGGCGATAGTGTTGTTCAAATCTTCTGCATCCTTAATATTTTCTCTCTACTCTTCTGAGCAATTATTGAAAGAGAAGTATTGATATCTAGGATCATGATTTTTGTCTGTTTCCCTTGTAGTTCTATAAATTTTTGCTTTGTGTATTTTGAAGCTCTGTTATGAAATGCATAGACATTTAATAGTGTTATCTGTTCTTGATTAATTAACCCATCTACTGTTACACCTGGTAATATTTGGTGATCAAGTCCACTTTGACCATCATTAGTGTATCACTCCAGCTTTCCGTTGATTCTTGTTTGGACGATATTCTTCTATCACTTACCCTCTCTGTCACTTGTGTTTTAAATGAGTTTCTTAAAGACTTCGTATATGTGAATCTCTGTTTTTATACAGTCTGAAGGTCTCTGCTGTTTGACTGGACGCTTACATATGTACACGTGCTGTGATTACTGATAAGGTTGAGTTTAAATCTGTGGTCTCATCTTTTACCATTTATCACAGCAATACATCGTTCCTTTTTTCTCTTTTGGTTTTCTTATTTTAAATTAATCGAATATTTTAGTATTGCATCTATTTCTCCATTATTGCCTTATTATAAATACCTTTTTATTTTCCTGGTGGCTGGTCTAATGTTTACAGTGTACACTGTATCATCACAGTTCACCGTCAAATACTTGTCACTTCAGGTACGGTGCAAGCACCCGGTGAGCGTCTGCCCTCGCCCTGTGCTGGGCACACTTCAGTCTGGCAGATGCTGGGAGCACCATGATATGTCACTATCATTTTTTCTTTAAATGATTCTTTCAAAAGGATTTTTAAATGAGGAAAAAGTATCTTTTATATTTACCCAAATAGTTACTATTTCTAGGTCTTCACGGCTTTGTGTAGATCTGTGTTTCCAGCTGACTTCTCCCAGCTTTGGTTGGTCTTTCATCCTGTTTTTGGAGATATTTTCACTCGACGTAGATTTCTGGATTGCTGCTTGCAGCCCCTCAGCGGTTTTCCTGTCTTTGAGGCCGCACGGTCTCTGATGAGAAGTCGGCTGCTGTTTTTGTCCCTCTAGGAAGAATGGGTCTTGTTTCTCTGTCTGCATTTTTTTCTTTTTATCGGATATTGAGCTATTCAATAATGAGGTAGGATTATGTGGTTTTCTTTATATTCCTCCTGATTAAGGTTTTTTAAGCTTCTCGTATTTGTGGATTTATTGTTTTCATCAACTATGGCAACATTTTGGCCTTTATTTCTTCCACTGTTGTGTCTTCTCCACCCTCCCCCAGGGCGGCAATGCCATTTACCCTGCAATGCTGGGTCCCGCCCCACAGCACACGGGTTCCTGGGTCTTTATTTATTTGATCTTAATTTGCTCTCTGGATATTCCGTTTGGATACTTTTTTGCAAGGCTTACTGAAGTAGAGTTCTAGGAGTTTTATCAGCGTGCATTGTCATGCAACTGCTCCCATAATCAAGACAGACCAATTCCATCACCCAAAAGGATTCCTTCATGTCCCTTGTAGCCAACCCTGCCCCCCCCACCCCCAGTGCCCAGCCACAGACTACCTCCTGTGCCCATAATTTTGACTTTTCCATCATGTCATATAATTGGAATCATGAATTGTGTAGCTTTTTCAGTGCAGGTTTCTGTCAGTCAGCGTGCTGGATCTGAGGTTCATTCATGTTTTCATTCGTATCAATTCTTTCCTTCTTGTTGCTGAGAATCCCACTGTAAGAATGTGTGCTCGGTTGGTTCGTCCACTCACCAGCTGAGGCACCTGCGGGCTCTTTCCAGTGGGGTGGTTTTTTGTTTTAATTGTACATAAAGCCACCACAAGGAGACATAAAGGTTTTACTGTGAACGCAAGTTTTCATTGTTCTTGGACAGATACTGGAGTGGGACTGCTAAGTAACTGCATCATTTAACTCTGTGACAAATGGCCAGGCCGCCTTCAGGGTGGTCGAGTTATCTTCAGGGAGAGTTACTGTTGCCATACGATCTCACCAGAACTTGGTGTTTCCACTTCTCGACCATTCTGTTTGGTACGCGGTGTCATTCTGTCATAGCAGTAATTTACTTTTCGCTAAAATCCAGGGTTAAACATTTTTACGTTTATTTTCCATCAGTATGTGTTCCTCTGTGAAACAGCTCTTCGAACCTTTTGCCCACTTTTAATTGGGTTGGCTGTTTCTTGTTGCTGAGTTCTGAGATTTCTCTATGTATTCTAGGTCCATTCCTTTATCAGAAACGTGTTTTGCAAGTACCTTCTCCTAGTTTTTGAGTTGTCTTCATTTACTTAACAGTATCTTTTGAAAGGAAGAAGATATTAACTTTGATGAAAATATTCTGAAGACACTAACTTTGGTAAAATCTAATTTATAAAGGTTTTCTTTCATGGATCGTGTTTTTGGTGTTTTACGTAATGAATCTGCACGACCCAAAGCCACACGTATTTCCTATGGTAAGATTTTAGAGTTTTAGGTTTTACATTTAGGCCTGTGATCTATTTTCAGTTAACTTTTGTATAGGGTGAAAGGGATTCTGTGTATCTGGAAATCCAGGTTCCTAGCACCGTGGGCACAAAAGCCCGTCTGTCCTTCCCCGAATCACCTTTATTCCAGTTTTAAAATCACTTGACCGCATATGTGTGGGTTCATCTCTGACCTCTCTATTCTGTTCCACTGACCTATGAGCCGTGCTGCACGAACACTACAGTGTCTTGGCTACCGTGGCTTCGAAGTAAGCTTCGACATCACGGAGCGTGCATCCTTTAACGCTTCTCTGCACTTTCAAAATTTTGGCTCTTTCACATACTTTGCCCTGCCATGGAAAATTCTGAATAACCATGGCATTTTGCACACAGATTCCTGTTGGGATTTTTATGGGGATTACGTCAAGGTTGTAGACTTGGGGAAAACTGACAATATCAAATGTTCTAATCCATAAACATGGTCTAGCTCAGTATTTGTTTGGATCTTACTCAAATTCTTTGAACAGTTTTACAATTTTAAGTATTTAGAACGTGCATAAATTTTATTACTTTGGTATCTACACATTTTGTGGTTTCGGTGCTATTACAGATAGTACTTTTATCTCAATTTCTATTTGTTTGTGGCTGGCATTTACGAATACAAAAATCCTTCTCACCGTGTGGCCAGAGCACCCGTGAAATGCCTCCAGCCGGTTGTGGTCACTATGAAGTCAAACCCCGGGGTGAGGTGTGAGCTTATTTAACGTTCTAAACAAGAAGCTGGCACACTTTTTCTGCAAATAGAGCTCAAACAGTAAGTATCTTGAGGTTTTCAGGCCACGCGGTCTTCATAGCGATCACTCAGCGGCTACCCCGCTGTCGTGGAGGCCCAGACAGTCCGCACACGGATGTGTGTGGTTGTTTTCCAACGAAACTTCATTCAGAAAAATGGGTGGTGGGTGGGGGTAGCTTGCTGCCTCTGGTCCTAAGCAAAGCTTGTTAAGGTGGAATCTCGGGGCTCTGCAGGCTGGTCCACCCAGGAACCGGAGAGGGAATGAGCCGTTGGAGGGTTTGGCGGGCACCCACGCTGTCACCTTAGATCGAATAGGGACAAATAATCCCAGGAAGGAGGAGTGATTTAAACAGCCACCAACGGCCTGTTAGGATTCCAGTTGTCCACTGTAATCACGGTTCCTGTGGACTTGGGCCCGTGGCTTCGCCACCCCATTCCTGCCTGTCCTTTGAGTATCTCCACCATCCCTTACCTGTAGACCTGACAACACTGTCAGCCCCGACACGGAGCCAGACACGCACAACGCAAGTGAAACCTCACACTTGTCAAGGAGAAAACACCGAGATGTACCCGGTGTGTTTGCGGGTCCGAGACAGGTGCAGCCCTGGACTCCCCCCCACACGGGAGGCGGCTGAGCTCGCGGACACGGGGCCGGTCGGCCAAGTCCTCAGGACGAAGTTGTGGGCTGACCCTTACAGGCCGAGCCTGCCTGCGAGGAGAGGACCGGAGGCTGTGTGTTTACAAGCGGGCGCGGCCGTCTGATCGCTGTTATCCCGGAGTGCCCACGTGGGCCAGGCCGGTGACGGAGGGCAGAGCACGACAGAAACGGGACCCGCCCAGCGCAGGTCTGCGGCGCTCAGGGGAGCCCTGCGGGGGGGGGGGAGCGGGGGGGGGGGTGGCGGCATCGGCCCGTGTATCAGTCTCTCTGAGCCGGATCCTGCCCCGGGGACGGCTGACATGTCAGGAGGTACTTCTGGCAGCCACAGCCAGGGATGAGGAGCCCCTGGCCACCTCGTGGGTGAGGGCCCCGGACGGCCCTGTGTGGAGAAAACTCCGTCCCGAGGGCCAGCCGGGCCGTGGGGAGAAGCCTCCTGACGTCACAGAACTACTCTGCGGCTGCTCTGGGCCCGAGGTCTCCGCAGGTGACAATTACCCTCAGAACATCTGCACTCAAGGCAGCTCACTCCAGATGAAACGTAACACAAGTCTAAGTGTCACGGTGTCCGAATGGCCTGGCTGTGCGCAAACCAGGGCAGGGGTCCCGGGCGTCCCTGAGGCAACGAGGGCAAAGGTCTTTACTCGGCAGAACTAGCTGAACCCCGCCTTCTCCCAGGACGGGCTGCTCTGTGAAATGTGCAAAGCTGTGTCACTTCCGTTGTCCCGAGCTGCCTCCTGGGCTCTGCGCTGCGGCTCTAGGCACTGTGGTCAGGCTCCCGGGGGGCAGGACTGTGTGTAACCAGCGCCTGAGTGTGGCACACCGAGCTGCCCGGGTGCAGTGCGAGGCCTGTCCCTCCTAGTATAACCCGCTCCAGCTGTGGCCCGGGCAGGAAGGCTGCCAGGGGGGCCGGGGGGGGGGGGGCACGTGTGGAGCTCAGACCACGTGGATGACGCAGCCGCTGGGACAGGAGACACAAGAACACCGCCCACTGTGGGCTCCAGGCCACGAGCCCGCAGAGTCCCACTGCAGCCCCGCTCAGTACACACCCTCCAGGCGCGTGGTGCACACACACGTGTACAGATAACACACACACACATCCATGCATATGGGGACGTGCCCGCGTGCACAGTGTGCACGCACTACACACACGTGTCCATTCGTGTGTCACCGAGGATGACAAACACACCTAACTTGGGTCAAAAACACCTTTACACACGGGGAGTCAAATATTCCCGGACTTAGAAACTGCCGCTGGGCCTTCAGGCTTCCCTGCCGGACGGAAGCGGAGAGCAGCTCGCGCTCACACAGAAGCTGCCCCCGGCTGAGCGCGGGGCCTGGGCTGGGCGCCGCCTTGCAGGAGGAGAATCCAGTGCTTCCTAAGCAATTCGGACCTCGGGGGTGAGACCGGCGCCCCCCCGCACCTTACCTTCTGCCCTGCAGCCCCTGCAGCCCCAGCCCGGACGGCTCGCACGGAAGATAGGAAGGATCGTTTCCCATCCGGAGCTCGGGCCTGACCAGCTGACCTGGCTGCGGGGCTACGAGGGCTGAGGTGCCCGGCGGCAGAGTCAACAGAACCTGAGGCTCGACAAACCTTAGAGACGCAACGCTTCCCTTTTATTTTCCTCTGCGTAAGGTAGTACGTTCCCCACGGAGGGGACACAGTCTTGCACCGTATGTTATAGCGAAAAGGGCTACATCTGTCTCTGCTTGTGTTTGGGGTTCGTTTTGCAGTAGATGAACCAGCGCCCGCGCCTCTTCACCCGGTAACAGTCCCTGCAGCGCTCCTTGATGACGCCCTTGGTCTTGAAGCCCAGGGCAAGCTGCAGGCCGGGCAGGAGGCGGCCGCGCAGGGGCCAGGGTCCCGCGGGCCCCGCGGGCCCCGCGGCGCGAAGAGACCCCGCCAGGAGAGTGGAGAGCGCGCGGGGCTTCGCCGGGACGGGGCTCCCCCGGAGCAGAGGGCTCAGGGCAGACGCCAGCATCTTCGCCACGAGCACGCAGGCCATGTGGTGACCGAGTCTGCGCGGGACAGAAAAACAGTCCATGTGGCCTCCGCGCGGGAGGAGGGGTTTCGCCGCTCGGCCCCTCCGCTGGACCCCCACCCGCCCCTCTGCCCCCACTCGGCGCCCGTCGGCTGTCCCCGGGCCCTTTCCCTGGCTCTCCCGGCCCTTCCGCCGCCCCTCGGGTGTCTCCGGGCCCCAGGGCAGCCCGCCGGCAGGGGACAGCACCCTTCTGGGGCGTGGAGGGCCCTGACCTGCAGACGCGACGCACCCAGGAACCCCCGAGCCTCCGCCCCCTCCGCCTCGCTGGCCCCTGGCGATTCCCAGGACCCCATACCTGGGAAGAAGGCGCCAGGGACTGTGGGCCGCGCGCCTCGCAAGCGCCTGCGCAATGGGGCGGGGACGCCGCCGCCCGAAGTGTCCGCCAGAAAGAAAGATGGCGGCAGGGTCACGTGGCCTTCCGCGCGGAGAGCGGCACAGAGGCGGAGCCTTGGGAGCACCTGCGACTCCCGCACCAGCTCCCTCCCGCCGCTGGGTACCTACGGCTTCGGAGGATGACAAAATGGGAACAGAAATACACATCTAGAGTGAAAAACAAGTCACAACCAAGGAGACGTTTAAAAAAACAGAATACCATCGTCAAAACAAAATCTAGAAGAACCCACGTGTTTGTCTTAAGTGCACATCCTGGGAGAAATGGTGGCGAGGCTCAGGGAAGCGGTGGAGATAGGCACTGGTCCTAACCGGTGGCAGTTAAATCTTTTTATCGCGCCAACATTCCATTATGAGACACTTCAAACAAAAGGTGAAAGACTACGGTGAGCACCCATCTACCCAGCACCAGAGCCCACATGGAACTCAGTGCATGTGCCATTCCAGGTCTGTGTACCCACCCACCCATCTGCTGTCCATGCACACGGAGGCGGCCTGCAGACGGCGGTCCATCTGCGCAGCGTAGATAAGGCGGCTAGCTCACTCCTGCATCTGCCTAGGTGAGCATTGGGCCCGCCTCTGGGTACCGGTTTATGGGCGTCTTTCCATTCTGAGATTTTCCGAACCTTGCTGAGTTCTCCACCTCCCCGAGGCCCGGCTGTGGGTGTCCTCAGCTCCTGGCGGGCGGGGGGCGGGGGGGCATCCCCACTCCAGTTCCGAGCTCTGGGTTTACCCCCAGTGCCTACGCCCTCGGCTGGTCCGGTGAAATTGACCCTCCTGACCCATCTATGAATGGGCAGTTCGGAGAGGAAAGCACCGGGACCGCGAGCCGGCGTCTGCACAGGTGTGCTCTAGAGCAGGGCGCCCTCGGGGCTGATCCGCATGGAGAGTGACATCGAATGTGCTTTACTGGTAGCCTTATTGGAGTTCTGCTGCAGAAACCCCAAAACATGCTGTCCCCGCGGCCACACAGACACGCGCGCTGTGCAACGTGAACGTACTTACAGTTTACTCAATGCAAGAACCCTTCGCCAATTAGAACATTCGATATGTAACCCCCTCCCATGATTATCAATTATCATCGAATGTGAAGAGCGCTCTTTCATTTTCCGTTCTCCTCTGTCATACCGCAGGAGAAATCACTCAGCAGCCGCTAAATGCTCGTGTTGCACACAAAGTTTCCCGCCTTTTCCGAACTGAGCCTGGGCCACACCATTGCACCTGCGGGGCTGCACTGGCCCCTGCGCACTGCGCTTGCGCGTCTCCTCCTTCCCCCCGCCCTCCTGGGTTAGTTGCCGCAGGAAGAGCCCCTGCGGAAGCCGTGCGCACGCGTCAGTGCGTCGGTGCGCCGGGTCAGGGGTCAGCCCACAAAGATGGCGGCGGCGGTGACCTTCTGGCGGCTGCTGGGCCGGAGCGGTCCGGCGGCGCTGAGCCTGCCCCGGGGCGCGCGGTGTCTAGGGGTGCGGACTTCACCGAGCGGGGAGAAGATTACGCATACCGGCCAGGTAACCGCCGCGGCCTGGAGGACGCCCTCCGTCTCGGCTCCCCGTGCCTCCCGTGCCTCCGTGCCTCCGGTCCCCGCTCCGGCGGCCGGGGGACGCGCCGGCCGGTGGGCAGGGTCTGGCGGGCCGAGCCCAGTGCCGGGCCCCGTTGAGGTTGGGGGAGGTGTGCGGGTGTCCCACGCGCCGACGGACGGGACGGAAGCGCCCCACTCCGCGGCCGCCGCCGGGCCTCCGCAGTTAGGGCGGACTCGTCCTCAGAGCTTCGCCCCCTCCAGCACCAGGCCCGTCCCTGCGGACAGGCTTACCGTTGGGGCCCGCGACTCCAGGCTTTGTGGGCAGGGGCCTGTCGTGTCTGCGCAGCGCTGGCGAGTACGTGTCAACAAGTCGAGGGGCCGCTGCGATCTAAGACACAAAAGCGGAGACGTGAGGGAGGCACCTATGTTATTAAGGAGTCCCCTAGCAGACACTTTTATCTGCTGAGGCCAGAGGTGAGGGAAAATTGGGGGCGCCCCTCCCCTGCCTGAATTGCTGTCTGCTCTCTCAAACCCCACCTCGCCACCTTCCGATTCAGACTGTTGCCCTTTCTCACCTGCGGTCTTGCGGAAGAATGCCCTGGTTACATAGTTACACTCTGCGCATCTGGGGTGGGTCCCGAGTGGCCAGGATGTTAAGAAAAAAAAAACTTTCCTGCGATGTTTACTGTTGATCTTAAGTGACTTCTTTCTGAATCAGGCTGCGAAAGTCACACAAGGTCTTTTTCTTTTCAGGTTTACGATGATAAAGACTACAAGAAAGTTCGATTCGTAGGTCGACAGAAAGAGGTAAGCAAAAGACCCGGTGAAAGAGAGGTAGGCTTTCCCAAAACCTTTATGTAACCAACGGGAAATGAGAGTGAACCTCTCAGATCGCGGGCACCCTGGAAGCTGTGGGATTCTACGCGCCCCGAAATGCTAAACGCGTGTGTTTGTTTCCCCCTGAAATTATAACGTGACATCTAGTGAGTGTCGTTTATGTATAAATGGGAACGATCTTTTATTCCAATTCTGTGCCTCATACTCCTGAGATCTCCAGATTAAAGCAAGTCCCAGCAGCTTTTAAAAATTACTTTCAGTCACCTTTTGGGGTACGCTTCTCCTATTCCTGCCAGACAGACCAGGCCGTGTTCTCACGGGGACAGACACGAGCTGAACCTGGCACGAGGGGTGTCCTTCTCCCCGTGGGTCTGACAGCTCACCCACCGTGGGCGTGTGCCCGCCGGAGACGGGACGCTGACCGTGGGGTCTGCCCGCGGGGCCTGTTGGCGTCCTGGTGCCTGTCACCCGCGTCGCCAGCTCCCCAGTCTGCATGCATGTTGGTTCAGGCGCTTTTCTACTTCTGAGTCCGTTTGTCCTCCATGGTCGCCTGGAGTCCGTCCCTCCCGCAGTCAGCCTTCTCGGTGCCCCTCAGCTGCCCCTCAACCCTGTTTCCGTTTGGTCTTGCTTATGTCGTCCGTTCTTAACCGCTAAGTTTCTGCATCTGTTCCTGCTCTGGGGGCGTCGCGGGGCGGGGCAGGGAGTTGGGTGCTCCGGGTGGCGTGCCTGGGTCCTGAAGCCTCGGGGTCGCCCCTGTGACCTGGCCCCCGCCCCCGACCTCAGCCCTTCCGATGCTCCAGCGAGCACCCCGGGCTGTCGCAGCTCCTCTCTGCTGAAGACTGTGTGTGGCCTCTGGCTTCTGACGCCTCAGCCGGGGCGGGGGTGGGGAGGGGGGGCAACCTGAAATTGAAACCGAACAACCAGAATCCGAGTCCATGCAGCCAGCAAGCGGAGCGGGGCACTCGCTCCCCCACGCTCCCGGCTCCACGCCTCTGCGGCGTTTCCTGGTCTGGACACCGAGTGCCCCGGGCGCCCGGGGGCGCCGCTCGCGCCACGAAGGTGCACAGCTCGTCTGCGAGCGATGAGCAGGCGTCCGCCCTGCTTCCCTGCTTACGGTCAGAGTCCGGCACGTCGTTTCTAAAACGTTTGGGTTTCAGGAAGACGTTCCTGTTCTAGAGGACTTTTAGGCGGACTGAAAAATCGTAGTGTGCTGCAGCGGGTTCCTGTGTGCCCCTCTCCCCTCGCGCAGGGCCCGTTACCGACGGCTCGCGTGCGGCGCTCCATCCGCTAGGACTGTTACTTTGAACTCCCGACGATGTCGACGCGTGACGACTCGAGTCTGGGGCTTACGGCTGGGTTCCGTGTTCGCGTGGTGCGCGCCGCGGGCCAGGACGCATGTCCTGACACCCCGCTGTCACGGTGTCACACGGGGTGGTTTCACCGCCCCGAATGTTCCCTGCGTTCCGTCTGTCCACCCCGCCCTCCCCTGGCCCCTTCCAGCCGCTGGCCCTGTGGTCTCGGCGGTGTCGCTCGGCCGTGGGGTCAACGCACTTGCCCCGAGCTCAGTCCGAAGAGCAGGCTGGCGCAAAGCTGGAAGGGCGAGCCGCTCTTCGCAGAGACAGATGGAAGGTGTGTGTGGGCGTGGCCACTTCCGGCCAGAGGTGCCTGCCAGGGTTTGCAGCGTGTCTAGGAAGGAATCCCTGTGGACCCGAGACGGGTCCCTGGCGGGGACACCCCCAGGCTGGAGAACGTGCTGCCCAGCCCCCACCATCGAGGCTGTGGTCCTGGCCCAGCTCCGGGAGCCAGACTCTCCCGAGCGGGTTGTAGAAACAGTTCTGTTTACTTTGTGGTCGGACACCTAAAGTAGGGCACACGTTTCCTGTCCTCACGTGGGAGAGGCCGTGTAGACAAGCGACCGCGGCGAGGGATGGCAGTAGTGGTGAGAGCGGTGACGGGGACGCGTCCGGGTCACCTCACGGCTGGGTGTGCACTCGCCAACACCACTGTGGCTCCTGGTTACAAGTACGGCTCCCGGTCTCTGTCCACCCGCGTCCGGATCCGGTCGGCCCCTGACCGCTGCCTGCCTGACCTCACGGGGCTGTGGGGCCGAGTCTGTGCGGACAAGCCGTCTGAGCGGTGGCCGCCCCGGGGAGCCACCGGTGAGCGCGGGTCCTTACTCCGCTGCTGCCGGTGCTACCGTTGGTGGGGCAGGCTTCGTTTGTAACTTTTTGTTTTTGTTTCTTGGAGACAGAGAGAGAGAGGGAAGGAGGGAGAGAGAGCAGGAGCACACGAACGGGGGAGGGAGGGGCATAGAGAGGAGAGAGAGTCCCAAGCAGGCGCCACGCTCAGTGCAGAGCCTGAAGTGGGGCTCGATCCCAGGAGCCTAGAATCAACACCTGAGCCAAAATCGAAAGTCAGACCCTCAACCGACCGAGCCCCCCAGGCGCCCCTCATGTGGAGTTTTTAAAGATCCAGTTAGGCGGGGAGCCCGGGCCCCTAGGAGACTGGGCCCCTCCCCCTCCTGCGGGGATACGTCATGGCCGGGGCTCACCCGACCTCTCTCTGCCCCGACCTCCCTCTGCCCCGGAGTGAATGCCTTGTCGGCCGTGGAAGGGGCCACACATGCTGCCCGGGTTTGGGTCCGCCCGAGGGGAGGGTACTCTGGGCGCTTTGCCTGTCTGACCGTGAGCCCGACCTTGCTGTGGGCCCTGCTGTACTTTGGTGACAACTCGAGGGTGCAAACCCACAGCGGCCTGAAGGGCCATTCCCGTGGAGTCGATGTCCGCCTTGCCTGCCGTTTGCCGCCGTCGTGGGCTTCTCCGTGGGTGTCGTGGCGGGAATCTCGGGCTGAGGAGTAAGGGGAGGAGTCAGGCCTGGGGGACAAGCAGAGCGGCCCCACGCCCCGCCGGGACTGAACGGGGCCCTTTTCCCAGAGCTTGCCGGCCGTTCGTCCGTTCAGCCTCGTTTCCCACGAGATGGTAGAGCAGACCACTTGCCTGGTGAAGTGACTTCTCCACCGAGACGGCCCATACCGTCTCGGGAACCTTCGAGAAAGTTCTCAGTATCACCCGGAATCGGGGGCGGAGTGAAACCTTGGGCGTCTCTCATCCCTTCTGACCGCCGTTTGACAGCGACACCTCCGTATGTTGCCACGGGAACCTGGGTGACGTTAGGGTGCACCTGTGCACATACACGCGTGCACACAGACACACGCGTGCCCAGAAGGCTGAAGAAGGCGAGAGCGCCGGCGGTGCAGTGGTAGTCGGGGACCAGGAGCTGCAGGAAGTGGCCGCCACCCCGGGCCTCTCGAGAGGAGGGCGCCTGCGCTTCCGGCCAAGACGGGGGCAGCAAGCCCTGCGGCACCCGCCGTCCTGCTGAGAGGCGGCCTCTGCCACGCGGACACTGACTCGCGCGTCTGCCCCCCAGGCCGGGCGCCCATCCCCCGCGGCCGCAGCCCTCCGGTCCTGGGTGTGCGGACCTTCGCTCAGGACGCCGCCACCAGCACAGCTCCGCACTGGTTTCCTCTCCAAAACCCGCCGTCCTGCCGGCCTGTGACGGCGACAGCGGGGTTGTGCGCGGCCGTCTGTCCGGCTGCCTTCTGGGAGAAGCCCGCGCAACCGGGGGTCGCGTGCCCGGCTCTTCTGAAGCATTTCCCTTCCTGGGTACGTCCTCCTGTCTTGACAGTGGGGCGAGTGGGGTCCACAGGCCTTGGCTTCCTAGGGGCGTGGCCTGCCCGGGGGCGTGGCCTGCCCACTTGTGGGCGTGGCCCGCCCATTTGTGGGCGTGGCCCCTGGACCCAGAGGGAAATCCTTGAAACAGTTCCTAAACCCCAGGATGCTGTTCTCCCCCCACCTCTCCCCCCTCCCTCTCCCCCTCCCTCTCCCCCTCCCTCTCCCCCTCCCTCTCCCCCCTCCCTCTCCCCCCTCCCTCTCCCCCCTCCCTCTCTCCCCTCCCTCTCTCCCCCTCAGGCAGCTCTACAGCCCCCTGCTGGTCCCACTCCACCTGTCGAGCCGCCCTCCTGGCACTGACTGGGTCACCCCTAGCCCGCGTCGCCCCTGAGCACCCTGAACACTGCCGTACGAAATCCTAAGGGGGTATTTTTGAGCATTTTCTCCAAATGTAGCTTAAAAAGTAATTTGGATGAAAACTTCGGTTCTTACTGTGACTCGAAAATTACACACGTGTGCACGTACGCGCATGTTTAGCCAGGCGTAGATGTCGGGTTAGTGTTCAAAATACTCTGCCTTCTAAGTAGTGGATCGGGGCCGTTGCTGTGCTTGGAGTCCTACACCTCCGCGAGCAGGACAGCGTCCCGCAGGGCACCGGCTGCCCGTCTGGGCTGCGATTCCTGGTGCGCTTGAGTGCCACCTCGTGCGGTCCCGCGCTCTGCGGCGTGTGCTCGATGGCCTGAACCTGCTTGACGTGAGGTGCTGCCCTTCACAGACTGTCTCTCCCAAGACACCAGCTGGAAGCCACAACAGCTTCACGCCCAAGCCAGTTGACCGAGAGGCGCATGACAAGGTAGTTTCATGTTTGGAACGTTAGTGACGCGTGCAGGACCGCTGTCCAGCCGTCGGTGTAGGGTACGTGACAGCGTGTGTGCTCACAGCTGAGGCGAAGCGTGGGGGGCGCCTTGGCGTTTCTCTGTTCGTCCCTCGGAAGGGCCGGGGACGCTCCTGGCCGTGCCCGGGAGAGGGCGGCGCGGCGGGGCCCGAGGGACGCGGGTCGGCAGGCAGCTGGGCGGGCGCTGGGGCTGGGCTGGGGGCCCGCGTCCTCCGCGGCTCCGTGTGTTCCTGCGGTTGGGCCCGCGTCCGGGGAATGAGGCGTTCGTCACGGGAGGTCAGGGTCACCCTGGAGCTGAGTGATGGGGGCAGTCCTGTGTCAGTCTCCGGCGCCGGCTGCCCTTCCCGAGGGAGACGGTGGACTGTCTGACTGCCGTGACGGGACCTGGGGGTTTGTTAGTGTGCCCTTGGTGACACGTTTGTCACTTAGGTAGACACCGTACTCTTTGACACCACGAGGCCTCTTCGAGGGGCGTGTGGCTCTGTCTGCAGCAGAGGTGAGCGGACGGACGTCGCTCCCTCCGCAGCCCGCTGCGAGGTGCCCGTGTTGGGGGTGTGGCAGGGCCCCCGCAGGGCCACCGAGTTCGGAGCAGCTGCTTGGACAGCGCGTCCACACCCCGCGTCCACACTGCCTGGCCTCCCCACGCACCTGGTGTGTTGGCTCGAATGTAGCCACACTTCCCAGTGACTACTTACTGTGTTTCCAGAAATGAAACTTGGAGGAAAAGCCCTACGGAACCATAGTCTGTAACTGTAAAGCTTTTTTAAAGATAACTTTTCCAGAACGTCCCTCCAGTGGGTTTGGTCACGTCTGGTGAGGCGTCTGGGAGAGTGAGGGCCAGGCCACGCTGGATGGCGCGTCCTCTGGGCGGAGTCAGCCGGTTCCAGGGAATCCGAGGTCGGTTTTGCCTTTCCGACTTATTCCCAGGTTTTATTAGGATTCACAGGCCCCACCTCCGCATTCGTAGAGGTGTCTCCTGTTCTCCACTGAGGCGGTGGGTGGGGCTCCGGGCACGCGGGTTGGGGACCCGGCCGGGCCTGGTGGCCAGGACTGACCCAGCACCCACTTCTCGCCCGTAGTGACATGTCAGTACTGAGGTGGACGTTCAGTGAGCGGGCCGCCGCATCACCCGGGCAGCGCGTACCCCTCCGTGTGGCCTCTTGCTTCCTGCTGGTCTCCTGGGGCGTCTGTCAGGGTCGGCGTTTGTGTTGTTACTGTGTGCTCCGGTCACATGACCCTCCGGACGCAGGTGACCTGCCACTGTGGTCGTGCTGTTTCCCATCCCGGGTGGGCGGACGGCCCTTGGTCTGCAGGTGCCGTCGAGCCGGCTGCCCCTTGTCGGCCTGAGCGGGGTCCACACCCCTGATAGCTGCGGACGGCGTCAGGAGAGCATGCCGGGGCAGAGACTTGCCCTGGGAGGCCCTCTTGGGACCGTGCGGCCCTCCGGGGGAGGAGGCTGTGGCCCCTGGCACGGGCTGGCCCACCACAGCAGGACACTGGAGCCGGCTCGGCGGGGACCGTGCGGCCTCTTCCCGGACACAGCGATGCCGGCGCTCCGCGTGTACAGCCTCCCGAGCCCCACGAGCTTTGTCTCCACGGCAGCCACCAGGCGGCGCTGAGTGACGGGCTCGCTGTGAATCACGTCCGGGCGAGGCGGGTCCCCTGGCCCATGTCCGAATTTTGCCACGGCAGCTCATCATCAGACCCGTGGTTGGCCAAGCCAGGATGTTCAGGGACAGAGTCACGGCCCCCTGGTCCTGTGAGCCCAGTCGCTCCGATTCAGCAGCTTCCAGCGGCCACGCCGGTGTCTGCTCTGGCCCGGCAGCACCCTGCCCCCCAGCAGCACCCCACTGCTCGCCTGCCGTCTAAGTGGGTCGCTGACGTCACTCCATTGAGCGGGCTTCACCAGGACACACATGTGTCCAGGAGACGCTGATGTGTCTGCAGCCTCAGTTCACGTGAGGCTACAGTGAGCCCGTCAGGTGTTTGGTGGGGGTGAGTGCCCTCGGTGGGGTCGTGTTACTAGAAACTTTATATTTGTGATTTGGATGTAAGCTCCACGCACTGCAGTTGCTGACGTGTCTAAGTTTCTGTTAACTTTGTGTACCCTGCCCCCCATCTGTCCGTTTATGTCCTTGGAGCTCACTTGTCCAAAGACCCCGGTCATTTTCTCCTGCGGGCTCGCCCACAGCTGGGTCTTCCTGACTGTGGCCCTTCGTGTGTTAGTGCCTTTGTCCTCTGAGTGTGTACCGGGGCTGGAGGTGGCACTGCCCTCACGTCAGACTCCCAGTCTCTTCGTGGCGAGGTTCTCGCAGTGGGCGCTCCCGGCAGGCGGGACGCGGGGTTCCCTGGCGGCCGGCGGGCGTCTCTGGAGCATTGACCCGGACGGGCTGAGGGTCACGTTCTCACGTCCAGCAGCCTGAGGAAGGTGGGAAAACTATCGGTTCTTTCCACGTACTGGTTTTCATCTCTAGTAAGGCATTTACTGAGTTTTAAAGGCTGTGAAGTCACAGATTGGAGCCTGTCGTGTTTTGGTGCCTGCAGTTACAACGCCACTGTCCCCGTGTCCCTGCCCTTCCTCTCCACTGGGACAGCAGAGGGCCCCGGCGGTGGCTGCAGTGCTGCTGGGGACCGTCCCTCCCATGCTCTTCCTGACCTGTCCCGGCGGGTGGCGCAGGGAGGGGAGACAAAGCGCCCCGGGTGAGAAGTGAGAGGGCTCGGTGTTCAGGTTCTGGCACCTGTTCTGCAGGTTTGAAGTGGCGTCCCGGGGAAGAGTCAGAAGTGCGTGTGTGCCCGCGCTAGGACGGCCGCGTGTGCGGAGCGTGCCGGCCGGGCCTGGGGCCTGGGGCGCGCTGCGCACACGGACCTGGATCTCGTGAGGTTTTCAAGCTGCCGCTCTCGGCTCCACGAATTTTCTTTTCCTTTGTTCCAGGTGAATGAAAACTTCGCCATTGATCTGATAGCCGAGCAGCCCGTGAGCGGAGCCGACAGCCGGGTGGTGGCGTGTGACGGCGGCGGGGGCGCTCTTGGCCACCCGAAAGTGTACATAAACCTGGTACCGTGTCCCCTGTCCTTGCTGTCCTGGTCCCAGGCGCCCCGTCCCGAGCAGCCCTCGCAGTGCCTTCCCGTTCCATCTGCCCACAGACCCTGCGGCAGGGACCGGGCGAAGGGCACCCTTCCTCCGCCATGCGCCCTCTCGTGCTGGGACGCACCACGAGGTGCCGTGGGACGCACTTAGTGTCGCCAGCGCCCGCTGTCCACTCTCCTTCCTCACGCCTGCTCTGTCTTCCCGGGACCATCGTGTGTGCCCACAGACGAGTGCACACGGAGCCTTAGGGCAGACAGGACGCGGGCCACTAGCGCAGGGAGAGGCCGGGGGCTCAGAGCCGCAGTGGCCTCGAGGAAGGGGAAGGGGGGCAGCAGTGCCCCAGCGCCCGTCTGCTGGGGGCCGGTGCGTGCCTGGGCTGGACTCCGGCCCGGGGGGGTGGACGGGCCTCTGCTCAGCACCCCACCCGCTCCAGTCCATTGAATTCTGTGCTCAGGGCGAAACCGCGGCCGCTTCGGGCCGGGACAACAGATCCTCGAGCTAAGGGCGGAAGAGGCCGCTGGGCCGATCCTTGCTCCCGGCGGTGGCCCTTCGAGAGCCCCGCGTGTTCTGGGGCGGGGGCCTGAGCTGGGGTTCGGGCCACTGCCCGCAGCTGCAGTGAGTCGGGGTGGAGCCAGACCTGGGCCCCCGGTGCTGCCAGGGTTCGTGGTCCCGTAGCGACCTCCGAGCTTTTCGGCCGTCTCTGGGTGAGGCTGGGTTTCGGGTTCTGTGCACACGTCCCGTCTGGTGGCACGGTATTTACGCTTGAAGTCGAATGTGGAAATGCGAGAATATGAGGTCTTTTCTTTTCTCTTGAACCTTTTCAGGACAAAGAAACAAAAACCGGGACGTGCGGCTACTGCGGACTGCAGTTCAGACAGGAGCACCGTCACTAGAGTGGCCGGCGCGCGTCCCCGCACGCACACGGAGGCCGAGGGCCCGGGGCACAGGGCGGGGGCGCCGGCGCCCGAATAAAGGGCGTTGTGACCCAGCACGCGTGCCGCGTTCACGGAGAGGACTTGCGAACGATCGCTCTCGGAGCGCGGGGCCCTGGCAGCACGGCCGCGACCCCACGACCACACGCGGCGGCCGAGGGCTGGGAGGGGGACGCGCTTCTCTGACTTCGCAGACGGAATGGAGGTTCGTGGGGCTTCGGGGCTCCCCCAGGCCATGCCGGGTCCAGGCCTCCACCCTCTGACTGGAAGCGCCTGCTCTCCCTGCCGCTCCCCTGCACTTAGGCTTCCCTCCCTAACCCATCTTTAGGGTGAAATATAGCCTCTTACAGCCCAGGAGTCTGAGCGTCTCAGAAGGCACGGTCACCTGCAGGGCAGTCTGTGTAATTAACGCGCGTGAGGTAACACAGAAGTAGCAGGACTTCAGAGGGGTGGGCGAGGGGCCGGGCGCACCCCCGGGAGCCCTGACCTGTGGTCCGCGGGGGCCCGGAGGAGGCTCCTGGCGCAGACGGAAGGCGAGGCGCTGACTCAACCCTGGCGGAAGGAAGGAGCCTACAGACCATGGGGCGCCAGCATCCCCGCGGGCCCGGTGAGAGAGGACAGGGGGCGTGTTCCGGTCACAAAGCACTGAAGCCCCAGCCTGTAGGGGCTAGAGAGGAGGAGATGGCTGGAGCTTCTAGAAAGGGAACAGAGGACCCAGTGGAGACATTCGCTCACGGGCGCTGGAGTTTTCAGTGCTGGGAGCTGGACACATGGATGGTGTCACTGGCCCAGGGCAGTCAGGACGCCTGTGTCCCCCAGGGCACGTGGAGAACCCCCAGAGGCCCTCCTGGACCCCATCTGGGGCAGCCCGGGCCTCGGGCCAGGGGAGGCGCCAGGTCAGAGTCCAGGCGTGGCCTGCGAGCGCACAGTGGGTCCTCAGGAGGAGAGGCAGTCAGAAGGTGGGCCTCTGAGCACGTGTCAGGAGGGGCATGGAGTGGGGGGCAAGGGGCCAAGGGACCCTGGGGTCCTGGGTCGGGAGCAGGAGCAGGATGAACTTGCAAGGGAGCTCACACTGCCTCGGGGTCCAGTAACCCCAGGGACCGTCGGACTGCAGCTGGCTGGTGCTGGCGCCCACGGAGGGGGAGAGCCGGCCAGCATGCGGAGCACGGTGGGGGGAGGGGTCGGAGGGTGTCTACGGAGAGCATGGGGGTGGGGCGGGGGCAGGTGGCACCACCATGCAGAGGTTCGGGGCCCTGGATGAGATGACGTCATCCCCGTGAAGGCCAGGGACGCGGGGTCCCAGGGCATCATGCGGAGCACCAGGACATGGTCAGGTGACATCAGCACACGGAACAGGGGGCGCAGGGTCTGGATGACGCCATCACGGGAAGCATGCGTGTGGGGGTCTGGATGACATCATCAGGCAAAGCATGGGGGCGCGGTGTCCGATGGTGTCACATGCGGAGCACAGGACGTGTAGTCCGGATGATGTTGTCAGACTCAGACGGGGGCGGGGGGGGGGGTGGGTGTGGGGCCCGAGTGATGCCATCTGCGGGCAATATCCGGGGCAGGTGGCAGGGTTTCCGGGTGATTTCAGCCTTGAGCCCCTGCCTCCTGTCTGGCCAGGTAGGGGTCCTCCTGGGCCGGGCACGCCGGGAAGGGGCTGGTGAGTTTGGACCCAGTGTGTACGTGGGCGACAGTCACCTGGCTCTCGGGCGGGATATGTTGGGAACCTTCCTCCCACCCCGGGGTTGGTGATTCCCCTCGGCCCAGCCGGTGGCGGCTGCAGATACCCCGGCCTGTCGGAGGCCAGAAGTCCAGAGTGGGGTGGCCCCAGGCCCCGGCACCCTCCCTCCGAAGGCACGAGCTGGCCTCTTCCAGGCTTCCCTGCGGCTTCAGGGCGCTCTTCCTTCCATCCTGTCCGAGTGTCTGTCCACACGCGGCCTTCCTGGAAGGACCTGTCACTGCAGGGGCCCTGCACCACTGTGACCTCATCTTCACCAATGACACCTGCAAAACCTGGGTTTCTAAATGAGGCCCGTTCTTCCGCTCTGGGTGGATGAGGGTTTTGGGGGACACTTCCTCCCCAGGGAACAGGGGAACTGTGCATGCTCCCGCCTGGCATCAGCGCAGACTGCACCCCGAGAGTTGGGTGTGCCGCGCAGGCTGGCTGCAGGGCCTGGGAGACGGTGACTTGGCACCACCGGCCACCGTCTCCACACTGGGTCCAGTGTGCCCAGTGCGTCCTGGCAAGCAGCCACGGAAGAAGAGGGCTTTTGCCTTCCCTTTATGAGGTCCTTTTCTGCATAAATACAAATTTGCATAAGAAGGTGAAAACCATTTTGTCTTCCTGTTAACCTTGAGACATAAAAATGGAAATACTGGGGCGCCTGAGTGGCTCAGTCGGTTGAGCAACCGACTTCGGCTCAGGTCATGATCTTGCAGTTCGTGGCTTCGAGCCCCGAGTCGGGTTCTGTGCTGACAGTGCAGAGCCTGGAGCCTGCTATGGATTCTGGGTCTTCCTCTCTCTGCCCCTCCCCCTGCTCGCACTCCCTCACTCTCAAAAATAAACAAACAAACAAAAAAGGAAATACGAATCTCTGAAGCCAGAGGGGGCAAATGAAAACCTATTAAAGTGGGAACGCCCAAGCAGATTTCATCAGAGGAGCAGCGGAAACCCCAGCCTCAGTCAGGGCAGCCCCTCCTGCCAGCTCAGAAAAAGAGCCACTTCCTTGTTGCTCTAAGTGCAGGTTGGCCCCGAGTCCGGTGGCAGTGCTGTGTGCGCCTGGTGCACCCCTGGGGCCTCCGGGTCCAGGCTGCCCCCTGTCCTGCAGGGGGGAAGCTGAGGGGGTGTCGTCCTGACCGCCCATGCCCTCAGGGAGGGGTCTGGTGCCCAGCCCTGCCCTCTTCCCTGGCCACCCACGCCAACTCCCCTTCAGGGCCTGCTGAGCAGAAAAGTAAGACGAGCACTGGGTTTTGATGGGGAAATGTAGGACCGCAAGCAAGTCCGAAAGCTCTGCTCACGGGCAGTGTCCCGGCAGCACGGTCACCCCTGGAAGGCTGGCTGCCTGCGGTCGGGTGGCACTGCCACTGCCGCTGGGGCACACAGCTCTCATGAGGCGGTGCAGGTGCAGGAACGAGACGCCTTCTGCAAACACACCTGCCCCACCACCCCTGTCACGTCCCACCTGAACACAGCTCAGCACCGCCCAGGAGGGAGGTGGGCCGCCCATCCGCGTGGTGGGGGGAGTACCTTAGACACCCCGTCCCTGCAGCAAAGCACACCAGGCTTGCATCCGCCAGCGGTAGCCGGGAGCACGCACAGTGTGGATGCAGCGGAAGCGTTTCTCCCCAGGGCGCATTCAGGCCAGCGCAGGGATAGTGCCACCCAGGCAGGGACAAGGCCCCACTGTTTGGGACAGGGCCACATGGGCTGCTGGCCTGCAGGAAAGGAGGCGGGGCTGCGGGGCCGGCCCAGCAGAGCACTGGGGAGGGAGCCTGGCCATTGGGAGCTCTGCTGGGGGCCCCCGGGACTGTTCCAGAGGGCATGCTCTCTGTGGGCTGTGGGGGGCCCCACTGCTCAGCGCCAGCTGTCCTCTGCAGACCAGGATGGCCCCCGGGACATGCTGCTTTGCAGCCGGTGTCCCTGTGTCCACGGGACTGCAGAGACTGGGGACAGAGGCCATGTGCGTGGTTCCGGGTGAGGGATGTTGGCCTGTAGCTCCATGGGGTTACGGCTCCGGGCCCCAGTGCTTCTCAGGCTGAGTTGGAAGGACAGACGGCCCCGAGGTGCCTGCTTATCTAAGAAACACAAATCAACCCCAGGTCCCAGGTCTGGGGCAGCTCCCCGGCCTCGAGGGGCCGTGTGACGGGCCCTCCTGACCCCTCCGGGAGACGTCGGCAGTGGAGCAGACGTGGCGCAGGGAGACGGCTGGCTCCTTCCTCCGCTCTGACGTCTGTGCCGTCTGCGTCCTGTGGCCGTCCTGCCTCCTTGATTCACATCTGGGTGATGCTTCTTCTCCTCCCTCCTTCCACCTGCCTGCCTCCTGTTTGAAGCGAGATTCTCACGGGCACCGCGGGGTTTTGAAAATCCGCTCCGCCAGCCCCTTAACTGGCGTGTTTAGGCCATTTGCACGGAATGTAGTTATTGATACATCGGGGCTCACATCTGCCTCTTTTGGGGTTTGCTCTCTGTTCTGTTTCTATTTCTCTGTTGTCGTCCCGTGGGCTCCCTGAACGGTTTTAGAGATTCAGAGCTGGTGCGGGCCGACGACGCCTGGGTGCATGGCTCCCGTCCCTGCCTGCCCCGGCGGCCCCGGCAGGGTTCTGTGGTGGCACCCGGCCGGTGGCAGGCTTCACTGTGTCTCTGGCTGTCTCCTTTGCCGGCTCTCTGGCTGGAGAGAACAGCTTTAGTCCCTGTCCACAGGCTTTGGCCTCCGGTGCTCCCAGCCCCGCGTCTGGGGCCCTCGAGGCGAAGGGAAGACCGCGGAGCCCAGCGGCTCGTCTGCGGTGCCCCTTTCAGAGTCCTTGAGCTCCGCTGTGTGTGCGGCGCCCAGCGTGGCCCATAGCGGGAGGAGCGGGGAAGGCTCGTGGGCTCCACGTTCCTGGAGGCAGAGGACCACGCCATTGCTCCCGGGCAAGGGGCTCTGCCGGCCGTGGGGGCCGCGCTGGCCTGGCACCGAGTCCTCCAGCGAGCCCGCTTGCCAGAGCCGCCAGGTGAGTGGGCCGGGACCCGGGCTCCACCGGGAAACACTCCGTGTGGATACCACCCAGGCCAGGCTGTTCGCCTCCCGGGGCTCACGCACGGGGCCCCTGGGCCACAGGGAGGAAGGCTGCGCGTGCCCCTTCTCCCCGCTGGCGTGATTGGGGTGCCGCCTGCCAGCTCGCAGACCAACACCGGACGACCGCATGGGACCTCCCGCAAGGCACCCCCCTCACCAGGAGCGGCGCCTGCTCTGGGTACGGCGGCTGTCCCTGCCCCCCGGGCCTCTGCCTCCTCTCAGCAGCTGTTCACGGCCCTCCAGGGTGCGGCGTGTCGCCCAGCGGCGGCCAGTACATGGGCCGTGTCACTTGGGGGTTAGAGGCAAAGCCTGGGGGCCAGGATGGGCAGGAGGCCCGGCCCCTGCACGGTTGGGCTCGGCTACACGCTGGGACGACGCACTTCTCATCCCTGTGGCCTCCAAGTGTTGCTTCCGCCTTCTCGTGTGGGGTTCCGCCCGCCAGGCCTGTGAGCACGAGGACCTGGCTGGTTGTAGAGAGTCAGTGCCCTTCCGTGGCCAGTCACGGTCATTAACAGCCAATAAAACAACAGACAAGGCCAGTGAGCCCGCACGTTTCTCGGGGTGAAGGCTGGGCCCCCACCAGGCCTGAAGTCGAAGTGGCCGAGGAGAAGGGAGGTGGGCTGTCGGGGGGCAAGGCGGCCACTGGCGGCCACGAGGTCACATGCTGCGGCAGGCGGCCTCCTGCTAGGTTCCATGGAGCCCGGGCACCTGTGGCCGCGCAGGGCCTCCGAGCCGAGCCGAGCCGATGCGGGCAGAAGGGGGGCTGCTGAGGCAAGTGCCGGCATGTCCACAGCTCCCTGCGAGCCCAGCCACGGGACCACGTTTCGCCGCGTCATCCGTGGGCGCCTGAGCACCTCCTGCCCTGAGAACCCGGTGCCGGCTTATTGCCAGGTCTCGTGCCGGCCTCTGGAAACCTCCACGCCGCCTGCCCGTGTGCAGCCGCCCCGGCCGATGGCCCAGGGGCGTGGTCCCCCAGGCGCAGGGCCCAGGTGCGCTTGCTCAGGCTCCTCCGAGGGGGCTCGGGGACCGCGTGCTGCCGTGTCAGCCAGGGCCCCGAGGTCAGGCACCCTCCGCCCTTCTCTGCCCCCTGCACTGTTGCCTGTGCCCTCGGCACCCCCCAGGGAGGGAGCCTGACCCGGGAGCCGCTGATGGTGAATTTTGCCGCAGTCCCGGGAGCCACGAGGGAAGAGGTGGCCCAAAGCACGAGTGCCCACTCTCTAATCTCAAGGCGTGTCGGCAAACGCAAAGGCAGGTTTAGAAATGAAGAGCGTGCTTTTGCCAAGGGGCAGCGAAGGCCGTGGAGCGCGTCCTCCCTGGCTTTGCCTGATGGCAGCGGCGGTCAGACGTGACTGTGCGTGTGTCCTCCGGTTCCGGGACTGCGGCTGCCCGGACGGTGCAAGTGAGCCCCGGACACAGGAGAGACTCACCGCCCCGGCTGGCCACTTTTGGCAGCCTCTATCCCTCCCGATTTGAATTTTTTCCAAGAAATCCACCGTGCCCCTGGCCCAGGAGGCAGGGAGAGCCGTGTCACTCCAGAGCGAACCAGCGGCCGGTGGGTTACAGACGGGGGTTTCAAAGACCCTCGTCAGGAGAGGACCCTGTGCCCTCGTGGCTGCCGCCTTCTGGTGCCGGGGAAGCCGCCGTGGGAGGCGTGCGTCGGGTCACGTGGAACGGCCACGCTTGCTGTCGACCAGCGGAAGACGCGTGTGGGAACACAAGCGCTTCTCAGGGCAGGCCAGCCGACAGCGTCACGTGGGTGTGGGCCTTGGTCGCAGTGGCACGGGGGCGCAGGACAGAGACCCCAGGAGACTGCGCGGCCAGCACACCTAGGACAGCTAAGTCACGCTGGCTGCCAGAGTGGGACGGCCCGCCTTGGCCTGGGAACCTGCCTTGGGGGCCAGTGCTCCCCGACTCCTTTGGGGGTTTGCTGCCCCTTGTTCCTCCTCAGGGGATCGCTGCTGATGTCCATAAGGCCCAGGGATGGGTGGGGCGGGGAGGCCGAGCACCCCCAAAAGTAAGAGCAGGCCCTGGAGAGTGGGTGCGCCAAGGCCAGGCTTGACGTTGAGGTCAGAGCGGCCGAGGGGCTGCCTTGCCAGAGTCCCCTGCGCTCGGCCAGGTGGGCGCTCCTGGGGCACCGCAGCCGCCCTCGAGTCCAGGGGAGGTCAGGGGCCACCGGAGGTGTTTCAGGGACACACGGGTGGGGGAGGGCTGGGAAGAGGAAGGACGCTGAGTGACAGGAGGTGGGCGGGGGTGAGGAGAGGCCCCTGTGGGAGGGTCCCCTGATTTCAGCGAGGTAGGCGGCAGCAGAGGGGCCTCGGGGAGGGCTCGGGTCCCGGGGCTCCTCCCCGGCCATCTGGGTGGCGTGCAGGGGCGGCAGCCGGCCCTGCCCCCGACAGGAGCCCCCTCTTCATGTCCTCTCCTTCGTGGCTACAAGGGGGAGAATCCAGAAACAAACAACTACGTTTTCTTAGACTCTGAAGAGATTGTTTTCAGCGTCGTCATAGGTCCGTGTTGCGGCCACCCTGCTTTCCGTCCCCTGAAAGGCTATGCATTGAAACAGTCTGCCCTATGCTGTGACCCTTGAGAAGTTACTAGAAACACGTACTAGTTTCATGGTAAGAAAATTAAATTAAAAAATAAAAGAAGTGATAAGAATTAAGAAGAAAATGTCTGTGGTCAAGGTTTCTAGAGAAGATAGAGAAAGGACGCGAAAGCCAGCGAGAGCCCGTCTTCCCGGACGGAGTGGCGTTCCGTCCAACCCGCCAGCGAGGAGCGGGAGGGGGGCGAGCGGCCGCGGGGGCAGAGCTCCGTCTTTGGTGGCTGAGTGCCGGAGAGAATCTCCCTGGATCTCGAAGGGTGCTGATGGGGGCTGGGTGCGCACGCTTCCCCCCCGCCGGCCTTGCCCACTCGAGGGTCCCCAGAGGCACCCACCTCCCCTGGCCAGGCCGTGGCGAGCACGTCCGGCCCCGGGACCTGGACCAAAGCAGGGGGGAATGCAGACAGCGCTTCCCCGGAAGGGCAGGTGCAGGGATGCCGCGACCAAGGCCCCGGGGCTGGCTGGCACACTCTGCCTGGGCACGGCTAGCCCCTGCCCGGCCTGCCCAGCAGAGGGCAGTGCTGCACAGCCCTGGCAGCAGGTCCCAGCGGGCGGCCCTTGGAGCTGACACCTGACCCGGCCGTGGCTGGGAGGCCCAGACCTCGAGATGGGATGCTGTCGCCCAAACCCGCCCCGGGAAAGGGAAGGGACGTTTGGGAGACCCTAGCTCCGTCTGGTGGACAGGACACCTGATGGCCACCGACCTGCAGGGGCCCCTCCCCCGAGGCCCCTCCCCCAGTGTCCCTTAGCTGGCACACCCCGCCAGGAGGCTGTCTGATGGGACCTCCAGCTTCGCTGGCCGGGCGAGCTCGAGGGCAGGAGCGTGGAGTGGGCATAGCCTCCCACGCAGGGCATGTCTCAGGTGGCCTCCTGGCCCCAAGGAGCCCCCAGAACGAGGACGGACCTTCTCTGGCAGGTGGGGAGGCCGGTGGGACTGACCGTTGGCGCGTCCGTGTGCGGTTTCTCTGGGGTGCCTGCTCCGAGGGACAGTCTGGGTCTCTTCCCGGTGTGACTGCTGACCCGGGACGCCAATGGGCTGCCCCCTCTGTACCCGTGCACAACGCCCTCGACTCCTCAGAGGCTGGTGTCACTATTACGGCACTAATTTATTAGACGCGGGAGATTTTAAATTTCATTTTCGTGCAGTTATTTATAATTTAAGATGATAACGTCTAACCCAATTACCTCCCAGCCGGTCGCTCTCCGGATGCACCGGCTCGCATGGAACACGGCTCAGGAGTCTTCTAACAGCTTAGCGTGTATGTGGCTGACCTGCTGGGGCCGTCCTGTCCCTGAGTAGGCGGTAGAGTCAGCGAAGCACCACGGAAGGTGCCGGAAGACGTGTGAGCCCCAGCAGGGCCTGGGTGCTTGCTGTTATTTGGGGTTGACTTTTCGTGGCAGCGGAGGCGTCGCCTGATCTCAGAGAGGGGCACGACCCACGGACACTCGTCTCCACACTCACCACTTAGAGCCCCGATGACCCTCCAGTCGCACGCGCTCGTGGGGCCGCCCCGTGACGCCGCTGCCTTATAAGTTTGCATTTTCTTAGCGTGGCTTAGAAAGTGATTCAGAGTCTTGGAGTTCAACGGGCTGTAGCATCAAGACAGAGAAAATGGAACAAACCACTCAAGATTAGAAGAAAAAGATGTGTTTGAGTGGTAATGTCACGTGTTTAAGTTGCTTTTAAAATCCTAAATAAACAGAAATAAGCAAAACTTGTCAATCCTTAATGCCCTTCATTTGGTTCACCCCTCCGTCTGCCCCTCGGCCCCTCCCTTAACACCCCCGTGCCGGGGTCCCCCCAGCTCAGTGTGGGGCTGGGGGTCCGGGGAACCTGTGTAAACGGGGCACAGGGGAAGGGCGTGCCCGGGACCCAGTGATGAGAAGGTGTGTGTGGTGTGAGCGTGAGCACTAGAATGACATCAGTGTGAGTGTGGGTGTGAGCGCGAGCACGAGTGTGAGCACGAGTGTGAACACGGATGTGAGTATGTTAGTGTGAGTGTGAGCACAAATGTTAGTGTGAACATGAGTGTATGAATGTGAGTGTGATCACAAGCATTAGTGTGAGCAGGAGCAGGAGTACGAACGTGCATACATGACAGTGAGCGCCAGCGTGGGCGTGAGCATGAACTTGAGTACAGATGTGCACGAGTGTGAGCACGAGTGTGCGTACAAACACGCGTTCGTGACTGTGAGCACCACTGAGTGTGAGCATGAGTACATGACTGAGCGTGTGAGCACGACTGTGTGAGCACGAGCATGAATACGAACGTGCACACGTGACTGTGAGTATGAGTGTGAGCACACGACAGCGTGAATGTGAGCGTGAGCGTGAGCCCGAATGTGCATACGTGAGTGTGAGTATGAGTGTGAGCACATGAGTGTGAGCACATGGCAGTGTGAGTGTGTGCAGGAGTGTGAGCACAAACGTGCATGCATGGCTGAGTGTGAGCACGACTGTGAGTGTGAACGCGAGTATATGAGTGAGTGTGAGCACGAGTGTGAGCATGTGACTGGGCGTGAGTGTGAGCACACGAGTGTGAGTACATGAGGGTGTGAGTGTGAGCAGGAGTGTGAGCACAAACGTGCATGCATGACTGAGTGTGAGCACGACTGAGTGTGAGCACGAGTACGTCAGCAGAGGCGTGAGCATGAGTGTCAGTGTGAGCACGAGCATGAATACGAACATGCACACGAGTGTGCATACGAACGAGCACGAGTGTGAGCACACGACAGCGTGAATGTGAGCGTGAGCGTGAGTCCGAATGTGCATACCTGAGCGTGAGCATGGATGTGAATCGATGACTGAGCATGAGTGTGAGCACAAGTATGAGTCCGAATGCAGACACGATTGTGAGCATGACTGTCTGTGTGAACGTGAGTATACGAGTGAGTGAGCACGAGTGTGAGCACATGACAGCGTGAGTGTGAGCAGGAGTGTGAGCACAAATGTGCAGACGTGACTGAGTGTGAGCACGAGTGTGAGCACATGGCTGAGTGGGAGTGTGAGCAGGAGTGTGAGTGCGAACGGCACGTGGCTGAGTGTGGGGACGCAAAGCCGTCCTGGAGTCCCTGCTGCCCGCTCGGCTAGGTGCACACCCGGGAGCGCAATCCGATAGTTCTTTAACGTTTTTGTTTGTTATGTGATGTCCCGCCCCGTCGGGTGTGGGGACACCCACAGGTGAGTCCAGACCCTTCAGTTCAGGCCTAGGGACACAGGTGACTGGCCCTTCCAACCCCATACCAGGGCCCCAAGTCAGGAGGGGCTCACCAGGGCCGAGGGGGACGGGCAGACAGGAGGGAGCTCTGCTTCTTCTGTGGCCCCGCCCCCTTCTCTCCCGCTGTGTCCCCCCCCCACCCCGGCCCCTCTGCCACCACCCCTCCCCTCACCCTCACCTGGTCTCCGCTCCTGTCCCTGCAGCCCACCCTCCCTGGAGCCACTAGTGACGCCCCTCAAGCCCGGACACAGTGACTAGGCAGGGACCCATCCTCCCAGAAGGGGCCTGGCCTGGGCCCTCCGGAGGGTCCCTTCCTGGTCCCTCGCCTGTTCCTGTGAGCAGCGGCTGGCCGAGGGAGCGTGTCAGCCCCAGGCCCTGCTCTCCGTGGCCCCTTGTCCTCTCTGATGCCGCTTCTGCACATGCTCCCTTCCTGCTTCTTCCCCACGACGCGTGGGTCTCCACAGCTGGGGTGACCGGGAAGGACGCCCCAGGCAAGGTGGGCCGGCTGCCCTCCCGGGATCAGTGACCTGGGGGCCGGTCAGCTCTCTGGCCCGAGGAACCTGGCCTGGCTCCCGGCTGGAGGAGCAGTGCTTTCTGGAGGGAGCCAGCACCGGGAGAAGACAGGCAGTGCTCCCCCAAGGGGCCTGGGGGCAGTGCAAGGTGGGTCCAGGCCCCCTTCCCGGGCCTCAGGGATGCCCAGGGCAGGCGCCGTGTCCTGGGTGCCTCGATGCCCAGCACCAGGCGGGCAGGGGTGGGTGGAGGATGTGAAAGCCTCCCTGGGTCCCTCTGGGAGCCACCTGCACGTGTCCTGGCTGAGGCATCGCCTTCGGGTGCTGCCAACTGTTCAAATGGCTTCCCCGCAGGCGGCCGCCGGGCAGGACGGAGCACACGGTCCCTGTCCGCTTGCATGGAAGGACAGTTTAGGGGGGAAGCCGAATGTTACCCAAGAAACGCAGGGCGTTGCAGGGGCTTCTCCTTTGTCTTCACACGTTCTGAAAGGAAATAGCCATTCCGCTGGTTGCTTGGCGTTCCCACACGTACCCCGAGGCGATGGGGGACACACGGCAGGCACACCTCCCCCCGAAGGCGGAGCACTGGGCACGGGACCCCCAGGAGGAGCACCAGGCCACAGCATGGGACCTCCAGGAGGACAGTCATAGACCCCAAGGGGGACAGTCATGGGACGCAGAACCCCCAGGAAGATAGTCATGGGACGCGGGACCCCCAGGGGGACAGTGGTCTGACATGGGACCCCCCCAGGAGGACAGTCATGGGACACGGGAACCACAGGGGGACAGTCATGGGACACAGGACCCCCAGGGGGACAGTGGTCTGACATGGGACCTGGGACGTGGGACCCCAGGGGGACAGTCATGGGACACAGGACCCCCAGGGGGACAGTGATCTGACATGGGACCCCCCCCAGGGGGATAGTCATGGGACGTGGGACCCCCAGGGGGACAGTGATCTGACATGGGACCCCCAGGGGAACAGTCATGGGACGTGGAAACCCCAGGGGGACAGTCATGGGACGTGGGACCCCCAGGGGGACAGTGATCTGACATGGGACCCCCCCCAGGAGGACAGTCATGGGACATGGGAGCCCCAGGGGGACAGTCATGGGACGCGGGACCCCCAGGAGGACAGTCTTCAGAAGCCAGTATTTCTGAGCAGTCACAGCACGCTGGTCAGAAACAAAACCCCGAGGCTGAGCCTGTGACCCCAGGCGTCCTCTCTGCCCCTCCTTCCCCTGGGGCAGTGCACACCTCCGCTGGGCAGGACCCGTCCCGCTGGTGTGCCAACAACGGCACGTGTGCAGAGGAGGTGGGAAGGCCTGTTCTGGAAACGCTGGAAGAGGAAGGGAGGGTGATACTCTCCGATCTTTTTGTTGGGTCTGAATCTTAGTCTAAACGTCCAACCGAAATCAACGGTTGGGGATGGGAAACCAAGACACAAAAAGCTGAAGAGTTAACCCGGCCAGTGCTTGGGTGTGCGAGTGACACAGCTGACAGATTGGGGGGGGGGGCGGGCAGCGAGGTTTGTTTGGTGACCAAGGTGTTAAAGCCTGAGAAACAGGCCATCTGACAGCACACGGCCAGGCCCCTCGGAACAGGGAGGAAGACTCCTCACGGGGGCCCCGTCATCAGATGGCAGGGCAGCAGGGGTCCGTGGCTAGGAGCTGCCCTCTGACTGCAGTCTGGTGGGCTCGCCCCATGGAGAGACAGTTGATGGTTGGTGACGGATGGATGGATGGATGGATGGATGGATGGATGGATGGACGGGTAGATGATGGATAGATGGGTAGATGCATACACGGATGACGGATGGATAGATGATAGATATGGATGGAAAAATGGATGGGTAGATGATACATGAATGGATGGACAGGTAGATGATGGATGGATGGGTAGGTGATAGGCAGATGATAGATGGTAGATAGATGATGGATGGATGGGTAGATGGATGGACGGGTAGGGGAAATGGAGGTTTGTTTCAGAAGACACTTTACAAAGACAGGAATAAATCGGGTTGGTAGATGGGTCATTTAAGTATGCAGACTTGGAAGTACTCAGTCTGTTCTGAGGCTCAGTGTTTGCCACGTGACCCAGGCTGCAGGTGGGACCCGGAGAGTGGGGTGTGGACCCGGGGCAGATCATCAGAGCACCTTCCTGCGAAGCCAGCCCTGCTGGTGCAGAGTAGGGTCCTCGTCCGGCTCGTCTCGGGAGGACGTGCTTCCCCGACTGGACTCTGGCAGCCGAGGGAAAGGGTGCCTGTGGCTGTGCCCTTTCCTAGGGTCCCCAGGCCCGCTCAGCCCGCAGCTCGGGTGCTGCAGCCTCAGGGCTTCTGGGACAGCCGCTTCTTCCGTGAGACAGGGCGGCGTGAGCACTGGCAGGGCCACCGTGAGAGGTGAGGCGTGTGCGGGGCTCAGCAGGAGCGCCCCGCGAGGGCCGTGTCCCGCCGCCCGCCGCTCGTGGCCGGCACCCCTGCTTGTGGGCTTATGTGCTAGTCCCGCTAACAGAAGGGACGAGTCACAGTGACATCCACTGGCTTGAAGAAGCAGCCACGCTAAGTTGTAATGTTACGAAGAAAAAAATTGAAGAGTGAGACCCAGACAGTTTCGGTTTTACCAAAAACAACCCCAGAACCCAAACCAAGCTGCTGGCCACTCCGGTCACCACGGTGGATGGTGGAGGTGTGTCCTCGTGGTTGTGGGAGCTCAGGCAGGGGTGTTAACACAGCTCCTCCAGGGCAGCCGAGCAGGGGGGCGGGGAGGGAGCAAAGGCATTCACCTGCTCCCTGCAGTTTTGCCGTTGCATGTGTTCCTTGTAATTTTGTGATATAAACAATTAGGCAAGAATTACTTCCAGGGCCTCTTCACCAAGATCACTCCCCTCAAGGTCCTAGAGGTGAACTTGGCCTCCATCCGGTCCCGGCGCTGTGGGACCCCAGCAGAGCTTCTTAGGCCTCTAAGCCCACAAGCCCACGCAGAAGCTTTAATAGGACACTTCCCCTAAACCCTGATGCCCTGTCCGTCTGCTGTCACCAGGCATCCGGGAACTTTCCGGTTGTCTGTCTTCCTCCAGCACGCGCTAGTCCCTGAGGTCATAAGCTCTTACCCGCTGCCGTTCCCCAGTGGAGCAGGGGCAAAGAAATGCTCGCGGGGTGAGTCAGGGAATGAATGAATGAATGATTTCCCAGTGACCTCACAAGAGCTTACTTGGTGGCACCAAGCCCGTCCCATTTCGGTTCAGAGGAAGAGGGAAATTCACCCTTCAGTGCAGGACACATGGAGAGATGTGCTGCTCCTTCGCACGGCCCTCCCCTCCCCTGCAGCCAGGCAGTCAGACGCGGGTCCATGACTGGTCAGCATGGCCCTTCTCACAGACCCTCCCTGAAGCCACACGAGTGGGCTCAGCATGACACGTTTGCCCTCTCTGGGACGGCAAGGATTTAGACCCACTCGGGTCAAATGGCCTCCTCTGCAGGACCCACCCACCAGACAACAAGGATCACACATCTGGGGGTGGATGGGAGGAGGGTCTCACGGCCACAGTTCTCCAAGGGTGCTCCCCGTGCTCCCAGCATCTTCATACTCAGATGTCACCCGAGACTGGCGGTTAGAGCGACAGGAGTCTACTCTGTCCCCCTTCTGGGAGCTGGGGGTCAGAGGGGGAGGGGTCCACAGGGCTGGTCCTTCTGGGGCCCCTGGAGGGGACCATGTCCCAGGCCCCTCTCGGCACTGGCTGCTGGCTTCTGACGATCCCTGGGATTCCGGCTTGCAGGTGCCTGGTCCAGATCTACGCCGCCTCGGTCTTCCCACGGCGTTCTCGTCTGTCCGTGTGTCTGAAACTCCCTCCCCTTGTGAAGACACGGTCACTGGATTCAGGGTTCGTCTGAACTTGATCGCATGTGCGAAGACCCTATTTCCAGACGCGGTCACATGCACAGGCCCCAGGCCCCCAGGACTAGGGACGCCATCATCCAGTGTGGGTGCTGTCTGCTCTCGTGGTGCTGACATCTGCGCCGGCAGGGCGGTCCTGCGTCACGCCGCGATGCTTCGGCGGGGCAGCACTCCGAGGGCGGGCGGGGCTCTCTCTGCCGCTGGAGACCCTGACAAAGGTGCCAGCTCACGTAAGGATGTCCACATGGCGTGTGGCCATGGCCGAGCTTGCGCGGCCCCGACCGAGGGCCTGGTGCACGAGAGCACGCAGGCGCACCCTCTCTGCTGGGCGTGCAGTCCCCAGGACGTGCCGAGCTGGGAGTTGGGTCCCTGCCCTGTTCAAGCAGCACCATCTCCCTAGAAGAAACAGCTGACAGACAGTGGCAAGGGGGACATGGTCTAGAAACCCAGTGAGGCGAGACTGCCATTCAAGGGGGACTGCAAACCCTGCTCGTCGTCAAAACTCCTGAGCTTTCCAACAGATACTGGGATTCGGAAAACTCATCTCCCAGAACTTAGACTTCACTGATGAGACCGATGGGACCATGAGTGAGTATGATTTGCTTCTATTGTAAAACAGACTGCGTTGAATCTGAAAGATGTATTTAGCTCAATGAACTGATAGTTTGCGAACGACCCACGTGGGTTGTTGCAGACTCGTGCGTGGAGGGAAGATGCATTCAAAGCACCCGCTATGCCAGGGGATTTTAATGCAACAGACAGAAAACGTAAGGATAGGGTTCCAGATTGTATTTTATGACTCAGCTTACGAAACTCTACTTGTTGAGTTTTGGCATAATATCAAAGAAGAATAATCCACATTTTCTGAAAATACGATGAAAATACACCTTACAGGGGCACCGGGGTGGCTCCGTCGGTTGAGTGTCTGACTTTGGCTCAAGTCATGATCTGACGGTTCATGGGTTCGAGCCCTGTGTTGGGCTCTGCGCTGACAGCATGGACTCTGCTTGGACTCTCTCTCTCCCTCTCTCTCTGCCCCTCCTGCTTGCATACTCTCTCTCTCAAAATAAATACATAAACTTAAAAAAAAAACACACGGTACTTCTCCAACTGCAGTCCGCGTGGGGCTTGGTTTTCTTCGTGTCTTTCAACCAAAGCAGTGTCTCACGACAGACTGAACGCAGGGGCACGCAGCTGTCAGCTACCGAGCCAGATGTGAAGGAGACTCGGAAAATGTAAAACAATGCCACCCTCTTCACTCTTTTCCTTGAAAAATAATTTTAATAAAAAAATGATACTTATGTTAACATGTAATGGATTTTTTAATTTTTAAATGAATTAATAATTATTTTTATGTGACCTGTCTGGACTTCCACGCGGTGAACGGCCATGGCAGTAAGCCATGAAGGAGAGCGTGTTGGCGTCCTTGGCGACAGGTCCTGGGAGCAACGTGTTGAGGCCGCCTTCTCTCGCCAGGTTGGTGCCTTGTCAGTCTCTGGAGAGGGGGGCGGTCCAGCCACAGCACCTAGAAGACAGGTGTGCTGTATGGAGAGACAGGCGCACTCCGACCACGCAGTGACCACCACACAACACAGCTTGTCCATGAACAGACCAAGGCTGGTGGCTGGGCGCAGAGTGACTGTGGGGTTTCGGCACGTTCGGTAGGAAATGCCTTTTTCCTCCACGAGGTTCCTGAACAGTCCACACAAGAAGCAGGTTGAGGAAAGAGGGGCCCTGCGCCCCCAGCAGAGTGGGGCTGCCAAGCCCGGGACCCTTGGGTGTGCGTGAGCCTTCAGCCGGATCCCCTCCTGAGTTTCCACACACTCAAGGTTGTGCTTATCTAGCTAACAATTAGCAGTGAGTTAATTCATTCTGTGTAAATGTTATTATAATAAAGGTTATGATTTATTTCCCCAGAAGCATTGCAGGCGTGACGGCGCGGGTCTGGTGGGAAGTTCCGAGTTACTCTGCTTGAAGCCAGAACGGTCTGCTTGTTGTGGCACCATCTGAGGACTGGGAATCTGTTCTTCCAGCGGGGGCGGGGGGGTGCAGGGGACGAGGGCGACGCTGCCTGGGCTTCCCTGCTCTGCGTGCGTGTGGCTGGCAGCTTTCTTCCTCACGCAGAGAAGCCCCTTCCCCGCAGGCGCACCGGCTGAGCCAGCGTTCTCCGCACCAAAGGAAAGGATCCCCTGAGCCCGTGTGTCAGTTGTCACTTCCCACCAGAACGCTGTGTGACAAACAGTCCCGAATCAGTGGCTTGGTGCAGGAACCGACTGATTTAGTGGTCTCTGGGTCTCGGATGCCCTGGCTGGCTGTTGGCTAGCATAGCATGGTCTCTGAGGGTGACTGGTGTGTCCTGCTCCCGGCCAGCCTGCCTGCACCAATCTCTGCTCCTTTCCTGATTAAAATTCTCCTCCCGTGTCCACAGGTGAGCCGCCGATTGGCGGCGGGAGGCCGTAGCGTAAACTCTGTTCTAAGGAGGCATCCCGGTCCTGGCCCGAAGAAGCAGCCAGCCCACCCTCATTTTCCAGAGGGATTTAACCAGCCACGTTTCCCTGGGCGACAGGGTCTCAGTGGGGACGGGCGTGCATAGCTGCCTGGGTGTCTGGGAGAAGCCGGAGCCTGGGAGGAGGTGGTGTCCAGGGAGAGCAGTGGGACAGTGCCACCTCTCCGGTGGGGAAACCCCAGCCTGGGCCCCTCCCGGGCTCTGAGGTCAGACAGGTGGTTCGGCGGACAGACACCTGGCCCTCAGGCCATGGAGGAAGGGCACTGCCTGAGCACACCTGACGGGGGAGGGACAGGGGCCCAGGCCTGAGGGTCTCAGAGCATGGTCCCCCGTCACGCGTGGGGACGGCCTGCTTCTTTCCCCGCCCCGGACCCCTTTCCAGTGTGACCTGAGTTCAGGCGCCGACGGATGGGCCAGGTGGACACGCGGAGCAGCAGCGGGGCTGGGACATTCGCTCAAAGCTGAGCGTGGCCTTTCCCTGCAGGCTTTGCCTGCTGGGAGTCGCGTGACAGCAGCTCGTGGCCACCACCCTCCCGGGGCCACCCGCACTTGCACTTTGGAAGCAGGCGACTTTGCAGCAGGTGGTCCCGACTTCCTGTCCCCAGCCCCTGAGCAGCTCTGGGGTCCCTGTGGGCTGACGCGGCCGGCGGGGCTGTTGGTTTCAATCACTCGGGGCCTCTCCCCCGGCAGCGGCGGGAGGCGCTTTATTGCCGTCCTGGTCTTGCTGATGCTTCTGCTAATTGAGTCTCCCTTGCGATCGGTGCGCCGCGCCCCCTGCACTCACAGTGAGTTATGGCAGCTCGGCTAATAAATGGGGCTTGTTCTGCGGCTCAAACGGCCGTCGTGGGCCACGAGGCAGCCCCGTGCCGAGAGGGGGCCGACCCCGGGAGTTTGCTGGTGTCAGGAGTTTGCCACTGCATGCGGACATTCTAGCAGGGAAGTTTCCGAACGGGAGATGCAGCCGGCCGCTCAGCCGTGCGTCTCCGTGACTTCACAAGAAACCACACAGAAAACCCACTCCCAGTTCCGGCCGAGAATTCCAGAGAAGCGATGGCCGTGGCCTCGCTGCCCTGCGCTCTCCTGCACAGATAGGTTCCTCTCTCCGTTCTCCCAGATGTGGGAGGAAAGGCCTGGACAGCTGTCAGGGACCCTCGTGGGTTTAGGAGTCACAAGGGGACTACCCCTCGAGAGTCAGGAGCCCCCGTGGCCCCTGTCCAGCTCAGCCTGTGTCCCTGAGGGATGGCCCTCCCCTGCCCCTTGTGCAGCACGCTCGGGGCTGGAGGCAGCCCCACAGGGACGTCACGGGGGACCTGGGGCTGGCCAAGGAGCCGCCGGCAGGTTGTTCCAGTCCTGCGGCTGATGGTGGGCAGCTGTGGGCTCCGAGCCCCTGCCCTGGCAGGCCTGTCACGGGCTGGCTGTACCGTGTCTGGGACTGGCACCCTCTCCGGGAGGGTCCCACCTGGCCCCAGCGGGGGGACGACGCTCCCACCCCCGGACCCCGTGGAGTGGGGTCTTGCCCGCTGAGCCCTGCGGCCCCTGAGTTTCTGGGCTCCGCTACTGCCCCCCAAGGGGTCTCCCCACCCGCCTTCCCCAGCGGTGGGGGGGGGCGGCAGCTAGCTGGGCCCCCAAGCCTGAGCAAGGGGACAAGCCACTTGGAGGAAGGCTCTCGGCCCTGGCCCCGCCCCCTGCCCACGTCCCCGTCCGCATGTCCACACTGGTCGCCGCGGTCCGCTCCACACGCAGGGCACGGCCTCCCTTTCCCGGATGGGTGGTGGGGGCGGGGCTGACTTTTTCTTTGGGTCACGACTGAGATGCCACCTGAGAACGGTCGCGGTCGCGGTTGGATTGTCCCGGGGGGCCCCCTGGCCCCGGGTCCCCGTCCAGACGCTGGCTCCTCCTCCAGGGATCAGAGGGGCTCGGATGAGCAGCGCCCTGACGGGGCGACGGCCCCCGTGCCGGACGGGCACGCGCTCGCAGCAGGAGGCTCGCCGTCACACGCTCACAAAAGGTCACATTTGCAATAAGTAAAAAGGAAGTGGAGGTAATTGGTTCTGGGGCCGGTAACGCCTCTGCAGGCCTGAGAGCGATCTGACGGACTCGAAACCTTTCTGTTCAGGTAATTAAAAATGAGATTTCATTACAGCATTAAAACTGAGGGCCGGAGAGCTGCCTCCTCAGATACTGTGATATCGGAAGAGGGAGGTACATCCAGCCAACCTCGCACACGCCCTCGGGCCCCCGGCACCCCCTCCCCCCGGCATCCCCGGAACCCGGGCCCCGGGCTGGGGTGCAGGCCAGTCAGGAGGGTGGTGAGGACGCCACCAGGTCCTTGGGGGGGGGGTCAGGCCCCACGGCGAGGTCCGGGCAGAAACCACACTGGACTCTAAACACGTCATGGCCTCTTCCAACCCGAGAGACGATTTCAGGGCTGATTGCGCGAGAAATGGGAGGGACAGGAGGCCGCCTGTGGCCCCCTGTGCGCCCCCAGACACAGTGCTTACGCAGTGCCCCGCGGGGGCCCGTGCACAGGGGACAGGTGGCTGCGTCCCCTGTGCAGGGCTTCACGGTGGCCCGGCCTCAAGACGGGGCCCCAGGAAGTCCAGACAAAAATCACACGGTGAAATCTCACCGTTCATGTAATCCGAGGCGAAGCGTCACATCTAAAAATAAAACACAGACGTGTCCACGTGAGTTTTCTCTCACGACCCCACATGGGAAATTTTTTCGGACCCCGTCCCCAAACGCAGAGCGGCGGCGGCCTCGCGGAAGACGGGCAGAACTTCGTCGCGGGGGAATCTGTGTCTCCGGTTCGGTGTCGCTTTAATGTTCCTTAATGGTGATAAAATGACGCGGACTCGGCGCGGCTGCCGCGGGAGACGGCCGGCCGGCTCTGGCCGGGGATCACGGCCCCGGCGCTGTGACCGCTGGGGCCCCCCGGAGCCTTGGGTGCGCCGGGCTCGGACGGCGCCCCAGAGACGGGACCGTGTGGCCCCCGGGCGCCACCCGGGCTGCCTGGGCTCACGTCCTGCCCGTGCACTGTGCCCGGGCACACGCGGCCCTGAGCGCTCTGACCCCCGGAGCAAGGGGGTGCCCTCTCAAGTTCTCCCAAAGGACAACGGCGCGGGCGGCCACCCTCAGCGCTCCTCCGCTGCCCCCCCGGGCGGCCTCCCCTGGGATGGGTCAGCTCGTCTGGGCCGTGGAGGGGGCCGGACGAGAGGGCGGCCCAGGCCTCTGCATTCTGGCCCCTGCCTGATCTCCTCCTTCAGTCCCTGGCGGCCTTTCTTCCCCAAGCTGGGGGTCCCGGCCGGGGCTGACCCGACCCCGGCCCCTGCTCCCAGCCCCCCTCCCGCGTTCTCCACCAGAGGCTCGCATGACCGCTCACACTTCTGCCGACGACCCACCGTGCCTGGGGCGCGGCCACCGCCCTGAGTCCCTGCACCAAACAGGTGGAAGCCACTTTAATGAGGAAAATGCCCTTTTTACCCCAATTCTGCTTTCCGACAAGCAAAAAAAGAGAAAAGATGTTTCTGCTTGGCACATTATACGATTTTGAGAACAAACAAGGAGAATATGAAAACGATTAACTCCCTTCCTTAAATGTATTATACTGATGGCTTCAAACTGGGAACGAGCCTTCGTGCCTGTAAGGCTGAGATTCCAGCAGGCGGGTGGCGAGCACGCTGGCCGCTCACGGGAGGACGCAGCCCAGCAGCCGTGCAAAGTGCGTGAGGTCGCAACGCTCATGCCTCCTGGCACGCGGCGCACGGCGTGCTGGGCCACACTCACCTCCTGGCACGCGGCGCACGGCGTGCTGGGCCACACTCACCTCCTGCCACGCGGCGCACGGCGTGCTGGTGAAAAGCCTCTTGGAAGCAGTCCTCAGGATTCTGACCTCGTCATTTTTACCAGGAACGCTGTGTGGACGGAGAGCGAGAATTGGGAGAGGATTTTCATGCCAGCCCTGACCTCCAGCTCAAAACTCGGAACTGAGACGGGACGGGTACACACTCTCCAGTGAGGCAAGGCGGCCTGGCCCCCCATCAGGAGCACGGGGCCAGCTTCCGCGGGAGGCGGATGCTCTGCTCAGTGTGTTTCAAACCCAATTGGTTTAGTTTATCCACATCCGTTGTGCTTGGAACGGCAGGGCGGTCGCTGCGCCGGCACACTGTTCCCGGCAGAGCAGGGGACCGGAACACACAGGCCCCGCAGGGACGAGCCAGCCCCCAGCGCCCGGGAAAGCGCGGGCGGGCCGTCTGGGGTCTCCCCTCGGGCTCCCCTCCCACTCAGGCCCTTCCTCTCTGGTTCGTAAGAAGGGTTTTGGGCAGTGACCTAAATAATGTCTCAGACGGGAGGGGGCGATCCGATCGACGGTGGCCAACGAAGCGTGGGCTCCAGCCGCCTGCGGAGGCCAGCTCCCACGGGGGCCCTCGCGCCTGGGGGAGCGGGCCGGCTTCCGAGGGCCACTCCGTCAGCGGGCCACCGGCAGCCGCCGCAGAGCCCTCGTCCAGACGGTGACTTATTTCTACGGATTCGGGTGTTCTCCGGTGTGTAATTAGTGCAGACGCTCGTTCTTCCTATTTGCAAACGAAATAGATTGTGAGGAAGACTTCAGCTCACCTGGGGTCTGGGTCTGGAAAACTGCGTGGCGTATAAAGTCATCTGTTATTTGCCGTGACTTGCACACAATGGAAGGGTGAGGGAAAGGTCAGCGATAACTCTGCTGTTGCGTTTTAGCCTGGGAAAAATGTGCTCTCGATCGATCAGAAAATGGAAAACACAACTGTAGGCGCCTTTCTTGATCTCCTGCGACCTTTACCCCGCCGTGTCGATTTCGTTCTGAAACGTGATGTCTCCCGTTCCAAAGGTTTGTCCTGTTTAGTCTCCCATTTAATTAATACATGATCTTCTTCACTCTCTCTAATGTTGCAACAAGACACTTTCTTGATTCCTTGTTGAACCATTGTCCCCGCCCCACCCTCTCTCCGCCACTCCGACCGCCTCACCCAGCGACTGTTTGTTTGGAGCCACCGCAGAGTCCCGTCGACGGGCGTTAACACCTCTGTCCCCCACGGGGCCTTGGGACAGATCGCTGTTTCAGATGAGAAGGCCCTGTGTGCACGGGCCTCACCAGGAGGCTGACCCACGAGTGTGCATGTGTGTGTGTGAGTGTGCATGTGCACACGGGTGTGTGTGAGTGTGTGTCCGCGTGTGCATGGGTGTGTGTGCCTGTGTGTGCACGTGTGTGCCTGCATGTGTGTGTCTGTGTGTACATGTGCATTGTCTGGTGTCTGCATGTGTGCATGCGTCTCTGTGTGTGCACACGTGTCCACATGTGTGCATGCACGTGCAGATGTCTGCGTGTGCATGTGTGCGTATGCACGTGCCTGGATGTGAGCTTCATGGGAGAGCCCAGAAGCCTCCTCTGAGGGACAGTGGGTTGGGAGCGTGTCACCCGGTGGGAGGCCGGAGCTCAGGGCACAGGGCCTGAGCCCTTGCTGCCGACAGGTTGGTCACACCCATACCGGCCCAACACCTGTACTGGGCTGAATAGTGTCCCCCGAGCTCCTGGCCACCTGGGACGGGTGGGTGTGACCTTATTTGGGAACGGTGTCTCGGCAGACGTGACGGAGCTAGGACGAGCTCGTGGTGGCTTACGTCTGTATGGCTGTGTGAAGTGCAGAGGCGGAGGCTGGAGTGAGGCGTCGGCCGTCCAGGGGCAGAGGGGGTGGAGGGCGGCCGCGCGGCCACGCGGCGGGCAGAGGCCTGGGGCGGGTCACCCCCGAGGCTGAGGCAGGGACCCCCTGCGGGCACCTGGGTGTCGCCTTCTGCCCCCAGGGCTGTGAGGCAACGCGCTTCTGTGTGTGGAAAGTGCCCGGCTGCCTCCCCGAGCTGGGAGCTGCGCACCGCGCCATGAGCTCCCCGGGGAGGTCACAGGCCGCACGCAGGAGCAGGGGTGGGCCTGTCACCGGGTGACCGGTCACCAGGTTGGGCACGTCCTCCAGGCCCTGCTGGGTGGCTGGCATGGGCCTTGCACGCTGGCACTTCCCGTGTGCCCAGCCAGGCGGGGCGCCGGGCTGGGGTTCCGGCACAGAGGGGTCGGCGGTGGTCCGCAGAGCACTCCCTGACCCCGCTGGGGGACGGTCCCGCCCGTGGAGGCCAACCTCGTGCTGCTGGTTCTACAAGGTTCAAGACGGGCGCCCGACGCGGGCGAGCGATGCAGGGCTCTGTTTGGGCAGGAGGAGGGCGGGCGAGGCAGCTCTGCTGTCCTTCGGGCCCCCCTTGTTCTGTCCCTTCTCAGGGACAGCAGGGGAGGAGGGACGAAGATAAGGCCTCTCGGGGACGGGGTTATCTGGCTGACCCTTGGAGAGGCTGAAAGGGGAGTGTTGTCACCCGGAGGGCACAGAAGGGTCGCGGGGTGGGGAGCGGCCACCGGCTGCCAGAACGGTCACAGGCAGACCCGGGAAGACAGCCCGGGCGGCCTGACCCGCTGTCAGCGCCGTCAACGCCACCGTGGCTCTCAGACGCCCAGACACGCCTGCCGGCACGCATGAGCACCCCCGAGTCCCCCTGGGGGGCCGGGCTGGGGGCGACGGGAGGGAGGGGCCCACAGGTGGTCTGGCGGGCCCGGAGGAGGACAGAAGGGCTGTGGATTGAGACTCGGCCTCCGGAATAACTCGGACGGAGACAGGAATCCTCCCGCAGCCTTCTCCGTGGGTTTGGAGACACCCCCGGTCCCGCTGTCCAGGCGCGGGGGGGCGGGGGGCAGCAGCAGGGCGCAGGCGGCGGCTTTGTTTACAGAAGTAGGCATTTCTCTTTGTGGGTTCTGCATTCGTCTGTGGATAAACAGCCTTCTGCGTTTGAAAGACCGTAGAATAATCTCCATTTATTCACCCCAAAGACATCCTCAGACGCGTGGCAGCTCAGTGCGTGGGCCAAGGAGGTCAGAAACAGCTATTTCCCCAAAAAATCATTGCCGTCTAATTCCCTGCGATTGATTTAAGGGGAGAGAGGACGAAATTGTCCCGTGTTAGGCAGCGCTTCCAGAAGCCACCCCAGAGCCCGGGGACTTTCCACAGGTCAACGTTCTCACTTAACAAAGCATTCGGGGGCTGCGGGGAGGGAGAGAGCCGCTGCCCAGAATTCAAAGCTCCGAAACCCACGGTGTCTGTTCAGCTCGCGTGACACGGCTGTCTTGGATGCCACTTAGCGATAAAAATGTTCCTCTTCGGAATTATAACTGGCCTATATTGTTATAAAGATGCCTTGATTGTGTTTTTATAAGGTACATTTTATTATTCAGACCTGATACATGTGTGGGCAAAGCGAAATAATTTTTCACTGAAGGTTTCTAAATTATAAATTCCACTCTCCCTTAAAACCTGCCCGAACAATAAAAAAACCCTGATATCCCGATACGCATTTTTAACCAACATAAATCTTTAAATTACGTTCTGTAAACTCTGCTCAAACCAATGACTGGATTTCAGCGAACCAAGAAATGCGTTTGCCGTTGGCGCCCGAGAGCGTTCGGGCCAGCGGGCTCTGCGGTAACACGTAGGCTGCTGTGTAAACACCCGGTTACAGGGACGGCCCAAACTTGGACACGGAAGATCCCGTGACGACCGTGGGAGCAGGGCCGAACGCGCCGGCGAAGCGAGCGGAGGACGGACGCTGCAGACGCGGGTCCGAGGGTGCGGGGGCTGCGTAGACACGCTGGCCCGTCCTCACCAGAGATGCTTCGTGTCTCCTCTGAAGGCCACACGTGACAATTCGGTGCCTGGTGCTCGTAAAACAGAACTTTGTTTTTGCCCCTTTTCTCCGAGAACCTTACTGTTAACATTTATTGTCAGTAGACAAGGAAGACCTTCCGGAAGCTGGTGGAAGTGGTGGCTCTGTGGCAGCTGTCGTGGCTCTGGTGGCCCTGTGCCTTCTCTCCGTAGTGGCCGTTGAGCTCCACTCACGGCCCCATGTCTCTGGGGAGACGCCACGAGCTCGGCCTGCACCGCTGTGGGCGCGCACGCACCCGGGTGCCTGTCTCGTGCTGGTCACCTGCTGGTCCCTGACGAGGACCCCGTGCACTCTGGGGCCGGCGGCCCGCACGCCTCCTCTCACCACGGCTGTGGCGTGCCGAGTATGCTGGAAACCCAGGCCGCGTGTGGTGGGGACCGCTGGGTCCCTGCCGTCGCGGTGCCGTCTGTGCTCAGCGCCAGCACCCTGAGAGGCGGCAGGGGCTTCCTGGGCTCAGGTAAGACTTCGCGGCGACCGACTCCACAGTGGAACACGGGAGCCGCTCTGGCTTCCTCAGCGCCACCCCCGACCTCTGACCCGATGGGCGCTGCCACTGTCCACGCACAGAACGTACCCCCTTCCCCACCAAGTGCAGTGGCCACGGTGCGGGCTGCGAACTGGTGTAGGGGCTGGCGGGGCTGCTTGGAGCACGACAACGCAGTGTTGGCAGGGTGCCTGTCGGTGACGCGGGGGCTCTCCTCCGATGTGCCCCGGGGGATGCTGGTGCCAGGCGCCGAGTGAGGAGCCAGTGATGGGTGTGGGCGTGGAGCCCAGGGCGTTGGACCCCCCAGACGTAGGGTCCAGGAATGGCGTCCTCTGTGGCACCACCTGTGAAACGAAGCGAGTCTCCAGGAAGAGGGACCGAGACCCTCCAGCGCCCCCGGGTTTCAGCCTCCCGCTCAGCCTGGCCCTCGGTGACCCCCACCTGGCTCTTCGGCCCATCGCTGTCCTCGAGAAGGCCCTTTTCTGTTTGAGTAGGCCGGAGGCGGGATGTGTGTGACCCAGGGTCCCGGCAGTGGGGCGCCTGTGTGGGGAGGTTGTGTTGGGCTGTGAAGGGACGCAGCGTGTTCTTCCTGAGGCTGGGGAACTTCTTATTTCAGCGTTTCTGTTGTCGACTTACTTCTCCGGTGCTGCCTGCCGTTCCCACCGGAGCTCCTGGCGCAGAGACGGGGTGGGGGGGGGGCGGGACGCGGGGTCCCGGGGCCCCTCCCCCACGCTCACGCCTCCGTGCGGGCGGGAGCCGGGACTCACGTGTGACGAAGCGTGTGTGCAACTACATGCACGTGACTGCCTGCCCACGGTTTTGTCATCATCACGTGGGTGATTCCGTGTGCACGAGCGCACACACCGTTACATGCTATCTGCACGGAATCACATGTACGCGGCCACGCGGGCAGTCCTGTTGTGCAAGAACACCACGTGGTTGCGTGTGTGTGATCACGTGTGCACGACCACACGCGGGCGGCCGTACTAGTGGTTATTTGCACAGGGCGACGTGTGCGTATGCCAGGGGCGTGGTCACACGTAATACACATGCGTGATTGCACACGTGTGATTTCATCGCACAGTTGCGTGAGTGTGATTGCACGTCTGTGGCCACGGTACACAAGACCGGGGCCTCGTCTGGTGAGCACACGCTCTCCCTCGCCGGCTGGGGGGAGGCAAGCGGCTGTCCCGGGAAGTCCCAGGCGGCGAAGAGCCAGAGGCCTGGAGTTCGGTCCCCACGGTACGAGTGTGCGTGCCTGCACAACTCACGCCCGCACACACTCAAGCTCTCACACACACACTCACCCTCACAATCTCACACACACACACTCATGCTCTCACACTCACGCCCACCCACGATGCTATCACACACTCACACACGCTCACACCCATGCCCACACTCACGCTCACACGCATGCCCACACTCACGCCCTCACACGCACACTCACGCTCTCACACACTCACGCTCTCACACACACACTCGCTCCAGCGCTGCCTCTTCCGTGAGGGTGACATGGGGATCGCCGGTGGGGCTGTCTCCTTGCGTTCCCCAGCATGGCGTCCCCGGGCAGGCTTCTAGCCAGTTCCGGAAGATGACCTTCAGGAGCAAGGGGCCGGCTGGTGACAGGCCGACTGAGCTCTTATTTGCTCATGAAAAGTATGTGCAAACACGATTACTTTCCCCTGATGGTTTTCCGGGGGGGGGTGGGGGCACGGGTGAACCGTGTGCCCCGTCCCGGCAGGTGCTGGCCCGAGTCAGACCGGCCTTCCTGGGACGTCCTGCCCGGCTCGCCGGCCCTTTTACCGACCGCTGAGGTTGGGCGTGAGTGTGCGTGCACCGAGTGTGTGTGGGCCCGCACGCAGGTGGGTGTCTGCCCCCACCATGGTGCACGTGCACATGAGCGCGTTCATCCAAGTGTGTGCCCTGTGCGTGTCTGTGCACACGTGAGCACTGAGTGCGAGTGCGTTTGTGAGCACACGCCTGTGTGCAGATGCCTGCAGGCCACCGCTGGCCCGGCGTTTGATTCTTGAGTCCATTTAGAGGCTGACGTTCGTGGCCTTGGCCAACGGCCAGAGAGGGTTGGAAGCACGGACACAGCGGATGTGCTAGAATATTCTGCCTCTGGCCCCCTCACCAGCAAGCATGCCCACATCCATGCCCGGGGGGATCTGGGTGTGGACCCAGCAGCCTGGGGGTACCTGAGGTCCCCCGTCTGCCGAAGTAGTGGGGCAGCCAGGGCGGGCTACCAGGGCAGGCTACCGGGGTGGTGCAGGGGCAGAGCCACGTGAGCAGAGCACAGCTCCTCCTGTGCCCACGGGTGCAGGGCGTGTCTTCTCCACGTCCACGTGGGACACTGGAAGTCCTCTCTGTGCACGGGGCTGGAGAGAGACACGCGTTCCAAGGGCCCGAGACGAGCCGTCAGACCTGGCCCTGAGGCCGCGCCGACGCGGCCCCTCAGCCTCCTCCTCGGGACAAAAGCCGGCAAGGCGCCGCAGGGGCTCGTGACACGCGGGAGGCACGCACACGCCATCGTTTATGCGTGTCTGGCCCTTTTCCAGAAGGGAGCCTCCACACCTCAGGACAATCGCGTACAGACGCAGCGCGTGGCTCCTTAGAGCATGGCCTCCTGCCGTGCAGTCACACACACGTGAGCACACCAACACACGTGTCAGCGCGTGCACGCACGTGTGAGCACACATGTGCACACACGTGTGCAACACCCACACTTTCCGTGGGGCTGGGTTTCAATACCTCAGTTCTCCTGGAACTTTCTGGAGCCACAGGGAAGGTATGACATGCCACTCTCTGGAAGCTCCGTCCGTCTGGGCCTGCGTTTCGCTTCTCGCTCACCCTGGGCCTGCGACGTGCCGGCAGTGACAGCTGGAAGGCCGGGACGTGTCGGCGAGGCAACCTCTCCTCACCTCCGCCTGTCACGTCTGGCCCTCTGTCGCCGTGGCATTTGGAAGCGCTCCCCGCTGCCTCGGGCCCTGCTGCAGGACGCGAGCCAGCGGCTGCCAGATGACACACGTCAGCCGGCCGGAGCGGGCGCCTGACCTTGCAGGCGTGCGCCGGGGAGGACCCAGAGGTGGGGGCGCGGCACTCGGCGGCCATCTAGCACATTCCAGAGGCTCCAGTGATGGGGGGGGATGACAGGAGCCACCTCGCCCCTCCTGAAGGCCGTCCCTCCCTCCAAGAGCAGGAGGGCCCGGCCGAGCCGGCCCAGAGCGGCCAGATCCGGGAGAAGCCTACCGTTTCCCTGCACGCCTCTCCGCCGGGGGCAGGAACGCGGGCCGGGCTGCGGCCTGTCCGGGCCTGCCAGCCTCCCCCTCCTTCGCACCTGGCCTGGGTGCCTCCGGGGACTTCTCGGGGCCCCAGCGGTGGAGAGCTCAACCCTTCACAGCCTGCCCGCGGCCCTGACGTGCGCCCCCGGGCGCAGGGCGCAGGCGACGGCCAGGACTTGCCGGGACGGCGCGGATCGCCGGGAGGCCTGGGCTCGACCGCGGCGTCCGGGCCTCTCGCCGCCGAGTCCGTGTTTCTTCGCCTTCCACGCAGCAGCGTACTTCCGTCTATGTTAGCAGGACGATGGCAATTCCGAGACGCCAAGAAAGATAATTCTAAGGGGGCTTCGTTGCAGGAAGAAGCAGATACTGGGTTTCATCAGGGGCTTTGCTGCCATATTCCTGATTTCTTATCCCCTTTGTTAATTAGCAGACTGTTTTCTTCACGGCAGTTTGAGGTTCACAGGGCAGCCGCCCCGCCCGGTCTCCCCTCCCGCCGACGTGCCGCACGGCCGGGCGCACCCGCTCCCGCAGGTGAGCCAGTGCGAGACGGGATCCCGTCTACCCGGGTCGCTCTTGGTGCCGCACCTGTGTGAGTCTGGACAGATGTGCCCTGTCGGGAGCCCCCATTCCAGCGTCACCCGGAGGGTCTCCCTGCCCCAAACCTCCTCCGTGCTCCGGCCGCTCGTCCCGCCCTCCCACCAGCACCCCTGCCGACAGCCAGCTCTCTGCTGTCTCCACCGCGTCCTAGACACGTGCTGCGTGCGGCCTCTGGACTGGCTTCGTCACTGAGCAGTGCGCGCTGACGAGGCCTCCGCGTCCTTTATCTTCATCTCCCCCCACGCGGCCTCTCACAGGTGACACGGTTCCATCCCGGGCTTGCCCATGTGGCGCCAAGTCTCCTCTGTGCCGTGTGCCCGCGGTGAGCCCCACGTCCCCTCCCTCGCCTGGTCGTTCAGGGTGGCCTCTTCCGCGGCGTCTAGCGATGGGTTTCTCTGGCCATAAATACGCTCACCCTCGTTTCCATGCAGGGTCCGGTGGCTCGTGGCGTGGGGAGCTGGCACACGTAGTTTCTCTTTAACCTGAGCAGGAGTAAGCTGTCTCTGAGACTCACGGACTGCCCCCGCAGAGGCCCGTGAGCCCCAGTGCTGCACACGGACACACACAGGCATACATGCACACACACACATGCACAATACGCATACACATGCGCACGAATGAGCACACACGTGCACACACATACAAGCACAATGTACATATACACACATGTGCACACATGAGTGCACACACATGCACACACAAACACAATGCACACAAACGTATACACACGTGCACACACATGCACACATGTGGACACGAACGTATACACACATGCACACATGTGGACATGAACACACACGCGCGCACACACATACATGCAGCACATGCACACATGCACATGCACACATGTGGACATGAACACAGAGACACACGCACACACATACGTGCAGCACATGCACACATGCACATGCGCACACGCACACACATGCACACCTATGCACAAATGCACATGTACATGCAGCACACACATGCACACACCTGCATGCACACACGGATCGATGCTGCCACGTGGCATCTGCGCACCTTCAGAGACGGGGACTGGCCGCGCTGCCCGGGAGCCGGACGGGGTGAGTCTGGAAGAAGGGAGCTGGCACACGGCAGAGCAGCACGTGTGCACGCGTCCTCCCCCCTGCCCCTCCCTCGTGGGGCTCGCAGGAAGCCTCGTGGGGTCCCTGCACCTGGGCCGCCGTGGGGCCGGGGGAGCGGGCTGTGCAGTTAGGAACCAGCACAGGTGAGCCCGGGGCTGGCCTATCACCTCACCTCCCGTCCCCTCTCTTCCTCCTCCTGCCGGCAGGAGGCCCCTTCCAGAATCATCCGCCCCCCTCACCTCACAGAGAAGCAGGCGTCACGAGGACCCCAGCCTTGGTACACTATGAAAATGGGTGCGCCGCCCATGGGGGTGACTCTTCTTTGGGGTTCTTGGTGGAAGCTAGGTGGCCGGTCCCCACAGCAGGGCTTTGGTGCCCACGTGGCTATGGGGCTCGTGGGGCCGTTTGTCCTCGCCCCCACAGCTGCTTTAAGTCTGAATTTACCCGGAAAGTGAGATTAACTCCGGACGGCGTCCTCTCGCCGATTCCAACATCGTCAAAGCCCTCCGTGTGAAATCCACCGGACCTGGGCTCGAGCGAAACGCGGCCTCGGTCCTCAAGCAGCCAGAGCCCCGCAGCGGAGGGGACGCAGCCCAGAGCCGCCTGGGGGCCAGTGCGGGCGGGCACGGAGGGTCACAGAGGCAGCTGCCTCGAGGCTGGAGGGCTAGTGGGTGTGTGGGCCGGGGCTGAGAATTGGGGTGGTGTTGGGGGGGGGGTCTGCACCTTGTCGTCCAGCCCTGCCTGCTGGGGGCCCGACCGCCAGCTTCCGTATGGCTGGTGGGGGAGGGGTGTTCACTCAATCAGACCTGACCTTCAACCTGCAGCACCTGCTGGGCAGAGACAGGAGAAGGAAGGTGACGGCCGGTTTGTGGGGACCTCCGGAGGAGGCGGGGGGCCGATCTGTGATGGGGCCACGGCCAAAGTGGCTGAGAGCCCAGCAAAGAGCAGGGGGAAGCCTCTTCCTGCCCTGACGCTGTGGACAGGCCGCCGCCGCGGGCGGGGCGCTGTGGGAACGCACGCTGTGGACAGGCCGCCGCCGCGGGCGGGGTTGCTGTGGGAACGCACACTGTGGACAGGAGGCGGGGGGCTGTGGGAACACACGCTGTGGACAGGCCGCCGCCGCGGGCGGGGTGCTGTGGGAACGCACGCTGTGGACAGGAGGCGGGAGGCTGTGGGAACGCACACTGTGGACAGGACGACGCCGCGGGCGGGAGGCTGTGGGAACGCACGCTGTGGACAGGAGGCGGGGGGCTGTGGGAACGCACACTGTGGACAGGAGGCGGGGGGCTGTGGGAACGCACGCTGTGGACAGGAGGCGGGGGGGGGCTGTGGGAACGCACGCTGTGGACAGGAGGCGGGGGGCTGTGGGAACACACGCACCATGAGGAGCTGCCTGAGGCCGTGTAACCAGGGTGACAGCAGCCTGGGCCTGTGGCCTGACTGCGGAGTGGTCAGCTCTGCTGCGTAACAAACACCCCTAATCTCAGGGAGCTTCCGCCTCGGCCATGGGCTGGCACTGCTCTGCCTCTGTCTTCACCGCGGCCACGAGGAGCGAGCCACCCCAGTGGGACACGGCTTCCTCGTGGTGGGCGGGCAGCGGAAGCCGGAGGGTGGGTGGGAGCTCTCGGCGGCCCTCTGACCTTCAATCTCGTGTGGCTCGCAGGGCACCTGCCTGGGTCCCATTGGCCAGGGTGGGTCCCGTGGCGGAGCCCCGAGTCTGGGAGGCAGGGATTCATGTCCCCACACAGATGACCTGAGCAGAATGTCACTGAATTCTCCTAAAATACGGTCTCGGGGCTCCCTCGGACCAATGCGAGGGCTCATGAAGCCATGTGTGTGTCAGGCCCGGCAGCATGGCTGCAGTGGACAGGTGGCCGCGTGAAGGCGGTCCACGCGGCGTCTTCAGGGGCTGAGGAGGCCGCTTAAACCGCTCGTTCTCTTCAGGGAAGAACGTGACTTGGGAGTGGAACAGAACCGCTCGCTTAGCAGGCACTTGGGTGGCGACAGCTCGCAGGAGGTTCAGACGGGGGATTTAAAAAGGCAAGCGGTGTGTGCCTGGTGTCGGCCACGTACTTCAGGGTGACTCACTAGCTGTAAGTGGACTTTAGAACTCAGCTGATGGGGGCCGCAGTGGGAGGTGGCCCCACAGCCGGAGGGGGCGAGGCCCAGGCTCGGACCACGCCCGACCTCCTGCTGGCCTGGACGCAGAGCCAGAACCTTCCAGACAGCGGCCCTGCTCGGGCCTCGGCCACCACAGCTCTGCCCCGAAACAGCCTTGTTGGACGCGCCTGCTGGCACCGAGGTGCGAGTGATCTGGAAAGTTCTCGGGCAGAAAGCACGGGACTGCCCGCCGCCCGGGGGTTCCCGCTGCGAAGTCAGCCTTTACGGGAGGGGGGGGGACATCCCAGTCACCCTCCGGAGAGGGGCCAAGATGGAGCTCGAGCTCCTGTTTCTGCTCGGCGGGACCTGGAGATGCCCACTGGTGGGCCCGTTACAATTTCCCCTGGAGATTCTTAGCCGTCTCTCTTGTTCTGCGTGGAGGGGACGCCTGAGGCTGTGGCAGGGACAGAGGGCACTCAATGCCTTTCCCATGGAGCCCCCCCCCCATCTGTGGGCTGACCCAACCCTTGGGCTCTGGCCCTCAGCATCCACAGAGGCAGAGGCTGGGCACACGTGCGTGTCCTGTCCACCGCGGTGGCACTGGCTGTGTCCCGCGGGATGCAGCGGACTGTCACCCTGGGGACAGTTTGGCATTTGAGTTCATGTCACCAACCCTGTGCTGCCCAGCTCCGCGGTTCTGTGACTTCTCTCCTGGACGTCAGTTGTCCAGCCCCTTGTTATGTGAGTAGATGGCGGGGACAGGGCAGCCCGCTGGCCATCTCCTGAAGGGGCGGTCTGCTGGGACCCAGGACGCGTCCTTTCTCCAGGGCTCACAGCCCGAGGGAGGGGCAGGGTGCTTACCAGCCGAAGCGTGCTGGGGACCCACGGCTTTGGGGTGTTTCTGGAGGGAAGACGTGCAGCCGCCTCCCCTCTGGGCACCATCCTGCCGGGGCCCCTCCTCGAGGCAGCAGCTCCATGCCCTGGATCTGTGTGGCCACGAGCAGGGTGTGCCCAGACCCCGGGGTGTGAGGCCGCGTGCTGCCGGCCCCCTCGTCACGGAGCCCATAAATCATCGGCCCGAGAGCCCTGTCTCCCCGGGATTTGCGGCCACCACGGAGCTAAACGGTGCTGACGATTATTGCAGAGCAAGTAGATGGCGATTTCACTTTGCGGAGCACCTGTAATTGTGCGGGCGCTGTGTCAGCCTCAGGTTTAATTGGTGTGTAGGCTGCGAGGCATGAATTACGGCATGTGTAATTTATTTATGCAATAAAATTTACCGTTAACTGAGAGAGGAAAAATAAAGAGAAAAATCATATGTTTCACACTATAATTACACAATAAAGTTTGACTTAGAAATACGGCGTGGCTCGCACTTGCTCCGGACCACGAAGGCTGGAGCACAGCCGCAGGCCTCACTTCCTGCCGGGACGTACAGGAGGCCGCGGTTCTGACGCCGAGTGCTCACGGACAGTTGGGGTCCGTTTTAAGACGGACGGAACCATCTGGAAGGCTGAGGCCGCGGGGAGGCGGACCGGTCTGAGATGCAGAGAGGTGCCCAGACCAGGCTGGCTGAAGAGAGATGGAGGATGGGAAGTTTGCTTTCTCACGGAACCAGGAATCTCTGTGAAAACGGCCTGCTATCGGGTAGCGAGGTTTTCACTCAGAAACGGGCAGGAAAGACCCGTCAGGGCAGCCGTGTCTCCCGCCACTGCTCCGAAGGTCTGCTCTGTGCCAGACTGACAGCAGTCCTCAGGCTAAAACACTGAACAGCGCAAGCCTGGCTTCCACAAGACATTTCAGCAAGGAGAAGGTGTCCGTGGTCACTCCTAATCCGTAGGAGTCCTCAAAGGACCAACACCCAGGGCGCTGCTCCTGGGGCTCAGACCTGGGGACGCCTGTCCTGTGGCTCCAGGGACTTCCTGGCCCTCCTGGCTCAGCCGGGACCCCCTCCCGTGGACCCCTCCCGTGGACGCCCTCCCGTGGACCCCCCCCCGTGGACCCCCTCCCGTGGACCCCCTCCCGTGGACCCCCCGCGGGCCCCCCCGTGGACCCCCCCCGTGGACCCCCTCCCGTGGACGCCCTCCCGTGGACGCCCTCCCGTGGACCCTGCCCCGCAGCTCACCCTGATCCCTTAGCAAATGGAGAAAGAGCCTGTTCCAGGTGGGACACGCTGGCCCTGGGACTCTAAAGGGACATTTCAAGTATGCCATCCAGGGGTTGATGGTCAGAGAGGCAGCCGCCGGCCACCGTGGAGACAGGGTGGGTGAAGTTCAGGGCCGAGGGCCCCGCTGGGGGATGCCCAGAGCAGCCCAGGACTCCAGGGACGGCCAGGCCACAAGGAGGTCGGCAGCTTGGCAGGCTCGCTGGCTCACAGCCCAAGTCAGGGACCGTTGCTGGCTGGACACCATCGTCCCCAGCCTCGTGGCTGCCGCTGTGGGGGTGTTTGGGACAGCAGTGCGCAGGACCTCGAGAAGGGCAGGATGGAGGGGCCTGGGCCCCCACAGGGGGGAAGGGTCTAGGTCCCCGAGGGGGACAGCCCGCGGGGAGGTCCAACCCCCACTGCGGCCCTGCGGCCCCAGGAGGTCTCTGGGAATTTGTCTCGGAGCTGCCTGGCCCTGACCGGGGTGAGGGGATGGCTTGGTTTTATTCTTCCCGGGAAGCTGCCTGGACTTGCTAAGACCTGCTCCTTTCTCCCCCGCGTGGCCCTGATCTTCCCCAGCTGAACCTAGCTTCCCTGAGCAGGCTTAACCACCACCTCGGCCTTTACAGGGACGCATCTGTCCCCTGGAAACAACGGCAAAAATAAACTACAGCAAAGCAGAAAGCTTGTGCACAGCAAAGGAAACAGTCAACAAAACGACAGGGCGACCCGGTGAATGGGGGAAGGTATTTGCAAATTGCGTATCTGATCGAGGGTTGCTGACCAAAATATGTAAAGAGCTTAAATACCAAAAAAACCAAACAGTCCAATTAAAATGTAGGCAGAGGACCTGAATAGACACTTTCCCAAAGACACCCGGACGGTAACGGACACAGGAAAAGATGCCCCACGTCCTCGTCAGCGGGAAACACGCGTCAGAACCACGATGAGACGCCACCTCGCGCCCGTCAGCGTGGCTGCAACCGGAACCCAAGACAGAAGTGCTGGTGAGAACGTGGAGAGGAAGGGGCCCTCGTGCACTGCTGGCGGGAGCGCAGCCTGGCCAGCCGGGTGGAGAACGGTACGGCGGAGGGGTCCGGAAAAAGTTAAAAATAGAACCACACCACGACCCAGTGGTCACACTCCTGGGAATTTACCGGAAGAAAAGGAAAACGCTGATTTGACAAGATGTCTGGCCCCTGATGTCTGTGGCAGCGTCATCGACAACGGCCACGGTCTGGAAGCAGCCTGCGTCCACCGGCGGCTGGGCGGGTACAGAACAGGTGGTGTACGCGCGGTGGAATATTACTCAGCCGCGAAAAAGAATGAAATCTTGATTTGCAAGGACATGAGAGGGCCTAGAGAGTATTACGCTGAGCAGGAAGGTCAGAGGACAAATACCACGTGATTTCACTCCTGCGTGGAATCTATAAAACACACGAATAAACATACAAAAAAAAAGCAGAAACAGACCTATCACTACAGAGCACAAACTGATGGTTGCCAGAGGGGACGGGGATTCGGCAAAATGGGCGAAGGGGTGGGGGAGGGACGGGCCTCCAGTTACGGAAAGAGTAAGTCATGGGACGAAGGGCACGGCGCCGGGGACGGTCGTGCGGGTGCCGGCAGGTGCTACCACACCTGCGAGCCCAGCTCGGCGCACAGAGAACTGGATCACAGCGCCGTACGCCTGGTGCTGAGGTGACGGTGTCTGTGTGGCGGCAGCTATGTTTCAGTTAAAAAAATAAAACAGTGTAGTTAGTTACAAACTTCTAGAGAGATTTAAATAGAGGTTTATCAATGTCGACATTAATGCACCTACAATTAGATTAATTTAAAAACACACACAAACAAAGCCAGGACCCTCCATCCCTCACGTCCCACGCGTCCCGACGGCTCCTCGTCCTCTCCGGTGGGAGAGGGGGCCCAGATGTCCTTCTGGGTCAGCTCGTGCCCCAGACACGGGACTGCAGGGTCTGGGGCTGTGGACGGGCCCTTACTGCCTGCAGGCTACCTCGGTCCAGTCTACCTTAGTGCCCGGGTGTGCGCTCCGTGCAGGGTGCTGGCGGTCAGCGGGCGCCTGCCCTCAAGAAGCCCAGACCCTGTGAAGACGGCAGGCGGGCCGCTGGTGACGGGCCCCGATGGTGTCAGGACTCACCTCGGGCTCCACGGCAGATCCTTGGAAGCCCACTGGTGGCCCTGCCTCTGTGGCTCGGCAACCACTCGAAGGTATGGTCAGGAGCTCCCTTTGCTGCTCGCTCAGGCAGCCTGGCCACGAAGGCGCCCGCGTGCCCAGCAGCCCCCGCTGGCCTGTCACGGTCCCAGCACCGAAAAGTGCCTCTCGTGGTGTGAAGACCTGAGGGCTAAGACCCTGTGATGCTCTGCGGGGGCCCCCAGCTGGAGGGGGGAGCCGGCGGTGACTGCCACCTCTGCGAAATGCTTCACCAAACCACCCAGACTCTGGAAGGATCTACTTCAAAAGGCATCCTGAGGGCCGGGCTCCTGGAAAAGGGTCCGTGGCCGGCTGCCTTCCTGCAGCCAACTGTCTTGAAAAGACTCGTCGATGTCATCGGCGCAGTAATTGCAGAGCCGTGCGCACAGAAAGAACTGGAAAAAATTCCCCCAGATCGTGTCTGCTCCGAGTGAGGGCGTCACACGCGGCTTTTATTTTTTCTTAAACTCCCTTGTGTGTTTCACATTTTCTGCCCAAGTGTCTATAGTCATGATCGGAAGAACGAGCTGCGTGGAGGGAAGGAACCGCAGTCCCCCCTCAGACGGGGCTCAGAATGCATTTACTGTTGGACATTTGTCACAACCCGAGCCTGTAGACGCTTCCCCCACAGCTAGAAACCCAGAGAAACCCAGGGAAACGGCGGGGGGGGGGGGGGCGAGGGCGATTTATGCACTATTTCTCTGCGACACAAAAGAGTAATGGGGGGTCATGTGGGCAAGGTCAAAGGACAATCTGACTTCCACAGGATGGCCCGGGGCCATCTGTCCTTCGCACAGCGGCCGATGAGCTGTCAGTGCCGGGTGACCGCCCGGATGGGACCCCGAGGCTGCTCCCGTGCCCGCCTGGAGCTCTGGGGGAGCAGGGCCAGGAAGGGGTCCACCGGGGACCCGCCTCCAAGGAGGAAGGCCCCTCTGTCTGCTGAGCCAGTGCCGGCTCGTCCTGCCACGTGGAGGCTGCCAGTTCCGAAAACACTTCTCCCGCTAGAGCCCTGTGTTTTGGGGGTCTCGGAGACGCCGCCCTGGGTTCTCTGACCCCCCCGACCTCTGCTTTGCTCCGGGTGGGCCGGTGATGGGGCCTGGACCAAAGCTGCGGGGGCCGCTGGCCCTGACTGAGGGACTTCCCAGCCACGTGGTCTCCTGTCCACGGGTCAGAGTCCCCTCCTGCCATAGTTACTGGACACCCCTGACCTGTCCTCGCCCTCCGGGGTCACCGCCTGACATCTTCCCAGCATCTCTTCGCGAAGCAGAGGTTCTAACAACTGAAAAGCCAGGGGTCGCGTGTGCCCAGCCGCCCTGCAGGGAGGTCCTCGCTCTGTGTGTTTGAGGTTCTGCCGTCCCTGGCGAGGCAGAGCCCCTGACGGGACGCCCCCAGCAAGACGAGCTCCCGTTTTGTCTCCAGAGACGGCTTTGGCCGCGAGTGCAGACTTGTGACCCGTCGGCAGTCCCGCAGACGAGGGCCGGGTTCCTCGGTGCCTCGGCTGATGGAGAGAGGCGATGCTACGCCCCTGCGGCCCCCACCCTTTCCGCGTCCTGGAAGGACGGTGACCCAGGGGTCGGAGGGCCAGGAAGGGACGGAGCACGGGGCTCCCGGGAACGTGGTCACGGCCGGTCCCGCACCTGCACGGCGTTCAGAACTGGCATGCGCTCCTCCCCGACTGCCGTTTCCTTTACGGGGGTGTCATCGGGCGGGTAACACGCACGTCGGCGGCGTGGCCCCCCTCCCCCCCCACGAGCGCTGACCGGCCCCCCCCCACGAGCGCTGACCGGCCCCCCCCACGAGCGCTGACCGGCCGGAGGACCAGGAAAGTAAGACCGCCGGGGAGCGGGGCTTTAAACTGCGCGGGTCTGGGCCGCGCCAACCGCCGCAAGCACGCCCGATGTGATCGGGGACGTCCTGCACGGCCACCTGCACAAAGAAGGCAGGTGCTGTCTGTCTCCGTGCTGGGACGGCCCCAGAGACCCCGCCACGACGCCGCAGACGAGGCGACAGCGCGTCTCACTATGCGGCCAACCATCGGAGCCACGACAGCAGCCCTTCGTGGTCTCATGAAAGCCGGAGTCTCTGCCCGCATATCCCGCGTGTTGAGGGCACGTCGCTCTCACAGGAACCCAGCAGCCGCGCGTGCGGGCGGGGTCCCCCGGTGGGAGCGTTCGCAGCGCTCGAGGCTGTGTTAGCGGAAGCCTGCGGCAAATCCAAACGTCCCCACGAGACGCCTGACCGCTTTCTGATGGGCAAGGCCGTGGGCTCCGTGTTTCGGGGGGTGCAAACCAGGCTGTCCGGGCCTCCAGCTTCTCCGTCGCCCCGGTCAGTGTCCTGGGGCTGCTGGGCCGACGGCCGTACCACAGACCCGGTGACTTCGAGCAAGGGAAGCCAGACGGTGGGAAGCCCGAGGCCCAGGTGGGCAGGCTGGTCTCTCCGGCCCGTGGACGGCCGGCTCGCTCTGCGTCTGTGTCCTGAGCTCCTGTCTTCCTCCGGACACCGTTCAGATTGGATTAGGGGCCACGCTAGTGACCGTATTTTAGTTGATTACCTCTTTGAAGACTCCGTCTCCCATCAAATAAATGTCCCCTCCCCCATGTCAGATTAGAGCGACTTTTCCATACGCACAGGACAGGAGCGAATGAAAAGCCCAGAGAACCTTCTGGATTCCAGGCATTCTCCTCCCTGCCCCCGTGAGGAGTGGTGACCACTTTCCCTTCTGTGATCAAGACCACTCACTCCGGATGCCGAATCAGCCCACGTGTCTGGGACGGTCACGCCCGGGGGCCAGGGAGCACGGTGGTCCCCAGGGAACACGGTAGGGCTGCAGCACAGCCTCCTGTCTTGCGGGTGACACCGCGCGTGTGGTGGCCTTTACCATCTGCTACAGAGAAAAACGTGCTCGCCCATCATCAGCCCCACGTCGGCGAGGAAGGACGTGTTGATCTTTTCCCACTAAAGAAGCCACGTCTAGAATGTTGGCCTCAGCGGTGGCCACCACCCTCCGGAGTTTATGATGGTGCAATGATGTCCTACGAAATCCACTTGTCACCTGTACAGGTCTCCGGGAGGTCGGCAGGTGTCTGACTGTGGTCAGCACCCCTGAATCTCTCAAGGTTTTGAGCCCAGAGTCCATGCGCCTGCCTGCATGGGTTCCTATCCTGACTGTGGGCCACCGCGGCCCTCTGGGTTTCCAGGAGTAGTGTCCACCCTGAGCCACTGTGCAGAAATCCCCAAGAGGCCTGGGTGTGTGTCTCACACAGGGCACGGTCACGCTGGCCCTCTCGGGAAGGTCAGGAAGGAGACCACCTGTGGTGGTGCAGCGGTGTCTGCCCAGGGGACACAGCCTCCCCTCCCCGCGCGGCACCGCGGAACTGGCGCGAGCTGGGCCTTGGGCAGGCGGCCACGGCTCAGGCCGGATCTCGGTTTTCAGACCTTGGAGGTGGTGTGACCTTGTTTTAATTTGTCTCCAGGTTTTTTGTCTTTGTTCCCCTTATTGTACATATCAAGTAGGGTTTGAGGGGGCTGAGTATTGGGTCCCGGCCGTGCTCCTGAAGGGTCCCACACCCACCTCGTCTCTGGCGATCAAGACGTAGCCGTTGGCCCTGGCGCTCTGGAACCCCATCCCCGCGAGATCGGGGTCTCCCGTTCAGCCCGCAGAGAGGAGCTCGCAGGGTCTTCGAGAATGGAGGGTGTCTCTTCAACCGCGTGCTTCCCGCGGCCCGGGGAGGTCACGTAGGCATCACGAGAGCCCACGTTTCCTTCAGCCAGTTAAAAGCTGGGGCCGCTCTCAGCTGCTCGGCCAACGCCACAAAGCCAGAGCACGGGGTGGGGGACGCCACGCCCTCCAGCCTGGCCTGTTGCCCTCGGGGTCACTGCCCTTCAGATTCCCCGCGATTCTGTCCATAAAAATTGTACCATCTTCTTGTGTGCATGGCCCGTCCTCCCGGTCAGTCTGTAGCTGAGCCCTGGACGCCTGGGGTTCCAGGCGGGTTTCCGGGATCAAAGCACCGAGTGGTGATGGGGGTCCAGGTGCTCCCGGGTCAGGAGAAGGTGGATGGGGGCAGGGCAGTGGGAAGCGCCCAGAGTAGGCAGGGTCTCGACACCTTCCTGTTACTGGACTCTGTCCCTGTCCTCTCCCAGTGCTGCCCCTGTCACTGGCTCGGGCCCTGCAGGGCTGTGACCCCAGGTGCACTGCGGGTGGCCTGAGGCGGGCCCGGCCTGAGAAGCTGGTCTCCAGGAATTGTGACCCTCAGGCTACTGGAGAGAAGGGCTTCCTTCGGGCCAGCACAGGAGCTCTCTGGTCCTCACAGGACCCAGGGCGGGGATTCAGCACCCTGGGGCTCTCGGTGCCTGGGTCATGGCTCTGCACGTCCCTACCCCGGTGCACCGGTGCACGTGGTGGCCGCCTGGTCACCAGAGCCTCCTGTAAACAGGCAGCCGGCTCCGGGCGGCCCCAGGAGACGGGCGGCGTCACCGTTCAGTGGCTGTGTGTGCCGCAGACCACGGGCAGCACGGTCGTCTGTCTAATCAGCACACTCCGTCTAGATTTTTATCCTGAGGTTCTGTTTCCCAGAACCGCACCTGCACCCGAGGTTTGGTCCCTGGAGAAACAGCCCCGTGCTGATTACTAACGGGCTGCGGGGTGTGGGGGAGGGTTGGGGTGAGGGTCTTCTCAGAGGAAACGCCCGGCGTGTCAGCCTGCGGTCCTGGATAGGACAGGACAGCCCCCCGCGGGGTGCGCGCCAGCACGGTCCTGGCTTGTCCCTCGCTCCCTCTCTCTCCTGGACACGAGGCTTCCTGTTTCTGACTCCCCAGGCTCTCGAGAGCCACTCCCGATGGCGCAACTACCAACCTTGCAGAGGACGGAGGGCGGGTGGTGGTGAAGGAGCCGGGCCCGGGCGGACGGCGCGGCTGCCGCAGCCCCGTTCCCGTCCCCTGGTGACGTGTGCGCAGCGGACTGTCACATCCGACTGCCGCCGGCACGCAGTGTGGACTGAGCCGTGTCCAGCAGGCGCACACTGTCCTGAACAACGCAGACGGGGCTGCACCCTCCGAGCCCGGCCGCGTGTGCTGGGGGAGGTGGGGTGTCACTCAGCAGGGCGCACGGGCGCACGGGTGCTTAGCGGCCCTGAGTGACCGAGTCACCATGTCCCTTCCTCCAGCTGGACCTAACGATTCCTGGGCAGGGCACGCTGGTTCTGTAAACCGCTGCTGTCACTTTGCAGCAAGTACATGAATCATGTCCTTTTCTGGGTAAGCTTGACGGGAGGGGTCACTGCAGGCCCGAGAGGGGCACAGAGACACTGCCGGGTCACGACCTAGCACTGCTGGGCCCATCAGAGAGCCCAAAAGGGCCCCGCATGCCTCAGGGCCACTGTCCCCATCTCCGAACCGCGCGAGAAGCCAGGAGATTGTGGGAAACAAAAGCAAAGCTGTGGTGAAAACCCTGAACTCGATTTTCAAGGAACCACCTAGAAAAGCCTGGGGACATTGCCTCTCCCGTGTCTAGCATGTCCCTGTGCCACACGCTGCATTGCTTTTATCCTAAGTCTGGGACGTGTACTTGCGGCTCACCCCTTCCCTGCAATGCCAACCCTCATGGCTGTAACTTCTTGCACGCAAGGTGTACCCTTGGTTTCGAGGGCCCGAAACAGGTCCGGGTCTAGGGGCATCCTGTCTGCGAACCCCCGTGCCTGTCAGTAGTGTGAGGCACCTGGGAGATGATGCAGACACGCCCCTCGGCCTGGGACTTCCGGTCACACAGGCTTGGGCGCCGCGAGGTCCGCGTTCACCGCAGGGACACCACTCTACAACCTTAAGGGCAGGTGAGGACCCAGGAGGCCGCCTGGCTGTTAGCCCCCCCTCCCCCCTCCCCCTCCCCCTCCCCCTCCCCTCCCCCCTCCCCCCTCCCCCTCCCCCTCCCCCTCCCTCCCTCCCCCCCCCCCCCCCCCCCCCCCCCGCAGAAGCTGGTTTCCGGGAGCCGCGTTCAGACAGGACGCGGGAGGAGGGGTGCGGCGCGGCGGCCGCGAGCACGCAGAGCTTAGTGCGCCACGTGATATTCAGTTCCGCACTTGAATCTGGGACGAGAAAGAGCGACCTCTGATTTCCAAAAGCTTGGGAACAAAACCACAATAACACCGTGGTTTGTGTCCTCGACGGGAGCGCCGGAGGCTCGGGCGTCCACTGTCCCTTCCTGGGGGACCTTCCCTGCAGCCCCGCCCGCTGAGCCGCAATGGGTGAAAAGCTGCGAATTCAATGATAATCTGCCCCAATCCGCTGCCTGCGCCGCTAGCCGCCAGGCCAGCCGTGGGGCAGGCAGAGGTTCTGGAATGGAAGCTAGATTCCAGGCTGCGGGGCGGGGCGGGGCGGAGGCAGCGCTTCCTCCCCAGGGCTCTGGGGCCCCTTCCTGCTCTCCTGGTGTGACTCTGCCCTCAGCCTCCTGTGTGGTCCCCACGCATGAGTCCTCCCCACGGGGCCCCTGTGCTCTTCTGCGGTTGAACCTTCTAGGCTGGTGCATTACTGAAAACAGGCGAGGTAGAGGAGAGTGAGCCGCTGTCTCCTCCATTCCCACTGTGAGCGCCTCACCTCTGCGGCGCCCTCTGCACCGGGTCGCTGTATCCCACAGGCCATGGGTCTCACTTGGGGTCAGCAGTGACCCTTGGCCAGGCCACACTCACCCGTTATTCCTCTCTCCTCGCTTCCGGCCCCCACCCCCAGCGAGGCAGGGAGCTGCGCAGACAGCAGGAAGCTCTCCTGGGGCAGGAGGGGAAGGAGGAGAGCCGGGCCTCCTCCGCCAGGGCTGCTCCTGCCTTCCTGGGTCCCGGGGGCCTCGCCTGCACCGGCAGGCATGCGTGCCCCTGCAGCTCCCCTCCTCCCCCAGAAATGCTGTAGGACATCCTTCCCCCCAGCCCCCTGCCTGGCCCGGAGCAATCCTCAGGGGGCTGCCCAGCCCCAGCAGCCCCCGGCGTCCCACACAGGTGACCACGACCATGCATGTGACCAGTTTTCACTACGGAAGTGCCAGGTGGGAAGGGCCAGCAGTGGCCCCTAAATCCTGGTGGTCTCCCGGCCTCAGTGCCCCACCTCCCGTCAGGGCCACCCGTCCACAGAGATGCGGCCGCCTGGGAAAGCCTTCGTCTTGTTCTCACGCACAGACGGGGGCTCCACCCACAGACCAACGGAAGCAGGGGTGAACCCAGGGCCGCCCGCAGTGGACTCTGGTGACCCAGAGAGGTGCCCATGACAGCACGTGTGTGCGCCATGTCACCGAAGGGTCTGTCCCCAACACCTGGCCAGTCCCGTGCCTGGAGGTGAGCCCCCCCAATGGAAGCCGCTCACGCCCACCTACTTGCTGGACATAAATTATGCTCTCGCCCCGGGCAAGTGTTGTTGCAAAGCTGGAGTTTGTGTTCAGGCTGATTATCTTGAACTTGGGCTAATGTTCCATGAAAAGAGTCTCTATCATCAGATTCATTAATTAAGGGCCCATTTGGGGCTGATTGTGAATGGGCGTCACTTGTGCGATGGGGCCGGCCCCGCTGGCAAGGCCACTGTGAGCACGTGGGGCAGTCTCCGAAAGACAGGGACATGCTCCCGGATTCCGGGTCAGCCCAGGGAGGGGGCCGCACTTCCAGCTCAGGCTGGGGCCTGGGGTGGGGGGTCCTGTGACCAGTGGGGCGGGTCGGCTGTCACGTTCCCGCAGGACTGCGTGCCTCGCCTCATGCATCGTCCTCTGGTACGCAGGAGCAGGCTCCTGGGGGCCTGGGGCTGCCCGCCCTCTGTCCCATGACACCAAGCCCTGCTCCTCTGCTCCCTCTCCCCGCACCGCCCCTCTGCTCCATTCCCTCACCCCTGCACAGAGGGTGAGCTCCTCCTCCTCCAGCCTACTCCGGGAGGTCTCTCCTTCAGCACCCCTCCCCAGCGTCTTTAGGTGAGGGGCTTGCTCCGCTCTGCTCTCAGTGACCGCTCTTGAGCCCAAGGCGCTGGGACCCTCCCTCTCCCTGCCCTGCCCCGCCCTGGGGAGGTCACAGCTGAGCAAGGCTGTAGTAGGCCAGGCATTTCTGGAGGAGCAGCCTCACCTCGCCCCGCAGGTCCCCCAGGGGGGCGCCCTTGGCGGGGCCGGGATGTGAGGTGTGAGCTGTCCTCCTGCCCTGTGGCACCCGCGTGTCTACACGCACCCCTCGATGCCCTGCTATTCCCAGAAATGCCCCTAGTTTTCTGAGCTTCTCTCTGGGTCTTCCTGGCACGAGACTCCTCCGTGCCGAATCCAGAGAGGTCACTAGCAAACGTCATGGAGTCCCATGAAAACCACGTTTCCTTCGTCCTGGGGTTTGTCTCTAGTGGATTATTGGGTATTTTCCTTCCATCATTGGCCGCCCCATGTCAGGTGAGCCTGGTGGATTCCGTGAACAGTCCCCCCGGCCCCCCCCCGCCTCCACCCCTGCCCTCACTCCCCTGCTTCCAACCCCCTGCCTTCACTCACCTGTCTACATCCACCCCCCTGCCTCCACCCCTCTTGCCTATACCCCTTGCCCCCACCCCCTTATCTAGACCCCCCTGGCCCCACCCACTGCCCCCACTCCTGCCTCCACCCCCTGTCCCCACCCCCTGCCTCCACCCCCCTGAGTACACCCACCTGTCTACACGCCCATGCCTACACCCACCCAGTCACTGTATCCCAGCTCTGCCCTTGGAACTGGGGGGCTTCGTGCCCCCAGGGGCTGTGGCAGGTGACCCGAAGCTACCCCTGCTCACTGTCCCACCTATGATTTCCCCAATCCGGCTCCACCGGTGGTGGGGTCCCTATCTCCCCTCCCTCACCCATGTACCCTGCTAAAAATGTCCCTTCTGGTGCCTTGGCCTCTGGACCGGCCCCTCCCTCGACCTTGAATGTTCTCCCTCTTCCTGCTCCGTTTGTCGCAAAGGCCCGTGCCGGGCCAGCTGTAGGCCCTCCCAGCTCACCACGGCCGGCCCGGGAAATCATTCCAGGAGGACAGGGGCAAACAGGGACATAACCTGCTGAACAGCTTCTAGGGCCTCGCACACGGCCCCTCCTGCTGTCCCCAGCCTCTCCTGGCCGGGCCTGCTGGCACCTGCTGTGGCCAGGCAGGCCGGACGCCCGGCGCCCCTCTGGCTCAGCCTGGCATCTGCGAGCCCCGGGCCGGCGGAGACGGGGTTCGCACTAGTGTTGTGCACAAGCCTCATCTGCTCCTTTCACTGGCTCAATCGGAAAGAAGTAAGGGGTAGGCCTTGAACTAGCGCAGCCCTCGAGAAGTAGTCAGGGAGTCCTCGGCCGTGCCCTCCCCACCTCGATGCCCCTGTGGGTTCTAGTCCCATGGCGACTGTTTCCCGTGAGATTAGGGTCCCTAAACCACGCAACGGCCCTGCTCAGTCTGGTCGGCATCGCACCAGGAGTGGTCGGTGGTCCTGCAGACCTTCGGCTCCTTCTCTGGGGGCTCCTCCCCGGAACGACCACGTCACTCTAATGGACATAGGATTACGGTCGGATTGCTGGAAAGGGCGGCATCGGCCTCCCGACGTGGCCAGGGTTCACGCCAAGCTTGCAAAAGCCCCTTCTCGCTCTAATTCCCGCTTCGGGCTAGCGGGCTCAGTTCATCAGGGCTCTTACCAGGCGGGGCTTCCGGCCCCAGGACTCCGCCCTGGTGTTTAGGCCTCCTTGGAAGTGGCAGCAAGCCCCGGGGGAGGGGCCAGGCGCCATGGAAGACCCCCCCCCCCCCGCCCCCGCCGGCCGGTGAGATGGGTGCCTCGCCTCTTATGGTCCTGCCCCAGGACCCTCCAGGCGGTATCCGCCCACTGTACCCCAACAGCAAAGTGGGGGCACCGCCTGCTCAGGGCTCACCCAACGTGCAGGGGCCTGAGGGTCCCGGACTTCAGAGAAACTCCTCCCTGCCCGCCCCGCCCCCAGCCAGAGTCCTCCAGGGAAAAGGCAATTTCTTCACGATTTCATAAAGCTGATGCGAGACGTGCTGGAAGGCAGTCCTGCCCTCTCCTTTCTGCTCCCCTCCTCCCTGCAGCCCCCCCTTCTCCACCCTTGCCCCCGCCTTCTCCTCCTCCAGGACCCCACTGTTCCAGTTGCTTCCAACAGGGCCTGAGATGGGGTCAGATGGAAAGGTCACCGTGTTTCCTTCCCTGGGCTTCGCCGCCTTCTCATGACGTGATCCTGGCCGAGGGGCTTTCCAGCTTCATCGGCTTAGTGGCACCAACGGGGCAAATACCTGGCCAGTGTCACCGTCACTGTGAGGGAGGGGACAGCATCTTCGTGCTGCCCTGGCACACAGGACGGCAGCTCCGACCGAGAGAGTGGAGGGGACTCCCTCTGCCTCAATTGTACCAGCTGGAGGGAGGCACTTCATGCACGGCGGCTCCCCCGACTCCAGCCACCACCACCCCAACCTGGGCTGTCCCTTCACTGGGAGGCCTCCGCACCGGGAGCAAGGCTGACCTTACGGGCCTGCAGTCCTGGGCAGCCACACCCCACTGGAGAGGCCTCGTCTGGACAACCGCCCCTCCCCCCAGCACCGGGGACACATGTGGCCGGCTAGATGTCTGCATGGGGAACCAGGCTCAGTGTCCCTCAATCGGCTCTTCTCTGCCTTAGGAGACAGGAGATCCCAAGAACCCTCCCACTGGAAGGGACCGGAGCATCGGGAGGTCTTGTTTCTGTCTCTTGTTCTATGTGTCTGAGAAAGAGAGACGCAGACAGAGCATGGAGAGACAGAGGGGAACACACAGCGGGTAGGACGGAAGAGGGAGAGAGACGGGCTGTGCTCAGTGGCAGGCGGCCGTGCCCAGGGATGGCGGGTGGCACGAATCGGGCAGTCTCAGGAGACCACCGCTTTAAATCTTAATTGGTTGCCTTTTAAATATCATTTAAGGGCTGGTGTCCCCGCCTCTCTCTCTGGTTAAGAAGGTGTCGTGTCAGACTCTATTACCTTGCTGGACGTGTCTCCCTTAAGTTACAAAAAGGGGGGAGGGTAGAAAGGAAGAAAAAAGAAAGAAATGGAGGCGTCAGTGGCGTTTGAGGGTCGATAAAGCTTTTAGATTTGGAGACGTTTTCTGGGAGCCCATTTCCTGCGGCTAGGAGTTGTTAATGGAGCTTAAGGAATTATCTCAGACCGGGCCGGCCGAGCCGTATATCTCCCGCACCCGTTTCCCTGTCGGGCCTGGATATGGTGCTGTCAGACTCGCTTAATGAAAAGCAACGCGCCGCTGATTACAGTTTTATTGGGGCTCCATGTAAAGAGCGCCGTTAATTTAGCATCCCTTCCTTGGTGTGTTTGAATTGGCCACGCCTGAATGGCTGGGAGCGCGGTCCCCAGCGCTCCTTTCCTGACAGCCTCCCCTGGAGGGAAGTGGGGCCCCGCCCCCCAACCGCGACCTTTCCCCTACGCGCCCGGCTCTTAGAATCCAGGTCCCCCCCTCCCCCCTCCTAGCGGGCATGCCGCCCCCCCTGCCTCGCCGAGGGGGTCCCCCTCCTGGCCCCCCCCTCCCCGTGCACACGGGCTGGAGGGTGGGGAAGGGTGCCTACAGGCGGCCTCCCAGAGTACTCCCCCCAGAGGGAAGGGGGAGGTCGAAGTGACAGCCCCGGGACTTGGCTGAACCCCCGACCCCACCTGATGGCTTTATTTCACACAATTTTGCAGATTAATCAGGTAAATCTCTTGCAGTCGGCGCCGCCAAGATGGGGGACTCCTGGGGTCTGCGGGGACAGGCCCTGCCCCAAGCGCGCGCGAGGTCTCCAGGGCACCCGGCGAGGCGGCGGCGGGGGGGAGGCCTCTGGGCCACGGGCCGCCTGCGGGGGGTCTCCGGACCCGGCCGCGCCCCTCCCCCTCCGCCGCGCGCCCCTCCCCCTCCGCCACCCGCCCAGGGGCCCGGCCGCGCCCCTCCCCCCCCGCCGCGCGCCCCTCCCCCTCCGCCACCCGCCCAGAGGCCGGCCGCACCCCTCCCCCTCCGCCACGCGCCCCGGCGTCCCGGGGCCCGGCCGCGGCCCCCACGCCCCTGTCCCGCCCGCCGCGCCGCCCGCGCCGGCGAAGCCTCATTTCGCTGGGAACGCCTGGCTTTGTCTGGGGCTCGGGTGGGGGCGCGGGGCCGCATTAAAATTCCTGGCGCCCCAGCCGCGGCCGCAACGCGGCTCCCCTGAGACTCCACTTTCGCTATTACTGTCAAGTACCCTTGACTCTTTATTTTTGCCCTTTTATCTATTACAACTAATTCGAGTTCTTTTGCCCTTTTCAGTCTAAGACGTGGGCTTTCTGCAAAGCCTCCCCCTGCCAGCGCGCTCTCGGAGCGCGGAGCCTTTAGAAATTGAGGGGTTTACTGTCAAAATGAAAATTTCACTTCAAATTATCTCGGCTGATGCCCGCGCGCCAGGCCGGGGGCTCGCGCCGCAGCCTTTTGACAGGCGCATCCGCCGCGGCTCCGGCTCTCGATAATATCATCCAGGAGCGCGAAAGTCAATACGCTGACAGCGCGGGCGGATACAATCCAATTACCGCGCGGCCGGACAGGCCCGGGGCTCGGCGCCGCTCGGCCACTCGGGCCCGCGCGCCCTTCGCTCCCGGGCTGGGGTCCCAGGTGGCAGCGCTGGGGGCTGCGGGCGCGGACCCCGACCCCGGCCTCCGGCGCGCGCCCCCCGCCCCCGCGGCCAGCTGGCTCCGGCGCCCGGCCCGCGCGAGCGTCTCCCCGGGGCCCCGTCCGGTCCCGACCCCCGCAGGGAGAGGCCCCGCCTCGCGCTCCCCTCCCAAGCTGCCCGCCCCCGCCCCCTGGCGGGTTCGCCCACTTGCCGATCCGTCCGTCCTCGGGACCCCGGGGACGGCCGCGAGGCCCAGCAGGGCGCGCCGCCGAGCGCCGGCCGGCGAGGGGACCCGCAGCGCAGAGCGCGCGGCGCTGCCCGCCGCCCTCCAGGGGCCCCGCGCCACCCAAGGGAGCGGCCCGCGGGAGCCCTCGGCTTGGAGCTGCCGGCCGGGCTCCGAGGGGGGGCGGGTAGGGGACCCGCAGGGAAGCGCGGACCCAGGACTGGAAGCGGGCGGCACCCCGGGCCAGCCTGGCCTTTCACCAGCCGCCTGCTAATCGCTTCCCTCCCCCGGGGGCGCGGCCCGGGTGTCCCGAGTGCGCGCTCAGGAGGCGAGGCGGCGGGTCCCGGGAGGGAGGGCGGGCAGGCGCGGGCGGGAGCTGGGAAGGGCCGTCTCCCTCCCGCTGAGGACGTTCGGAACGCAGTCCACGCACCCCCCCCCCCATAGTTCCGGGGAATTTAGAAAGTTTTAAAGTTATTGTAATCTTGCAAACTCCTATTTTCTCAAAATTGCGGAGTGTGGTAACGGGAGAGAGTTTAAAGTTTAGGGCCTCTCATCCACTTCTCTTACAGACTCCGAAAACCCTGAATGTGTCTGTTACCGTTCCTTTAAAAGGGGCTTGGCCTGGCGTCTAGGGCTCTGCAGGAAACTTCGCTGAACTCCGAGGCAGACGGCCGCCGCCCACTCGTCCCCCGGGAATCAGCGCCTTTCCTCTGGCAAGCCTTCAACCCCGTGGCGTGAAACGTGTTCATTTTGCAATGCAAACACCATCACTCGGTTTATTGGTTTTGTTATATCAGCCTCGGAAGCAGGCAATTGTTGGTGTGAACATACATGTAAAAAAAACGTAATTGTATCGAGTTACGAGTGTGCGACAGTGTAAACGAGGTGGAAGTGCTGTTGGTGGAGGACGGGCGAGGACGACGCAGAAGGTCAGCAGGCCAAGGGGTCTTCGGAAGGAAGGAGCACCGGCATGCCTCAAGCCCCGGAGACCGCAAAACAAAGCCTCGGAACGGAAATGTCTGAGCCATGTAAACTTTGGGAGCTTAAACTTTGCGCTTCAGGGTGGCTCCCTTCTGCTCTGAGAGCAGCCCTGTCCGGATGGGTCCCCAGGCGGAGTTCGGGAATAACCTGAACCAATGCATGTCCAGGTGGGGTCGGTGGACCAGGCAAGACAGCTCCGGGGGCTTGTCTGTGGCCGGGAAGGGCCGAGTTCGGCCCGTCCCTCCATGGTGGGTCAGCTGCCTGAACTTTGACATGCTCTTGTCCTGCTTTGGAAACGCGGCAGAAAATGAATCTGCGACAGCAGGCCTTCGGGCCGCACCATCTGCTCCTCCTCCGCGCGGGGCGGGGCCGGTTAGGCGCAAAAGGGCTTGCCCCCGGCCTTGGGCATGGCCAGCAGCTCCTTGGGTGAGCCTGCGGCTGGGGCCTCGTGGGGTGCGGTGGGCGGGAAAGCGCGCGCCAGGGGCGTTGTCAGCACGTTGGCGCCTGCCCCCAGAGAGCGTCCCAGCGGTCCCGGGTCCAGGAGGGCGCCCTTGGCGGTGGCCCAGGCCTGGTTCAAAGTGCTGTGTCTGAGGATAGGGTCGTGAAAGACCCCATCCACCCAGTTTCTGAGACTGGTTACTGGGGAGTCCTGATGCCTGTCCAGGGCACCAGTGGGGGCCGGGGCGGCCGGCGAGGACGACGCAGGAGCCAAGGAAATGGCCGTGGGGGCAGCGGAGCCTTGGCGCTTGAGCATGCATGAGGGGAACTCAGTCTGGTTCAGGGCTGTGGCGGCCGCCGTGGCCGTGTGAGCCAGCGACCAGATGCGCGGCTTGGCCTCGAGGCCCGCCGTCGCCCCAGCCGGGGCAAAGCCCAGCTTGGCCTCGCGAGCCTGCGAGCCGCCCCCAGTCGCCGGACTGCTGCTCCGGCCCGGCCGCCGCGCTCCGGAGGCAGCTTCTGGCCCTCTCCAGGTCCTGGTCCAGGGCGGCCGCGCCACCGGCGGCCAGGGGCATCCGGAGGGTGCCCGAAGCCTCCTCTCCCGGAGCGCTTGGACCGTCGGGCGCGGCGGGGATACGCTCCAGACCGCCGTCCAGGGGCTGGAAGGGTGGCTTCAGCTCGCACTCCTGGGGCTCTGCCTCCAGCGGGTCGAAATCTTCCAAGTCAGTGAGCTCTAGGTCCTTCTCCTCTTTGCCCACCGACTCTGCGAGGGATGGAAAGAGGGGCCAGTGCAGGGAGGGAGGAGGGCGCTCACCAGGGCCTCACTCTCCTTCCTAGCTCTGCGCCCAGGGTTACCGCCCAACCCCTGCGGTGCGCTAGGAGAAGCACCGCAGCCTTTCTTCCTACCTCCCACCTGCTCCGTCCGGATCCCCAAGAGGTAACAAAGAGGCCTAGCTATTTTCTCAAATCAACGGGGGAGGGGGGAGGGGAGGGTGTGTGTGTGTCTATTGTTTTAAGGGTTGTTTTGGATTCCTTTAAGCGCGTTCCCGGTTACTCCAGCAGCCCCCCTGGGCCAGCTCATTCCTTTGTTGCCCAAGCCCTGACGGTTTGCTTTTACCACCCCAGGTTCAAAGTCTTCAGAGGTCCGAGGACCCGAGAAGAAGGCCCAAGGAGCCCCTGGCCTCCCTGCCCCAGCCCCAGCACTGCCCACCTCCCACCCACCTCCATTCTTGGGGCTCTTGAGGGGCTCCTCCCTGGCTTCCTCCTCGCCCCCTTCTTCCTCCTCGCCCTCTGCATAGGGTCGCTTCTCATCCGCGCTTTTGTTCCTCGGGGGCCACGTCATCTTGTTCTCCTTCTTGAGGCGCCGGCGCGCGTTGGCGAACCAGGTGGACACCTGCGTGAGGGTCATCTTGGTGATGATGGCCAGCATGATCTTCTCGCCCTTGGTGGGGTACGGGTTCTTGCGGTGCTCCTGCAGCCAGGCCTTGAGTGTGCTCGTGGTCTCGCGCGTGGCGTTCTTCCGCCTCGTGCCGCTGTCCATGGTCCCGTACCTGGAGACAGGCTGGGCAATGGGGCGCTGGGCCGAGACCCTTGCGTGGCCGCCCCGGCCGAGGCCCCGGCGGGCTTTCAGTCCCCGTCGTGGGAGTGTGTTTATGGCGGTAAGACCCGGGTCACACCCAGGCCCCTCGTGCCTCCCCGCTACTCACAGGCACAGCCTTTAGTAAGCCAAGATGTTTGTATTTGAACTTCCAGGGAGCCCAGGGGCCTTCCAGCCAGAGTGCAGTGCGGGCGCAAGGCCTGGCCAGGGCTCTGTCCCCTACGTGCACATCTGTTCTCCGGCCCCTCTCCGGGCCCCTCTCCTGCCCTCGTCATCCCAACCCAGGAAAGCACATCACAGAAGTGTGAACCCAGCTGTAGCGCGGCCGTGGGCAGGAATGGCCATTAGTGTCCGTGGGGAGGAGGCGTCCAGACGGCCTATGTGGACTTTCTGCAGCAGTTAAATTTATAATTGTCACCGCCCGTCCCCAAGATGGGCCATGCGTCTCTGAGTGAGCAGACCCCCTTCTAGTTCCCATCAAAGGGAAAGGTAGGCTGGGCTCCTGGGCGGGGGAGGCATCTGAAGCCTGGGCAGCAGACTTGACGCCCCCCCCCCCACGCCCCCACTCCCGGAACCACAGCGCAACGAGGACTTGGGGGTCCAGACCGCGAAGGGGGGGTGATGAGGGGCGGGGAGGCTGAGGATGCATTTTAACCTCTGTGGGGCCAGGCTCGCCAAGGGGGCGGGGCTCAGACTAATGCAAGGTCAGCTGAAACCTGGCCTGAAGAAGGTCCTTCCCCTAGCCTCCCCACCTCTCACAGGGCGAGTGCGGCTGGTGGAGTCTGATGACTGAATGGAGCGCAGGGGCCGCGAGGGGGCAGTGAGTGGGGATTCCACCCGACGGTCCCTCACCTGTCGTAGGGGTACTGGCCCAGCGCCGGCTCGTAGGGGTAGTAGGCGGCCGCCGCGGCAGGCGCGAGTCCCGCATGCGCAGATCCGGGCCCGTCCTTGGAGTCGAAGCCATTCTGTAGGGTCCCACGCGCCTGGGGTCGCAGCTTCCGGGAGGCGACCCAGCCCAACCCCTGCCCCCCAGACCCCATGGCTCCTGCACGCTTTGCACAGACCCCTGGACAGCCTCACAAGCCGTCCTAGACTCAGTCTTGGGCCCTGGGAGCAAAGGAGCCTCAAGACAGAAAGAGGAGGAGCAGAATTGGCAGGGGCGGGGGGGGGGGGCGGTGAGAGGGAAGAATGAGGTTGGAGGGAGAAAGGGGCAGAGAAGACAGATGGGGGCTGGGAGACAGCAGAAGGCAGGAGGGGGACGGGCACCCAAGAAAGGGACGGCAGGGAGGAAGGGAGGAGAAAGATAGGAGCAGGGGGGAGACGGGGAGGGGGCAGGGAGGAGGGGAGGGCCAAGCCTCGAGGCCAGGGAGGGGGAGAGGGAGACCGGGAGGGGTGAGGGTAGGGAGCTCAGTGGGGAACCTCGGATAAGGGGCGGGCACTGAGCTGGAGATCTGGTCTGAACTGCCAGGTCGCCCCAACCTTGGCGGCTGGTGGTGTTCAGGGGAACCCGGCCAGGAGGCTCAAAGTTGAGGAAGCACCCCCTGCAATGTGGGGTCCCGGGCACTCGCGCCCCTGCCTTGGGCGGTCAGGGAGGTGGGCAGGGGCGTGGTGTGGCGGAGGCCGGTTTCAGATAATCCCCTCCCCCTTACCAGCGAGTAGAAGGCTGAGGCCTCGGAGCCGTAGGTCACATAGCTGCCATAGCCCTGCGAGCCGCCGTACGCGCCCCCGTACACCCCGAGCGCCGCTGCCGAGTTGAGCTCCTGGCGCGCGGTGGCCAGCAGCCGGCTCTCGTAGACCGGGCAGTAGACGGGCGCCTGGGCCGAGGCGGCGGGTCCCGAGTCGGCCAGCGTGCGGCCACCGGACTCGCAGCACGTGCTCAGGGAGTTGGTGGTCATCAGGAACTGGGGGGGGGAGAGAGGGGCCGCGAGGAAGGGCCGGCACCCGGGGCGAGGCAGGGGCTCTAGGCCTCCGCTCGCCGGGCGCGATGCCCTGGGGACCCTGCCCCGCTGCCCGGGCGCACTGCCGTCCACGCCGCGCGTTTCCTCCCGCCGCGAGCCTGCTCGGCCAGGCCTCCTCCAGCCGCCGGGAGCCCAGCCCTTTCAGGCCCCGCCGGAGTTTTCACACGCACCCCGGGTGTGTGTGTCTGTGGGGGGGGGTTCCCAGGGCCGCGCATGCCCTCCCGTGCCACGTCTCTCCGGGGTGATGGCGAGGGTCAAAGAAAGTGGGAGCGGGAGTAAAGGGGGGGCCCAGATTCTCTTAGCGCCCGTGCCCTCCCCGGGGCTGGGTGCAAGGAGCGCGTGGCACAGGCCCTGCTCTCAGGGAAGCGACGCTGGGTGGCCTGACAGCCCGCCAGCCTGCGGGTCCAGCCGCGTTCCCCGCACCCTCGCGGGGCCCCCTTACCTGGGGTGCGGAGGAATAGGGGTATCCAAACTGCGGGTAGGACATGGCGGGCTGGCGGGCGGGGCCGGTGGGGTCCTGCGCGCGGTGGCCGGCGAGGCGCGGCCACTGCTCCGGGGCCGCCGGCTCCTAGGCGCTGGGAGGGCGAAGCGGAAGAGCGGGGTTAATTTATCCACGCGCCCCGCAAACTTTTCTAACCCAGGAGGAGAGTGAGCCGCGGCGGCCGCACTGAGCCTTTTAGCCTCACTTTCCCGAGGCTCGAGGGGGCTCTGGGACCAACCGGCCTTGCAGCGGCGACACAAATACATATTTTGCGAAAAAGGAAAAAAAACCACCGAGTTGCGCGAACCCGTCAAGTCAGATGTGCTTGGCTTTAAGCGGCGGAGGCGCTGACGTCAGCCCGCGCCGCGCAGCTCGGCCGGCCGCAGACGTGCGGGTCACTCGCGGCCGGGCATCGGGGCAGCGGGGCTGCGGAGCGGGGCGGAGCAGGGCGGGCCGGGGGCGCCGGCGGGGCGAAAGGGCCAACAGGCTCTGACAAATGAATTTCATCCGTGGAGTCAATATCGCCCCCACGAATGCCGTTTCTCCTTAGTCACCGAGGATGGGAAGCACTTTTAATTAGAAATTAATTAATGAGCACCTGCTCCTTCCCGCCCCACTGTAATCATTAGTCTCAATTACAAATGAGACACGTGAAGGGACACACGAGTGAGTCTCCACTAAGATGTAATCAACAGTTAAAATTAGCCCGGCGCCGGCGCAGGCGGCCCGCCGGCCTGGCCTCCGCGCGGCTCGGCTGCAAGCGGAGGAGGGCCGCCCCGCAGGCCGGCGCGCGCCCCGGCCGTGGTTTAACTGGGTATCTGCTTCGCCTCCCGTCGGATCGAACCCTGCTCCGGGGCGGAGCTCCAGAACCAAACGCGGCCGCCAGTGTCCGCGTCCGAAGGGCAACATGCTGTCAGGTGTGTGGGTCCTGAGGCCTTCCCCAGAGCCATCCGCCCCAGGCCTCGGTGGCCCAACTGCTGCGGGGCTCTGCCGTCCGCCACCGGATCCCCCGGGAACGCCCCCGCGCGTCCCACCCCCGGTCCTGGGAGTTCCTTCGCGGCGCACGGCCCTCCCTTTCCTCTTCCACCCCCTTCCGCGGGCCGCCCCCCTCAGCCGGCCCCTGCCCCTCGCGGCTGAACCCGGGACTGCCGGACAAGCCCGCGCGCTGGGAGAAGCAGTTTGCGCCGCCCTGCTGCGGGGCCCCTCCCGCTGTGCTCGCTCCGCCCGCGACCCTCGGGGTTAGGTGCAGGGGAGGGAGCGCCGGGATGCCCTTTCCTGCGGGTTTTGCAAAGCTCTGGGCCTGGGGCGCTCGGAGCAGAGTGCGGGGGGGTGGGGGTGGTGACGGCCATGCGCCCACTTCAGGACTTTCCATCGGGTCCTGGTCCTGGGACCGTGTCCAAATGCAAAGCAGAGGCCAGCACGCAGGCTGCCAAGGGGCGCCCAGGCACCCCGAACTGGCTCCCCGCCTTTTATGCCGCAGCCCTCCGGGCCACCCCCCACCCCCCACCCCCACCCGGGCTCGCCCCTGCCGCTCTCGCCCCGCTCGGCCTCCCGCCTCGGCTGGGAGCGAAGCTGTGCGCCGCGGCGCTGTGCAGACTTGCTCGGGAAGATTCCTGGGTTCAGACCTGTGAATCGCCCCAGGGTCACCCTCTAATTAATGATGACGTTCTCGCCCTCTCCCCAGCTGCAAACCTGCCTCCCAGAAACGAAATCTGCCCGCGCTGACAGCTCGGTTGAAGGTGATTGATGACTATCTGGAGACCACAGTACGCATCATATTAGATCTGCTGCGTAATTGCTTTAATTTACAGATGAAAATACGAGCTCTCCGATCGCGCTGAACCACAGCCGGCCACGTCCGAGCTGCTTGCGAAGGAAAATCATCGGAAATAATGAATAGCCGCTCCATGCAAATTATTCAGACAGTTTAAGCGTCTGTAGCCGCGAGAGGTGTACAAAGAACACGAGTCAAATGACATTAATAATTGTTTCTGAATTCTGTATTGATCCCGTCGCTGCCGCGTTTACTTCTTTCTCACCTGAATTGCTAATATCACCTTCCTGTAAATAATAAGAAACTAGCCACCGGGGCTTCTAGGCAGAGGCAGAAATGAATCTCCCGGTGGCTCTCCCTCTTCCTCCTCGGCTCCTCCCCTCCCCCAGCCTCCCTCCTCCTCACTCCTTCCAGTTTCCCCGGCTTCTGCGGAGGCTTTTCTGAACATCCCCCTACTTTCCATTATTTATTGTTTACAAACAGCTCGCTCTCTCCTGGTAATGAGGTTTGGGCGATGAGGCGGCCGAGCCCAGGATGGCCAAGGGCTCGGGGAACAGCAATCGCGGGGAAAGATGCATTTAGCACCTTTTCCTCACCCCACTCCCACCACCCAATGCCAGCGACTGTGAGCTGGCGGGAAGGACAGCCACCGCCCGGGTCCCAGCGGCTCTGCCACCGGGCCTCTGGCTTGCAGCGCGGCACACCCAGGCCTGTGCCCTGCCGTTCCCTTCCCGGGCCAGAGCTGGAAGGGTCCGGGAATGGCCCCCCTGAACACGGGACCATTCATCTTCTGAGCAGTAGTGCCCACCTTCGGAGCCCGGGAGGGCACAGCCCGTCAGTGGGGGCCTCTGGGGAAGGGGAGTCAAGGGCTTCCTTTACAATCCCTGCCACGTTTCCCTTTCCAGACTCAGTTCCTAAACAGGTGCCCCCCCCCACCTCCGTCCCCACCGCTAACCCGGTTCTCCTGGGCAACTCTGTCTCCTAATCCAGAAATCAAGCTCACCGACTACTTTCCACGGCTGCTGTTTCCTCCGCTTCCTGCTGGCTCCAGGCTTGCCACACCCGGACGGCCACCCTGTTTGGGGCAGCTCGGTGCTGCTTTGAGGAGCCTGGCGACCTTGCCACAGCTGGCCCGGGCCCTGCTACCCAGTCCTGGACGCAGGGTGCGCCAGGCCTGTCTCCAGTCTGGAGCACACGCGGCATCTCGCTGACAACCTGCGCCCTGGCTAAGGCCAGCCTCCTGGAACCGAGATACTTTCTGGGTTATCTTTGTCCTGTAGAAAATGCCGGAATAACTCTCTGAGTGCCCTTTTCTGAAAGGCCGAGTCTTGAGCTGAGGCCCCGGGCTTTCCCTCCCAGAGCAGATAGAACCGGAGTGTCAGCATCTCAGGTACCATCGGCTATATGCTCCTGCATAGACGCGCATGCGAACCCAAGTCCCACGAGGGGCCCTCGGTTCTGAATACACCCCTGAGAGGTTCCCCAGGGACCCGGCAGCAGCTCAGCTTGGGCGAGGCGCCCCCTCTAGCCTGTTGAGTGCTGCAGGAGCCCAGAGCCAGGGGGCCTGAGGATGGTTAGCACCAAATGTTGGAGGCCTACAGGTCGCCCTCTTTGCCCGGGGGGGGGGGGGGCGGGTTGCCGTAGGCTGCAAAGGGCCTCTGGGAGACAGGCCGCGCGCCCTAACATCCCCCACCACCATCCCGCTCCCCGTGGGGGCTTCGCTCCGGAGACCCGCTGAGGCCAGGTGCTCCCGGGCGGTTCCGGAGTCGTCCCCCGGGGCCACCCCGTTCTCCGCGCCAAGAGCCCCCAGGGGCTCTCTCCGGCCCCACGAAGTTGACCTCGGCCAGAGGGCGGAGGCTGGAGCGCGCGGGGCCAGGAGAGGGCCAGCCCCTGGGGCGCCGGTGCCCGCCCACTGCTTGCGGACACCCGGGCGGGGTGCGGGGCTGAAAGGCGTTCCGGATACGGCGGCGCCGAGGTCGGCAGGTCACTCCTTCGCGGCCGGTCCTCCGGGTCTCGGGCGAAGTGGGGCGGGCGAGCCGCGGGCAAGCGCGTCGCATCCTGCTCCCCCGAAGCGCCTCCACGCCTTCCGGCTCTCTCCCGCCGCGCCCCCGCCGCTCGCCCGCGGGGCGCCGCCCGAGCGGGAAAGGCGCGCGGTCTGGGCGTCCCGGAGCGGGCCCGGCTGCCTCGCGTCGGCCCCCGCGCCCCGCGCCTCCCCCGCACCCCGTTTCTGCAACTTGCAGCGAACGCGGCGGCCTCCGGAGACCCCAGCGGCCGGCGGCAAACTTTGTGCCCTCCGGCGCTGGAGCGATCCCCGCAAAGTTTGTGCGGCCAAGCCCACTCCCTACCTGCGCTGGGGACGCGCCCGCCCGCGCCGCTCGGGCGCCGGGGCCGCGGGGAGCAGCGCGCAGCCCGGGACGCACCGGGGAGTCGCCGCAGTCGCCGCCGCCCGCGCCCCTCGGCGGCCGCGCGGAGCCTCCGCCTCCCCGGAAGGGGGGAGGGGTCTCGGAGCCCCGGGGCGGGGGCGGGCGCGGGGACCTCGCCTACCTGCGGTGGCGCCCGGCCACTACCGGCCGCCCGCGAGGGCTCTGCGCGGCCGCTGGGCGCGCGCGCTCCGGCGGGGAGCAGGCGACAACTAATGGAGACATTTCCAGGCGGAGCACCTGGCGAGCGGAGCGCGCCGGCGTCCCCAGGCGCCGCGGTCGTCAGCCGAGCCCGCACCGGCGTGACGTGGGCGAGCGAGCGCGCTGCTCCCACCCGGCCGCCCATTAACGCTTTCCCCCGCGGGCGCCGCGCGCCTGCCAACTTTCCCCTCCGCCTGGCCCGCGCCCTGGGTGCGTGGGGCGTAGGAGCAGGCACGGGGGGCGCCCTGGGGTGGGGGCGGGGACGCCGGGCTCGGAGAAGACGGCGCAGCCACCACGGGGCGGCAGGGAGGCAGGCCGCCTTCTTCTGGCCAAACCCTTCAGGGGCTGTTAGGCCGCCCTGCCCGCGCCCCGCGCTCTCGGGCCGGAGGAACCGCGCCCGAGACAGCCTCGCTGGTTCGTGGCCCCAGTTCCCCTGAGTCTCCCGTTGACCACGGTGTCCCGCGCTCCGGAGAGCGGGCGGAGGGCTGGGCTGCGCGCAGGCCTCCTCGGAGTGGGCTGGGCAGACGAGCGAGCGAACAGGCCGGGGGCTCCCTCCCCCGCACTCCCGCCGGAGGCGTCGCCCCTTCGCACTAAGGCAGCAGCTCCGGAGGCGGCTGCTGTCCGCACCGCTCCTGCCCACTCGGGCTGTCGCGGCTGGCGGCAGCGACTGCCTTGATGCGGGCGCTAGGGCTTGGGCTGCTGGAGGTGGTCGTACAAAGGTGACAGAAACTGCTCCGGGGCCAGCAAGCCTGCCATCTGCCCAGAACTGGGTGGCCTGACACGGAGCTTTCTAAGGCCTGACTCCTGAGTCCAGGGGGGAAGCCAGTCTGGGTGGGTCCCAGGTCCCTCAGCCAGAGTCGCCTCTTGCCCTGCGCTCCCCCGCCCCCGTCATTTCGAAGAACCACCGAGTTGCTCTCCTCGGGATCTGTGGCCTTAGAATGACGTTTGAGATTTGTTGCCTTGGATAATGTCTGAAAAAGTTATTTGCTGTCCTCCCCCCTTTTTTCCTTTCCAAGCTCGAGCACCAGCCGGCTGGAAGACAGTGCCCATTTGGCTGCTCCGACAGCAGCGTGCTGGGTGGGGTTTGTCTCCAGGCCTCTTGCTGCCTCTGTTTCCTCCACGGGGCAGCGGTCCTGGCTGCCGGGCCCTGCTGCTGAGCCCAGGGTTTCCACTGGCTTCTCTGGGAAGGACCCAGCTTTGCCATCCGAGTCTGCTCTGGAAACACGAAGGTGGGCCTCAGGCGGGCTCCGGGCCCGCAGACACCCTTTCTGACCCCGGGCCCGTTGAAGGCGGTTGTAAGAGGGGTGCCCTGTGTGTGGGGGCGTCAGGAAACATCCTCCGGGATAAGGTGGGGAGCTTGTTTGGTTCCAGCCGGAAGGAAGTGGAGGCAGGGCGCCGAGGGAGGGGCGGCCGCTGTCCCTGCCCTGCCGGACGCTTCCTCCTCCCTCTTCTGGCCACAGGATGGTCTTGGCAGGGCCTCGGGGCCAACGGGGACAAGCAGGCCAGTCCCTCTGCACAGAGCCTACCTCGGACTTAGATTCTTTTCATCGCTAGAGATAGAGCGAGGCATGTGTGTGTTTACAGCCCCGATCGGGAGATAGCGCAGCTTGCATTCACTCGGGCCTTTTAAAGGCAGCAGCCGCGGCAAGGGACGTCTGCGAAGCGCCAGGGCCCACGTGGGGCTCGGGGCAGCTGGGTCTCTAGAGTCTCCGCTGCCAGAACAGCCCCGGCGTCCCTGGACTCAGCACTTCCCCGGAGGGGGCGCCGTGCGGCTCCATCGCCAGCCTTCCTGTCTCCTCACTTGGAGGCTGCCAGGCCTGACCTTGCCCGACTCCCAGGCCAAGTGACCGGAAGCACGGGTGGCCCTCCTCCACCCCTGGCTCTAGGCGGGCGGCTGGCGCAGCTCTCCCACCGCGGCGAGACGGCCTCCGGGACTGGCGCTCTGAGGAAATGCTGGAAATACCAGGTCTGGCCCAGGGAGCCGGGCAGGGACAGTCCCTCTTCGGCACGGGACCAAGTGATCGATCTAGACAGCCGGTCGGCAGCTGCGGCCACCTCCGAAGGGCAGCGGTCCCCCCAGGCTGGCCGAGGGCAGCCCCTGGCACTCCCGCCCAGGTCCACGGCCAGGGCCGCGCCCACCGCCACGCCCCGCCTCTGGTCCCTGCGGTCGGGACTTGCTCCCCGGTGGATCCGTTGTCTCTCAATCGTCTTTTGTTTCTGCTGCTGGCAGAGCTGCCCGGGTGCAATCTGAACCAGTCTCCGTGCCCCCGGGGCCTGGCCCTGCTGCCGAGTCCCCTGCCCCCCGCCCCCCTAGCCTGGACGTTGCAGCAACATGCAGAGGCATCTGCTAGAGAAGGCGGGGCTGGCCCGATGCTGCCTGCTGCCTGCCATCACCCAGGGACCCGCAGGCCCGGTCCCCCTCCCCGGGGACCCTCGAGGGACAAGATTCTCCGACCGAGGTGGGGGGGGGGAGCCAAGGCAACTGGTCCCGAGTGAGCACGGCCTCATAGGGGTCACCTGGTACTACTAGGCATAGGAGCTAGGAAGGGCCCGACCTAAGAATGGCTCCGTGGCCGGACTGAGCCGCAGAGCAGCGTGGGGCCCAGATCCCAGGGTTAGATGGTGTAGAGTGACATTGTTCATCTCTGGAAAGTTCCTCAAGAGGAGCTGGGGCCTGTACCTGGTCGGCCCTGGGGCAGCAGGGCTGCAGTCCGGTGTCTCCCTCCCTGTCCCTGGTCCTAGTGCGGAACCAAACCGAAATATTTAAGGCAGAAAGTCCGAGTGGTTTTTCTTTCAAAGCAGCGCGGTGCCCGGGTCAGGGGCAGCGACATAAACCTGGCCCCAGGTCAGAGGTGCCCGAGGCCGCAGCACAGGGTGATCTGGGGTGGACTGAGGGCTCCCACCGACCCCTACTCCAGTCACAGCCTCTTAACTGCTGTTCCACACTAGTGGGCTGGGAAGGGGGCCAGGGGAGCAGAAGTTGGGAAGTTTCGCTTTCTCCTCATTTCAGAAACACGATGTCAGGTCTGTGATGCTGAAACGCATCAGCAGATTTTAGGGAGAATTCTATTATTAAAAGTGAGACACTATTAATTCAAACACTGTCTGCAGTCTGTGTGGTTCAACGCGAAATGTTTACCTGCTACAGATTGGAGTCACCGACATCCACACCAGAGGGAGTTACTATAAACTGTAGAAAGAGGTGATGGCAGACACACTTTCTACGGTGTGAATGTCTTATTGAATCCTTGACAAAAGGCTTGGAAAAAAGGTCTTCCAAACGGAAAAAGGAAACGTAAGGATGGGTCCTAAGTGCATGAGCTTGTGGGGGGCGACCGGAAGCGATCCCATTGGGTGTGAAGCCTGAGCTGACAGCAGTGAACCAGTTTTCAACACAGGGGAAGATGTAGTTCATGACCAACTCCCCCCACAGTGCTCATCAACCACACACGAACGGGACTTCCAAGAGGGGAAGGAGACAAGGTAACCAAGAATATTTGATCAACAGGAAGCAGGTGAAGGAGACAGAGGTATGGGGAGGAGGGCAAAACAGGAGCCCAAAGCTCTCGAAGCACTGCCCCCTGCCAATATGCCATTGAGATTGGAATTCAAGCCTCTACTACATTCCTACCCTAACTCTAAACCTAACCCTACCCTAACCCTAAATCAAACCAAGACTAACCGTAAAAAAACATAACCCTAACAATAAACCTAACCCCAACCGCAAACCCTAACCCTCACACTAACCCTAACGTCAACCCCAACTCCTAACCCTAAACATAACCCTAACCCTACCCTAACCCTAACCCTAACCCAAACCCTAACTCCCAACCCCAACACCAACCCCAACCCTACCCTAACCCTAACCCCAACCCCAACCCTAACCGTAACCCTAACCCTAACCCCCACCCCAACCGTAACCGTAACCCTAACCCTACCCTAATCCTAACCTAACCCTAACCCTACCCCCTAACCCTAACCCTAACCCCAACCCCAACCCCAACCCTACCCTAACCCTAACCCCAACTCCAACCCTAACCGTAACCCTAACCCTAACCTCCCAGCCCAGGTTGGGGAGGTCTGTGTAGACCCCGTCCTGCAGTGCCCCGCGTCAGAACCCGTGCAGTTAGGAACCTTTACCAACGTCGGCGGGTCAGTGTTTCCTGTCTGTAGTTGGGGCACTGGCCTGCCTCGTCTTTTGTCGTCCTGTGGACACTGGCGTGTCCCCGTCAAAGGTGGTCCGGGAGAGTTGCCAGCCACCTAAAAGAAGCTGAGCGCGGCCTCCCCGCCTCCCCGGCGTCCAGGGCGCCTCACGAATCCCGAGGTAAACTCAGTAGAGCTGGCAGAGCTCCGACGGTGACCGGCGTCACACCCGGGTTTTAATTACTGTGGCGGGAAATCATACAGGAATGTCCTCCAGGAAGTAGCGGATTTTTATATAAAAAAAAGCCATTTCAGAGTATTTTTGAAATTCAATTAATGGAAGGCCCCAGATAAAAGGAACACGTTTTTAATGGCTATAAAATAACCCGAGGGAGGAGAGGAAGCCGCAGAGCCCGACTTCAAAGTGTGACAGAGATACTCACTGTTTTACTTTAAAAGTATCGAGATCAATGACTCAGTCAGAATTACTTCTACATTTAGCAAGCTTTTCATTTTCCGTTCAAGAATGGCGGAAAGAGGTGCTCTTCTGGCCCGCGACATGAGACTCCTGACACGGAACCGTGGTCACCACGCTCGGTCAGAGGTCACACCCGCCCCTCTGGGGGGCCTGACCCCCAGCATGGGGCTCAGGGGAGCCCCTCCAGGGGGACCTGACAAAGAGCCACAACCCGAGGGTCTCCTCAGTAACTGTTCTCTCTCAGGTCCACAGGGGGGAGGTCTGAGGCCAAGCCGTGGGCAGGGCTGGTGCCCCTGAGGCTGTGAGGTGGACCCTGTCTGAGGCATCTGTCCAGCTTCTGGTGGCTCCGGACCCCCCACCCGGATCTCTGTCTTCACGCTCTCGGCGCTCTCCCTGGGTGTGTCCTGGTGCCTGTGTCCAAAGTCCCCTTTTCTGTAGGGACGCCGTCATGTCGGATTAGGGCCACTCACTTCAGCACAGTCACACCCCAACCCATCGCATCTGCGATGACCTTGCACCCAAACGAGGGCGCGTCCTGGGCACGGGGGGCTAGAGCTGCGAAGTATGAATTTTGAGGGGACACAATTCAAGCTGTAACAGGAGTCTGGGAAGACCTGGGTTTGTTTCTTTAGAGTGACCCCCACCGTCACCATTGCTTGTCATTGCTGCCAGGTCCACAGAGGGGGGACCCCACGTGTGTCCACCAGGAAGGATGGCCTGGTGCCCTTCGTACCTTCGAGGCCTCTTGGGTCCCTGCCCCTCCTACACCTGGTGCAGCTGTGTGGACGGTGAGCCCCAGTCTGCTCCTGTTTCGTTCCTTTGTTTTATTGCCGTTGGGAACGCTGTATCCTCGCTTTATTTCTTGGTCCACGTTCCTTCCCGCCTGCACTGGAATGAACGCTCAGGAGGGTTGGGGACTGTGAATGGTAGGAGCACACTGAGTACACAGTAGGGGCTTAATGAGTGTTGAATGAATGAGGAGGTGTGGGTGGCCTTCTTCATAGAGCCGCGCAGAGAAGAGACATCAGGGGGTTCTGGCCTGGAGGAGGCTGAAAATGTTCTCATGGGACGTACCGACGGAGCGCCTTCCGCGTCTCAGGTGCTCTCCTGGGGGTTTTGGGGGACACCAGCGGACAGAAGAAAGAAAGGTGTCTGCTGGGGGGAGCATGCGCGTCCTCAGACAGAGGCAGGCAAGCAATCAACAGAGGGGATGACCACGTAGACAAAGGAGCTCACTAAATGCGCGAGCGCACTCCTGGGTTGCTTTCCGTTGCTGCGCGATCGCACTCAGCTGCGTGCGCTGCTTCCTGCCCCCACTTTTGGGGGCCCGCAACCTCCTCTCACTGTGTTCTCTCCCAGTGCAGCCAGCCTCCTGTGGGCCCCCTGGGGTTCACTCCTGCTCAGCTGGCTGAGAAACCCCAGGCCCCTGTGACCGCTCTGAACTTTGACTCTCCTGAGGCGGTCATGGGAGGTGCGGCAGGCTCTCCCCGGCACGATTTCTCGGAGTTTCCTTGTTCCCAGCCTGCCCCATCTTGGCTCCGGCCAAGGGCTGCGGTGAGTGGTGGGGAGCAGAGCTGGGGCCTCTTGGTGCCGCTCGGGACGAGCCCCCTCACCTGGCGCCTGAGGGCGCGGGACCTTGTGACTGTCTCTGGCTTGCACTCCACCCTGCTCCCTTCCGTCTGCTGTGGCAGACGGTGGCACCTTCTCCAGCTGAGGCGCCACCAGGCTCCATGGGTAGGACAGCATGTTGACCTGGGCACACACGCTGTGAGAGCCAGATCAGCCACGATTTTAAGCCCCTGCATGTTGGGATTATTTGTTACGGCAGCTTGACCTGTCCTATCTGACTGCTACAGTTACTCTTTTAATACTATTACAATATAATTTATATTATTATGTGATTACGGTATAATTGTAAGTTACATGATTATAAATCAGATTGTATGTTATTACATAATTATACCTTACAATATAATTTTCAATACAGAGAAAGTGCTTAGAAAGAAACACTGTCTTAAAGGGAATTTCTAATGCAAGGGCAAACTACAAGGCCACTAAAGGCTGAAACTAGATTACATGCTCTTCATTGCTGCCACGGTCAGGGAAAAATAACGTTTTCAAGAAAATTTCTCAACTTACCCATGAATATTTTCTATTTATGGACATTTTTAGCACCCGCTGGCCTCACTTCCTTGCCCTGGTGACTCTCTGTAGGCCCGAGCGTCCGCACAGTGTGGCTGCTGGTTGCTTGGACAAGGGTGTCTGTCAGACCGGGACGCTGGACGCTAACTGGCTACTGCACCGGCCACTGGTGACAAGGACCGCAGAGATCGTAGGGGTGACAGGGCTGTTTCGACATTTCTGGAGAACTTAGAGAAAAATAATGATGAAACAGCATTTTACAGTTTTCAACTACAGTCCAAAGAACAAAGAACCAGGGAAATTCCGGCCCTAAAAAAAAAAAATCAAAGTCTAATTTCTTGTAGTTTAGGAGGATAAGAATATTTAATATTAAAATATTAATAGTAAATAATAATATTAAATAATGTGTATTATTATTTTATCTAATTTGAATAATTCAATATTAAATAATAACATCCCATATTGTAGAGGGTATATTTGACTTAACAGAAATATTTTCTTTTGTTTAATAAAACGGTGAGGTGGGGAGCACGTGGGAGCCACTTGTACGTGGGGCCCAGGCGGGGGTTGCTGGGAGCCCCTCAGGCGCGGTTCAAAAGCCTGTTGGTTTTCTGTACGTTAGAAAAGAATAAGAAACCTGTAAGCGTGGCCGAATGTGGTCCGTTGTCAGGTTTTTCCGAGAAGCTTCCGTTTGTATTTTCTTTAACAACCGGCAGAGTGAGGTTACAGGGAGACAAACTCAGTCCTGGAAACGAGGGTTCCTTCTCCGCGTACTTCCCTTCCGGCATTTCCCTCGCCCCAGGTGGTCGTCGTGCCCCCCAGATGTCCACGGTGGCCGCCACCTGACCCGCCCTGCACGCGCCGCTGGCGTGGGCGCGTGGGGAGCGGAGGGCCGGGCGCACAGGCGCACACACCGGAGCCGCACGCAGGGGCCGGCCTGGGGTCTGGGACTTGCCCGCTGGCGGGGTCGCCTGCTGAGCACACGCCTGCTTCTTCACAGCCTCGGCCCCGCGGCCTGGTGTCCTGAGAGCGTGTCGTCTTCCTCGGAGGGAAGGTGCACAGGCCCGAGGGATGGGCTGCTTCCTCCCGCGACGCCAGGAGCTCCCGGCTGCCCCAGCCCAGATGCCACCCAGGTTTGCACGCCCTTTCGGTCCCAACTCCACCAGAGGTGTCGCCGCCAAGTTTGAGAGCCGGGCACACAGGCGCGGTCTTCTGTTACTCCTGGAGCCGGCGGGGGGGGGGGGGGAGGGGGGGTGGAGGGGGTAGGGGGTGGCGGTATTGGTGGGGAGGGAGGCCGAGGGCTGGATGGGCCGCTCCGCGCCATGATCAGGGCCAGGCTCAGTCACAGACCCGGCTTCTTCTCGGCGTGCCTGTCAGGGCTGGTGGCGTGACCAGTGCCCTGGGACCCACCATCTCAGCCAAGATGCTCAGCTCTGACCGCCTCCTGGTAGCGTGTCCTGTGACCTGGCAGGTAAGCTGTTTGGTGGCTCGTCTGTGGGACGTTCTGTGACAAGGAGAATGCCGGAAACGAAGTCACTAGAGATGGTGCTTCCCGATCTACCTAGCGTGCTGTGATGAGTCACAGTTCTCTGAAGTTCCAGAGTCCCGATCGGGGTCCCGCCCCTGGAGCTGGAGGCTCAAAGCCTGGTTCGACCCCAGCTCACACCCTTGGGCGCGGAGCTGAGGGAGCAGACTTGAGTCGGTGCCTGCGGGGCCCCGGCTCCCTCCCGTCTCCCCCACCCCCAGGACACACTGGGTCTCGGTGCCCTTGTTACGCCTCATTGGGAGGGGAGAGAAGGGGATGGCCGTCAGTCTGGTCAGAACGGGAGCCCTGCAAACACCAGGTACCTCCTCGCATCGGTGCCGGCCCCCGGCTGGAAGAGGTGGGGGTCTCATTTTGGGTCTTCTGATCTTCACAATTTAGGCGAGCGCCTCCCACCACGTTGAGAAAAGGTTGCTGGTCTTGTCTTTAATTCCTAGTGTTTTGGGGACTGGGGGATAGGCTGAGTGGACTGAAAGATCGTAGGCTCTGAGAAATTTTCTATGGCATAAAACTTTCAAGACACATTGAACTGGTGGTTTGAGAACGTGTTTTTTGCCCACATTCCTCTTTGCAGCCGCCGTGAGACAGAGAAGGTCACAGGGACCTGCAAGCATCCAGCGCCGTCTGTGGCCACGGTCCACGGACAACAGCGGGGCGAATGGTACGGAGGCACCGTCTCCGCAAGAAGCCCGGAAACAGCGTGCCGGCGTGTACCCTGATGACGGTTTTCAGGGTTTTCCTGCGAACCCCGGGAACCCGGTTCGATCCCGTGAGTTCCGGAAGGCAGGCAGGCAGAGCACAGCGCTGTCAGGGAGGGGAGCGAGCTGTCTTCATCGCCTGCGCTCCAGGCACGCGCGCAGCAGGGAGTCAACGCGCATCTTCTGGCCTCGCTGCCTCTCAGTCTCCTCTTCCGGTTTTGTGTGTTTGCCTCTGACCCGCTCGTGTAGGTCTGATACTGCCACTGCGTGGCCGCTTCCAACGGCTCACCGTCTTCTGGGGCTCCCGTGGCACAGGCCACATGACAAGATGGCGAGAGTGGTTGGCTGCTCTGGCCGGCGGCCGGCAGGGTCACCTTCCGCCGTCCCAGGCTATGGCCTGTCTTGTCCACCACAGGCTGACATCACGGAGGCCTCTCGGCGGCAACGTCATAGGCAGGGAGGCATGGCAGGCAGGCTTGGGAAGGCCCCGCCGGTGGAGGTCCAGGGCCCCGTGCCTGCCCTTCTAGCGTGCCCAGCCTGGCTCCCAGAGGGCTGAGGAGGGAGCCCAGGCCCGCCGGCCCTCTCCCGCTTCCACGGCTCCCGGGACCCCGTCACTGACTTGCACGGACTCTCAAACAGCTCGCCAGGGAGAGGGCCAGGCTGCGGGGGGCTGCGGGGGGCGGATGCACACGCAGGGATGGACGTGGTCTGATGGTGTGCGGGACTCTGGTCCATCACTTCCACACTTACTCCAGAGCATCGGCACCTAGGGCACCGACATCCTGCTTCTCCTGCTCCGAACTCCGCATTTTAAACCTATTCCTCATGGAAAATTCCAGGCCTTCACAAAACTAGAGAGGAGTAGAACAGAGAGCAAGCAGGTGCCCATCAACCAGCCTCAAGGCTCGGGTAGCTCGGGGCCAGGCCCACCCACTTGCCCGGCCCGTCTGCCGTGGAGCGAGCTTGGGCGCCCCGGATGAAGGTCTCCGTGCGGGCGTCTAAAAGACGTCGAATATCAGACCTAAAACAACCAGTCCTTCTCCGATGGCCCCAAATATGCGGTCAGGATTCCCGCCGGCTCGTTTTCACCCAGTTTGTTTTAACCTCAGGGGAAAGCCACGCCCGTGCTCAGGTGACAGGTCAGTGACACCTCATGAGGTCTTTCAGGTCCTTTCTGTCCCTCCTCCTCGGTCTGACTTTCCGTTGTTGAAGAAGAACCTGGGTTCGTGCCCCAAAAAGTTTCCCGAGTTCCTGCTTCTGCCGACCCCGCCCTCGCAGCGCCCGGGACGCGACCACGCTCCTCTGCCCCTGCACGTCCCGGACGCTGGCGGCCGGTGCAGGGATCGGGCGTGCATCCGGGCTGCGCGGAAGGAGGGCGGCTCCTCGAGGCCGTGTCGGGGCCCCTGCTGGTTATTCCGGGCTCGGGAAATGGCGCTATTGGATCCCTGTCACCTCCCCTCATCTGCGAGCAGGGGCAGCGAGCGCCCACGCCCCATCTGGCGACGTGGCAGGGGTGGAGTGAGTGTGACCTGATGGCTCAGAGTCCTCCCGAGGGGAGACATGAGGGTTGTGCCTTCTGAGAGTCAGTATCAGCCCTTGGCTTTAAAGTGGCCCCCGTCTGGATCCCTGCAGTTACTGGGGCTTCAATTGCCCCCTTCTAGTCCCCCGGAGCCTCCCCAGTCCCTCCGACAACCCTGCTTTTCCGGCACAGTGACACGTTCTGGGCCCCGGTCTCCTGCAGGTCCCCGCTGCTTCTGGGGGCCAGTGGTACTTACAGTGGGGGCTGCAGGGTCCGAGGTCAGGGCCGGTCCAGCTGGCGGCCTCAGCCAAGCCTTCCTCCTGGCAGTCCACGGTGCTCCCGCCTCGGTCCTCGAGGGGCAGGGTGTCCCCGGGACGCATGTTTCCAGTGGGTGACCCCGCACGGCCAGCCCATGGTGGGAGGAGGAGGTGGGGCACGGGGGCCGTCGGAAGAGGCGGACAAAGATCCATCTGCCTTCGTTCGGCCTTCCAGGAGACCCGCGTGCGGCACCCGGCGCCCTCACCCCTCCCGCCACACCCGCCGGAAACAGCCACGGGAACGAGAGGGAGCCCACGTGGTCCGGGCTGTTCAAACCCCCGACGCACCTGCGTGGCCGGGGCGGGGGTCAAGCCCTTCCTGGGCCCGACGCTTCCTCCTTGTTCCCGTGTCTCTGTTCTGTTCTGCAGCAAAGTTCCCCGAAACCAGGGCTTTCTCTTCTGGACTCAGTGATTTTATGGTCCTCGGAAAGGCTCCTCTTCAGCACCTCATCGGAAAAACATTCTGCAGTGGCGTCTGCCAGCACGTGGACATAAAAAAAGAACTGAGCTCACTCGGCCACTGTCCCACGGTCTACTCCATCACCCACTCCTGAGAACTCAGGACGGTGCAGCCAATAACCCGGATCGTCCTGTGGAAAGAAGGACCCCCATCCCAGCCGCGCTCAGCGTCGGGCGTGAGACACACCCCAGTCCTGCCTGCCGAGAGGCCAGGACCGCCGTCCGACCCCTGGGCCCAGAGCACAGGCTCCCAGGGCCCGCGAGGCTCGCTCCCCGGCAGCCCAGGCCCCCGAGGGGAGCAGGCTCTCGGCAAGTGTGCCTCCGAGGAGCAATGAAGAAACCCACCCCCCAGGTCTGCCTGGCCCCGCGTCCCCCTGTGGGGACGGACCCCGATCCGCCCCGGCCGGTCGCCACAATCTCTCCCTGTCCTGTGACTGCTCAAGGGCTGCATTAGTTACTGATTTCGTCACAAAGCGCCCTGAGACTCTTCTCAGACTTTCCGTGGGCCGTGGATCTGCAGAAAGCTCGCGTGGGGCCTGGGTGTCAGGCTCTCCTGCGAGGCCGCGAGCCGGCAGCGGGGCTGTGGCGTCATCTGGAGGAGCCCGAGGGGACACATCTGCTCCCAAGGTGGCTTACGCGGCTGGGGTCGGGATTCAGGCCCGAGAGGACTTCGGGACTAAGGGCCTCGGTTTCCGCCTGTGGCCTGACCGAAGAGGCGGCCGACCAGCACGCTCGCTCTGTTCGGTTTGTTGCGGTGAGTGGCCAGGCCACACTCAGGACGGGGCGTGCACTGGGGGAAGGGCACGTACCTGCCATGCAGCGCGGGCCACCGTGACGCACAGGGACGTCAGCCCGGGGTTCTGGAAAGATGTCTTTGTGACAGAAAATGTGGAAAGAAGGGGCCTCTCTCCCACCAGACGCGGCTGTATCTGGAAGTGGCCCCTGGCATGAGCGGTTTAGTGCCGACCCGGGGCTGGGGCCCAGGCCAGGCAGGGAGGAGGGAGGCTGGCTGCCTGCCTGTGGATGTCCCGTGGTGGGCGTGAGGAGCCCACTTGGAGTTGTGTTTCGTGGGGCCAGGAGCGCTAACTCCCATCCCCCTGTGACCATGCTCCCGAGCCTGGCTCAGTCACCCCCTTCACCTGCTAAGCCTTCCAGCCCCACTCGGGGGACAGCCGCTGACGGTCCTTGGGCGGGGTTTCATTCTCGCCACCAAACCAAGTCTGTCAAGAATGGGTTAAAATAGTTCTTACTACAATTAAAAACTTAGATTTATTCTTAGCCTCAATTTTGTTTCTCAAGTTAGTCGGTTTTCTGAGAGCTGGCTGCGTGGGCTGCTGGAAATCGCGGGGTGGGTCAGCTGGGCAGCCGTGGTTTTGTCCAAGGGCCGGGGGAGGCCAGTCACTGTCCGTCCCCACGGGAACCGAGCGGCGGGAGACCTGACAGTGCAGGTGAACCTCGTGCACCTTGAGGGCAGCTGGGAGCACCCGGAGGGGAGCGGGCAGGCGAGCCGGGCGCCTACGGGCCTCACAAACGTTCCCGTTAGCGGAGAGGTTGCCAGCACTGGCGCGCTCCTTCAGAACCCCCGGCTAAGGAGCCGCGGGGCTGGAGAGGGGGTTCGGGTGGGGGGCCTCGGCGCCTGGCGGAGGGGCGTGTTCCCGCCGGCGTGCTCTCCTGACGGGTTGGGACCAGCAGGAGGCAAGTTGGGCAGAACCCGAAGCCCTCTGCTGCCTTCCCAGGTGCGGGAGCCCTGTCTCTGCCCATCCGTGTTTCTTCTCCCGAAATGAGAAATGAGCCTAAAGGCAAAGCTGGAAACCAGTCCGTGAAGTCAGTCGCCTGGTCTGATGGAAACGCTTCACAAGCCGTGTTGTCGACTGCAACGCCGATGACAGCGACCCCCCGCTTCCGAGGCCCCGTCGGACGCTCAGTGCCGTGGACGCTTGTGTGGACACCTCTGTGCCCGGCCCTTGTGCTCCTGGCCACCCTTGAGGCTGGACACGGTTGGGACCAGTGGCCGCATGGGGTGTAGCCCACCAGACCCTGCCCTGCGTATCCAGAAGTGACTCCTGGAACGGGGGTCCCTCCTGCTCTGCCCAGGGCCCTCTTGAACACCCGATGGTGGCATTCGGCTCATGAGAGCCCGCTTGTCATTTGTCCATTACACTTGGGACTGTGGAACCCCCCCGCACCCCGCCCCCCGGCCAGACCGTTGGGCGATGGGGGCAGGAGTCACGCGCGTGCGTCCTGTTCCTCCAGCCCTGCCTGGTGGACAGCACGAGCCTGCACACGAGATCCTGTCACTCCGGTGACAGGCTCAGTGCTGGCCTCAGCTTGCCTGCCGTCCTTGTCCTTGGCTCTTCCCAGGCCCCATGTCTGCTTCCCGGGGCCACGTGCCCCCAAAAGGCCGTTCACATAGCGACCCTTACCCTACACTCCGGCGTTTTGGGGTGAGGACTCAGGTACAGTGATGTCTCATCCCCGCACAGAAGCAGCTCTCGGAGGGCCGCTGTGGGAGGTGCGGGGATTCTAGCGACCGAGGGGAGCCCTTTGACGGCGACATTCCCACAGCGCGGCTGCATGGAAGCTGGTGTCCCACGGCACAGACGAGGCACGTTCAGAATATCACACCCGAGGAGACGAGCTGTCTTGGCAGGGACTCTGCCAATGCCGCTGTCATGTGGAAACTCCTCTCTTGCTGGTGGACCGCGTGGGCACCTCGGGGGCGGGGACTCAGTCTGTTCTGTGCAGGTAGTGACCCCGCGTCCACCACACTGTCCGGAATGGAGTAGGGGTGGAGCACTTCCTTCCCGGGTAAATGAATTAATGAACCTACAAAAACGAGCAGCTGTGGTTGGTGGCGTTTTCACTGCAGCCAGGGGCCGGGTTTCTGTTTCACGTGCGTCTGTGACCCAGTAAACCCCGACTCCCCTTCCCGTGTGAGCTGCGGAAGTGGCCAGCGTGGAGCCTGCCCCGTGGCTGCAGACAGGCCATCCTTGGGGGAGGCCGAGGGTCTGTCCCAGCGGGCTCATGAGCGGCAGCACAGACCCCATGACACTCAGGGCCCACCCCCGCCATGTGCCAGCACCCTGAGGGCGGGCCGCGTTCTGAGATACACACGTGGCAACACTCCAGAGGCAACGGTTAACTGGCCCCTCACCTGCTGTTGTAAATAAAGTTTTATTGGAACACAGCCATGATTGCTCATGTCCATACCCTGCACGGCTGCCTTCCCACGGCAAGGGCAGGGGTGAGGAGTTACGGCAGAGGACGAGTGGTCCACAGAGTCTGAAACACTTTCTACCAACAAATAGTCTGCTACGTATGTAAGTCCGAGGCCCGAGGGAAAAGGGACAGCAACGGAGAAGAAATATTCAAAGATATTGCTCAGAATTTTCCCCAAATTTGGTAGAAGATTCAACCCTATGGTCCCAAAAGGGTCAGCGAGGCCCAAGCAGGAAAAGCGTTAAAAAACCCAACAAACGGGGACATGACAAAGTACTAAAACCTCGGAATGAAGAGAAAATCTAACACCAGCCAGAGGAGCATAAATGTTATATTCAGGGGAATGGCAGTCAGACCGACGGCTGACTTTTCATCGGAAACAGTGGACTTTAGGACAAAAATCAAAGGTTTCATGCTAGAATATTCCAGTCACTGAGAATATCACACATCCATGAAGGCTGAGTAGAGAGGTTCTCTTGACGAACAAAAGCTAAACAAATCCGGGAGGGAACAGAACGTTGACACCCCGACCCAGTTTCCTTAGAAATCTGGGGAGTACACTGCATGTTGTGGGTTTTGTGACACGGGTAGACATAAAACCTGTGATGAATACACACGGATCTGGAAGGGAGGGGGCCGTACGCACTGTCCCCTCAGGGCAGACGATGTGTTCGGCGTGCAGTGAAATCGCCGCTAACACAACGGGGCCGGCCAGGAAGCACGGCCGGGAAGTCGGCGCGTGTCTGGTGAGGCGCACCGACAGTTACGAGGGGCCACGAGGTGTTTGGGGGAAGCGCGGCATGCCCCCTGTGTGCGAAGGCAGAACCCGGCGGAACGTGCGGGAAGCCGCTGAAGCTGTCTTCTTAGGGGCCAGTAGCATTCCTTAGCTGTGTTTTAAACAGTTGAAAATCAGTGATGTTTCCTGCTTGAGAGTTTAGAACGAGAAAAGGAAAATGAACGTGAAGAAGAAGAAGAAGAAAATAACCAAAGTTAAGAGGAGAAAAATCACTACAATATAAGCCAGACGTCCCATGGGAAAAAGTAAGGCCTGAAGTCGGTTGTTTGGGAAGTTACTAAAAGTTGGCGTGTCCCAGAGACCGGTCAACGGACGTGAGGAACCACGACTCGCCAGGGTCAGGAGCCGAGCGGGGGGGTATTCCCGCAGACCTTCCGACGTGAACCGAACAGCCCGCAGATGTCACGTCCAGCTTCAAGCGCAGATGGGCCCACCCCGCGCGCCCCAAACCCAGGAGGCGCTCCTCCCTGTGAGTCCTGCCCCGACTCGGAGCTTCAGTCCTCTCCCCCCCCCGTCCCCATACACAAGTGTGGTTATTTACGCACGCAGGCACTCGGACGGACGTCGAAATAGTGGCCTGGGTGCCGCGGTTGGGGCACCGCAGACCACGAACGTGGCCGTGAGCTTCGCGGACTCTGGCATCCCACGCGCCTCTCGCTGCACAGCACGAAGGGGGCACGCACGCCCCAGTGGTAGAGGGTGCGCACACGCCACGGCGCCCGAACCTCCGCCCGTGAGGAAGTGGCGGCTGACTTTCCCTGAGGAGCTGTGGCCGGCGTGGTGACATCAGCAAGGTCCGGCAATGAGCCTGCACGTGGGGCTTCCCTCTCTGGCTGGGGGCCCGGCCGCCGTGCGGGTGTCCCCCGTGGCCCAGCCAACAGTCGGCCCCATGGCTCTCTGGGAGCGAAGCCGTCCTGGACAGCCCACTGGCCAATGCGGCCCCCCTGGTCTGTCCACCGACAGGGTACGGACACGTACACACAACCGCGGATGGCTCTGAGTGTGGCTTTGTCCGAAGCTGCTTGAGTCACTCGGTGGGCACTTTCAGGCGTACCTCCTCCGGGCCGGGGTCCACCGGTGAGGTCAGCAGTGAGAACCTCAGTTTCCCCTTCGTCAGAGCAGCTAATGCCCGGGCCTCTCGGCTGTCAGACCCCGTTCTGCCTGCTGGGTGGGGGCGGGGTGGGCCAGGTGCGTGGGGGCAGGGTGGGCCACGTGTGTGGGGGTGGGGTGGCCCAGGTGCGTGGGGCAAGGTGGGCCAGATGTGCATGGGGCAGGGTGGGCCAGGTGCGTGGGGGCAGGGTGGGCCAGGTGCGCGGGGGCGGGGTGGGCCAGGTGTGTGGGGGTGGGGTGGGCCAGGTGGGTGGGGGCGGGGCGGGCCAGGTGCGTGGGGGCGGGGTGGGCCAGGTGCGTGGGGGTGGGGTGGGCCAGGTGTGTGGGGGTGGGGTGGGCCAGGTGGGTGGGGGCGGGGCAGGCCAGGTGCGTGGGGGCGGGGTGGGCCAGATGGACCCTCAGGGTGGGGGGAGCTGTGCCCCAGGGAGGGGGCTCTCATTGATCTGGGCAGGTGATCCAGGGACCGTGGTGCTCCCTGGACCCTCGGGGCTGGAGCCGGCGAGCCGCAGATGCTCGGGGTCTCCCAGCTCCAGAGAGGAGCCCTTTCCTCAGCTCTGTTGTTTTCTTTCTTTTAATCTCCTATTTCAGGAGGCCCGTCTGAGTGGAGCCTGGCGACATGCAGTTAAACGACTGGTTGCCTACAGCCAACGGGAGATCCACGGTTTTGAGAGCGCATCTACTTTAGACCCAAGTATTTAAATTAGGGAACAGAATATTACATTCCGACGCGCGCAGCGCAGGCCCGCGAGCCGCCCAGGGCGCGGGGGCTGGGGGGACAGAGGGATACAGCACTGGGCACCGCGCCCGCGCGGGCAGGACTTCCACACGGGGACTCCCGCACTTGCGTCCCCGCCGAGCGCGCCGGGATGTTTTAGAACTGAGGTTTCTCCAGTCGCCCCGGAACGTCGAGATGATCTAGGTGCCGCAGAGGCTGCGCTCATTAAGTGTGCACTTACTCCAGGAAGAAGACAATCAGACGAATTAGGTTTTCTTTTCTTCCATCTCTTTCCTGAGGAAGGTTATTTACGGCAGGTTTTCTGTCCCTCTGCCTTCCGTTCCTCCAAAAGCAATGGAAGGCAATTCCGCCAGCGCAGCGGAAAATCAGTTTTTAATCAAGGAGAACGCCGTGTGGGGCGCGGGCCGTCCGGCTCACCTCGGGGATGCTCCGGCGGCCGCCCGCACGCGGGGCTCTGCGGGGCCTCGGGCCCGGGGCGGGGGCGGGTGGCATGGCCGGCGGACGGCAGCTCTGCCGGGACCCCGACACAGGCCTCAAGGCCCCGGCCCCTGGGAAGCCGGTCAGCCGTGGTGTGGCGGGTCTGGGTCCCCCAATGTGCCGCACTGTCAGGAGGCCCAACCAGCCACGGGGGGGGGCACTTGGTTTGGGGTGTTTCGTTATACAATACACGGTGAGGGGCAGTGTCCTCGCAAGTCAGCCCTTCCCGAAAGTGGCCGTCGCTGGTGCCTGTTGTCATGTCCGTCTGTCGTGGGAGTGACCTCCTGTCTCTGTCCTGTGTGCGGCCGCAGCTGAGTGGGTGGTACCTGCAGGACACCCAGACCCTCGGCCCTCAGGAGGCCCCCGCAGTGCCTGCTGCCCGCTCGGCTCGGCCCAGATGAGCAGGTGTGCTGGGGGCACCCAGAGGCCAGCGTGGGCCCCTCGGCTGCGCCCTGCTTTGCCCGGAAATGGCAGCACTCTGTTCCTCCTAGGAAACTGGAAGTGACCTCCCTCCCCCACTCACACTTCCCCCGGTGGCCCAGGGGACCCTGCCCCTCACGGTGAGCTCACCCGGCCTGGACTGGAGTGGGGCAAAGTCCTGGCCTGTGCCTGGTGTGTCCCGGAGCAGAGCAGGGAGCTTGAAGGGACCAAGGGGTCAACTGGGAGGAAACTGAGAGGCGGGGACATTCGGGCTCCGTGGGGACCGTGGCCGGTTGGGGTGTCTGAGGGAGCCCGGCCCAGGCAGGCAGTGCCGCTTCTCACAGAGAGGGACCTGCTCCCAGCTCTGTGCGTGGCCGTCACAGGTGGGGTTCTGAAGGGAGCCTCTCACACCCTCCCCTGGGGTCCCGGATTCTTCCAGAAGTCCCTCCACTTTGTGAGCGCGGCTGGGAGCCGTGACCGCACTGACCGTGAGCGGCACCCCCGCTGTGATGCTCGGCCCATGGCCAGGCAGCCCCGCAGGTGAGGGTGGCAGACCACGTCCCCATGGCGGGCCCATCCAGGAAGGAGCCTTGGTCGTGGCGGCCGAGGGCAGAGGTGGACAGGAGCCTGAGGGAGCACCGAAGCTGTACCCGGGCGGCCGTCCCGCGTGTGGGGGCAGCCCCGCCCTGCCAAGGGCATGCTGTGAACCCTCCTCCAGCGGAGACGGGTGGGTGGCTGGGCCCTGCGCGGGGCGGGGCCGGGGCCGCCCTGAGCCCCCGGGTGAGCCGTGAGCCGCCGTCTGCTCTCCTAACTCCTTCTGGGGTTCCACGCGAGGTGAGGGCCAGTTACACAGGGCGGGTTCAAATCTCCCCTTGAGATGTGGTGACAACCCCGCCAAGCTGCCTGCGCAGGCGCGGGGTCCTGCATGCCGCCTCCTGGGCTCCCGGCTGCGGGGCCGAGTCCTGTGCACGCAGGCAGCCTGCCTCCACCCGGGCCGGGCCACCTCCACGGATCCGAACAACTCACACCCTGAAGTCCGAACGCCGGTCAGAGGCTTGTGTGTTGCATCTGGTGGTGTCCGCTGGCCGTCACAGGGGACCGCGTGGATGGGGCGGGAGCAGCAGGAGGCTCCCGATGAGGCCGGACTGGAGAGCCACCGGTGGCGTCCTGTCCCGGATGCCCGGGCTGGCGTGGGGGTGGGGAAACGGGCCCCGGGGCTGGGAGCTGAGGCTTCGACCACCAGCCTCACCCTGCCACACAGGCTCTCCTGCATTTTCCCAACATGAATGCAGATATTTTCGTCTCATCCTAACGGAAGCGTAGTCGACTTTGAGAAGAGGAGTCGGCAGGACGGAGAAGTAACGGGATCCCTGGACACCACACGGGACCGACACGGTGACCGGTGTCAGCCGAGCCACGGGACATCAATCAGACTCCGGGGAGCCAAGTCCGCGCGTGTGTCCCCTGCGGCTCCTCCCGGACGTGTGCTGCGGGTTTGTCTCTCTGGAACCGGCCCTGCTGTCCCCCGGGGGCGCCTGGCCGGCCACTGCCGGCGGCCCCTCCATGACGCCCCACTCTCACCGGCCCTCCTCCGACCGGTCCCCCAGACCCACTGTTCCCGCATGAAGGCTGCACTCCCCAGGCTCCCTGGTCACTGTAGGTTCAAAGCCCGGCCGCACTCACCCCCCACCCTGTGCCCAGGAGTCAGCGTCCACCCTGCAGCCCTCGGCCCGCGTGCAGAGAGGGGAGGGTGCTCGGCTCCGAGCCCTGTGCTGGCGGGACCTCCAGGAGCACCACCTTCCCCGAGGAGCCTCCCGAGGTCACACACGCAGTGTCAAGGCCTGGCACCCACCCGCCCGCCTCCCTCTCCTGTCCCGGGCTCTCGGGACAAATCTTTGTTACCCTCCCTCCACCCCCTCCATTCCCTGCTCTCCTTCCTGCCTTGCCTGAGCTCCCGCCCTCCCGGGGGTTTGCTCAACGGCATGACAGCTTTTACCAAAACACGAGTTTTGGGGGCGACTGGGTGGCTCAGTCGGTTTACCGACTTGATTTCAGCTCAGGTCATGATCTCATGGTTTGTGAGTTCAAGCCCCACGTCGGGCTCTGTGCTGACAGCCTGCAGCCTGCAGCCTGCTTGGGTTTCTCTCTCTCTCTCCTTCTCTGCCCTTCCCCAGCTTGCTGTCTTTGTCTCTCTCAAAATAAATAAATAAACTTCAAAAAAATGTAAAAAAATGTGGTTTATTTTCCTGATAATAGTTACAACATTCATTCTAGAAAGTTTGGAAAATGCAGGAAAGATCAAAGAAGCAACTAGAAATGATGGGTAGTCCCAGCCCGCCGAGAAGACCACCAACAAGATCTCGGATGCCATGTGGGTAACTCGAGGTTGTGCCGCCCCCCCCCGCCACCCCGCCCCCGCATCGTGCGCTGCCCTGCGTGGCCCCTGGTCTGTTTCGCAGTCTGTGAGCTCTTCCCGCGAAGGGCCAGAAGGTAAGCTCTTCGGCCTGTGGGGCTGTGGGCCTCTGTCACCACCACTGAGGACTGTGTCACGGGGAAGCGCCGGGAGACCCTCCATGGGCAGGTGGGCCACGTGCTTGTAAAACCTCATTCACAAAATCAGGTGGCGGCCAGGTACCCGTCACGTGCCAGAAAAGTCCCCAGATAAAGTCCGGGGAATGGAAGGAGGTGGGTTCAGTTAGAAACGCACCGTTTCGAGGGGCTCTGCCCTCCTTCCCTCGTTCTCATCCGCGTGCGGCCTCAAGAAAATAGCAGAACGCCACTAGCTTCCCCCGGGACCTGTTCCCAGTGAGGCGGACGCGACCTTTCCAGCGGTCTCGGTGCACCGCGGGCTCGGGTCAGGCAGCGGTGACGTCCCCCCCCAGGTCTTCATCTCCGGAAGGTAAACTGGTTTAAAACTCATTACTTTTCATGAGAAAAATAATGAACCGCGGAAACATGAGCCTCGCGGGCACCTGCGTTTGGGGAGAGGGCATCGGACAGGGCGGTGCAGGCACGCCGGCTCGGCCAGGCCGGCCCCTGGGCAGGGGCTCCCTGGAGGAGGCGTTGGGAGTTCACCGGGTGGGGTTACCCTAGCCCCTGGTCCCCGGCGACGGACCCTTGTGGGGGCCCGACCCCAGCTGAGGCCTGCCCCCCCCCCCCCCCCCCCGCCTTGCCTCTGGGGACCGACACGGGGCAGACCTTCGACTCCCAGGTCGGGTCGGCAGAGGCAGCCTTGGGAGGGCGTGTGGAGGTCCTGGGGCCGGGCGGGGCCGGCGCGTCCTGAACACGGCACAGGCCGGGGGCAGGGAGGACGGGCGCATCGGTGCGCTGAGGCTGTAATGACCGCCACGCACCGGTGACTCGGCCACGGGCACGGAGGTTCCCACAGCTCTGGGGCCGCGGGTCGGAGTCCACGGGCCGCGCTCCGCGGGAGGGCCCTTCCCGCCTCTCCCTGCTGCTGGGCCAGTGGGTCTTTGCACCAGTTCAAGTTTTGTTCTTCCCGCATCTTGGGGATTGAAATATACTTTCAAAATGGCGGGGGCAGTAGATTGTAGTGGTTTATTTTGTTCAATGCCCTTGCTTTCCAGAATGGTTTTATTAGTTCAAATAATAATCTGAGCCACGATTAAAATCAAACACTCCTGAAGGGCTTATGGGAAAGTACAGTGCAGCCCCCGCCATTCTCAAGTCTTGCTCCTCAGGGTGTCTCCCATTTCTGTGACCTATTTCAAGTCTTCGTGTCTATATTTATAAGTAATGTAGTTATCCTGCTGTGTATTGATTTCGGCCCTTCCCTGTATCTCTTTTCCTCCTCTCTCCCTAACACACTTTTATCACTAGTTTTGGATAAATCGCTTTTCTTTCCCACGAAGTCAAGTTATGCCTTGTGTTTATTTTTCCTTTGCTGTGTGACTTTGCATTTTTCCTGGAGTTAATATTTGCATGATTGTTTTCACAGCATAATTTTCTATGAGACCAGTATTGCATTTTCCACACACTCTCACCCTCTGTCAAATACCTGGTAATAAGGTTTCTAGATGTCCAAACACATCAAGTAATGAGATAGCCCCCCCCACCCCCCCCCCCCACCCCCGGTCCTGCCGCAGTGCCAGGCAACTACTGGTCTGCTTCCGTGGTTTTCTGTTTGTATGTGTTCTTTCCTTTTCTGGAAATTTCACATAAATGCTCAATTCAATACATGCTCTTGTCTGGTGTTTTCAGCGTAACGTTTGAATGTTTTTAGCAAGGTTTTGAGGTGTGTCCCTGCGGAGCAAGAGTCAGTGGTTTGTTCCTTTTGATTGCCAGTCCGATTCTGCGGGCGGCTGTTGCCACATTTTGTGCACAAATTCGCTGGACGGTGGGTTTTGGTTTGTTTCCAGTTTTCGTGTACTGCGACTGGGGGGCACCGGAGGCTCTGCGTCGAGGTGTGTTTTCGATGACTCCGTGGATCCTCACAGGGCTCACGAAGGTTTGCGTGTGTATCATTTTAAGAAACCTCAGCGTTTGTAAAGAGAAGATGAACCCTCACGGAAGCGCCTCGGGGCCTCTCTGTTTCCTAGCATTCTTGAGGCTTTATTTTACGGGGGCTGGGGGGTAACTCCCTGCCCCTGAGCCGGGTTACCCCAGCCTGGGGTGGGAAGCCGGTGCGGGTAGTGACGCGCGGAGCCTTGAACATGAAGCGAGACTCAGCTGGAAAATATGCTGCTTCTTCGTCTTTTTGGTTTTTTTTTCTAAAAAAAGACTGAAAGTTGTCCCCAAAGCAAGATCTTCTCCTGAGAAGGGCAGATGAAAGCAGCCAGGAAGGGTCCCACCTGAAGGGACTTGGGCTCACGTGGTCTTCCATTAGCGCACCTGGACCGCCACTCAAGGTGATAAAATCGTGTCGCTTCCGTCTGAGTGGACGCCGGCTGCGGCCTCCGGAGGCCGGGCCGCCGCTGCTCGGGGACGCTCTTCGCTTCCTGGCAGCGGGTAGCAGAGTCTCGGCAGACCCGCTGCCATTACCGCGGCCTCCGGCTTCCAGCCGCTGCACTTGCCCTCTTCCTCCCCGGGGCCGGGGGAGGCAGCAAACGGCGAGGAGGCGGCTCAGCGTCCAGGCGTCAGACGCCCCTTCTGCTTCCGCGCGGCAGAACTCGGCCTCCGCCAGGGCCCCGGAGCAAGGCCTGCCTCCCCTTCCTCTGGGCCTCCCTGCCTCCTGCCACGGAGGGGGGGTGTCTTCTCTCTGTGGCCCGTGTGGAGACGAGCCTAAGTCAGATCCCCACTGCAGTGATGTGAGTTTGAAGGTTTTCTTTCCCCTGGGGGTTCAGGGCGAGGGCTTCTGGCTCATTTCCACCTCCTCCGCATGCTTGCCGACACGTGTCCCAGCGTGACCGAGCGAGGCCACCCGCACCACGGGTGGGTCGAGATAGAAGTGCTTCTGACTTCCTCCCACCCCTTCTCCGCTTGTCCTCGTTCTCGGAGGCTTTATCTGTTTTTATTTTTAGAGAGAGAGAGTGTGCAAGGAGGGGAGGGGAAGAGAGAGAGAGAAAATCCCAAGCAGACTCCATGACCACCTTAGAGCCTGACTCAGGGCTCGATCCCACGAACCGTGAGGCCATGACCTGAGCCGAAACCAAGAGGTGGACGCTTAACAGGCTGAGCCCCGGCAGTCCCGGCAGCTTGTCCTTGTGCTAAAAGCCAGGAGAACCTAGGCAGCGTGGCTCTGGGGCCCCGGTGCCCGCAGTGCCCCCCATGTGGCCTGGCGGGCAACGTGGACCCTGGCCTGCCAGGCAGTCATGGTGACAAGTGCTTACGGAGCCCCTTCCATGGGCCTCAAAGGGCACCCTTCAGGTGTCAGAGGGGAACGAATCACACCATCGAGCGGTGGAAACTTCCAGAAGGTTGAGCCCCCATTCCTTCAGTGCTAAGCGTTGCCACCTTTTGGCAAATAGAGAGCTTCCCAGGGTCAGCCTGTCCTGGGTTCCCCCAGACCTCCTCTCCTGCCGGCCTGACACCTTGTTCCTGGACGTGGGAGGAGCTCCCCAATCCCGGTCCCAGACTCAGCAGACCGAGGCCCACGGGGGTCTCCACGCGGAGCACCGCCCACCTGCACACGGAGGTTTCAGCGCCCACTGGGGCGCCATGCCCTTCCCGGGGGCTCACACTCGGGGGTCCGTCCCACCCGCCCTCGCTCCCCAGCACGGCCGGTTCTCGGCACAGGGTGGGCGCCGTGAGAAGGTTAACGGCAGGCCGGGCCTGGCCACCGGGGGGTGGGGGGTGGACTCTGACCGTCCTGGCGACCCCCGACCAGCAGACCACCAGCACCACACCCGACCCGGACGCTCCCCCTCTCCTCGCCCCCACCCTACCCGAGCCCACCCCTCTCAGCCCTGAGAGGCAGCTCCTCCGGGGCTCCCTGCCCGCCCCGTCCACCAGCCGGGCCCCCAGCTCCAGGTCCACTGCTCACCCTGTGGGGCCGCCGGGTCCCCACAGCCACCTCTGGTCCTGACTGGGCACTTCCCCGCGTCCACTCTGTGTGCCCCGGCCGCGGTCAGGTGACCCCTGAAACGTGTGCCCCGATCCGGCCGCTCCCAGCCCAGACCCTCACTGGCATCGTGTCACCTGCGGAAAATGGGACTTCCGTCTTCCAGCGCCGTGGGACAGGACCTCACGGCCGTCAATGCCACCACCACGTGGCTCTGCCTTCAGAGAGACTTTCCCACCGCCTGCCACACGCGCGGTCACCGCCCCGTTGCGACCCTGCTGCCTGCTCTTCCTCATCCGCACGCGTCCCACGCCCTCCCTTTGCCCCGCGGTGCCCGCTCCCCTCCTGCATCTGGTGACTTCGTCCCTCGTGCATCTCTCCCCCGCTGGCGTGGGAGGTGTTTGCTGTGGGGCTGTTCCACGCCAGCCTGCAACTTTGGGCGCAGCCGTTGGAAGTTCAGGGTCTACGCTGAGGGTCCTGGACCGTCATCAGCTCCTCCCGCGGGGGCCGGTGAGGTCGTGAGGATCCTCCCTCTGACACAGGACCCGTGGTCTCCAGGGTTTCCCAGGAACCCCGAGTCGGCCTCTCCTGTCCAGAGGGGGACCGGCCGTGGGGGCAGCGGAAGAGACACCCACACGCAGGTTCCCATCCCTGCTGTGGACTCGCCCTGCGGGGCGGCCGGGGGCCACTCCCCCCACCGACTGGCGGAGCGTGCGGCCCGGGGAGAGCGCGAGGCCGCGAGTGGGCTGGCCGGTGGCCCGCCTGCCAGCCGAGGCCCCAACAGTCGGGAGGGACGGCAGAGTTTCTGTGCTGTGAGGGGTCAGTGGAAGGAGGGAACACCAGAAAATTTCTCTTAAATGCCTCAGCTCTCCTGGGCTGTGTTGTACGAGGAAATGGATACACAAGCCATGCCGAAAATGTTTTCCAATTTCTCGGAGCTGTTGTTTGCGAGCGTGCAGCTCTAATCAGCCGGGGTTTTAGCACTTCAGCCGCTCGGATGAACTAAAACAGAAGATATTTTTCAGATTTTCAAGTCGTGCAAGGAGAAGTCAAAGAAATTCAGAATCTGCAATATTATTTTCTAAGTAATTTGACGGTCGTGGGTTCCGTGTTTATAACGTAAGCCACATGGGAAATATTATCGCTGTACTCCAAGGCGCTCGTGTCACTCGACAAATGAATCGAATTTTATACGCCCGCTCTTCGGACTTACTACGTGCTGATCTGCTGTGTAGAATGCCCGATTTGGGAAAGGGGCAGAGATGGCGCAGTGTTCCGTCAGCTGAGGTCCAGCAGCCGCTTCTCCTTGGCGTAGACGTCGTCCCCGTCACACGCCCGACCTGGGACGCGCCGCGGACCCGTCTCGTGGGGACGTGCCGGTCGGACGGCGGCCGGTGCCGTGCGTCGATGGGAGGCAGCGGTATTTTCTGCTCTCCCGGTCGGCGCCAGAGCCAAACCGGAGGTGAGGAGCGACCCACGGGTGTTTATCATGTGAGACTCCGAGCTCGGCGAGGAATACTCATTTTCTCACCTCTCGAAATACTGCTTTTTATTTTTAAAGTTTATTTATTTATTTTGAGAGAGAGAGAGCAGGGGAGGGGCACAGAGAGGGAGAGAGAGAGAATCCCGAGCAGGCTCCGCACTGTCAGCACAGAGCCCGACTTGGGGCTCGAACTCACGAAACTGCGAGATCATGACCTGAGCCAAAATCAGGAGTTGGATGATGCTTAGCAGACTGAGCCGCCCAGGCGCCCCCAAAATCTGGTTTTCACTCACCCTCTTTGTACACGACTTTAGAGAGAGTAGGGGGAGGGCTTTCTAACCTTCCCCAGAAACCACTCCTCACTTCTCAGCTTCGGTGCATCGCCGGACGCTCCAATTGCTGGACCCGCTGGGCGCGTGGCCGCTCTGTTTGCGGACAGCGACCTCACGCCACTTCCGCCTGACTGCCGTGAGCGCAGGGAGTCTCGGCCGTAGCCCGGGAGCCGCTGTCTTCGCAGGAAGGGACTCAGTGGAGTGGCCTCCCCGCCCCTGCCCCTGCGCGTTTCTCACCAAAGCAAGGGCATTTGCATACAAGGTAAATGACAATAAGAGAAGGCTCTGGAAATGCCAAGTGTCATGGAAATTCGGGGCTGGGGGAGCGGTGAGCCAACTGAAGCCTCCGTCTTTGCACAAGCCTGCGGCCGTCTGATCTTGGACGCGGCTCAAGTCCTGCTCACCCGCTTCCTTGTCAGCAATGTCATGACACGGGGGAACCACAGAGGTCGTGCCTGCTTGGAAGGGGGGGGTTGAGGGATGGCAGCCGTAGTCGCTGGCCCCCGGCAGCCATAGCGTCCCACGAGGCACACGCTGCCGGCTACTCCGTCAGGGCCCCTGCTCCCGGGGCTCCGGTTCTGCCCTCTGAGTCACCCTTTCTGCTCCACGAGAAATGGCAAATGTCTGCAGGTTAGAAGGCTGGTCTGCATGCTTTACACGCCCGAGAAAGGTGGGGGAGTCCACGCCCCGGGTTTGTACCGTCTTGACCCCGTTGGTCCTCACTGATACCCGTTCCTTAAAAACCTTGTGGGCTCTCCGTGTGTCTGACTGTAACAGGTTCCTTCCGCACCTGTTCCTTCCGGGACGCCCGACGCCCGCCGGCCCGGGTGCCGAGGGACGAGCGAGGAGGCCCTCAGGAGCCTTCTCACCAAGTCGAAAGGGCCCGCGGGGCACACTCGTCAGATCGTCGGAGGTCATTCTGCACACGTCTTGGAGTATTTCTAGAGTCTCCACAGAGCATCCTACAACCACCCCGCGGACCCTCACCCCCAGGCCGTTCTCCAGCCGCCTTACCCCGCGTTTGATATTTTCCCCGAGGTCATTTCTTACTGGAAATGGCCTTTTCCAGACCGAAGGGCCCGACAGAGAGAACTTTGTTTTTGAACCCAGCAGGTTTCCTCTGGATCAGAGTGAAAACAAAACACGGGTTACTCATGTCTTTATTTTTATACCCTCGTCTGTCTGCATCTCATCCCACGCGTCCTATCTGGCCAAAGGCACCTGCTCAGAGAGGACTTTCTCCTCCCCACGCGGGGAGCGTGTGTTGGGTTTTCCCGAGAAGAGATGACGTCCCCTCCTTCGGCAGAGAGGGTGGGTCTCGGGCGCTGCCGTGGATCCGGGCCAGCTCGGTGACAGCTTCCGCTGGCACAGGACATGATGCCAGGGCATCTCCAGAGAACAGCGGCTCTCACGTCCTCACCGGGCACTCGCTCTTGGAGCCGAAGGCGACCGTGGAGGAAGCCTGGCCTCTGGCCGGAAACCCCATCTGCAGAGCCCCCGGATGAGCCCATGCGCCAGGGGGGTGAGACAGGAGTCCGCTCCGGGAGGGGTCCCGTCGCCGCACCCCCCTCTGCTGTGGGTACAGGAAACCTGCTCCCCGAAGCCCTCCTGGGGCGCCTGGCCCCCGAGCGCGGAGTGCATGACCCGCAGCCCAGGGCCCCCGACCCCAGCCCGGAGCAGGGGGCTCCGTCTCCAGGGGCTACACTTGGAAGTGACTTGTTGCACAGCAGCGGCTAACGGGAGGGAGTTCAGCTCCGGGTTTGGGATGCCGAGACAAACCTCAGACCTGTGGCTAGAAGGGCCCTGAGCGGACAGGGTGGTGAGGCCAGGAGCCCAGTGAGGACACTGCCGTGTCTGTGGGCGCCAGCACCCGCAGGGCTGTCTGAGCAGTGGGATGGGGCGCCGGCCGGGTGTCCGTCTGACCGGCCTCCTGGAGAACAAACAGCGAGGCTCGCCTGCTCATCGCGGGGAAGCTGGCGCCCGGGAAAGAGCCAGCGGTGCGTGTACAGATACGTGTGTCAGCAGGTGCCAGGCCTGGAGGGCGGCGTGCGGGCTGGGCACGGGCGCGGGGTTTAGGACAAACAAGAGGTCACGAGCTGGGGCGCCATGAAAGCCCGGGGCCAGGGGCTCTTTTGAAATGCGCCCCACGCCCTGGGGTAGTCACCCCCTTCCCGGGCGAGACCCCGGGGCCGCCCGTGCCCTGTTGGCTGACGGAGATACACCTGCCCTCCTGACTTCTGACGGCCAATACGCCCCGTCTGAATTCTGCTGTTTAATTAAGTTTTTGACATTAACTTATCAACATTTTATGAGACTTAAAAATACGTGGCAAACAGAAAGAATCTGTAACTTTCTAACAAATACGGCAGGACCCCTGCCTCGGCTCGTTCAGCGCCCTTCCCGCACGGGCTTTACGGCCGTCCTGGCTTCTGACTCCTTTCTGACCACAGCTCGGCAGAGGGGGCGTGAGCACGCTTGCCCCCCACCGTCAGCGTCGCCACCTGGAACTCAGCACTTGCTCAGTGTCTTTTACTTAGAGAGAAGCATTATAAATATTGCTAAATGTAAGTGAGATGTCTAAATCTCCAGGGACCTTCTCTGGGTTTTGAGATGCGAACTCCCGTGAAGCCCAAACCTCTAAGGAGTCAGAGCATCTCCTGGGGCGCCCGGGGGCTCGGTCGGTTAAACATCGACACTCTTGCTTTCAGGTCAGTCCTGGTCTCACAGGTTGTGGGTTCGAGCCCCACCTTGGACCTGTCACTGACAGGGAGGCGCCTTCTTGGGACCCTCTCTCTCTCTCTCTCTCTCTCTCTCTCTCTCTCCCCCCTCTGGTCATGCTCTCTCCGTCTCTCTCAAAATAAATAACCCTAACAAACAAAGTCAGAGCGTTCATCCGTCCCCCCCCCCCCCCCGGACCCCTGGCCCCTGAGGCTGCGTGTCTCCCTCCTGCTTTGTTTTCCGTCGTGGTTGGTGCTGCCTCATCTCGAGCCTGTGGTGGAGGCGCGGTGCAGGCGCCATTGTGAGTCACTCCCTTCTGAGACGGATCCCCACAAGGTCCTGTGACTGCGGTGCAGGCGGGGAGGGTGGCTGGGCAGGGGAGGGCTGGGCAGGCTCTGTGCGGGGTGTCATAGCCAACACCTGTGGACGTGGGGGAGGAGGGGGGAGGAGGAAGGAGGGGGAAGGAGGGAGGAGGAGGGGAGGGAGGAGGGAGGGGGGAGAGGAGGGAAGGGGAGAGGAGGGAGGGGGGAGAGGGAGGAGGGGGAAGGAGGGAGGAGGGGGAAGGAGGGAGGAGGAGGAGGAGGGGAAGGAGGGGGAAGGAGAGGGAAGGAGGGGGAAGGAGGGGGGAGGGGGGGAAGGAGGGAGAAGAGGGGGAGGGAGGGGGAAGGAGGGGGAGGAGGGGGAAGGAGGGGAGAGGAGGAGGGAGGGGGAGAGGGAGAAGGGAGAGGGAGGAGGGAGGATGGAGAGGGAGGAGGGAGGGGGAGAGGGAGGAGGGGGAAGGAAGGAGGAGGAGGGGGAGGGAAGAGGGGGAAGGAGGGAGGAGGAGGGAGAGGGAGGAGGGGGAAGGAGGGTGGAGGAGGAGGGAGGATGGGGAAGGAGAGGGAAGGAGGGAGGAGGAGGGGAAGGAGGAGGGGGAAGGAGGGGGAGGAGGGGGAAGGAGGGGGAATGAGGGGGAGGAGGAGGAGGAGGAGGAAGGAGGAGGAAGGACGTTACTTCTATCTCAAGGCCAAAGATGGTGATACGGATTTTTGGAGCCAGAGCAGCGCCGTCACCGTGTGGCATCGCGGTGTGACCCGCAGTGGCCAGGTCTGGAAGGATGGATGCTTGTCTCTGCATTTGTTCGGTGTCCCCGAGGGCGGGCCACGCAGGCCGCTGCTACACTGAACTTAGTCACGTGGTTTCGCTCCTTCGTTTCATCACGTCGCAGGCGGGGTTATTATCCCTACTCACGGACGAGGACTTGTAAGTCTTGGAGAGGCCGACTCGGGTCACTCCGGCCACGACCGTGCAGCCCGAGGGGTTTGAAAGTGGGCATTAAACACCCGGGGATGTCATCTCCTGTCCCCTCCTGCGGCCCTGGAACCGGCCGAGCGGGACGCGGCATCCTCCCTGGCAGGGGCGCGGGAGGCCACCGTGGCGCGTGTGTGTGGCTGCGGCCACGCCCGCCTCCTTGCAGAGCTCAGGCTGGAGGCACCACAGACGGGACAGAGCGGGAGGCTGACGTGAGGACTCGGCGGTTTTCGAAATACACTGATTGCCGGCTCAGGCCTGGGTCCTCGCCGCGTGGAAACAGGGCGCCGCTGCCTCACCCCCACGGAGAAACAGTATCCGGGGTCTGCCGGCTTCCTCTGGCGCACAGGGCCGTCGTGGGGAGACGCAGTGTGCCTGTGGGGGGATGGAGGCACGTGGGCAGGGGAGATGGCCGCTCTGACGGCCACTGTGACGGAGCCGCGGGCCTGCGGGGACGGTGCCCGGGAGCTGGGAGGCGCATTCATCCGGTCCGAGGGGCTTTTTCTAAATTAATCATCAGGCTCTTTCCAGAGCAGGGGAGGCTTACAGGGACACTGAGCAGGGGGCAGGGGAGCTCCGGCCTTCGCTCTCGCCCACCTGACAGCTTCCCCGGGTCCTGACGTCCTGCATGAGCTTGGGTGCGGACGTGCGTTTCAGGGGGCGAGTCAGCACTGACGCGCCGTGGTGCGCCACAGGGCAGCGTGAGCTATGGCTCCCGTGATGTGTGCCCATCATGGTCGTGTCACACACGTGCGTGCCCCTGCCCGGAGGGTCCTCTGTGCTCTGCCTGCTCGCCCCCCCCTCCACGCCCCCGACCGCCTCCGAGGCTCTCACTGACTACGGTTTTCCTTTTCCAGAAGGTCCTGGACTTGTTCGTACACTGTGTGCCCTTTCTGACTGGCTTCCGTCACGGCGGCACACGCATCTGAGGTCCCTCCATGTCTTTTGGGGCCGGGGCCTGGGCGGGTCACAGCCACGGCAGGTGCAGCCCCGGGGAGGGGAGTGCAGCCTGTCCACGCGTCCCTTCGAAACCAGTTCTTTGACACAAGTTTCTTCTGTGCTTTTCCTCGTCTTGGGGTCCAAAGCGATGAGGTCTGCTTGAACCTCGATCCTCCCGGTGTCCGCACGGCCTGCGGGGAGCCGCGGTTTTCCTCCTTGTCCTGCAAGCAGAGAAACTGAGGCAGAGGGCCTCCCTGCAGTGACTTGCCCTGGCCGCACGTCTGATGACTGTCCAGGGTCGGGCTCTCGGTCCCTTGAGTTCCAGAACCCGCAGGTCCCCTGGGAGAAGCCCCGAACCCTGTGGGCGGCCAGGCTGGCTGGCTGCAGGCTGAAGACGCAATGGGCTGGGCTCTGGGAGCCCTTCTCCGCCTCCGTGTCAGCTCTGGGAGGTGGCGCTCCAGCCCAGTACAAGGGCCAGAAAGACACATGAGTGTTCTTGCCAGTTTGATGAAGGGACGCAACGCCTTCCTGCCGTTATTTCCCGAACACTCAGTCGAGCCCTGCAGCCGAGGTGTTGTGTAGACGGGGGTAAACCCCAGAGTCCAGGAACCGAACAAAGAGGTTATCCTGGGTAGTCTCGGTGGGCCTGACCAAATCAGCGGAAGGGCCTTCAGAGCAGAGCCGAGGCTCCACCGGAGCAGAGACCCTGCGTGTGGAGGGCAGTGTAGGCGCGTGCCTGGTCCCCTGGCCGGCCTTCCTGACGGCCTGCCCAGCGGAGGGCTGTCAGGCTTGCCTCGCCGGGCCCCGGTCTCGTAGGCCGGTGCCCTGCGGTAAGTCCTGCCAACAGTTACTGTCCATCTCACGCTGGGTCCCGACGGGCACCGGTGGGGAGCCGAGCCTGCGCTGCCGGGAGCGGCGAGAGGCTGTGCCTGCTGTCGTGTGGGGGCCGGGAGGACGAGGAACGCACAGCAGCCGGCCATGGGAGACTGGGCGTGCTCGGTGCCCTGGGCGCAGATGCGGGCTGAGCAAGGCCTTGGCTTCCCGGGGCGAGCGTCAGCGGGCCTCCCTTTGGTTCCCAGACACGCGGCCATTGGCCTCCCGCTGCCCGCCGGGGCTGCCCCTGCAGGTGTGCTCACATCTGGGGGGGGTGACGCTGCCCCAGGGTGCGCCCAGCCTGTGGACCGCTCGCTGCCGTGACCCCACGGACGCTCCCTGCAGGTTTTCCCTCCCGTGTTCCGCGCAGAGGCCCCAACTCTCCTGTAAAACTGTCATCCGACTCCACGCGGGCTCAAAGAAGGGTAAACAGTGTCCCACCCGCGGAGGGCGGGTTTGGATGCGTTTTCTGCAAGCCTCGAGGAGCGGCCCTGCGGCCGGGGGCGGGGGGGGCGGGGCAGGACGCATGCAGGGGCCGCGTCTTCAGGACCAGAGGCCCCATCTGTCTTTCGGGTGCTCCGGCTCCACACTCCTGGAGACTCGTTTCTCTCTCTCTGTGGGTTCGGTGACACGGAGGCTGCTGGGGACCCGGGCAGCCACGTCGGGGCCGAGGCTCCCTCCTGGCACATCCTCAGGCTTGGTGACCCGACCCCCGCAGGTGAGGAGTCACTCACCGTCCTGTCTGTCAAGTTCAGAGTCGCCTCCCTCCCTCTGCGGGTGCGGAGCCCTCGGAAAGTCACTGCAGGGACAAGGGGACAAAGGGGGACATTCAGACTCGGGGACGACTAACAGCGTTTCTTCCGTGCCATGTGAGCCGTGTCTGAGGAAGAGTGAACAGACGCCCCGAACGCTGCCGACAGTGCGAGATTTAAGGCGCGAAGACGGAGAACCACAACGTATTACCGTGGACTCTCGGAGAAGCCGGGCTCGGAGCTCGGGCGTGCACCCCTGCCGGGCAAACCCTCCACACGTTCGTGAGCGGCACGCCTGATCCTTATGGTCCTGGTCCTCTTTCAAGTCGGGGACGGGCCCCTCCCCGGCCTGGAGTGCCAGGCGGGGCGGCTCTGCCGGGGAGGCTGGCAGGCCCCGGCCCTTTGTTGGCGCTCGCGGACGGGCCGCCACCCGCGCTGCTGCCGGGACTTCTCGGGGGCGGCTGTCCTCCCACGCCCAGCACCACCTGCGGCCGCCCCAGGCAGGGCCCCCAGTCCCGGGGCCGGGCTCCTGCCCTCGTCTGTCATCGCCGCCCACGGCTCTGTGCTTCCCCGCGCCACGCCCCCCACCTGCCTCCCCTCTCCCCCTCCCCTGCCCGCGGACCCCGTGCCAGACGCCCGGCAGAGTCCAGGCGGCTCCGAGGTACAGCTCGGGTCCAAACGAGAAACAGACACAAGCAGGGTCCTCGTCCCCCACCCGTCACCTCAGGTGGCAGGCGATTTCTTTTCAAACATCAGGCGAGGGGCGCGTGGGCGGCTCCGTCGTTTAAGCATCGACTCTTGACTTCGGCTCAGGTCGTGGTCTCGTGGTTTGTGAGTTCGAGCCCCGAGTCGGGCTGTGTGCTGACAGCATGGAGGCTTCTTGGGATTCTCTCTCGCTCTCTCTCTGCCCCTGCCCCCCCGCTCTCTCTCTCTCAAAAATAAATAAACTTAAAAAAAAGAGCGCTTTCTACTGTGATGCTGTCGTTTTGGTACCAGATTTGACCGGAACCATCACCTCGTTGTAGTCTGCGAGCCCCAAACCTCCTCCTAACCAGGACCCCCGTGTCCCTCAGGGGGCTTCACTTATCTCGGCTGTCCTGGGGGAGCCCTTTCGTGGCTCCAACACTTAACCACGCTTTGAACAGGAAGTTCCAGATTTCGTGAAGCGTTTCGCTCGGTCGAGGTTGGGGCCTCGTTCCCGCCACGTGGCCCCTTTCTCCAGGGTCTGTACCCACCAGGGACCGGTTCTCCTGGGGTCCGTGCTCCACACGTGGCTGGCCTTCCCGCACGCTGGCGCGCCCCAGAGCTGCGCCTGCGGTTCCCACACTGAATCAGGGGCCGGCTAATGTAATGGCCTCGGCGCGCTGTTAGATTTAATTATGCCTCACGGGTCACTTTGCGATTATTAATCACTAACTATAAAAACAAACCCACAAGAGATTATGATTTATAAGATGCTTCGAAGAGTGGAGGTCCTGGCGGCTCAGTGTAGGGGCTTCGCATGGTTGTGTTAATGGGATCTCTTAATTTCTCGGGCTCGGCTTCTGACTCCAAATGTCGGGGTCAACGATGGGGCGTGTGATATTAACACGGTACCAACGGCCTCCGACCTTCCTTCCGAGACGGTCCCGCGGCAGTCTCCAGAGAATCGGGCTAGGCAGGCGGGATCGTCCCGCAGGGAAACGTTGCCATTCTACCTGGTGCCAAACAAACCGAACGCATGTCTCGTGAATAAATTCAGGAGGCGTTTATTCTAAGGGACGGTGCGCTGTTAAAAGCCCGTCCGGACGAGGAGTCGCCAGCGTTCGCCTGGGCTGGGCGCACAGCTGAGCCTGGGCGGACACCGCCTCACGGGCCGAGGAGCCCGCTCTTTCTCAGACGAGACGAAGCGCGGTGGGTCAGGCCTGGCGAGGCGTTCTGACGTCAGGCTAACAAGTGTGGCGGGTCGCCGGCACCTGCTTGCCTTGCCTTCCACTGTGGGGTCACCGCCCTCCTGACCTTCCCGGTGGAGAGGCCACGCCTGGCCACCAGCCCCATCGCACCCGGTCACCAGCCCCGCCACACCTGGTGCATCCCTCTGGCCCCAGCCTCCTTTCTGGGCGTCCTGACACCCTCGGGTTACGAGGGTTCCAAGAGACCTCGGAGAGTTCGTGACCCCAGAGTCTGACCTGCGGTGCCCCCTCGCCAGCTGGGGACTTCTCGTCACCTCTGTGCTGGTTTCTACAGCCCTGATGAAGAGCGTAGCTCAGCGCCCTTGTGGCCCCGTTAGTCACCCGACGGGCCCTGCTGGGGGTCCTTCCGGAGCCGTGGCTGCCTGGCTGCCGGCAGGTGTCAAGAGCGACTCTGTGTGGCTCAGCGTCCCCGGGTTCAGGGTCAGACAGACTGGATCAGAACGTCAGTCCTGCCACCTGCCGACTGCTGACCCTCGGCCTCGTCACCTGTGGATCGCCCGACAGAGCCCGCGAGCCGGGAGGGGGGGCGCCCGCACACCGCCGTGCCGCCCCAGGCCCTGCAGCGCCCAGAGCTGCCTGCCCTGAAGGCGTCGGCTGGCGGCCCCGCGTGCACGTGGACCACGGCCGGGGTTGGAGCCGGCCTCCCTACCTGGACCCCGGGGCCCCTCAGGGCGGCATCCCTGGCAGGTGACACCGGGGAAGGTAATGTAAACGGTGCTGCCGGCGGAGTCGGGGCGCCCGGGGGGCGCCCGGAGATGGTGGCCGTCGTGTCGACGGTCCTCACGGTTTGATCCCACGTGCCTGCGACAGCGCCTCCGGACCAGCTGGCCACGCGCTCGGAGTGGCGGCTGCCGGAGACGAGCAACTTCCTGCCCTCTGTTTTCACACCCTCAAGGCTTCTCGGTCACAGAATCCGGACCCGCTGAGTGAGCGAGCCCGACGTGTCCGTTTGTCTGTTTGCAGGGCGACACGTGGGGCGTTCACGCAATAAAACTTAACTCCTGAATCGTGGGGCATTCGGGAACAGTGCCACCTGGTTTACCTGGTTTACGTGGTTACGTGGCTCCTGTCCACGCTCGTCGGAACCACCCACCCTGTGACCGACGAGCTCCGGGAACTGGCCGGCCCGTCCCTTCTTGGGCTGGGGGCTGTGACGACAAGCCTGCTCAGCCCCGGGTTCACGGGCAGCCGGGGGGACGCTGGCAGAGGAAGGATGGACGGGCTCCAGGGGTGCAGACCCGGCCAGCTGGGAGCCGGGGAGCCCGGGCAGGGGGAGTTCGGGGCGGGGAAGGGCTGTCTCGAGGGCACGTGCAGAAGGAAGCCCACTCTGCCGACGAGCACGGAGCCCTGGCAGCTGCCGCTGCCCGTCTCCGGCTCCTACCTGGATGCCACCCAGCGCTTGCCAAAGCCACACGCGCTCACCTCTGGGCCCCAGGCCCCGAAGCCTTTCCCCACGTCCTCCGACTGGAGGGACAGCTCCTCTGTCCCCAGTCCCCTCATTCCCCTGCTCTTGGTGTTCGGGGCCCCAGGATCTGGCTTTGTCATCCACCCCCAGTGGGACTCTGTCCACACTAATGGCATCCACGTCGGGGTCCCCAGGGGAGCTCCCCGCTCGGCTCCAGGCCTGGGACCCCCACCTCCCCGGCCCGTCCTCTGGGCGTTTCCCTGGATGTTCCCGGTCACCAAAGTTCTTCCATGCCGACATGCCCTCCTCGCCCCAGCTCCCTGGAGCTCCCCGGCCCCTGGGTGCTGGGCGAAGGCTTCCATGGCAGCCATAACGATGTTTCAGAGGACACAGACATCTGTCCCTCGGCTCACACCTGACGTCACCGGGACTTGTAGATGACAGAGCATTCCCGGTTTGGTCTGCGTCCCTGCTGGCCTGATCTCGGACAGGAGCCCCAGGCCCGCCGGGTTACTTCAAGTGCATTTAACAAGCGACCTGCAGCACTGGCCCGTGCACCCCTGGGTCCCTCCTACGATCTGCGGGCTTCGGCTGCAGCCCTGTCTGCCCCCTGTGCTGCCGAGGGGTCAGGCAGGGTTAGGGCTGTGCGCGGCCCCCCACGGGCCCCCTGCAAGCCCCAGGCTCTGCTCCCTCCGCAGCTGCGCAGGTGGCCAGAGGCTCTGTCGTCTCCACGGCATGACCTGTGGCACAGACTCAGGGGACACGGACACAGCCTGGCTCCCAGCTCACACGCAGCCACGGCCTCTTCATTGTGCTCTGGGCACGTGGCGACCCTGCCCTCCATGCATACCGGAATGTCCCATCAACCCGTGCCCCTTTGTCCCCTGGGCACAGCGACCCCCGCTTTGAGCCTGCATGTGTGATTGGACAGGGGGCCCCAGCTCTGTGTCTCCCCCCTTCGATGTTGGAATGTGCCCTCCTGCGCAGCGGGGTCGCATGGCTTTTGTGTATTCTAAACCGTGTCATCCCCTGGGGCCCCGGGAGGCAGCTGGGGCCTCTGGGGGCCTGCTGGGGCTGGCGGTGGAGGGTGGCTGTCGCCAGGCCAGGAAGGCTGTCTTTACTAGGACGGAAACGCAGCTGGAGGGGCCGTGTCAGACCCTCAGACTTGGCCGTGTCCTGCAGGAGGGTCCTCTCCTGGGAATTTGACAGTCAACGGGAAGGGGCCGGCGTCGTTTGTACTGTGACGCTCGCCGCTGTTGGTGCTGCTGCTGAGGACTAAGGTCCTTGAGGACGCCGGAGTCACAGGGGGATGGCGGCCGGCCTCTCGCCCTCCTGGTGACGACTGCCAGGATGGGAGGAGTGACGGGTCTATCGGGCTTCGGGAGAGGGGCCCCACGGAGGGGGCTCTGTGGTATTCCAGACAGCGGTCCGTGCAGACCTGAGGCCGCCTTGCGTGGCCGAGTCTACCGTGGGTGACGGACAGCCCGACGGCCTCGGATGCCCGGGAGCCCAGAGGGAGCAGCCTTCCCGCAGACCCCTCTCTGGACCCCCTGGAAGGAGGCGTCGAGGGTCCGAAATCGTTAGCTAATTAAAGTTTTCTCCAGGATCTCTCTTTCGTGGTAACGTACCTCAGGGTTTCCAGGGCCGGCCACCGCTGCCTCAGCGGCCACGTGGCATCCGTGCACCGGTGGGAACTTCCCCCGCGAGGAGCCCTTGCTAGCCAGCGCTCGGCCCCTGGTCTTGCCCGACGTGGTGACAGCACGCGCCATGTGGACCCTGCAGGAGGAGCCCCCAGAAAGCCAGCGGCGTTTTCTGGTACTTGCACGATAGTGCCGTCCCACTGCCTGGCCAGCGCCGTCCTGGCGGAGCAGAGCCCGGCCCGTCTCCCGTGCAGACCCTCGGCGCCGGGGTCCGAGCCCCAGGAGGGGGGTCGCTGCCCGCAGACCGCCTGTGGGGACGGAGGGGGTTTCTGCAAGTCCACCATCGGTCAGGCCAGGGGTCGGAGAGAGAGCCCGAGCGCCGGATGAGGACGCGCAGGGGAACGGTCGTTCGTGAGGACGCCGCCGTAACCTGCTTTGGAAATCGCTCCTCTTCGAGGCAGACGCAGCTGTCGGGAAGTGTTGCAGTGTAAGTTAGAAGCAATTCTGTACGTGTATTCTTCACATCTTACTTCCTTAGGCCCCAGGCCCCCCTTCCTGTTCGATTATTAAAATCCCGCCGGCTCACCTGGGCTCTGGGGTCGGGCCACAGCTCCTGCTGCACGTGGGAGTGACCCTCCAGCCGCGTCCGTTTGTCCGGGACGGTGAGCGGGTTCGCGGACCCGGAGCGTCTTCCGTGGGCTTCTCTCTCTCTCCTGATTACGTAGGTACGGCCCATCTGACCTGTGAGACCCGCGGAATCCTGTTCTCTTCCGTAGACGCGCTCCTAGTTCCTGGGTCCCCCGGGCTCCCTGGGGCCCCGAACTCACACAGTAGCACGTCTGTAACTCGAGTATGACGATCGCTCATGTCTCTGCACCCAACCGGGTTGGACCACGGCCTCCCACCACGTCTTCCCTGCCGCCCGACACGCTCACAGAGGGGAGACCCTCACTGTTCGCCCGCTCGCTGAAGCTGGTATGTACCCGAGCCAACCCCCACCGCAGAGCACTCTGGACGTCCACGCGCCCACGTGCCCAGCACGGTGACACTCTGCCGTCTCGTCTGGCTGCCCCGCGGTAGGCAAGTGTCCTTCATGTCAGAAGGATGTTTTCCACAAGTTCGTTCTGTCTTGTCAGCAACGCTGTAGCTCACTGTGTCCCCCGGAAGTGCGCAGGAGTCCTTTCCGGCGTTCCCGAACCGGGGAACACACTGACGTGGCCACGGGGAACTGGGCGCGTGTGGTGAGCCTCCCTCAGGCCTCACGCCCATGCTGCCCTGTGAGGCCCGCGTGAGCGCGTCCCCGTGTGTTAGACAGAGGCTCTCCTGACACAGAGCTCTGCGCTGACTGGACGAGGGACTCTCAGAGCCCCCCTGCACCTCCGGGGCCCAGGACCTGCGGTCGCTAGCGTGCTGACCTCAGTGACATCGTCGGACACAGCACCGCGGATGACCGGAGTGGGCGGGGCCCGTAAGTCGTCGATTAAGAATTCAGGACTCGCCGTGCAGTGTCCTGACTTGGACTTTGTCCCACGAAGCACAGGGTTGGGACTCCGGGTGTCCTAGGACACCGGGCACGTGTCGGAAGTACCCCCAGAGGCCCCTCCGTGTCCAGCTGGAGAGGTTCTCCCAGATGTATGGCCACAAGCCCGCCCCAGAGGCCTCTGCCGCGCCAGCCGCTGTGGAGAGCGTCACACGTGTGCACATGTCCACACGCCCCTCACCCCCTCTGGCGTGCTCACAATGTTCACCGCCTGGCACAGGAGGAAACTCGGCTTCGTGGGGCGGGAATGAGTGTGAACCTGGGTTCAGACCAGAGTCTGGCCTGGGGGAGCCCATGGACCCCACCGTGTCCCCACCGGGTCCCCACACCATGTCCCCACCATCTCCCCATTATCTCTCCACCGTGTCCCCACTGTGTTCCCACACTGTGTCCCCACACCGTGTCCCCACCGTCTCCCCAACGTCTCCCCACACCTTGTCCCCACTCTGTCCCCACACCGTGTCCCCACTGTCTCTCCACCATGTCTCCATCATGACCCTACCATATCCCCACACCGTGTTCCCACACTGTGTTCCCACCGTGTTCCCACCGTGTCCCCACCGTCTCCCTGTGCTCAGTGCCGGGACAGACCGGTGCCCACAGAGCCTGCAGCTCACATCCGGGGAGCGAGGTGGGCAGGTGGGGGCGCCTGCAGCACCATGGGGCCGACGAGGGGCAGGGACGGCAGGGCAGCCGTGGGAGCCCAGCTGCCTTGGCAGCACACAGTGGGAGTGTCCCCAGCACCCCTGGGGACAGTGAGCAGGACCCTGGGCGTCTGCATGGGAAGCACCAGGACAGAGGGAGCGAGGTGGCCAGCAGCCGTCAAGCTAACGGTCTCTCTGGCAGACGGGGATGCCACCAGCACGGCGGCAGGGGCCATGGTGGTTTTTAAGGTAACTGGTGGCGGAGACGGTGATGGGTGGCTGTCGGTGGGCACTCAGGCCACTGGGCGGTCCCCACGTCCACACCCAAAGGAGCTGGCCTGTGGTGGCAGCCGGGAGACGGGAGAGGCGGGAAGGCAGCTGAGGTGGCCGCCGTTTGGGGAAACAAGACTTGCCCTCGGAGTGACGAGTGGGGAACTTGGTGGAGAGCATCCGGAAGGTCGTGAGGGGGACAACGTGGCCTCGAGGGCGGTCGTGGCCGGAGATGAGCGCGGGGGCTCCGGCGGGCACAGGGGTCAGTGGTTCCCGGGGAGCGAGAAGCAAGCCCACCCTCACGCTCCGTGCAGACCCTCCCCTGGGGCTCCGGCGCACAGGGTCACGGTCACGGGGATCCTAGAACCTTGTCGGCAGCTCGGGGCGAAGGGTATCATCTGGGCCCCTCGAGGACACCGTTTCCTGTGACATCCGTTCCTAGTGGTTGAGTTTGTGACTTGGTTTCCCTTATTTAAACCCCTGAGCAGGGGAAGGTTAAACAACTTCTTTAGAACACCTCCAAACGCCACAAACACCCCGGACCCGTACGGTCTGTTCTCACGCAGCAGCTAACGCTGTCCTGTCTTTGTTTGTTTGTTTGTTTGTTTATTTGTTTATTTATTTATTATTTTAGAGAGAGAGAGAGAGAGAGAGAGTGAGTGCAAGCCAGGGAGGGGCAGCGAGAGAGGGAGAGAGAATCTCAAGCAGGCTCGTCTCTCAGTGCAGAGCCCGGCTCAGGGCTCCGCCCCACGACCCTGGGATCACGACCCGAGCCAAAATCAGGAGTCGGACGCTCCAGTGACCGAGCCCCTCGCGCCCTGCTGACATCCATTGTTCACACGAACCAGCTCCCGGTTTGCCCGCACCCCCCCGCGTGCTCGCCCCAGATCCCACGTGGTCATCCTGGCTCCCCCGGCCCCTCCCGCAGTCCTCTCCCGCCTCGGTCCCCTGCGAGCGCCCTGACGTGTCCCTCCTCAAAGCCGGACAATGAGGGACGCGGCTCTCTGCTACCGCAGCCACGTGCTCAGTCTCAGGGGCTCGTCAAACAGGCGGGGGGAGCTCTTTCACGTGGCCGCCCTGGGAGCCGCTTCCCATCCATCTGGTGGCCGTCACCCCCTGGACCGCCCGCTGGGCCTGCCGGGGCTGAAGGATGGGCAGGGGTCACACAGGTGTGTCACGGACCGCTATGTGGGTGCCCACACCGGCCCGCCCTCCTTCCTTCGGTGCGTGGCTGCATCCAGCAGGTTCTCAGAGCTAACACATCGGCCCCTCCAGTCCCGACAGCGCACCGAGGAGGCAGCCCCGTGGCCCACGTGTCGCATGGGAGCGTGGAGTTAGACCGGGGCGTCAGGGCCGTCCCCGTCCAGCAGGGACAGGCTGCAGGCTTCTGCCCGTCCCGCCTCCCCCCGCCCTGTCCCTCTGTCTGTCTAGGACACTGGCCTCCTCAGCGTTGTGCTCCCGGCAGCCCTGCTCGGCTCAGACGGTCCCTCCTTCGCCCCGGCGGGGCCGCCCCGTGTTTCTCCCGCTTCTTCGGGGCACGGATCGCTCTCCAGGACCCCTCCGGTCCGTCTGTCTAAATGCCTGTCACCTGCTGTGTGTGGCCGCACCGGACATAAGCTCCATCATGGCAGCACCATGTCCTGTGAGCGGTGACTGGGCAGCGTCACCCGGAAAACAGAGGCAGGGGAGTTTGTCTCACAACCAAGTTCCCCGAAAGGGTCCTCCCTCCCTGCAGACTCGGAGCCCCCGGACTCCGTCATCCTGCCAGGCTGCTAATCGGTCACACAGGAAAACCAACGCTACGTTTTGGCAATTTGCTCGAACATGCAGCGGAATTAAAATCATTTCTCTGCCGGCTACGGACGGCTCCACAGCCTCTCCGTCAGCGCAGACCCGGGGCGGCGCGCGGCCAGCCGCGGAAACACGCTCCCGCCGCGGGGGACCTGCTGCTTTCCTGTTTCTTTCCTTCTTTTTAAAATGAACCTTACTTCATTTTGAGGAATTTTGCCTTGTACGCTTGGGAAATAGTTTGGTTCCTGACAAACAAATTTGTGTAATTGGGGGATGGGGACGGAGGTTATTTTTTTCCAGTACTTTCCAAGTGGCGTGTCTAATACTTTTGTTTCTAAGGCTGAGTTCCTAAGAGTGCAGAGATTTTTCCTGGGGACCCAGGACAACTGGTACAACACGAAGGCGCCCCAGACTAGCCGGGCCTCACGGAGACAGGCCGGGAGCCACACGAGGAATTTTAAATGTTCTAGCACTCACAGAGAAAAAGGTAAAAAGAGAAGAAATGGATTTTAATATGTATTTCATTTAATCTCCAAACTATCACACTTCACGTCCCTTTTGTATTAACTCCTTCATTTTACATTTACACATGTCACGTGCCCGGCGGCCCACAGAGCTAGAGGCCACGGAGCCGGATGGCACGGCCACGGCCACGGCTTGCGGACCAGGCCGGGCTGCCGGCCTGTTCGGCATGGCCCGCGAGTGGAGGGCGGTGTTCACCTTGTTAAGTGAGTGAGAAAAGAATCAGAAGCTGTAACGGGGGTGGTGAGTTGCGGTGTGTGGGTCTATTCCAGTTACTTTCAAACGACTTAAATGCATATTTAATTTTTTCTCAGCTCTAATTTTTTTTAATTTAAATTCAAGTTAGTTAACGCACAGTGTGGTCTTGGCTTTAGGAGTAGAACCTGGTGATTCATCTGTTACACGCGACAGCCAGTGCTCACCCTGGCGGGTCCCCTCCTTCATGCCCGTCCCCCAGCCAGCCCAGCCCCCACCTCCATTCCAGCAACCCCCAGTTTGTTTTCTGTATTTCGGGGTCTCTCGTGGTTTGTTCCCCTCTCTTTTCCCCTAATTTTTGCTTCCCTTCCTCTAGGTTCATCTGTTCTGTTTCGTATATTCCACTTGTGAGTGAAATCATACGGTATTTGTCTCTCTCTGACTGATTCATTTGCTTAGCACGGTGCCCTCTAGCTCCACCCATGTCGTTGCAAATGGCGGGATTTCATTCTTTTTCACGCCGAGTAATATTCCATTGCACCCACCACCTCTTCTTCAACTGTTCATCAGTCGATGGACATTCGGGCTCTTTCCACACTTTGGCTCTTGCCCACAGCGCAGCTATAGACACTGGGGTGCACGGTGCCCCTTCGAACCAGCATTTTTGAGTCCTTTGGGTAAATTCCGCGTGGTGCAGCAGGAGCTCCGCGGGCATCTGAGAAGCACAGGTCTGGTCTGATCCCAGGAAAGGTGTCAGCCACTCGGGGAGTCACTCGACAATTAAGGCCACACTGCCTGCTGCTACGGGAGCTGATACCACATTACCAGGTGCCACGTCACCTGGGGCCACGTCCCCGGGACCGCGGCGCCTGGGACCCTCACCTCCCCGCCGCCCCCTCTGTGCCCCGTCTCGTCCACAACATGGCTCGTTTGCAGGGCTCAGGTCAGTTTACGTCGCTTCCACCGAAAGTCGTTGCGACAAAGTGTATTTCCTGTTTCGCCCCGGGTCGTGGCTGTCCTCGCCCTCTTTAACGGGCTTCGGCGGAGCCTGAGAAAGCCGCTAGGGTGAAGCGTGCCCGCGTTTCCCGTGGAGACGTTTCCCGGGAGTCAGAAAGGAGGCATTGTCTCCATCTCCGTTTTACAAGATTGCCGGTCGTTATCGCCTCTGTCTGAGGTGACCTAATCGGGAGACCTGTTATTAATTCTCTCTTAAAATGGTCCTGGCAGAGCCCGAGAGTGTGCGCCCAGCACTGGCAGCAGGAGGCGGGCAGGCGGCTTCGGGCCGACCGGGCAGGTTTCGATCTGAGGACCTCTCCTCCCCGCCGGTCGGGACTTACCTGGAAAACCACATCCCACCGGGCCTCATCTGCCGTCCCTGAGACCCTCGCTCGAAACCCCCCCGACTGGTCCCTGAAGGGAAGCCCGGCCTTCCTCAGGGGGGCCATGGGCACCCGTCTCTTGTGTTGCTCCCTCCCTCAGCTACACGGGACCCCCGGCAAGCTCCGGTTTCCCCTCACCCCACTTGGGGACCAGAGCCTGCACATTGAGGTTAGAGTTGCTCGTCCATCTCCACTTGTTGGGGACTGATACTTTGGAACCACTGGCCAGCAGGGCGTGCGTCCCGGCGCGGGGCTCCCCGTGCGGGCGCAGGGAGCTGGAGCTGTGGTGAGGAATCCCGGAGCAAAGGAGAGGCGGGTGGCCTGTGGCCTGCGAGCTGTGTTCCGTCAGCTACACCGGCCCGAGCTGTATCAGGCCAGCCCCCGGGCTGCTGGCCCCAAAGGAGCCCTGGGTTAGAGGCTGGCTTGGCGTCCTGTCCAGGTCCTGTCTCCCGGCTGGCGTGCCTGGTGCCTGGGGCAGGGAGTGCCCTGCTCGCTGTGCAGCTGTCCCCTTCGGCAGAAAGTACGATGCCTCCAAGCCAACAGGATCACGCACACGCCCGGTGGGCACGGGCGCACAGTCCCGGCCCCCGGACCTGGGCGGGCTCTATTCCAGGGCCCTCTTCACGCTTCGGATGAAAGCCGGTTCTCAGAGCACACCCAGCCTGTGGCACCCGGGTCGCCACACCAGCTGGAACCCCCCGGAGACGCGGATTCTCAGGTCCCATCCAGATGTGCTGAATGGAACATTCTAGGGTGTCTGACCAGCTCCGCTGGGCTGGGGAGCCTCCTGCAGGTGGGCCCCTCTCTGCTCAGATTTACCCCCCTGTCCCCCTCTTCCCTCACTCCCTTCCCTGCAGCATCTCCCCACCCCTGGATGTCACTGGGACAAGACCCTCGCCTCAGGCTCTGCTTCCGGGAACCGAGGGTCTTTCTCCTCGCTGACCAGGTTATCTCCAAACCGGAGTCGCTGTGAACCCTCCCCCACTGCTCCCGACATACGCCTTCCGCCTTCGAAAATTCAGTAAAGTCAAAGGGAAGAAATACCAGAAGGAAACGCATCTATCGACTGGGAGAGTCTGTCGGATCGTGAAAATACCCGTCTTCGCGCTGACGTCAGGCCACGCAAGAGCGTCGCCGCTTCGTCGGCAGCTGCGCTCCGCTGCGCAGACGCCGGCCGCGGGCGCTTGGACGCGTCGAGCGTCTCTGCTCGGAACCGAAAAGTGCGCCGCACGTGGGCTCTGGGGTTCAGACTCGGGCAGGAGCAGGCCCGAGGTGCCTCCCGGGCCGCGGGTTAGCGCCGATCACCGGCCGAGGCGACAGGGCCTTGGATCTGCGGGGTTAAATACAGTACAGGGTTAGAATCGCTGTCACCTGCTTCTTTTTATATTCTGTAACGCGGCTGCGGAAAATTTAATAACACACATGTGGCTGGCACTGTCCCTGGTGGAGACGGAGAGCAGGGAAGGGACACGGCGGGCTGCCGTCCCACACGACGGAGGAGGAGCGGAGGGAACGGGGCTTTGAAAAGCAAACCGGACGAGACCCCAGTGGCCGTGGCGGTGCCGGGCCCGGGCTCCGTGGGTGCAAGCGAAGGTTCTGGAGCAGCGCTTCCTCTCCGGGAGGGTCCTCTCTCTGGCGTCTGGCCGCCAGATGCCACGAGCCCTGACGCCATCCGTGAGCCCGGGGATTCTCACCCCACACGAAGCGCGTCTGGCAGGTACGACTTGGGAGCCGTCGGCGCCGGCTGGACCGCGGCGGGTCTTCGAGGAGGAAATTCCACGCTGTCCCGCGGGCGCGTCTTTGTGACGCTCGACAGCCTCTCTTGGCAGGAAACTCCTCCTCGTGTTTGGAGCCGAAACCGTTTCCTCCTGATTTTTCCAAAAAGCAGGGGACGAGCCCTCAGCCACCAGCCCCGCCCCCCCATAAAGTCCTTCGGGCAAGTCAAAGGTCGAGCGCTTTTTATCCTTTGTATTTCTGTTCCACGAGCCAGGTGACCCCGGGTCCTTGAATAAAGACCGCCGTGATTTTTTTCCAATAAAAATCAAAACAAAGGCAATCTGGCAATTGTCCATTTGATGAAGGATTTAGGTGACTCGCGAGATTTGGCCACCGGAGGACATCGGAAACCAAGACGCAGTGCCAGCGTGCAATCCGCAAGGTAAAAACCTCAGTGGAACAACGTTTTGAAGAGTTCTCTCTTTTTATTGCTCATGAGGTCCTAGTATTTACCTCGAAAAGCTACGTGGGAGCGTGACTAAAATCTAAGGGGAGTTCAGGTGACATTCAGGTAATTCAGGATCCTCCGAAGAGCGGTGGAGTCCTTGGGGCCATCGGGCTAGGCTTCTCTGCCAACTTCGCTGGACGGGGCACGTGGGCACGGTGCCATCTTGGTCTAGGGCCAGCACAGAGCAGGCCCTTTGCGGTGATGCTTCAGATGAGCAAGCTTGTGGCTGTCCCTGGATGCGGCGGGGACACAGCCGGCCTGACGCAAGACCGGCTCTGGAATTTGAGGCCCCCAGTAAAACATGAAAACTTGGGACTCCTTGTTCAAAGTTTGTTAAGAATTTCAAGACGGCCGAGCACAGCACTGGCCCCGAGGGGAAGTGTCATGATGCCGGGGGGTCGTCTGGGAAGGAGGGCTGACGGACGGACGTGGACCAGGAGTGCCCACCCGGAGGCTGGATAACATCTTCCTCCAGGCTCTCCGGCCCGAGAGAGGAGTCAGTTCTTGTCGGAGAAGATAAACTGCCCCAGAAAGCAGATATTGTTGTTGCTCTGTTTTCTCCTCCCTCCCTCCGTCTCTCTTGCCCTTACGATGGCCGTGGTCCTGCACAGGTTAGGAACTTCACGCAGGGTGCCGAGTTTCGTACTCTCAAAACAATTAGAGCAAAAAACCCACAAAACCCTCTTGCCACATTCGAGTTACAGAAGATCAAGAATATAATTATATCGGACCCCTGAACCGAGCGGGATCAGGGGCACTGACCCCCGTGCAGTCCAAAGTTCATGCGTAACTTACGACTCCTCCAGAACTTAACTGCTAATGGCTTACGGGTGACCAGAAGCCTTACAGATAACGGAAACAGTCAATTAACACGTATTTTGTGGGCTATATGGATTCCATACTGTGATCTTAAATGAAGTAAGATGGAGGGGCGCCTGGGGGGCTCAGTCGGTTAAGTGTGCGACTTCAGCTCAGGTCATGACCTCACGGTCCGTGAGTTCGAGCCCTGCGTCGGGCTCTGTGCTGATGGCTCGGAGCCTGGAGCCTGCTTCGGATTCTGTGTCTCCCTCTCTCTCTGCCCCTCCCCTGCTCATGCTTTGTCTCTCCTGCTCTCAAAAATAAATAAAACATAAAAAAACAAACAAACAGAGTAAGGTAGAGAAACAAATGTCACTCGGGAAATCATAAGGAGGCGAAAACACACATGGGGACCTGTCCCGTGTTTACAGAGAGCAATCCGCGCCTAAGCGGACCCCGGGCAGGTCGAATCGCCGTGCTGTTCGGGGACAGCAGTGTGGTCTGTATCTGGCCCCGGACGGCCGTCTTGAATCTTTTCCTTCTCAAAATCACGTTCCGTCCGGCGGCCGGCGGCTCTCCGTTCGCACTAATCTTGCCACTTCCACGTCTCACGCGAGCCGACTTGTGACTGAGCTAACGGGCGGCTCAGTCCGGACAGGCCGCCGTGTTCGAACAGGGCCAGGTGCTCATTGTTTGAAAGAACCGTGAGTATGGGCATAACTGTATCTTCCCGGACCATCTCGGTCGCACCTCCCGGGCTGAAGAACACGCCCCCCCCCCCCCCCCCCCGTGGATACGTGTTATCTGATTGTGCGTCAGGCTCCCCGGGGTCAGGCTCTGCCCGCTGTGCGTGGGTGACGGCTCTGCTTTTGTGTTACTTCTGAGCGGGGACTCTTGCCTCCCCGTCTGCCCTGGCGCGATTGTCTGATCCAGCAGCCCGTGTGCCCAGGTGCTGGTGACTCACCCGCTCTCCTTGCAAACCAACTCATTACGCGTGCTTTTGGGGGATGAGCGGGGAGAAAGGGTGTATTTAAAGGTGGCTTGGCAGGAGCCGTGAGATTTTACAACAAGGAGGGCAGGGAGACGCGATTTAGTTGTGACTTGAACACCTGTCCGTGGCAGCCAAGGAATGCGGTCCGCGTCAGCACCCGGCTGAGGGCTGCGCAGCGCCCAGATGGTGTAATTTGCAAAATCAGGTTTGTAATTAACTTCACAATATCTCCAGGGAATTCTGGAAAGGCGACCAGAGAAAACCTTGTCCTGTCCTATCAGATACCGCGAGGCATCCGATGACGTCTCCCGGGGACGCGCTCATGTCCCCAGAGGAAAGCGTGAGTTCTCCTGAGCTCTCCTGGTGCTGGCTGGCGGCCGGGGGTCCTGTGGTCTCGGGGTTTCTTCCGAGTCTCGAGATTCCATTTCTCTGAGTTTCGGGTTTGGCCGCCCTCCTGAAACACCCTCCTCCTGAACCTTTAAGTCCGTGAGAGTTTGTCAGGAAAATTAATCTAAAATATTGTGAAAGCCGCCTGCAGGTCAAAAAATACAGTTAGTTCCCTACTTATAACTTGTTTTACTGAGTCTTCCTTCTTAGAGTTATGTCTGTGTGTTGTAATGGCCATAAAAATGATAACCTGGAAAAGGGCCGGGGCCCCGCAGCGAACGCCCTCGGCTGTGTCGAGGATCTGAGCCTCTCAGGTTCTGAGGGCTGCGTCGTCAGACGTAAGACTGGAACGAGCCGTGTGAGAGGGAACGGCGGAAGGCAGGCCGGTGAGCAGTTTCACGGCTCTGGAAACGCGCGGGACAGCAGACCGGACGGACGAGACCTGGCGGGTCCAGGAGGCCGCAGCGGAGCAGAGAGACTTACTGCGCCCCTGGCGAGCCGTCCTGGGGGTGGACGCCATCCTCCCCGTTAAGTGTCAGCCTGCTTGGGGCGCCCTGCCCGTGACGCGTGCGCGGGACGCGGCGCCTGCTTTCCGACGGCTTACAGTCGGTGGGATTTGGTCAGGGGAGCAGAACCCGGCCGTCGTTTCCAGCACGGGACCTGGTGTCCCCGCGGCCTTCCCTGGCCTCCTGAGGACTTTTCTGGAAGCGCCCGTCCCGAGGGCAGCAGGAAGCCACGGCTGCAGACACATGCACCGGAAGGCGCTCTCGGAGATCTGCTCTGCAGACCCGACTCCCGGGGAGTCTCCCGGGAAGGACGGGACTGAGCACAGGACGGAAGGGCCGGGCAGGGGTGGCACCATGGACCTTGTGACTCGAAAACCGGCCAAGTGGCCACGGAAGAGATCACTGTGTGTGCCTCCCCTTCAGACGCTGTCTCCCCCGGCTCTCGAGGAGGGGAGGCTGGGGTGACCAGGCTGGGCATTCCTTGGTTTCTACCACAAGGATGGACACTGGGGCTCATCCAGCGTGGACTGGGTTCCCCGGAGGGCGGCACGGCCCCGCCCCTCGGAGTGTTAGCACAGGGCGTGGGGCCGGAGAACGCGGACGCTCGCAGTGTGTCTCCTTCTCCAGGGCACACAGCTAGATGCCGTGCACCCACCCGTCCGACCTGCGGGCCGTTTGGGGTGGAGGGCAGATCCCACCTGTGCTCACGGAAGAACCCATCCTCTCCTCGGGCCACGTGCTGCAGCTGGCCAGGCCACGCGACGCTGGGTGCCCGAGCCACCGCACGGAGCAGCAGCTGCCCCTCCCCCACCCCACCCCGGCGCCTCCGCCCTGGGATTTGAGAGAAGTGACATGTCGTGGTGTCAGAGTCCTGCAGGTCTGTGTGTGTCGGGCCGTGAGGGTGCCATCCCAGAGCGCGAGTTTGGGGGAAAGCGGCTCTTACAGCCCTTCGTGGCGAGGACTAAAGGAACACCCGGGGGAGGGTTGTCGGGGTGTCAGTGGTACAGGGAAACTCGGAGGGTGAGGTTTCGGGGAAAAGTCTTCGTCTAAACAAAGCACTCGCTGTGATAACTTCTTTCCCAGCTTTTTGGATGTAAGCCAATCCGAACGCCTCCTTTCCCTCGTGCCCTGGAGGTGGCCGAGGTCTCTGTGGACCCGGGCGGTGGACGGCACGGGCTGGGGGTGGGTGCTCTTCCGGTTAACTTTGGCGGCCACTGTGCACCTTTCAGAACCCAAGAGAGAGGAAAGAAAGGATACCCACTTGTCCATCACTCGACCGATGCCTCCTACCTTCGCAAACACAGGCGAGTGAAAGTTCCGTGTCTGGAAGGAATCGGAGATGTCCTAAAACCAACCATGTAGCTGAAACGCAGCCCGGAAAATGGACGGAAGCTGGGTCGTTCGTAGGCCTGCTGGGGTCCCCAGGCTGACCTCCAGCACTGTCCCCGGGACCCACCCGAGAAACACGGGGTCTGTCCGCTGTGGGACTGGTTTCGTTTCCAGTGGGCAGGGCAGGCAGGCGCCCGGGCATCGCTGAGCACCGAGGAGGTGGGACTGTCTGGGTCTCACGCCACGCGGCTCCTGTCACCTTGGCGACCACGTGTACACACAGACTCACCGGGGGAGCCCCTCCCTGCGTGAAGGTGGGGCTGGGGGCTGGCGGGTTCCCTCCAGTGGGTCCCCCTTGTTTTCTGATTTCCAGCTCTCGTCTGCAAAGTGGGGGTGCCGCCCTGGCTCAGCCGGCTGCTCAGGGCTTGTGACACCGGTTCCCCGGCGCCTGGGAGGGAAGCCTCACGTCTCACGGGCTCTGACGGCAGCGCCTTCCCAGACACGCCGTGACCATTGGTTTGCAGAGCCCCCGCCACGCCGTGTGTCCCACACCTCGGTCTGTGAACATTTCTCCCTGCCTCCCGCCCCCCTCCCCGACCTCCGGGGAGACGCAGCTGCTGCTCGTCTGTGCCCCCGGCTGGCTCGTGGCAGGTGCGGCGTCTTACTCTGCGCCCACCCACTTCCTGGCAGCCTTCGCTGAAGGGAGGCGTGAAAGAGCATGTGGGTGAGGCTGGCGGAGCGTTCTGGAAGCCCTGAGGCACCATGGTGGCCGTGCTCCTCTGTGAGGCGCTGCAGCCTCTCTGTCAAGAGCGCCGAGCCCCTGGGGAGCAGGACGTGGGCCCGGTGTAGCCGGGCCGCATCCCCGGTGCCCAGAGGGGGCGCGGAGCAAAGCGGAGCTTGGAGCAGAGCGTGATGGGGCGCCGGCTGGCCGACACGCGAGCCTGGGCTGCGGGTCCGTGTCAGCTTCTCGAGCCTTCGGCTCAGGCAAGCTGTCCTTCGGCTTCTCCTCCAGGTGCCGAGGTCCACGCACAGCCTGGGGCTTGCTGCGGCCCAAGTGCAGAGTGGAGACACTGAGTCGTTTGTCTCCACCTCGAACGGGATCCCCCTTCCCTGTTAACGTGCTGAGAGTTACAACAAAATCCTGCTCTCAGAGTTTAGACCATGGTTTGCCGGGAGACTCAGATCTAGGGAGCGTCAGATCTGGCTTGGGAGTCTGATTTGATGGCGTCTCAGGCTGCCTGGGGTGGGGTCTCGGTGTTTTTACCGGATGACAGACGGGGGACGGCAGGTGTTAACAGACAGGGGACGGCAAGTGCACACTGTGGCCGGAGCCCGCCCCCGGAGTCGCGGGAGTGAGCCCGGAGGCTGGGCCGGAGACAGCCGCTCCGCCAGCTTCCAGAAGCAGGACTGCTGATCTCCCCAGGGTCTCCGGAGACAGTCCCCGTGGGTGGGGACAGACGTGCCGTAGGGACAGGGTCCTGTGGTCACGGAGAGCCTGCCTGTAGCACCGATTGGCTTCTTGCAGAGCCAGTGGCACGGAGGGACTGGGGCACCTGCCAGGTCACAGGGAGCGCGCCCCCCAGGGCAGCCGGGGTGCCTGAACTCACCAGCATCCGTGTCTACTGGGACGCTGTTCTGCCTCTGACTAACCAGGTGGGGCACGGCTTCCGACTGGGCAGGCCCGAAGTGCCGCTTTGCCCAGTTATGGGAGAGGCTGTCCTCTGGCTGGGGCTGGGGACACTCATGAGAAGCTGCTTCTACCCAGAGGCTAGGAGTCCCCGCTGGTGTCATTATCACTGAGCGAGAGTGCCAAACCCGCATGCCTTAGGTGCTCTGTCCCTCCTGTCAGGTCCCAGCTGCCTGAGGTCCCGTGCTGTTGCAGGAGCGAGGCCTGGTCTGCTGGCACCGGGGCAGGACGGGCCGTGCCGGGCAGTGGTCTCCCGGACAAGGGGGCTCTCCACCCAGGTGTCTCTGCTTAGAGGGGCTTTGCGATGTCAGCCCCTGAGCCAGCGTTCCCTCGGAGCATAAGATAAGCTCCCTCGGCCTTCCCAACAGGCAAAACCCTAATAAAGCTCATTCTTCCCAACGCATTCCCTGAAAATAAACCCTGAGCAGATAAGCCAAACAGATAAAACAGAAAAAAATTCAATTCGCCAAAGCCCAGCAGGGCGGTGCCGTGTGGCGGCGAGGCTGAAAGGCCAGTGATATTGATCAGGTCTCTCAGACCGTGGGGTTTCATTCATCACCGGGGCTTTGCATTCATGTTTATTTCTTTAAATGATTGCACCACGGTGTTGTCTGGTAGATTCCTGAGTCTCACTGACGCCCCTGAGGATTTTGTGCCCAGGCCGGCACCTCATCCCGCTCAGCCCCATCACCGTCCCGGTTGCTAGAACCACGAGGTGCCTCGGAGAAAATCCGAGCAAGAAGCGTGAAGGTCTGGAGACAGAAAGCTGGGGCTTGACTGAAGGCCACAAGCATCATCTGAATAGAGTGAGAGCTGCGTCGTTTTCCAGTTTTTCTTCTTTCCTAATCTATGAGCTCAAGTCTTCAAATACCTCCTTGTGCCTAAATTAACTGCATCTGTGCATTTTCATATGTAAGATGTTTGTTATGTTCGGTTCAAAATACTGCCAACGATCGCTGCATTTCTGTTCTGGTTTCTGACCCGCGGCTACAGAGGACTCTACTTCCTAACTTCCAAACATGTGGGAATGTTCTAGTTGGCTCATGGTCGCTGTTTCTGGAGCTAACCGTGTTGTGACAAGACAACCTTCTTCAGAGGATTTCAGTCCTTTGAGGTTTGTTATGACCTGACTTATGACCTGTTCTGTGAGGAATCGCTGCCCACCCGGTGTGTGCGCTCATATGAAATACATGTTCTACAGCCGTCGGGTGGGTCCCTCTCACGGTGTCTTGACTTTCTATATTCATTTACTTCAGCGTGTGCTTTTTCTGGCCTCACTGAGAATGTTGTGTGAAAACCATGAAAATCGGGCATTTGATTATTTATGTCTTTTAATTTTTTCAACGTTTACTTTATGTATTTGAAGCCATGGCATAAGTGCGTAGTGATTTGGAAAGCTACACTGTCTGGTGGATTGGCAATTTCATCACTCTGAGGGGTGTAGCAGGACTACGTGTTAAGCCGTGAAACAAGTCTTAATACATTTAAAAAGATTGAAATCCTACAACGTATCTTCTCCAGCTACAATGAAATAAAATGAAAAATCAATAACTGAAGGAAACCTGGAAGACTCAGGAGCACGTGGAAATCGAGCGACCGATTCTTAAGCATTCTTAAACAACCAATGAGTCAATAAAGAAATCCTGAGGGAATTTGCAAGATAACGTTGTGATGAACAGAAACGAAGACAATGTGGCAAACCTTTGGGACGCGGGGAGAGAGGTGGGCAGAGGAAGCTCTGAATGCCACGTGAATTCCACGTGAGGGAAGAAGATTCCAGATAAACAGCCTTGCCTACCACCGAAAGGAATTAGAAAAGGAAGGCAAATCAAACCTGAAGCAAGTGAAAGGAGGAGATAATAAAGATGCGCTCCGAGACAAACGCGCCGCCGGGTAGAAGGCAGCAGAGGGAATCGACGAAAGCGAGAGTTTTCCTTTACAAGGATAAACACATGGACAAACTTGGTTAGACTAACCCAGGAAAATAATAGGGACAACCAGGCTTACTAAAATCAGGAATGGAAGTAAGGAGATTACTGACTCTCCAGAAATAAGAATAATTATAAGACAGTACTGTGAGCAGTGTTACGCCGCCAGAGTAGATAACCTAAATAAAATGGAAAAATTCTCAGAAAATAGTACCAAAAGTGACTTAGGAAGAAAGAGTAACTAAAAAATTTTTAATGGTTATTTATTTTTGAGAGACAGAGAGAAAGATAGCATGAGCAGGGAAGGGGCAGACAGAGAGGGAGACGCACAATCTATGTGGGGCTCGAACACATAAGATCATGAGCTGAGCTGAAGTCGGATGCTTAACCAACCGAGCCAGCCAGGTGCCCAGAAAGAGTAAATATTAATAGACCTACAGTAAATGAAGAGATTGAATCAATAATAAAAAACCTCCCAGTGAATAAAATCCCTGGAAGAGACGGCATCACTGTTGAATTCCATCAAACATTTAAAGAAGAAATGAAGATCATTCAACTTCAAGTATTTTCAAAATGTGACAAAAGAGAACAGTACCTCCCTCCTTCTACACGCCTGCTATTACTGTGATACTGAAGTCAGACAAAGACATCAGATGAAAAGAAAACTACAGGTTTGTATCCCATATGAATATAGATGCAAAAATTCTCAACAAAATACCAGCGACCCCAATCCAGCAGCATTATTCAGAGAATGAAACACCATGACTAAATGGGATTTATCCCATGAATACAAGCATGTTTCAATATACGAATATCAAACAACGTAACGCATCATATTAATAAAACGAAGGGGAAAACCAATTTCAATTGAAGCAGAAAAAGCATTTGACAAAATCCGACCTCTTCATGAAAAAAAACACCCCGATAAACTGGAACCATAAGGAAACTATCTCAAGTAGATAGAGTATGTAAACCCATAGCTAACCTCATACTCAAGGGTGAAGCCTGAAATCTTAACTTCAAGGGTCAAAAACAAGACAAGAAGGCCTGTTGTCACTGCCTCTCTTCATTGTACTGGAAGTTCTAGCCTGGGTAATTAGGCAAGAAAAAGACGCAAGTACCCACACTGGAAAGGAGGAGCAAAATTATATCTACCCATAGAGCACAGTCCTCTAGAAACTCAAAGTCCACAAAAAAGTCATTAGAGCTAATAAACAAGTCAGCAAAGTTGCAAGATATAAGATCAACTTACACAAATCAGTTGTATTTCTATTCATAAGCAGTGGACAATCCAAAAATGAAATTATAAACAGAGTTCTATTTACAATAGCATCAAAAAGGAATGAAATACTTAGGAAAAAATTTAGCTAAGGAAATGCAAGACTTACATACCAAAAATCACAAAACATTGTTGACATTTTTTTAAAGAACTAAAAAAATGGAAGATATGTCTTGCTCATGAACTGGAAGACTAAATATTGTAAAGATGACAACATTCTCAAATAGAATCAGGTCAATCCCTATCAAAATCCCAGTGGCCTTTTTTTTTTCATAAGTAAAAATCCTGATCCTAAGATGTACATCGAATTGCGAGGAACACAGAATAACCAAAATAATTTTGAAAAAGAAGAACAACGTTATATAAAAGATATACAGATTGGGAAAGAAGAAATAAAACTACCTTTGTGGGCAGATGACACGATCATTTATGTAGAAAATCTGGAGAGAATGAACAACGCGAAACTTTTGGAATTAATAAATGATTACAGCAAGGCTAAAGACATGAAGTTAATCTACAAAAGTCATTCGCCTTCACATACACCTGAAATGAACAAGAGATGGAATATCGATAACATCAGCATACCCCAAAAGGAAATACTTGGATATAAATCTAACAAATATGTACCAAACACCTACAAGAAAAACTATAAAACTCCTATGGATGGAATTGAAGAACATCCCACATTCATGGATAGGGAAAGTCAGTATTGTCCTGTTTTGCTCACCTCGATTTATAGATTCGATGTAACATGAACTAAAATCCCAGGAAATTATTTTATGCATATTGATGATCTGATTCTAGAGTTTATATGGAGAGGCAAAAACCCAGAATGGCCAACACAATATTGAAAGTGAAGAACAAAGCAGGACAAGGGACTGGATTTCAAAACTTACTGTAAAACTACAATAATCAAGACCGTGTGTTATTGGTGAGAAAAAGGACAAGTATATCAACAGAACAGATGGAGACCCCGAAACAGACTCCCATAGATATAGTCAACGGATCATTGACAGATGAGCAAAGGCAATGCCATGGTTCTATCAAGAATGGGGCTGTGTACGGGCTATGGGTGTGGGCAAATTCATAATGATATGAATTAGTCCTTATGGTATTATTATCATATCGAGTTAAACACGGGACAGACCTATGATCCAGCAATTCCACGCTGTGTGTGTGTGTGTCTGTGTACACGTGTGTGTGTGCGTGTGTGTGTGTGTGTGTGTATGGAAGTATTATTCATAACAGACAAAAGGTGGAATCAACTCAAATATCCGTTAGAAGATGAATGGATAAGTAAGATATGATATATGATACATACAACGGGATATTATTGAGCCATAAAAAGAATAAGGTGCTGACACTTCTACGACTTGGATGGACCTTGAGAACACCAGGCTCAGGGAAAGGACCCAGACACAAGAGGCACATACTGTATGGCTTCACTTATAGAAACGTCCTAAAAACGTGGCCCCTTAGAGGCAAAATAGCATTCAAGCGGTTGTGAGGGTCTGGGGGACATGGAGATGAGGGGCGACTGTTGAAGGGACGCAGGGTTCCCCTTTGGGGTAGTAAGTGCCCGGGAATGGGGCGGTGCGATGGTTGCAGTACATTGTGAGTGTACTAAAAGCCACTGAATCATACGCCTTACAACGGTTAACTTGGTAAATTTAACATTATGTTAATTTTGTAAAACACTGATATAACAATCCCCACATGTACAAAAATATTAACTGGGATGTTATTTTGAACAGTGAACAACTAGAAACAACCTAAATTCCCAACAATGACATACGGTTCAGACGTCGTGGAAGTGTACTCCGTGAGCACTGTGGAGACAGTTTAGAGATTTCTATGAACATGAAGCAAAATGTAATAATTAAGTTCAGAAAAGAAACAGAGTACAGAGTGGCATATATCCTGTCATAGCAACTTTTAAAATAGTATATACATCAGCAAAGGCTGAAAAGGAAAAGATGAAATTAGTTCTGTGTGGTTATGGGTGATTTTAAATGATTTTCAATTTCTTTCTTTTATGATAGAAAAGGGGTCGTTCCCACTCACTTAGCAAACACTGACTTAACATAACTTGTGCCATCGGAATACCTTCATTTGAGATAAAAAAAAACAACAATATTAAGAGATCAAGCACTGTATCGAAACATTTAGCGGCACGCGCTTGGAATGTCATTAAGTGCTAAATGAGCCTTTCATTTCCTTGGGGTTCATAGTTACAGCAGATTTAAAAATATTTCATCCTATTGACTATTTTAATGAGGGAAAGGGAACTTATTTAGATTTATCTGAAGTGTCTAAGCTTACCAATATTAACAAATATGATGTCTTAAAGAGACCAGTGTCTTCATTCATTCATTATTTTGCTTATTCACAAAAATATTCATTTATCATCGACAATATATTAAACAACGTCGGGAAGAAACGCAAAGCAAAATGTGAATATTTCCCTCAAGAACTTCTGGTCTCACTAAAGAAACAGCACGTACAGAGAACCGGGTCTTTTAAAATAGGTGTTTCATTCGAATTTCAGCACTAATGTGGAGTGCATTTGTTCCAGATATACATTAGAGAAAATGGAATTATATTCATGGATTTTTTTCCAGCGCGGGATAATCGGACTTTATCCTTAGCCGAAATTCTGTCAGGCCTCATTTTAATAAGATGCCACGTCATAACTTCACCCAGAAGCCTTGTTCGGCTGGACACGTTAGTCGCGTGGAAGTCACTGTGCATAGTGATTGGAGGCGATCGTTGCTGGAAGGAGGGAACCAGGACCCTTGTCGCGTGTTGCAGAGCAGAGTCCATCGCAGCTGCTCCCCCGTGGAACAGACGGGATTCCATAACGAGGTGTGCACCCCACGGACTGCTCTGTGCCGCCAAGCTGCGCGACGAGCGAGCCCTCCGTCTCTTTTCTCCAACCCTGCGTAGCCACACCTTTTATTTCTTGTCCCTGATCTTGGCTTTTGGCTGTTGCAGAAGGGGCTGTCCCCCAAGCCCCAACTCGGGTGGTGGCAGTGCCTCTGGAAGGCACTGGGTTGATGTCCCAGAGTGGACTCCGGGGGGCATCGTGCCAGTCCTAGAGATGTCTCATGCGTGGGCGCCCTCGCCCACCGGCGGCGCTGGGGTAACTACCAGCTTATAAAACACGCCGCGTAGAGGCACGAACACGAGCGGGAAAGACCTCTGCTGTTGTTAAAGCAGACAAACCAATCAAAACACATTTCAGGGAGAGCTAAAATCTGTGTTACGTTTAAATCGTCAGATCCCTTAGGGATCTCGGATCCGTTTTTAGCGTACGACAAATAGCATACAGGCAACTCGTTATATTTCTTAATGTGATTTTGTAAGTTAAAGAGAACCGTGTTCTGGCAACGGTTAAAACTTAGCGAGTGGACTTCAATGTAAGATCTGTGGTTTCGTAACTTGTTGAGCTTCAGCTCTTTACCAGTATTTCAGAATATTATAAAAAATCGATATATAGAAAAAAAGGAAATTAGGTTTTCTGTAACTAATAATTTTAATCTAATGAAACAGAAATAGAAACTTCTCAATTTAGAAAATAAATAGGGGGAAACGTGGACAACATCGGACTCGCTGGAGAAATGCAGCCGCACGGAACCCTTCCTAGCCAGCTCTGGCCGCGAGGGGCTTTCCCGACGCTTCTCGCGGAGTCTGCAACGGAACGGGCAGGGGAGTCCGCGCGTGGGGAGCCCGACGAGTTTCCAGTGGGCGATTCCGACACAGCGATGACAGGGGGCCCACGTCTGACCCCCAGCTCCTGCGGGAACCGTGTGAGAGTCCCCTGGTGCCTGCCTTCCTGCCGTGGCTGGGTCTGTCGTCATGGAGGGGTGGGTGTGACGGCACAGACGGCGCGCACCAGCCGCTCCGTCACACCTCTCCGTGTCCGCTCCGGGCTTCCCGTGTGCGTGCCTGCACGTGTACCAGGAGGGAGCGCGGGCGTGTGTGATCGCGTTCGTGTCGCGGCCCCGGGCCCGGTTCACCCAGCTCGTGTTGGCAGCCTGTGAGCGTTCCATCTCGTCAGCATCCTGCAACGATTAAAACTAATTTCTGTGCTCCGTCAGGAAACTGTTTTTATCTGCCAGGTCAAGCTTGTCAGATTTATATTAAAATCCTCCTTGTTTTGGGTACTTGTCTGCCGATTCCCAAGCTTGTGCAGACGCTTTCCCTAGATGTCGGGGGTCTGTCGGTTTCTCCTTGTACTTAGAGCCGTGTTTCCAATATTTCTTGGCATATATCTCTGTTCTTACGGGAACACAAATTCCGGGCTCGCACACTCCTGCCGGGTGAGACCTTCCCGTCGCAGAGACCCATCTTTTCCCGTCGTCTGTTTTACGGTAGTTTTTACTCCCCTGAGAGTCTCGGAGGCCCCTCTTCTCATCCGCACCGGCCTTGTGGATTTTCCCCCGTATCTTATCTTACACTCTCAATTTTGTCTTTTAATTTTTGGAATTAAATCAGGTCGTCCTTCGGGGCACCGCACGTCCTCCGATGGAAGGCTGGGAGCGGAGTCACTTGGGGTGGAGGTCGCGTTACCCTCCCTCGTTCCGAGCACACAATCTGGGGCTCCGGGCAGCAGGGGGAGGTGGTTCCTCCGAGGAGCGCCCGACGCCGGCTTCTCAGCAGCTCAGCAGAGACTTCCGGGGAGTCCGGTGGCACGGCCCGGCTTTTTAAATTGCAAAAGCGGATAACTTTTGGTTCACTTGCAATATGTGGCCGAGGACCAGGGCGTGGGGGCAAGCTGGGGATGACTGATGTCCTAACAAACCAGAGTGTTAATTAATGACCGCGTGACTTGTTAAAAACCCATTTTCAAATCCATTAGACGCTCCAGAACCCGAGCAAACTGTCTGGGCTTCCAGCAGAGGGAAGTTCAAGATCTTTCCTGCAGAGTTTCAAGGTCTTGGACAAGCGAGTGATTTCCTAACGTTCAAGAAATGCTTTGTGTGTTTTGAACATTGGTTCTCATCATTTAAGTAATGACAGGAAACTGTTTTACTGCTGCAAAGCGGCTGTAAGCAGGAGCCCGAAGGAACGCACGGACGTATTACATTATGTTAATTGTCTGCATTATCTTTGGGTGCTGGCGCCCGCTCGGGCTCACCAAATGGGTTAATGACCGCACTGTAAATAAATGGGCAGCGTTTAAGGCAGTATTAATTGAAACGCATTCATGCAATCACAAATCCCGGTGTCAGGCCGAGGGCCTCCGCTGCCCGCTCCTGCCGAGACGGCGTGCGCGGTGGCTGCAGAGCGTCCGAGCCCCTTCCTCGCTCTGCTCTAACAAGTCTGCCCACAGGTGGCCGTCCGCGGTGGCGCCCAGGCCGTGCATCCGCCCCGCTCGGCGGGCCCCGGATTCCGGACGGCGAGGGTGGGGGTGGTCCGGCCCCGCACCCCCGGGCGGTCGTCGCAGGTGGCACACACAGGACAGTGGCTTCTCGGCTCACCCAGTCCCATCGGCGTGGCGTTTGCGTTTTCCGAAGCCATGACCTGAGCCACTGCCCAGCTTCCCCGGGCCGGCCCCCACTCTACACCCTCGCCCCCCGGGCCCCCACTCTGCACCTCGCCCCCCGGAAGCGGCGGCCTGGAGCGGTCAGTGGGCAGAAAAGGCACGTCAGCGAGCAGACGATACTTTACAATCGAGGAGCACGCTCTGTTAGCACGCAGTGTGCCCGTACCTGCGTGTGCGTCCCCGCGGCTGGAGGTGAGCCGGTGCGTGGTCGTACCTGGGCCAGCCCACGCGTGGCTGAGCTGAGACCGGGAGCCCGTCCCTGGAGCCCAGGCAAGCGGCCTGAGGTCTTCCCTTGTGTCCGCCCCATGACGCTCCCCTGCACGACCCCCTGAGGGGGGCCAGGTGGCAGAGACACTCAGAAGTGGACGGCGCCTCGAGGCCTCGGGCTTTCTCCGAGCGCACAGGTTCCTGGGGAAAACCCTACTGGGCTGGGAGGGCCCGACAGCCTTCCAGGAACACCTATTGCTGGGCACGCACGGCTCTCTCAGGACATAAAGGAGGCCCAAGTAACGCACCGGCGTGCGTGTCCTGCAGGTGTGTTGTTCTGACCTCGTCCTGTTGTTAGGACTGTCGTTCCGCCCGGAGGGCAGGTGAGGATGGGGGGCGCCCTCTGCAACGGCGGTCCTCAAATGCCCCCCACCTGCTCCGTCAGCCTTCGGCCTGGCAATCTGTCTTCTGGAGGCACAGCCTTCCTGGAGGGGCCGCCTGTGCAGGTCATCGCGTGGGGGGACGACGTGCCAGAGCCCCGCGTCTCCACCGGCGGGCCGGCCGCAGAAGGACGTGCCGACCAAGGTCGGAGCCTCCCGGGGGGTGGCTACCGCCTCCGAGGGAACAAAGGGAAGGCGGTTGGATTTCCAGGGGAAGGAATTCCACAGGGAGAAATAGGGACTGACGTAGCCCACAGAATCGGTTCTAAAAATGCAATTTCCGGATTAATAACAAAGACACCGTTGTAGCTTGCCGGCTCCTCCAGGCCACGCGCCGTGACCCACACAGCATATTGAGCCCCGCGGCTCCCGGCTGAGGCGTGACTCGACGCTCCTCCCCTCTGAATGCGTGATGCCGATCATGACCAGCCGCTGCCGGTACCGGCCCCCCGTGGACATGAGAAGCTCCGTTCGGCAGTCTGGCCTCTGCTTCAACGTTGGGGCTGAAATCTGTAACGTTTGTGTGTCTCTACGCTGCCCCATGACGGAGAAAAATTCACAAAAGGATAGTTTCTTATGTGAAACCCAATATCCAAGCAATTTTGACTTATATTTTCCTACTTAGTTGAAGTTTTTACACCCGGGGACAGTCAGGACACAAAACAGAATGTATCAAACACACACACACATTATGTACGTACACGGGTGTACTTACGCGCACACTAAAGCTTTTATTAACATGCGAAGCACCATGTATGTTTTAGAATATTTCGCCGTTTGCATCTAACCAGCTACCTTTCAGAAGACTGGGAGGAAAGAGCAGGTGGGCTTACGTTCAAGTGGAGACGGACCCACTGAGAAAGAGGCAATCGCCCTCCAGAGGGGAGCGGTAACTCGGGGAAGGCCACACGGGCGTCTCCACGGCGGCCCCCTGCCCTGCGGGGCCGCGGGAGGAAGGCGCTGACACACGCCAGGCACAGTGAGATCTAAGACACGAGGCCAGGCCCCGAGGAGGACGAGGCCCGCATCGCTCGCCTCGGGGACAGGGCTGGCGAAACATCAACACAAAATCAACATTTCCAAACTGCTGAGATATGTGTGATGTTGAGTGGACAGAGACTGAGCCCTATTTTTAAGAAAGGACAAGATATGTACAAATATTCATCCCGACCGTCGCCCGTTGTTGTGTGGGACAGGCAGGTATTATTTCCTCTTATTTTCGGTTGGGTGCGGAGCACAGATTAAGAAACGGTAATTGTTTGAAAACTCATGTATTGTGAATTCCACCTGATTTGCTTACGGGAAATGCCAGACAATGCCGAATTTCACAGCGAGCTGGAGCAAATCTCCCAAAACGCTGCTCCCCGGTGGGTCGTCGCGCCCAGACTCCTGTCTCTGGGGGCCCCGTGCTCCGGGTGGGGCAGCTGCACACGCAGACAGAGCCACCACCTCGGGGCCGGCACAGCCTCCCGGTGCTGCCAGGGCCCGAGAAGAGAGGAGGGCCGTGCAGACCGATGGTGGCACGCTGCATCCGTTTTCTCTCCAGGAACGATGTCACCCGGGCCCCACATGACACACGTGTCTGTCCCGTGTCCCAGACTGAGCCCCAAAACCTCACGTGGAGTAAGTGCCGATCCACGGTGGGCAAGTCTGCAGTCCCGGTCGGCGGGCACGGGCCGGAAGTGGAGGCTGGAGGCCACCGTCAAGGGCGGTGATGGCCTCAGGGCTCCTGGACATCCAGCGATGGTCCGGGCGTACAAACATCTCAGACCGAGTTCTGAGGTGGATGGTGACGCCAAGGGCTTGAAGAGAACGGAGAACAGTAGAGACAGAGGCGTGAACGCGCACGCCAGCCGCGGAGAACAGCAGGCTGTTCAAGGATCAGTGGGTTAAATCCAGAAAACACCGGACGTAGGTTTGAAACTCTGTTTCTTCTTCTGTTGGATTTCTTCTGTGGTCTCTGTGACGGAGTTCAGCGACACAGACCCGGGGGCTTTCTGGCAGGAAGTTCAGGGAAATGGAAAGTAGGTCGCCCCGTGCCTGAAATAAACACCCAGGTACGCCAGGGACAGCCTGAGAACCTGCGGCAGGGCCGGAGGGAGGGGCCTGGGGCGGGACAGGAGGGGGCAGGGGGCGGCCTCCGTGTCCACCGGGGAAGCACAGGGTCCAGCCCCGTCTGACGCCCAGCTCTCCAGGAACCCTGGGCGGAAACCCTTCACACGAGAGCCTCGGCCCTGTGTTTTCCTCGTACGCATGAAAACTGCCAACTATTTCGGTCTCCTGAGTCACCAACCGCATGGGAACGCACAGGCCCCCTCGGGCCCCCTCCTGTGCGACGCTCAGAGCTCGACAGCCGGCCGCCTGCCCTCCGGGAGCCGTCAGGAGAATCGTAGATTCTGTTCCGCGGTTTGAGGCCTGTGGGTGAAGGACCCACCGGGAGGGCCAAGCTGAAGGGCGTCCCCTGCGGTTCCAATCTCACTCTGTCTGCGCTCCCCGCCCTGCATTCCCGCCCTGCGCTCCGGACGGACGGCGACTCACCCCCGGGGGGCACTTTCCGGGCGACAGCGCGGACGAGGCCCTCACTTCCCGCTCCTCTCTGCCGGTCTTATGCGACACACGCAGCCGGGTGGGTTCTACTGAAACTTTCCAGACCGACGGTGATTCTGGAAAATTCCCGCATCGAGCAGAGCGGAAGCTTTGGGGAGGGAGGCGAGCGGCCAGAAGGCGGGCGGCGGCTCCTCGCTGCCCTGCGCACGGGCTCGCGTGCGGCCCTGCGGGCTAATGTCACGGCCAGCGTGCTTCCTGCTGGCCGGAGACGCATTCGGGGAGACCGCGAGCCTGCGAAGTTCCATCTGGAAGAGCAGAGACGAAACTCGGCAGGTAACTAGTGGGACAGGCCTTTCTCCACAGCAAAATCTCCGAATTCTACGATTTACGCAGGTAATTGGTTTACTTTTAAGATGGTGTCCAGGCAGGTTCCAGGCTTCAGTGATGACCTCGCGGCCCGAGGCCCAGCGGGTGTTCTCATGTCCGGGAGCCCGGACCTGCTGTGCCCGGGCTGGGGCGGCGGGCAGCTCCCTGGGGCTGGCTGTCCTCGGGATTTCTGGGAGGAAGGAAGGAGACATGTGGTAAGGGCAGAGGACTGGTCACGAAGTGCCCGGGAGCCCGGGCAGGTCCAGCTGCCCCTTCAGTGCCCCACGGACGTCCCCTCCAGCCAGCGTCACACCGGGATAAGCCTAGGGGACACCTTGGGACACTGTCCCGGCCAGCCACACCCCGGCGGCGCCACACTTCCGGAGGCTCTGCCCACGGGGCCGGCCACCAGTCATGTACCCGTCGCCCCTCCACGCCGACAGTCACGTCTAGTTACCCCATGTCCTCTGTGCCCTGAGAGCCCGGCCCGCTCGGCTGGGGTGCCCGCTCGGCTTCACCTGCAGGGTCCCCCCAGGGAGCGCCGGACCGCAGGGCTGCAAGTCTCGGCCCTCCCGTGACTGGCGACGTGGCGAGGCCTTGTGGGTGCTGGTGTCCGTGACGCCTGTGCCTCCCGAGCCCTCGTTCCAGGGACAGAGCTCGGATTAGTCAGCGGGGTGGGCCAGCGTCTCCATGGAGAAGGGACAGCAGGACAAGAACAAAACTTGATGGGATTATTTTTGAGGAGGAAATACAGCATTTAGGAAAAACTTAAAGAAGGTTCGGAGAAGACACTTGGGGTCGGGCCAGAGAGGTGGGCGGTGGGCCCAGCGAGGTGGACAAACACGTGGGGCTGGCGGTGCTTGGGGTGGTTTCCCACGAGGGAGACGCCACAGAGAGACAAGGACATGAGCTGTGGCCAAGCAGGGGACAGGCCCAGGACCCCAGAGACAGGTGACAGGGCAGGGGACAGGCCCCGGGACCCCAGAGACAGGTGACAGGGCCAGGGACAGGCCCCGGGACCCCAGGTGGGAAGGAAAGCCACCGTGAGCAGGCCGGGTGAACTCCGAGTACGAGAGCGGAGTGGTGCCAGCCTGCGCCCAGAGCACGGAGTGCGCGTCCAGAGGCACTCAGGGCACCGGGCTCACCGTGTCTGCGCGTGCCGGCTGCAAGTGAGGGGCGCGTGGATGGGGACCCTGGTGGGCCTGCACGTGGAGCTCAGGAAGCAGCCGCGGCCGCCTGGGCCTCACACGTCCGGCCTCCTGGGTCTGTCCTGGCGCTGAGCTCTGGTCCGCATGTCGCCAGGGCAGGCAGCTCTGAGGAGGCCTGTCCTCTGTCCTCCTGTCCGTCTGCAGCCTCCAGGGAACCCAGTCGCTCCCAGAGGGCAGGGCGGGGGCGGGGGCGAGGCCGTGCCGCTGGGACACTGAAGAAAGCCAAGTATGTTGTGGTCCCTCCTCAGGCTCCGCGCTCCCCGAGTGGCTGGCCCGACGGTTCCTCCTCTTCGAGGGTCATCGCTGCGTCACGCATCGTGAATACGCTGCCTGATGCTCAGGGGTGCTGGGAGGGACAGCCGGCCGCTATCTCCATCGGAGCACAGCCCCGGCAGAGCACGGCGGGGGCAGGAGCACCGTGGGCCCCTGTGGGAGGAGGGGCTGTCTCAGGGGAGGCCCGGCCGGGCGCTCAGTGCAGGGACATCAGCCTCTGCACGCGTTGGCTGCTGCTGCGTGTTGGCCATCCCCGGCTCACTGTCAGACGCTCACCTCTGTGGGTCGGTGGTCGGTTTTGGGCTTGGTGGCACGCACTCCGGAGCCACGGGTGGCTGACTGGGGGCTGGTCCCTGGGACGACTCGCCTCTGCCCTGAGGTGTGTCCCATCCCCCAGCGGGCTCTCCGGGACTTGCTCACAGGGTGGGGAGCATGTGTCTTGCTTCTTACTGATGGCCAAAGCAGGTCACAGGGCCAGCAGGTTGAAAGGGTGGGGACAAAAGGCCCCTTTGAGGGGCAGGAGCTGTGGAGTAACATGGCCAGACGCGTGGACACTCCTGGCCGTTTTGCAATCTCTCTAACACACCTGCTACCCCAGCACTGCGGTCCCTTCTGCGGTGGGGGGGGGAGTCCACACAGTGTGAAAGTGGGTCAGAGCCTGGAAACGGGATCGTGTCGTGCAGGGCGGCCCCGTGCAGTGTGGCGGGCGGGGGCTTCAGCCTCAGACAGCCGCTCACTCCCCGGTGCTCGAGACCCTCCGGCTCCTGCTGCTCTGGGGACACGGTACCTGGGGGACATGGTACCTGGGGACACGGTACCCGGGTGAGAGGCAGGGGAGGAGCCTGCCAGGAACGGACGCGCCTCCCGCCATCTGGCATGTGTGCGGGAGCCTCAGGGCACCCCGTCCCCTCAAGGGCTCACACGTCCATGGGGGGGGGGGATGGAACGGAGACACGTTTCTGAGGTGGAGTTCGCGTGCAGTAAACACCCCCCTTTGGGGCTATAGTTGGGTGCTGCACGCACCGTGGACCGCCACCTCAGTCAAGACGGGGAAGGCATCTGTCCCCGCAAAGGCGCCCCGAGCCCCTCCCCAGCCCGCCGCACCCCCGCCTCGGGCCTGCGCGCCTCGTCGTCCCTGCGGTTTGGATCGGGAACTTCTGTATTGAGAGATGTTATCGACTTGTTCTTTTTCCCATTTTCTTTAATTTGACCTTTCCCCGTTTAGTCCAAGGTATTTGTTATTGTCGCAAAAATCTTTAAGGCAATAATGCAAGGAAAAGTCAATTTTCAGCTTCTTACTTCCAAGATAGAAACAGCATGTTGGATCTATGGCAAGACAAACGTCCCAGAAACCAGAGGGGAAGAGGGCTTCCCAAATACCAGCACCCCCACCCCCCTGCAGAGGAGGACGGACAGGGCGGACCTCGCTGGAGCCCAGGGACATTCCGCCATGGGAGGAGATGACGGAGGCTAGGATGCAGGACAGGGCGGGTGCTGGGGGCACCCCCTGCCCACCCTTACCGTTAGCCCCTGTCAGAGTGTGTGCGTGTGTGCGCAAGGGTGCGTGCGCGAGTGTGCGTGTGCAGGCGTGTGTGTGTTTCTGTATGATGTGGGGTGGGGAGGGCGAGGGCATGGGTGTCCTGAGCACCCCGGGCTCCGGGAGGAAGGAAGGAGTCACAGGGTCCTGGGGGAGCCGGGGGCTGCAAAGTGGCACCAGAGGGTCATAATTGCTCCCATGCAGTGGAGCCCAGTGTGGACCCGGAGAGCTGTGTGGACCAGAGCCACCCATCGAGGTGATGAGAGCCTCCCCTGCGAACAGTCCCCCGCTGGGAGGAAGTGGGGGAGGGGCGCCCGGGGTGCGGCGTTTGGACGCGGGAACAACCGCCCCTCAGGGTCCCGCCTGGGGGCGTCACAGGACAGACGCTGTGGGATCCCGCTTCCGTGAGGGCCCTGAAGAGGTCGAAGCCACGGAAGGGAGTGGAAGTGGCGGTCTGCGGGGCGGGGCAGGGGTGCCGGGGCAGGGCTGCCGGTCTGGGCCGGCGTTCCCGTCACTCAGGGAGATCCGGTTCTAGACACCGGCGGCTCAGCGGTGTGTCTGTCCTTAGCGGTAGCGTGTGCGCACTTACACTTGGTTGACGGCACATCTCCGGAAGTGTTTTCACCCCAATAAATCCAAATCCACTGGATTTGCCCCAAGCTCTCCTCCCGGCGTGGTGACTGTGCGTGTCCACACCTCCAGGCGTCTGGAAGGCAGGAGGGGCCCGCACCAGTCTGAGGGGGTGCCGGTGGAGGGTGGTGCAGGGGACCCCGGGGGAGCGGTCCTGGCCCTGGACTGGAGCCGGCTCTGGCAGGTGCCTTTTGTTCTGGGAGGGATTTATTCCCCAGACCTTAGTGACTCTTGTAGACCGGTGCTGAAGCCTTGGGCGCCTGGAGCCCAGGGGATCCTCCCAGCTTTGGATTGGCCTCCTGGGAGCCGAGAAGGGTGGGCATCCCGGGGCCCCGGGGGCCGAGCGCCGAGGGGCCCGGAGGCGGCGGCAGGGGACGGATGGGGCACGCGCTCCAGAGGAGGCGGGCGGGGGCTCGGCGGGCGGAGTGGGAACCGCTCGCAGGGCCGTTTTCCCAGACCCGGGAGAGAGGTAGGATGTCTAAAATTGGAGCGTGGCGGTAATTCTGGAATTCTTTCCATATGCCTCCAGCCATCCGGTGACGGCTTCCAGCGAGGACAGCCCCTCTCCTGGAGCCGGGGCCCTGGCATGTCTCAGGGCCGGGACCCGGGACGGCGGGCTGGCCCCTCGGCATCCGGAGGGCTGTCACTGCTGGATTGTGAGGAAGTTCAAGTGTCCTCTTGGCCGGGCTGTCGGGTGAGGGCGGGAGCGTGTCATGGCCCCTCACCTCCCCGCGCGGATGCGGCTGCCCTCTGACTCCAAGTAACCACGAACGGCCGGGCTCTGTCCCCCCCGGGGTCTGCGTCTCAGGTGCCCATTCCCGGTGGGACGAGCCTCCCCGGCGTCTCCTGGCCGCGTGAGGAGTGCACACAATCACAGAAGGCGGTGGCCTTCCGGGAGGGAGAAACAGGAACACGGGGCCGTCCCTGTGTGGATGGAAAAGTCCCACGGAAAAGTCCCACGGAAACTCCGAGTTGCAGAGCTGCGAGAGAGCAAGCGTGGACTAGACCCTCCGTGTTCCTTTGCCATTTAAAAAGGGCGTTTTCACGTCTTGACTGCCTCTCGACTGTCGGCCGCGTCTGCACAACGTTAGGGGCCCCCGTGAAGAAATCCCGGCCAGGGCGGGCAGTCCTCGGCGCTTGAATTCATGCGTCCCTGCCTCCTTGGGAGGCGACAGCCGCGGTGACCTGCAGTCACACGAACGCTCTACAAACCGTTCCAAGAACTAATTCCACGTTAACACACATCTAATTCATTATTTATGTAGCAAATTATCTTCGTCCGCGGCCAGCGGAGAACTTGCCAAACAGGCCTCCACTGTGTCCTCCTGATTGTCTCTCTTTTTGGAGGGCAGAGGGGGTTGGGAGCTGGCACACGACGGACCGACGACCGAGCATACTCTCAGTCCTGAGGGCCCATCTCCTCTGCACGCGCTGCCCGCTCCCAGGACCTGCTTCTGCTAGATCCTGCACTTGGCTCTGCTTTGTGCCTGCTGCAGGCAGCCCGCAGGGACCCAGGACGCCTCCCCCTGCCCCAGGCAGAGGTGTACCAGCCACCTTGTAGGCATCAGGCAAATGACGAAAACCCGAGGCTGATGGGCCCCGTGAACCCCTTGAGAGAACTTTCTGGTGCAGAACATTTTATTATTTGGGAAAACGGATGTTTTTAAAAACTGTTTTAATGTTTATTTATTTTTGAGAGCGAGAGAGACACAGAATCCGAAGCAGGCTTCAGGCTCTGAGCTTTCAGCACAGAGCCCCACACGGGGCTCGAACTAACGCACCACGACGTGAGATCCTGACCTGAGCTGAAGTCGGACGCTGAACCCACTGAGCCTCCCCCCTGCCCGCGGCGCCCTGGGCAAATGCATGGTCTTAAAGCCGTGTTACTGAGTGGCAGAGAGCGATGGTGGAGGTCGCACGTGGGCGGGAGGGAAATGCTTTGTTTTCGTCCCGCATCTGGGCTTGCGCGGGGCTGCACGTGTAGCTGGAGAGACGATGCGCTTGCCAAGAGCCCTTTCTGCGGTTGAGTCGCCGTCTTCCTCGTTCCCGCGGAAGCGAATGTACGTAAAGGTGGCATTGGCCTAGCCTAATGACTTGGCCCTGCACACTTGCCAGCCCCAGCCTTCTTTGGAAGGATTCGAGATTCGTTTTCAGTTTGGTTTGTGACTCAGGCTGTTGTCGTAGGGAAAAATGAAAGCCAATAAGCCTTCCATTGTGTAAAAATTCCGTAATTTTATTTTAATGTTTTGTTTTATTTTATTTTAATGTTTTATTTTATTTTATTTTAATGTTTTATTTATTTTCGAGAGAGAGAGAGAGAGCATGAGTTGGGAAGGGACAGAGAGAGGGGGGGACAGAGGACCCAAGCGGGCTCTGCACTGACAGCAGTGAGCCAAATGTGGGGCTTGAACTCACGAACTGTGAGATCGTGACCTGAGCCAAAGTCGGGGCCTCGGCCGACTGAGCCGCCCAGGCGCCCCGATATTCTGTGATTCCTCTGAAAACCTCTTCCAGCTCTGTGGGCAGGAGTGTACGCGTCAGCTAACACCGGATGCCTCCCCTCTCTGGTCGAAGGGCTTATTCGTGGCCCTTTTCGGTGCGCAGAGCACTTAGAGAAACCCGGGAATGAGCTCTAGTCCTAGTGTGAAAATCGCAGCAGAGAGTGATGTTCTCGCTTCCGGAGGCCGTCCCGCTGCTGCTTAATGACGTTCAGCTCTGGGACCCTCAACATCGTCTCTGGTTCCCAAGACAAATTCTCAACATCTCAACATTGGACCCGGTGACTCGGTGGTGGGTCTGGTACGGAGAAGAGGTGGCCGGGACAGGCAGCCTCGTCCAGCTCAATGGACCGCCGGCGAGTGCCTGCTCAGAGCAGCGTCTTGGCCGGGAGCTGGGGACGCAGAGATCCTTGCACTTCCAGAACCAACGGTCTACCTGGAGGGAGGTGGCGGCAGGGTCACCGGGAGGAGGCTGTGTGGAGCATGTGCACGCCTCAGTGAGGCCGGGTGCTCACGCGAGGGGGCTGCTGGGTGTCTGAAACACCAGGTCGGTGGTCGTTCTGTGCTCTGGCCGTCCAGTCTGCAGGTTCCCAGGCCTCGCTGCTGCTGCCCCTGGGGCTGCGGGTGGGGGTCTGCTTTAGCATCTCTGGACAGGACGGGGGGGGACCGCGCGCTCTGGGACCAGGTCCTGGTGACAACTACATCCTCCATCTGGGATGGGTAACTTCACGCGCCACCTGGCTGGGCCACGGAGCCCAGCTTTGGGTCCAACGCCATTCTGGGAATAGAATAGAGAGCCCAGAAACGAATCCCCATATTTATGCAAATCAATTCATTTACCAGCAGGAAGCCAAGTGTACACAACCGGGAAAGGACGGTCTCTCCCAGGAATGCTGCTGGAAAAACAGGACAGCCACATGCAAAAGAATGGACCCGGGCCACTCCCTCACACCGCACACAAAACGAGCTCAAAGCCGATTAAAGACTCGAGTGTAAGACCGAGTCCATACAAGTCCCAGAAGAAAACACAGGTGGTGAGCTCCCTGATGCGTGTCTTTAAAAATCCGACACCTAAAGCAAAAGCAACACGAGCAAATGTGAACTATTGGGACTACTGGGCTCCTGCGCAGCGAAGGAAACCACCAGCAAAATGAAAAGACAACTTACCGAATGGGAGAAAGTAATTGCAAATCATATCTGACAAAGGACTAGTATCTAAAATACGCAAAGAACTGATACAACTTGATACCAAAATAAAATACAGTTAAAACGGGGCAGGAGACATGAACAGACACTTCTCCAAAAAAGACACCCAGATGGCCAGCGGACACAGGAAAAGACGCTCGCCACCGCTCGCCATCGGGGAACTGCAGATCGGAAACACAAGGAGACGGCGCCTCACGCCTGTCAGAAATGACACGGGCCGGCGGGAATGCGGAGAAAGGGGAGCCTCTCCCTTGCTGCTGGGAGTGCGGACCGGTGCGGCCACTCTGGAGCACGGCGTGGAGGGTCCTCACAAAGTGGAAAATAGAACTACCCTATGATTCGACAATTGTATTAAAGAGGTTTTGTCCCCCCCCCAAAAACGCTAATTCAAAGAGCTACACGCACCCCTATGTTTATGGCAGCATTATTTATAACAGCCAAGACATGGAAACAACCTCTGTCTGCGGATGGATGGATGGATGAAAATTTGAGACACACATACCTCAGCCACAAGTAGGAAGGAAAGCCTGCCGTGTGTGATGACGCGGATGGACCCTGGCCTCATGCTAAGTGAGATACGTCAGACAGAGAAAGGCAGACACCATCCAGTCTCTCTTGTGCGTGGCCAGGGGCTGCTGAGCCGGGTGGTGGGGAAATCCGGCGGTGCCCACGGGGCCACGTCACGAAGCCTCTCCTCAGGGCTGCCTTCCCTGCCCTCTTTAGCCTCGAGCCAGGCCCAGAGCCCTCAGCAAGTGCCCGGGGGCTCCGGGAGGGCGCAGGAGCCGGTGCTGCCCCAGCGACCTCGCTGACATACTCAGCGGAGGTGACCCGGGCGCATCTCAGCCCGGGAAGCCCAGTGGCAGCGAGAAGGAGAGTCGAGAAGGAAGCCTGATTGGTGCCTGGTCTCTCTCGCTCTGCTCTGGAACATTCCAGGTTCGCGTTGTGTTCCCTGGCTTCTGAGTCAGCTCGGCCTGATCAACTTTCTTCCCGTGGGGCTTTGCAAGCCAGGCCTGCGACGGGGCCGCGGCTGAAGGCGAAGCCTGCCAACAGTGCCTGGCACGGCGCTCCCGTCCACCGGCCGGCAGGGACAGACGGCGGGACCCACGGCCGAGCCACCTGTGCCACCGCTAACCTGCCACAGACGTGCCCAGACGATGCACCCCCGGAACCCCGATCGAAACAGGACAGGACAAGCCAGGCACAGTTTTAACGGGAAACAAGAGGAGGCAGTTTCCAGAAATTGCTACGGGTTGAACTGTCCCCAGAAGGTACGTTGAATCCTGGCCCCCGGGACCTCAGCACGGACCTCACCTGAAAACAAGCTCTTTGCAGACATAGTTCGTGGAGGCTTTGATCCGACGTAACGGCGAGCGAGTAAGGGAAGGACAAGAGGCCCAGAGACAGGCACGGAGGAGGGCACGCGGCAGCCGGGGGGACAGAGGGACGAGTGTCCGCAGCCCAGCAGTGCCTGGGACGCCCGGAGAGGGGGACGGGTCCCACCCAGAGTCCCAGGGGAGCGCCGTCCTGCCGCCGATGGGCCAGGCTCCAGGCGCCCAGCACGTGGGAGAATCCATTTCCGTGTCCTACTTCTCCCAGTGTGCCGAGCGGTGCCACGTCAGCCTGAGGGACCAGGCAGGGGTCGGGACACTTCGGCCACTGACCAACCGTAGTCATCCCTGAGGGCCTAACGTCCTCAGAGAAACGCCTGGTGACAGAAAAACCCTCACGCCACAGGAAATTTAAAAAAATACCAAACTGCAAACAGCAGGTACTATACAACCTTGATTTTGGAAAACAGAATGTATAATTTGGTTCCCAGCAAAGCAGTTTGGAAAACATTCTCCAGTGTTAACGGGGTGTTCTTGCTCACGGTAAGGCTGGGGTGATTTCTTTTCTTCTGGTTTAGTTTCTAGAACGTTTCCGTGGCCCATGCATCATTTTGATGGTAATGCCACGCTTCTTGAGTGCAAATGACAAGCACAGAACCAGTGCCACGCTCGCAGAAGACAAAGGTTTACTGTCCCGACAGTGCAGGAAGCCAGAAGGGCGCCCCGGGCTTCCGTGGAGAAGCGGCCTTGCCCCTGCGCCGGAGGGAGGAGGGCACGCTGTTCTAAACACCGGCGCGTCCCCAGTCGGGCGGGAATGGAAACAGTCTCTTCCCAGGAAAATGTCCCCAGAGCTCTGGGCCCCCTCACGTCGGGCTCCTGGGCGGAATGCCTCGGACCCGGGCTTGGCGCACGGACACTTGCTCCCCACCCTCCCGGAGGCCGTGCGTGCCGATCCGGACACCACAGTCCTGGGTGTGCGGACGCCGCACCCTCAGTGGGCCCTCGCGCGGCGGGGACACAGAAAGAGGCAGCCGGGTCTCACTTGTGTCTTCGCCAGGGCACGGACCCCCTGGGGCTCCACCCTCGGGACCTAACCGCCTCGCAAAGCCCCGCCCCTAATGCCAGCCCACTGGGGGCCGGGATTCCCAGGTGGGAACTGGGGGGAAACACCCGTTCCCGTAGAGGGGCTGAGGGCCGTGTGGGTTCTCAGGACGGCCTCTCGGGGGGATGCGGGCTGGGGCTCCGAGTGCCCTTCCGTTCATCCCCAAGCTCCTCCTGCCGGTCTTTCCCGAGAAAGTGATTCTAGACACAAACGGTATTTCAAGAAGATGGTTGCCCACCGGCCAAACCTGCAGCCACCTAACCCTCTGTCCAGGACACGGTAAGTCTCCGCGTGACTGTTTGTAATGATCGGGGGCCATTTTTAACAGACGTCACCCAAGACGGCTGTGGTAAGGGTGAGTGTGAGCGTGGCTCTACGAGCTAGTAGTTGATGTTACCTGATGGCTAACTGTCCTTGGTCCTACAGGGACCTGGGCAGCCGCGGCCGGGGTGTGCCGGTCCCGGAGTGGCCGTGGCCGGTGCTGATACCGCCGGCTGTTCTAACACGGGCCCACGTGCAGGAGGGCGCTCAGCAGTCACCGCCTGGCAGTGTCTCGGGGTCCCTCTGTAACGTGGGGGCTGACAGCAGTCTGCTTCTCGGGGGCTGTGAGGGGCGGGTGCCCACGCAACCGTTTACCAAAAAAGAAAGAAGAAGGAAAAGAAGACTGGGTGGAAGAACGTCGAATTTGCCGATGCTCCCGTTGGAACAGGTGCGTTAGTGGGGTTCTCGGGCGGTCAGTCAGGGTAAAGAGATTTCTTAGGAGGACTCGGCTCACAGGACCAAGGAGGCCGAGGTTCCCATGATCTGCTTCCCGAGGCCCAGGGAGCCCCCTGTGCGGGTCCAGGCCGAGTCTGAGGGCGGAGACCCCCGTCCGGCCCGCTGGCGGAAGAGAGGGGCGAGCTCCCCTTCGCTCCGTCCTGGCCCCGACGATGGAAGACACCGCGGGCATGTGCTCCCCGCGTCCAGTATTCGAGTCGCACCTCACAGTCGCGCCCAGAGCTGTATTCAGCTGAATGTCTGGGGACCTCGCGACCCGGTCAGGCTGACCCGCGAAATTCACCATTACAAGACTGTAAGATCGCTTTTCCTTCTGTTTTCCAAAATTTTAATGACCTTCAGTTTTTTCCTTTTATGAAAATGAAAAAAAAAAATCCAACCTATAAATCCAACCTTCTAAAGGAAGGTTCGTGGAAACAGCAGCGTCTGAACCACGTTTGCTTTGCTGCCCCACGTGCCGAGTAGCGTGGAACACCCGACGTGTGGATGAAACGCAACTAAATAGCAGAATTGTCAGACACACGAAGTAGCAACCAGCAACCAGTGTACGTGGCGATAGCAGAGACCCACATCGGGAGGCAGAGTCCTACAGTGAGACGGGCAGCATAGGGGGACAGGCTCTAATCCAACAGCCGGAAGTACAGAGGTAAGTTTGGAGACATGAAGGATGTAAAAAAAGAATTTATTAAAAAAAATAATCTTATGAAGAGTCGATCTGTTTATTTTTCCGGATCCCTTAAACGCACCGTGGGTAAATCACCGGCTTGGCACCCGGTCGGAGGGACTCCTCGTGGCTGGTTCCCGTATGAGTGGACCAGCAAGCTCCCCTGACCGGGGCCGAGGAGCCAGGGCCACCCCTGAACTCAAGACCTGGTCCTTACAGGGCCAGTACTGAGCGGGGGTGGCGGGTGTTTTCATGCCAGTCATCGTGGTCGCCGCTTCCACAGAGGCCGACTTGTCCAACTGCATCCTGAGTGGCATCGGGAGACTGGAGATCCTTCTGAGCTTTCGTAAGCATCAGAGGAAAGCTTTCCGGAGGAATCTGGAAACCGTGTCCCACGCCCGCAGACCTGGGGGCAAACCAGGGCCCGCGAGCGCCAGCGTCCGGGAAGAGCCATCTCTGGAAACGGTCATGAAACATCAAGACCTCGTTCTCGGAGCGGACGTCCTGCGTTCTGACTGCTGCCTAGAGGTCCCTGTGCGGGAAAGGAGCTGGGTCCCAGCGCGGGGACCGTGGACACGGCCACAGGTCGAGCGCTCCCCTTCCTCCGCTTGGTGGCCGGGCACAGGCTTTTCCGGGCGCAGGGCCCCCGGGTGCTCGGCGCCCTGCATGGAGCTGGAGCGTCTGTCGGGATGCCCCGTGGAGGGCGCAGGGGCCCGATGACAGACCGAGATGTCCCTCCAGCAGCGCAGGCGCGAGTCACCTTCTGTTTGGACACAAATAGAATTCCGCTTTCTGAGGCAGGAGCCACGGACAGCGCGTCTGCGACAGGTTTTCGGGGGTGATGGAGGCTGTGGTCAGGACGCTCGGGAAAACGGACGGCCAAACCTGGGATGAAGGAGCGACTCGCTCGTCGATGTAACTGGCCTGACAGCTACTGAAGTCACCGGGCCGTGCTTCTCACGGCCGAGTTGCAGGACACCGGTCCCTCGGTCTGTCTGCCTCTGGCTCGGAACCGGGCCTCCAGATGTTAGCGGAGATGGGAGAGGGGTTCTGGAGCCGCACGACAGCCCTTCTGGGGTCTGGGTCTCTGGGGATGCAGCCGGCTGGCATCGGAGAACGAGGACCCTCGCTCCAGGCCCGACGCCCTCGGGCCGCGTGGACGCGGTACTTGCCCGTTATGCTCTCGGGCCCGCGATCTCTGGTCCACATTTCTCTGACACAGGCCCGGTCAGCCTCCTTCTCGCCCCCCGCAGCGGCCCAGCCTGAATCCCCCTCCCACGCTGGCTCTTCCCGCACTCCCGCAGCACCCCCTCTGGGTTTGGGACCAGCCCGGGGCCGTGGGCACAGGCCTCGCACTCACTGTCCAGGAGGCTCCGGGTACTTTAGGGAGCCGGGGGAGCCGGGAGCAGGGTGCCTCCGGCGATTTCAGGGGTCAGCAGGAGGCTCCCTCTCCCAGGCTGCCCCAGGCAGAACCCTCTCCCCCAGGGTGCACGCCGGGCACTCACGGGGAGCCCCCGGGCAGCCCCTTGCTAAGGGCTGCTGTCAGCCTGGCCAGAGCTGCCTCAGGGGTGGGGGGAGGGAGGCGGAGAGGGCAGCGAGGCTGAGTCATGCTGTTCAAGCTTTCCAGAGGCAACCAGCAACGCCCAGGCCAGACCCGGCTCGCCGGCCACGCGCCGGGGACCCCGGTTCCTCCTGGGGTTTTGTGCGCCTCCCGTCGGAAGAGCCGGTTGTATGCGGGGTGTTGGTCTGTGTTACGAAATGAGACCCAGACAGGCATGGCAGCGGGCGCTTACCCCGAGGGCTCTTACCTGTGCACTCCAGAAAGAGGAAGAAGAAAGGACAATTCTTCCCTGGTTCCCACGCCCCGACGGGGTGGGCAGGTCCTCGGGGCCTGTGTCTCTCTGGAGGAAGATACTCAGCAGGCTCTCTCCAATTCAAACAGCTATAAAAGAATCTACCAGAACGTCAGCACTGCTAAGGCACTTTTGTGTTTACCCCTCTCCCCTCAGGAGTTTTGCTAAAATGTTCCTGAATTCAGTTCCCGATGGCACACCTGAGTTGCTGGTGACACACGTAACACGTGCACGTGCCCGGCCAGGCTTGCGTCTCCGTTCCCTCCTTCCGGCTCGGTGCATCCCGTCTTCCTGCACCCGTCGGCAGCTGCGGAGGACGGCTCTCTCCCAGGGAGCTCCTGTGAAGAAATCGGGTTTCTAAAAGTTATGGTTTTAAGCGCTGGTTTGTTGACAGCAAGTAGGCATTGACCGTTTATGCGACTGTTTCTTCTAATCCCAATCTCCTACCTTTCAAACGTCACCAATACTGGCAAAGACAATAAATGGTCATCCAAGGAGAGCTGACCAGTTATGAAAAAGCGTGTCCCTGTGCGCGGACGCCTGAGTTGTGTTTCGGGTGTTATAAGCAACGTCACAGGGTGACACCCGGTCCTGCCCGAGCCCAGAGCCTGTGGGGGGACGCACCTCTAGGCTGCGCTGGGCATATTTGTAGTGACTTCCTTGCCCACTGTTGCCTCCTGTCTCCTGGCAAAAGCTGACCTGCTTCCTTGGAGAATCTCCCCTCTTGGCGACAGGATGGCTACGCCCGCGGGGCTCCGTGCTTTGTCCCCAGGAACATGGCGGGCTGGCCTAAGGACGGAGTGCCCAGCCGGTCCATCAGGTTGTCTTTTACTTGGGTTTTTCCGGGAGGAAGCAAGGCCAGCACGTTTTTATTTGGCTACTTCAGTGGCCCTTCCGGGTCACACAGGGAGACAATCTAAGTCCAGACAAAAGCGGCCTGCTCTCTGCTGTGTGGAGAAGCCCCCTGGTGCTGGTTCAGGGGGCCAAGGCAGACAGGGGCCCACGCCTGGGCCGGGGCGGGAGAAGAGAGCTCAGCCATGGGCAGCGGCCACAGGGCCGGAGGGGCCAGGCTCTGCTCTGCTCCCCGCTGGGGTGAGAGCAGGGGCACCCCGCCGGGCACCGGTTACTCCTGCCTGAGCTCCAGCCGGGTTTCTGTCCCCTGGAAGGGAAGGTCTATGGGGCTCACCTCTGGGGGGGCCTGCGAGTCCTGGGCCCTGCCTGGGGTCGCATCGGCAGTCGTGAGGACGCGGGGGGCACCGGCTCCAGCGCAGGGGGGCCTGTCGGGCACCGTGGGGCTCGTGCTGCTCTGGCTGGTGCGTTTCCTTCCAGAGAGCAGGTGCGCTCGGCCTCAACTTCCAGACCAGCTGGCGTCCCTCCCGGGGCCTTGCTCACTTTGTGTGCAGAAAACACGCGCTGTGCTTCCAGCCGGTGCCCTGATCCTACTGCCTTCCCTCCCTGCCCGGAAGTTCTCAGACTCACCCGGAGCCCCGAGGGCGGGCACTTATCCCCCAAGGGAGGGGTGTGGACGTTGGCCAAAGAAAAGGAACATTCCTGGCTAACGGGAAGCAACTCGTGCGTTTCTAAAACAGACTGAGCTTTTGATTGGAACAGAGAACAAACTAAGGGCTGCTGGAGGGAGGTGGGGGGCGGGCTGGGTGGGGGCCGGGTACTAGGGAGAGCCCTTGTGGGGTGAGCGCTGGTGTTATACGGAAGTGATGAACCGCTGGGTTCTACTCCTGAAGCCGATGTCGCGCGGCGGGTTAACTAACTAGAATTTTAAGTCAAAAACAAACGGACTGAAATGCTTTCCCAGAGAGCTTGCAGAGCCTGCAACGCACAGAAAAGACGGGCTGGGCTGGGCGGCTGGCGGTCAGCCTGCCCTGTCTTCAGGTCAGGACGTGGCACGCCGCCTGGCTGGTGACTGAGAGAGCCACCCGCTTCCCAGAAGAAACCCAAACACCCTGGGATTGCAAAGCCCACAGAAAGCACGGGGGACCCGCCTCCCGGGGACAGATGACACCTGGGATCTTATTTCTAACAAGGCAATTAAATGGTAGCATGTTACCTGCCGTTATTAGTGGTAACGGTAGTATTAATACTTTATATTTATAGAGTGTTTTCCTCTTTCTGAGCTGTTTTTATGAGAGCCCACTAGCAGACGGTAATCGTGTGATGGAGGGCAGCAAAGGCATCGTATTTTATAAAATATTCCTGTTTTATAAAGTGAGAAGACTTAGAACTTCACTTTGTGCACAGTGTAATATAAGACGGGGAAATTACTAATTATTTTTAGGCCGTTGTGTAGAGAAACTGCTTAAATATACATAAAAATGATCTCAATAGAGAATTCTAGTAATTTCATAAAAAACTCTTGCCAGTGTATGGGAATTAAAAGTGGGGCTGGATTAATAGCGGCAGAGTTACAGGCTCGGGGCTTTTAATCTGGATTTCCTTCTTCCCTCTGTGTAATTACACTGGAAACATGAAGATAAAATACACTAATTTTGGTTACGATTACCTACTCAAAGGAAGCAAGTACGGTGGCTCTCAGGGTGTAATCTTCTCCTTCCCACGGTGACTTTTATCCAGGAGAGGGTTATGACACGCTGCCCTCGCCTACTCCGTGAGCGCTCCTGGCACTGAGACTTTTCAGAAACACGAATTACTCAAGAGAGATGGCGACGCACCAGTGAAACGTGCATGTGTACGATATGACATTTCTGAATCAGTTCGACCTTCAGACCCTTCTTTACAGGCACTTTGCATAAAAAATAAGAGTTTTAAAAACCGACTCTAAGTTGAACCTTGCATTAACAACACGTCTGTCCGCAGGGGCGCCCTGAGCCGGGCCGACCTCGCAGGCGGGGCGAGGGTCAGAAATCAATAGTGTAGTCGCCCCCGTGGGCGCCGCCCGGGAACCTCCGTGGGCGCCGCCCGGGAACCCCCATGGGCGCTGCCCGGGAACTCCCGTGGGCGTCTGGGAACTGTAGTGGGTGAACCTCCGCGGGCGCCTGGCAGGAGGTTCTCCCAGGACAGCGAGGGGTCCTGTGGCCCCAAGGTGAGCGCCGGAGCCAGCAGGGCAAGCTGGCAGGTGGGGGCTTTCCCAGGGGGCAGGGAGCTGCCCCCATTCCCGAGCCCTAGGGTGAACAGGCTTCCGCCCGCCCAGACGGGCCCACGGAGCCAGGACAGGGTGGGCCAGGCCCAGGCACCTCCGGATTCACCCTGCAAGGGGGCACGGGGTTGTGGGGACTCCAGCTGTGTCCCCACCTCCACGAGAAACAGCCTGCCCACAGCAGAGGGGCCGCTGAGGCGGGCAGACCGATTCCCCAGCAGTGTAAGGACGAATCTGGGATGGGGCAGGGTCATCTGGGATGGGGCAGGGTCGCTGCAAGTCGACCACTGGGCAGGAAGCCCTCAGGGCATCAGATTGGGCAGGGGGGTGGGAACTCGGGAAGTCCCAGCTTGCCACAGGTGGGAGGAGGAAGCAGGGAGATGGGGAGAGGGAGGACCGTGGTCCGGGACTTGGGTCATGGAGGACCTTAGGCCTGTAAAGACAGAGGGAGGAAATGGAGCAGACAGACCGCAGGCTACGGGAAAGGCGGAGGAAAGCCAGTCTAGCGTGGGTCCTGCCTGCGGCTGGGCTGGGTCCTGTTGCCCGGCCTGCAGACTTCTCCGTCCCTGCCTGCAACGCCTGCCCGTGCTCCCCTTCCCTTCACCGGAAACCATGCTTATCACGCAGGCCTCGGACTCTGCACCCTTTCCAGGAAGCGCCGGGCCGCTGTGGGGCGCGCTTCCAGCAAGGGCGCTGTGCGGCGGGGCCGGGAGGAGAGGCTGGTGGCTGGCGATCACGGTGCGGAGTGGCCGCCCGGTGGCGGTTTCCGAGCTGTTGGGTTTCCGTCTGGGACGCCCTCCCGGACCCCGGGGACGTCAGACGCTGCTGGGGTCCCACACAGGAACTCCGCGGACTGTGGGGATGCGTTCGTTTGCGCTTGGATGTTCCCGACCACCTGGCGCTCACTGTGGGTTGGTTACTTGTCAAAAGGATGGGTATTTCTTTAGACGGCCTGCAAAATCGCGCCTAAGCTGCTGTCAGGGGCCGCAGAACCGGCCGCACTTCCGCGGGCCCACACCGATCCCACACGTGGGAACTGGGAGCAGGCCCCACGGGCCACTTCCAGGCTTGGTCTCCCACCCCATGGCTCTCCCCCGTCGCTTCCCCATTCCCGGTGCTGAGGCCGGGGCACCCTGGCAGAGGTCCCGTCAGTCTGGGGTTTGGGGGCTGGTGCCTTCATCCTGCAGCCCCGGACCGTTCCTTAGGTGAGCGGAAACAAGGCTCTGTCCTGCCAGCTTCCCGGCCTCTTGAAGCTCTCCTGTCCCAGCCGTTGTCGCCTTGGCTTCCATAATGGTAACTAATATCACCATTCTGTAACTGCTGCTACGGCGAAGTTAATAAAGTCACCGTCTTTACTTTCCAAATCACTTCAGAAAATAATAGCAAACTAAAAATTCTGTGTGAAAACAAAACATCGAATAAAGCAGTCAATAGGAAAGGGAAGAAAAGGTATCAGAGCATTGACAAGCATGAATGTTGGGGAGCGGACTCTCCAGTGTGGTGAAATTCGTCCTTCGAACAAACCGGATCTCAATGGGGGTTGGACACAAGGGGTTTAGCGGAGGCAAAGCTGAAACAGAAGAAACGAGAAGTCTTTATTTTTAATTTTTTAAAATGTTTGTGTATTTTTGAGAGACAGAGAGAGACAGAGCACAAGCAGGGGAGGGGCAGAGAGAGAGGGAGACACAGAATCCAAAGCAGACTCCAGGCTCTGAGCCGTCAGCACGTGGGGGGCTCGAACTGACAGACCACGAGATCCTGACCTGAGCCGAAGTTGGCTTAACCGACTGACCCCCAGGCGCCCCTAGATAGAAGTCTAAAGAAACTGCTGAGCCGCAACCTGAGCAACAGGAAAGGGCAACTGTAGCGTGTGTGCGTTCAAGGCAAAGGCTCTCCAGTGAGGGGCGCGTGCGCTGTTTCCACCGTTTGGTTTTTGTCAGTAGCGTTCTGGACATTCGGAGAGGCGGCCTTCTGTGGTAGTTTGTCCTCATGTCCCTTGAGTAAACACCTAGGGTGCTGGGTCCCCTGGTAAATTTGACACTCCACTTTCAAAGAAGCTGGCGGTGCAGGTGGCCCATTTTCCCGAGCCCTGGTGATACTCGTCACCGTCCCCCTTCCTGGTCGTAGCTGTTCCAGGGGCCGCGAGGTGGTGTCTCATCGTGGTTTTGATCTGCGTCCGCCTGATGACTAACGGTGTCGAGTCTCTGCGAGCTTAGCAAACCTCTCACGTCTTTGGTGAAATGTCTATTTAAATATTTTGCTCAATTTAACTGACTTTGCGTCTTGTTATTCCATCATAACGGCTCTCCGTATACCCCGGATACAAGTCCCTCATCAGACAAATGGTTCCCCTGCTTCGTGGAATGACTTTTCATTCCCCCGACAGCATCCTTCGATGAGTTTCATTTCCGAAAGTCCAGTTCATCGATACTTTCTTTTATGTGTCACGATTCTGGTGTCAGATCTAAGAACTCTGCCCTGTGCACCTGCGTGTCCTCCTAAACGTTCATAGTTTCACCTCTTATATTTAGTCTAGGACCTGTTGGGAGTCCATTCTTATATATGAGGTGAGGGTTTAAGTTCATCTGGTTGCTTGTGGGTATCTGGTCGTCTCGAACCATCTATTAAGACCGTTCCCACTCCATTGAATTGTCTCAGCAACACTGTCGACGACAAGTTGATGACGAGTGTCAAAGCTTGTTTCTGGACTCCTAATTCCGTCCCGCGGATCTGCACGGTCACCTCGATGCAAGTCCCTCAGTATTTCATTACTTCCGATTTACAGTAAGTTTTGAGATTGAGGCACGGAAGTCTTCCGACTTCACTTTGGCCATTCTGGATCCTTTGCGATTTCACAGAAAATTCAGGACCAGCGTGTCCATTTCTGCATAAACAGTCAGCCAGGATTTTGTGGAAACTGCAGACTTCCAGGTCAGCTTGGGGAGAAATGCCTTCCTAACAGGGCTGCGCTGTCTAACCCACGACCACGGAGCGCTTCTCCCCATTTCAAAGATCTTCAGGTTCTCTCGGCGATATTTTGTTATTTTCACTGCACGAAACTGCCGCTCCTTTTGTTGAATTTCTCCTCAGTGTTTTATTCTTTTTGACGCGATCATGAAAGGAACTGTTTTCTTAAATTCATTTTTGGTGGGCTCACAATGAGTGTTGGAAACACTGTTGATTTTCTACACTGATTGAGGGTCCTGCTACCATTCTGATCTCATTTATTACTTCTAGTAGATCTTTCTGGTGAACTTCTTAGAATTTTCCACATAAGGCATTGTGTCATCTGTGAATAAAGGCATTTTTTTTCCCCTTTTACTTTCCTGCATGAATGTCCTCATTTCCTTTTCTTGCCTGATTGCACTGGTCAGAGCCGCTGGTACGATACCGAATAGAAATGGTGGGCATGGACATCCTTGGGCTGCTCCCCGCCATAGAGGGAAAAGTATTCAGTCTTTCACTATTGAATTCAAGTTAGTGGCCTATAAGTGTTTTGGAGGAGTCATTTATTTAGGTTGAGGGAGTTTCCTTTCATTTCTACTATGTTGATTATTTTTTCACGAAGAGGTGTTGAATTTTGCGAAATGTCTTTCTGTGCATATTAAGATGATACATTTGTCCCTCTTCATGCTGTTAACAGAGTTTATTAAATTAATTTACTTTGAATATGCAACCACTGTGGATTTCTGGGTAAATTCTACTTGCTCCTGGTGTGTAATCCTTTGTTGACGAGTTCAGCGTGCTAACACTTTGCCGAGAATCTTGGAGTCTATATTCTTGAGAGATGCTGGCCTGTAGCTTTCTTTCCTTGTGATGTCCTTATCTGGCTTCAGTTTTAGGGTGATACTGCTCTTCCAGGATGGGCTGAGAAATTTCCCCCATCTTCTATTTTCCGGAAGAATCTGTAAAGATTGGTCTAATTTCTTCATTAGTGGTTTGAGACAATTACTGAGTAAGCCATCTAAGTGGGGGACTTCCTTTATGTGAAGACTTTTTTAAGATTATCTTTTAAGAGCAGTTTTAGGTTTACAGCAAAATGAAGAAAAAGTTACCGAGATTTCTCACATGTCCCCTGACCCCACTCACGCACAGTCCCCCCCCCCCCCCACTATCAACATCTCCATCCCGGGTGGTTCATTTGTTACAGCCAGTGAGCCTGCACGGACACTCCACTATCGCCCCAAGTCCTTAGTTTACCTTAGGGTTCAACCTTGATGTTGTGCCCTGACCCTGATGATGTTTGGATGAGTGCGTGATGACACGTAGTCACCATTACGGTGTCACGCTGTTCCATACGCCACGCGTACTCACCGCCCTACACCTCCTCCGTGAGCCGCCCATTCACCTTTCCCCCTCCCGCCCCTCGGCAGCCACCAATTTGCTTACCGTCTCCATCGTTTTGCCTCTTCGAGGTCGAATCATATAGGATGCCACGTTTTCAGATTATTTCTTTCACTGAATAACATGCATTTAAGGTTCTTCCACACCTTTTTACGGCTTAAGGGCTCATTTCTTTTTGGTGCTAAGTAGTTGTTTTGTTGTCTGGATGCACCAGTTTCTCTATTCACCTCCTGAAGGACATTTCTGGTGGTTTCCAGGTTTTGGCAATTATGAACAAAGCTGCCGTAAACGCCTGTGTGCAGGTTTTCGTGAGGACATATGTTTTCCCTCCACGGGGTGAATACCAAGGAGCGTGACTGTTGGATCATATGGAAGAATATAGTTAGTTTTGTGAGAAACTGCCACGCCCTCAAGCCGCCCGCGCCCGTGGCCTTCCCACCCGCCGCGACGGGAGTTTCCGCTGCTCCGCGTCCGCACCACCGTTTGGCGTCGTCGGCGTTCCGGAGTTTGATCATTCTAATAGGTGCGCAGTGGTATCTTATTGCTTTAAGTCACGTTTCCCTGATGATATTAAATGTGGAGCGACTTTTCGTATGCTAATTAGCCACCTGCGTATCTTCCTTGGTTAGGTGTCTCTTAGTGTCTTCAGCTCATTTTTAAATCAAGTTGTTTGTTTTCTTATTGTTGAGTTTTAAGAGTTCTTTGTAAAATTTGATAACAATCCTTTATCCAGCGTGTCTTTTGCAAATATTTCCTCCCGGTCTGACTTGTATTACTCTCTGCCATTATCTTTCAACGAGCAGAAGTTTTCGCTTTTAGTGAGGTCCAGCTTCTCCGTTCTTTGTTTCCGGGATCGAATCTTTGGTGTTTAGAGTCGTCTCTGCTTCAAAGATTTATGATCCCTTTCGAGTTAATTTTTGTCAGGGTATCACATCAGGGTCTAGATTCGGGGTTTTGCACGTGGATGTCCCGTTGTTGAAGGGTGTGTTGAAAACATCAGCCATCTGATGCTGATGGCATTTGTCGTTCAGCAGTGTTGCTTGAATATGTGCTTCTCATTTTTGGCATGCTTCTGTTTGATTTCTGGAGTCCTGAAGAATATTGTCCTGGACAATACGGTCCAGTGTCTGCTTTTGGGGGAGATTTGTGTAGTGTCTCCGTCCACCAATTCCCATCCATCTAGGATAAAATTTAAGATTAAAAATACGTGTTAGTATTTCTTGGTTGATGTCACCACCACAGCAGAGTGTTGGGGAGAAATTCTGCATTATTCTTTATTCTGAACCATCTTATAACTTCTCAATATTATTCCTCTTAAGAAGTCCAGTTTTATCAAAGACTAATTCTGGAAATGTGATGTCATGTTTTAAAGCACTAAGACAGCATAGGCACAGTTCAGAAATCTCAGGTGTCACGACTGTTTCTTGGAGAATGTGTCATTATTAGAAGTGTCGCCCTGGACACAAGACATCGAGAAGTTCTTCTCACCCCTCTCCAACATTCTCAAGACACGTGTTAAGAATTCCACGGCCTTAGTTCAAAGCAGGATGACCTCAGCGTCGCCCAGGCCATTCCCAGCCGGAAGAGCGGCTACCCCGTGTTCTATGACAGCTGCGTTTGCCTGCAGGCAACACGCTTCTGTCCCTTCATCCTCTGCCTGCTTGATGCAGAATTCGTTGCCACATTCAGAGTTATGTCCAAATGCATTCTTCAGACCTGCAGGTGTGGGGTGGAAAGAGCTGAATCAGTCGTTTATTTCATCAAGGTCCGATCCGAAGCCCCTAGATCGCGCAGGAGAGCGTCCGGGTCAGATCACTCGGCAATCAGGCCTTCTGTCCGCTGACACACAGCGTGGTGAGAAAACGCTATTTTATTTTACTTAAAAATTTTATTTTATATATAGAGACAGAGTCGAAGCAGGGGAGAGGGCAGAGGGAGAGAGAGCATCTCAAGCAGGTTCCATGCTCAGAGTGGGGCTCGATCCTACAAACCTGGGATCACGACCTGAGCCGAAATCAAGAGTCAGATGCTCAACTGGCTGAGCCCTCCAGATGCCCCAGAAAAAGCTCTTTTAAAACAGAAGTTTCATCAGGGTGCCTGGGGGGCTCTGGTGGTTAAGCATCCAACTTCGGCTCAGGTCATGATCTTGCAGTTCATGAGTTCGAGCCCCCCATCAGGCTCTGTGTTGCCAGCTCAGAACCTGGAGCCTGCTTCAGATTCTGTGTCTCCCTCTCTCTGCCCCTCCCCCACTCATGCTCTGTCTCTCTCAAAAATAAACAAACATTAAAAAAAATTTAAAACAAAAGCTCTGTAGAAGTATGATTCCTCTTACGGATTTTACATTTGAATTCGAAGGTTGGGGAAGGTCAGCGTTTTGCATAGTTATTCTTTAATACTTAGAAATAGAAAGCAAGTGTTTAATGTTTTCATTTCAATTTAATCCTTTTACTATATTTTGTTTTCCTTATTTCAGAAATATTTCCTTAAAATAGAAAATTCTGAAATTATAAATGAGCAAAGATGAAACTTAAAATCAACACTAGTGTCATCCCCGAGGTCATTCCTGCGAATGCGTTAGTGCGTCTCCGTAAGCCACGATGACGCGGTCGTGAAAACATTTCTTCTGTCGTTCAGATTTCTCTGGAACTTGATTTAAAACGTTATGTTCTCTCCTAGGACTCTGTCACAATCTCTTCCTTTTTGTCTTTCTTGTTTACTACTGTATGTTCTGTTTCAATAACACTTTTGTCCATAATACTTTTCAGGACTTTTGAACGTGTTTTAGACTAGACACCTAGAGGGGGAGTTTCTGGGTGGGAAGACCCTAAAATCAATGATTCCGATGGGCATTGTCTGTTGCCTTCTTGAGAGGCCATCCCCGTCTGCCCTCTGTTATTTCCTAGCAGCATGGTTAGCGCTCACTGTTTTAAAATGAGCTCTACTAATGGCGCGCCTGGATGGCTCAGTCAGTTAAGTGGCCGACTTCAGCTCAGGTCATGATCTCATGATCTGAGTTTGAGCCCCACATCGGGCTCTGTGCTGACGGCTCAGAGCTTGGAACCTGCTTCAGATTCTGTACCTCCCTCTCTCTCTGCCCTTCCCCTGCTCATGCTCTGTCTCTCTGTCTCTCAAAAATAAATAAACATTAAAAAAATAAAATGAGCTCTACTTTCTAAAATTGGTTTGGATTTACAGGAAAATTGTGAAGTTGGCACAGACGGCCCCCATATATCTTCCACTCCTTCTTTTATTACCAACATTTTCTATTAGAATGTTTGTTCTGTTGTGCGTTGTGAACACTGACACATTATTATTAATTAAAGTCCATATTTTATTCATATTTCCTTTGTTTTTATACAACTTCCATTTGCTTCTAGAAACCTGCCCAGAATCCCAGAGCGTACTTAGGGGGCATGTCTTGTGTCATGACGGATGAAATAAGGTTTCATCAACAAGTGACAAACTTGGGGAAGGTTTCAGGAAAAGGTCGTAGATACACGTGTAGAAGACAGTTGTTGAATACGGTGTCAGGGGTAGGTCTGGATGGGGGACCGAGCACGCATACTCGGTCTGGCCTCCGGGGTCTGTCCAGTGCGCCCTGCCTCCCTTGTTCCCACGCTCCGGCACGGCTCAGGCACACGGTGAGAGCCGCCGCTCTCCCTGGACGTGAACTGCGGTGGCACGCACCATCCTGGCCTTTCCCGTATTGGATGTGCGGTCCCGTTCTGTGAGGCCGGCAGATCACGCAGTCCTCCCTGCAGTCCTTCCTGCGGTCCCAGTTATCACCCCGTTTTGCAGAAGGGCAATGGGGACTTTGCAAAGGTTCTGCCCAAGTCCACCATGAGTGAGCCGGACTGGGTTGGGTCGGTTGCCGAGGGAGGCGTGTCACGCTCTGCCCCCGTGGTTGCAGGATGAGCTGCTCCCGCTCCTTTGAGACATCAGGGTCTTCACTCACAGGCTCCCGGAGCAAACCGTTCCTCAAGTCCTCAGGGTTCCCTCAGGTGACTCTCCCTCAGGTGACTGTCGCGCACCTGGCTCAGGGTTACCCTCCACCACACTATCCTCTATCCTGGGCCAGGTCAGCATCCACGTGTCCCAGCCCCTCCAAATCGTACATCTGAGAGTTATCGTCTCGTGACTCGAGGACGGCCCTTGATCTGGGGGGACCCGCCCATTCCTCAGTCTGCCTCTCTATTTCTTTCTTATCCAGCTGAGAGTCTGCGTCCCGGGGGCCAGCAGCAACCTGGGCAGGCATCACATTCCCACGTGCTGTTCGTTTTCATCCCAACCCTGACAAGGCCTGGCGCTGGCCGGACCCTACTACTTTTCTTTTTTTTTTTAATTGGAAATTGGGATTTCCTCGATCACTGACCACCTAGCACTGTCCTTCTCATAGAGCCCACCAAGATCAGCACTTCCAGAGGAAGGTTCCAAAACTCACAGGTCATACTGAGAAAAATCAGATTGTAAAGTGCTCTGGAAAAAAAAAATGGGTTCAAGGAGGTATTATGGGAAATAGGAGATACTTAATTCTATCGGCAACAGAATGAGTTGAGGCTGGTATAATTAGAGTAACTTCAAAAAGGAATACATTTTAAAAAGAGTTCAAAATGAGAAACACTGCACCTGCAGGCGTCCTCTGGTGCTGGAGGCTCACACTGGTGTCTCTCCAGGGTGGAAGCGATACTGGAGACACTCAGTGAGCCTGGAGCCATGGCATTGCTCCTCGAAGCCAAGCCCCCTAGAACAGGGATCTAGGTCTGCACTCCAGAAGCTGGGTGCTCGTGAAGACTCCCTCAGCAGGGTGGCTTAATCCAGGTGTCCTTGATTCACGGTGGCCCTTATACACTTCCTGTTTGTTCTTCTTCTTCTTTTTTTAATGTTAAACATACTAATTCTAAAGTTCCCTTTAGAGTGTTTTATGATTTCTATTTCCTCGGGAGTGAATTCTCCCAGTTGCTGACTTCGTTTCAGTGGTGTTTCTTCTAAGTGTGTTTACAGTTTTGTTTTCCAGAATGTCCCTCTTGTTCTACCCCTCCGTGAAAATTTATTTTGCGATTGGCTTCCTCTTTTTCCACAAGACCTGTGGTTCAAAGCCTATGTTTCAAGTACACTTTCTCTCGGTCCCAAATCCTCTAATCTAAACAGGTTTCCTGCCACACACACCCAGCACAGAGCAGTGACACCGAGCAAGGGACTCAGTGATGAACCCTTCTGCTCTGAAAGGGGAGAAGGCAGTGCTGGGAGCCGCTGGAGACACTTTCTCTGAATCTTCCAGACACATGTCATCACTGCTGCAGTGAGTTCCCAGTCCTGCCCAGGCTCTTGTCTGTGAAGTGTGTTAATTCATTTAAAATGAATTATGTATATATGTATGTATGTATCAATTTGTAATCCATTCCATTAGACCAAAGCACAGGCACAAATCTATTCAAGATAAACCCTTCTCTGCCATGGCCAGCTGTGAGGTGCTACAGAGCAATGTCTTGCTAGGTCTCCGAAGCACTCCCGTTCGTAGGGCTATTTTTGTTTGATGGGTGTGTGTGTGTGTGTGATATTTTACCTTGAACCATTCTGATTCACGTTGAAGGGTCTCACAGCGATGCCTCGCGAGCCGCGAGGCTATATTTTCCTGGCAGCTTGATCTTCTCCCCGGAGTCAGCTCTTCACGGTGAGCCGTTTCCTGGCAGCTAAGACTCCGGGGCCCCTTACATCTCATGCTCACTCCACTAAAAGCTAAGTCCCTTGTCTTCACTCCAACTCTCCTCCCCCCATGTTTTCACAGGCAGCAAGAAGGTGGGAGGCACTCTGTTCCCCCTCGCGATGCCCTTAGCAAGAGCTTAGAGACGGTCAGGTACATTTTCTACGACAGTGTTGCCGAGTTGGTGCCACCGCGTTACAGGGGGCTCCCTTCCTCTGGCTTCTGGCCCCACCTTCCTCTCCGCCCTCCAGGCCTTCCGACCATCTCATCAGGGCTGTTCGACTTCTGTCTGCACCTGGTCTCGAAACCGGTGCCACGTTTCCAGGCTTTGCTCTGGCAGCGTCTCACCTCTGAGGACCCCATTCCGTCCCTGGTCTCTGCTACTGGGCAGCACAGCGCCCCACGTTTCATGCATGCAGCACGACGGCCAGTCGTTGCGGCCGCAGGGTCTGTTGGGACAGGAGTTCTGGGAGGGCTTCTCTCGGTGTCCCCGGCTCGGGGCTGCTCGCACGCTGTGGGCAGGTGCGGGCCGGGCTGCAGGCGTCCGAAAGCTCAGCCGGGCTGGGGCTCCAAGGGGGCGGGCGATGCCGCCTGCTGTCTGGGGGCCCTCAGCCGCGGCTGCTGCATGTGGCTCAGACAGCTCTCAGCATGGCGACGGCGACAGAGTTCCCAGAGCAGAGGCTGGAAGGAGTGAGCGGATCTGGACGCAGTGGCAGCGGCCGCAGCCTTTCCTCACCTGGCCCTGAGTCACGTGGCCGTGACCCGCAGGGACTCCTGGTCGTGCTGAGAGCCAGGGGCCAGCCCTAAATGGGGAGGAGAACAAGACCGAGGCTCTTGACAGAGTTTAGGCATCCTTAATCCGTCCGTCCCAGTGCAGCTCAGCCGTCCCTTCCTTGGGAAGTTGTCTCTGACTTCCCCGGGCAGGTGGAATCCACCGCGACGTGCCCAGAGCCGTGCGCACTCCCGAGCCATGGACGGGCGCAGGTCTAATTTTACATGAATTTGTGTGACTGACGACACCGTCGGCGTCCCCACTAGACTGACTGCTTGAAGGCCACAACCTTTACTTTCCCGAACATGCGTGGCCTCAGCTCCCAGCACGGTGCTCAGCAAACGTCAGACACGTAAGAAGCGTTTGACGAATGGGTAGATATGCTTGGAAATATGTAGAAGAAATTGTGAAAACGTTCCTTCTGTCCCACTGTGCTTGACCCCCGCGTCTGTAATCACTTTGTGTTTTGAATGATCGCCGACCCACGCCTCAGCCACGTCTGTCCTTCGGGTGCCCAGCACTGTGCCCGAAACCTTCCACAGACACTGGCCGGGCGAACACCCTAAGAAGTGGCTGCAGAACGTTAAACCTCCTCACACTGTTTCATCCGTAGAGCGTTCCCTAAAAAATGGTGCTCTTTCCTCCTACTGTTTGTGTTTGGTTCCCGTCTTTGCCTTTGGGTGAATTAAAATCTTAACTCATCTTTCCTGGGGGTACAAAGACCCTACGTCATGGCGCCCGAAGAGTCCACTTTTCACGCCCACTCTGCTCCCTGCCCGCCTGTCCTGGGCCCACCACACGTGTCCGCAGAGGCCAGCCCGGATCTGCTGTTCTACTGTCTACATTTTTTAACGTTTATTTATTTTTGAGAGACCACAAACAGGTGGGGAGCAGAGAGACAGGGGGACGGAGGATCCCAAGTGGGCTTTGCTCTAACAGCAGCGAGCACGAGATCATGGCTGAGCCGAAGTTGGATGCTCAACCGACTGCGCCGCCCAGAGGCTCCTACTCTGTCTCCGTTTCTACATCCGCTTACTGGGCACAGCGCCGAGGTGCTGCACCGAGGGTCCCAGCGTTTTAAACTTTCTACTTTGAACTTCCGTTATTTCATCTCAATTAATATTGTCTTAAAACACTCTACTGTGATTACTTCTCTTGTTGGAGTGTCTTCTCTCCAACGCGTGTTATCTTGGCGGGTTCACTTTTACTACGGTTCCCACCAACCCGGAGAGTATCTATTCCCAGTGCTTCAGGCCTGAGGCTATCCATGGGGATCTGTGTCTCTTCCCCCCACACCGTCCTGGGAAACACGCAATAACACTGTCGCCGCTGCTGGGCTGTCTCCCAGGGACTTCCGCCAAGTCTTCCGTCACCGTGTCCTGCCCCGTGGCTTGGCCGGAAGGGCAGGCCGCTGCTGTCCCTTTACTTGTTTGCAGGGTGGGGGAGGTGCTGTGAAGAATGCTCTCATGGTCAGTAACCACTGCTGACACTTAAAACCTGGTGGCGTCTGTAGGACCCAGTGAAGTCACTGAATTCAGGCCCCATACGGAGGTTCGGTTAATAAAAAGTAATGCTCTCCTTCCCTTACCCTGCCTCGTTCCAGCCCTGAACGTAGGCTAGCCTTCCCATAACCTAAATTGCATCCGTAATATTAAGATATATTTAATGTATATTATATATTATATTTTTATTTACATACAACACGGAATATAAATATTCTGTTAACAGTCCTACTTACTATATATGTAATCTGGAATACAGACGACCCCTAGTCTTTTTACCTATGTATCTATGAGCATATATAAAATTATAAACAATTATAGATCATAAAATTATATGTGAAATTATATATTAATATAATTAATACACGAATACAGTATTATACATGTAACACATACACTGACAACGGCAGAATTTCCCCTGTTTTTCCGCACTCCTCACTTTTATATCACCAAGGTATCTCGGGATACATTTTTGTGAGTCATAAATAAGGTGTATTTTCACACTGAAGAGCTAGATGTACGTGGTTCGTGCGCACAGAGTTGTATAAACAAAAACTACACCGGTAGACATGAACCACTGGAGAAAACCTGCTGACCGCGGCGAGCAACGAGATCCCTGCTGTGTCCGGGACAGAAAGAGAAGGACAGGCGTCACGCGGAGGGTGGGGGAGTGAGAGGGACCCGGCGTGTGCCCTCACACCGAGAGGTGTGCTTTGGTATTCTGGATTTGTACACTTAAAGCGTTTGCCTTCTCTTTTTATTAATAGGGCGTCAGTAGCTGGACTTACGGCCTCCTTTCATGCGTTTGTGGGGCACACAGTTAGTGATAAAATACACATATGTTGTTGTTGTTGGTTTGCCCGAAGAGCTGACTGCTGGAAAAGCCCGCATCGCGCACCCCCGCAGGCGGGGTGGAGACGGCAGACACCCGCATTGCTCCAAGCTCCGCGCGGGTCCCTGCTCTCTTCTTAACAGGACCGGTGGCACCAGCTTGTGAGCAGAGCAAGCCTCCTGTCACCCCTCTAGGGATTCAGGACGCCGGGTTAAGACCAGGGGGTACAGAGGAGACCCAATTCCGTGTACCCGCAAACAGGTGTCTTGTGGGACACAAACCACATATCTGCAGAAATGGTCACGGCTGACAAAATTAGTCATAAAAATTACTGTTCGTCAGTCTGAACTCCAAGTTGTTCATGATATCTGTGACTGACCCGAGTTTAAAAAGTCTCGTTCATTGAAAAGATTAAAAATAAATGTGCACGGCAAAAACCGAGACACACGTGTTACTATTTACAAGCTCCCTTCCCCATGAACGTGTCACGTGCTAGTCAAACCTGAACTTGAGAAAAACACCAGCTAACCCAATCAAAATATTAAATTACAACAAGATTAAGTTTAGAAACCTTGCAATATGAAAAATAGGGGATATGCAGCATGTCCCTACCCCTCCCCGGGCAGCACCAACCCCGACCGCCCTGCCCAGTGCGTCCACCTTCCTGGGGCTGCGTCCCGCCAGCCCCATGGCCTCTCCCAGCTAGTGCGGCCCCCTCCCTCCATCCGGGACCAGCTCCCTCCCTCCCTGGTTCACCCCCTCCCTCTCCCTCCCAGGGCCGCGCGGACCCATTCCGGGTCGGGGGTGGGCATCCCCCTGCTCCCCGGCGCTTGCAGTGCGGGCGCGGCGCCAACAGGTGGCACAAACGTATTTGGCTCGCGCCGCGCGCCGCTCCTCGCCCGCCGGGTCCGGAACCCGGGCCTTCGGCTCCTCGGCTCCTCGGACTCCCGGCCGGGCGGGCGGGCACACCCCCTTTGACTCTGGCTGGGTCCGGGTCGGGTCCGAGTCCGGTGTCGGGGGCTGGGTCCGGGGGCGGGGAGGGGGCGGGGCGGGCTGCAGAGCCTCAGCGCAGCTCCGGGAGGCACGCCCTCTGCTGGCCACCCGAGGCCTCGCCGGATTCCATGGGCGCCACTCTCTCTGCGGGGCTGAGCAGGGCCGGGGCTGGGCAGGGGCGGGGCTGGGCAGCGGCAGAGCTGAGTAGGGGCGGGCTGGGCAGTGGCAGAGCTGGGCAGGTGTGGGGCTGGGCAGGTGCGGGCTGGGGCTGGGGAGGGCCCGGCTGGGGATGGGGAGGATTGCTCGTGCCCTGGGGTTGGTCTGGGCAGGCTGGGCCCCAGGAAGCCCCTGTCTTCCACTGCACACCACCCGCCAGGGACGCAGAATTAGAGGCTCCTCGTTATTCTCGTTATTGGTTATTCGAGGACTCAGTTCAACAGCCGCCCCGGTCTCTCCAGAAGAACAGGGAGCATTGAGAACACAGTATTCCAGGAAAGCCCCCCGCCTGCCCCTCCCCCCCCTTCTTTCTGGAAGGCTCCTGTCTGAGCCGGCATGTGCGGGAGGGAAGGCAGGCCTGTCACTTCAGAGGTTCCAACTCACTGGAGAGGAGCCTCGCTTGAACCTGTTTTTAATGTGTCAAATCACAAAGTCACTTCCCGGCAATAAGGTGCGAAGGGGTTACAGCCTCCCGCGGGTCCCCCAGGCGGACGTGCCGCCGGAGTGACAGGTTTGTTTCCGCCACACCAGGCAGCCTGCAGTCGGCCGGGGCTCCCCTGTCTTTATCACTGTTAGCAGTGCTTCCTGTTGGGAGGGCGTCTCGAGGTTCGAGGTGTCGCCTCCTCTGCCTGGGCCTGAGAGCCTGGCGCCGCGAGGGGTGTCCTTCGGCCTTTCAGATGCCCCGGAGTCAGGCCTCCGCGCCCCCCTGGGGCCCAGCGGGGTGTAACTGGTCCCGTGGTGTTCCGACGGAGCAGGGCCTGAATTTAGACCTTGTTTGTTTTCTGGCGTTTCCAGTCAGAAACAGATTTGTCCCTTAGTGCAGCACGGTGTCGGCCATCTGAGCGGGCCCGAGGAGAGAGACGGAGAGACAGAGCCGACCTTCGTGGAGGCTCCACTGGGGCTCTGGTCCTGAGCTTCCAGCTTGCATGTAGAGTCCAGTCCTTCACAGCTAATAAAATGCTTCTTTCCCCCCGTCTATGGATGAGGATATTGAGTCTTCAAGCGACTCGTTAGTTTATCTGGAGCTGAGTGGAGCTGCCAGCGGGGGCACAGTCCCGGCAGAGCCCGGGCGTCCTCCCAGGAGAAGAAGGGAGGGGTGAGCCCTCAGCAGCCTCATACTAGGGGCAGGGGACCGGGACACTTCGGTCTGCCCTGTAGTCAGAAACGAACCCCTGCTGTTTCTGATGGATGCGGCCGGAGGTGACTCCCGGGGGCCGCTCCAGGTTGCCCTTCCGTCCCCATCTCGCTGGCTTCCAAGCCTGACCGGGGTCCGGGTCCAGGCCCGGAGGGGCGCAGCTCTGAAGCGGGTAAGTACAGGCCTCGCAGTCCCCGATGCTGGGTTGGAGGGGGAGGTAGCTATTTTAGGGTGAAAGATCTATTCTGGGCATCGATTAAATCTTTGAAGACTAAAAAGTTATTCTTGATTCTGTCTGCACTAAAACTGTAAGTGCTTTTTATATTTTAACCCCAGATTACTGGATTTGGAGGCAAAAAAAGTGAGTGAGTAGAATTTAAAGAGGGTAAAGAGAGAGCCTCTGAAATTTCATCATTGCATCTAAACCCCGGGCTTTTCACAGACAAGGACCGAGTGTGGTTTTTGCGGGACGTAGGTCAAGGCTCCAAACACCGTCATGGCTAAGTGAGTATCCGCTGAGTGGTGATCGGCGCCTGGTGGTGTCTGAGGGGGTGAATTCATGAACTTGACATTTTAAGAAGTCAAAATCTCAGCTCCTTTCAAAAGCAGTGGGACGTACGGAAAGCCGTATTGCCTTCTGGTGGCGGTCCACTCAGGCTGAGGTCTGACTTTGAAGTAGCATTGACCTTTTAAGCGGCTCTGGAAAATGCAGGGGAGGAGGCCTGGGGGAAGCAGGAGTCAAATCTTTTCCCTCTTTAATTGAGACCATTTCGCAAACATTATGCAAAGACTAGAACATTAATTCCAATTATTTTCATAGAGATCGGTAAGGAAAACATGAAAACCAGATGGGAGAGATAGGAACAGTCTCGTCGGGAAAAGAAATCCAGAACACCCGAAATACTTTTGAAAAGCGTCAGCCTCCTGGTGAGCAAAGGCGGACACGTTAATAAGATTTAGAAAAAAATGAAAAGGCCGGTTTTCACCCATTGCGTTGACACGCACTGAGCTTTGTGGTAGCGGCCAGTGTTGGTGACGGTGCCCGGAAACTGGTCCTTCCGTGGCTGGGGGGAGGGGGCGGTGTGGGTGCAGAAGTCACCTGAGCTCCACCCGAGAGCACCTTGGTGGCTCTCGTCCAGAGCATCCATTTTGCTTAGTTGCTTTGACCTCGAGATTCCCGTGCTGGAAGAAGAAGAAAAGTCCCAAGGACACCAGAAAGTCACACAAACATTTATGTAAGGCTTACCACAGTGTGACTGACACCAGGGGAAACGCTAGAAAAGACCCACCCCCGTGAGGTCCGTGCGATACCAAATCAGCTAGGGTCAGTGTGCCAGGTGATGGGAGCCCAGCGTGTGCGCCAGGTGATGGGGGGGGTCTGGCGCATGCGCCAGGTGATGAGGGAGGGGTACGGCGCATGCGCCAGGTGATGGGGGAGGGGTACGGCGCATGCGCCAGGTGATGGGGGAGGGGTACGGCGCATGCGCCAGGTGATGGGGGAGGGGTACGGCGCATGCGCCAGGTGATGGGGGAGGGGTACGGCGCATGCGCCAGGTGATGGGGGAGGGGTACGGCGCATGCGCCAGGTGATGGGGGAGGGGTACGGCGCATGCGCCAGGTGATGGGGGGGTCCCTCACAGTAAGTGTTTGCTGACTGCCCTGAGAGAGAAGGGACCCTATCCATCTGACTTGCTCTGGGATTCGTTGAGTCTGCAAGTGTCTGGAACCATCCCGGGCCCAGGTGGATGCCCCATTCTCTCTGCTGCACCTCCACGTGTGAGGAGATGAGCGGATGAGTCCGTGTCTTCCCAGACAACAACTACGGGCTTTCCCCCTAAAATTCTGTGGGAAACTGGATCGTGAGCCGGGATGAGAAAAGCCAGCATGAGCCTACCCTTACTGACTGCGGTGAGCTGACTCTCCTCCCCTCCCTTACACACCTGTGCAGCACACGACTTCCGTTTAGAGGCTGGGTGTCCTTCGGTTGGGTCAAGAGCGTAAAAACACTGGCACAACAACTTGAGTGAAGAATCCTTCTGGATTCGTAACACATGGATCCAATCTTCGATGGCTGCTGTATCCAACATTAATGTCACAGAAATTGTTGGAAGCCACTCTTCTGCTAGCAAATATTTCCCCAGCATTTTAATTGGCTTTTACATCCATCGGATTGCATAACGGTTAATTACTTTACATATTTGTGATAGAAATATGATTGCCATGAACAAATTTTAGAAAAGCTAAATATACCTTTAGGAAGGAGTGCAAGGCAAGTGGTGGTGGGATAGAGACACGGGCATGACAAACAGCCTTTCCACGGAGACACAGTCCTGCGTGGGGTCGCAGAGCGTGAGTGGCTAGATCAGAGATCTCGGTATGAGGAAACGAGCAAAGAGCACATCATGGTTGAATTGTGTTTTCCTCAAATATATGTTGAAGTCTTAATCCCTAGTGCCTCAGTATAGACCTGATTTGAAAATAGGGTCTTTAAGCGGTAGTCAAGTTAGGATGAAGTCACTAGGGTGAGCCATAATCCAATATGAGCAATGCCCTTATAAGAAGGGGACATGTAGACATGGAGACAGACAGACACACACACACAGAGAAGGGGCAGTGTGAAGAGACACAGGGAGAATGCCTTGTGAGGGTGGAATGTCGGGGGGACGGGGTGCACCTGCAATACCAGACATGCCTCAGATTGTCGGCAGATGACAGAGGCTGGGAGAGAGACCTGGAGCGGACTTTCTCTCCCGGCGTCAGGAGTAGCCGCCCCTGCGAGCGTTCCCACACAAGGTTTCTGCCCCCGGACTGGGAGGGAAAGCGTTTGTGTCATTTTCAGCTGCCCGGTTTCACTGGTTCCTCTTTCTTTAGTCCTCAAAGCTCAATCCCTGGACCTCTTCCTTTGTCTGTACTCTTCTTAAAGATCTCATTGGTCTTGTGGTTTAAATGACATCTAGAGACCAACAATGCAGACAGTCATGCCTCCAGGTCAGACTTTACTCCGAAACAAGACTTGGATCCAACCAACTGCCTATTTGACACCCTTGCTTGGAGGATTTTTTGTTTTTGTTTTTTTGTACTCTCGCTTGGAGTTCTTATAAGCATCTCACTGAACACGGCCGGCTCTGAGTAGATTTATTCTCCCCCTGAAATAATTGAGAGAAGTATCGGGGGATCATTAGAGCCAGAACTCACATGTGTGGAAATGGGTGCCGCAGAGCAGAGCTTTCCTGGTTCTGGCGCTCGGGAGCGTCCTAACGCGACGGCCGGTTCACAAGTAACTCAGCCTGACGTGACACCTGCTGGCTGGTGAGCCCCACCTGTGTGCCCCACAGTCCAGGAAGCAGGACAGCCTGGCTCTGGGGCAGAGAAACAACTTAGGGAACACGAGAACACATTGACAATGGCTCTCACAGTCTCCGAGAAAATGAGAGGGGTTACTGCATCTTTAATCAAGAAGGAAGGAACGCATGCTAGAACACAGCAAGCGTGAGACTTCTAAGAGAATGCTGTTTTCCATCGAGAATTGCATGCCTGGAGGGGCAGACTCCCCCCCTCCCCAGAACTGCATGCCTGGAGGGGTGGACTCCCCCCCCCCCAGAACTGCATGCCTGGAGGGGCGGACTCCCCCGTGCCCTCCTGTACTCCTCTGCCGTGAGCTTTCCTGAGCAGATTGATGCTTCCTGGTAGGACACTTGCAAATCTTTGCCAAAGGGCTTTCTCTGGTCGAAGAAGCCGACCTTCAGGTTGGACGTTCCGGAAGTTAACACTCTTGGGAGAAGCCCTCTCGTGATGCCCGATGGTTTTTGTTGTTGTTATTTGTTCGTTTTTGTTTTTGTTGTTGTTTTTGGCTAATGGCTCTGATTGAGAGCTTGGAGGACGTGCCTTCGAACGGGTCTCCCAGAGGCGTTCACTTGCTCACAGTGGTAACCTGCACATTAAGGCACATGCTGCTGGTTTGTTTTTTCTTCTTTTCCTTGCTTTCCTACCTTCCTGCCAGAACCTCCTGAGAGGACCTCCCAAAGTGCGTGCATCTAATGCCTTGTCTCAGGCTTCCAAATCTTAGATATAAATCAAGCTAACTATGAGGGTAGTCTAAATAGAGTGCAAATGTGTAAGGATTCACTGCCTGTGTCCGCGCATCGATGCTTGGTTAGGATATTCCTTGAGGAGGTACTCCCACACGATAATGTGGAAATCAGGAAAACAATCAAAATGACACGGATTGGGGAGAACAGTAGATGCCACTCAAGACACTGAGAAATTTAAGTCCCCGGATGATAGGCCTAGAGAGCAATAATTCCCGGAGAACAGAGGTCTCTAGGAGGCAAGTCCATGGGGGAGAATAAAAAATCGTGATGGTGGAGATTTCATAATGCCCTTAAGATACTAGATTTTAGGGACAAAGAAAAATCAATTGAGTCAACAAAAACAAGGCAATTAGAAACTCCAGAGAAACCAAAAAGCCACAAAAGGAAGGGAATACAATCAAAACGTATGATTCCACTTGTAATTAATAATGTACAAAGTCAATAATGTAAATGTGGCTCAGGAATCTTCTAAGCTTTGGAATAAATCAGACAGAAATCAGAGAATATTTAATTATGACATTATGGAATAGAATGCCAATGCTATCAAGCTTGATACTATAAAAGTAAATATAACAAGGATTTTGGAGGTGGGAAAGAGGGATGATGGATAAATAGGAACATGGGAGCTGTTACAATCTTGTTCTATGAGGTAAGGAAATATTTTCTCCATATTTAATGGAACGAGAAGTAGAATTCTAATGATGTGATCTAAAGTGACAAAAGTAATTAACAAGGGAGCTGAAAATAGTCAAATGCAGAGAGGGAGAGGCAGGGTAAGGAACTAAAATCCTGTCTCCCAGAGTGGGAAGTCAATAGATAATACCAACAATGGATATTTCAACGAATATGCTATAAACGTATTATTAAGAGATATGGAGGCAAAAGTAGCCAGAGGAACTAATAATAGAAGTAATTAGAAGTGACCTTTTTCAGGGAATGTGTGGTCGGGCTGTGCAGTGGGAGACGTGTTGCTATTTTACAAACTGATTCAAAAATCAACATACTTGAATGTCGTTTTTATAACAACTCACAAATTTTGGTGATTTAATAACCTACGTATCTTTTTCCTGTTTTCAGCGTGCAGCGCATTTTAAAGGTAAATGTATGCTGTTTTTAATTGCCCGTCAGTTGGGTTCGCTCCTGCCACTGACCTCTCTTGTGGTGGGTAATTGAGAACCAGCTCAGTAAATGGACAGAGAGCTTAAAATAACTGCCGTACAAGTGACTGGCCAGCGTCATGACGGGATAACTAATTCCCAGTACGGAATACTTTCACAATGACATTCCCCTCTGACACCTGCTTTTCAATGACAAGGAGGCATCTGAAAGGGGAGTAAGTGGCTCACGGAGTGGTTGGTGACACATCCTGCCCCATCTGCTGTCACCGAGAGCCCCCCATCCCGGAACCCGCCTGCCGTGTGGGCCACGCCTCGCCACAGCCCAACTCTACATAATTAAACCTGACCAGAATCACCCTCCTTACGACCCGTCTCCCGCTAACTGCTAGGCTGCTCGCTTCCCAGGATCTCGTAGGAACAAGGAGGTCCTGTTCTGTATTTGGCTTTTACAAACGAGGCACATTCCCAAACTGCAGAAATAGACAAAAGGCCCAGACATGATCGATCCAAAAGTAGAGACTAGAAAAGGTAATCGAGGAAAGCCATGTGCTTTTTAATTTTGTGGCGTGAAGCCGAATGACACGCACTAGCACCTGCGTAAGTCTGTCCTCCGCGTCGGCGCGCTCTCCGAGGTGGTTAATTGGGTGGAAACAACCATTTTTCATCTCTGATAGGGAAGTGCTTGGAGCGTCGCGGAATCGGTGCTGGTGATAGCCGAGTTCCCCCAGACCCCACCCCAGTTTCCGAATGAGACATCAGGGGTCGCAGAGTTGGTCCGTGGGTCTCCCGAGCCGGCCCCAGGACTGTGGATCAGGTTGCTCGTGTTACGTCACTGCAGCTACTTGGAACTTTGTTACCGTTTACAGACTGTGCTGTTAGGGGTCAGACCAGACGGAAGCAAACGGTTTATGCTTTTGGCTGTGCCGTTCCGAGGAGCCGAGGAGCTGTAACCGCTGTAAGTGCCGAGGGCAAAGGGTTTCCCCCTCTGCAATGCGGCTGTCCTGTGTAACCGTGGGGCATAGGGACTTGGTTTCCGCAGTCAGAGGAGGCGGCACAGGAGTCGTGACCTCCGCAGAGCGGGAAGCCAGGCAGACCCGCCACCGACCGGCACTCGGCTTGGGCGGCTGTCCCTCTGTGAGTGTCGCCCAGGAGCCCGATTTCACAGTGAGGCTGTGAGGGAGGTGTTAGGTGCTGGAAGACCCCTCTCTGGTCCCCGCCCTTCGCGGGAGCTACAGAAGTGGCAGATGAACTCTGGAGACTTCGGTGCCAGTGGAAATCGAGTGAAAGTGCCATGCTACTGCCCACGCGTTTGCTCTGACCGCGGCCGCCCCGGGGCAAGCCGGGCACAGCCACGGGCGGGCTGGCACAGACACGGAGTCTTGGACGCCCAGCTCTCGCTAGGTGCCCTGCTGAGAACCACCCCGGCATCTGGACCCGCCGCAGGGTGGGCAATGCGCACACGAGGCCCCACGGCCAAGGCCAGGCCGGGCCATCCCGGAGCTGACCTGGGAGGACCGGGGCCGGGCCCGTCCCTGGTCCCTTCCCACCACGGGGGCCGGTGCAAGGCCGGCAGCGTCAGCCACCGCCTCGAGCTCCCCGGCCACCGCCCTCTCAGAGGGATGCCTGGAAGGGGACTCTGAGCATCTAGTCGTAAGTCCCTCTAAGTCATGCGGACGGCGTGCACGCAGGCCAGGAAATAAAAGAACCCCCTCCTGGCCCTGTTAGGGATGCCCAGCGCGTCCTGTACAAGGCGTCCCTTTCATCGTGTTACTGCTGAAAAGAATCATTTGCTTTTATTATACAAGGAATACGTGTCTATCGTAGAAGATTAAGAAAACACCAACTTACTGGAACCGAGATGTTCCTAAGAAATACGGAACGCTTCCCTCCTTGGCATTCACCGCCCTAAGATTTTAGCTTCGTGGTCACTAGCGCAGGCGTCGTGAAATAGTTCGAGACTGCCTTCTCCCCTGATTCTGCCAAGCATGGAGATTCTGTGTTCCTTAAAAGCTGGAAATAATGCAGCAGGGAAAACCCACAACAATTCTTTCTTTCTTTAAATAATAAAAGCACTTAAATATTTATATTTTCTCTGAATTCAGCTTTCGCCGTGTCCTGTTTGTTTTCCTGTGTCAGGCTCCTTTTACTTTTTAAATCAGTCTTTAATTGGAGTCTTTATTTTCTCTTTGAATAGTGATTAGGATTTTATTCTTCAAATTGCATAATTGGTTTTTATTTTAAACCCCTGTTATTTGTTTTTCATTTTCTTTTATTGTCTTTAAACTGTGGTATGAACGCATCATCCAATAAAATCATTAATGATTTCTTTGGAAACTCGCATGGGATTATTTTCTACAAATGTTTGATTATTCCTCTGAGCGACAGGGAAGTGTTTGTCTTCCGGAGGGAGGCTGCTATCCAGCTGGTAATTTACTGTTTATTTCATTTCACAGACCCTGTTGCTTTTCTCCACTTGGTCCGTCCAAGGCCGAGAGATGTGTTCACCTCTGATAACTCTTGATGGACACTTAAATCTCTCCTTGTGGTTCTCACAATTTCTTTACCATAACGTGTCTCGAACTAAGGTTTGTGACAACGGTTTCTTTGGGGTGTGCCACAGTTTAAAAGACCCTCTTGGGGTGCCTGGGGGGCTCAGTGGTTAAGCATCCAACTTTGGCCCAGATAATGAGCTCGTGGTTTGTGGGTTTGAGCCCCGAGTTGGGCCCTGTGCTGACAGCTCAGAGCCTGGAGCCTGATTCTGATTCTGTGTCTCCCTCTGTCTGTCCCTCCTCTGCTCACACTCTCTGTCTCTCTCTCTCAAAATAAATAAATAAACATTAAAAAAAAAAAAGACTCTCTTTAGTTATTGGATGCTTTTTGGTCCTGCATCTCCACGTGGGGAGACTGGACCACTGCCCCCGGCTGTCCTCCACCTCCTGGCCGTGGACTTGTTCCTGCCGCGCTCACCAGCGCCCCCTGCTGTGACTCCCGCAGGGTCTGAGGAGACCCTTTCCGGCTGGTGACGAGTTCCGGACACTGGACGTTACAGTTAAATCCCACAGACCCGACTGATCTCAACCCACAGCCTGAAACAGCGCCCCCCCCCGCCCCCCGCGGAGCCGCAGACCCCAAACAAGAGGTGTGGGCTGATGATTGGAAACTGCCGAAATTTTAAGGTTGTTCGAGCAGCTTTATGTCAACAGAAGTCGAAGGCATGATGCTTTCATACTATTTCAAAGACTTTTGCCCAGATACTTAGGAAAGTTTTCTTGTTAGGGAAGTAAGTTCGCCCAGGGTCAGAGCTTGGGGAAGAGAGCCCCGGACACACTGGATTCTCAGACGTGCCGTTTCGGGGGTTTGTTTGTTCGTTTGCTTGTTTTCAACCTCAGTAACTCCTTTCTAAATGAAGCTGGTGTCTGAGGGAATCAGTGGCTGACTTGAGTGACGTCGACTTATGGAGTGCAGCCAGGGGACGCCTCTAACTTCACGAGACCTGCACACGGAACGAGTGATGGCCGCAGCACGACCCGGATCCACGGGGAAACTCGGGAGTTTAAATCCGTAACTTTCACGTATGCGCGTTCAGGAATGAAATATTCCTTTAAACCAGGTGAGCGTGGACAGCGTGTTCTCCGCACAGAAGCCAGCCTCCGATGGCGACGTGTCCGTGCGCAGCCCCGCACAAGAGGCCGGGACACGGGTCTGGGCTGCGGCGACGAGTGCACGGGGCGGGCTCCGGGACGGACGGACGTGGGGGGCCTGCAGCCGCCCGGCTCGCTGTTTCTGCGGCGTCTGACGTGTGTGCACGAGCTCCAGCCCGACGGTGACGGCGGTTCCTTGTGGCGAGGGTGCTGAGGGGCCAGCAGCGGGGACTCCGACTTCTCCCTTTCTATCCATACGTAGTTTATTTTAACTTTTAAAAACAATTTCATGAATTCCTCTAATTCGTTTTAGGGTGACCGAAACATTCCACAGATCGAAATGACTTGCTTGCCTCCACGGGAACGGCTGTCGGGTCGCCCTCCTCATCGCCTCCCTCCGCGCCCCTCCCCCCCCGCCCGTCCGTCGACGGCGCTCTATGCGGTCAGCCCGTCTTTGGAAAGGGAAGACGCCCTGCTGACGTGAGCGGGCCGCGCAGCTTGTCCCCGGCTTGGGGCGCTGCAGAGGAGAGACAGGACGCACGTGCTGGGGAGCAGGACGTGTGTCACGGGACACGGCCCGACCAGCGGGGCTGCGCGGCGCCTGGCGGGCTCTGCGGGCCCCTGGGGAAGGCGTGAGTGTCAGCCGCAGACGAGGGGGGCGGGGGCCCGGGGAAGGGATGCGATGGCTTTTCTGGTCTCCAGGACGCGGTGCCCCCCCTCCCTGCCTCCATGGGCGCCCTCCCCGCCTTGTGCCCGCGGTCGGCGACAGTGGCCCCAGCCTTCATCAAGCAGCCAGATGGAATCCGAGGTCAGAGAGTTTAAGGACAGATAAAAACTTTCCGATGGGGAAGAGCGGTTGCCGGGCCCCCGCTGGGCGTCCCCGCGGCCCACAGGGAGGCGGGGTGTGGTCGGTTGTCACCCGCACAGATCCGAGTCTGCGGAGATTCGCCGCTTGAAGAAAGCATCCTCGCTTCCCTCCCCTTCTCGACACTTCTGTTCCCGTTTGTCCCCGAGTCTGGCCGGGTCGGCGGTTTAGACCCCCGATGTGTCCCGCAGGCTCAGCCGCAGGGCAAGGAACAGATGTGCCGAAGAGCCGGCTCGGGCCGGTTTACAGTTCATTTGGAAACTGGTTTTAGGCTGCACGCATGGCCTTCCCCGCCCGGCGCGCGTGGGGGCTAGAGCAGCGCCTGCCACGGGTCGGAACAAAACGCAGACTTTTAGCCTAATTTTCACTCGGAAATAATCTAAGTGGGGTACTTTAAATTCCTAGCCCTTGACTAACCCATCTCGGGTGTGTGGAGGCTGCGGAACTCTGGCCGCTGGGCTGAGTCTCGGTCCGGGCTGGCCCACGCCTCCCCCTCGCCCTTCCTCCCTCAGCCTCGCCGGGAGGTGAGTCCAGAAGACACGGGCCTAGCGCACTGCGAGGTGCCTGCCCTCTGTCCTGGGTGGCTCCTTTACTGTCACACGACAGCCACGCTCTGAACACCGACACAGGACGCGTGGGTTTCCCACACCAGGCACTCAGTGACACTGGCTGGGGGGGTCCTACGATTTAACTCGGTCCCGACACCAGCTACCTGGTCCCGGCGTCAGATCCCGCAGATTCAGGGCTCAGTCCCAGGAGACGCCCCCGCCTCAGACATCAGGCACAGGGAGCAGGTCCCCAGGTTGCCCGAGACGTCGGTCCGACTGGGACACAGACCGGAGGTTCCCACGACCCCTCCTCAAGCTTCCGTTAATGTGCCGGCGCGGCTAGCGGAGCGCGGGGAACAGCGGCTCCCGCGCCCCGGTTTCCTCGAGCGCGTGATCGAGGACCTGGAAGGGCAGGTGGATGAAGGTGCACAGCGTGAGATCCGCGAGGGCCCGAGCGCAGGCGCTTCTGTCCCGTGGAGCCGGGCGGTCACCGTCTCGGTGCGGCTGCGTTCACGCCCTCGAAGCCCCCAAGCCTGTCCCTTTGGGACTTCACGGGGGCTTCCTCCCGGAGGCGTGACCGTTACCAACTCCCTCTCCAGCCCCTCTTCTCTCCGGAGGGCGGGGTGGGGCTGAACAGCCCAAGCTTCTGATCCTGGCTTGGTCTGTCTGGCCACCAGCCCCATCCGGGAGCCGCGCGGGGCCCACCCAGAGTCCCCTCGTTGGAACCAAGGGTGGTCTCGGTGCTCCCGTCACGCGGGGAGTCCCCAGGCCTTCAGGAGCCCACGCCAGGGCTGGCATGTGCATTCTCTCCCCATTCGCTTCCGGAACGAGTCTGGCCCTCCCAGGGGGTGAGTCTCCTGTGTGTAACGGGAGCCCACCGAGTCCCCCGGCGCCTCACAATTGGCTTTTGGTTTTACAACTCTTGCTTCTGAGTTTTTTGAGTATTTCTCCCAAATGCTTCTCAATAATTCCCTTTGGCCGTGTAGACCGTCCAGCGAAACAACTTCCCCAGACACACATGAGTCACTGGTTCTTAGCAAAAGTCAGTGAAGAAACAAATTTCAGGTGGCCATAACATGAGCCAAATTCAGGCATTGCTATGAAATTAAGAACCACTGACACGTTTTTAAGGACGAATAATATAAAAGATACAAAAAATTAAAACAGATACGTCATAGTCCCAGGGGGCGGGGAAAGGGGAAGAAGAATTTGAGTGCTGTGATGAGGAATGGGGTTTTTAAAGTAAAGGCTTTCCTCTTAAGAAAACGGCTCTTGTGCAACAATATCGGCCAACGCCAGGCTTCGGTCTCCGCAGGAAGACAGAGCAACTGCACGCACGCTCATGGAGGTTTTGCATCAGCCTCGTATCTGGGATACGCTCACATAATGTAGGGAAAATACAGCATTTTGTGCAAATAATCGAATGATTAGTGTTAATAACAGATACAAACAAGACCCTCGTGGACCAATCCGCCAAATGTCCTTCCCGCTGCAGACGTCGCCCTGCTGTGTCTAACCTGGACCCGCCGGAGCGGGATCGGCCGGTTCCCCAAGCGACAGGAAGCAGGACCCGGGTGGAGGTGGGGCCTAAATCACGTATTTGGGGAGACTTCCGCCTCCACGTGAGCAGCACCCCAGCTGGCTGTTGTCCTCTGATGATCCCGTCGAAGACCCGAGAGGGGTCACGAGAGGAAACGCTCTTCCGTCAAATATTCTTTTTTTTTTTTTTAACAGTTTACTGTCAAATTGGTTTCCATACAACACCCAGTGCTCATCCCGACAAGTGCCCTCCTCTGTGCCCGTCACTCACTCTCCCCCCCTCCCACACTGTCACACATCCTAACCAGCAGTAGGTGGCGAGTGCCAGACTTCGGAGTGACTCACAGGGAAAACTTACCAGGCTGGTTGTCCAAGTCACTCGTGAACTTCACCGTCCCGTAGCAGGTTAGAGGAAAGAGGCCGGACAGAAAGGTGCCCTGCGCTGGTCGGGTTTTCTAGCACGTGTGCCTCCCCGCGGGAATGAAACAAAAACGACCCAGCAGGCTACGATGAACGAACGAGCAGAGGGCGCGGGGAGGGCGGGGGGTGGGGGTCAGGACAAAGAAGTTTATCCTTCCAAACAATGTCCAGAAATTCCACTTTAAATAAAACCAGCAGAGGGGCGACCGGGGGGCTCAGTGGTTAGTCGCTTGACTCTTGATTTTAACTCTGGTCATGATCTCGAGGTTCGTGGGTCTGAGCCCCGAGTTGGGCTCTAGTCTCACTGCGAGGAGCTGCTTCGGGTCCTCTGCCTCCCTCTGTCTGGCCTTCTCCCGCTCCTTCTCTCTCTTTCTCAAATAAATAAACTCAGTAGAGGATATTCGCTGTTTAATAGCTGCATTTCTTTCTTATTATTCACGGGGTGATCAAATAGATCAGGTTTCTTATGTGCCCAGTTTTTCTTCGGTCTACCAGGCTCCTCGGTCTCCGTGATGGGGATGGGCGTCCCTTGTTTTAAGCCAAGATGGAAGGACCCAGCGCGCCTGTCTGGGCACAACCTCCCCGATGCATGCCGGCCGCCAGAAGGGCCGTGCTGTGTAGAACCCCCTGCCCCTCAGCCCGCTGCTCCTCACCTGTGTCCCCCACTCACGCTCACACTGGCACTTACCTCCTCCCTGCGAGCGCCCAAGTCCCTCGGGAAAGTTGAGGCTCTGTGCCGCGCGTGGTTGCTCACACTGAGGTTTTAACCAAGGCTTTCGAAGCCGCCCGAGTTCCTCTCGGGGTCTCTGGGGCATCTGCATTCCTGCTCATTCGAGGCGTTGGCAGAACTGGCTCGTGGGGGACAGGCTCCCCCCGTCCTCACCGGCTGTCACATGGGGACCGCTGCCGCCCCCAGAGGCCCGCCTGCCTTCCGGCCCAGCTCACTGGTCCTCGGCTTCAGAGCCAGCCATGGCGCGAGCAGGTGCGTTCCTCCCGGGACTTCCTCCTCCTCCTTCCGTCACCTCTGACTGCCTCTCTGGTCCTGGAGACCCGCGTGGCGAGCTTAGCCGAGGCCGACCCAGAAAGGGCAGGGTATTTGCCCCATTTTAAGGTGAGCTGATTAGTAAGCTAAATCCACCTGCGGACTTAAGTCCCTCGTGTCATATGGCACAGCACACCCGCAGGTCCGGGGCGCGGGGCCGGCACGTGGACACCTTTGGGGCGGGTGCTACAATACGTGACCCTCAGGCGAACGAGGGGGTAAATGGAAACTGAATTCAGATCAGAAAAGGGAACCAGGAGACGGCGGGACAGCGTTGTTTCGTACGCGAGGTCAGCTTTCTGTTCCTACCGTCTTCGTGAAGGAAACGGCTGTGTGACCTTCCACAGGTCACTTCTCGATTTTCCGCGATTGTTTTTCTGTTTTCAGTTTCATTGGTTTCTACTGTTCGGGATTTCTTCTGCTTCCTGCGGGCCTGTGCTGCGTGCCTCTCCCCAGCCTGCCAGAGTGAGAGCCCACGTCTCGGACCCGAGACTTTTCTTCTCTCGCGGTAGACGCGCCATCACCGCAGATGGCTCTCTCGCCTGCGACTGTCCTCCATGAGTTCTGGTCATTTTCATTTTCATTTTCATTGAGTTCAATTTTTCGAAGAGCGTTCTCTTGAGCAGATTATGAGGAACATGACGTAACATGACCAGTGAGGTTTAACCCGATAACGCAAGGTTGGTTTTCAGTTGAAAACCCATTAATACAACCCACCATCTGAACAGAATAAAGAGTGTGAGGAAAATGATCTCCTCGGTGGAGCCAAGAGCCCTTTCACAAAGTTCAGCACCTGTTTTCCTTTATAAACAGCCAGCAAGCGGGGCGCCTGGGTGGCTCAGTCGCTTAAGCATCTGACTTCAGCTTATGATCTCATGAGTTGTGGGTTCGAGTTCCGCGTCCAGCTCTGTGCTGCCAGCACAGAGCCTGCTTGGGATTCTCTCCCTCCCGTTCTCTCTGCCCCTCCCCGCTCTGTCTTCCTCTCAAAATAAACACCGACAGAAAATGAATCTTGAATTCTGCTTCCCATCATACTCAAATATTAATTGAGATTGAGCTTGGGTCTAAACTTAGATGCCATATAATTTCCAGGGGAAACCTGAAGGGAATGTATAAAATATTGAATAGAAAGACACCGAAAGAAGAAACAGTAAAAAATTATGCACAATTATAATACATCGAAATGAAAAAAAAAAAAACTAGCTCATCAAAATACGCCATGAACGGAACCAATCGGTAAGGCAGAGCCCAGGAGAAATTCTTGCACAACGTGCACCTGACGAAGGGCCAGTAGCTAACACGTAAGGAAGTTCCACGACCTAACAATAGAAAACAAACCACCTAATAAAATAAACTACTCGGAACCACGCTTTACGGCAATCGGCTGGCCTCGAACTCCACGCAGCGATGGCCAGCAGGCTGCTCCACGAGGGAGCGTCAAGTGTGCAGCTTCTGGAAGCAGCTCGGCTGTTCCTACTAAAACTCACCGCACAGTCACCTGTGACTCAGCCACCGCACCGCCAGGTGCGCACCCACAGGAAGGAAACATTTGTTTTGGCAGAGGACCCGCACAAAGTTTGATGCAGCTTGGCTCATCGCAGCCTCCGGCTGGACACAAGCCGGATGTTCATAAGGGAGATGGGACAGACTGACTGCGTGCGTTCGTGCAGCCGAGCCACAAATCGGCAGCAAGGGGACAAGCTGTCCCTCAAGCAGTGACGTGGGCCAGGCTGACAGACACTAAGGGCTCAGATCGCGAGCCCATTACACAGAGTTCCCCGACAGGGAGGCTGACCCGTGGTGACAAAGACCAGAGAAGTTTGCTTTGTGGAGGAGGAGGGCTGGGTGTGGGGCGTGGAAGGGAATTTTTGGAGACGCTGGGAACGCTCCGTGCGGTGATGGGTTCACGGGCGTGTGCAGCTGTCAGACTCCATCAGGGTATACACGGAGGGCCTGTGCATTTCCCTGTATGTAAATTGTAAGCAAAACAAAGCAAGCCTGCAAATATCGAACTCTGGGCACAGCCTTGCTTTTATCACTTTTATGGGTGACCATACCTGAAACTGTTTTTTTGTGCAGATTCTAGCAAACGAACAGCTATCTTGAGGATCGCTGAAGCCAGGGTCGCTCTCTGTGGGGGAAAGGAGCCACAATTATTGGAAAGGAAAACACTAGAGTGTCTCCTATGTTTTCAGACAGGAATTTATTTTTACAGCCGGAGAAGTACAGACACATCCGCATTGAAGCTCCTGTCTCCGCGTCCGTCCGTGTGCTTCCCGGCTCGGTCCGCTCAAGGGCGTGAAGGTGGTGACCCTGTCCGTGGCACGAACACGCCTGCTGCCAGGGGCCGGGTCTCCATGTTCGCTCCCCTTTCTCTCCTGAAAGGAAACAGGGCCCTTGACGAACAGACTGATCCAGGCAGAGGCCAGGAGGCCGGGGGTCCCTTGTTTTCCAGAAAAGACGAAATGGCCCCCAACTTACAAGGTCTCCTCCTGTCATGCACTCCTTTGTGACGAGTCACCTCAAAACTTAGCCACCTAAAATGACAGCTGTTACTGTGTCCCACATTCTGTGGGGTACCGGCCGGATCGATCGGAAGGTTCTTATTTGGGGTCTTTGACAAGACAGCAGTGACGCACCACCTGGGGTTCAAGGTGATCTGTTCGCGAGTGATACAAACGCCTCCTGGGGTTTCATTCTCCTGGTGGACTCGGCCAGGAGACAGCAGCCAAAGCCACAGGACTCCTATCCACATCCGAGGGGAAGGCTGGGGAAGGGCAGGGCCCGGGGCTGGGGCCGAAGCGGCGGGGCACCCCGAAAGCCCCAGCATTCCTCTGCCGGAGCTGGGCTTCAGCCGGGATCACGGAAAGGCGTGGCTGCAGGAAGGGCGGGGCTTCCAAGTTTTCTCTTTACAGGGGCGGGGGCGACAGAAGGAAGGGCCCTCAACGGCGTCGGGGGCGGGGGGACCAACCAGTCAGTGGTGTCTGCCTCGCCAACAGGAAGGAAAGGTTGGTGATATTAATAATGGTGACCACCTGCAGGAGCCTGGAGGATGTGCCGTCAGTGAAATAAGCCAGCCAGCCAGCACCGTCCCACTTCCGGGAGGAGCCGGGGCCAGTCAGACTTGGGGGCGAGTCTCGACTGCGACGTCCCGACTGCGACCTCTCCACCACGGTCTCTCTACTGGAATCTCTCTCTGTGCAGTCGAGCCGGCGACTACACACAGAGGCTCTAACCCACCGAGCAGTCGGACAGACGCGCGTAGATCTGGGTCCAGACGCGCTCGCGGCTCCTCGTTCCCCGGCCCATCTGGGTCCTGGTGTCCGGCGAACTGTGACGAGTCGGCATCGAAAACTCTGGTCAGAGCACATCGGGAGTTCAAGGCAAAACGCACCAAGAAGCACATTTCAGGAAATAGGTGGCGTCTTCAAGAGTGAGACTCCCTCCCCCGTGTGCGCCGGGGGTCTTGTGGAGGAGAGCCTTTCTCGTTTCTGACCATCACTAATTTTAATGCCATTCCTGACACGCCTGGCTGTCGTACTGTCCACACGCCTCCAAACACTCCTGCGCGCTCTGGGAGCAGGCCTTCTGGAAAGGAGGAGAAGCCGACTGCCCACTCGTCCTGGGGCCGGTGTGGCAAGTGGCGCCTCTGTCCGTCTCACCCTGGGGGCCCGACCGTGGATTCGGGCGCCGCCCCGGCCCGGGCAGGAAGCGGAGCCGGGCTGCACTGTGCGTGGCCCTGGGCAGGTGTGAGCTCCCGCCCGCTCACCTGGGGGCGCCTTTCCGAGTCCACCAGGGGCGCCCAGGGGTGCACGGGGACCGGCGGCGGCTGCGGGAGCCCCTCTCGGCCTCCAGGTCGCTGTTGCAGCCGCGTGCGGTGCCTGCGACAGTGTCTTGGGTCTGTCTTCTCGTGGCACGTGGGGCGGGACTCTGCTTCGAGCCCCGCGGAGCGCGCAGTCTTACCGTCCGGACGAGGTTTTAACCGGCAGATTGACAACATCGGCACGGGAGGACGTGTGCGGGCAGAGGAGGCCGAACGTGAAAATAATCGCGACTCGAGGAGGGCTAGCCTTTTTTTTTGTCTTTTTTTGACTCAAGTGGAAATCTTTTCCACTTGGACCTGTTATTTTTAATTCTCGTGTTCCCCTTTTTCAAAAGGAAAATCTGTTATTTGGAATTTGCAGTTTAATGAATTTTGCTGCTTTCGCCAAGCAGTGGGGGGGGGCGGGGGAGAGGGTCGAAGCCTGCTGCCCAGCGCGGGGTCCTTGCTGCGGCAGCCGGAGAAGGATTGTCGGGCTCCCGGCCCGTCTCTGGCTGAGCTCGGGGTCTCCCGGACTCACAGTTCTGTGAGGGAGCCTGGGGACCTGCTCGGCGCCCCGCGTGTCAGCCAAGGCCAGACTCCTCCATCTCCCGCTTGCGGGGGCTGCGGGGACAGGTCACTGCGCGCAGGCCCTGCACACGGCCTATCTCCGAGGCCTCCACTGGGCCTTCGGCCGGGAGCAGGCCTGCCGTCCCTCTTTGGCCGGGCAGCACAGTTACACCCCGCACACCCGGGGCCGGCAGACTTCGGAGACGAACCCGGGTCCGCTCTTTCCAGACGCGCCCAGAGACGGCTCATTTCTTCTTTTTTCTATTTTTCCCCTCTTCCTACAAAAGGACAACAGGACAATTCAGAGGAAAGAAAAATAAAAGCACAAGGGAGGCTTCTGCCCTTTCCCTTCGGTGACAGCTGTGCCGATCCCCTGGCGTGGGGACACGGGCGGCAGAGTGAAGCCCCGTGACGCTGGGCTGGGCCCTGGCCGGGGGCTTCCCCTCCCATCCTGAACTCAGGTCCCCCGGCAGGGACCGCTCCCCATGCTCCTTCCCAGGAGGGTTACTGCCCCAGATAGAAAGCAAGATTTAACTCCGTGGTATTTGCAGGAAACACATTGTTTTAAATAGAAAGATGCTGCTAAGTTGAAAATACAGCCATAAAAAGATACGTGAAGTATGAAACGTTAATTTAAAAAATGTTTTTATTTAAGTTTTTTAAATGTTTACTTTTGAGAGTGAGAGAGACAGAGCATGAGCAGGGAGGGGGGGAGAGAGAGGGAGACGCAGAATCCAGAGCAGGCTCCAGGCTCTGAGCCGTCAGCATAGAGGTCAACTTGGAGCTCGAACTCACAAATCTTGAGATCGTGACGCTTAACTGACTGAGCCACCCAGGCGCCCCTGGAAATATTAATTTTGAGGTAGGAGGTATGGTGATAGTAACGCAAAAATTTAACCCCAGAACAAGGTAAGGATGAAGAGGGGGCACCGCATAATGACGAAGGGGCCGGCTCGCTCAGAGACAAGACAGCCCTGAGTGTGCACACCGCTCGCAGGAGAGGCAGGACTCCGAGCTGACGGACTTGAGGGAGAAACAGACAGGGTGGGCTTGGATACACATGTGGGACTTCTGACACTCTTTCCTCAGCAATTAGTGGACCACGTGGACCGGAAAGCAACAGGGACGCGGACCACCTGGACAGCAGTGTCCCCAGACCCAGTCCACCCAACGCCCGGGACCCTCCTCCTTGCCACCATGGGGTACGTGTTCCTGCAGGACGCCCGCCACGAGCGACCGCACGCTGGGCCACAGAACCGGTCTCGGGACGTGCGGGAGGGCTGAACCACACAGAACGCATGCTCTGACGCGCTGGACACCAACTAGAGATTCTTACGACTCAACAAGGTGACGAAAACAGGACCCGGGAAAACGGACACATTTTTGCAAAAGCATTTTACGAAAGATGTGCGAACGGCCAACTGTGCACACAGGATAAGGTGATCAGCCTTTTAGGAACGTAAATTAAAGCAATAACGAGAAACCACCAGATAGCCAGTGAAGTGTCAAACACGCAAGTCCCTGGAACACGCGTGGCCGTGAGGGCGCCGAGCAGCCACAAGCCGCGAGCTGCTGGTGTGGCCAGAGGCGATCCAACTGCTGTCAGAACGGTTTAGCGGCTCCGTCTGTGGCTAGGCATAGGCTCACCAGATGGTGCGGTAATTCTGTCGTACATGCTTCCCTAAAAGCAACGACAACACAGGTCCTCCCAAAGCCTGATGCACGAATCTCCCTACAAACTTGAGTTGTGCTAATTGAAACCCGAAAACAAGTCCAACGTTCAAGAGAGAAACACACACAGTCTGGCGGAGACGTACAGGGAAGTGCGATTTAGCAGTGAGAAGGAACGGACCGTGACCGTAACACAGGCCGGAGAGCGGACTGATCTCTGAACCATCCTGTCCAGTGACGCCAGCCACAGACGGTCACATATGCAGAAGACGCAGCATTGTGTGTGGAACATCCATTAGTCGCCGGCTGGCTGGGGAGGGGGGGAGTGTCGTGTCACTGCCAAGTAGTGGCTGCACAAGCGTCACCACTAACTGACCTGCGCACCTGAAACTGGGGACATTCGTCGTATGCAAATTATCCCTCCATAAATTGTCACTCCAGTACAGCTTTGTTTCGACTCTTAGCACTTTTGAATTAGTGACAGGAATATGCCTGAGGTCTCAGCCTAGGTGATGCCATGTGGGGCGACCCAGCCCCAGCAGCACCGGGCCAGAGACCTTAGTGCACCCGGAGGTTCCGGGACCTTCCCTAGCACGCGGCGGCGGGAGGCCCTCTCCAGGGCTCATCCCGGGGACGTGACTGTCTGCGTGCTGCTCCTTCTAGACCTCAGAACTTAAAGAGGCCAAAAAGGAGTTTGCGAGGCATTTCTTTACATTTTCCTTCTAAGAAGCCTCAAGTAGTCAGAAGCCCTCAACCCACTTGTTCTCGCTCCTCTGTGAGTGCGCGACCTTCCCTCGATCCCGCAGCCCTGAGCGGGGAGCCCCCCGACTCCGGAATCTGTTCACAGTAGGAACACTAATAGTGACCGAGGCTGACGATCTCCTCCAAGCACTCGGGAGAAGGGACGGGGCCTGGGCCCGTTCCGTGCTCCTATTTTGTTCTGTGATTGTAACTTTCCTGTCCCCCTCAGGATGAAGTGGCCCAGACTCTGGATGCCGAACTCTAAGGGTCTCACTTTTTGGAACGAGGGGTCAAGTACAGCGGGTGGACATGAGGTTAGGCTTTCCGTGGCAGGCAGGTGCCACCGACTCACGGGACGGGATGTGGGACGTGGGGAATTGAGGCCAGAGGAGCGTGGCCAGGCCCCACGTGAGACCGACTCCTGGGGTGCGTGCACGTGGGATGCCGGGAGCTGTGGGAGGCTGAGGGCCGTGGCACTCTGACTCAGCGCCGGTGGCGAGGAGGGGCCTCACGCCCCTGCCTGCTCCCTGCACGTGTGTGGCTGCCAGGCCAAACGCAGGTGGGGGTCACGTTCCCAGCGGTCGGACCCGGTGGGTTTGCCCGTGCCAGGTTCAGGGGCTGCTGGCCTGTGCCGTCGATGGGTTTGGATGTGGGGACTCCCCCGTAACAAAACCTGGGGAAGTCGCAAGTAATGACAGTTTACTTCAAATTTCCCAGCTGGGTAAACCGGGCACAGCGGCACGGCCCTCGCCGGTTGTTTCTCCCAGCTGCAGGAGAATTTGTAATCCTGTCAATAAAGGTGTCAACTAACCACGGGTCTGGACGTAGGGAAGGCTGAGCTCTCCCGTCTGCCCCTCTGGCACCCCAGCCCGCCTGAGCTCCGCGCCCCCAGCCACCAGGTCTGCCCGCTGCCCAGCTCCCCGGAGAGAGGCCGCTGCCTGCCGCTCGGTCCTGCGGGAGGAACGGAAACTCCCGGAAGGGGAGAGGTGTAAGGAAGGGGCTGGAGCCCGTCCCCGGGAAGCCCGATGGGATGAAGGGTTTCCTTTTCTCCCTGAGCTCTCGTCTCCTTGACTCTTCTGTGTCCCAACAATTTCATTTCAGAAGCTCTCTTGGAAGAGCCATGACGTGACCGTCTATTTCAACTATCGGCCATCTTTATCTTCTAGAAAGTTTCTGTAGGCATCGTTGTCACCCCCGTGGCAGTGCACGCCAGCTGGCCGTGGCCTCTGCGAACGCGTCCAGCTGTGGGAAGCCCTCAGAGCAAAGTCGTGTGGCCCCTGGACTCGGAACCAGCGCACCGGGTTGCGGGAAGGCCGGGGGCCCGTGGACACGCTTCACTTGGAGACGACGGTCTATCTCCGGGATCTGGTGGGTGACCACGAAAAGCCGTCCCCTCGGCGGAGGCGGCGACACTGCCTCTGGTGCCGACGACATGCCGCCGCCCGAGAAGGAAGCCTGGGCCGGGAGCAGGGCAGACCCCGGGCCGCGTCCAGCCCCCCGAAAGCGCAGCTGCCTGCCCCGTCCGCCTGGTGCTTCGGGGTCCCGGCGGCTCCCTCCTGGCTGCGACCTGCCCGTGATTGATGGCCTCCTTCTGGTGCCCCCAGTCATCTCGTTAGGGACCCGAAAGCCGGAGCTGACACACTGCCCAGAGACGGGGGCTGGCGCGGGGTCAGCAGACACAAGAGCCCCCATTTATCTCCCAGGACCCGACTAGTCATGCAGCCGCGCAGCCTGCGGTGTGTGAGGACGGGGCGAGGACAGCCACGCCCGCTGTGCCGGGCTTACTCGTGGGTCCCCGCGGCCCCTCCGCCCTGCCTGCTTTGGAACCCGCGCTCCGGGCTCTCGCTCATTCCCTAATCCTTACCGTCCCTGCCTGTCCCTTAGCTGCTACTACCTGCTGAGTAACTAAGCACTGGCCGCTTACGATTGGATATTTTTGCTGAGAGCGACGTTGGACCCCTTGTTTCGTTGGACCGCTGTTTGACGGTGGTCAGTCTTTCCGGCGTGTCCAGAGAGAGCTGCACGTGCCCCCGGTTCCGACTGGGGCCAGCCCGTCCTACCGCAGGTCCTTGAGCTCTGTGGCATCCGCTCACCTCCGTGGACTCCAACCACCCTGCTCCCCTGCCTGCCACGCCCTTCCGTGGCGTTCCCATGCCAGCCACCAGCCTGAGAGGAAGCTGGTTTTCTCAAACATGTACGTTCTGGAGCATTCCAGAAAACAGGCTGGAGCGGGCAAATCCAGAGAGTGCTGGGAGCTGGGGCCTCGCCTCTTCCTGTTCTGCTCACTGGACCCTCGGCCGGCCTCACCAGATAGGAGACCCCGAGGCTGACGCCCGTGTGTGTGGACTCTTGTCACGCCTCCTGAAGTCTGGGCACTCGCGGCCTCCCAGAACAGGGAAGTTATCCTATACGTAGCGACTTTGCCCTCATGGAAGCGAAGCACACCCCCCCCCCTCCTGAAGTGTGGGCTGTGTGTAGTGACCTCCTGCTAAGACTGGGGCGGGAAGGGGAAAATGGAATAGCTTTACGGGGCAGGGATGGCACCACACCACCTCAGCAGGACGGTCAAGCTACGTGAGAGTGTGCATGCATGGTGCGCTTGGTGGAAATGGCCACGTTCCTCTGTGGCCTTTCTGCCCAGAACAGATAACCCCAGTGTGATTATGAAAAACCAAAATCCCAGACAGATCCCAACAGAAGGACAATCCATAAAGCGCCCGCCAAGTACTCCTCAAAACCATCGAGCTCACCAAGAGCAAGGAAAGTTTGAGAAGCCATCACAGGAGCAGGAGGAGCCTGAGGAGGGATGACACCTACGTGGATATGGGTCCTAAGAGGGTCGTGGAACAGTAAAAGGGCATTGTTTAAACACCGAGGAAATCTAGATAAAGCACGGAGTTTAGTTAGTAACGTGTCGATATCGGTTCGTTAGTGAAGACAGACATACCAGGCTAATGAGGATGCTATTCGTCTGAGAACCTTGGCGTGAGGCGTATGAGAGCTCTGCATTACCTTCATAATTTTCTGTTCATCTAAAATTGCTTTAAAATAAAACATTTATTTTTGAAAAAGGAAGGGGCTCCCAGTTCCTGCCAAGTGGGAATGAGATAAACTAGATCTACCCTTATGCCCGGAAAAAAAAAAAAAAAAAAGCAGACAAAATGTATGAAATAGAAGTTTTCAAAGCGCAGTGAAGAACACCGACTCCCGAGATACAGGACACGGACGAGGGAGCCCTGCGACTGGCTGAGCACTTCCCGTCCTGTGGTGCCTGGACGGGGACCAGGCAGAGGCCATTAGACTTGCCGGGGTGAGGGGATGAGGTGAGGGTTACCAGCTAGAGATCAAAGAACAGACTCTCAGAGAGATGGAGATAGATAGACAGATAGATGGAAAGATAGACGGTAGAGAATGAGAGAGAGAGGGAGGGAGAGAAGCAGGGAAATGTGGGAAACAGAGGGAGAGGGAGAGAACTGTGCAGATATTAAGAGTCGCTCTTGAGGAATGATAGGAAGCAGAATAACAAATGTGTATGGATGTGTGTGAGGATATTACCGAGGACGGGGGGGAAATGCCCGGAAAGTTAGAGGGGGCGGTGGTCCTTGACATACGGGATGTTTCCACCAGGCAGAGAGCGACACCTAATTTCGCAGGACACGGAGTAGAAGACTCCGCGTGGTGTGCTCCCCTCGGCGGGGAGCACTTACACCGAGAGCGCTCCAGTCCAGCTTAACATACTTTAAAAGAAGGCCTACACGGGTGAAACTTTTGGAGGCATTTAATACAGTCCCAGAACAAAGTGCAAGGGTATTTTTAGCAATACGGAAATATTCAGCACCCAATAAACTGAAATTTACAATATTTAGCATCCGATACAAAAAATTACCAAGCATGCAAAGAAGAATACAGCCCATAATGAGGAGAGAAATTAATCATTTGAAACCAACACAGAGCAAACACAGATGTTAGAATTGACAGATGAGGATATTAAGCAGTTAAGACTGTATTCCAATTGTTTGAAAGGCAAGTAGAGACACGGATAGTATTAAAAAGATTAAAAAGAATCCTCTAGATAAGAAAAATACAATGTCTAAGTTGAAAAATATATTAGGATGGAATCAACATCAGATTAAGCATTTCAGAAGAAAAGATTAGTAACCTTTAATACAGTAATTGAAATTATCTAAAATAAAACAAAAAATTAAAAATAGTGAAAGTGGCAGAGCATTGGTGAACTCTAGAGCAAATTAAAGCAGGCTAATATTGATAAATATTAGCCTAATATACAAGCCTGTGAAGCCACAAAGGAGGAAAAACTGGGGGGCAGAAAAACTATGTTAAGAAATTGCTACCAAAAATTTCCAAATATAAAGAAAATTATAAGAATACAGTATTAAGAAGCTCAGCAGATAATTATTACAAGAAACATGAAAATAACTGTACAAAGACATGTCAAAATAAAAATGCCCTGTAGCAGTGATAAGAAGGAAATCTTAAACGTGGTCCACAAAAAAGACACTTCATGCATGAAGGAGCAACGATAAGACTGCAGATTTCTCGTTGGCAACAATGCAATCAGGAAGACAATGAAGCAATATCTTTAAAGTTCTGAAAGAAAAAATAAATCAATCTAGAATTCTATACCAAGAAAAAATATCTTTCAAAATAAAGGTGAAATACAGTTTTGGATATAAAAGTTGAACAAATTTTATTACCAGCAGACCTGAAATGAAAAAAAAAGTTAAAGGGAGTCCTTTCAACAGTAGAAAATGATAGCAGTTGGCAATATGTGCCGACACAAAGAGATGGATGAGGGTGACAAAAATAATTTTTTTATGTAAAACAAAATAATTACAATGTATGTGGATTGATATATATGTTAGATATATATGATTGCTTTCATACTTTCATTCGAAAGCAATAGGGCAAAGTTTGGAAGGCCAGAAATGAAATTACATTATCATATGAGTCTTATACACTAACAGGTATGATTTAATCTGCAGGTAGACTTTACTAAACTGTGTACTGAAAATCCAATGACCAGAACCAAAACCAAAACTAAATACTAAAAGATACAGCTAATAAGCAAATGGAGGGAGTAAAATAGATCATAAAAATTTTTGGTTAATCCAAAAGAAGGTATGAAAAGGAAGGACACAGATGGGACAAATAGACACCAAGTTAAGGAGGATAGATTTAATTTAATTATATGAATAATCATACTAAATGTAAATGGTCTAAATAATCCAATTAAAATGCAATGTTTGTATGATTCGATAAAAATGAAAGACTCAAGTCCATTCTGCCTAGAAGAAACCATTTTAAATATAAAAACACATAGAGGTTAAAAGTTGAAAGTATGTAAGATACATACCACAACAATCATTTTAAAAATTAACAGTGCTGCTCTGGTTATAGTACATCAGACAAAGTAGATTTCAGAGCAAAGAGCATTACTACTTCATAAAGATAAGAGGCATCGATTCTTCAAAAGGATATAACGGTCCTCGGCCTGTGTGCATGTAACAACGACATTTCAAAACAGGTGAAGCAGAAGATGATAGCACCGAAAGAGTGAGTAGAAATATTCACAAATACTGACAATGATTTCAATGTCTTTGTTTAAATAATTGATAATAACGGGAGATAGATTATCTGTGAGGATATTGAAGACTTGAAAAAGACTTTCATTTAATTTACTTTATTTATAGTTATAGAACACTCCACAAAACAATAGCAAGATACACATTCTTTTCAAGCATACCAAAAATTCACTAAGGTACACCATGCACCAAGCCATAAAACAAGTCTCAATAATTTAAAAGTGTTTCTCATCAGAGATACCTGGATGGCTCAGCCAGTTAGGAGTCTGACTCTCTATTGTGGCTCAGGTCACGATCTCAGGGTTCTGAGACTGAGCTCCACATTGGGCTCGATGCTAAGTGCAGAGCCTGCTTGGGATTCTCTCTCTCCCTCTCTCTCTGCCCCATCACTTCTCTCAAAATAAATAAACTTTAAATAAAAATTAAGTAGAAAAAGGAAGTAACAAGTAAAGTCAATGTATTAAAAAAACAGAAAAACAATAGAACAAGCTAAATGAAATGAAGAAAATCAATAAAACTGATAAATTGTTGCCAGATTGTTTAGGGAAAAAAAGAGAGAAGACAGACATGTTTCGTATCAGGAATGAGAAAGATCACATCTGGGTAGGTCCTACAGATATTAACGGAACAAGAAGGGAGTATTAGACAACCATTTCTTCCAATTTTACCACTTGAACGAAGCTGGGAAAGATCTTGAAAGTCAAAACTGCCAAATCGCATTTAATGACGTAAACTGAAGAGCCCTAACAAAAGTGAATTCCTCATCCCGATGGCCTCATGTTCAATTTCTACCGAAGATTCAAGGAGGAAGTAATTCCAGTTCTACAATAACTCTCGCAGGAAACGAAGAGGAGGAAATATTTTTGAACTTGTTCTATGCATTCTTATATATAATATACAACATATATCATAATATATGTTGTATTATGCTGACAACAAACCTGACGAAGATGCCTGAACAGCACAGGCACTGACCCCGGGCATTCGAAACCCATGTATAACTTCGAATCCCCCAAAACGTAACTACTAATAGCCTGCTGTTGACAGAAACCACATACTTTGCATGTCATATGTAATGCATAATGTATTCTTACAATAAAGGAAGCTAGAGAAAAGAAAATGTTACTAAGAACATTATAAGGAAACACATTTACAGCCCTGTAGTGTATTATAAAAAAATCACATCTACGTGGGCCCTGGTAGTTCAAACCCACAAAGTTTAAGGGCCGGATAGAAATGGCGCTGCGCTCCCATTACCTTCATGAACAGAGCAAACACTGTACACACAATTTTAGCAAATCTAACCCAGCAATGTATGAAAAGTATAACACATCGCAGCAAAGTAGTACTTGTTCCAGGAATTCAAAGTGGGCTTACTATTTTCAAAAGTTAATAGAGAGAATTTATCATATTGACACATTGTCACAGAAAAAAACATGGTCACCTCAATACATGCCAAACCTTTTTTTTATTATTACAAAAACAATTGATGAAAGTCTAAGCACACTAGGAATGAGAGGGCACCTCCTCGAACTGATAAAGAAAAAACTGATATATGGAAAAAACGCTCAAGGAAACCCAAGATTATACTTGTATCTAGTGGTAGAATAATAAATGTTTTCTGCCTAAAATTACTGGTAAGACGAGAATGTTCTCTTTTGCCACTTCTGGTTAACACTGTACTGCATTGTTTAACCACTGTAGTGAGTGAAAAAACAAAACAACTCCAAAACCAAAAAAATACCAAAACAAAAACAGGTAAAAGTTACCCCGTTTGGAAACGTTGGAAGTGATGAAGTAAAACTCTTTTTATGATCAGGTGACGGAATTGTCTGTGTAAGAAATCCCGCGGAGCGGGTGGAAAGGCCACGGATACTCGGGAGTTCGGCAGAGGGCACGATACAATGTCCATATGCAAGTATCGATCATTTTTCCATATACTTGCAATAAACTATTGGAAGTTAAAATTAAAAATTACTATTTACAATAGCGTCTGGCCAAAATGTGCAAGACTTACATACTAAAAATTAAAACGTATCTTTTTTTATTGCAGATTTTTGAGTGTTTATTTTTGAGAGAGAGAACAAGGGAGGGGTACAGAGAGAGAGAGGGAGACTGTGGATCCCAAGTGGGCCCTGTTCTGAGAACGAAAAGTCTGATGTGGGGCTCGAACTCCTGAACCACGGGATCATGCCCTGAACTGAAGACGGACGCTCAACCAACTGAGACCCCCAGGAGCCCCCACATTAAGATGTTTCTAAGAGAAATTAAGGACTAACCTAAACAAATGGGTAGATATATATGTTCACAGATCCAAGGATCTGATATTATTCAGATGCCATTTTTTTCCCCCAAATTGAACTGATCGCTCCAATACCATCCCAAGGAATACCAGTAAGCTTTCATTTTTGTACAAACTGGCAAACTTATTTTAAAATTAGTTTGCAATTGCAAAAAGGCTTTGAATTGCCAAAACAACTTGAAAAGTGAAAAAAACAAAGTTGGGGGACTAACATTATCTTATTTCAAGACTTGAAGCTACCATAATCAAGACAGTGTGATTGGCAGCCAACCAGACCAGATCAGTAGAATAGAGAGCCCAGAAAATGACGACCGCATGTACGAAGAGCCGACGTTCAACGTACAAAGAGTTTAGCAGAGAGAGGCGAGCCTTCTTAAGCAATGGTGCTGGAACCACTGGATATCCGCATGCGAAAGCTGAACTTTGATCGGTACATCATACGGAAATGGGCGATAGGCTGAAACATAAAGCCTGAGACGATGAAAATTTTCAGAAGGAATCATAGGAGAAAATCTTTGTGACTTTGAGTCAGGCAAAGATTTCCTAAACATGACATCAAAAGCATGGTCTATAAAAGAAAAATTTGATAAGTTTGACTTCATAAAAATTACAAGCTTCTGTTCTTTGAAAGATACTGATAGGATAATGAAGAGACGAGCCATCGAGCGGGGGAAAATTGCTAATCTTATATTGACAAAGGACTTGTATCCAGAATATATACATAACTCTCAAAACCCTGTGAAATGAAAACGAGCACTCCAATTGAAAAGGACAAAATTTGAACAGATGATCCACCGCAGAAGACGAAACGATGGCAAATACGCCCACGAAAAGATGGCCGCCCCACGGGGTACCGAGGAGGCGCACCGGCGTACCCCCAGGCCGCTGTCAGGTGGCTAAGAAGAGAAAGCGGGAGGTGCTGGTGTACTTGCCCCACGGGTACACCCCGGGAGATGCTGGTGTACTTGGCCCACGGGTACACCCCGGGAGATGCTGGTGTACTTGCCCCACGGGTACACCCCGGGAGATGCTGGTGTACTTGGCCCACGGGTACACCCCGGGAGATGCTGGTGTACTTGCCCCACGGGTACACCCCGGGAGATGCTGGTGTACTTGCCCCACGGGTACACCCCGGGAGATGCTGGTGTACTTGCCCCACGGGTACACCCCGGGAGATGCTGGTGTACTTGCCCCACGGGTACACCCGGGAGATGCTGGTGTACTTGCCCCACGGGTACACCCCGGGAGATGCTGGTGTACTTGCCCCACGGGTACACTCCGGAGATGCTGGTGTATTTTTTCAGTTCCAGGTTGTTGTGTATTCGACATCCCTTAATGTATCTTTTGAGCTTATTGATGATAAAGGGTGACTGCAGAAAGATAAAAACATTTTCAAACAAAATACAAAGAAGTTCAGGTATTGCAGGAATGGGCGGAGCCACGGTAGTGTCGTTGAGTGCGCAAGTGTCACGCTGTGGGCTCTCCGGGGTGACTCCATTCTCCCTCTGTCTGCGGCACGTTCCACACCTATTTTGTATGCAGTTTCCCCCTTTTCCCACTGACCTACTTGCTAGTGGCTCGTGTCTCTGCCTTTCACACAAGCCATGCCTCAACACCGAGTGGCCAGCAGGCGAGAGTGTCCCTAGACACGCCTACCCAAAGCGCACTTTTTAAAGTGAGCGGCCACATTCTGTCCTTGAAAGAAAAATGTAAGAACACCCCTCAGAAAAGGCTAGAGAAAGAGACACACATCTGGGCAGGTGTTCAAGTGTGCACACGCGTCCCTCGTGGAGCAGAAGCTGGAGAGCTCAGTCCGTGTCAGCTCTGACAGTGAACCCCTTAATATAATGCTTTGAAGTTCTAGCTCACAATCCTATATGGTGAGCTTTTGTCAACATTTTATTTGGGTTTATTTATTTTATTTGGGTTATCTTTTGTTGTCTATTAGCCAAGTGAAATTTCCTGAAAGGTCTATATGATGTATTTCCTTTTCATCTTATTCGACACGTAGTTATTAATTAATGGAATAACCAAGTGAAGAAATTTTTCTTATTGATTTCAATGCTTGGTCATACTGTGATAAAAAAACTAACCTGAATTTATTTATCTAAGAGCCTTTATGGGTCCCTTAAGATATTACCTACATCAGTAACAGATGCCGGGCACAGTGATAGTCTAGGAAAGTTGGCATGGTAGTATTATTACAGTTTTTCACCTGAACCTATCAACATTATTTTTTGTTTCTCTAATTGTGCTAAAGAACACAGAACATAAAATTTTCCATCTTATCCATTTCAAAGTGCGCAGTTCATTAGCGTTAAGTGCATTCGTGTTACTGTGCGAATAGATTTTTGAGAAGTTAAACAGGCACCCAGCATCTGAGTTCCCCGGTCCGTGCCTATGTACCTACTCCAGAGAAAAGACAACATAGGTTATCACAAAGACCGGGATGCGTCCTGGCCATTTATTCGTAATAGATATTCATGAGACCAGATCCCAATTGCCATTGACACGTGGAAGGAGAAACCTTGGTTATGTCTTTGTAACAAAACGCTACTTAGCGATATCAAGGGGGGAAACTCAGCTATTAAGGAGGCACTCGTGCCGAGCACTGGGCGCTGTACGGAAGTGTGCAATCACTACACTGTTCACCTGAAACTAATATGACACTGTTTGTTAACCGTGCTTGGATTTAAATAAAAACTTAAAAAAGAACAAATAACTATTGGGACACACAGAAACGTGGAAGAATCTCAAAAGACTGATGTCCACAGAAGAAGCCAGACACAGATGGGTGTGTTGTACACTGTCCTGCCTAAAGAACGCTTCGTACACCGAGTGTGTGAACTGTGCCGCCACCGAGAGAACTGTAGACAACGCACGTGCGTCTCTAGGGACAGAGAGCAGATTGCTGGCTGTCTGAGGGTGGGGGCCGCGGGAGCCAGAGGGTGGGGTTCAACAGGGAAACCACGACCCTCCAGGACGTGCTCTCGGTCGTTATTTTGATGGATCTGGCGGTTTTAAGGGAATGAGGTCTATTACAGACTTTAGAGAACCCATTTTTAAAAAGAGCAAGTCTGACCCCTGCGCCGGTTCCAGAGCGAACACAAATGCGGTCCACAGTCACACGCGTGCTGTGTTTTAGTTCCAAGGAAACGGAATCCGAAACAGTGACTTGGTGGGAACGAGCGAGAACGGCTCCCCAGCCTGAGCCTGGCAGCCCGAGGCGCCTGCTCGGCACTCCCATGAGACAGACGCCAGGGGTGGCGGGTGCCGCTGACGCCGGGGGGCCTCCGCCAGGCCTTTGTGAGCGGGGGAGACCCCCGCAGTGACAGAGGGTAGAGAGCCACAAAGGAGGCTGGGTCCCAGGAGGAAAGGCTTGTGTGCGGACGTGCCCGCGGCAGCCGAGCCCAGCTGTGACCGCGCCCTGTCGCACTGCGGTGACACGCGTCTGTGCGAGTCCGCATCTGGGTCACTGTTGTGCGTGTGTGTCTCGTGACCACCGCTCCCCTTGACAGTCAGTAACCCTTCCTCGACATACTCAGTGCGTTGTTTTATTTTAGCTTTTTTCTCACTGCAAACTTGGTTATGAGATACTTTCTGTACGATAAAATTGCACCTCGTTTCCACCGTCAGCCCCAAACGTTTTCTGCTCTTGTCAGGAGCCCCACTGCCGACAGAACCCCAGAAGTGCCCCTGGTGGGGGGGACCGTGGGCGGGGAGCGGGGCGTCCTTGCTCCGGGCCGCCCAGACGCTCGAGGTGCTATAAAGAAATGCCTGTTACTTCAGCGGGGTTCCCACCGCAGCACGCTTTCCGGAGCGCAGGTGCAGCGAGCGAACTCGGGAGTCTGAGTCACAGCACACAGTGGCTCTGTCACCAGCGGGTGGGAGAGGGGACCCTCCCAGAGCCCCCGCTCGGCCTGCAGCCCCCGCCTGCCTGCCCGCGCACTGGATTCAGTCTCCGAGGAGGCTGCCGCTCAGGGCAGGACAGCCTGCGGGGTCCCGACCTGCCGCCCTCTCTGTGCTCATTCTTCCGCCGAGGACAGACGGCCCGAGGGCACTCGGCTGTCCCCGCAGAGCTGCGGGTCCACTCTTCCCTTGCGATCTTCGCCCACACGATGCCGGGCACCGGGCGAGGCGCGTTCCTCGGGGGCTTTGGACAACGGGGGCGGGGGGCTCGCCCAGGGCCGGCCGGCCAGGAGCCCCGGCCTCAGCGTCCCCGTCTGTCAACTTCGGGCCGTCCCGCGTTCGATGCGATACGGCGTCTGAGGAGAACACTTCGTCTTCTGGGAGCAGGGGGGGTCCGTCCGGATCGTCTGGTTGGCGCCTCCGCAACAAAGCGCCACAGTCTCGGGGGCTTCTGCCTCTCAGCGCTGCAGGCCGGGAAGCGCGGGGCCCTGCGGCCGGCGGATTCGGTGTCCGGCGCGGACCTGCTTCCATCGTCTCGTTGAGTCCCAGTGCGTCGGAGCGCGGAGGGCAGAAGCAGGGCTTGCTTCCTGTTTGCGGGGGCCACTCTCCTGACCCCACCGTCCCTGACACCACCACAGAGGGCTTAGGACTCCAGCGGACGGGTTTGGGGAGACGCTCGGGGCGCGCTGAGTGTGTCAGAAGCTGGCGTGAGGGACCCGCTGGGGCGTAAGGGAAATGGGACCCTCTAGCCGGGATCTCGAGAAAGTACGCGTAACCCTCGTATGTTCAGGAACTTTTATTTTGGGAGTAGAAGCGCGGAGCACTCGCGTTTTCGTACTGCCCGGCCGTCAGCCCACCTGTGTGACTCTTCCTTCACGGGAGACCACGGCCGGGAAAGTCAGATTATGGGACTCAACCTTGAAAGGCGCAAAACATTTGTCGGGGATGAATGAAACGAGAAACACAAAACACGAGGAGACTCCCCCCACCCCCGCGTCTCCACGGCCCCTCCCCAGCCGTCCCCGGGGCTGCATCTCGAGGACACCCTTGTTCTGAGCGTGGGCGCCCATTCGACGCCCCGAAGTCCCCAGACCTCGCTGAGGGAGCGGGGCGGGCTCCGCGGGCTGTGCCAGGGGCCCAGACGGGTTCATGCGGATGGAGTTTCGAATGCGGGTGGAGTCTAAAGGGAGTGCTTTGCGCAATTAGGTGTCCGATAATAGAGCGGAAAATTCCAGACCGGACTCCCTGTCCGAGTTCAGATGCTTCCTTGGCAGGCACGTTAACAGGGACACGTCCGTCAATTAGACCCTCAGCGCCTGAGACCCGGGGTGTGGGACAAAACTGTCACCCTTAGTAACTGGCTCAGATGCACCTTCGTGGGGACGAGAGATGACCACACGTTCCAGCCGATTCTCTCGGGGATCTAAGTTGTGCATTAGCTTCGTGGTCCTTCCCACTGAGCATCGCATTTGAGTCAGTATCTGTGACCTTCCTGTGACCCCACGGCGGGACCGTCTCCTGCGGCTTCCGAGGTGACTGGTGACGGTGGCGGGGACCAGGAGCCCCTCTCCTGCTCAGGGCACTTCCTGCCTGCTGCCCCGTGTTACCTCCCAGCCGCGCCCGAGCGGGGCTTGGTCTCGTTTCCTTGCTGACGCCAGGGTGGAGCCGGCAGAGAAGGTGCCGGAAGGCCCCCTCCGCTCCTGGCTGCACTTGGCAGGCATCCCGGCCGCGGCTTTGCAGGCACCGGCGACCAAGGATCTGGGGTTGACGTCTCTATTCTTTTGTCTGACAAATCTGTGCACTGGCTTGTGAGAAAAATCAATACTGTTTCTCCCGGTACTTTCTCCGCAGGTGAGCTGATGGATTAGCTCCGCGCTTCCCAGCCCGCCCCTTGGCATCAGCTTGTTTCTCGTGCCGCGGGGCCGAGCGTCGGGAAACGTCTCCGGTGGGGTGACACAGACGAGCTTCCACGACCTCGTCCCCCGGCGACGGCGTCCCCGGTGACTGAGTGCTGGCCGCGGCCACAAAGCAGCGACCGTGTCACCCGGGGCCTCCTGCCAATTTATGAGGCGTGTTGCCGAAGGCGCCCGGAGCCGATGAGAGGAAGCGTCCATGGCTCTGCTCTCTGCTGAAGGCGCCCCTGGGCCCTGTTCTATGACCGTGTTCGAGAGGACAAACGTCTATTATAGGAGCGTCTCTCCTGGGTGGGGGGAGGGGGGGCGGGCAGCAGCCAGGCCACAGGAATTCGCACAAAAGGAACCCGCTTGTCCAGCCAGAAGACCCTGTTAGGTCCGAACATCAGGGTTTTCCTGCCCCGGGTACCTTGTGAGTGTCTGCCGGCATCCGGGCCCCGCCCTCTGGGGTGGGGGCGGAGTTTCAGCTGCGCCCTGGACCACTTTGCACCCCCCTCCAGACACCCCCCTGCCCTGCAGAGGGGGCCCAGGGCGGGAGGGACTCAGCAGGACAGCCTCAGTGGCTTTGAGGGTCACGTCAACACATGGCCACTGGGCTCCCTCTGTCTCTCTCCCTTTCTTTCCCTCCCTCCCTCCCTCTCTCCCTTTCTCTCCCTCCCTTCCTTCCCTCTCTGCCTCTCTACCTCCTTCGCTCTGTCCCTAGGTCCCTGTCTGTTCCTCCTTCTCCCTCCCTCCTTCTCCCCCTCTCTCCCTCCCTTTCTCTCCCTCCTTCTCCAACTCTATCTCTCTCCCTCTCTCTCCCTCCCTTCCTTCCCTCCCTCTCCTTCTCTCTCTCCCTATCTATCTCTTTCCCTCTCTCTCTTCCTCTCTCCCTCTCTCCCTCTGTCTCTCATTCTCTTCCCCCTTTCTCTCTTTCCCTCCCTCCCTACCTCCTTCTCTCTGTCCCTCTCTTTCTCTCCCTTCCTTCCCTCCTTCTCCTTCTCTGTCTCTCCCTATCTCTTTCCCTCTCCCTCTCTCTCCCTCCCTCTCCCCCTCCCTCTCCCCCTCTCTCCCTCCCTCTCCCTCTCTCTCTCTACCTCTCTCTCCCTTCCTCTCTCCCTCTCTCTCCCTCCCCCTCCCTCCCCCCTCTTTCCCTCTCTCTCCCCCCCTCCCTCTCTCTCCCTCTCTCGCCCTCCCTCTCCCTCCCTCTCCCTCTCTCTCCCTCCCTCTCCCTCTCTCTCTACCTCTCTCTCCCTCCCTCTCTCTCCCTCTCTCCCTCTCTCTCCCTCTTGCTGACTCTTGGTGTCTTGCTCATTTTCCCCTCCTCTCATAATAAACTTGTCCTCACTGGAGATCAGCCGCTGACCAAATGCTGAAACTTACGGGATATTTATCATAAAAATACTTGCTCTTTGCAAATGACTACAGAGAAGTTTAGGTTCTTGGTAGAAATTATAAACAGTGTTGAGGGTTTTAAGTGTATTTAAAATGTGACAATTTTCACCTAAGAAGCAGTTCTTTCAGTCCTGCATCAGCTTCGGTGGCAGTTGAGAGACTGGCTGTCCCTTGGGCCCTCCTGGGTGATCTCAGCCTCCCCTCCAAGGGCCGCACCCCTGGGGAACGCGACCCGCCTGCACCCGCCCTCCACAGCCCTTCCAAAGCCATTCCACGGGCCGGTGTCTTTTCCCGCAGTTTTCACAAGTGCTTTCCTTTGCTGCAAAGGGAATCCTCAAGATTAACCTCATTACTATTTATTCACTCACCAAAACAAAAACAAAAAAACAAAAACCTAAAAAACTAAAAAGCCCAATAAAAAAGGAGAAGGAAAATAAATAACCCTCTGTGTTGGCAGTGCGTGCTGCCTGAGCGAGTTGCAGCCGGACTGAGCTTCCCGCGGCGTCCCTGCGACGGCCTCGGGGAGCAGCGAGCACCCTATACCCTCTTCCCTCTGCTAAGTGCTTAACATCTTCCAGCGTGTTCCAAATTTACCTGAAGACTTTTCTTTGCGTCTCAGATCACTGTGGTTGGGTTTCAGGCCTTAAGATTCCTACACTTTTGCTCCAGGTCCACAGAGACAATTGAGGGTGCTGCCCCGGGCAGAGCCCCGCCCTCCACTGGCCCCAGTGTGGGCGGGGCCCAGCGTGGGCGGGCCCCAGTGTGGGCGGGTCCCAGTGTGGGAGGGCCCATCGTGGGCGGGCCCCAGTGGGCGGGCCCCAGTGGGGGCGGGGCCCAGCGTGGGCGGGCCCCAGTGTGGGAGGGCCCAGCGTGGGCGGGCCCCAGTGGGCGGGCCCCAGTGTGGGCAGGGCCCGGCCTAGGCAGGCCCGGAGTGGGCGGGCCCCAGTGGGCGGGCCCGGCGTGGGCGGGCCCCAGTGGGCAGGGAGCCTGTGTTGTTTCCTCTATAGGATCCTCATCCCAAGTGAACCCCTCAGAGGAGACCCCTCTTCCTCAAGTGCCAACAGACCCTCCTGTTGTGACACCAGTATAGACGAGGTCTCTGGGGCCGGGCGGGGCCCCTTCTCCTGCCCCCCACACCCGGGGTGCACTTGAATCCCTCTTTGTGCATATGCCTCCCGTCCTGCCCGCTGGGGGCCCCGAGCCTCGTCCGACGACAGGAGACTGTGCTGGCAGACTGCTGAGGAGACGGAGGCCACAGCCCGGTGCTCTGGGAATCAGACCCAGACCCGAGAAAGGAGGGCGGCGTGCCGGGTCACCACCCCAGCTTTGCCTACGATTCTCATCCCTCCACGCGTTCACATGTGTCCCCAGTTCAAATCCCAAATCAGGGAGGAGGTCCCATCCGTCAGGGGCCCTTCCTTGTTCAAGGGGCACGTGGAGCACCAGACGTTTCCTGGGGCTCCCCCTCCCCACATCACGAACTCCGGAACCCAGCTTGTGGGTGCCTCCTGGGACGCCCCAGCCGGGGCAGAGGCGCCCCGCGCAGGGCTGTGGGAGAGACGCCCAGGATGGAACCAGCAAGAAGCACCGTCTCTCTGTGGAGCTGTGGTGCTTGCGATTTATTTTCGTTTCCTCCCTTTACTCAGGGCTAATGTGGAAGCCAAAGAAGTCAGGGGTAACTAATTGGCCGATGTGTAATAATTGTAAAATCGTCTATTTCCTGTACGTGGATGCTGCCCAGAACATTTGTGATTTCTGAAAATCTTATTTTATTTCATTTTACCATGGGCTTAAGTTCTTGGGTTCCTTTTCCTAGAACTTGAATCCGTTTCTCAGGAATCCTACTTTAGCTGGTGGTGGGATGAGAGCCGGGAGCCGCCCGGACGAGTGATAAACTCCAGTTCCGTGCACACAGAGCAGCGCCTGCAAAAAGCAGCACCTTTTCAAAGAGTCGAAGCTGGAACTACCGAGGGTCCTTCTCTGCTGCTCCTGGCCCGCCCCCCAGAGAAGTGCGTTCAGGGACTCAAGCAGCCGCTGAGTGCCGAGAGCACAGCGCTCGGGAGTCATGGCAGCCGAGAAACTGTCCCTGGAGCCACCGGGCCGCCGACGGATGGCGACATGCCATCTACACAACCAGGATGTTACCGAGCCACAGACAGGAAGGGAATTTTGCTCGCGCGGATGTACCTTGAAACCACGCTTCACGGAACGTGCTGGACCCAGGACAGATGCTGCATGGTCCCACCTGCACCAGATGCCTGGGCCCGGCCGGTAACGGAGGTGGAGACAGAACGGCGTCGCCGGGGGCTGCAGGAGGGAGAAGACGCTGCACGTTGGGGCGGACCACAGGCGTGGGGCCCCAGGTGGTGGTGGTGGTTACAGAACACCGCCGTGGATCCCGGGCCATCGAATTGCCCGCATGAAAATGCTTAAAAGGGTAACCGTTGTCCATATGGTTTACCACGGAAACACTAGCACCTCTGAGCTCACGTCCCAGCCCCACCGTCGGGAGTCAGTCTGCAGTCAGTTAGTCCCTCAGTTACGGATGAACTGATGTTGGGTTCAGGGCCCCCGACCACCGGCCAGCGCCGCGACAGGGTCAGGTGCCGAGCCTGCGTTCCCTCGTCTGAGGAGCAGGAATGAAAAGGGACACCTTCCTCGCAGGGGAAAAGGGACACCTCCTCGGGGGTGGGGGGGCAGGGCCGCTGTGCGCACTCCTCGGGGGTGGGGGGGCAAGGCCGCTGTGCGCACTCCGCGGGGGGGGCCACGTGCCCTCACTGGGGCCGGGAGCTCAGCCTTTATGTCCTGAGTCCCCAGGTCACCGTGATGGGCTGTGATTCCGGAGAGGTAGGACTCAGGGGCAGAGGAGTGTCCCGTTTGGGGAGAGTTTGGGGCTCGGGGCGGGGCGTGGGCGGCCCCCGTGGTGCCCACTGTAGTCCCGCCTGGTGCCGCGGGTGTCCACGTGCTGTGGGACGGCCCTGGGGACAGCTCCTCCAGGACCGTGTCCCTCAGGCCACTTCGGGGGCAGACCCGAAAGGAGGGAGCGGGCGGGAAGGTCTCCCGTTGAAGGGGGTTCGGGCTGGTGGGGGGAGGGGGCTTCCGAGCGGGGAGGCCAGGCGTTGGTGGGCCCTTTCACACCCGCCTCCGCCCACCACACGGCCTGGGACTCTGGCAGCCCCACGGCGCACGAAGGAGCCTTACCTCCTGGGGATAGAAGGGGTGGCCTTCTAGAGAAAGGGCACACGGCCCGGAGGGGAGGCCTCACCCACCCCCATCTCAGCAGGAGCAAGAGGGCCCCGCACAGGTACTTGGAAATGATTTGGAAAAGGAAGCGTGTATCGTGGGTAAAATACAGACCGTCACTGAGCTACCGTTACTCGGCGCTGCCGGGATCCGACGTGCCCAGGAAATCGAGTACTTAGTGACAGAAGTTTAGCTCCTGAAGCTTACAATCACTCTGAGAGGCGGGGGACAGTATCTATGAGCCCATTTGACAGATGGGGAAACTGAGGCTCAAACCCTAAAAGAACTCACCATTTCAGGGTCTGGGCCCAGGTCCCGTGAACCCCAAGGGCAGCCTTACTTCTGGGAAAAGGAGCCGGGACCTGTCTGGGAGGACGTCCCTGGAGCTCGGGGCACAGGGCCTGCGGGTTTGTCCCGACCGAGCGCTGCAGAAATCGGACTTTGGGGTGCTGAGCGCGGGATTCAGGGGCGGGCGTGGGGGCTGTAGGCTCTGGGTCTGGATGCCCTGCCCCTGCCCCCGTCCGGCCTCCTGCAGCCCTGGCCCCACAGCCTGGGTTTGCGATCCTTGTCTCTGTAGGTCCGGACACACAGGAACCACTGGGGAAGGGGCGGTGGTCTCTCTGGGAACTGGTGGTAGCAGAGTTTGTGACAAAGGAAGAGTGAGGGACAGGAAGGCGGGTCTCATGCTGGTGAAGAACAGGTCGAGAGTCGAGGTCTGGAGGGCGTCTGTGTGTGGCTGGCTGCTTCGTGGACAAGTCCACGCAGAGGGCCCCCTCACCACGGAGGTGAACCTGCTGGGAGGAAGCTGGGGTCTCCCCCACTGCTCCCTGCACCCCAGGATCTTGCTGTTGTCAAAGTGGCCTCTGGCGGCCCCTTGGGGGTGTCCCTCTCTGGAGACACGGGTCCCAGCTTCCGCCAGGCTGGGCCGATGTTGCCTGATTTGGGGCCCTTCACAGCCTGTCGATCGGGGTGCTGAGGGATCTTTCCTAATGTTCTCGAAGATGTAGCTGTCTTTCGCCCGATCATTTCTGGTTGTTTGCAGAAAGAGAGAGAGAGTGACTCCTGGTTTACTTAGTAACCCTGCCGCCGTTGGCCCCAAGTCCTACAGCTGTGTCTGGCGGCTGTCCTCACGGGGACAGCAGGGCAGCGCGCGAAGCCCCAGAGGGCTGCTGGTTTTGGGTGTTTCCCTGTGTACCAAGTGCGGGGAGACGGCGAGTCACTGCGTGCCCGAGGCCACCAGGGAGACTGGAAAACAGAGCCTTGCTCATGCTGGCTTGCAGGCCGCTCGGCAACCTCGCCCGCTTTGCGAGGCTTTGGGATTTCATGTTGGTGAGCGTTCCCGGGGGGCTTCCGTCTCCCCGGGACGAGCTGAGGGTTCTGCGTAGGTGAGCTCACCGGTTCCTTGCCATCACCTTGAAAGTGCCATTAAATCTATTTTCTAGATAAGAAAACAGCGTTTTAGAGCAGTTAGCCGGGCTGCCAGGTGGAGCGGGGAGGCGGCCTCAGGCGCTCTGGACTTCCCTGGCACCAAGGCCGGGCTCTGAGCCTGACCCAGCGTGGCTCCCACGGGCACCGGCGACGGCCGCTCCGGGCAGGTGCCAGGCCCACTCGCGCCTCCGTGCCCCAGAACCCAGTTCACACTTGCCGACTAGATAAAGGAACGGAGGGTGGACGCGTGAACGGAAGCACACATTCAAAACTTAACGCAGATGAAACTAAATAGATTCCTAGGGTACAGAAATCGGGCCTTTAGAATTCCGCCACGTATTTCTGTGCTTCTGTTCATAACGATGCCATATTCGAATGATCAGTTTGGTGACAATGTGTAGTTCTTTAAATAGTGCATCTAATTATTCTACGTTGGAAGTCTTTCTGCATTTTGGGCATCTCAGCAGCGTGAGACACACGGGGCGTGCGTTCTCGGTTCCAGCGATTTCAGGGCGGCGTGTCACTTTCAGACAGGAAAGCCGATCGGCATCTGCAGCCTCCGCTGCTCTGTCTGAGCTCCCATAGTTCTCCACTCCAGCGCCGCCGGCCCGTTAACACCCAGCAGCTTGAGAATACACTCTTCATTGATCGGGTAAACAAGTCATGAGATACTTTATTACAAAATGATGGACCAATTTAGCCATCTTTTCACCAGCGACGGGCTTCTATTGAATGTGAAATGGCAAGGAGTTTGCTTCCTCAGGGAGCCACCAGGAGAAATTCGGAGTGAAAGCTTACCGTGAACACGCTTCGCCTAACTGGATTTGTATTGAATTCAACCCAAATTTAAGTCAGGCTCCAGATCGACGAAAGTTTTACAGAACGGGGATTGGTTTTTCTTTGTTAATCTTGCTCTAAATCATTTGCAGTACATTGCTTTGCAGCTATGTCATCATTTTGGCTTTTTTCTGGGTGTTTCTTATTGGAAAGCATTAATGACATTGGTGATTTAGATAAGCGTTGTTTGTTATAATTCTGAATTTGTCTTAGGTGATGAATGAGTTGATTTTAAATCCACTTCATGAAGATTTTAGATTATTTTTAACGTAAAAATGTAACAGTTGTTGACTAGGGCCTGGTAGCAAAGATGTATTTATAGACAGCGAGGTTCGTGTACCTTACAGGGCCAGCCCACGTGACTAATAAAAACCACAGGAAGCAGGTAGAATCAGGTGTTGGCGAGAACAAAAGGAAGCTGGAGAAGGGCCTTTCCAGCGTTGTTTCTCAGTGAACGTTTGGGGAAGTCCCTCCCCTGCAGAGTCTCTAACAGAGCTGGGTGGGTAGCACCCCGGAGAAAGCCTGAGCATGCGGAAACTGTAAGCCGGCTTGGTGCCGCCCGGGGCGGTTCAGGAGATGCCTGGCGAGGTCCCTTCCGCCACAGCACACACTCGCGGCTCTCTCTGGAATGCCCACGGACAGCCGACAGGACTGTGTGTGGCAATCCTGCATCTACAAGGGAAAGCCACGCTGGCCGCAGGCATTTTCCTGAGTGTCTGCTGGCGTCCAGGGGGTCGGAACCCGCATGTCCGAGGTTGGACGTGGAGGAACAGGAGGCGAGGCCCAGGGAGGCTGAGGGATTCTCTTAGAGGCTCCTGCAAAGCCAGGACTTCCGGGGACCAGCATCTTCAGTCCTCTGGACTAGGTTGGCCTTACTAGGTGGTCGAAGGATAAAACCCGATTCATTCGGCTACACTCGAGCAGACCCAAACCCGGGTCTCTTCTGAAGGAATACACTTTAAACAAGAGCGATGACTTCCAAGAGTTTTACGGATGAAGTTCCACGAAACGTGAGCTGAGGATGAGGGTTCCACAAACGAAGGAGGCGAGCCCTCACAGCCAAGAGGAAGCAGAAACCACACGCACGCCGGATGCTGGACTCATAAAAAAGATAGAAACGCATACCTTTAATCCATTGAAAAAAAAACGAAAGAGGAAAATTATCATATGAAGCAGCAGAAACTATCGAAACTGACACATCGAGTTGACAAAGAACCAAATAAAACTTCTAGAAATGAAAAATCGAATAATCAGAACAAACAGTGAGTGGGTCACACAGAAGTTCAGAGACTAAATCGGGGCCGAAGTTACGACATATGAAATCCAGAGCGCAGATTTGAGGATACGGCCCCGAGTTAGAAGGAGGTGGAGGGTGGACAGCCGGTGAAGCACGCGGCACACAGAGCAGAGACGGGCGAAGAGGCACAGCACGGCTTTCCCAGAATTCATACCGGCACCAGGCCTCAGATTCGCGAAGCTCAGCGAGTCCCAAGCACGGTGAATAGGAAGAAATTCTCCCCTGCGTACAACAAAGGAACGGAAAACACCAATGAGAAAACCAAGATTTGTCTTTTCGAGACAGAAGCAGAGATTCACTGCAAAGGGGAGAAGCATCGGCCAGAGGCGGGCTGAGAAGCTCTCAGAGCTTACACACATGTGGGGACGCCTCGTGTTCCAGCCAGCCAGGGTGCGGACCGCGGCATACACGAGGCACAGCGGGCCGGAGGCCATCACTTCCGTGGCTCGGCCAGACGAGCCCCAGGCTGGGTGTCGCTGGGACTTTCCCTCCCAAAGCTTCACGGAAATTCTCAGAAGAGCTAATTCCAAAAACTTGAATGTAAGCAAGAAAAGTACAATATTTTTTTAAAGGAGTACAATAAAACCTAGCATCCAACAATGTAAAATTAACAACTTCCAACATCCAGGAAAACTATATCAGGCATGCACGGAAGTGAGACACTGTGACCCGGGACCAGGAGAAAAATCAGTCTAGGTGACAGCTGTCCAAAACTGCCTTCTCGTCAGCAGCTGTGGAGGCTGGAAGCGAGTGGACCAACATCTTCAGAGTGCTGGCAGAAAGTAGCTGTTCAGGCCCAAGTATTATGTCCAACGAATATACGATTTGAATGCAGATTGGAGGCAACAAAGACATTTTCAGCACTGACCAAAAGAACTTGTGAGCAGCAGACCTCGGGTGCTACAGGAGGTGCTGACGGTAGCTCTTCAGGACACAGAACGACACCATACGGAAACCAGAGCGTGAGACAAAAGAAGAGTAGCAGAAGTGACAAATATTGGAATAAATTTAAATACTCTTTTTCTTTTTGCCTGTCCCTCTTGATTTTGTATAATCCACAAAACTGCTTAGAACAAAAACTGTAACGTTGTCTCATGGGCTTATTATGCATGCAGTTGTATTTTAAATAACAGCCATCACAGAAAGGGTAGGGAACGAGGATGTTACCGTGGCAAGGTTTCAATATTTTACATGCGAATGGATGCCTTAAAAGTTAGGAATATATATTGTAATCTCTAGAGCAACTATGAAAAGAAGTGAAATTCTATAAACTTTGTCACAGTGCCACATGTGACAACAATAGGCCAAAGGACAGGAAGGAAAGGGAGAGATAGATAAGAGATATAGATAGATAGACACAGATGGATGGATGGATAGATGATAGATTAGATAGATAGATAAACAATACATAGCCGATAGATGATACAGGTAGATAATAGATGATAGATAAAGAGATAGATGATAGAGATGGCGAGTGAATATATGGTAAGAGAGGACAGATACAAACAGGATAGATGAATGGTAAGTAGACAGATAGCTATTGAGCTATTGAATCGAAGGAGATAAAATTGTCGTAAAAACATCAAATTAATCCAAAATAAAGTAAAAATGAGGAAAATGAAGATCAAATGGAAAATAACTCGCAAGACGGCCCATTTAAATCGAACTCTATTAATAATGACATTAAGTGGAAATAGTCTGAAAACTCTGATTAAAAGGCAGATGTTGTGAAATTGGATAAGAACGCAAGACCCACCCAAATCGGCGCACGAGAAACCCACTTTAAGTGTAAAAACACAATAGATTAAAAGTAAAGTACGTGCCGTACACATCACACAAATGCTATTGAAGGATCGGCTGTATGATATCAGAAGGACAGATTCTAGAATAAGGAATATCACCAACCATAAAGGGTCAATTCACGAGGAGAACACACGAGAATGCAGGAGGAGGGCCCAAACGTGTGTGGTGCAACAACAGAGTTTCAGAGCACACAGAGCAAGAACTGACAGAGAGGAAAAGAGAAACGGGACAATCCGCGATCGTGATCGCACACACTGCCACTTCTCTCCTTGAAACTGGCACAGCAAGTTGGCAGAAAGTCAGTAAATGAAAGGCTTGAACAACACCATCAACCAACTTAATTTCAAAAACACAGAGAAAAGTTCACAAGATAAATCATATCCTGGGCCTTAAGCACGACTCCACAAATACAGAAGGATTGAAATGATGAAAAGTATGTCTTTGGGTGTTAATGAATTAATGTAGAAATCAATAATGAGATGTTTGAAGTTTCCTCACGTCCTTGGAAGTTAGACAACCCGATTCCGAATAGCCTGTGAGTCTCAGTTCTACCCTTCTAACATGAGAAATTAACAAGTGTTCTGATCTCAATGAAAATGAAAACGCAATATATCAATGTTCAGCTAAAGCCGTGCATAGAGGAAAATTTATAGCATTAAAATGCTCTCATTAGATAAAAAGAAAGCCTCAAGTTAATTATCTAAGCTTCTCCTTATAAAAACTAGGAAAAGAAGAACAAATTAAGTTTAAAACAAGCTGAAAGGAAGAAATAGAAATCAGGAAGACAGTAGAGAAAAGTAAATGAAAGTCAAGATTAGTTCTTTGTAAAGGTCAACGCAGTAACCAACCTCTGGTCGTGATGATCAGAGAGCCAGGGCATGGCTCATCTTCATGGGCCTATCTGTGCAGTGAGTGGAGGAGGTCAAGGCAGCCGGTAAAGGGGCAGGGGGAGCGGGCAGGTGGGCTAGGACGCTGCTTTAGTCGTCCACAAGAGACATGGGAGTGGCTGGCCCATTGTACTGGAGACAACCAGACAGACTAGACACACATGCGGGGTTCCAGGCAGCACATAAAGGACTCAGATTGGGTGGGAGTGGGGAGAGAAAGCCAGGCGACACCTAAGATTTGGCCCCGGAGCTGGGGTTTGGTATCTGAGACGGGGAAACCGGTGCAGGTTTCGGGGGCATGTGCTCTGAGTGTTTACTTCCAGATCCGTGCCGAGGACCACAGGTGTCAACAAGGCGGCTCAGGGTGGGAGTGGGTGGGGCGGACGCTGGGACACCAGGGCCCAGAACAGGTGCTCACGGACGGGGAGGCAGGTGAGGAGAAGCAGGCTGGAGACACGGACCTGCAGCGTCTCGCCATAAAGGTTCGGTGGAGAACGAGAAGGAAGAGAACGGAGACACAGACCTGTGCCTGCCTGCGGCCGCTCCTCCCCGGACTTCTGGACCATCCCGTGAGGGCCTGGGCTCGCTCTGCGCCAGGTGGGTGTCTCCGGTGGACCCGCCCGTCCACTTCTATGAACGCCACATCCTATCGCGTTCTCCCGGGAGTCTGGTGGGAACTGTATGAAGTCTTGCTCTTCTGTTCCTCGGATGACGTGCGGTCTCCAGCACCAGCGGGGGAGCAGTCGGCCTCCTCCTGCCGATGGCTTCGGTGGCCTCCGCGGTCATCCGTGCACCTTCTCCTGCTCCTCCCTGGCCCCGCGCCCACCCTGGGAGCCGGAGCCTTGCAGGAAGCTGGCTCGAGTCTGTAGAGACAGTTCCGTGTGGGGCTGCGGGCAAGGTGGCATCATCACCGCTGACCCAGGGTCCTGCCCCGAGGCTCCTCCCCCCACCAAGGCCCGGCCCCCACAGTGGCGGGGGTGGCTCAGGATCCGGGCTGGGAAGAGTTTTCACCCTTAACTGCAGCCTCTCGGGCCCATTCTGTCCGGGGCGAGGGCTTCCCCACCCGCTCCGTCTGCTCGCACAATCCCAGGTCTGCGACGAGGCCCCTTCCCCTCTGCACACTTTTGGTGGTGGCTTACCGTGTGCCAATTCCCTGCCGTGTGAGTGATGCTCACTGGGGGTGCGTGTGCGTGTAAGGGGGCGAGCTTGCACACTCGGTTTACCATTTGAAACCACACGTTGGTAAAGCTTGTTGGTAACGGATAGCCATGATTGTTACAGATTTCTAAGTGACGCTGGCAGCCCGCTCACACTGCGTGCGGCGGTGTCAACCGTGCTCTGAGGAGGCATGGGTATCGCTGCCCTTGTGTTTTTTTTTTTTAAGTTTATTTATATTTGAGAGAGAGAGAGAGAGAGAGAGAAAGAGAGAGAGTACGAACCAGGGAGGGGCAGAGAAAGAGGGAGAGAGAGAATCCCGAGTAGGGTCGGCACTGTCTGAGCAGAGCCTGATGCGGGGCTCGAGCCCATGAACTGTGAGATCGTGACCTGAGCGGAAACCAGGAGTCAGACACTCAACCGACTGAGCCCCCCAGGCGCCCCTCGCTGTCCTTGTTTCCCTGCCCACACGCACAACAGGCTCGCGCCTGAACCTGATGGGTGTGTGCCCTCGGAGGCACTGCGGCTGGCCTCACGGACTGCCCGCTGCCGCCTGGGCCACCTGGAGCTGCAGTCCCTACCTGCTGGGGCCCCGTGTCTGTGGCCCCCTCTGCCCAGTCTACTCCTGATGCCCCCCACCCGGATCTGTTGGCCATGGGCAGCTTAACGTCTCGTATTCAATATTCGGAGAGTCGGGCAGGTGCAATCATGCTGCTTCCCTCTGTGCTTGGCTTCTGGCTCTCTAGACCCCAGCTTGCTGCGTCTCCACACCCTCCCCCGGCTGCGCTCTCTTCCGGCACCTCTTGGATGGTGATGGCGGGTCAGGCCACACGACCCAGGACAAGCAGGGCCAGAAGCACCGGGCGCTCAGCGCTCAGTCTGCGGACTGATGGATGGACAGGATGCTTCCTCAGGGGGGTCCCCCCACCGCCGCCCTCACGGCCTCTCCCCTGCTCCTCCCTTGTACGGCTCGGCAAGACGGTGCCGCACACACACTAACCCTCGCAGGAGACATTCGGTTTTCCTTGGTCATCGGGCTCGTGCTGGGAATGGCGTCCGGGGGATTTGAACAACGCGCTGTTGGCGAAAATGCCTCATTCAGCAGCAAAGGTCAGCAGGCTCTGGACTTGGAAGGGGGTGTGCCGTGAGATGGGGGTTTTTAGAGGAAAAGAACTGAACTAAAAATTATAATTCGAACTCCTATAATATACATTTCTCTTCACCCGATCAATCCTGACATCACAATACTTTTTTTTTTCCCTTGAACTCCGAGTCTATTAGATATAAGCAGTAAATGTGGAGGCGTGGAGGCTTACGTACTAATGTTTATTATAAACTGGGCAATTTCTCCGGGGATGAACAACATAGATTAATCTTGTAGGGTTTGAAGTCTTCAAGTAAAAAAATGAACTGTGCAGTGAGTCATTGATATTTAGAAAACAGTAGACATATCCTGCAGTTTATTTTTTTCTACTGCTGAAAACATTGGGGATTTGAACAACTATTTCTTTTAAAGCACAGACAAAAAAGATTGTACTTGTGACGAGAAGGTTCCCAGGAGTCGGAGCCTCGTGTGGGGGAAACGCATCTCGATGAAGCCGGGTGCCTCCCTGCGTGCTCCCCTGGGGCTGTCCGGGTCAGTGACCCTGCTGCTGACACCCGAGCGCCTTCCTTTCCTGGAAAAGCCATTTCAGCCTCGGTGGGGGGAGGTGCCGCCTTCCACCTCTAGGAGTGCTCCCCACGTGGTGCCGGGTCCTGGCATCTCAATGGAATGGTGGCCCGACCCCGCCTGCCGTCACGCCCTGCGGTGGCAGTAACCAGTGCTCAGGGGCTCCGCACCGCTGTGGGCGCGGCTCACCGAGGGCACCTGCGTGGGAGGATCCAAAGTCCCCCCATGGGAGACATAGCCGCACCCCCCTGCCCAATTAATGATTTATAGGACCTGCTTGTGCTAACGTTCTGGTTATTGGTTTTATTTTTGTGTTTGTTTGTTGTTGTTTGAAAGGCACTGAAATGACGAGGGGGCAGCGATGGGACTGGGTATCTTGGCCGTTTCCGAGATGAACCAGTCAGTCTCCTGCTCCGGTGGCTGCGGGAGCCGTCGAGACCGTGCAGGCGACCGAGCCCCCGCATCCCACTGATTGCTCCAAATAAATAGAAATACAGCCGCAAGCAGCCTGCCCCCAAATGGCAATACAAGAGACAAGACGGAGGAGCTCATAGTTGCTTTAGATGCAAAAATCAATAGGATAATTCAGAGCCTAAAAAGAAATATTTGATTTGTCAAGTTTACTTATTTGTATTTGTATTTCAAATCGAATGAAAGACCGATGGCTCATCGTCACTCCCTGGATTTCTAGCAAAAGCCAAGAATTTTCTGGAATGTAAACAATTAGCCAGTTCATCGACGGTTTTCTGAGTTTCCACGTAAGTGGTTCTTAATGATTATAGTTGATCGCTGTGGTGAAAATATATTGAGTGGAGAAGACAAATGTAGAGTATGAATACAATGAAATCACTGGCTTCAATTCTTTCCAAGAAGAAATAAGACAAAATCCCGCCCCCGTAAGGGCAAAGAAATGGCCACTACTGGAGCCACTGGGGAAATGCGTCACGCGGGGGGTCCTTGCCAAAGGGGAGGAGGGAGGCGCTCCAGCGCAGGGCGGCAGAGACTCCCCAGAGCGATTCTGTGGGACGCCCGTCTCCCAGGTGTAGGACCTTAGGACTCTCTGCTACAGTGCAGTCCCGTTTCTGAGCCGGGCGGGCTCGGCCCAGAGCACGGAGTGGGGGTGGGGGTGGAGGGCCCAGAGCATGGGGGGGGGGAGGGGGGAGGACTCGGCCCAGAGCACGGAGCCGGGGGACGGAGGGCCCGGAGCACGGAACCGGGGGGACGGAGGGCCCGGAGCACGGAGCCGGGGGACGGAGGGCCCGGAGCACGGAGCCGGGGGGACGGAGGGCCCGGAGCACGGAGCCGGGGGACGGAGGGCCCGGAGCACGGAGCCGGGGGACGGAGGGCCCGGAGCACGGAGCCGGGGGGACGGAGGGCCCGAGCACGGAGCCGGGGGACGGAGGGCCCGGAGCACGGAGCCGGGGGGACGGAGGGCCCGGGACGGAGGGCCCGGAGCACGGAGCCGGGGGACGGAGGGCCCGGAGCACGGAGCCGGGGGGACGGAGGGCCCGGAGCACGGAGCCGGGGGACGGAGGGCCCAGAGCACGGAACCGGGAGGACGGAGGGCCCACAGCACAGAACCGGGGGGACGGAGGGCCCGGAGCACGGAGCCGGGGGACGGAGGGCCCGGAGCACGGAACCGGGGGGACGGAGGGCCCGGAGCACGGAGCCGGGGGACGGAGGGCCCGGAGCACGGAGCCGGGGGACGGAGGGGGGGGAGGGGGGAGGACTCGGCCCGGAGCACGGAGCCGGGGGACGGAGGGCCCGGAGCAGACCCGGTTTGCTCCCACTGCTGCGTCTCAGTGAGAGAGGCTCCAGCCCCCTGCAGCCTCCGCGGAGCACAGGAAACAGGCTCACCTCGGGCATACCCTGTCCCGGGAGCACTCGCTGTCCCGGGAGCACTCGCTGTCCTCAGCCTGGAGGCTCCACCTGTCTCCTCTTGCTGCCTGAGGGGGCCGGCCGCCCGCCCACGGCAAGTGTCCCTGCTGCGGATGGTGCTCGGGAAACACTCAGGCCTTCCCTTTCCTCGAATCCCGAGGACCCGGACAACAAGAAGACAGCTCGAAGCCCAGCCGGTGATGGGCTAGACACGAGTATGTCTCCGCTCCCTTCCTGAGACTGGTTTCTAGGAGGAGGGCCGGCACCTGGCTCCTTCCTGGCAGAGGTACCCGCCACACTCATGCCCAGAGTCGGAGGGCCACGGCCACAGCTATGTGACATCAACAAGAAGTGACTAAGAGGCCACATCTAAGAACCCGAGGGGGGGTCCTGGTGAAGGTGTAAGGACAGAGGGTTCCCGGGGGGGAGGACGGAGGGTCCAGGGGGGAGGACGCAGGGTCCCCGGGGGGGAGGACGGAGGGTCCCCGGGGGGAGGACGGAGGGTCCACGGGGAGAGGATGGAGGGTCCACGGGGGGAGGATGGAGGGTCCCTGGGGGGAGGACAGAGGGTCCCCGGGGGGGGGACAGAGGGTCCCCGGGGGGGTGATGGAGGATTCATGGGGGGAGGACGGAGGGTCCACGGGGGGGGGGAGGACGGAGGGTTCCCGGGGGGAGGACAGAGGGTCCACGGGGGGAGGATGGAGGGTCCCTGGGGGGAGGACAGAGGGTCCCCGGGGGGGGGACAGAGGGTCCCCGGGGGGGTGATGGAGGATTCATGGGGGGAGGACGGAGGGTCCACGGGGGGGGGGGGAGGACAGAGGGTTCCCGGGGGGAGGACAGAGGGTCCACGGGGAGAGGATGGAGGGTCCCTGGGGGGGAGGATGGAGAGTTCACGGGGGGAGGACGGAGGGTCCCTAGGGGGAGGACAGAGGGTCCACAGGGGGAGGATGGAGAGTTCATGGGGGGGGGACGGAGGGTCCACGGGGGGAGGATGGAGGGTCCACGGGGGGGGGAGGACGGAGGGTTCCCGGGGGGAGGACAGAGGGTCCACGGGGAGAGGATGGAGGGTCCCTGGGGGGGAGGACGGAGGATCCCCGGGGGGGGGACAGAGGGTCCCCGGGGTGTGATGGAGGATTCATGGGGGGAGGACGGAGGGTCCACGGGGGGAGGATGGAGGGTCCCTGGGGGGAGGACAGAGGGTCCCCGGGGGGGTGATGGAGGATTCATGGGGGGAGGACGGAGGGTCCACGGGGGGAGGATGGAGGGTCCCTGGGGGGAGGACAGAGGGTCCCCGGGGGGGGGACAGAGGGTCCCCGGGGGGGTGATGGAGGATTCATGGGGGGAGGACGGAGAGTCCACGGGGGAGAGGATGGAAGGTCCACGGGGGGAGGACGGAGGGTCCCCGGGGGGGAGGACGGAGGGTTCCCGGGGGGAGGACAGAGGGTCCACGGGGAGAGGATGGAGGGTCCCTGGGGGGGAGGGCGGAGGGTCCACAGTGGGAGGATGGAGAGTTCACGGGGGGAGGACGGAGGGTCCCTAGGGGGAGGACAGAGGGTCCACAGGGGGAGGACGGAGGGTCCACGGGGCGGGGGGCGGGGGGGAACAGAGGGTCCACAGAGTGCACTGCGGTCTCCTCGGCAGCTTCTCTGGGGACTGCTGGTCTATGTACTTGCTGCTGCTCGGAAGCTGGGAGAGGACATCCCCTGTACAGGCGGCAGAAGAATTTGCTGGAACGAGACTGCCTTTGGGGAGAACCAGGCTGTAGGTTGTGCGGCGCAGGTGGTGCTGGCTTGGTGGGATCGGAGGCTCTCGAAGGTCTCCTGCAAAGTAAAGAACCCTGAGGCAGGTCGCTCAGAGTCCTGGGCACGGACTGTGGCCGATAAGGGCCTGGAAGGGGCGGCTAAGTGCGCTGTGACACTGTGCGGGGGAGGGCAGCAGAGGTGTGGGTGGGGACAGTGGAGGCCCTGCCCACCGGGGAGAGGAGAGCGAGAAGGAAGCAGAAGGGACCAGGACAGGAAAGAAGCGACACAGAAGGACCCAGAACGGGCACCTGTGTCATGAGCAGAGGGCCCCTGGCAAGCACCCACTGAGGGCCCCTGGGACCTCCCACGCACGTGCGGGGAGCGGGGGGGGTGGGGGCTGGGACCTGGCACGCATGCGCGGTGGGGGGGCCTGGGACCTCGCAGGCACGTGCAGGGGGCCCCTGGGACCGCGCATGTACGCAGGGTGAAGGGTCGCTGTGGCCGTCATCAGCGCAGGCTGGTCCCCGAGCAAATTCCTCCCGATCGCTGTCCTTCCAGAACCTGAGGGGCTCCCGGTTAAACGCACGGCTGCGGGGCGCTGGGCCATGGAGAGAGAGACGTGCACGGAGCAGCTCTCCGGTGCCGGTTCTGGAAGCCTTCCAGCGTGGTCCTGGGTCAGCGGCAGGGGCCCTTTCTTAGGGGAGGGAGGAAGGCAGCCTGGAATGTTCTGGAAACGTGCGTCACCGGGCAGGCCCCTTCCTTGCAGATACCTGCCCCAGGGGCTTTTCCTGGCTGTCTGAACAGCACCCACACCAGGGGGCTCGGGCAGAGCCCCCCAGTGGCAGCCCCCTGCCCCAGGAAATCTCGGCAGCTGCCTGGTGGGAGTCGCGCCCTCCCCCCCCCCCCCCCCCCCCGGTGACACGCGGCCCGCTCGAGCACAGCAGCTCCAGCGACACCGCCCGCCGCCTCACAAAGCCATGCCCACTTCTCCCTTATTTACCTTTGCAAGGAAGCGAGCATTTGGGAAGGTCGAGGCGCCGAGCGGGCCGGGCCGCAGGGGGCGGCGGCCGGGGCAGGGCACCCACCTGCCGCTTCCGTAATGGACTCTAATCGCGGCTCTATTACCGCCCGCCCGCCCATTGGCCCGGGCGCCCTCCAAATTAGCCACAAAGAAGCCAGCCTGTCAATATTAATTCCACCGCAGAGATTACTCGTTATGGGAGAACAAAGGTGCTCCGGCTCGGGCAGAACAACTTAACTCCTTGTCTCGTAAAATTTAAGCTGCTATTGATCGCCTTCCCCTATTGTGTGAAGGATTAAGGGTGCGTGCACACGCAGGCGCGCACACACACGCGCGCGCGCGCAGACCGCGGCCCGGGAGGGGCTCGCCGCGCCCCCGCCGCTCGGGCGGGCTCAGCCCTCCTCCCCGCGCCCCCGGAACCATTCAGCAACACGAAGCAAATTAAATCAATGGATTCATCCTAGCAGATGGCCACTTTAACACTCAGTTAGCCTTTAGATAATTGAGCGTTGACTCCGGAATCATAAAATGGATGGCTCGTTTGTACATTTTACTGAAATAGATCGCCGAGGTTAAATAAATGAAATCCCATTTGTCAGGCGGTAATAAATGGTCTCCCCTTCTGCAAACAGCTCTGTTTGGCCTAATAAATACAGGGACGTTACAGCGCTCCTCCCTTGATAGGGTTACAGCTTAATGAAATGGTCTCCCCTCCGCTTGTTTCTGCCTCCTCCTGCACCGTGTGATAAGTAGCAAACCAACGAAGCTTGTAATTACAATCTTACAGAAACCCGGCCAATCTGTATATAAATCTCACCCTCCAATTACAAGATGTAATAATTTTGCAGTCAAGCTGGTAATGAGGTCTAATACTCGCGCCGGCGCTAATCCCCCCTGGATGCTGACTCTATCAGATGTTAGCTTTGTAATTATACTGGCAGAAAATCATTATTTCATGTTCAGCAGAAAAATGAGGTTGGTGGGAAGTTAATTTTCTCTATGCTCTGTGAAGCGTAGACAAAATTTTAATGATTTAATCATTATGGTTATCCCTTTTGCAATTGACCCACGTTACTTGTGTAGAAACATTGGCACATTTAAAAGTCCCTGTTACCCGATAAAGCTTGCCAGGTATGCAGCTTTTAATGTAAGAATAACTGTATACAATTAAACTATTACCCTACTGCTAGGGAAAGTTCATTGTAGTTTTAGTTTTTATTATTGGCGTGTTATGATTCGTGGAAACGCTTATGTCTTGCCCGCACAGTAATAAATGGCTGATTTTTTTTTTAATTGAATTGTGCTTCCCTGATTACGTCAAGCCCGCAAAACATCATCTTAAAAGCAATGCGGGCAGGTGGTTTTTGTGTGTCGGCTTGAGAAGTTACGGCCACTGGGTTTCCTGTAAGGGATGAGGACAAAAAGTGGGGGAGTGGCCCAGACCCCATTTTGGGAAGGTGACTTCTCAGATTCAAGCTTTAATATTTCCAGGGTTGGATGGTGCCGTGTTTAAGGCGATGCAATTTCAAATATAGGTACAATAATTTGCTTCTAACAGTGTTTTCATTCCATATTTTTGGTAACTCTTTGGTGACCAGGGGGAATTCCCACACACGCACGCGCGCACACACTTGACATTTCGAGACAGCTACAGGCTAAAGGAGAATAAGGGAGTGAGGGTATTGGCATTGCACTCTCCGGGAAGACGAATTTACTGGTGGACTTTTGGAAGCATGGAGTTCGTTCCTCCCAGTGCCGTATTCATGGTAAACCTCGCTTCATTCTGAAACCCTCAAACCATCAGAAAAATGTTTCTGGAGGCCTGGTCTACACTCGTCAGTAGCTTAGCCCCTTGCTTGGATCCATGCCCACCGCTTGGGTGTTGACCATCCCACACACAGGCGGACCGGTTGTTCCGGTGAGTCAGGCTCCGTGCTCAGGGTACAATCAGGCTCCTGGTTCTGGGTTTACCTTTCGCCCCATCCATGCTTTTCCATGAAAATTAAATCTTCTGAGTAGATTTGATCCACCCACCGTCCCAGGACCATCGGCTGCCTGGGGTGGGCTCCCGAGGACAGAGCTGCAGAACTGTCCATGCCGCGGTGTGAAGAGCAGGGGGTAGCCACACGAACGAGGAGACCCTCAGGAGATAAACCACCGTGACTGTGGGCAGGGGAGGAGGAAAATTCCCAACTGGTAAATTAGCCTTTTGCGAAACCCGATCCATACGGACAGTTCGGACAGATCGGCAGATAAAATTTTACACACATCGTAACGACAATTTCCAGCCAGATGTACGCGGGGAAGTCAACCCTGGGACTTGGTTTCTTCCTTCCCAGAGGCCAAGCGCAACTCTTGGAACATCGAGACAATCGAAGAACGTACCTTCTTACGACGCAAGCCCGGGCGAAGATTCTGAGCCGACGCTGTGTCGGCCACACGTGCCAGGACTGCGGGGGCTCTTAGGAGACACAGAGGGTCGCTTCGCCAAGATGGCATTCGTGTCAAGGAAGAAGCGGGGCTGTGGAGCCATTGTGAAGACGATGGTGGCACGTCCCAGCTCCTGCCACTGGTAGCCGTCCCCCAGGGAACAAGGAAGGGGACCCGTCAGCACCTGCTATGCCTGAGCGCGACTCGGTGGCGGCGGAGGGGGCTGTCTCTGGGCCGGGGGGGCGCTGCGTGCGGGGTCTGGAGGTGGTCTACTCGAGTGCCCCTGTCTGGAGACGTGAGAGGGGGCTGCATGCCGCGGCCCGAGTGGCAGGGCCTTGAGTCGGACCCCCCGAGGTTCCTTCCCCATGCCCTGACTTCTGGGGGGCCTTCCTGCAATTGTGGGGGATTTGGGGAGAAAGGGACAAAGCCCTTCCCCTCCTGCCCTCGGTGCTGAACAGTCTCCCGGTAACCCCGCTCCTCTGACCCCAGAGAAGGAGACATTCAAACACTTCTGTGGAAAGAAGACCCCGAGCGCTGGGCAGAACGCCGGGTCCCCGCCCGTCGTCCCGGGTGAACCGGAGCTCAGCCTGCGGGGACGCCGCGCCGGCCTTCCAGGAGGACCCTGCGGGCTGGGCGTGGCCACGTCGCCTGCCGTTCCCGCCCAGGCAGGGCAGCGACAGGTCCCTTTCCTTGAACATTTCCCTCCAATCCTTAGAATCTCTCTCTCTCTCTTTTTTAAAGAACAACTTTCCTTCTACCAAATCCAAAGAATGCTGCCTTTTATCTCCTTGAGGTAATTAGGGTCTGGTTGTTTGGACCCTTTTCAAGATGGGAGTGAGGGGTCGGCAGATTGTACTCTGGTCTGAGGGGTGGGTTTAGAGGGTCAGAGCGGCTCGCCCACACCGCACGTGCCCGGCCTGGGACTCGGCTCTCATCTGTGTGTGCGTGTGTGTGCGTGTCTGTCTGTCTATCTATCTACAGCTCTCGTCTCTCTTCTCCCCCTCCTCCCCTTCCTCCTCCATCATCACCATCATCATCGTCGTCATCTCCTGTTGGTTGTGTTTCTCTGGAAAACCTGTCCAGCACAGTGGCCGAAACTGTCTTTATTTCTGGGAAGGGGCAGGCGTTAGTCTGCAGAGGAACCAAATTCTCTACAAAATGAGGACTTTAAAAAAAATAATAATAACAGACCCTTGTGACCAAGCACAGGAAGAGACTGGAGAAGCACACCAGAGCCGTGCGGCACCGCGTCCCTTCAGGGGACCGGGAGGGAGTGTCCCCTGCCTCTCCGCCCGCGGCCTGTGAGCCCCGCTCTTTGGCAGGGAGTCGCCAGCTCCAAGAGCAGATCTCTGGCTCCGAAGGAAGGCAGTTTAGTGGGATTTGACGCAATGGTTTACTTCTATTTCTATGTTGTTTTGTTTTCTCTTCGTTTCTGGAAGCTCCTCCAAGTCTTTTGTGGAGGCGGGCGGGATTCACGCGTACGCGTCAGTCGAAAGAAATAGCGATCGTGACTAAAAGCGAGATGTTTGGGTGACAGTGGGATGTTGGGGTCAGATGCCTGGCACTGACGTTTGGGGCCACAGGGGGCACCTCTGCTGTGGCCCCCATGGTGTGCCCCTTGGTGCCACCGCGGGATGTCCCGCGCATTTGCCCCGGGAGGGCCTAGCCCGGAGTTGATCACCAGCCGGGGTCAGGGAGGCGCTTGGTCTGGGTTTGAGTCCTGGCTGGATGCTTTACGGTGAGACCAGAGCCTGACGGGACGGTGAGAAATCGTCCTTATTCCGGGGGCTCGCAGGGGTCACAGGCACGGCTGGTGGTTGGCAAGACTGGAGAAGGGCAGCTGCTTAGGAGACGCTAGCCGTGGTCTGACCTGGATTTTGAGCCAACTCTACCTACGAACTACACAGTACAACACCGTGTCCGTCAGTAGGAGGGAGCGTTCTGGCCGCCTGCTCTCTGCCGGCCACGTGCTTTGGGAGGCGGACGTGGTATAAGGGCCACGTGAACGGAAGCCCCTCTGCTGAGCACGGGGGAGAGGGTGTGTCCTCCGCCGACCGGGCACCAAACCGTCCCTGTGTCCTGCGCCTCTGTGTGCAGGAAGCACGATGACATTAGCTTCACCCAAGTTCTTCCTCCTGCAATGCGAGAGCACAGACCCTCCTGAGTATTGGGAAAACGGGGGCACGCTGAGGGGTCTCCTGCTCCCTGACGTCTCCGTAGTGTTTACGGCTCTGTCCAGGCATCTCGTGCGTGGGACCTGGGGAGAAGTGGGGCGCCTGGGGAGAAGTGGGGGGCCTGGGGAGAAGTGGGGGGCCCGGGGAAAAGAGAGGGGACCTGGGGAGAAGAGAGGGGACCTGGGGAGAAGTGGTGGGCCTGGGGAGAAGCGAGGGGACCCGGGGAAAAGAGAGGGGACCTGGGGAGAAGAGAGGGGACCTGGGGAGAAGTGGGGGAAACCAGGGAGAAGCAGGGGGACCCGGGGAGAAGCAGGGGGACCTGGGGAGAAGCAGGGGGACCTGGGGAGAAGTGAGGGGACCCGGGGAGAAGAGAGGGGACCTGGGGAGAAGTGGGGGAAACCAGGGAGAAGCAGGGGGACCCGGGGAGAAGCAGGGGGACCTGGGGAGAAGCAGGGGGACCTGGGGAGCAGCGGGGGGACCCGGGGAGAAGCAGCGGGCCTGGGGGAAGTGGGGGACCCGGGGAGAAGAGAGGGGCGCACGGCACTGTGTCCACATTCCTCCCGCCCGCGGATGGTGGGGCGCGTCCCCGACGCCCACCAGGACCAGAAGGCCCCCGCCCGGCTCCGCGAGGGGATTTGGCCGGTGGCCTCGCAGCAGGAGACGGTCTCAGCTGAAAGGCGCTACTGGCGCCAGAAGCCCGGGGACCGGGACACGGGCGTTCCTTGTGGACCGGGTTCCCAGGCCCGTGATTCCCAGCTGGACGCGCGGGCAGGAGCGCTCCGCTTGCAGTCGACTGACCGCGACGCTTCAGGATTCAGACTTTCGAGGAGGAAAGACAAGGGTCTCTCTTCATGTGCTGGCCGGTGATCGAGGAGAGTTACTACTGAGCTCCTTGCGGCTCAGCACCCTTCTCTCTGAAGTACAGAGCTAACAGCACTTCCTGTGGCTGCCGTGAGGCGGTGAGTGGTTGGCAGGAAGCCGAGTCAGTGAAGACATGGACTTGGAGCAGAACCGGGGTTCCAACCGCCTTCCTCTGACCCGCTTCACTGCGATGCTCCCTCACACACACACCTGTACACACACACGTGCACACAGACACACATGCTCACAGACACACGTGCACACAGAGACACACAGTGCACACAGACACATGTGCACACAGACACACGTGCACACACGTGCACACACGCACACAGACATGCATGTGCACACAGACACATGTGCACATAGACACATACACGTACACACAGACACACGTGCACACACAGACATACACACGTGCACACAGACACATGTGCACACACACGTGCACACACGCACACAGACATACACACGTGCACACACACGTACACACAAACACACGTGTGTGCACACACGTGCACACAGGCGCACATGCACACAGACATACACACGTGCACACACACGTACACACATGTGTGCACACACACAAGCACACTTGTAAAAGCCATGAAGTAGAGCACTGCCCAAACTCTCTCAGTTCGTGGGAGAGGCCAGCATTCTACCACGTGACGCCCAGCCCGCTCCATGTCCCCTCTGCCCCACATGCCCCGTCCCCATCTCTCCCTGAGCCTGTCCCCTCCGTGTCCCCAGCAGGGCAGCTCCACAGTGTCTGACGAACAGTCTGCCTCCGTCCCGGCCTTCCCTGTAGGCGGCTCCATGCCGATCTGAGGAGGGACGCCGTCTGCAGACCCCATGGCTGGGGGGCTTTCGCTCGCTTGCCCGAACCCTGACAGCCGTGCGGAACGAAAACGTCCTTGTGAATTACTGATGACCAAGGCCAATTTCTGCGATGTTTTCCCTATAGACATAGGGGACGATGTCCCGTGGTTTGCAAACAGCGGGCTACGACTCTCCCTTTATATGTGTGTTGGTTGTTTTTCCGCTGCAGTGAAGGCACGGGTTTCGCAGCGTGGGGCTGGGGACCCCCAGGTCACCTCCGAGATGAACACAGGACAGTTTCCCAGAGTCTTGGGGCTAAAAATGATTCTATCCCGTGAAATGGCAATTTTTTGTAACGACCGAATCTCTCATTAGGTGAAGGGCTCCCACCCCCCCACCGGCTTTGTAACGTCTGGTAATTCCTTCCTTTGTTCGTAAAACCTTTCATATAAGGTTTAAGAGATTCCCCATGGGCAGAGAGCTCTTTTCCCGTGTTTCCTGTTTTTATTTTAATCACAGATAGTTATTAAGACTTGGTATCAGAATTGTACTTTTGCTTCCTAATATATGCCGGAATACATTTTATCAAATATTTACAGGAGAGTCCTGCATAAAGCATATAACCTCCAGAACGCCAACTATCAATTTGTCCTGCTCTGGACTCCGCTTGGCGAGTTAAGGGATGAGGGATGAGGTTTAAGGAAGAGCCAAAGGGTGCATTTGTTTATGATAAATATTCGAAGCATCTGTCAGACGGTGCGGCCAGCCCCGTCTGCACTCTGAGGACTGATTTCCGTGTTTTATCTCTCTTCACCCCAGGGTCTTTTCATACGTTTTCACAGGTAGCTGCCGAGGTGTTTCTGGCCCCGAAATTTCTGGAGTTTGTTTGGAGGAACTGTTTTGTGACAGGGGAATTCGGGGGGAGGGGTTGAGGAGGAAGCGCCCCCCCCCCCCCACCGACAAGGACTCCCCGTGTGAAGCCGTGTAGGCCCCGACCTCTCGCGGCCAGTCTGGCCGCCGGGCTGCAGCGGGCCGGATGCTAGCACCTCTGGGCGCTCCGACGGCGCCCTTTCTCCCCCGCTCTGATCCGGAACCGTTCCTTCTCCCCGCGCACCCGCCCTGGGGGCGTGCCTGGGGTCGACTAGCTTTTAGAAGATGCACCTCGAGATAAAACACTTGACTCCACTCTCAGGGTAAGTTCTGTTACCACCCAGTTAGAGTCTTCTTTTTAGCAGGTTGATTTTCTTCTCTCGAAGGAGAGTATTTGCATTTTGGAGTAGAGGGAGATTTTGACAAATTCGAAGTCCTTTTAGTCATAATACAGCCTGCGGGAATGCTGTCGATCATGGTTATTAAAAACACAGTATTCGCGTCGGCGACCAGCCTTCCAGAAAGTGCTGCGAGTTTCCAGGCGCTCTCCAGGTTCCCTAGATAAGTGATCGCTTTTCCGTTTTCAAAATCACGCGGAATCGCCTTAGCTCCTTGTATGTCCAGAAATGCGTGAGTAAAGAGTTGTGCCCCAGAGTCCCCACCCTCACACTGGCATCATTTGGCGTTGTTAAATGACAGGTTACTGTCATTTCTTCCACCTCCAGTAAAAACAACCCTTAACTTCTCAGAGGAATGAACATTCTACTTTTCAATTCCGTCCTAATGAAAGCGATCCAGTAAAAACTGGGGACTGTTGGACGTGCTAGTGACAAATTCTTTTAGCATCCTTCCTCTGTGATTGTCTTTGTCTCCCCTCCTTCTGAAGGCAGCTCCGCCCGCCAGAAGCTTCCGTTACTCTCCCCTCCCGGGGCTTGGCTAGACTAGACGTGGTGCCACTTCCTCCGGCCACCGCGGCGGGAGGTGCGGTCTCTGCGGCTGGACATCGCCGTCGCCGGGAGCAGTTTCCCTTCTTTCCCAATTTGTGCTTTGATTTTAGTTTCTGTAAGTTTAGCTCGGAAGGGGTGTGCACTCGGATACGTCTGCGTTTGGCTCATCCCCTGTGATGCCCGCTCACCTCGTACGTGGAGGTTCATGTCTTTCAGCAAATTTGAACTGTTTTCGGCCATGATTTCTTCAGGCACTTTCCCAGCCTCCCCTCTGCCTTTCCCTGCAGACTTCGGTGAGGTGACCCCAGGCCCTCTGCTGTTCCCACGGTCCACGGGGCTCTCCCCGCTTTTCCCCAATGTCTCTGTGGTTCCGGCTGGGTGAACCCGGTCGCTCTGCCCTCGGCCACTGGTTATTTCTGCTCTATCTTCACTCTGCTGCTGGGCCCGTCCCACAGGCCTCCGCCGACTGAACCCTTCCCTTCTACGATTCCCATTCGGTTAGTTTTTACGACTTCAGCTTCTCGCTTGGGATTTTCTCTCACTCATTTCAAGGCAATTTGTAAGTGATTATTGAAGCATTTTTATGACAGCTGCTTTAAGATCCTTGTTGGCTAATTCCGACATCTGATTCAGCTCAGTGTCATTAACAGCTGAGTGTCTGTTTTCGCTCTGGCTGTGACTGCCATGTGATCCTCCAGTCCACCCCAGACACCCCGCCTGTCATGTAGGGAGACACTGGTCCTATCGCAGCCGCCCTGGTTAGCACGTGGGTCCTGGCGTGCTTCCGTGATGTTATTTGGTGGGCTTGCTGTGGTTGGTGTGGCCGGGTGCCCTCTGGCCCCCGATGGCGTTGCCCGAGAGAGAGGACCAGGTTCCCACCAGGCCCGGTGTCTCTCACTGGTGGAGAGGAACCTGTGGTCTAGGAGGACAAGGAGACTTCCATGCTGGGCGCTTGCAAAGGCGGGATTCTGACCAGTGTCCCTGAATGCTTCCGGGTCTCTGAGCAGCAGACGGGGCTCCAGCCCAAATTCAATGGGAAGGATGGGAGTAGAGGGAGACTGTGTTCCACAGGCAAACAAATTGGGGGAAGACAGGGTGGACGGACGGCCGAGACGTCTCCCCCGACGATGGGACCGCCGGAGGTTAACGGGACGGCAGGTGCCCCGGGAAGGACGACCATTCCCTCCGTGTCCTCCGTCGCTGCTTATTAACCAGGAAACCATTCGCGTAGGCGGGTCGCGTTTTAATGCATCTGCGTGTTTCCTTTAATACAGATTCCACATGAAACTGAAATCAAGTTAAATCGCATCGTTGTGGTATTTTCTTCACTTTGTAAGTGAACGGATGCCCAGAGGGGCTGAGGACATATTTGACAAAGTAACTTCATCAATCTCTGGGCAGAAAGCAGGTGAACACCTATTGGGCCCTGCACCGTTACCAGCAAGGCTGCGTCTGCGCTGGGGAGCGTCCCCTCGCTCCGTCCATGGTTACGCGATCCTGGGGCACAAGCCAGGCCTGGGGCCGGTTGTCCTTCGGCGTGGAGGTGCATGCTGTTTCCAGCAGGTGCTCTGGTCCTCCAGCAGGACCGAGGGCCCTTGGTTTGTAGGGGGCACATGGGAGGGCGGGGAGAGGAGCTGCCGCGGGTGCAGGACCCCCCAGGCGGCCACGCCACACCACGGCGTGCTTTGGCTTGGGGGAAATACGTCTTGGTTTTCCAGGAAAAGCTAACGGAGAAGACCGGTGACTTTTGTTTTGGAGCAGTTTAGGTTTACGAGAACACCTTATGCGCAATCGTCTCCCCCAGCCCGTCGTTCCCCTGTCATCGACGTCTCTCGTCACTGCGCTCCGGGGCTACAGTGCACGAACGGGCGTGACTACAGTATTATTAACCGCAGCTGCAGCAGGGCCGCTGTGTTCTGTGGGTTTGGGCCGATGTGCAATGGCACTCGCCCGCCAGCGCGGAGAAGTGCAGAGAGTTTTCACCCTGCGTCCTGAACACCCTGCGTCCCGCCCGCTCGCCGCCCCCTCCCTCCTGAACCCTGGCGCCCACTGACCCTTTTACTGTCTTCATAGCTGTGCATTTTCCAGAACGTCGCAGCGTTGGAGTCCTACGGCGCAGAGCCTTTTCACGCTGGCCTCTCTCACTTAGCGAGACGCGTCTAAGTTTTCCCCGTGTCTTTCTGTGGCTCGACAGCCCCTTTCTTTTTAGCTCCGTCTGCACGGAGCCCTACTCGCTCACCCACTCACCTGCTGAAGGACACGCATCCTGCCTCGTCAACGTTTTTGGGGCAAGAACGCCAAGGTGAAGACAATTGTGTATTTTTGAGGGCACGAGACTGTGGGGACCGCGCATTTCTACCTCTAGGAGCCCGTCTCCAGGTGCGTCCAAGCGTGCAGACAAATCAGGAGCAAAAGCTGCTCTCAACTCTGCTGACGAGTGTTTATTTGACCTGCTGTTTCGGGCAACAGGCCTTCCAGAAAACACCGCAGCGCTAGTGAGAGTGCCCGTGGTCGGGGGGGCGGGGGGGGGGATGGAAGGACCCACGGTCGGGGGAACTGGGGTCTACATCCCCGAGATGCGGAAAATTCGGAGAAATTCGCCTCACTCCCAGCCCTACTTTATACTTTTCTTCTTCAGTTCTTACCTTTTTACATATTAAACTCACACTGTCTTACAACGAGGTTTAAGCATTATCTTGAAAGATATCGGGCCGAACGCCGGCTCTGCTCGTTCGCACTGCGATGGCACGGCTCCGTGATGACACCGAGTGCAAATACACAGGGGCATCGGAATCAGCGGCTCTTGCTGCAAAGCGTGTCATCAGCTCCGTTTCAGCGGCGGGTTTGGGGGGAAAACACTTTGAATAACCTGGTAATTTGTGCGTGAGCAGAACTAACAATTCCTCCGCTTTCGCCGTTGCTATAGACGCTCCGTTATTTTTATGCCCAAATAGAGTGAATGGAAATTCACTCTCCAGACGAAGCCGGGCTGTCCTGCAAGCAGAAACACAGGCAGGGCACTCGGGAAGGTGATCCCGGACGCACCTGCAGCACGCCGGCCCCCACCGCCGTCGCCGAGACGGCCGCCAGGGCGGCTGCGTCTGCGCGGACACCCTGCGAGATTCCCTCGCGGAAACTTGCAGTCACACCCGGAAAGCCGGCCAGACCGCTCGTTTGATTTTTTTCCCAATTTCCTCCCCCCCGAAACTCCAGCTCCAGGCCCTCGACCCCCCAGTTCGATACTGTTTTTGTTAATAGATCCAATCATTGGCGTGTTCAACAAGAGAGGCCCTTTGTGCGCGCGGTGTTCGGACAAGCCGGGCGCCACTGTAGACGGCTAGAATAAACAGCTCGGACCCGTTCAATTACAGCGCTGGGGCCCGGCCTTTATCTGGCTGTGACATCACTTCAATCAAAATGTAAAATAATACAATCCAATAGTTGGGAGAGGCAGAGATAGGACACAGACGGCTGCACTTAGTCATTTAATAAAGAGAAGAGGAAGGTGGGGCGGCCTCCTCCTGACAGCCGGCGAGGCCTCCAGTTCCCAGACTCCATTACCTGCTCTAATAGTATTCACGAGAAGCCAGCGCGGGAAATTGTCTATTACTTTTTATTAGTGGAAGCTGTTACGAAGGATACAGCCTGCTGCACTGTTTTTCCTTTTTTCTTTCTTTCTTTTTTTTTTTTTTTTTTTTGCTTTGTTCGTTTAATTAACAAAAGCCTGAAATCTCCCTATTGGCGGCTTCTGTTGCATTTCCCCCTCCGAGCGGGGAGTTTATTCATTTCCTTTGTCTCCTTTGAATTTTCTTTTTTAACAGCGATGGTTTTCAAGACTCACAAATCAGTGTGAGAAGAAAAACAATTCAAGGGCAGATCACGCCGTCTGGGCACCGCTTGGGCGACGGCAGGACCAGCGTGAGGCCGCCTTCTCCGCGGCGCTTTGGGGTGAAAGTTTCCCTCCCACTTCTGAGCCTCCCGAGGTGAGAGTCCCCTGCTCCGCGTGGGGCTGGTGCAAACAGCCCTGCCAGCCCCATCGAAAGCAAGAAAGAGAAGATGAGGTCACGTCTTTTTCAGGAGGGAAGGGGCGCCTGGGTGGCTCAGTCGTTTGAGTGTCCGACTTTGGCTCAGATCATGATCTCACGGCTCATGGGTTCGAGCCCCGCGTCGGGCTCTGTGCCGACAGCTCAGAGCCTGGAGCCTGCTTCCGATTCTGTGTCCCCCCGCTGCTCCCCTGCTGGTGCTCTGTCTCTCCCTCTGACAGGGCAGAGCCTGTTTGGGATTCTCTCTCCGACTCTCTCTGCCCCTCCCCCACTTGCTCTCTGTATCTTTCTCAAAATAAACAATAATAACCTTAAAAAATCAAGAAAGAGGGAACGGAGATCATCTAAAGTGAGTTCCGGAACCTGACTGCGTGTGGGTGTCGGTTCTCGAAGGGCCCGTTGCAGCTCATCAGTGTCCGTGCGGGACCGGAGGGGAAGCAGGCGTCCTGCTGTTGCCTCTGAATTTCAGCCAAAGCTCAGTGTGAGGACCCCAGGCCCTGGTTCTAGAAAGGGCTTAGGCTCTGCAAGCCTCCCGTCGTCCCACCCACCACACGAAGGGGCGGAAGCTTGGGGGCACTCAGAGGGAGGACCTGTGCATCGGGGGAGCACGGCTGGCTTTCTGCCCCGTCCCTGACCCCTGTCAGTGCAAGGGCCTCCAGGGAAAGGCCCGGCAGACACTGGGAGCCCCAGGAGCCGGGACTATGGGTCTCTGTGCTGCCCGGGGCGGGCGGACGCCGCTCTGAGACAGTTCTTAGGAGAACCGCAGGAGCGACCGGAGGCTTTGGGGCGGACTCGAACGTGGACCCTTTCCAGAGAACGCTAAAGAGCGGAGCCTGGCCAGGAGGCCCACAGAGGCACGCGAGGCAGAGGGCACAGCCGCTGGGGATGGCATTTCCACCGCTGGGCAGGACTGGGCCGCAGGGGCCTCTCGCTGCAATCGGAAGTGGCAGATGGTAGTGGGTCACCGTGGGGCCGTGGGCTGAGGGGTGGTGGGGTCACTGTCACATGTCCCCGAGGACCCCACCCTGCATCTGTGCCCTTTTGCAGGGTGACTTTGAAGCTCCCCCAGCAAACGGTGGTGTCTCCCCACCTCCCGAATCCTGGCCACGCTGCTGCTGTGTCTTTGGGCCAATGACGTGGCAGTGGCGACACGTTTCTCAGGGGGTTCTGAGCCCGGGACTCCGTGGGTGTCGTGGGACCCTGAGAACACCACGGAACAAGCCCAGGCTGGCCTGGTGGACGGGGGAGGCACGCAGCCCAGTCTCGCCGGCCCCCAAGCTCACAGCCGGCTTACCCCCAGGGGGACTCGGACCCCCCCGGGCCCGGCAGCCACAGCCCACCGCTGCTGATGGCAGACGCACTGGTGTGTGTGGCTGAGAGCGGCTGGCCCTGGCGCAGATCCGCCGGCCGCCCGGCTGACCCGTGGGATGTCAGGCCACTCCTGTGGTCCGGGGATGTCCCTGGGCCTCGGCCTCCTTGGCAGCAGGGGCTCCGGGAGCTCTGGGGGGACATTCACAGCCGCCAACACGGCCCGTGCGGGCGGCCTGCCTGCCGAAGACTGCTGCCGGCTCACGTTCCCGGAAGAGGGTTCTGGGACCTCAGACTCGACCCTCCCTAGAGCCCGGGCCTTGGAGGGGCAGCTGTGGGCTCCGGGCGGGAGAGCAACAAAGGACCCCCCTCTGACACCTCCCCGCTGCAGGGTCGGGCCCGGAGGGTGAGGGGTCAGAGCCGTGCACGAGGCTGGGGTCTGGCCAAGCGGGCGGGTGTCTCACTGAAGCAGCAGTGGTGCCGTCGAGGGGACCGACCGGGAAGGCCGGGGCTGGGACCGAGCGTCCGGGAGGCCCAGGCCCGGGGGGAGGGCTGATGGGGGCTGCGCTCTCTGCTGCCCCCACGGTTACGTGGACTGCAGTGCGGGATGGACAGCGAGGTTCTGGACGAAAGTTTGGCCTTGGTTGTGGGGACTTTGAACTTGAGTCTGAGGACCGTGGGCTTCGTTTGGCCCCTGGAGGGATTTGAGGGCAAAGAGAAACCTGCATTTTAGACGCACGAACCCGTCACGGGGCCACCAGCACACAGCAGAGAGACACATGGTCACGGGGAGCAAGCAGGACCTGGGACTGGGGGCCGGTTTCTGGCCTGGAGCTGAGGGTGCGGGGAGGGGACCAGTGTGAGGGTCCAGGGGAGTTCTGGAAAGGAGGTGCCAGGAAGGTCTCTGCTGTTGCCTTTGTATTTGCATCCTTGGGATAAACAGTGGTGCCTAATACTTGGGATAAACAGTGGTGCCTAATACTTGGGATAAACAGTGGTGCCTAATAGAGCCCCAACACGGAGAAGGAGAACTCGAGTGCAGTCTTGCTTTCTGTTCTTAAACAAATCACCCAATTGCCACCATCGTGAGTCACGGTGCCTGCAACCTGGGGGCCCACAAGCCACCTCGCAGAGCTGACTGGACGGCTGACGTGGGGGCCTGTCGTGTTTGGCTGGACAGCACTGTTTCGGGGAAATAACGGTAAGAAATGGAAGAACACGGAAGAGCTGGAAAGAGCCAGGTGCCCTGAGGTTGGGAGACGTCAGGGGAGTGGGCGGCAGCGTGCGAGGGCTCACGGATGCCCGTGGCAGCCCCGTGAGGGACATGCGTGTCCACGCCGGCACCTCGCTCTTGTGGCCGTGGAGGTGGCTCTGGGGAGGCCTGACCGCAGCACACTGGGAAGCTTGCCAGCGAGAGGGCCCAGGCGTTTTGGGGGTCGGAGCACCCACGGTTTGCCACTTGTGTGGAAACACTTCAGTCCCCCGCCGCAGACGAACGGGCTCTAGAACGACCCGTTACAAAGATAAAGTTCCGATTCTGGAGCCGAGAGGTGGGCGCTGGGACGACCCGAGCAGTTTGCGTCAAAATGTCCCTGCAAGGGCGCCTTCGCCTTTTTCTAGATGTGAGCTTGTTCCGCCCGGCCTCAGAAAAATCTGCTAACCGCGTGCAGTGTGAGTTCTCGTCCGGAAGCAGGGGACACGCTCAGCTTGGCCACGAGGCCTCGGGGCCCGGCTCCCGGGCCCTGTGGGGTCCCCCGCCCCGTCCTCCGGCCGAGCCGCTGGGGCCTCTGGGGCAGACATTCAAAGGGAAGAACTTGGCACTGTGCAGAAAGGCTAATGTTTCCCGGTGGACTGTGCCGGGGCTGGGGTGAGCCAGACACGCGGTCGCGGGCTGGGCGTTCCCTGGGGGACACAGGCCCTCTCGGTCCCCTGCGGAGAGGCCCGGTTTAGAGCCGCAGGTGGGGTGGGGGTGGGGCGGGGAGACCTTGCTTTCTCAGGGGCCTGGCCCGCGGGTGGCGAACTCTCGGGATGGGGCGCTGGCAGGCGGGGGAGCTGGCCTCCCGGGGGGAGCAGGATCGCACCGGGGACAGGGCGGAAGGCAGCTGGGCCCCAGGAGGCTGTGCCGGTGTCACCTCCCGGAGGTCGTGAACCCGAGCTCCCGTGTGGCCTCCATGCCCAGTCCTGCCGTGCTGAGATCCCACCCGAGTCCCACCCAGACTTCTGGGGTCTCCTTGACTGAGAGCCTTCTCCTGACTGTCCTCATGGTGGGGGGGCTTTTGGCAAGGCAGTGGAGGGCACCGCAGCAGGGTGTCCGGCCTGACACGGGACTCAGTGGAGCCTTCCAGAACCGCCCCCTTCCCCCATCCCCAGAGGCAAGGCTGGCTGGAGTCACTGGGTGTCTGTCCCTCAGGATGCTGGGATTTCGGGCCTTTAGAAATGAATCGTGACGTCCCCGTGCCTCACAGGCCGGCCGCGACAGGATGTGTGAGGGCGCGGTGGCTCCCTGCGCTCCCTGCGGCCGCCCGCCTGTCATACAGCTGGTCTCCCGAGCTCGGGCAGGTGGGGGCTGCTTCTGCAGGTGTTTCCCGTTCCTGAGTTGGAAAGGGGCCCTCCTGCTCCTCTACGCCCTCTTCTTATGGCCGACTCGTCACCTGCCTCGTGGTCTGCCTGTCCCTGCAGACGCCTCTGGTGTCCCGGGCACCCGAGCTCCCAGAGGGTAGGGGCCACCCTCCATGTCTTCACCGCCTGGGAGACGCCTCGTCTGAGCTCTCCCGTGTCTCGAGGGGTGGACGGGTGTCTACAAACCGATGGTGTGCGGACATCCAACCCTCCGGGAAAATAAGATGGGGGGGTGGCTGGTGCCTTCAGCTTGGGCTGTTTTCAGATTCACGGATGTTTTCGTTTTATATTATTTTTCCTTTTAAAAATCCGTTTGGCACCTAAGCAAAAAAGAACATTTGACAGTTGCTCAATGTTATCCAAGACTTTGCAAGACTTTGGGGTTCGGACGGAGGAAGATCCCTCTGGCGGTGTTTGGATGGTGAGTCCTGGCCATTCTCACGGAGCTCACGGTGGCTGTGCTCACAGCCAGGTGACAGCCCTGAGTGGTTGTTTTTTATAGTTTATTTGTTTACTTTGAGAGAGACAGAGACAGTGCGAGCAGAGAGCAGCAGAGAGACAGGGAGAGAGAATCCCAAGCAGGCTCCGTACTGTCAGCACAGAGCCCGACGTGGGGCTCGAACTCACGAACCGTGAGATCATGACCCGAACCGAAATCGAGAGTCAGATGCTCAACCAGGCACCCCCGCGCCCCCCCGCCCCCGCCCCCGGCGGCCCGAGTGTTTTCGGAGCGTCAGTCTGTGCACTGTGGCGTCTGCATTGTGACCACGCTGCTCACGGCTGTGGTTTTCTACTCTACACAGCATGAAGTGGCTCTTGTCCATACCCCCAGGCTCGCCTGCAGTGTGACGGCCTGGCTCCGGGGCTCAGGGCCGCAGGAGGCCACTTACAGTGGGGGACACGGACTCTCTGGAACGGGGACCTTCTATCGGGATGTGGCTTGTGTTCCATGGCTCGGGGGAGCGGACGCTGGTCTGGGCTGGATTCCGTCGGGGACTGGAAGGGTGTGACGGTGCATCTGACACGTCACCTCTAGCAGGTGGGGGAACACATCACATGACTGGGGAGGAGCCCAGGGAAGGGCGCTGTTCGGGGACGCCAAAGGCCCGTCAGCTCAGACCCGGCTCAACGGAGTGGGCTCGTCCGAGGGTGGTGCTGGACAGACCTGGGGCCTCGCTGTGGTGCTGGCGGGAGGATGCCCTTCCTGTCCCCTCCTGTCCCCTGGGGGTCTGGAGAATCCCCAAAGCATGAGGCCCCTTGGCCTTGCTCTCTGAGGCCGCTGTGCCGGTGGCAGCTGGCCTCCCATGTGTTACCACCATGACCCCGACTCCAGGGCCTCGAAATGGGGCTTCCCTGGCAGGAATCAGGAAATGCCCGCTGTTTCCTCAGTCCGTGGGAGACTCCCAGGAATTTCACTTAGGTCATCGGTGACCTTGGGAGGAAGGAGGTGGTGTCAGAGTGTCACCACGGCTGGAGGGGAGGGGGTGTCACTGCAGCCGGGGTCTGGGCGTCACCGCGGAGGGTTGGATGTGAGGGGGTGTCACCATGACCGGGGAGGGGGCGTTACTGTGGAGGTTGCAGGGGTGTTACCATGGCCGGGGAGGGGCGTCACCATGGAGGGGGGGCCGGCCTGGCGCCCCGCCCGAAGTCCCGGGGTCTCCTGAACGCGCGCACCCGGGTGGCACCACGATCCATCAGGTGAGATGCCTAATCAATTAGCGTCTCTCCGGGGGTATTTTACCGATCTTGGGGAATTTTCCTTAAGAGAATTTTACCTTTTTGTCAAAGTGGTAAGCACTCTTTTCTGTGAATTGCTTTCATTTTTCATTTCAGCGGAAGGAAGTGATTGTAGGCCGGCTCCCCGCCGGGCGCGGCTGCAGGGACCCCGGGCTCCGGCCTCTGCCGTCTGCTCGCTGCGGTGTCAAGTGTGCGTCGTTTCCAAGAAGCCCGTCTCTTCAGGCATCGGTCGATTGTTGCCTGCACACTCAGAGGCGTCCACGCGTGTGCAAGCACGTGCGTGTGCGAGCCCATCCGTGCGCCCCCATGTGTGCCGTACACTCGTGCAGGTGCAGGCTGCCCCTCCCGCCTAGGACAGCACGCCCCCAGGCACCCTCCTGGGGTACCGCCCGCGCATCCGGCCCTTCCCTTGGAGGGGGTCCCCTGGCCACAGTCCCCGGGTGCCCTCGTGGGGTGTGGGGCCCTTCCCTCAGTGGGGGCCCCTGGCCACAGTCCCCGGATGCCCTCGTGGGGCGGGGGGCCCTTTTCAACGGGCTTCCTTCTAATAAACCCAGAAGTGTACACACAGTGTGACGGTCTCTGCACTAGGAACATGAACTCGGTACACGCAAACCACGGAGGACAAAACCATGGATGCTTCCAGAGATTCGCACCCAGGGTGACCCTGCACGGAGTAATGGGTGAGCCGTGGCTTCTAGGATAAACCGAGCTCACAGGCCAGGCCTTCTAGCGGGACGGGAGTCCTAAGGGGGGACGCAGACACACGAGGACCCAGGTACTAACCCGCGTGGCCCTCTGGGGGCCTGCCGACTGCTGCAGCGTGAGGGGGTGAGGCTCCCGGGGAAGAGGGGCCTGGCCCTGGGCTCCTGTCCGCGACAGACACCCTGAGCAGTCCTGAGGCTCCATAGTGACCATTTCAGGAAACGGGTGGCCCAGGCTCTAAGCATCTCACATGGTCATCAGAGACTTGCTGTGGCCTGAGTGTGCCCCTCACCCCCACCGAATGCTGGGGCCCTGACCCCGCCGTGGGGGTGCAGAGAGGCCGTGCCCCGGGGCCAGTCTCCCACCCAGCTCCCATGCTGAGCGGCCCGCTCCTGTCGCGGCTAAGCCACTCTCTCGGTGGACCGCGGCCACGGGAGCCGGACGGACTGAGACAGTACTTCTCCAAACCTTTACATCAAACTCAGGGGGAAGAGGAAATAACACCTATTGTCCGGAACTGTGATCCTAAAAGTAAAACGCGTGGACACAGTTTTCAGCTGTGTCCCGCGGATACACGCCGGGCATTGACCGAGTCCACGAATGCATCCAGGCTGCGGGGCGGAGCCGTGGAGGAGAAGACACGCACACCGGCCCACGTTCTCCCCGGAGCGCGCGGTGACTGCCGGACGCTGGGGTCACCCGGGGGTCACCGCGCCGCGTCTTCCTGGGTCCAGTCCCGAAGCCTTGAATCCGCACTTCAAGTTTATTAACCCCTTCTCCCGGGTCCCGTAGGGATGGCATCACTGAGGCCCAGGCCTGGGGTGGGGACCCCAGGGGGTGGGAGGGTCTCGGCCGCCCCTCTCCTCGGCGGCGCCAACTCCTGAGCCCTCTGCTGGTCACGGGACAGAAAAAGAGAAGGCGGATGAGTCCTCCCTTCCGTCTTCCCGTCTGCTCTTTCCCTCCTCCCTTTTATTTCCTAAACAAGCTAAGAGTTTTTCTAATTCATCACCTGGCTGACAGATGAGTTCTGCTGGAGAATATTAGAAAATGTCTCAAATCTCATATATATGCTAATGGTATGCTGAGGCCGGCCCGTGGTGTGCCGGAGTTTTAATCTGTCTTGGCCGGTGTGGAAAGTGCCGGAGACAGTCACTGCACCCGACAATTTATGATCAAACAGCTGAATTGTGAAGGAAGAAGGACATGCAGAAAGGGAGAGTAATTTTCTGATTTAACAGCGTTGTTACTACAAATAAAGAAATCTTGATTTTGACTGCACTCGACATTAAATGAGTTTCCTGTGCCCTGCGCTGAATTTTTCATTTCCAGATCTGTAGAAAGTGCCCTGCTTAGATACAAGTGGCAGATAAGAAGACGGTTGCATATGGAAATCAAATGTGTATAATAAAGCCATCTTCTGTTTATTAGATAAACACATGAAGACTACTCCGGTGCAGGACGCACTGATAATTCTTCTTTGCGCCCCCCTGTTTTTGCAAGTCACAAAGAATCTTATTTAACAACCGCGACTGCTAAGATGCGGGCTCTCTGGTTTATTACCTTCTCGCCGTCCGGGGGGTCGGCGTCTGCAATTTACGGCCAAGGCCTTGATTTTCCTCCCCGGTCCCGCGTCTGTGTATTACTTGTGTACATCACCGTGAGCACCGCGGTAATTTTGGAAGATACGCCATCAGGTTGTGTTTCTCGAATATTTCCATTGTAGAAATGGGCGGATGGGCCGGTGGGACGGGACGCGCCTGCAGAGAGGGGAGCGGAGCCAAGTGTCTGTGGGTCGGGCAGCACGAAGTCAGGACACAGTACCCGGAGCCTCCTGGGAAGATGGTTTGGGCACCCGAGTGGCCCGGGTGGGAAGGAGGGCCACGTCCAGCACCCCCCAACTGTCGTCGGGGTAAACTCGCCGTCAGTGCGCCCGGGGGACGTGACGGGCCATTTCGGCCGGCGGAACAGGAGAGGATGGGTCCCGGCCGCAGACCCGAGGAGGCGGTCTGGGAGGCCTGTGGGAGGTGGCCCGGTGGGAGGGGGCCAGCACGTGGGCCCAAGGTCCCGCTCCCCCGGGAGGTCTCATGTGAGCAAAGAAGCGCTGAGTTTCTACATTCCTGGATTGGCCAAGCGACATTTTCTAGACGTTTCAAAGCTAGGGTCCAAATTAGGCTAAGTTAGGGTTCAAGTCAGAGCCAAAATGGGGCATAAAAGCACAAAGTCCTTTAATTTTCTTCAAGTTTCAGTATAAACCTAGATTCACAAGCATAGGAAGGGAATAGTAAAAGTAACATTCGTTTCTTCCTACACTGTTATCAGCTTAAGAAATATTCAATTATCATCTTTCCATCATCTAACCATCTATGATTTATCTTCTATCATCTATCTATCTGTCTGTCTATCTGTCTACCTATCTGTCTATCTATCTATCATCTATTATTTATGTATGATTTATCTATGTATATATGTATCTATCCAGTATCTATCTATCTGTCTGTCTGTCTATCTATCATCTATGATTTATCTATGTATATATGCATCTATGTATCTAGCCAGTATCTATCTATCCGTCATCTATCTTCCATCCATCATCTGTTTTACTTAGTTCATTTTATTTTCTTTCTTATCTTGAACACACACCACCTAGCTTTTATTCAAGCACTTTGATAAGGAGAACACAGGTTACCTAGTTCTGTGCACGGCGATCCCTTCTGTTACCACGAGGTCCGTCCTAGGCAGTGCTTCTCGGGAGGTGACTTTGTCCTCTGTACCTCTGAGGTCGTTAGCCATGTCTGGAGACGTTGCCGATTGTCCAAACCCAAGAGGCAGCCAGAGGGGCGCTACCGGCGTCGGGTGGGTCGGGCCCAGGGACGCTGCTGTACACCCGCTGTGCACGGGACGGGCCACACAGGGAGAGCGGGAGCCGATCTGAAGTGCGCTGGGGCGGAGGTGGCAGCACGGACAAACAGCATAGGACGTGGTCTGATGAGGAGGTGACGGGCTGACCCGGAAGGTCAGAGATGGGTGACGTGGACCCCACGCCCCCCTCGGCTGTGCGAGTGTGAGAGACCGTTTCCTGTTCACCTGGCTCTGCGCCAATGAGCACACGGGACTGGGGCATTAGCTGCGCTCCTCCCTCTTTAGAGAAACACGTGTCCTCAGATCGGGGCCGGACACGGCACTGGGCTGCTGTGGGGTGGGTGAGCACACTGACAGCGGCCAGGCCAAGCAGGCCCGCTTGCCGCCGTGGTGGCCAGTGTGGAGCCTCGTTCAGCCAGGTCACACTGAGATGCCCGCCTGGTTTCAGGACCCAGGTCAGCCTCCCAACTAGGGCACCTCGAGAAGATACCGTAATTTTTTCACAGTTTGTGTTTAAATTCCAGTTAGTGAACATACAGGGTAACACCAGTTTCATGTGTGCACTGTGGTGACTCCGCTTTTCCACACACGACGGGGCCCAGCACTGGTGCGTGTCTCAGTCCCCATCACCTGTGTCCCCCACCCCCCACCCACCCCCACCCCCCGTCTGCTGACCTTCAGTGTGTGTCCATAGTCAGGAGTCTGTTTCTTGTTTTTCTCTCTTTGTTTTCTCTTTGCTTGCTTGTTTTGTTAACTTCTACAGATGAGTGAAATCATGTGGTGTTTGGCTATGACCGGCTTATGTTGCTTAGCCAAATACTCTCTAGCTCCAGCCACGTTGTTGCAAATGGCAAGGTTTCGTTCTTTTTGATGGCTGAGTCATATTCCAGTGTGCGTGTGTGCGTGCGTGTATGTGCGTGTGCATGTGTGTGTGCGTGCGTGTCGCCCACATCTACTTCATTCATTCATCACTTGGGAGGCTTCCATATCTTGGGTATTGTAAATAATGCTGCGATAAACAGCGGGGTGCTTGGGTCCCTTCGGATCAGCTCAGAGGGTGCTTCTATTTTCTATTTTTAATATTTTGAGGAGCCCCCACACCGTTCTCCAGAGCGGCTGCACCCGTTTGCGTCCCCACCAGCAGTGCAAGAGGGAGCCCGTTTCTCCACGTCCTCGCCAGCATCTGGTTTCCTGAGTTGTTCGTTTTAGCCACTCTGACCGGCGTGAGGTGGGATCTCAGTGTGGTTTGATTTGTGTTTCCCTGATGATGAGTGAGGTTGAGCATCTTTTCATGTGTGTGTTGGCATCTGGATGTCATCCTTGGAGAAATATCGTTCATGTCTTCTGCCCACTTTTTAACTGTATTGTTTGTTTTTTGGATATTGAGTTTTGTAAGTTCTTTATAGATTTTGGATACTAGCCCTTTATCCGATGTGTCATTTGCAAATGTTTTCTCCCATTTCACTGGCTGTCTTTCAGTTTTGTTGACTGCTTCCTTCGCTATGCAGGTGTTTTGTTTTGTTGTTTTTAATTTGATGAGGTCCCAATAGTTCATTTCTGCTTTTCTCTCCCTTGGCTCTAGAGACGTGTCCAGTAAGAAGTTCCTCTGGCTGCGGTCAAAAAGATTGCTGCCTGCTTTCTCCTCTAGGATTCTGACGGCTTCCTGTCTCACGTTTAGGTCTTTCATCCGTTTGAGTTTATTTTTGCGTCTGGTGTAGGAGGGTGGTCCAGGCTCATTCTTCCGCATGTCACTGTCCAGGTTTCCAACAACATCTGTTGAAGAGACAGTCATTTTTCCCTGGGATATTCTTTCCTGCTTTGTTGAAATTAGTTGATCATACAGTCGTAGGTTCATCTCTGGGTTTTGTATTGTGTTCGACTGACCTGAGTGTCTGTTTTCGCGCCAGTACCGTCCTGCCTTCACCACAGGTAGTTTTGTAACGCAGCCTGAAGTCTGGAATTGCGATGCCTCCAGCGTGGCTTTGGCTTTTCAGGATCTTCTGTGGTTGCGTATAAACTTAGGACCGTTTGTTCTAACTCTGAGAAATGCTGCTGGTATTTTGATAGGGATTGCATTAAATGTGTAGATTGCTCTGTGTAGTATCGACAGGTTAATAATATTTGTTCTTCCAGCCCACGAGCATGGAGTATTTTTCCGTTTCTCTGCAGTCCTTCCTCTTCGATTTCTTTCGTCAATGTTTTATAGTTTTCAGAGTACACGTCTTTCACCTCTTACTTAGCTTTTTTTAGTAAATGTATACTTCAGAACTTTTATTTATTTTTGAGGTTTATTTATTTATTGAGTGAGAGAGGAGAGAGAGAGAAGAAGAGGGGCAGAGAGAGGGAGAGAGAATCCCAAGCAGGCTCTGCACTGCCAGCACGGAGCCTGATGCGGGGCTTGAACTCACGAACTGTGGGATCATGACCGGCGCCGAAGTCGGACGCTTACCCGACTGAGTCGCCCGCGTGCCCCACCTCTTAGTTAGACTTGTTTCCAGGTGTCTTATTGTTTTTGGTGCAAGTGTTAAGTGGGGCTGGTTCCTCAATTTCCCTTTCCGCTGCCTCATTACTGGTGTACAGAAGAGAAGACGTTGTAATTTTTATTTACATCTCCTTACGCTCCCTTTGAGTCTTAATTTCACATCCCTTTGATAAACGATTTATTCCAGGAAACCCCGTTCTTATTGTGCGGCTCTGAAGAGGTGCTGGGGGGCATTTACCGTGTTCGCTTTTATTTTTGAAGAAAGAAGAAATCGCTTCTTAAATGTACAAAGCGCAGCCGCCCCGACAGGCCGGAACACATACCCGGAGCGGCTTCCGTTCCGGGCGCGGGGGGCGGCGGCTGAGTGTAGAAATCCTCGTTTGTTTCCGAGCCAGGGAAGCTGCGCCGAGGGCGCCCCGACAGGTCTCCTGGTTACTAACTGCCCGGTACGCGCGGCTGTGGGTTTTCTCCCGCGCTCCTGTCTCGCCGGCCACGGCCCCTGGCTCGTCACACGTAGGGCTGGCGGGAGGGGAGGCGGCGGGGACGCGTTCCCACCCACTCCTGGCCTTGAAGACCCTGTGCAGTCCCGGGAAGCCGGAGCGCGGGCTTCCATCTGTCCGGCCGCCCGCACGACCGCCTCCTGCCGGTCTTTTCCTCGGTTCAGTGACCCCGCCGGGCGAGGCCGAGCCGTCCGGGGCGCCCGGTTCCCTGCAGACAGCACTCCGTGCTGAGACGAAACTTCCGGAAAGATTTGCGAGCATGTTCCCCGCTTGTGCGTTCAGACAGTGACCGGGTCCACCTAGCGCTCAGCTGTTTCCTCCTCCAGCTCTTCCCACGTGACATTCCGGCCCACAAACTTCCAAGCGAGGACTGACGCGGGGGAGGCAGGGAGCGCAGGCGCAATGCGGGGGCCCTCGTGGGGGTGCGGCGATCCCCGCAGGGGCGCCAGGCTGAAGGACGGCTTCCTGTTTCGCTGAAGCGCTTCCAGGAGGGGCCCTGCCTCCCTTCCTCATGGAACGTTCTGGCATTCACCAGCAGATGCTGTCTGGTCCAGAGGCCCTGTGGGCCTTGGGAGAGATGCTCTGCCCAGGGCAGCGGGGGGCTGGCTGCATGCACGGAGCTCACACTCATGTGCGCCGTGCTCACACTCGTGTGCTCCGCGCTCACACTCCTGTGCACACACTGACCAGCAGCACCCAGGGCAGCGGGGGGCTGGCTGCGTGCACGGAGCTCACACTCATGTGCACCGTGCTCACACTCGCGTGCACCATGTTCACACCCGCCTGCTCCGCGCTCACACTCGTGTGCACTGTGCTCACACTTATGTGCACACACTGACCAGCGGCGCCCAGGGCAGCGGGGGGCTGGCCGCGTGCACGTTGCTCGCACCCATGTGCACCGCACTCACACTCGCACACACACTGGCCAGCAGCGCCCCGGTGCGAGCGCGGAGTCTGCCAGAGACCGTAGCAGCCGCGCGTCCAGCTTTCCTCCTCCTCCGCCGCCTCCTCTTCTGTTTCGGTGCGCACAGCATGTATTTTCCTTTTAGAAGCAGCACTTCCTGAATGTTTAGAGACCTGAGGAAAGCATACAAATGCAAATAAGACACATTGATATTTCCATCAGGGCAAATCCGAATTCTCCTCTGTTTTCTCTGTAAAATAAAGGCAGAAACGCTAGGAAAGTGGGAACGCACTCACGTGGGCATTCACGCATGGCACAGCCACGCCCGTTCTTGCTCTGCAGGTGCTCCGGTCATTACGTGTCCTTCGTCGGCCCGGAGGTCCCCTACCTCGCCAGCTGCCTCCACCTCCGCAGAGCCGATCTGTGCCCAGCTCTCTCTCTGATGATCAGAGGGCGTGGTGCCCACTTGTGAGCCCTCAGCTGCCTGGCCCCGCTCGCGCAGACCCGAGACGCTGGAGACCGCGTGGAGGCCCTGGAACAGAGACAGCGAATCGCCGTCCGGGTCCCTGGAGACCCTCCCCTCCGGGGTCCTCCCCGCCCCAGCCAAGTGCCCACCGTGGCCCCTTGAGACGGGCAAGGCACAGTGAGTACCCCTGCGGCTGCAGGGGGAGACCCCACCCCGGAGGGTGGGGGAGGAACTTCACCTGCCACACCAGCCGTGCCACGGAGGGGCCACGGCTCCGCCTCTCTGGCGTCTGCTTCCCTGAGCGCCCGGCAGCTGCTCCTTCTCTGCTTTGGGGCCTGCCGGGGCATTCCGGGCTGGCTGCCTCCCCCACCCCTGCCCGTACTTGACCTTTCTGGCTTCCTTTGCAAGGACACTCTTGGGGCGTGTGGTCTCCTCGCCCTCCTGTCATGCCTCAGCACCCGCCTGGTGACAGTGTGTCCCACCCATCCCTCCTGGGCCCTCCAGACCTCCTCCTTCTCTATGCAGAAAGTCCCAGGGGGTCCCAGCTTGCCTTTGCCCAGCCAGGCACTCGGCAAAAACAAAAGCACAAACAAAATCAGATAAACCCAAAGCCTCTTGTTGAGAGCTCTGCGGGGGGGAGAAAACACGTCCCACCACTCCCACGTGGTTTGGGGATGCTGGAGGTTCTGGAGCGGCCCCGTGGATGGCCACACACGCCAAGTGCACGGTCGCTCCTGTGCCGACGTTCCCAGCCTAGATGCCTCCTGGAGAAACAGGTATTTCTAGACTCCGCGTCTTCACGCTTCCCCAAACAGACTCGCGGCTCCCCCAAACTTGTTCTGTCTCTCATGTGGATCGCTTTCTCCATGAGCAGAACCACCCACAGCATGTCACGTGTGGCGCAGCCTGGGAAGCGAGCTGGCGTTGGCTCTGACCCGGCTCCCACGTCCCCCGCCGTCCTTCCTACGCCCCTGCCGGGGCACTCGCTCCCTCGGCCCAAGCCCCTGGCGGCCCCTCCGAGCTCTCACCCAGACCCCCGTGCTCCACCTGGGGCTTTCCCGCTCACCTGACTCCGAGCCCCACCTCACCAGTCATGGGAGGCTTCCTTTCTGACGCCTTTCCTCCCGGGAGGGTTGTCGACGGTCATGTGGGTCCCGGACGGAAAGCCTGGCCGTCCCCCAGACAGCGTGGTGTCCTCTGGCCTGTCGCCGCGTCCACCCTGCACCGCTGCTCGTCCAGCGCCCCCGGGTGGTTTGGGTAGGATGTGCCCACCATGCGGGGCGGGACGTTTCTGCCTCTGGGCCTGGCCAGGAGCTCCCAGGCCCTGTGACACTCAGGATGTCCCCACATGGGTTGTCGCACGATTGAAAACCGGTGGGGTCACAGTTAAGGATTCTCTCTCTCTCTCTCTCTCTCTGTCTCTCACCTATCTACCCATCGAGAGAGGGGAAGATTTTAGGAAATGGCTCACACAATCGTGGAGGCTGATGAGTCTGAAATCTGCGGGGTGGACAGCGGGCGGGAGACCCAGGGCCAGGGTGTAGGGTCCACAGGCCATCTGCTGGCAGGAGCCCTTCCTGCCCGGGGAGGTCAGCTTCTGTTCTATCCAGGCCTTCACCTGATTAGACGAGGCCCACCCCTGTCAGGGTAGGGAGGGGACTGCCTTACTCAAAGCTCACCGCTTTCAGTGTTAGTCCCCTCCAAAAAGCATCTTCGCAGAAATACCCGGAATATGTTTGACCCCATATCTGGGAGCAGAGGCCCGGGCACACAGAATAACCCGTCACAAGAAGACTGGGGCACGTGCCGGGTGGACTCGGCAGTGCTTGAACACACAGCCCGCTCCCTCTGTTGCTGCGGGCTGGGTGGCTCCCTGCTGGAACTGCCCAGAGCCCTCCCGCACTTTCTCCACGCCCTGTGTCTCGGCTCATGGTCACACGGCCAACGGGAGCCGCTCCCCAGGGGCCGGACAGTGAGCAGAGCAAGCGTGGACAGGGGAGGGAGTGGTCCTGGTGGCCACTGGGCAGGACTCCAGAGTTCGCCTGGGAAGGATGGCTCCAGGTCGAAAGTGACCCATGTCCCACAGTGAGACGGAGCCCCTAGCTGCTTGTTCTAGGATTTTCCAGATGCTTCGTCCTGTCACCTGCATTTTTCTAAGGTGTGATTCTTTAAACGTTTTTAAATGTTTATCTATTTTAAGAGAGAGAGAGGCAGAGGAGGAGCGGGGGAGGGGCAGAGAGTAAGGGAGACACAGAATCGGAAGCAGGCTCCAGGCTCCCAGCTGTCAGCACAGAACCCGATGCAGGACTTGAACCCACAAACTGGGAGATCATGACCTGAGCCGAAGTCAGCTTAAGTCAGATGCTTAACCAACTGAGCCACCCGGAGCCCCTCTGGGGTGCGATTTGTAACTGCTGCGAGGGGAGACAGAACCTCGGCCCGATGCGGTGTTCCACGGTGGTGACTGTCCCTCCTCCCTGCAGCTGGAGGAAGGACCGGGAGGCCGGACACGGACCCACCCCATCGGGCCGGTCTGGGTCCCGTGAAAAGCGCCGTCCTCACTTCCAGGGCGGCAGCTGCGCGTCGGGGTCATCGCGGCCCCGCGGGACCTGCCGCCGAAGCCTGGCCGCCTCCCTGCTGCTGCAGGAGCGGCTGAGCCGCCCCGGGTTAAGTACTATTGATTTCAGAGCAGCGGCTTATTTCTGGGCCGTGTGATCGGGTTTCAAGCTAATTCCCAGTGAATTAATTTTTGTTGTTGGGCGTTCGAAGCTCGGACAGGAACAATTGGCCGGAAGGAGTCCCGCTCTCGCCGAGCGCTGGAGCCGGAGGCGGCCGCTGGCCCACGTCTCCAGGGAAAGGTCTGATTTCGAAGTCTTTCGGTGTTTCCAGGAGACCGCTGGACGGCCTGCAGCCGGCAGGAGACGAGGTGGTGGGTGGCAGCTGGGCGGGGGCGTCTGGCCCCCAGCCTTCCAGTGGCAGGCGAGGAGGCGGCTCCCCGGGCCCCCGGCTCGCAAGGGGAGGTTGCGTCCTTTGATCGCCGGTGGGATCCGGGACCCTCGGGTTTGCGGTGTGGGCTGGAGGACCCGGGCCACACTGCCACTTCGCAGCCTCCGTGGCCGCAGACACCCCCGAGTCGCAGACGGACCATGAGTCCCGGATGGACAGTGGCGCAAAGGAGCTGGCTCCTCGGACCCTCACTTTCTCGTCCGCCTTGGTTTTCATTCTCTGCTTCCTTCGGATTGCGTATCGGTCCCCCTGTGGTCAGAGACGCGGAGGCGCCTTCTCTCCGTCCTCGCCCTTCCTGGGTCACCGGGGGCGCCTCTCAGGGGCCACCTTCCCCCGCGCTCAGGGGGTCCAGACCCCGTGGCTGCCAAGGAAGACAGGCCGTGGCCGTACACGTGGCCGGAGGGCTGTAGTTCATGTACCCACACGGCTGCGGGAGAATTCCGGGAGCTCGCGTGCCGGAAGGCAGCCTGGGAGCTCGGACGGCTGTATGGACGTCAGTGTCAGGGGAGCGCGTACGGCCAGTGGCCAGTCCGCTGCCACCTCCAAGGAGGTGTCCACTCTCCACCTGAGCTCAGAGCACCAGCTGGATACCCGCATCTAAGGCAAAGCTGAACGCACGTGGCACAGCGTCCCTGGTGTGTCCATCCACGCAAAGACCAAGCCAGAGACAACAACCGTTTCGTCAAAAGGTGGTTGAGCAGGTGGTTCAGGGATTGACCGTTTCTGGCTGGAAATGGAGTGCTGTCTCCCCACAGGAGGGGTCCCACCAGGCGTGGTTTAGGGGTGACACTTTCGCTCTGCACCCCACGTCTTAAAGAGGCCGTCCCGGTATGCACAGCGCGGCGCCCTCCTGGGCAGGGTCCCCGGGACCCCTGAGTGCTGCGGACGCTCTGCTCAGTGTGCGGTAGCTGCGGAGAGGAGGGGGTCCGTTCCCACGACCCCCGGCTTCACTCCGAAGAAGGCGGGGCACGGGCAGGCAGGCTGGTGGCGTGCCGCTCAGGCGCCCTGTGTTTCAGTCACTGCTGTCTGGAACTTCGATGCGCTGTTAACAGCTGTCTCTTTTACTGATTTTTGAATCCAATTTTATGACATTAAACTTTTCTGCAGCTAGTGCTGTCTCCCCCCAAATTTTGCGAAATCAGGTGGAGAGACTCCTACCGCAAAGACTCTTTGATTGCAGGGAAAAGGCGAGGCCGGCAAAGGGGGAAGATCGGTGAGGCTCTGGGTCCTGTGCCCATTCCCTCCCTGTGCGGGCTTGCCTCGGCCGGCCCGGGACGGCGCCCCGGCGAATGCGGTTTCCCCGCGAGCTCGCCTCCTGTCCGCTCCTTGTCCTCCTCCCTGTGTCTACGGAGGGGACCCCAATCCTGCTGCTGGAACGCATGAGGGTGGCGCCCCGAGGCGCCCTCGTCCGACTCCAGACCCGTGTCCCCTGGGCCCCTGCGTCTGAGATCTGCTTGCTCTCTCGCTCACTCGTTCAGCAGAGGCTGTAGTGGGTCTTGAGGCTTGGAAGGATACAGGTCGTCACAGACCTATTATCATCAATCCCTCAGAAGACGGAGATTTCCAAGCGTTTCCTCCAGAAACAGCCAGTCTGGTGGCGCCTGGGTGACACGGTGGGTTGAGCGTCCGACTCTAGTCGGCTCCAGTCAAGATCCCAGGGTCGGGGGAGTTCCGGCTCCGTGTCGGGCTCTGTGCTAACGGTGCCGAGCCTGCTTGGGATCCTCTGTCTCCCTCTCTCTCTGCTCCTCCTGTGCTCATACTCTCTCTCTCTCTCTCAAAAAATAAATACATAAACTTAAAAACAGAAACACCCAGTCCAGACCTTGGCCAAACTTTGAGCCTCGGCTGCCGTGTCCACACTGGGCAGCTGCCCCGTCTCTGTGTGAGAGCTTCCGCCTCACATGCTCGACCCCGTGGTGCGGGGTCGTGCCGGGGCTGGGGACGGCCAGAGGCCGCTGATCCTGAGACCCCTGCCTCGCAGGTGGCAGCCGGAGGAGTGGGCGGCCCGCAGTCGGGTTCGTGGCGAAGTCTCCTGGCTGCGTGCCGGCGGTGTCTCCTCCAGCCGTGGTGTTCAGACCCTTTCCTCCCGGCCTCCCGCCCTCGCCCCTTCTTGTGCTGCTTCTCCTCTCCGAATTGCTTTCTGACCACCTGCCTCACGTACCAGGGACCCCGAGGAGGAAGGATGAGCCATCTCAGAAACGGGGGTGATGTTCTCGTGGGGATGCAAAGCCCAACACAAACCGACAGAAGCGAGGAGGTCGGGCTCACAGCTGGGGGAGTTTCATCCGTCGGCCTCGGCTTCTCCGTGGAACGAGGGAATTAGTCAACAGCTTCGGAATTCGACTTCTCATGCCATCTCATTAAACACCAGGAGGAAGCCCACTGCTCATGCCAGAGAGCAGGGAGGTGCGGACGTGTGGTTACAGACCAGGCCTCTTCCCCCGTCCCCCCGGAGGAAAGCCGAAATGCCATTTCAGTAACATTCACGTCGGTTTCTCTGCATTCGAATATTCTGGCTACGCTCAGCATCCGGACCTGACTGCACATCACGGGGCGGCTCCTCACGCAGAACCCCGCCCCGGGTTTAGTCTCTCCTGGGGCCCCCGCCCGCCGCCCAGGCTGCCGGGGCCCCTCACGTGCCGCCCTCCCTCAAGACCCCAATTACCCCCCGCGGACGCGGTGCCGGAGGAAGGCGGGCGCCAGCGGGGAGGCTCAGTATTTGCTCAGGACGCGCACCTGCGGTGCCGACACGCACCCCCGTCCGGGAGGCGAGCGGCCGGGGACGGAGTCAGAAAGGGCGAGGAGCGAGGCGTGCACCCTGCCCCCCTCCGCACGCACTCACGCGCTCCGGACACGCAAGATGAACGCTCGGAGCTCCGAGTTCTTAGATTAAATGTTGTCTTTTTAAATCAAAAGTAAGCAATGCTATGTAATATGCCTGACATATATTTATTACGATGTGCTTTGGAGGCAATTTCCATTCTGGCGCGCCGTCGCCGGGATCATTATTAAAGAGTTAAGAAGAGCGGGGGCTGGGTGATAGAGATCAGAGTTTTCCCAGACGGAACTGCAGAACGGATGGCGCCTTAGAAGGACACTAAAAAAGCGAGAGGGTTTAAACCGTTAGGCAGATAGATGTGAACGGGCGCCGGCTGCGTAGCTGGCTTCCCGGCGCGCCCGCCTCGGCATCGGAAAGCCGGGGTCTTGCAGCTCCCTCCGAATGGGAGGCTTTTACTATTCTGCACGGGAACGAATCGGTTTGGAAGTAAGGCCCCAGAATCATTATTATTTATCCTGACTTTTCTGATTCGAAAAAAAAAATAAATAAAACTACAAGGAAATCAGAGGGTAGATCATCAACAGCCGGAAGCTTCCCACCTCGGAGAAGCAAGCACAAACACCTGCATCAGGCTTTCACCTGTGCGAGTGAGTCCTTGCAGAGCGGGCGTCTCTGGTGCCCCTCAGAACCCACACTGCCCGCTCCCCCGGGGCAGCGCTCCCTGCCGGGTGGGTCCCAGTGCTCGCACACATGCCCCTGGCCGTGTGGCCGGGTCCTCCCAGGCTGTGCCTCCTCGGTCCACCGCCTCCTGTCTGTGGTCTGTCCCCCCCGCCCCCCACCACCGACTCCCTGGTCAGGACAAATGCAATTGCACTCCGGGTCCCCTGGTCGGTCCAGAATAAGCCCTTTTTCTCAAGATCTCGAACTTAATGACGTCTTTTGCTGAATGAAGTCACGGTCCCCTCTTTCCGTATAAGACCCGGTCGGCGGGTTCCAGCGATGAGGAAGCGAACATATCTGTGCGGGGACCCCTGGTCAGGCTCTCCCGGGGAGCCGCTTTCTCGGGCCGCGGTGGCCGTGCTGCAGGGACCGCCAGGACAGGGCACGCGTTCTCCCGGGGGCCTTACCCGGAGCTGGAGCTGCCAGATGCCCTGGTGCCCGGCGGTGCCCTGGCCCCCCACGCCCCCACGCCCTCGCATCGGCCCCCACGCGGGTCGTCAGCCCGCTGGGGCGTTTGCCACGGTCAGCGTTCCATACTCCTTCGCTTGGAAGGACAGCTCTCCCTTCCCTGCAGGAGGACGCAGCGGTTTCCCGTTGGGGCTCGTGGTCGACACTCTTCTGGGTGATGCGTACACAGTTCTGCACGTGTCGTGGGTGTTGAGGCAAGCGGCTGCTCTCAGGATCAGGAAGACGCTGCTCTGACCCTAACGAGGTTCAGAAATTTGAAGAAGCCCATCCTGCCCACCTTCCCCTCCCTCGTGTCTGCTCTGCGCAGCCGAAGCGCCTTTCCCCGTCACCTCGTTTTGTCTTGCGGGGTTTTGTTTTTCCACATTTTTAGAGAAGAGTGGAGGCAAAGGTCTAATTTTATTCTACTTTTCCCCACGGAGGCGTTTGTGGGTGGGTCGCCTTCTTCTCCGATTCATGAGATTTCCGCTGTCGTTCATTTCTGTTTCCAGATTCTCTGTTCCAGTGACATCCTCCCTCACGGGCCGGGACCACGGTGGGGGCGTTACTGGGCGTTTAAAATAAGTTCTGATGGTGGGGAAACCTCCCTCTTCCCTTCCGATGTTTTGATTACTCTTTTATTTTACCTTTTATATTTATTATTTTAGACGACTTTTTGTTTATTTTGAGAGAGAGAGAGAGAGCGAGCAGGTGCACATGTGAGCAAGGGAGGTGGAGAGAGAGAGAGAGAGAGAGAGAGAGAATCCCAAGAAGGCTCTGCACCGTGAGCGCAGAGCCTGACTCGGGGCTCGGGTTCCTGAACCCCGAGATCATGACCTGAGCCGAAATGAAGGGTCAGACACTTAACCAACTGAGCCCCCCCGAGGCGCCCCTCCGTTTATATTTGAATTTTAGGATTAGTTTTTTAAATTTCTATTTAAAGGCTTGTGGGTTTTTATTTTGTTTTGTTTTGTTTTCTTTTTGATTGCATTAAACTGAAAGCCAGACTCCGGGAACACTCGACCCTATGTCCTGTCGGGTCCCCGGCGTCATGGGCGGGTCCGTGCCACCACTTACTATATATTTCAGCTCCTGAAAATGCCGGAAAGCGTCCCCCGCACAGGCGTCTGTACCTTCTGCTGCTTCGTGCTGATTCGCTACACTTTAGACCTTACCTTTTCCAAAGCCCTTTGATGCTGACCGTGGGGCTGGCCGTCGACCCGGGGTTTCTGTGCGCAGGGAACTGGGGATCTTCAACGAGCTTTACTATGTCCCCCTGCATTTTATGGACGTTCCTGGCTGACGATGACATCATGTAAATTTTTGAATCTTTTTTCCTAACGCTAGCCGCCCAGCACCGGGCCTGTTGTGTGAGCTCCCTGCTGCTGGGGAGCAAATAAACCTCACACTTAGAGGCTTCGACACAACACACATCCTCACCTCTCTGCTCCCGAGGGCCGGGAGTCTGGACACAGCTGGTCAGGTGTCCACGCAGGGCCATCCACGCAGGCCGGTCCACCCAGGCTGCAGTCCAGGCGTGGGCAGGGGCACCGCCGGGAGCTCCCGCCTCTTCCACCACAGGGCTGTTGGAGGAACTCAGCTCCTTGTGTTCGGGGGGGGCCTCTGGCTGGCCGTCAGCCGAGACCGCCCTCCGCTCCCGGGGGTTCCCCACACACGGTTCTTCCAGGCTCTCGAACCCGCCTTGCCGTCTTCTAGTCAGTCTTACGTGATGTGATGCAGCCTGGGACTGACTCCCCACCTCCCTCGCTCTCCTCCCCCGGCCAGAGGCCTCCTGCGTCAGGGGGAAGGGGTGCCCGGGGGTGCGGCCCAGGCAGGGGGGTCGTCTTAGCGTTCTGCCGGCCACAGACGCCATCCCCCCATTACACACGAGAAAACACGCCGCCTGCCCCGGGGTCCCCAAAAGTCATACTCTGGCCCCCAGCAGCAGAGGCTGGACTGCGCGTCCATAGAAGCGGTGGCTTCCCACGCACTTCTCCACGGTTCCCCTTTGTGGGCAGACGTGGCTGGCCACCGCGGCGGCTGGACATGCCGGCTCAGCACAACCAGCAGTCAGGATGACAAAGTGGACACGGGATAGAGGAGTCTGTGGACAAGGGGGGTTCCAGAAAACAGAGCTGTGTTTGTCCATGAGCCCTGTCTACAACGCTGAGGGCATCGCGAGTCCACCCCCACCTTCCGAACCGTGTGCCAAGAGCCTCTGGACCCTGCCAACCAAGGGGGCCGCCGGCAGGTGCACACCGACTGCGTTCCTGCCTAGGCCACCCCGCCCTGCTCAGAACAGGCATGCTCCCCTCACGTCCACGGTAAAAGCTGTCCCTTCAGCCATAGGCCAGCCGCCACAGAGCCCCTGGGGAGGCGTGCCTATGCCTCTCCCACAGAAGTCTCCCCCATGGTCACTCTGGTCCACGGTCTCCCTGGCCCACGGTCTCCCTGGCCCACGGTCACCCTGGTCCACGGTCACCCTGGTCCACAGGCCCCTTGGTCCACGGTCACCCTGGTCCATGGTCTCCCTGGTCCACAGGCCCCCTGGTCCACAGGCCCCCTGGTCCACGGTCACCCTGGTCCACGGTCACCCTGGTCCACGGTCTCCCTGGTCCACGGTCTCCCTTGTCCACGGTCACCCTGGTCCACGGTCACCCTGGTCCACGGTCTCCCTGGTCCACGGTCTCCCTGGTCCACGGTCACCCTGGTCCACAGTCTCCCTGGTCCACGGTCTCCCTGGTCCACGGTCTCCCTGGTCCACGGTCACCCTGGTCCACGGTCTCCCTAGTCCACGGTCTCCCTGGTCCGCAGGCCCCCTGGTCCACGGTCACCCTGGTCCACGGGCCCCTGGTCCGCAGGCCCCCTGGTCCACGGTCTCCCTTGTCCACGGTCTCCCTGGTCCACGGTCACCCTGGTCCACAGTCTCCCTGGTCCACGGTCTCCCTGGTCCACGGTCTCCCTGGTCCGCGGTCTCCCTGGTCCGCGGTCACCCTGGTCCACGGTCTCCCTGGTCCACGGTCTCCCTGGTCCACGGTCACCCTGGTCCGCGGTCTCCCTGGTCCACGGTCACCCTGGTCCACGGTCTCCCTGGTCCACGGTCTCCCTGGTCCACGGTCACCCTGGTCCACGGTCTCCCTGGTCCACGGTCTCCCTGGTCCACGGTCTCCCTGGTCCACGGTCTCCCTGGTCCGCGGGCCCCTGGTCCACGGTCTCCCTGGTCCGCGGGCCCCTGGTCGGGGTGGTGCAGATCTCACCTAACAGCTTCACAGCAGGTTTATCCCCGAATCCCAGCCTCCCCGTGGCTGGAAGCCTGTGTCCACGGGCTATTAAGAAGTTCTAGAACCTCAGCTCAGTTCCCTGCAGACGGCCTCCAGTCAGTCTCAGTCACCCATCTGCACAGGCGGCCAGAGCCACTCCCCGCGGCTCCAGTCAGTGCCACCGGCCTCGTGTCCGCCGGCTGCGTGCACGTGAACTCAGGGGTTCGGTCCTCAGCGTACATTCCTCCCGCCCAGAGGCAGCACCCCAAGATCCGTCTCCCGTCTTTCTGTAGTTTCTGTCCATATAAACTGGCAAAATGTCGCAATTCTTTGGGTGTGCCTGGTCCTCACTCCCTCTGCACCTGGCTCGTCTTTCTGGCCCCCCGTCCCCGCTGGCCCCCCTCGGCCCCGGACCCGCCCGGACTTGAATTATGGGCGTGGAAACAATGCGAGAGGGTGGTGTGGGTGTCCGGGGGGGTCGGCGTCCCCTGAAGGTCACTTTCTGAGGTGTCATTGCGTGTTTTCCAGGGAAGGGGAGACTGACCCCTCAGACGGGGGAAGGGACCACTTTTAGCATCAAAGGGGCTTTGGCAGAATTGGGGGATTGACAGTTACAGCCTCGCTGGATCCTGGCCAAATGTCCCTGCGCCAAGTTTCAGGGCTCGGATCCTGCTGCCCGACCAACGTCCTTAATTAACCGACACCCTCCCAAACCTGTGAAGCGATTTGTGTTGCATTTTTTTAATTTTCTTAAAATGTGTTTAATATTTTTTTTATGAGAGAGTGAGGGAGAGAGAGAGAGAGAGCATGCATGCATGAGTGGGGGAGGGGCAGAGAGAGAGGGAGACACAGAATCCGAAGCAGGCTCCAGGCTCTGAGCTGTCAGCACAGAGCCCGATGTGGGGCTCGAACCCACAGACGGTGAGATCATGACCTGAGCCGAAGTCAGACTCTTAACCGACTGAGCCACCCGGTGCCCCGTGATCTTTTTTTCAATTGCGGGGTTAGATTTTAGTTCTGGTCTGCAAGAGTTTTGCCTTAATACTTACAAAAGGCATGCATTTGTTTGTCAGAGAGGCTTTCTGGCTCACCTGGGCCTTGAACTGAGCATGTAGAGCTCTCGGCTTCCCATGCGTTCCCCCCAAGTTCCGGAGCAGGCACGGGAGCACCCACTCCACCTAGGCGCCCCCGCTCACGACCCGCCAGTGTTGGGACAGAGCTGCAGGTGCGCAGCACGGTGCCCGGGGCGGCCGTGGGGGACCGTCTGTCAGCAGGGCGCCTTCAGAAGGACAAGGCGGGTGCGGGGCGGAGAAGAACGCGGAGCGGGCCTCCTGGTCGTCGCGAGCCGGTGAGCTCTGCCAGAATTGGTGCTGAGCGCCGGGTGCGTTTCCGGCTTGGTCTGAGACAACGGACTGAGACCCTAGGCTGTGAGGAGGAGGCCGCCACCAGGCTCCGGCAAAGCCGTCCCTCCCAGCCGGGGCCCCTCCATTTTACTCTGAGCCTCTCATGACCAAGATATGTTCTGAAGTTGACAAAATGCCTAAAAATATCTTGCCTCCTTCAGGAAAGGAAGTGGGCAGTGACCCTTCTGACCGGCTGCGCGGGCAGCGGTCAGGGTATCTTTCCAGGAGAAGAGGCAGGACACCGGGAGTGTCTCATGGAGCCTCTCTGATTGATCTCCACTCCCATCTGCAGGGAGACGCTTTCTCCAACATTCCAGTACAGGCGGCGGCTTGGATTTCCTGCTACTGAGCAAGCAAGCTCCGAGAGACGATACCGTATCCTTAGAAACATCCAGGGGCACCTTGGCGGCTCAGTCAGTTAAGCATCCGACTTCGGCTCAGGTCATGAAGTCACAGTCTGTGTGTTCAAGCCCCATGTCGGGCTCTGTGCCGACAGCTCAGAGCCTGGAGCCGGCTTCAGATTCTGTGTCTCCCCCTCTCTCTGCCCCTTCCGTGCTCATGCTGTCTCTCTCTGTCTCGCGATAATAAATAAAAATGTTAAAAAATTAAAAAAAAAAGAAGCGTCCAAATAACGCCTGATGCAGGGGGGCGGGGGCCGAGGTCGGAGCAGGAAGGGGCCTGAGCTGTGTGACACCCTCTCGAGGTGAGTCTCAGACCTTAGAGATGTGTTTTTTTAATAAACAGACCCCAACCCGAAGCATCTGGGAGGGGGGGTGAGTGATGGAAGCGGCGTGTGTATTTGTGAACGGCAAATACTGTGGAGTCACAGGGAGGGGCTCCTCCGTGCCCCCCTCTCCTGCGCACACTCTGAGCCCGGCGCACCTGCGGTTTGAGCCTGGTCAATAAAGTTATCATGCAATTATCATCAACTGGGCTTTAATTTTTAATCGTCACCTCTGGGGCTGTCTGCGCACTGAGTGCCGTGTTTCACCGGAAGGTGGGACCTGGATCCGACAGACAGGAGGGGGCTGGGCCGCCATGAATAATGGAGCCTTAATAATTTTGCTGCATTTAGAAATCATTTCCCACACTTGTTACACGACCCAAGTGCCTGAGGACACAAAGTTGATCAGACTCATCTCATACTCGGTGAAACTCGGCAGCTTGCACGAGCGCAAGGCACAGGTTCCCTGGACGGAAGCTCCTGGAAGAGAGGCCCAGGGAAGAGAGGTCTGAGGGACCGCGGTCCATCCGAGGTGTTGCTGGACGCACCCGCCACCCAGGGAGGGGGCGCTTCGGGTCCTAGGATTGAGAACGGGTCGAGGTCAGGACTGCGTCCGTTAGGACCGCTTTATCATTACGTACTTTAATTAAAAAATATAACTTTTAAATTACGAAGATAATATTTATTAGTTCTAAACAATTTTTTAAGTTAAAGAGTTTATATCGGGAAGGGCAAATACCCCTCTTCTTTCCTGCAGTGTCCGCCCTGGAGAAACAGAACTAACCGCCAGCCTGAATTTGGTCTGGATGTCCGTATTGTTCACGTCATACAGTCAGGAGGGTACGAGGTTTGTTACGTACATAACGAGGTCTTCTGGGGGGAGAACAGAGGAGAAACCCCAGCTGATCCGAAATGGCTTGAGTGGGTGCAGCAAGAAGACTGGCTTGGGGTTCGCACTGTGGTTGGGGGAGGTTGGAGGGAGGGTTTCCACATGTGGGCTTGGGTGGCTTCACTATTCCAACAGTGCCAAAGGAGGGGGTACTGGGCTTTCAGATCCGTTTACCCAGATGTGGGGCAGAAGGAAAAAAGAGAGAGGTGAGGTTAACAAGCTGACAGCAGCCAAACATCAAAAGATGGACCCACGGTATTCCACCTCTTAGCCTTCTTACTGCAAGGGGACCATTGTTACAGTGTCCTTAGTATACATCCAGATACTTCTATGTATGGATAAAAATATTCTTACATGAAAACTATATCTCCGTCTCTCACCCACTCATCCATCTATTCATCATCCGCCATCCATCCATCCATCCATCCATCCATCATCCATCCACCATCCATCCACCATCCATCTATCCACCCATCCATCCGTCCATCCATCCATCCACCCATCCCTCCATCCCTCTGTCATCCACCCATCCATCCATCCACCATCCATCCATCCATCTATCCATCCACCCATCCACCATCCATCCATCCATCTATCCATCCATCCATCCACCATCCACCCGTCCATCCATCCATCCATCCATCCATCCATCCATCATCCACCATCCATCCACCATCCATCCACCATCCACCATCCACCCATCCCTCCATCCCTCTGTCATCCACCCATCCATCCACCATCCATCCACCATCCATCCATCCATCTATCCATCCATCCATCCACCATCCATCCACCATCCATCCATCCATCTATTCATCCATCCATCCACCATCCATCCGCCCATCCATCATCCATCCACCCATCCATCCACCATCCATCTATCCATCCACCATCCATCCGTCCATCCATCCATCCACCATCCATCCATCATCCATCCATCCATCTATCCATCCACCCATCCCTCCATCCCTCTGTCATCCACGCATCCATCCACCATCCATCCACCATCCATCCATCTATCCATCCATCCATCCACCATCCATCCATCCATCCATCCATCCATCATCCATCCACCCATCCATCCACCATCCATCCGTCCATCCATCCATCCACCATCCATCCATCATCCATCCACCCATCCATCCACCATCCATCCGTCCATCCATCCATCCACCATCCATCCATCATCCATCCATCCATCTATCCATCCACCCATCCCTCCATCCCTCTGTCATCCACGCATCCATCCACCATCCATCCACCATCCATCCATCTATCCATCCATCCATCCACCATCCATCCATCCATCCATCCATCCATCATCCATCCACCCATCCATCCACCATCCATCCGTCCATCCATCCATCCACCATCCATCCATCATCCATCCATCCATCTATCCATCCACCCATCCCTCCATCCCTCTGTCATCCACCGATCCATCCACCATCCATCTATCCATCCATCCATCCACCATCCATCCATTCATCCATCCACCATCCATCTATCCATCCACCATCCACCATCCATCCACCATCCATCCACCATCCATCCATCCACCATCCATCCATCCATCCACCATCCATCCATCCACCATCCATCCACCATCCATTCATCCATCCACCATCCATCCACCATCCATCCATCCACCATCCATCCACCATCCATCCATCCATCCATCCACCATCCATCCACCATCCATCCACCATCCGTCCATCCATCCACCATCCATCCACCATCTATCATCCATCCATCAATCCTCTATTAGTACAAAAGTGGCATCACATTACACATACCATTTGGAATTTGTTTTCCACTCAGCAATGGGTCTTAAAATGACATTATCTGCAGACCCACCTAGTCCTCCTGCCGGTTTCATGCTGCTCCACGGCCCCTAGCGGGGACCATTTGGGATAATTCCAGTTACTGCATCACGAGCAATCTTTGTCCCCTGCACCTGTGCAGGTATGCTGATGGGATTTGCTCTTGGAAGTGTGATGGCTAGGTCACAGGGCGAGCGTGTTAGAAGTTTTAATGGATATTGCTAACTTGTCTTCCAAACTCAGTTCTAGAAGACCGCAACCAACGGGGCGCCAGAATCTCCATTTCTGTTCAACTTGGGGGGCGAGGGAGGTTGACACCATCCGTCGATCTGAAATAGAAGAAGCCTCGTTGCAGAACTATTTTACATCTTTCCAAATATTTATCAGGTGTTTTTGTTTCTTGTTTCTCTGAACCATCAGTTTTTATCAAGTCAGTCATTCTTTGTTTATTAATCTGTAAGGAGAGCCTCTCCATAACACATGCTGCTGATGTCATTTCCAGTTGGTCTCCCGACTGTTAGGGGGCGTTTTGCTCCAGAGAACTTTCTCATTATTATGAGATCAGAATGAAGAGTTTTGTCTTTGGCGGCCATTTGTTTTGCTATTTTTAGAAAGTACTTCCCTAGTGAGAAGATCCGTTGTTTTCTTATCACCTGTAATTGTGTTGTAATAGTTTCTAACGCTAAGACTGAAGTCAGGGCTCTGCAGAACTTCTCTCATTGTTGAAACAGAATTCCTAGCTTTATTTTACCTAATTAGATACCAGATCGGCTCCACCCCATTCAGAAACAACAGCGCTTCTACCTGGCAGTCTGAAAAGTTACTCTTCCAGCGACGGTTCCGATTTTGTTTCATTTCTGAGTTTTGTGGGTTTTATATGGATCTCCGCGGCGACGTCTCTCCTGCGTCACGTGGCTTTCTTTATTGTGCTTTACTTATATTTGAATGTCAAACGAGCTTTGAAATATTCTTTATTCAAAACGTTCTTAACTATTTGAAAATATTTATATTTCTGGAAGATCTTTAGAGTCATTGTGTCATGTTATGCAAGTCCTCTCTCTACCAGCGAACACCGAAGGATGCATTAGAAGTGTAGATTAATCTGGATGGAATGGACTCCTTCATATAGTTGCCTTTTCAGTAAGAACAAGACTTGTCATTTATTCAACTGTCTTTTATGTCTTTACATAATGTTTTATTTTTTTAATATAGATTCTGCATAATATATATATTATATATATAATACCTGTAAATAAACATAAATATATATATACACACATATGTATGGATATATATATACACACACACACACACATATGTATGGATTTGTGTGTGTGTGTGTCTGTCTGTCTGTGAACTGAACTGTTTTTTCCTTTGTATTTCTCATTATTCATGGGTTTTAAACAGGGAAAAGTGTGGACCATGTACTTTAAATTTGGTTTTTGTGTTTCTGAAGTTATTTATTTTCCAGGCACCTGACTGAACAGTCTTCAAAGGCTGACAGTCGCCTCCTTTCCGACGTCACCATGTTCTCACTGTGTGACCAGGGCCAGCCTTCCCGCCCGTTGGGACTCTGTTTCCCTATCTGTGAAGTGGGAATGGCATCTCCCTAAAGGAGTGCCCAGGGTGAGGGGCTCTGCCAGCGAAGAGGGGGTGCTCCGTCAGCCCAGCCTCCCCCACCCCCCCGCGCCAGCTGGGAAGCCCCAGCTCCCCGGACAAGCTCATTCACCTGGAGAGGTGTGGGCTGCACACAGAGCGTCGGGTCGGGGCCAGGGAGAAGGGCGTGCGGACACACCTTGGGTGTGCCCACCTCCGTTAGCGCGGGGGGGGGGTTCAGAGGGAGGGGGGCACTGGGTGCCACGAGGAGCGTCTCCCGGGGAGTGGGGCAGAGGTGGCATGGGGGCCCTTTTCTCTTACGGGGCACGTGACTGCGAGCCCTGTGCCCGTTTTATTGGCTGGAAAAGATGAGGAAACGGCTGGATAAGTCCGAGACACGAGCTCGTGCAGAGCAGAGGAGGACGGCACTGTCCCCAGCGAGAGCCCTCCCACGGTCCCCGCTGCCGCGGGGAAGACTCCGCAGCCCTGCACTGGGTCTCAAGCCCCCTCCGTCCGTCTAGCCCGCCTATAGCTCTGGCCTCACCGAGGACCCAACGCGCCCCTCCCGCTTCGGCCAGGCCGCCCTGCTCTGCCCACCTGCCTGCAGGGCCCGGGCTCTGCCAACGCGGCCTCCGGGCCCTGCCTGCTCACCCGCCGGCCGCCTCTTCCACACCGGAGCTCGCCCTGCTGTGGGCGCTCGGGAGAGGGTGCAGAGCTCGGGGATAGGGCGCACCCCCCACCCCTGCCGCCCCTCACTCTCTGCTTTGACTCGTGCCAGCTTGAGTCACTGGTTTTAGGAAAGGTGCAGACGGCTCTTTAGGAGCGGCCTGGTGACAGCGCACGCACACTGGGTTCGAGTTTAGTTCACCTGGGATTTCTACGCTTTCACCGTCTGCCTCAAAACTCAAAGTGCTGTTCTTCTACCAGAATTTAAAATCCCGGTCATCTGTAGAATGCACGGTGTCACAGAAGGAGCTCCTGGTTCTGGCCGAGGGGCGACCTGGCCCACCCAGATCAGAGACTAAGGGCCACCGACGCCCCGTGCGGGCGTGAGTCCGGAAGACGAGCAGGTGTCATGGGGCCGGTGGAAGAGTCCGAAGGCGCCCAGACAACACGCTCTCGTGAGCAGGTGCAGCGGTGCTGCCGCCTCCTGCAGGGCACGGCGACCGCCCCTGCGCGACCGTCTCCTGACGAGCCCAAGTACAGGGCTTTTCCTAATTAACAAGTTAATGAGTGTAATTAAGTGCACACTATTTTTTTTTGCAAAGATTAGAAGAGAGCGTGACTGCGCCCTGTCCACTCCTCGCGTGTGAAGATGCTGCAGTTCAGCTTCTGGCCCTGTCATTAAATGTCCATAAAGCTTAATTTTGTCATTTATATTCGGTGTCTAATTGCTGCTCTTTGGTCTATAATTTTTTTTTTTATAAAACTATCTCAAATAATGATATAATACCATAAAAACATTAAATGCCAGTAGAAATGAAACTGTGAGAGACAATCTAGACAGTTTCTTCAAAGGGCGGGGGGGGAGACCGTCCCTCTGAGGGCGTCACAGCTTTCTTGCACACGTGCGTAAGTGTGTGTGTGTGTGTGTGTGTGCAAGGCTGAGCTCTGGGGCCGGAGGAGCCCGGCTTGCAATCTGGACCCAGGGCTCTCAGACTGGAGCATCTGATCCGCCCGGAGCTCCATCCCCGGGGGGCCGATGGGGCAGCGGCTGGGTGGGGCCCCAACTCTGCATTTCTGGTAGGTTCTGCTGCTGCTGGCCCAGTGGGCGGGGCTCTTGAGGACGCTGCTGCACGTTCGGCTTCCTTCCCATCTGTGAAATGGGGGTAATAGCACCAGTTTGCGCTCCTCGGTACCGTCCCAAGGACCCCCCCGCCCCCGGTGCCGTCCAGAGAGCAGGCTGGCAGGAGGGCATAAGCAGGAGGGAGGGACCGTGCATTAAGCACAGAAAAAGAGGGCAGGTGAGCGGGGTCGGGGGCCTCACCTCTACCCCGGGCAGGGCTGAGCTCAGGAAGGGGATGGATGGACCTGTCAGAGCCCATGTGGACTGTCTAGACCTCGTTCGGCGGGGGAGAGGAGGAGGTTAATTTAATGATTTAATAACTTGGCATTCATTAAAAGGCTGTTACGCATATTTTTTAAAATAGGAAGTTCGGGGCTCTTCACCGTGGGCCAGCGGAGCGGGTGCAGACGGGACGGCCGCCCCGGGGCGGCTGAAGGCTCCCTCCCAGAAACGACGGACCAAGAGGCCCCACGCCAGGTTGGCAGGCCAGTGCAGACACGGGAGAGGGCGTCGCTGGGAAACGAGGCTCGCGGCGCGGGGCCGGGAAACGTGCGGGGAGGGTGGTGCAGGCGGGGCTGAGTGTTGGGCACGGAGCGCTGCCGGAGAGCAGGCACTGGTTTCCGGTCACAGAAGTGGGTCCCCGTCGCTCGGGAGGTCGACCCGGCGGCTCCGGGAGCGGGAACCGCCGGTGCGTGGCCGAGTCAGTCACACGGGTCCGTGGGAGGGACACCTTCCCGGGCCTGCGGCGTTTTCGTGCCGGATTCTCCAGGAAGATACAGTGACGACGTTATGAGAACAGACCCTAAGCATTTTCCCTCAGGCCAAGAAGCGTGAGCACAGCCCTCGGCGGGGCGCCTCGGTCACCTAGGGGCGGCCTGTAAACCCGGCGTTGACCGATTTCCCGGACGAGGAACGTTCTGGAGCGAGAGCAGACACTCAGGCGCACTCGGCTTTCCTCCTTCACAGACGTGTCGTGACTTTTTCCCTTCATGCATCGCAACCTGAGATTAAAGACATGTTTGCGTGTCCCCGTGTGGAACGGGCTTGGCAGCGAGAGGACCTTCCCCGGCTAACCCGCCTGCGCCACGGGATGTCGCCCGTAGGGGCCCCCAGCCCGGATCCTCCTGCGATCCGGACGAGGGGACGCAAAGTGGAATCCCCGGGTGGGCCGCTCCCGGGGCTGGACTTTCTCCCGCCCTCCACCTGTTCTCCGCAAGCCGGCTCTCGTCAGTTCTGAACCCAGAGACCCTACGGGAGAGCTTCTGTCCCAGGGCCCCCCCTCCGGGCCCACCGAGCCCCTCCGACGCCAGTCCCCAGGCCCTCCCTCCCTGGTGCCCACTGAGCCCCTCCGACGCTGGCCCCCTCAGCCCTCCCCCCCTGGGCCCACTAAGCCCCTCCGACACCAGTCCCCGGGGCCCTCTGAGCCCCTCTGATGCCAGCCCCCAGGCCCTCCCTCCCTGGGCCCACCCAGCCCCTCCGACGCCAGCCCCCAGGCCCTCCCCCCCTGGTGCCCACCCAGCCCCTCCGACGCCAGCCCACGAAAACGGTCACACTGCCTGTGCATCTCAGGGCCGTCCCGACAGAAATTACTACACGTCATTACTTTGCTTCAAACCCAATTTTCCAGCCCTTGCAAATCAGTCTCCGTGAGCACGAGGGGTAATGGGAACTGTCTGTTTCACTTTCTTTCGGACGACGGACAATTTATGTTTTCTCTTTGCAGGAAGTAAAAAAAATCCTGTTTGAAATATGTACATGCCAGCTCAGCAGGGAGCAGGCGAGGAGGAAAACACCCCTGCCGTCTTCCGTATGCTCTCCGGTGACACTCGCCGCATCCGCGCCCGGAGCGCCCTCGAGCCTGGAATGCCAGTGGCCCAGGGAACCTCCGTCTGGGGTTTCTGGAAGTCGCCGGGTTCTGAACGCGGGGCGGGCGTGACGGGAGGGGCCGCCGGCAGGGACAGCTCGGCTCCTCCCACCCCTGCACTGCCGCTTGTGACTCTATCAAATAACCATTTGTCTGGAGGTCTTGTCTGAAATAATTTGAACTGCCAAATCCCGAAATGAATAGGTTTTGTTAACACAAAAGGCTAAGGTCCTGGCTGCAAATTGTAAAGAGCTGCGGTCCCCGCGTCTTGGCGGCCACATTGTCGGGCGCCCAGGCGTTTCTTTGTCGGCGTCCTTCTGCCTCGGTGGGTGCGGGATGATGGATGGGTCTGGCTGCTGGAGGCAGAGAGGAGGGAACGCCAGGCCGGGTCTGGGAATTGGCTAAGTACTTCTGGGCGCTTCGACCTGGCCGCGGTGCTCGGCGGGCGGGCCGCCTTGATTTATAAACCGGGCCGGTGATGGATGATCTTTTAAGTGGACAGGGCGGGACGGAGCCTCGCATACAGGTCCGAGGGAGAGTGCGGCCTGGCACGCATGAGCCCGAGTTGGGCCGACGGCGCGTGCAGAGGTTCCCGAGTCCACCCACCGGGGCACGGGGCCCGTGGCCACGGCTCCAGGTCAGCCAGCACGGGGCAGAAGGGAAGGACACGTCGGGGAGGGAGGGCGGCCTCCTCCTTGGCAGAGGCCCCCGTCCTGCTGAACGGAACTCTGGCCACGGCCACGGTCTGGCCTGTTTTCCCAGGCTTTGTTCTTGCCTTGTGACCCCCCACCCCCCGCCCCAGCTACTCTGAGGACCCCGGTCTGCTGCTGAGAAGCATGTGGTCAAACCCCTCCTGCTGGACCCCTCATCCACCCCACGTGGTCTCCCCGGCGTTCTTCCTTCTGAGCTGGAGGTGAATGGCAGATGCGGGCCCACGGGGACCCGAGGGACTAGGGCGGGAAGGACTGGACCCGACCCCTCTGGGGAGGCTCTCCTTGCTTGGGGGCGAGGCAGTGTGGCCACCCCGGGGACAGAGGGGAGAGGCCTGGACCGGACACCCAGGCAGCGCTGGGTGGGGGGTCGCCGACTGCCTGGCAGTCACCGTATTTGGCGAGATAATGGTCGGAACTGGAGGCACGGCCTTGCCTTGGACTCGTGAGCAAGCGCGGGTGCCGGGCGGTGCAGCCGCGGGCGAGCCGGGAGCAGATCACTAGCGGAAAAGCAGCTTCTGCTAAGAAAGCGCTTCCCGTGTCCCCAGAGGGAGGTTCCAGAATCATTTCAATCTGTTCCGAGCTCCGGGGAAAACCTCGGTGTGTCTCAGGGAGGAAGGAGTGGGAGAGAACCCTCAAAGACAGGCTTCCCGGACGCCGGTTATAATGAACTGAGCCCTTGGCTCCGAGACGTGTAATATCTTCCTCAAGTGCCTTGTGCAGGGAGAGGAGGTGCAGCCATGAATTATCCTGTGGCTGAGGGCGTCCGCGGATAATTAATATCCCCTCCTTCTAAGAAGTATTGCGCCTGCCGCCTTTCGCAAAACGCAGACTGGACGCTCCGGCCACCTGCAGGAGGGAGAAGTTGGTTAGACGCTCCGTCCCCGAGCCTACACGAGGGGGAGACCGGGGAGCCCCCGGGGAAGAGTGTTACTTATGCACACACATCTCTGGCTCCGCGGACAGCAGGTCGGTGAGCAGCAGGACCCGCCCCCGCCTCCCATGCCGCCCCTTTCCCTGCGGAGACGGAACGCGTTCTATGCTGCTGGTGTCTGAAGCCCATGGAATAGACTCTCAGTTCGGAAGAGCGTTGAGTTTGTGGCTCAGAATGTCTCTAGTTATTTTACTTTCCTTCTGTGTGGAGGAAGTTTGTACTTGTTGCCGGGAGAAGGAAGGATAGTCAGGAAGGGGGGCCCCGGGGGCTTTTTCTAGGAATGGGCATGTTTTTTCTTTCTTTCCAATGAGGGCTTTGTGTGAGCATCCTTTGGAGTTTCTTTGTTTTTCTGCAACCTCTTGCATTTGTAAGGTATGTGTTAATTTTAAAATGGAAAACAGGGTTTCACCGTGTCCTTTAGAAGGGAACCAAGGTGGGCGGGAGAAAAAACAGCTTGTCGGCTGCCTTCGGAAGGACCCTCGTTTGAGAGAGAATTCAAAGCGCTTCGTATTTCGTAAGACACTTGTAAGGTGCTCGCGCACCTTCCCACTTCTAGAAACAGTGGAAAGAGCGTGGAGTTTGGAGTTTAAAGACGTGGTCAAGTTCTTTTCGAGGTCCCCTCAGTGTCATGTGAGGGACCTGCTATTCTGGGGTGACGGTGGCGATAGTGACATCTCCCTCGCCGTTGGCGCCCCAAGCACTGTCCTGGGCCCGAGAGTTCGTCGTACCAAATCAACCCTCGTGACAACACCAGGAGAGAGGCACGATTTTTACAGAAGAGGAAACTGAGGCACAGAGAGGGCTAGCAACTCGTCCGGGGTTGCACAGCTCTCCAGAGGCCGAGCTTCGCAGTGCGACCCACACGCGGGCTCTTTCCCTGCAGCCCATCAGGTGGACCGGACGGCTCGCGTCCCAGGAAACACCTATTTGCCGCGACAGTGTTCTCCTTGAAGCGTCGCCGTGCACAGCCGTGGGTCTGCCCCTCGGGTGTGGATCCCGCTCCCGGGGGGACTGCGGTCCTTCTCACGGCAGGACGCTCAGTCGCGCTCCAGGAACGAACGATCTAACCTGCATTCAGCTGTTGAAAGCGCGAGGCCGGGGTGGCGTACTGGGAGAGCTGCGCTGAGTGAGGACGCGTGACCGGCTCCGCTGTTGGCTCCAGGTCGGTTCTCTAAAAACAAGTTAAATAAACACACATGAACACGCGCGCACACACACACACACACACACACACACAAAAGCTGAACCCAAACCCAGAAACCAAAATGAGGAAAGCCAATCCACCCCCCTGCACCCCCCCAAAACACCACGCGAGCACCCCCGGTTTCCCAGGGGCGCACAGGGCAGGCCGGGGTCCTGTCACTTGTAAATCCTTCTCGTCCGGGACCACGTCGTCCCGCCTGTTTGCAGCTCTCAGATTGTAGACTCGGTCGCTGCTCCCGATGGGGGGGAGAGACCGAGGAGCCACCGTTTGGAGAACAAAGACGGTATTCATAACGAACGTGCTGCCCCAGAGAAGCCGGGTCGGGGGGCTGACGCGGGGCGAGGAGGCAGCATTTATTTAGAGGCCCGTCCGCGCCGGACGCCCGGTGCCCCACGCGCGGCGGCGGCGGCCTCGTCTGAGGCCGGTGGTAGTATTGATTTCTCTCCGAGGATTAATTATCGGAGGCGGGTTCAGACTGCCCTGAGATGCGTGGAAGGAAAAATGATGTTTTCATTTCAGCGAAGCCTGCCGGCGACGGTGCCCCCTCTTCTCTGGGGCCCCCGCGTCGGCGAGCCCAGGCCACACGCTCCGGGGGGATCCGCGTTCTCTGGGGCCCTGAAGACGCGGCACGGTCTGGGGGCCCTGCGGGACGGGTGTTTGTGGAAGGAGCGCTCGGGCCGGGGGGGAAAGGGAGAGAAATCACGGAGCCACACGGACGGGCAGGGCTGGTTATTTATAGCGAGGCCGCTGACAGGACACTCAGTCCGCCGTGACCCAGAGACCGCTCTCCACGGCAGCTCGTGTCAAAGTCGCCCAGGAGCCCAGGGCATGGAAAGGCTCTTTGAGAGTCCCTCCTGTAGACGCCAGGGCTCGGGCCAGCGAGGGCGAACAGCACAGCCCGAACGGCCCTGCCTGGGTGCCCCGGACCGCCTCCCGCGAGCCCTACTTGTCATTGTCCCAGCTTCGAGGCGCCGCCTCTGTGCGCTCACACGGCAGGCTCGTGGACGTCTGCGGCGCCTCCCCCAAGTTTTAAAAATTTATTCATTTATTTTGAGTGTGTGTGGGGGGAGGGGCAGAGAGAGAGAGAGAGAGAGAGAGAGAGAGAGAGAGAGAGTCCCAAGCAGCCTTCGCAGTGTCAGCACAGAGCCCGACGTGGGGCTCGATCCCACGAACCGTGAGACCATGACCGGAGCCGAGATGAAGAGTCAGACCCCCCACGGGCCGAGCCCCCCGGGCGCCCGCGTTTCCACCACTAAGATCCGGCTGGAGTGGGGGTCGGGGAAGAGGGCTGAGTTGCAGGCGAGTCACCGGGGTGACGCTGACGGGGTCTACTACGCCTTTTCTAGGACGCCCTCATTCCCCGTGGCTTTCGGAAATGTATCTTTCACTATCATCTTTATGGTTTTTTTTAGCATAAATGTCACAAGGCACCTATAAAAATGTGGCTGTGTTGTCAGAAATTAGGGAGGAGATGGGACTAAAACACGATTTGTGGGCGTGTCTCCCGCCCGCACGAACCCCTGCGAGTAACTGTACGTTCTGTCCGCGGGCTCCCGATGCGCCATCGCGGCGTGAGCGTCGCGTGGTCTCCTGTTTTCTCCGTTGCTTCCTGAGCGGCTGCCGCTTAGTGTGTCCTGTTTTCCACTTGGAACGGCCCGCGCGTGAGCGTTTCTGGGGTCTTGCGTTGCGCTCGCTGCTGGCAGTCACGTGATCCCCCTCTGTCGGAGGTCGGGACTGTCCCCTGCGGCCGAGCATGGGGGCATGCATGGCGGGCCAGCCCGGGAGCCGTCGGGCCAGCCGGCGGGGAGGCGCACTCTGTGGTCTCCTGCCGTTCACTTTGTCACGCGTGGGGTGGGATTTTTCCTGTTTTAATGCGCGTTAAGATTTTCTTAAAAATCTTCTGTGAACTGACTCTTTTTCACGCACCTGCCTGGCCCCGGCCGTAAACCTTATTTATTCGTGTTTCCCCACGTGCCTCACGTGTTGTTTTATTTACTGAAACCCGTCGAACTGGTTTTTCTGCATTTGGTGACATGCTTAGAAGTCTCTCCCCTCGTCTAGGTTCACAGAAACCCTCACGTGTGTCTCTCCTATCATCTCACGCCCTTCCGGGCTGCACGGAAAACTTTAAGTTATCTTGGAGCGCCTGGGGGGCTCAGTCGGTTGAATGCCCGGCTTCTGGGTTTGGCTCAGGCCCTGATCTCACAGTTGGTGGGATGGAGCCCCGTGTCGGGCTCTGCTCTGGCAGTGTGGAGCCTGCTTGGGATGCGCTCTCTCTCTCTCTCTCTCCCCCTCCTCTCTCTCTGCCCCTCCCCACCTCTCTCAAAATAAATAAATAAATCTAAAAACCACTCTAAGTTATCTGGGAAGGACCGTGACAGAGGGTTGTGGTGCACTCCGACCTAACGGATTCCTCGTGGGCGTGGGTGGACCCAGGAGTGTGCTGTCCCCATGACGACGGACGGGGATCGAGTCACTGTGACTTCACAGCACGTAGAGCCCCAGGGCCGGCCTTCCCCAAGCTTCCTGTCCTCTCCGAGTTCATTCCTTGGAATCCGCTCGCCTGATCGAGCACTCTTGATGGCTCTCACGGCTCTTAATCATGCTGTTTATTCTTCAAACGCTCCTGTGGTCATGATTTTCTCACTATTGATGTCAGTTTGCATACTCGCTCGAGTGTACTCAGTACACGGCTCACGTCTCTGCGTTAGTTGGGAAGGACGCGGCATTCAGACGGGCTCTGCGTGCTGTGGGTGTTTGCCATCCTCGTGGGTGCACCCCCCCCCCCCGGCGCACTGGGGGTCTTTCCTAAGTCACGGGAATTCGGCAAAGGAGGCACAAGCGGGGGCCGCCGGCATGCTGCCCGGGGCCCTGAGTGTCCCCTGTCCCCCTGCGATACGGGTACAGGTGCCTGACAGACAGCCTCTGTTCGAGGCCCTCCTGAGTCTGTCCGTGTCCAGGGGGCGGGGAGCGGCCTCTCTGGCGTTGCACGTGGTGACCCAGCCTCATCCCGTGGGCACCGCCTTGCCGCGTGGCCTCCCCCACGGACGAGGAGCAACGCCGTGGCCCCCGCAGCCGTGCGGCTCCTCTGGGAGGCCAGCGGGGACTGCGCCCTGCCCTCAGCCGTGCCCGGGGCTGGGCCACCCCGCTCTGAGCCCCCTGTCCTGGCAGAGAAAGGGAGGGTAACAAGGCGCAGTGGGAGCAGGTGGCCCAGGCTCTGGGCTGTTCGCACACTGCGAAGCCTGCGGGGGCCTCCTGGAGGCCGCGAACCCCAGCCGGCTGGGTCCCTGAAGGGTAGATTCTTCAGGTCTGGGGCCGGCAGAGGGGACGAAAATTGGCATTTCCAACCGTCTTCCAGGAGACCTGACGCTGCCGGGCTGGGGGCTGTGCCACAGACACACTAATTTGGAGGTTGGGTCTCTATCCTGAGCTGTCTCTGTCTTTAATCATATTTAAGATAACTGTTCATTTTCCTTGAAGTGTCCTTATACTATTTTAAAACAGTGAAGCATATGTTAGAAATATATATATTTTAAATTCTTGTAATCCCAATCAAAATTGCACCAGCATTCTTCTCGAAGCTAGAGGAAGGAATTCTAAAATTTGTATGGAGCCGCGAAAACCCCGAGTAGCCACAGTGATATCGAAGAAGAAGACCAAACCTTCAAGAGGAACTTCTTAAGCCTGGTAGTTAATTTCCTTAATTACCTAAACTGAAAGTTATCCCTTTTCTTCCTCCTGACTGTCTTCCTTGTAAGGTGACTTAGCACCGGCGCTAGTGTGAGCGGAGGCGTTTAAACGGATCCCGAAAACAGAGAGAAAGACAACACGAAATGACACGGGTCGTGGACGCTGAATCCTGCGGGACTCCCTCCGTCTTTCCTCTTTGTTCCTCGGAACAAGCCGGTGAGCTGGGCAGAGAATTAAAGGGACGCGGAATGAGGTGGTCTGACTCGTATCCAGAGAGAGCCTGTTCTGCCCGAGCACGTCGGAGCGGCTGTGGGCGGAGTGGGGCCTTTGGAGTGTGCGGTGAATCTCGCAGATGGAATTCTGGATAAAACCATGAGCCGAAACATCAATGGCCGACTTATCATCAGATCGCGTGCTGGAGAAAGGCCAGGTTTGTTTGTGACGCTTGCTCATTTTCTCAGTCATAATTACTGTGTTTCGTAAGGAGCACATGGTATGATTTATTTAAAGGTACATTTATTTCAGACAACTGGATTTGAACGTGAATGAAGTCAGGCTGGAAGGGGGCGACCTCGGGATCCAGGGGACAGAAAGCTGGCACATCCAGCCAGACGCAGCCGGGGGTGGGAAATACATAGTGTCTTTCAAGTACTTCCAAGCCCCACGTTTTCTCCTTCCAACTCTGGAAGACGACCTGTGACCCTGGGCCTTGACAGGGAGGGGCCCACCCGGTTTCTGGGCTCCAAATTCCGGCTTCCCGTCTCTTCCACCATCTAGAAGGCAGACTTTCTGCGTGAACACAAACGTCCATGGTCACTGAGGCTCTTGGCTGGGCCAGCCTCCAGCCTCCAGCCTCCAGCCTCCACCCTCCAGTTCCAGCCCCAGACTTCACCCTCCAAGCTCCAGCTCCAGCCTCCAACTCCAGCCTCCAACCTCCAGGTCTAGTTCCAGCCTCTCAGCTCCAACCTCCAACCTCCAGCTCTGGCCTCCAGCCTCCAGCTCCAGCCCCAGCCCCAGCCTCCAACCTCCAGCCCCACCCTCCAGCTCCAGCCCCAGCCCCAGCCTCCAGGTCCAGCCTCCAGCCCCAGCCTCCAGGTACAGCCCTAGCCTCCAGCCTCCAACCTCCAGCCTGCAGCCTCCAGCCCCAGTCTCCAGCTCCAGCCTCCAGCCCCAGATTCCGCAATTCTGTATGAAAATGCAAAGGCTCCGGCAGTGAAGACCTGGCAGGGCACACCGAGGGGCACCTGGGTCGGGCTGGACAACAAGGCTGCCCACACGTAAGGTCACTACATGGAGCAGGCACTCCCGCACACGAAGTGCAGGGGCCCGCAGCTCCGTGTCTCCCCTCGCCCCTGCAGCTTCCTTGGCCGCACAAGGTCCTGCCCTTCAGGGAGGCTTTGGGAGGAAGAGGAGGATGAAGGAGGCGTCGTGCCTGCTCATGCCCCGTCCAGGAGATGTGGCCGGCACCGCAGGCTCTGCTGGGAGGCCTGAGCCCCGAACCCGCTGTCACTCCTCAGTAGGCCTGCCGCGGCCCCGTGACCTGCCTCTGCCCTAGCCTTAAGGCTGGCTTGGTGTGAGCCGCGGTCCCGCCCCTGCCCGAGCTCCAGGCACCTTCCTGGCCCTGGAGCTCCTCCCCCAGCAGCGGGCCCCTGCGTCGGGGCCTGGGGAGGGGCACCCGACACCCTGGGACCTGTCTCCCGCATCACGGTGTGGGCTGTGTGCACGCTGGCCGACCCCCCATACGCTCAGCTCCGATCCAGGCTGGAGCAGGGTTGGGGTCACGGTCTCCGGAGCCAGGGTGCCGACCTCGCTCCCGGACCCGCCCGGCCTGGCTGTGAGGGCGGCTTAGTTATCCCGGGCCGGACCGTGGCGCGTACGTACAGGCCAGCCGCACACTAGCGACTTCAAACACCGCCATAGAGTTTGAGAGTGTTCTCGTCTTCCACGGATGTCCCCAGATGAGGCGGGGTTCAGGCCTGAGCCACAGAGGACATGCCCACTAACGGCAGGACAAGGCCCACACGGCGGCTCTGAGCGGCGTCTGGGAGGGTAAGGCTGCCACTGGGAAGCCTCAGAGCTGACTGCAGGATACGTGGCTGCTGGCTGCTTGGGACTCGGGTAAGTGGAAGAATCTATGTGAGCAGCATATCCTGCCCGCGTCCCTGTCTCTGCCCCTCTGGGAACCCAGATCCTCTGTGAGGGGTGCAAAATTCAGAACCGCCTAAGCTCGGGGGGGCTGGAGGTTTCCGTGGTGCCAGCCTTCCTGGTCCCTCATCACTGCACCCCCCGCCCGGGGCCCTCTCCGGCAAACCTGACCCTGGAGCACAGGTGTGTTCGTCCTCCTGTGTAGACCAGCCGCCACAGAGCACATCTCTACTTAGGCGCTCCATGCCTATCTTATTAATATCCTTCTCACATTTTAGTTCGATGATGTTTTAATAGTCACTGTGAATCCTGCATTTTGTTGCCAATTACAAGACACAAGCCGTTTGTTCGTGGCAACCATGACCAGGGCAACGTCCACCAGGTGTGCTGAGCAGACATCTCGCTCCCGACCCTGGTGGGTGAAGACGGTAGTCTGCAACGTTAGGTTCTTGTGTTTGTTGGTAGACACATCTTTTCTCAGGTGGGGAAGGTCCTTTCTCTTACTAGCTTGTGGGAAGTTTTTGGATTTTGTCAAATGCGTTTTCTCCGACTAAAACGATGATCTGTAAATTTTCTTTTTAATTCGTTAACATGGAGAATTGCATTGATTAATTTTTGAATTTTAAAATAATTTTGCATATGTGATAAACCCCATTTGGTTATAACATTATCATTTATGGATCTGTTGAATCTGATTTGCTAAAATTTTGTTAAGAATCTTTGTATCTATATTCATGAGAAACGTTGGTTTGTAGTTTTCTTGTAATATCTTTTGTGTATGGTTTTGGCATCAGTATAGCGCTGCCCTAATAATATTTGTATCTTTAAGATTTTAGTATCCATAAAGTCTGTAGTGATGTCTCATTCCTGCTATTGCTAGTTTCAGTCTTTTTTTTTCTGATCAATGTAGCTAAAGATATGTCAGTTTTATTGATCTCAAAACACCTGGTTTTGGTTTCTTGAGTTTCTCTGATCTTTTTCCATTTCTATGCCATCTTTTGTGTTCTTATCCTTACTTTTTTATTCTAACTTTGTTTTCATTTGCTAACTTACTAGTTCCTTAAGGCAGAAGAAGTTACTAATTTGAGACATTTCTTCTTTTATAATTTAGGTATTACAGCATTATAAACAGTAAGCACCTTGCTTACGCTGCACTCCGTGTGTTTTGAGTTGTTGTACTACGGTTTTAATTCAGTTCAAATGTATATTTATTAACTTTTCCTTTATATTTATTCTTTGGAAACCCTGACTTTGGGTATTTCATTTAGTTTATAACTATTTAAGGATTTTTCCAAGTATTTCTTCTGTTACTGATTTCTGATTTAATTTCATTTGGTCTGAGAACATAGAGCATGGAGGCAGCGTACAGTCTGTCTGATCTCAAGGCTGGTGTGTTCTGTCCCGAACACGGTCTACATCGGTGAGGGTTTTGTGTGCTCTTGACGATAAGGGCAGCGCTCTGTCAGTGTGTCACGGGCCCGAGACATCTGCAGTGTTTCCATCTGTCTCTATTCCTGCTGGCTTTCTCTCTGCTCACTCTAGAGGTATTGATGGAAAGGTGTTCACATCTCTAACCACGACTGTGTGTTTTTTCTCCTGTCGTTTCATCAGCGTGTGCTTCATACTATCAGATGCATGAATGTTTAGGATTTTTCTGTGGATTCTTGATAGATTGAAACCTTCGTTATTATGAAATGATCTTTTTTATCCCTGGTAATACTCTTTCCTTCAAAATTTACTTTGTCTGATACAAATGCAACCAGCTCAGCTTTCTCTGATTAGTATTTGCATGGTGTATATTTTCCATCATTGGTATTTCATGTAGGTTTTTGAAATGGGAAATTTAGCTTTTGCTTTTTAAAAATTTTAAATTGAAATCTGCTTTTCGTGAGGGTATTTAGAGCACTGGTACTTTATGTGATTATTTATGTGTTTGGGTTTAAACTTATCCTATTGCTATTTTAAAATTTTTATTCCGTTGGGCGCCTGGGGGGCTCAGTTGATTAAGCGTCTGATTTCAGCTCCGGTCATGATCCCATGGTCTGTGAGTTTGAGCCCCACGTGGGGCTCTGTGCTGACAGCTCAGAGCCTGGAGCCTGTTTCTGATTCTGTGTGTGTCTCTCTCTCTCTGCCCCTCCCCAGCTTGTACTCTGTCTCTCTCTTTCTCTTAATCAATCAATCGATCAATCAATAAATGTATTCCATTAGTTCTATGTTCTTTTTTGTATGTTTTCCGACTTTGTTTCAGATTGAATATTTTTGCTACCATTTTATATTCTTTGTTAGCTTATCAAATATAATTATTTTCTTTAGTGGTGGTTTTATTTAAATCTAAATATTTTACTCACCTTCAGGTACCATCACGCCGTGTCGTGTGCCGTACAGGAGGCTGCAGAGTACACTCCTGCCTCCCTCCCTCCCTCCCGCTCTCCGTGCTGTTGCTGTCGCGGGTTGTGTTTCCGCGTGCGGTGTGGACACTTCATGTGGCTGTTACTATTGTTCCTCAGACAGTCAGTTATCTTCCAGGAAATTAAAAAAGTCGTTTGTAACTAACTCCTCAGATGCTCTTTACTTCTTTGTTTTGGTCTAGATTTCCATCGTCCTTCACTATTTACTGGGTGCAGGGCGTATTGGCCAGGGATTTTTTCTGCTTCCGTATGCCTGAAACAGACTTTATTCTGCCTCCATTGTAGCAAGATATTTTTACTGGATGTTTTCTGGCTTTATGTTTTGTTTTCTTTTTCAGAATTTCAAAGATGTCACGTCACTGTCTTCTGGTTTGAACTTTTTAAATGAGAAACCTGCTTGTGTCTGTTCCATCTTCAGACTCTGTGTCTTTTCTCTGGCAAATTGTAAGGTTTGGTTACAGTGCATCCGGTGTTCATTTTCTTCAGGTTTCTGTGCAGCTGCTTACTGAGCTTTGGACTCTGCAGTCTTATCTTCATTGAATTTGGACAATTTCTGGTAACTTCTCCAAATATGTTTTCGGCCCCCACCTTCAGGGTCTCAGTCGAGGCACGTACGAGGCTGCTGACATTGGGGTCTCTGTAGATCTCTGCATCTCTCTCTCTCTCTCTCTATTTGGAAAATTCCTCTTTCTGGACCTTTACCCTGTGAGCTAGCTGCTGTGAGCTCCCCAATATCCGGACTCTGGTTTTTCGACTTGGAGAAAGCGTTGGGTTTTGCCTCAGCGTTTCTCTCTGCACTGATGTCTGGACTCTCTCTCCAGGCGTGAATCGGAGGGAACCTGAGGGCTCACCCCGTTTGTACTTTCTCTCAGAGATTGCGGCTTGTGTCCCCTGACGTCCAGTGTCTGAAAACTGTCATTTCATATACTTACCTGGTTTTTTAGTCATTTCCGATGGGAGAGTAGACCCCACTCCTGTGACTTCATCTAAACATAAATCTAGGTTATTTCTGAAGGTATTTAAACTAGTGCCTACATTCACAGCTCACATCGGGAGGCTCATGAATTTAGAACCATCTATTGAGCAACATCTGTGTGACTGAAATCATTCTGGGTGTTGGGGCCACAGTAGTGAGTGAAACAGACAAACAAGCCTTCTCATGTGGAGCCTTTCCTCTGTTTGGTGTAGGCTGACAACAAACAGATAAGCAAGGCACATCATATATCTGGAAGTAAGTGCCATGGATGGAAATGAAGGGATGAATTCGGAATGATGTCTTGCAACAGCAGCTGTGCTGTAAAAAAAGGCAGGGGACAGTGTCCCTGACAGAAGTGCCTGGGGTAGCTTTGAGGACCCATGACACCTCTCATCTCTGCAAATTACCTAAGGGCACGTGACCCGTGGTGAGAGTGAGGATGATGTACTTGCTACTGGATGAAAACGTGGGAGGCAATGGAGGCTTAAACTCTGTTACTCACGCTTTTTGCTGTTTCAGTGCTATGGAGCCTGAGTGGTTAAGAGCAGATTCTGGAGTGTCCTGGAGCACTTTTTCTAACCTTTGAAATCTTAATATTCTCTGTAGTAATATAAGAATAATAATGATCTCTGCCTTATAGGGATTTCAGGTAGATCAAAGGTTATAATGCTTGTAAAGCCTTTAGAACTGTGCTCGGTACAAGTTCACATGTGATAAAGACCCACCAGACATTAGCTGTCACGGTTATCAACACCATCACCAGCACCACCAGCACCACCACCAGCACCACCAGCACCACCACCAGCACCACCACCAGCACCACCACCACCAGCACCACCAGCACCAGCACCACCAGCACCACCACCAGTACCACCACCAGTACCCCCACCACCACCATCACCATCATCACCACCATCACCATCACTACCACCAACACCAATATCATCACCATCACCAACACCATCACTATTATCACCAATACCATCACCATCATCTTCATCATCACCATCGTCACCACCAACACCATCACCATCAACATCACCATCATCACCATCACCATCACCTTCATCATCATCACCACCACCACCATCATCACCATCACCTACATTATCACTGTCACCAAGACCCGTGCTCCTGAAAGGATCTCACTGTTCTCGATATTTCCAACATCTTTCCTATCATTTATAGAGGAATGGCTGAGGGACACGGGCTTCCACCCAGAAGGGAAAAATGAGAACTCAGTAGGCTGGGTGATAAGTTCATCCTTCCATTATGAAAAGTGAACAAAAACCTTAATTTCAGACTCTAAGAAATGACTTCTTCCTATAGACAGTCCTAGTTACATGCAACCCCTTACCGTTTCTAATTCCGCCCTGAAGTTCATAGCTAAAAGTGATTCTACCAGCACCAAAGTGGAATGAATTTCAATTTCAATCATGTTATTGGCATGACAAGGTATACAAGGGTTGCCGATTCTAATGCATCAAATCCAGTGTCGTGGCTGTGGTGGTGGAGCATGTGTCTCTATTCTCGTTACCGTCTTTCCAAGTCAGTGTCAGACTCTAGCTACTCTCAGGTCGTTTCTGCCAAATTTTAGGCTTATTTCGATTTTACAGTTTTTATTCATACTTCTGATTTGACAGGATTTCTTCCCAATTTTTAAACATTGGGGAAGGATATTGTCTACATTTCTCCATCTTGTAAGGACGAGTAAAAACCATTTTTTTGGGTCTGATTTAGTGCTCTCTTATGACAATTATTAAGTTATGTTCCAGTTACATTTTCTGGTCCGTGAGATCAATGGCACAGAGGATGAGCCTAGATTCCTGTATTAGTTATTGTGTCCATCAGGAAAAACCTTAGACGGATCGAGTTTAGTCAGAGCTGGTCAGTTATCAATTACTGGGAAAGTGTAATTTATATAGTTTAGTAGTTACACAAGAACCATCCTGGCGATTTTTTCCTCCTCCTATCTTGAGATAAAATTGTTGGTATTGAGATGTGATGACGCAGCCAACGATCCAATAGTACTTAGAAAAAGTTTTATCATGGCCTCAAGGGGACCTGCAGTACCAGTTATACTGTTTTGAGTTTCTGTGCTGGTGTGGCGGTGTCCCTGTCAGGGATGGACTCAGCCTGTGTATCACGCGCATAGATGTAGAGAGAGTACATATATGTGTGTGTGTTTATATATGTGTTCTGTTTTGTATACTATTAATGTATTGGCTTTAAAGCCTAATCTTCCTTTCCCTTATATTTTTAAGCCAATATAAGTGTTGTATAAATTCAAGAAATGCCCTGTATTTTTCTAATCCCCCATAATCCCTCCCTCCAGACCATCTACAGAGGAAATGAATGTCAGACAGACACGAGGTGTTCCAGGAATGTGGGTTAGAAAACTAAGGGCTACTTCAGGTCTATCCTGGGCCAGTTCCGATGTTCTTAACCCCCTTCTCAGTATATTGAGGCTTTCCCAGTATTGCCTAAAAACCAGTCATTTCTCGTGTGTGAGATTGTGCCTCCAGCACGCCCACTGCTCCCTTGCGCGACGCCGTGAGCCCCACCTGGTGAGTTCCTGTTTCGGAGAGTGAACTTCTGCAACAATCTCTTATCACTCTGGGCTTAATATTTTGTGATTGTTTCCTGGCGATTAAAACCCTTTCGAGCCAGGGATTTATTTCAAATAAGTTTGCTTTTCCAAAGCTCAGAGGTGCCCGACTCATCTCATCACATGCGAAAGCAAAAGAATAACAAAGTACTTTAATTAATGTGAAAATTACGAAATTTTAACTGTGGTTGATGGGCTTTGGTTAAGAATCAATCACTGTCCCTTAATTCTCTGATGAGCCTGAGACCAAGTGAAATGAAACACCACCGAAGGTACTCATGTAGGAAGAGCCGATTGGTTGGGAAGACTTTTGATTTATTGAACGCCAGATAGGATCGGTCTGATGCAGCTTCCCGGGGCCTTGCCAGCCTATGGCAGCTGTGTAATGGAGGTTACGCCTGCACTCATCACATTTCAGATTCCGACCTGTGCTCGATCATCACCCTACACCATGAGGCTTGGATTGATAAACATATTAATTATAAAAAGAATTCTTCCACGGATGTGTGATGAGCTGTTTCAGCAGCAAACCAAGTTACAGGAAGGAGAAAGCCCCCTGAGAATCTGTGCAAGCCCCCATAGGAGTTCCATGTTCCTTGGCGATTTCCTCTTGGGTGCAATTTTCTGAAGTTGGGAAAGTGGGGGGCGGGGGGAGAGCAAGAACCCATAATTCTTTTTGTTTTTATTATTTATTTATTTGTTTATTTATTCATTTATTTAGGCCATAGTTGTATATAAAGTCAAAGTTATAGTAACCTTCACTCAGGAAGAATTGTATCGCTTTTTTCCCCAGTGTCCCCACTACCTTTGTTAGATGCCAGGGGCATGTCTTGGTCATGATCCAGCTCCCCTCCTGGTCTTTGCCTGCGAGCTGCCTGGGCTGTGTCCTGCTTAGCTGGGCCCCGGCGGGTCCCACTCACCGGTCCACGGAACCTGCTCGATCCTGAGAAGCCGATGCTCCGTCCATCCCCACGGCGGCCAGTCTGGGGCCCCGCCCAGGCTTCTCGGTCCCAGAGAGTCACAGAGCCGGGGGTGCCTATGGCCGGGATGGCAAGGGCCCCCGCACACGCAGGCCCAGGCCAGAGCCAGCCACTTCTCACCCATCCGCGAGCCCAGTCCACGCTGTCCAGAAGTCCACATGGCCCCGAGGGGCCACAAACATTTCTGAGCACAGGACGTTGTGTGAAGCCTGTGACTGAAACAGGGTCTTTTCTATAAATCGCTGCTCATCAGGCCGTTACCTTCTTGGGTCCTCAAAGCGGCTCCTTAAATCTCGCCGCACTGTATGCTCGAATCACTTGGCTGGTCTTCCACATGTTTTTGGATGTGTCCTGTGTGGCTGCGTGGGCAGCGGTGAGTGTCTGAACAGGACGGACAGGGCCGTTCTGCTGGGGACCGAGGCGGATGCCCCACCTGTGACATGGACCAGACCTTGTCCCCAGCTGGGAGCATCTCCACCTGACCACCCTCTGTTCCGCCTGCAAGTCCACTGAGTCACTGACAAGCTCAGTGGACGACCTGCCCCTGCCACCTCCCTACCTGCAAACTTGGGTGCTCCCTGGATGGGAAGTAAGCATACAAGACCTTGGTCTGAGGGCGTGAAGGGCACCCGGGCTGGTCGCCATTGTCCCTCCTCTGCTGAACCTCACTCGGGGCCCAGAAATCGTCTGAGAGCCTTTGAATCTAGATGACGTCCTGTCTGGCCATTTGAAGACAGATCTAGCAACATTTTCCTACCCTCTCCTATACACACGGGCGTGAAAGAGAAGAGACAGATGTTTCCGGAGGGTCGTGTGACTTAGGAGCTCACCTGTGCCTGCTGCTTCGTGTGTCGAGTTTGCAAACATCAGCCCGGAAACAGGGTGGAGGAGTGTGCGGAGGGCGGAGAGGGGCGGCAGGGTGGAGACCCACGGCCGTGGGCTGAGCGGGCCGTGGTCAGCAGCGTCCCGTCCCCTGGGCCTCGTCCTGGGCGAGCACAGCCCGGCCCGGGTGAGTTCCGGCCTCCACCTTCTGCTGACGTGTCAGCCTCACCACGTGTGTGGCCAGAAGGCAGCGTCTCCCTTCGGTGCTGAAAGCGTCGTCGGAAGCCCCCAGGAGCTGCGGGGAGCTGGCCTCCGTGAGCACACGGCCGAGGAGGGCGTTTGCGGGGCAAGCTCGCTGCTTCCTTTCTGCAGGTGCCGCGTCGGCGACGCGGCGGGACGGGCGGCTTTCCCACGGTAACGGACGGGCCCTGTCAGTTAGGTATCGCTTCCAATTTCCCTGTTTATAGTCCTGTGGCTACCAGACATCAATAACTCCTGCCCTCTCTCCTTGTCCCCCAGGAGACTGATGGCACACGTCCCCTCTCACACGAAGACATTTAAATGAAAACCACACTTCCGTCTGCATCCCATTTTCTGGCCAAGCGGGGGAGGCGGCCCTATTAAATCAAATTATATGTGACTTTTAAAACTTCCCTTTACAGCATTCAATTGAAAAATCTGAATCTTATCATAATACATTGCCTTTTTATGAGTAAATTGACTTTACTTGGTCCCTGTGGGTTTCCAGCCTCCTTCCCACACCAGGGGAGAGAGAGAGTCCCACAGCCCCTCTAACGCACGGGTCGCTGGTGGCGCTGAAAGGAGGAGGCGGGGAGGTCCCTGGGCTCCGCTGGGTTTGCCGGGGGGGGGGGCACCAGCGCCTGGTCCCAGCTCGCCTGTGGCCAGGCTCCTCCGACCCCAGCCTGCAGCAGGGTGTGGCGGTGGGGCCTCTGTCAAGTGCAGGAGCAAGTGAGTGGGTCTTGGGGGGCCCGAGCTCCATGACCAGCAGGTGGGTGATTAGGCAGGAAGGTGGGCCCAGGGCAGCGGTTGGCCAGTGCGCCAGGAGCCCCCCCATCCGAGCCCTGTGGCTGGGCCAGTGAGAACACAGCACAGGAAGGCTGCCTGGGGGGGGGAGACGGCCCTCACTGGACCCAGAGGTCCACCTGATATAGCTCCCCCACCCACCGAGGCTGCCAAATCCACTCGTGCTGGGAAGATTCTGGAAGGTGTCTTTAGTGACCGTACCCACCTTTGAGAAGTTATGATAAGCCAGAGGCCAGCTGTAGAGAGAGTGAGCGCCCATTAAGAAGCTGCGCTGAGATGCCGAGTCTCCATTCTTGGCGGGATTACAAGAGACACTTGGGCCCAACATGGCGGCTCTGATTTATAAAGAAGCTTCTCGTGAGATCCTTGAGGCTGGGAGTCACTGAACGGTTGTAGAAGATCGTGCTAGCTTTAGGTGAGTGGAAACAGAAGGAATTGCTGTATTCAGGGGATATCAAGGTTTATAATCATTTTTTTAATTTAGCAATTTTTTATTTTACCCCTCCCCACCCCCGCCCGGCTTTATTGAGAGGAGCGGCATGTCCCATTGCGTCAGTTTCAGGGACTGTCGAATGAGGCACGGAAGGAGCGGAGGGGCCTTGCCAGGGTCTGTCCCCAGGGGCCGAGAGCGCCAGCAGCGGATGCCGTGGCTGCCGGAGGAGGGGCGGGGTGCAGGGGTGAGGGGAGACTGGAGTTGGCGAAATCAACATTTAGAAACTAACAGGAAGAGATTAGCAAAATCAATGTCAGTAGCAGCGCGGGCACGTCTCGCCAGCAGATTGAAAAGCCGGGTTCACAGAGGCGTCGGCCGCCCATGGAACTCGAGCCCACAGTGGTGAAGCGGGAGAACCGTCACCACAGCGTCGTGGCAAGGGGCCGTGCAGAGACGGGGACGGATGCAAACGCTCTCTGAGCGAGCAGGCGTTCCCGCGCTCCGTTTCCCTGAAGAGAAGTGAAGGTGACACCTTGTTCTGTTGCGTAGAAAACGAAGTCATCGTGTGGGGTCATGCTAAAAATCTGTCATGGAAGTTGTTGGACGAGACAGACAGGATTCTTTGTTGTCGGTGTGGTGGGGACATTCCTGTCTACACCCACGTTCGGCCCCACAGACAGAACCTTCTGACCTGGCCCCGGGGCCCCAGACTCTGCTGTTGGCGGGTCCTCGGCGCTGGCGGTCTCCCTCCGGGCTTTCTCCCAACCCTTCCTGGTGCTTCGGAACCCGTCGGTCCCCCCGAGTTCCACACCCTCGTCTCAGGAGGGCGGGTGAAGTTAGCACACTATCTAGAACTTGGAGTTCGATTTGACAAGTTGATTTCATCTCATTTCTCATGGCGAGACCACTGACTTCCACGAATCTCTGCCGTCCCCCTTCGGGTGGAGTGAGTGTGCAGGCTGAGCTGCGGGGCTGCGGCTCGGAGAATCTGCCTTTCCTTGCTCTTCCCGCCACCCCTCTGCGATGTCCCCACCCGCTCTTGTCCTGCCCTCAGCACTTCCTCAGGGGTCCATCCCACACCGTGCCCGGGGGCATAGTCAAGCCCACGAGCTCTGTAAATTGCATTCGTGACGTGAAGTAATGAATGAGGATGTTCCGACGTGTATCATGAGAACGAGTTGGTGTCGTGTAAGGCGCTTCCCAAAAAACTCTACTTGCGTTCATCATTTGCCAACTAAGCCACCAGTAATGACCTCACTGTCATGCGATCAATTATGTCTTATCATTACCGTGATCAGCATAATCACGTTACAACAAAGCGATGCCGCGTAATTCTCCCCAACGGGTTGGACCGTGCGGGAATCCGACGGGCTGCTCGGCGACCAGGTGGCAGTGTGTGTGCCCACGTGGCGGCGTGGCTGACGCAGGGGGCTCTGATTTCTACCATGAACGGGGTTAGGCCCAGGCCCCAGTTTCATAGACTTACCTTAACGAGTCACCCCTCACCTCCCACACTTCCTACGTTGCCGTGGCGCACAACTTGCGTCGCCGTCCTGGCTGGCTTGGGCGGGTCTCGCTCTTGGCCTTTATGTCACTGGTGGGGAAGGCGAGGGCCTGGGCGTGTCTGTGCATGCCCACACGCGCCGGGGCGGGGGGGGGAGTGCCAGGCTCCTGAGACTCAGGCGAACCTCACGGCCTACGGACACGCGCCAGAAGTCAAAACGACAACAGATGTCCTCAGGTCACTCGTGGGTCTACACAGACAACGCTGGCGGGGCCAGGGTCGGTGGCAGGCTGCCACCGGCTCACACGTGCGTGCCTCTGTCCTGGGCTGGGACCCGGGAGCTTGTAGGGTTCCCCGCACAGGACACGGCTTCCCCAAGGGTCAGTGCGCAAAAGCTGGGGCTCTCCCGCGTCTCCCCTTGTGGCTAAACCCGTGAAAAAGAGTGCGATTGTGCTGTGTAGTATTACCTGCGTGTTTGTCCGTAGTCCGGCACATTCAAAACCCAGGAGTCAGCACTGGTAACGGCAGCAAAATCAAAGCTGTCTTCCAGACGTGGACACGGAAGACGCCGTGGGTGCCTGTTTCACACTTGAAATCCCCAAGGCCGATAACCACACGCCTCTAGAATTTTCTATTGAAAAGCATTCCTAATTATTCCAGTTAATTGTTAGCTTGGGTCATTTCCGGGCTGCGGCATCCTGCACGCCGGCCCCTCCGAGGCCAGCGGTGCCCCTGTCGACCGCCCGTCCTCGGCTCCCGAGGCTGGGAGCGCCGAGGTCTGACAGCTAGCTGGCCTGTCTCTCTATTCACCAGTGCTTTCTTCTCCCCTTGGTTTATAGGGGTCAAATGTTTTAGTTCAAAAAGTGTGACTTTTGGTACAAAGCCGTCCTGAACAATCCGGACCCGGGTTCCTGACCCCGCTATTTCGTGGGAGCCAAAGCCCCCTTTCAGCGAGGCTCCCACTGGCGGCCGCCTCGCCATGCTTCACTAAGCCTAATAGCTCCCTATTACCAGCTACAACTTAGCGTCTGAGCCAGGGGCTGGATGAGAAAGGGGCGAGGGGACTGTAAATTATACGGAGTCGCGGGGAACAAAGGTTTTATTTCTCCTGAGCGCAGCCCTTTGATAGGAAAACGGGGGAGACAAATGTGTCGCTAATTTAATTAAGTAGTATGAGATTTCAGGGTCTACAGATGCCATTTAGAGCGGGATTAGTCAAGAGCAGGTGACGAAAATGAATAGTCACACACAATGTTAGCGTTTTTAACAATCCGACACAGTCGAGTGGAATCAAGTGCTTTCAGAACGGGACACAGTTTTGCTTGCTAATCCAAATCTACCTACACTCTCTTCTCAGAATGCTCAGCCTGTTCTCGGGAGGTGGGGAACTTTTCCTGTTTTCTTGCTGTGATGGCGACACCCAAAGCGAGAGGAGAAAGGGGCCGTTTCATCAGCTCGGCGCCGTTTGTCTCTCTGCAAGATCTCTGCCGCAGAGAGGAGGCGCCCGGGGGAGCTCACGGCATCCTTTCAGAGACCTTCTGTCCACGACAAACGTCAAATACATCGCAAGTCAGTGCTGTGGCCGAACGCGTGGACCCACGCCCAGCGGTCGTGGACACCCCCCGTGTGCCGAGGCAGTGCGGGAGGAGGTCCCTCGCCGCGCTGGAGGCAGGGCCCGTGTGGAGACAGCGCCCAGACGATTGTGCGTGCACCTGGACAGAGGTGCACGCACGAGGTGGCGAGGCGTGTCCTTGCACACGCGCTTCGTGAACCGGCCTGAAGGAGGGAAGGGCTCTGCTGGTGTGTGAGGACCCAGCCCCGCCCCCGCGCTCACGGTGTGTGTGCGTGTGTGTGCGTGTGAGTGTGTGCATGTGTGAGTGTGAGTGTGTGAGCCTGTATGTGTGCGCGCGCGTGTGCCATATGGGTCACTCGTACCCAGACACAACTTTCCCAGATGCCTGAGAGCCCCTGGAACATTCCGAAATGTGTCAGGACCAGAAGGGGTGCTCGGACATTCGGTCCCCCCACTGCCTCGGGGAGGCCGCAGCAGGCGCGTTTGGACTTAGAGCGCCACTCGGGCACCCACGTCAGGGCTGGCGGACACCCGGCGGTGGGCTCTGCTAGGCAGGCGACTGGCGGCCGGGACACCACCCGGAGCAGAACTGTGCACCTGTGTCCTGGTAACTCACAGGGCTCGCCCACAGTCACACGGGGGATGGGCGCTGCTCTCTCTGAGAGAAGGGGCAGCTCCCCGGGGACGGAAGGGGGGCGGTCACGGCCAGTCTCTGGGGCTTCAGGCATGCCATCCAAGGGCCCCACACCTCTGCCCGTTTCCCCCACCCTGCCCAGCGGCGCCCCCCAGAGGACGTCCTGCAGACAGGGGACAGAGAGGGGGTGTGTTTAGAGCTGGTTTGGGCCCTGAGGCTCCTGCTCTCCAGGAGCCACCCTCGTGTTCTCCAGCTGCCCTGGAGCTTCTGTCCCTGGACGGGGACACGTGTCCGTTGTTTGTGGGTAGGATTTGATTCTCCTTGATTCCAGCTCTGTCTTTCCGGTTTGCAGCGCCAGGAGCAGAGAGGCCCCGAGTCCAGCTCCGACTGTCCCGTGTGTCCTGTGAGCCCCCGGGCCCTGCTCCCTTCCCTGCGGCCGGGAAGGTGCTCGGGGGTGTCAGCCCAGGGCCTGCGACCAGCCCGCGCGCTCCCGCCACGCCGCGCAGGAATCGCCGGGGAGTCCGGAATCCCCACAGAGAGAAGGGCCCGGGTGAGCTCAGGGAATTCGGTTACAAGCGACATCAAGCTTCGAAGGCACGGGCAGATTTCCCCATAACCTAAGACTCATTCTTGGGCAGGTTTTTTTTTTCTTTTTCATTTTGTACTTAATAGACTGAGAACCTTTTCGCTCTCCTGAGTTATGCTCGTGATTATAACCACACACAAGACGGAAAATTGTGCTTTTCTTCAAAGCGGCGTTGGCGAGAGTGACCAGCTGTTTGATCTGATCGCAGACTGAGAGGCTGTGCAGAGGGCCTGAGGCCATGTCGGTGTCCGGGTCACAGGCGGCACTTCTTCCCCCCGTCAGGCCGTCCGCCTGGGTCGGGTGCCCCGTCTTCCTAACACAACGTTAGTGCAGGACAGGCCACGGTGCCTTGGACGGGGACCCGCTCTCACGCCTACACCGCCCCCGCCCGCCAGCCGCCCCCTTCCAGCGCTGTGCGTCTGCCCACCCCCAGGGGGCGCTGCTCCTTCCACGGGGTCCCCTGACCTCCTGACCGGGGTGGGAGTGGGGGTGGGGGCGTTAGTGGAACCTACAGAAATAAGCCTGAGGTCAATGTCGGCAAGGCCGGTGCCCTGCCATAATACGCCCCCCTTTTAGATATGTTTTGGGGAAACCCAACCTCCATCAACAGAATGCTTGAAACACGAATATTTTAATACAGGAATCCCTGATTTCACTTTCAAACGGCTCAAACTCAGAAGGTTCCGGGTCCTGGTTTAGCAGACAGGCAGGAACAGAGAATGGGCGGGCAAACGCTTTATAAAGGAAAAGGAATATTCTCGAGTCACAGCATAATCACAGAGCCGTATTTCCAGAAAACCTCCTTAAAATTAGAAGTCGAAGTCTTAATGTGATTTTTACATTAAAATTTGTTGCAAGACCGCAGATTACATGGTTGAGCTCATCTATAGTTTGGGTCATTGAAGCAACCCCTCCCTTCTGTTTGTACTGGAAACCTGAGGGTTGGCGAGACCACCCCCTCCAGAGAGGAGAAGAAAGTGGAGGGAAGATGGCGGCAGGGGCACCACGGGCGGGCAGGCGGACGCTGGGGAGGGGAGAGGCCGTCCTCGCAGAGAAAAAGTAATTAATTATAAATGCATCCGCACGGAGAATCTATTATAGGTAGCCCTATAAAATATAAAGGGAGAAATATAGGTTCTTAAAAAAACACAGTGTGTCAATGCTGGAGGGAGAGAATGAATAGCACTTTTTTTTATTAAACTAATATACCATTTGATTAAAAACTCAGCCATGTAAGCTTTAATAAGATGAGAATGATGAAGTCGGTAAAAATACTCTTGAATTAGCTGAGTTCATATTCTTTCCTCAGAATTGTTTCACAGGGAAAAACTGAAGGATGTTTGGGCGGCCGTGGGTCCGAGCAGGTGTCACAGATGTGGCCGTGGGGGCGGGTGCTGTCTGGGAGCAGGTTTGCCGTGTGCAGGGGACGCCAGCCCTCTGTCAGGACCCCGGGTTTAAAGTCACAAGGCTCCATGGGGCACCTGAGTGGCTGGGTGGGTTGAGTGGCTAGCATCGGCTCAGGTCATGATCTCTCGGACCGTGAGTTCGAGGCCCCGTGTCGGGCTCTGTGCTGCTTCGGATTCTGTGTCTCCCTCTCTCTCTTTCTTCCTGCTTGCGCTGTCTCTCTCTCTCTCAAAAATAAATCAGCAGTAAAAAACTTCTGTCACTTACAAGGCTCCGTGAGGAAAGCGGTGGGAGCCGCACTCTGACAGAAAGACTGTAAGACGCAGGAAGGAGGGTCACACGGACCCCTCGCCGACAGTTAGTGCCACGCTCCGGCTGAGGCACCGCCTGGCTGGCGTGGAGGGGACGATTACAGCAAAAAAGATGGCAGAGACCAGAGTTTTACTGGATCCTGCCTGCAATCGTGTTTTCTCGACCTGGAGGAGAGCTCTAGCGGGAGCGTGGGCCGCACACGCCAGTGCCGCTTCTGCTGGCGCACGAGCACTCGTTCCCGAGGGGGCGTCTCCTCCCACCCGGCCTGGGCCAGTGCCGGATTTGGAGCCACCGCGAGACCTACCAGCACGCGACGAGGTGAAGCTACCAACCGTGGGGGGCTAGAACGGGGACGGGCTGGGCCTGGCAGGTGCCGGAGCTTCCTCTCGTCTGGCCCAAGACGGGGAGGCGGTTCCTCCCGAGGAGCCCAGGGGAGGCCCTGCCGGCCCCTCACTGGCTGATCTTCCACACGGCTCCGGGCACCTGAGGACAAGCTCCTGATGGGGACTCACCCCTGATGGGGGGGACACACTCCTGACGCCGTGCTCCTGAGCCCGATGCCCTCCAGCGCGCTGCAGACACAAGAGGAGCCACGGAATCTGGAACTTTCCACCCAGGGCCGAAACCATCATGAGCCCCAGGTGAGCAGGCGCTCTCGGGCGGTAGCCCTGCGCTCAGGAAAGTGACGCACAGAGCAGGGGGGCGGCGGGAGCTGAGCCCCGGGAGAAGCCTTGAGAAGGAGAGGATCCCCTGGGAGCCTCCTGCAGGGGTGAGGGAGGGAGGTCCTGGACGGGGCGGTCGGAGAGGTGGGCGTGGGCACGGGAGGGGCCGGGCTGTGACCCCGAGTGACACGGGGGAGGCACAGAGAGCTCTTCCTAGTTGGGGCAGGACGTGCTTCTGATGGGAAGACAGACGGACACGTACGGAGTAAGGAACACTCGACGTGCTGCCCGCCTCCTGCTCGCAGGTGCCGTCCGCCCAGTGGACACGCGAGGCAGAGAGAGGCCGTCTCTGCACCCGGCGCCCACGTCCCGGGAGAAAAGCCCCCGGCGGTGTGTTTTTCGGGGGGTGGCCGGGGTGCAGGCCGGGGTCTGCAGGGCACTCTTGGGGGCGTCCCACGGGTCACCCCGGAAGTCTGGGGATCGGCCATTGCCGCCGGTCTCCCCGACCGCGTGGCACCCGGGCCACCGGGCCGCTCGTGCACATCAAGTGGGAATTGCACAACGTCTCGGGGCGAATGCACCTCGTCGTCCTCTGAGTGTGTCACATGACCCCGCCGTGTGACAGGGCCAGCCTCCGTCCCCGCTCCGTTGGCCTCCACGCATGAGTAATTTTCCCAGTGCTTGTTTTCGGCGCAGCCAGAGAAAGAGCGCGTCGCGGGCCCGCGGGCCCTTGTTGTCGGCTCTCGGCATTCTGCGGGCCTGAGCCGCTTACAACACTGTAAAGACCCCGGTGGCATGTGTTATAATGCAGGCGCCATTGTCCCCGAAGAACACACGAAAGAAAGAACATTGTTCTACGAGGGGGCAATTCATCGGGTTTTCCCAGAGACTCTTGGGTCAAGTTTTTATAGGCCTATTTGATTTTCAAATTCCCTTTCTGCCGTCCTTCCCTCTCAGCAAGCAGTGTCCAAACTTGTCCACATACACTTCCCATGTTTTGTGCACGGTCGATGTCCTTTAAAGAGAGTGTCTCAAATAAGTCTTTATTCCTGTTTTGTTGGCTCTTATTCTGTGTTTTCATGAACTCTGGCCCCAGCCATGGCAACTGCAAGAAAAATGTTACCAGTGATTGACAGGATTAGAAAAGCGAGGTCCCTCTCCGCATTTCAAACACTTTGGGAACAATAGAGTTTGGTGTGATTGAATTAATGAGATACCGTGGGCTGTCAGAGGAACACTCGTACTTTACATAAACCTGATTATCTTTGCACGGCAGGGATGGAAAAAACCAGAGCGGAGAGCCCGGGCCGGCTTTCGGCGGCCCGGCCGGAGGAGCCCGCGGCCGCCCTGCTCCCCGCCCGCCCGCTCGGCCCACAGCGGCCACGGGGTTTCCCAAGTCTGCTCGGGGGACCGGGCTCCCCAGCGGCTCCGCGTCCCAACGCGGTGCCTCTGCGGGGCTTTTATCTTCCCTGGGGGCCGTCGCTCCGGGTGAACAGGACACACGTTTTAACCGCCCCACCTGAGCCGGCGGCCACCGCCCCGCCCCGCCGCTGAGAAGTGACGCTTGTCGTGACTCTAACACGTATGTAAACACCGGGTCCAGCCGGGGCCAGCTTTGACCCGGCACGGGGACACAGGCTCCCGTCCTCTCGGCCGCTCGGATGTCAGGCTGGGCTCCCGGAAGCGCTCGCTGAAGCCTCGCTCGTCAGTGGGGGGATGAGGATGAGGGCCGCGGGTACTTCGGTCCCTCACGGAGAGAGTGGCTCCTGTCTCTGCTGGGGACGGCGGCGGCCAGGACGTGCATTTTCGCGGACGCTTGAGGGTGCGGGCGAAGGGGCGCCCCGTCACACACGGCTCGGCCAGGGGACATCCGACGGGCTCACTCCCGTGACTGCCCCAGGGCTTTGGAGACGTGTCCGCACTTCCTCAAGGCGCTTACGCTGCGAGGGAAGAAGCTCCATCAAAGGAACAAACGAAACAAAGCAGACAGACAGGCCGCAGACCACGCCGCCCTGGCCGCCCAGCCCCCGGTTCCCAGGCCCTGGCTTCTGGCCAGGTGCCCGTGTGCTCAGAGTCAGCGAATAAACCCAGCAAGGAACCTCGGACGCTGCGAGGCCGCGTCTGCTCGGCCCCATCCGATCCCGCGGGACGAGGCGGGACACAGCGTTTCTCTCTGAAGCCGGTGCGGATTTCCGCCCCAGCCGCCCAGGAACCCATCAGGTGGCACTTCTGTCACCAGATTCCCGAATTCGGGCCAGCTTCTGTGCGCACGAAGCAACTTCAAAGACGCTTTGGTGGTCAGTGCCCATATTTTATGCACTGATCAAAGTCCACGGGCTAAACACACACACACCAGAAACACGCGCGGTAGCCAGGCTCGGGCGCCTGCTGGCCTCAGCACCCCTGGGTGCGCCTACCTACTGCTGGAGCCCGGTCCCCAGGGATGGCTGCGGGACAGTCACCACAGGATGGGGGATGGGCTCAGCGCCCAGAGCACAGCCGGAGGGAAACACTCCCCGGATTTCACACCGGCGCCTGTGGAACTCCGTGCTCGCTCCCATTCAAGTCTGAGGGCAGATTAGCAACGCCTGATCCATCCTGGGCTGCAGAGCCCCAAGCAGGGCAGGCTCTGCCCGCGGCCCCACCAGCAGGTGTCTCTGTTTCACACCGTTGGGCACCAGCCACCATCTTCTCCCCTGTGGCCATGCTCCTGGGCCCTCGGGCTGCGGGGGGCCTGGGGAGGAGGTGCCTTCTGGCTTTCTCTTGCCCAGAAGTGAGGGTGGGCAGCGCTGGAGATTCCTTCTGGAGGAATCCACTTGGCGCTCAAAACCCCAGGAAGTCCCCAGATGGGCCCCAAACCTCCTGCAAATATTCCTCCTCCTCCCAGACAGCCCGGACTTCCCTCACTGGGTCCCCGAGCGTGAACACCCGAAGTGACGGGGAGAAAGGACCCTCATTGGCTTCCGTGGTCACGGTGCTGTCTGTTTGGTACAACTGCCCCGGACTCAGCTGGACAGGGCCGCACTCGTCATCCTCTGCGGCCTTCACTCTGCGCGGTGGCCCTTCGCTCGTGAGGCGGTTTTCCTGCTGTTCTTTAAGGGAAGGGCTTCTTTCTTATTGGGAATAACAACGCTTCGTAGTGGAAAACTCTTTTAAGTTTTCATGTTATTTAAGTCTTCCCTTAAATCTCACACCTTTGCAAGAAGAAATACACAGCTAAACACGCCCTTCGTCTGTACTTCGTTTCTATGAACGCTCTCCGGAAAATCACTGTGTTGCCTAAGACCACCAGATACGGCCGTTGGTCGCCATTACCGATCTGCACGGTGTTGGCAAACAGGTTTGATTGATTCGTGTTGTGATCTCTTTGTGTTTAAGTCGTCTTAGACAGTTGGAGGCACGTGGGCACCTTGAACTTGTCTGGCTCAGCGTCTTAATGTTAGTGTTGTTGGAACGATGCAGTTTCTACGATCTAACCAGCACGGAATGTCCCGGGGGGAGCTCTGCTCCAGTTTTATCAGATGAACTCTGTGAGAGTTTTTAGAAATTTAACTAATGTTTGGAGAGTGATTTAAAGTAATCACATTCCAATAAAATTATGTTTGTAACTAACGAACTCTTTGTTTAAAGAAAGGGTTGGAGACAGCTCATTTCTGTGGGATCTGATGGCTTCAGTTTAAATGACGTGTAAACTGAGATGCAGATAATTTCCAGTGGGAACTCAGGAGGTTTTAAGGGGAGAAAAATCTATTTGGACATCGATGTCCTGAAACTCCCTTTACATTGCTTGGTTCTTCACATTGGAGTCTCAGTGCTGTTTACATATGGTGGCTCTCCTCATGTAACACCAGCTTCCTTGAATTTGTTCCACTTTAGTAAAAAAAAGTTTTTGATATCATGAAACCTTTGAAACAGATGTTTCTAGGACTTCTACAGACAAGTTTGCAAGCGAGGGAAATAAGTGTCCAATGCTTCATTTCTCTGGCCAGAGGAGAGCCGTGGGCCACAGTTTGGAACCAAGAAGGGGAGACGGCAGGGCTTGTCTGGCTGAGAGTGTGAGGAAAAGGCTAACCTCAGACCGTGGCCGGGGAATGACCCCGAGTGCTGGTTCCGAGGCTTTGGAATCTGGGCACGCAGGACTCCCTCCCCCTCCCCGGGTCAGGAGCAGAGCCCGGGTGCACCGCCGAGGTGCTCCTGGGGCAGGGAGACCATGGGCGCCGGGCCCGGCTGGCACTGCCCGGCCACCACGTGCCGACCTGATGGCAGTCACCGGACAGGCTCTCTGTGTTGCGTGAGAACTGGCCGAGTCCTGGAGACGGCGGCAGAGGAGGCCGGACTGCGGAGTTCAAGGCTCCAGCAGGGAATGTCTGGTCACCGTCTGTCCCCAAGCAGAGGGCCTGGGGGACGCGGGGCCCGGCTCACGGCGCGTCTCAGCGTCCCCTCTGCAGCAAGCTCAGGACCCGCAGGAGAAGCACCAGGTGGCGGGGACGATGGACGCCTCGGTTTCCTGACAGAAACTGACTTCCCGCCCGAGAGAGAGAGCAGGCAGGTGAGAGACGGGGCACCAGGGAAAGAGCCAGCTGCCTCTGCCTCCGCCCCAGGGGCGCCGGCACGCGCCCACGCGGCCTTGTCTCACCAGGGGTCACGGCCAGAGTGCGGGCACCAGGCACCGCCAAACGATGGTCGTGGCACCTGGCCCCTCCCAAGCGTGGCACCCGTCAGCGTCCACGGTCGCGTGCGCTTTGTGTCTGGCTGTGACGGAGAGTAGGCGCTGATTTGAAAGAGCGGGTCGTTCCAGGCAAGGGCAAGATACAGCGGAATCACAATAATTGTTGGCTAAGGAACATTCTAGATGGTCTACTCCGAAGCCCAGGTTAAAATCAACTGACGCTTTCCAAGGTGTTTCCTGGGTTTCTTTGTTTTCGTTTCGGGCTCCAGCAGGGGATGTGTCTTCGTAAGAACCCGCACCTGGCCTGCCGAATCAGGGTGGCGTGAGTTCGCACCAGCCGGGACGCCGCACGCCAGGGGGCCCAGCTGGAAACGGATAAACCCCCCTTGGCGGCCGCCTTCATCCCTCCTCGCGAACTCCGTAGTACTGGTTTCAGGTCAGCTCGCCCTCATGGGGAGAACGGGCTGGCAACGAATTTCTTCTCACCCCGGTTTTGGGAAGAGCATCCTTTGAGCCATAGAATCGGTGTTTCTTGGGTCCCTGGGGGTGACTAAAGCCTGCACTTGCCGCTAGCAGAACCGGGGCGGGGGGTGTGACATCAGTTCTTCGCTGGGGCAAGGGCCACCCTCCCGGATGGCCCGGTTCTCCAGGGACACGCAGGGACCTTGTTTCGGGCTTTTTATTTTGGGGGAGCAAGAACATCCTTCTCAACCCTTGCCTCACGTCTGCGATGCACAGGCTCGGCAGGGAGCAGACGCCAGTCTCACGGCCCGCTGCGGACCCCCTTTCGGAGTGACAGGTCCAGCTAAAGGGGTCGACTTAGGGCTGGGGACCACGGTGCCGCCTGCCGCCGGGCTCCGGCCTCCTCTGAGCAGAGAGGCAGACCGGCGTCCTCCCCCGATCTCCAGGGACGCTTGGGGTGTGTGGGATACAGCGTCCGCCTGTGACCTCGCGGTGTCTGGGCACCTGTGTGTGAAGCCGGCCGGGCACCCGGCGGGGCGCGGGGAGGAGAGGACGCGGAAGGGGTTAAGGAAGCCTCGTCCTCTGCAATTTCTCGATCAGCCTCAGGGAGCCGCGGGTCAACTTTGCTCATAAAACTCTGCACAAATATTTCTTTTTCTATCAGAGGAATTCTAATTCTGCACACAGACCAGGGCCACTCGGATTATTACACATTATTAAAAATTAATTTTAGAAACGTGTGTCCGAGTCTGAAATTCAGCAGGAAAACAACAGAGCGCAAGTCTGTACGTCGTCTGGACAGAAAGAAGCTCAGAAAATTGTTCCTTTCCTTGGGACAATCGGAGCCCCTGTTTTTGGTGACTCTCGCTTCATCTGAACGACGAGTGATGACAGCCGACCTCGTGGGCAACGCAAACACGCCGCCTCCTCTGGCCGAGTCCTCTGTGGGTGTCTGGGGTGTTGGGTCTGCGCCCGGACGGGGATCCCGGGGCAGACGGGACAGCTCATGGAGGTCCACGTGGACACGGTGTAGCTGACGGTCCTCACAGCTGCCACGGACACTGGTTTTCCACGTTCCCCGGAGGCCGGCTGTGGGTCCTGCCGAGAAAGGGCGGACGCTCAGAGCCCGGAGACGCAGCGTCGAAGGAAACAATGAGCAGAGCCCGCTGGGTCTTTTACGTCTGGACCAATAGTTCAGGACGAGGAATCCTAGTGAGCGTGGCCACACGGGCCCCTGATATTCTCGTCGCTGCTCCTTTAAGGGAACACGTGATTCGGTCCCCATTAAATTCAGTAAGAAGTAGATTCCGCAGTTGCCCTGCCCAAAGGGCCCCCGGATACAGGAAGGGCATTTGAAATAATACGAGCTTCTGCCGTGAGCGTCCCGCCTTGTCCCAGATGCCCGCGTGCAGTGTTCCGCTCGTTCCTCTGACCGCCCGACGGCCCAGGGGAGGGCCGCACGTCGCCCAGCTTCAGGATGTCGGGAGAGGTGGGTTCGGCTGCCTGATCCCCAGCTCCAGCCAAGCACGGGCCCCGCTGCTCCCGTTAAGGAAGAAGCTGACTTCTCCGGAGGCGTGTGCAGCTTCTGCGGGGCTCCTGGTCCAGGAGGGGGACCTCAGACCTCGCCGGCCGTGGCTGGGGGCTGGGGCGTGCATTCCAATGAGGTCGAGGACCACGGTTGGGACAGAGACCCACGGGGACCTGGGGGGAGGGCAGAGGGCCACGGCCCGGACAGGGACCCATAGAGGAGTGGGGACGCCAGGACACAGAGCTGCCTGCTGCTGAGACCTGGGCAGCTGCCTCTCCACACACTTTCCCCGCAAAGTGGTTCTGGTTCTGGTGTCTCTGTGAGCAGGCGAGGGACGCAGGTGACACTGAACAAGCCAAGTACCCCTGCTCGTGGTGATAACGCACAGACTGCCATCCTCGAATTTCGGTTAGAAAAACAGAAATTGCTCACGGTCCTGCTCTCCGTCACCTCTGCCCACCTCAACACGACTAGCCTTCTCAGCCACCTCCCGCCCCCCGCCAGTGGCCTGCAGCTCCTCTCCTGGGGGCCAGCGCCCCGGAACCCACATTCTCTCCCCGCCTCGGGTTTCCTCTGGGGCACACCTTTCGTTCTGCGGTTCCGATTTCTCCCCGGTCTGGAATTTTCAGTCTTCCTCACGAAGGAGGGACTAGGGGACCCAGAGGGGGAGGGCTCAGCCGTCCTCGGACGGCAGTGTCTGCAGACGGTGGCTCGGCCAACAGTGCCTTCTAGGGCCCAACCGGAGCCTCGTCCCGGGGACTCGGTTTCGTCAGGGAAACAGGTGCATTCACGCTCTGTCTCTGGTCTCTGTGGCCCTCAGCACCAGCCACCTCCTCGAGAACGCGTCCCCTGACCAGAAACATGCAGACGTCCCAGAACGAAGGCAGACCAGCCCCCGGGGCCAGCCTGGTGGCCCGTGTCTAGGCGAGGCTTTCCTGCACGTCCACGCTGCGTGTCACCAGCTGCACGTCCACCCTGGGTCCTGGGAATGGAGTCCTTTGCTGACTCCCTAGGAGTGTGTGCACAGCGACCACAGACGGAGGCTTCAAGAACAGAAGTGTGTTTTTGTGCCTCCCGAGACCCAGGCGTGGTGGGCAAGGCTGGCTCCTTGGGGGGCCTCTCCCTGGGCCCGTCGCCTCCCCGTGCCCACACGGCTGCCGCTCTGTCTGCGTCCCGATCTCTCCCTCTAGGGACGCCGGCCACGCGGGGTTAGGGCCCAGCCTTGTGGTCTCCTTGACCCTCAGTTGCCAGTTCGAAAGCCTCTTCTCCAGGGGCAGCCCCATCCTGAGTGTTGGGGTGCTGGTACCCCAACACCCCACTTTGAAGAGGCGCAGTACAGCCTGTTTCGCCAGGGCCGCCCCCCAACGGGGCATCGCTTTCTCACAGAGAGTGTTCAGTGCGCGAGCCAGGCCTGGGCCCGTACCTCTCAGACCCGGGACAAGGGCCATCCCTCCCAGGCCCCACTGACCCCGTGGGTGTCTGCAGCTGCCTTCTGTTTTGGACACATCATGGTCAAAGCAAAAATATTATATTTTACATGTATTTTACTCTGAGATTAAAAGTAGGAAGCAGGAGGCAGGGGCTGGGAGGTAGCAGCACAGAAAACCCACCAGTAGTCAGCACTGGTCCTGGGCTCCGCACCGTGTCCCCGTCCCGTCCCCATGAGCAGCACTGGTCACTGGTCTGTTGCTTCATCGTGGCCCCGTCACTCTTTCTCTGCTGCTCCAGGAGTTGGGAACATGCAGAGTCCCGTGGCCCCGTCAGGCTGACTCCATGGGTGTTTAAATCATGCCTCGAGTGGTCCGGCCGCTCAGTTGGTTGAGCGTCTGATTCTTGCTTTTGGCTCAGGTCACGATCTCACAGTTCGTGAGTTGGAGCCCCTCATCGGGCTCTGTGCTGACCATGGGGAGTCTGCTTAGGGTTCTCTCTCCTCTCTGCCCCTCCCCACTCTCGCTCTCTCAAAATAAATAAACTTAAAAAAAAGTCACGCCTCAAGGCTGGTCAGGGTCTAAGTGTGGCTGGGACGTCCTCAGGACAAGGCCGGGGCTCGGCGAGGCAGCTGCCCGGAGTCTTGACTTCCCGGGAGCTCAGACGAACTGGCCACGCCCCGCGAAGGTAGCATTGCTGGAAAGGTCAGGTCATCCTGAGAGCCCCGGGGACAGGAACCATGTTCCCCATGACTCAGCTGCCACCCCACGTATGGTGAGATATGGCATCTAATCTTGAAAGAGAAATGGGACTCGGACCAGCCCTGACCCTTCTCTAGGCAAACCCGGTGCGTGTCAGGGTTCCGGCAGGACAGGAGCACGGTGACAGACGTGCTGCTCTGCGCGCGGACCAGCCGGTCCTGAGGTCACTGAGCTTCTAGGTGTCGGCACGTGGAACCCACCAACTATGGAGGTTTAGGTGTGGCGGTGCCTAGCTCGACGTCCAGCGACAGCCCAGAACTGACTTGTCTCTGCCCCCCCCTCGAGTGTCCAGGCCCCGGTGCCGGAGGCGGGCAGTGTCCGTCCACACTCACTGCCCTCCGGCCACGGGCTGGCGATTTCGGCGTCTGTGCACGGTGGCAGGGCCACCGCCCGCCCCACGCGGCTCCTCGGCGGGGCTGGGCCGAGCAGAGCCTCCGCCGGCTCCTCTGCCCGTCTTCCCCGCACTCTCCAGGGGCGCACCCCAGGCTGGGGGAGTGGGGGGGTTCCGGCTGCCGCGGATGGGCCGGGGGCCGGCAGGCAGCTCCGGGGTTAACGCTCAGCAGTCCCTGGGAGAAGCACGCAATCCAATCGGGATGCTGGTTTGCAAAATGAATCTTCAGTGTGTGGCCCACAGACGATCATCGATTGTGGTCAATAAATAAAGCCGGTCTTGACGTTTATTGTCGCAGGGAGTGATGGGGTCCGCCAGGCCGGACCGTGCTGCGAGCGCCTCGTTCGTGGCGTGCACGGGCAGACCATTAACTTGTGCCTGCGCCTTTCAGGGCCCGCCGTTCCTCACGGAAGACTGGTCAGTATTTCATGTGCCCGGCGTCGGGACCGAGGGTGTCTGGGTCCACTGTGGGGATGCTGATAATGGCTCCTTTATTCAAGCCAGCTTGTAGGAACAAGAAGATAAAGAAAGGCAGAGAATTATAGCATGTGCTCATGAAAGCGTTGTAAAGGTTGTAAGCAGAAAACAACAGAAAAGCTACAAAACGGGGGGACGGTGGAGAGAAAAGTGCGGAGGTTTCTAAAGCCGTAAAGAAAGGAAGAGGAGTGTTTTCATGGATTTTTCTTAAGATGCCAAGAATCTCAGTGAGCTTTCGTAAATCTTCGGAAACCCATTCTCTTGTAAAAGATTGATTTTATGAACCTTTGAGGTTTAACAGACAAGTAGTTTTCTTACATTCTGAATGAATTAAGTGTTCGGCCCGTAAATAAGAATTCACCTTCTTTTTCCCCAAAGGCACCCCCGTTGTTTTCTGTCAGACGAACTCAGGGCCCTTGGCTGCTCTGACCTGACGCACAGATGGTCTTTCCAGCGATGCCCGCTCGCCCTCCGCGAGGGTCCCCGTCAGCCGTGGGTATAGGGCTTGAGTTCTGACGGCCTGATTCTGGAACCCGGGGTCCGAGGAGACCAGCCCTGGTGGTTCTTTGTGCATGTGACCGTTTAACTGTGCTGGGTGGTCCCAGCCTCCTGGGTGAGCAGGGCCCGAGTGGCCAGGGTCCTGGGGCGGGGGTGGGGGCGCCTCCCTGGAGCCCAGGCCTCTCCTCTGGGAGCTGGACCCACCGCCACGCTGAAGCTGGGGGCCCTACCTGCAGGGCTCCTGCAGCCCCGGGCGAGGGCGTGGGGGCAGCGCCCTGGCGAGGACTGACATTCACCTTCTGAGTCCCAGCAGCATGGGGGCCCCACTCCATGTCTCCCGTTTCTGCGGAGAGCCTGGTGGGCAGGGTTTGCTTGTTCCTGCATGGCTGGTATTGTGATGTTGGGCGGATGCGGGTGCCGAAAACACCGAAGAGATGCTGGGGCCCCTTCTGCCCGCATGTGTCTGTCTGGGCCTCGGTCCACACAGATTCCAGAGCAATGCTCCCAGCAGACGCGCTGTGGCTTCCTGCCCGGGAAGCTCGCGGAGTTACCGTGTCTCCACGTCTCCCCTCCGGCCCGTGGAGGGTGCCCGCAGAGCTGCAGGGAGGGTGCAGCTGTGTGCGCAGCGGGGCCTGAGGACACCTCGGCCTCGAGGGCCACGCTCACGGCCGCCGGCCCGGGCGTCGGGTGAAAGCAACAGTGGCCTTCGTGAACAGGTGTGGGGGCCGTGCCCGTGGACTCATCTGTGGACGCTGAAGTTTGAATTCCACTTAATCTTCACATATCATGAAATATTCTCATTTTAACTTGTTTCCCAGGCGTTTGAAGACATAGGAGGCGTGCTCAGCTTGGAGGCCGTGCAGAAACCAGCACAGGGCGCCCTGGGGCTGGCTCCGTGGTCGGGGGTCCTGACCGGGGCGACAGCCTGGAATTTGTACTCGTCGTGAAAACTATAACTTCGTCGGAAAGAGAGATAATAGGACATATACCTTGGTGTCTTCTGATCGCTGTTGATTTTTATTTTCTTCCTTCTTTTCTAGATTTTCCAACTTTTCTAAATTAAATACTTCACGAGTAATCATTTTGTAATTTAAAACAGTAAACGTTGAAAGTTATATTAACCAAGGCTACCAAGATTCCTGCAGCAAAGCAGAGGAGCCAACACCTGACTTTTCCGTGAGGCCCACTTGGTCTCGGTTCCCCTGAGACCGAGCGAGGTCCTCCGTGTGCGGGAAACAGCTCGGGACAAAGCAGATTCCTCGGGAGAGGCGGCGAGAAGCCACGTCCCCTTAGGCGGTGGAAGGAAAACCCTCGTTCTGCTGCTGGGAGCCCCGAGCCGAGTGGTGATCCCAGCGGAGCCTCCGCTCCCCAACAAAGCGCGCTCGCGCGGGAAGACGTGTTGGTGCACGCTGGCCTGAGCTGGACATCTTTTCTGTTCGCCCGTTTCTGACTTCAGAGCCTGAGTTTCCCGTTGTGAGGTTTCCCCGCGCAGGGCTCGCGCGTGCCAGGAGCTGCTCTTATGCAAATCGCTGCCGTTGGGGCCCCGTCCCCACCCGGCTCCTCGAGGTTTTGCAAGAGTAGCTGCAAAGTTAAACTCTGTCCTTCCTTTTCATCCACTGCAAGGAAAGGGTAAGACAGTCCCGGGAAGACGGCAGCGGGGCCGTAAGGAGGTTTTGAATCTCTCCAGCTGCACAGCAGAACAGGCACCTGAAAGGTCCCGGAGCGATCAATCAGGCTCCACCCCTCACCAGACCAGCCCGGACCAATCATCAATCAGGCTCCACCCCTCACCAGACCAGCCCGGACCAATCGTCAATCAGGCTCCGCCCCTCACTAGACCAGCCGGTACCACTCCTTTAGAGCACCTGTACCCCCCAAATAGAGACCCTGTTTCCCACCTCAGAAATGTGCTGAAAAGGAGCCTGCGCGCTCCTCTCTCGTCGCCATTTTACGGAGCGGCCGACCCCAGCATGCTGGACCCTCCATAAACGCTCTTGCCTTTGCATACGTGTCTCGTGGTCTTTGGGGGACGATCCGAGGACCCAACAGCAACCAGACAGCAAAATAAAAGCTGACGGGCAACTCTGCACCAAAACTAGAGGGCAAAGCGCCCCACGAGCCCACGGTGTGTGGGGACGGCCGAGGCAACCGCCAGGAAGAGAGGGCCGGGGCCTCTTAGTGGAGGAAACGCGGGACCTTCAGCTGTTCCTGAGAAGCGCTGGGGCTGAGGCACTGGCAGGGTCTGTGCCCTTGAGGGGGAGGCCCGGGCTCACGGGAGGCAGGTCAAGTACAGCCCCTCGGGGCCTCTTCCCGGACTGGGCTCCTTCTGAGGGGAAGCCGCTTCCATCAGACCCACGCCGAGCAGACAGGCAGGAGCAGGAGGGAGGGCCCGAAGGAGCGGGCGGCCGGGAGCTCAGCCAGCTCGGGGCGCCGAAGCAGCAGCACAGCAGCAGGAACCCAGAAAAGCTGGAGAAACACACCGGCTGTAGCTCAGAACCCGGAAATCACAGAAGAACGAGCAGTAAAACCGTATCGAGGCCAAGTCCCAAACAAAGCTGGTGTGCAAGAGGGAGGAGGGGCAGACTGAGCGCCCACGGCGACGGAAGCGAGGGGGGGGGCGGCCTCTCCTGCAACACGAGCGAGAAGACGCTTGGAAGAGACCCCGGGAAGGCCTGGACCAGCAGAAATCAGAAAGACCCGCAGGACGAGGGGGAAGACCCCAGGGAAGGGTGGGCAGAAGAGGCAACTGGGGTGTGAGCCCGGGCTGACGGCCGTGAGAAGGCGGGCACAGAGCGAGTGGAAGCGAGAAAAGTCTTGCAAACCGTCACAAACAGAGGGATGAAGAATTGGAAAGCGACAGGTACTGAAGTCAGACAGAAAATCGGCAAATAAGCGTCCTTCCCGGAAAGGAGCGCCGGAGCGGGAGGGACCGGAAGTACTCACAGGTGCAGTCGAGGAGGTCATCCCGAAGTGGCTGGAAGACAGCCTGAGGCCCCGCGGCGACCACGGGCGTGTCCCGCTTGGGCTCAAGCCACCGACATCGGGACGCGTTCGGCAGCTCGCTTGCCCAACGAAAGCAAGGAACGAACTGACGGGGAGAGAAGCTCGCATTAGGTCACAGTTCCCAGCAGCATCTCGTGGCGGAGGTGAACCCGGTGACCTCAGTGACACGCGGGGAAGACGGCATGAGCGGGGTTTGCGGCTGGGGACACGTCCTGTTCATCACCTGTCATTTCTGTCAACTCTCGAGACTCTCAAGGAACTGCATCCTGCGAGCTGCTCTGAGACCCAGGGACAGATGGCCAAGTGCCCGGCGAGAAGCCTTGCCCGGGGGGCTGGCGCGGCCGCAGCCGCGCGGGGGTCTGATGGCGGGAGTGAGCACCTGACACGCACGGCCCGCGCGCCCAGACTCGCGTCGCCACGCCTGAACCAGACAGACGGAACCTCCCTCGTGCGGTTTGCCCATGAGGGTGTTCCGACGTCCCGAAGTGCCTGCTCCACAAGGGAGGTGAGACAGTCCAGCGCCACCGTCATCCATGCGTCCGAGCGGCAGGGTGTCGGGGGACGGATTCAGCAGAACTCCCCAGCGGCCGGGCCTCCATTCCCGAAGGCCTGAATTCGAGGTGCGCTCACCGCCGGGCTCAGTCAGCGGCTCGTCTTTCTGGGCTGTGATTCGATGCCATCACTCCGTCCTCTCCGGACACCCGGAAATCCCGCCGTCCGGCAGCCCCGGGGCCCGCGCCCCCGCCGTCCACACGGTCCCCGTGGAGCGCTGTTTTGTCTGCGTTACGAGAGAGATGATGACCAAATTCCCACAGATTTCTTCTCCTTCTTCTTTTTAAAGATCATTTTTAGTTCTCCGCCTGAGACCCTTTCCTGTTTCCCCATCCCTGTTTCCCCATCGGTTTCCAACGTGCTCCTTGCTGACTCTCAGGGACGTTAACCCTCGTCTTCGACAGGAACTTCAGATTCTGTTTGCTTGACGTGTTACCTGAGTCTGCTTGTGATATTCGTGGGTTTGTGGCCACACAGAAGTTTCGACTTGGGCGGGGGGTGGTTGGGAGCAACAGAACTAGTCCGGGGAGTTGGGCACAGGCCAGGGCAGCCCTCAGGTTCCTGTTTTCAGGGTCACACAGAAATGAGTCTGCGGTCTCCTGCCACCCGGGCTCCCAGCTGTCCCCAGGGTCCCCGACTCCCCGAAGAGACATGCCCAGCTTCCGAGTGACATATTTCCTCAGGCCTGGGACATGTTACTCTGGACTCGTCTGACTCTCCCAAGCTGCTCCGGGCCCGACCGCGGACTGCGGGCCATACCCCCTCCTTCTGCAGGCACCCGAGGTGCCACCGTCCCCTGGCACCCAGCCTCCATGCACCCCTGTCCTGCCCGTGGTCGGTGGGCATTTCCGTCTAGTTTCCCACTTCCCGTTCGTGTTTCTAGAAGGTGAAGGAGAAGCCTTCAGAACTCGGCCACGTTCCTGCCAGAACCGACCCCAACGTAGGTCGTCTTTCCTTATCATTTAGTTCCAAATAGTTTTCCTATTTTATTATAAATCTGTTTTCAGCGTTGGCTACTTAGAAGCGTATTTTTTTTTCCAATTAAAAAACTTGCGAGGGTAACGTGGTAATGATCTGTTGTGTTTGTTAACACCTTGTTGGTTCTCCGAGGCGCCCTGCCCCGCCCCCCAGGGTTTCGGTCCTTTGCCAGGTGCCGAGACTCGCCTGTGGCTCAGGATTTTGTCAGTTTATGAAAGGCCCCGCCTGGGCCGTATGGGGGCCAGGGGTGGGATGGTTCCATCAGGCGCTCCCTCTGTTCTCGGGGTCGACGGGCCCAAGCGAACTCTACGTCTTAATTCTTGTGCTAAAAGCAGAAACACAGGAAGTGTGTCTTACCGATGGGTTTCAGGCCAGTTCTGGTGAAGAACGCATCTCAGGAACACCGGGGAGGGCACGTCGATGCCTTCGCATTCCAGAAAACACGGGAACGGAGGCCGAGTTCCTGGTGATGATGAAGAGCCAGGCCCAGAGGCGTCTCCCCGGGAGCCGGGACGGAGCCTCTGGGGGATGGGGACGCCTTCGGAGGCCCCAGTCTCACGGGAAAGTCTCCGAAGCTCCCTTGTATGTAAAACTAGGCTCAGAGTCACCGTGGACAGAGGAAGGCTTGTTTCACATGCAAAAAGTAGGGTGTTTTCAGAAGAAAATTCAAATTCTTACAGCAAAACGTGTTCGCTATCAGGTAATTCTGAAATAACTCCTTGAGAGAGAGTTCGGAGAACAGAAAAAATGGAAAACGGTAACTCGGAAGTCACCATGAGGCCATTTGGGGCTTTCTGTGGGACCGTGCGGTGTTCCCTCGCGCCCGCACCACGCCGCTGCGCACACGCCTTCAAGGGCCTCGGGTCAGAGGACGGCGGGCTGCAGTCAGTGGCCTTTCTGAGGGGTCAGCACTGGACACGGCGGGTGGCGTGACTATCAGATGAGCCTTGGACGTCAGTCGGGGTCTTTCTCGTCGATGTGCTCTCCACGCCGAGGGGCTCCGGCGTAACAGCAAGGCGGACGTGAACAGAACGCGCCGGAGAGCTGGGGGTGGCCGGTGCCCACGCAGCGTTAGACGCCCCTTTGGTACACTCACCGGCCACGTGGGCGACGTGGGCAGGGCTCAGGAGCCTCCCGAGGTCCGTGTCTCCGCCCACGGCTGTGTCCGTAACGGCCCAGGTGAGGAGCCGTGGGCACGCCCCGGGTTCCCCGCCCGCAGTGCCCAGCTGTGGGCAGCGCCTCCGCACCGCGCTGGGGCCTGCCGACCGCCGCAGGCGCACCCGGCATCTGCCTCACGTTTTGAACATGAACAAGAGGGGCTCGTGTGTGCCCGGCTTCCAGAAATCCGGGGAAGTTGGAGATGGGATGACAGACTAACGTGAAGTTTCCTCTCTGTTAGTTGGTGATTTAAAATACTCTAGTTAATACCAGCCTTTGTAAAATGTACAGGGGCTCCCGGAAGTCAGGAATGAATTAAAAGCAAGCCAACAACACGGCCTCGTGAAGAATTCAAGGAGCAGTTAGCTGACCTGCTTGATTTCGTTTTCTCGCTTTGTATTTGCATGTTGCCATTTTCTCAATCATTGATTATTAGACCTTTAATGAGCGCAAGCTGAGCCCACTGCACGGCGGCGAAGGGAGCCATTTAGGGGGGAACGCGGGGAGGGTGAGGGGCATGGACGTTTGCAGGGGTCTGAGGCGCCCTCGTGGCCTCGGCGGGAGTGCCGGCTTCCTCCCTTCCCCTCCTCACTGTGCAGAGAGGGAGTCAGCCCTTGGTTTTGTCTAAAGCGTCGGAATTATTTCAGGTTAATAATAACTAACTCAATCTTCAGCACCCGAATGTACTTCCGTCCGGCCCTGGGTCCATTCCATCTCCCCTCTTCCTCTTTGGCACTTGTCGGGGTGTGCAGGGCCCCAGCTGGTCTCGGCGGGGATGCTGCCGCCGGAGCCCTCCCGGTGGATGGGTCGGCAGGTTCCCGAGACGTGACTCCGAGAGGCAGGTGTGCCAGAGCCGGCCCTCGGGTGTCGCCCAGAGCCTGGTGACCGGCGCGCTCCACTCGGGCCCTCGCTGGGTGGTGAGGCCCATTACCCAGCCCCCGGCTGCCCGGCCCTGGGCACCCTCGAGCTGTGAGCATGGCAGAGGTTGAGAGGGCCTGCCCCACGGAGCCAGGTCTCTGTCCTTAGGGGCTGTTACTGCAAACGCGGCCATGGCAGAGCAACCCGAGAGGAAGGAGGGATGCGGGAGCCAGCGCTCAGGACCGATCAGGAGGCTGTGAGGGAGGGGGGCCCGGCCTCAATGGAGCCGGCTGTCCTGCCACAGAGCGAGTTTGCCGTCTAGGCCGCCAGGTGCCTTTGCGCGTGCGTGTGACTCAGCTGGGACCACGGTGGTCAGAGCCCCAGGGACCTGCCGCCCAAGCCTCACCTGCCCCAGACGGTCAGGGAGCTCCCGGCTGAACGCCTGTCTGCCGCCCGCAGCTGGCTCCCGTCGTGTGGGTGAGGGCTGCCCCACTGCCCTTCGGTCTCCCGGAAAGGTGACCCCCGAGCAGCCATAACGCCCACGGATGCCTCGTTACTTCCCATAACGGTCAAAAGGTTCCGACTTCTGGCACGCGACACTCGTGGAAATCCTCACTGGGGTCCTCACGACAAGAGCGGGGCCGAACACCCTGAAAGCCAGCAAGTCTTAGATGTGCCCGAGAGGGGAGGTCACGGGGCGAACTGCTGCCCTAAAACAGGGGACACAGGCCGGCGGATGCAGACTCACAAGCTGCCGGAGCAGAAACTGAGAGCGGGAACCCCCCTGGGGCGGTGCCGGTGCGTGAACGGGGGCAGCGGGGAGGCCAGCCTGGGGCCGCGGCTGGGGCACCCACCCCGGAGCCAGTCCTCCCTGTCGGGGCCCCACCGGGTTCTCACGGCGACGCCCAGAGATAAGGGCCTCGGGTCCTTCACGAGCTCCGCTCCGGGGAGAGGGGAGTGGGCCGGGGTCTGACTGGCCTGCAGGGAGGGACACCCCCAGCCCCAGCCCCGGACCTCCTGTCCCGCAGAGGGGACGGGGCCTCAGCCTCCCGGGACACGGGGCATCACAGCCGCCCGCCGCCCAGCGGGGCCTCCGAGCCGCCCGGCACAGCCCGGCCCTCGCTCAGGGGGCCAGCATCCTCAGCCCTCGCTAATGTGACGGCGTTCAACGTACCGGCCTCGGGCTTTGCTTGCGACTTCGCCTTTCGCAAACAGTGTTATTTAGCAGCGTAGTCAGATAGCCGTCAGAAGGGTTTACATGTTTCTGACTTTCCACGCCTTTCTCCCCCGGATCTCTGGGTTAGTCAGAGTACAAGTTACTTGCGTGTCTGTAGGGATGGTCAGGGGCTGGGGCCGTAAGCCTGTTATTGACTCTTTACCTGCATCTGCGGAAAATCTCTGCCTGTTCCCCACAAACGGCTAAACAGGTGAGACTGTTTCCCTGCCCGCCGGAAGGAGCACGCGGTAACCACGTGGCCGTCCACGGGTCGCTTCGGCTAGCTTATGTCGCAGGTATGTGAGCCCCACATGGCCTAAGGGACCGTAGGCAAGCGTGCATGCCTGAAACTTGGGCTCCCCGGAGGGCCCTGCCAAAGGTGCTGCCCTCACTCACGGCCTCTGCTTTCTTTGTTTGGGGAGAGGCGCGTATGCCTGAGAAACAGCAGGTGGAGGGTGACTCGGCGCACTTCCAGCCTGGAACCCACCTTACGAGGGCTGGAGGGACGGGAGTTGACAGAGACTGTGATCCAGGCCCTGCGAGTTAGTTAATTACTGATGCGAGGCAACGGACGGACGGGGGCCGCACCCCGTACGGTGGGCCTGGCCTGGCGTCGGCCCCGAGCTCCGAGAGCGCTGCCCGGCCCGCGTCTGTCAGCTGACGGAGCTTCCAAGCAGCGCCCAGGGCTTCCCCGGTGCCGGCGGTCCTCCCGGCCGGCCGCCACTTCCTGTTCCCACACCCCGACTTACCTCTGGGGGTGCTTATTGTCCTATGCAGATTGGGGGCTCCCGATTGGCCACGTTTCCCAGGGCGATGGCCCAGTGCGTTCAGGAATAGCGTTCCCCCGACCACCTGTCAGGCAGGACTGCCCACGGGTGCACGCTCTGTGATTCGTGTTGGCCCCTGCCGTGCCCCTGGACAAGGGTGAGGTTTCTTGAATCCTCTGAACGTGAAATCTCAACTATCCGCTTATCAATTTTTCTGCTTTCTCAATCTATTAATTATTGACAGGGGGTGGCCGGTGTCTACACCTGAAATCCCAGACCGGTCTGCGTCTCCTTCGGTTCTTCCGTCCCTCCTTCCGTCCCTCCTTCCGTCCCATCCTGGGTCAAGGTGCCAACATCAGCAGATTGAACACCATCCACCGTGTTCGTGACTGTTTTGTATTCGTTGCCAGAGGCTCCTATTTCTGCCTTCTCTGGTTTCACTGGAGGATTTCGTTTGATTCTCTCCTCTCCCTTGGTGAATAGAGTCAACTTTGCCAACACGCACAGGTTTCCCCAAAGTTTACCGTAGAATCCAAGCCTGCCTGCCATTGCCACCGCTCTGCGGGTGACGGCGCAGGGACCCCGCGGTGGAGAACGCCGGCCCTTCTGCATCCCCGCGACACCGCGTCCCTCACGTCTCCTCTCTGCCCGCTGGAAGCACCCAGCGTGCGTCCCCTCCGCTTGTTCCTGCTCGGACTCTCGACCTGCCGCAGACTCGGGTGTCTTCTCCTTCTCCCTGAGCGGCTTGTTTCATCGTCTCTTGGATTTCCTGGAAGCATCCTTCACAGATTCTCTCGATGCTTGTTTGTCTGGGAAGGTCTTTCTTTCCCCTCACTTTTGAAGGCTAGTATTGCCGGCAGGTGGGACTTTTTTCTTCTAACAGTTTAAAATTTTCAACTCTCCTGCTGCAGCGACTCCGGGCGAGACGTCTCTGACACCCTGCTCTTCTCTGGGGGCTTGCCTGTCTCCCTAAAGGCTCCTTTCAAGGTTTACTTTGCGTTGTTGGTCGTCTGTAGTTCGAATGCGCGGCCCGAGTGCGGCTGTTGTGCCCAGCGCATCGTGGACACTGAGCTCCGGGGTCTGGCTGTCACGACTCCAGATACCCACTCTGACCCCCCGTCTTCTCCTCTGCTACTACAGTTATAGGGGTCACGCCTTTTGAGAATGTCCCTCCCTTCCGCTCCTGGAGGGTGCGTTTCTTCCCCAGGCTTCTGTCGCTTTGCGTTCAGCCTGGAACTTTCTGTCGACCTGTCTTCAAGCTCGCTGTGTTCCAGACTGACCTCTCTGGCCCTCTGGCACGCCCTGGACTTTTTCGTTTAAAGCCAGACGTGTCCTATCCAGCCAGAGGGAACGGGCCTTTGCCGGCGTGGCCGGGGCTGGTCTTTACCTGAGGCCGTCTCCAGCCTTGTCTCTCCCGACGTGGCCTGGCTGGGGGCTCCTGGCAGAGAGCGCGTCTGTGTCTGTGACGTGTTCAGCTGAGATCCATGGTAGGGGCTTCCTGGAGCCGCGCTGGCACGGGGCGAGGCGTGGGGGAGAGGGCGTCCTTCAGCGGCCGGGGTCCCTGGGCTGTCACCTTCACAGAGGCTTTCTCCCCTACAGCTGTTTCTCCGCTGGTTGAGACCAGAAGAGCGGAGGGGGCCAGGATCCAGGAACCCCCTCCCCTGGGCCCGGGGCCGCTACTTTTGGGAGACGTGGATACGTGTCACGTTCCCGAGATGTGACAAATGTCTTCCCTTGGTCCCAGAGACCTTTCTGGACGTCTTTCACAGTCAGCTGTCCTCTCCCACTGCGGGAGCCGCAGGGGCGTCTTCCTCAGCCTCCACGGGGGGAACCTGAGCCCCTGGAAATAAAGCCCGTGCGCCCCTCCCCCTGAGCTCCCAGAAGGCCACGGGGCACCGCCTGCCAGTTCCTGCCCGCTCGAGGCTCCAGCAGCTTCTGCCCCAGGCAGAGCCACCCTGGCCTCCCGGACTTGCTGTCCCTCGAGATTTCAGCATGCTGGTTGGCCCTGCACGCTGGGCCCTCGGGTGAGGACAGGAGGGGGAACCGCCACGCCCTTCAGATGTCAGAGCCAAGTCCGCAGTCTCCTCCCCCGGGGCGGGGGGCAGTGCTGGTGGTCGGCCACCCAGATACGCTGACATTCACACAGGACCACTCCATGTGAAGGAAGAAATTCCATCTGTTGTTCATCATCGCTCTTAAAAGTATCTCTGGTGGGCGTTCAATTCCGAGACCCCTCTGAGGGGTGAGGCCAGCCTCCTCCAGCTGCCTCCCTCCGCGGCTCACAGGACGGACTGGCCACAGGTCCCCAGGGGGAGGATCCGTGGAGCTGACACCCCCGGCTGTAGACCCAGCCTGTGGGCTCATTCCTGGCCCCAAGAGAGGAAGCCAGCTTCCGGGGTGCCCAGGGGACGTGGCTTCATGGGCACCTGAGCCAAGGGCACCCTCAGCAGTCGCCGGAAAACGGCTCTGGCTTCCGACCACCAGCGGCGCCCGGATGGGCGGCAGCCGGAATCCCCGCTGTGGCCTCGACCCCGCCGGGTCTCCGCGGGGCGTTCTGGGAAGACAGCCCGGGCAGGACGCCCCTCTCCCGGAATGCCCGTGAAGAACAGTCCGTGGGTTCCGGGTGGAAAGGTCTCTGGACAATTCCGGCTGCAACCGAACTCTGACGGCCTGAGGGTTTCACTTCCAATCAGTTCTGGGAGTTTCTTTCTGGTCGAAATGAGACCACTTTACACAGGGAGAGGCTCGCGTTTTTGGGGGTGCCTGATTCTGGCCTATGTGGCCGCAGCCGAGGCTTCTGGGCGAGAGCTCAGGCAAACTAAGTTCAGATGCCACAGACAACGCCCCCAGGCTCTGTTTTCTAGAAACGTGTTTCCAAGACAGTCATGGGGCCGCAATGTACGCCTGTGAACTTGAAGACAAATGGTCGATTTCCCCCTTAAACACGTAACAAACACGTCGTGATACACTTGGAAGTAACTGATGGGTCTCAAGGGCGCACCCAAGTTTCTGAGATGTTCTATTATCTAAATTAATATTCTGAATATAAAGCCTCTTGGTTTTTTTTAAAGAAGTGGCAATAAATAGCCACAAAACCAAACAAAAACATGCCACTAACTCGTGCGGCCGAGGGTGTGTGAAACTGGTGCTCAGGCAAGTCTCGTTGGCCCGGCGCCCCCCCGCCGTCCCGACCCCAGGGCGGCGGAGCCTGAGGGGGGCAGCAGGGGCTCAGGGCGGCGGCTTGTGGACGCGGAGTAGCCCGCTGGGAGCACCCTGAACGCAGCGTGTGGCCCGTTCCCTGTGGGGCCGGGGGAGCCAGAAGCCGGGTCGGTGTCCCCTCTGGGCTTCGTCCTTGTGTCTCGTCTCCCGCCCCCCTCGCCTGCTTCCACCGCCACCCTGACGTCCGCTGAGCCCGGACTCGCCTTAGCCTCTCCCCAAGGATTCGTCCTGTGAACGGAGTTCCTGGGGCCACCGGTGCAGGCGGCGTCCCGGGGACAGCTCAGCCCTGGGGGCCGGGGCGGAGGGAGGGAGGGAGGCGCCCGGAGCTGCCAAACCCCCCCCACCCCCCCGTGCTCCCCTCCAGCTGCGGGAAACAAACTTCCAGCGTCTGAGCCTCGCTGCCTTCTAAAGTTAGAATTACTGTTGATGAACTCACTGTAAATACACCTTGGCGATGTGTGCGATAATTAGTAAAAAATAAATGTGTACTTAAGTATTAATGAAATAAATATTTAGCAGGTTATTTGGGATCTTTGCTGTCTCCTCAAACGTTTAATAAATAATGAGAGGTTTATTAAAACTTTCGACTACGACTCGGTAGAAAGAGTTTCACAGTGCAGGTTGCTTCGGAAAATCAGAAAAGAAAGGATTTGTTTTCTATCGAGGGGTGGGCCAGACGGCAGAACGGACGCTGGGGACGGATGTCCCCGACGCAGTCTGGGGCAGAAACATGAGGCCGCCAAGCCTCCACTTCCAGGCCAGGCTCGCTCCCCTCTATCTGAAGGCTCTCCAGCTCTTGTTAGCTGAGGATTTGGAACAGGGGCTCAAGGCCCCATAAGACCCCTGGGTCAGATACGAGGACCCGACTCTGAGCCGAGGCTCCGGGGAAGAATCCGCTCCCAGGACAACACCCAGAGCCGGCCCCAGGAGCTGCTGCTGCTGCAGGGCAGGTGGCATCCCGGAGACGGCGGGGAAACCCCGCAGAGGGGCCCGCCTGTGGAAAACAGGGGGTCAGGGTGATCGTGGCTCCTGTGGCCTCAGCCCAGTGTCTGTAGCGAGAAGCAAACAGACGCCCTCCTGGCCTCACCTCCTCCGTGTCCGAGTCAGCCCTGGCCCCGGCCCTGTGCGGACGCAGCCTGATGCAGAGTCTGGGAGAGGTCACTGGAGGGATCCAGACTCTACAGTTTGGGGAGTGTCCCCAAAGGGGCTCCCGCACGGCGATGGGGAACGCTAGGCCCCCGTCCCGCAGGGCCGACAGCGAGCCTCGGAGCATCCCGCTAATGGTTCAGGCGGCGTCCCAGCCTGTGGTCCTTCCTGTGCCACGGTCCTTACATTCCAGGCGGACCTGCCGGCCCTGCCTCCAAGCCCCGCCTCGGCCTGAACCCCCACACCTGTCTGTGAGTCCCCGTATGAGGGGTAAGCCGCGGTAACCCCCTCTTTCCTTCCGGGACAGTGGAAAGAAGTAAGATGCTGGAAAGCGAGTCCCTCAACTCTGAGAGGCAGCAGGAGCCGTGGCCGTGCTCTTCCGCCTGGAGAGGGTGTCCGTGCGGGCTCCGTCCCCCCCGAGGCCCCTCTGCAAACCCCAGCCTCCAGGCACACCAGACACGCTCAGTACGTGTTACCTGTCTGAAAGCTGCTTCCCTGCGTCATAGCAATGGAGCCCCCAGGTGCCGCCTTACAGGACGACAGCACGCACCCACACGCGCACAGCCCTCCCAGAGTTCCCTTATATGAGAGTAAATTCTGTTTGGTTGATGTTTCTGTATCTTCATTTTTTTTCTTCTCTTTTTGCCACGAAGGGTCCTATCGAATTAAAACCCGATAAAGCGGGAGGAAAAGCGTCGGAAAGGGCCCTCTGTGGCTGGGTCAGGGCAGTCGCTGCATCTGAGGAGAGCCTAACGCAGCGTGGCTTGAAGTGTCCTTAATCTCGAAACAGGGCCCCACGGGCACACGCAATTACTAGTTTTCATCTGGGGGAAACTTTGAGGCCACACGTGTCAGTGACACTGGTGGGAAAACCTTTGGGCCAGACGTTGGGTGAGATTTCTGGAAACATAAGGAGACCCCTGTTTTCTTGCTTTTCTGTCTAAAAAAAAAAACAAGAAAGAAGGCTGAGAGAGGACGGCGAGCGGCCTCGGCGGCCGTAACCTTCAGCGCCCCGCGCACCTGGAGAGCGCCTCTACCCATAATGCACTAAGTGGATGATTAAAAAGGAATGGGGGCTTAACGGAGGGCGAGCGTGGGGTCCCCTGAGCCCGGCGGGGCATCGAACCGTGCGTCTACAGCTGTCTCCACACAAGCCCCACATTCTTTATTTATTTGTTATGAAATATTTATGGGTGTTATGAAAGGTTTAAAATAATGTGTCTGTCCCTGTCTCCCCCTCTGCCTCTGCCTCTCGCTCCGCAGGCTGCCCTCCGACGCATAAATAATTCCGGCCCCGGACAGTGGGCGGCACGTTTCGGGGCCGTATCTGCTGTACCACATTTTTTCTGCCTGAGAGAAAATATCGTTCCTAGTAATTTTCTACACTTACACAATCGGCGTCGACAGTAAATAATTGATGTATGAATTTAGGACTAAACTCCGACACAATATGACTACGTGTCAAGGGTTACTCCCAGCAGATTTTGAGCTAAATCATCTTGCAAAATGGGTTCTTTCAGTGGGAGAAAAAAAGCTTTTTGAAATAATTTTAATGGAAAACCGGGACCTCGGCGCGGCTCCTCTTTGATGAGGTCTTGCTTTGCATGGTTGGTAATAAAACCGAGCAATCTACCCATTATGAGATTGGAAATGTTTCATCTGTGATCACAAATGGATTTTTTTTAAGACTGACACAAGCCGTTTTTATTCAGCTCATCCTTTTTTCTCTTTTTTTCTTCTCCTTTGTGTGTGTGTGTGCGCGCGCGTGTGTCTGCGTGCGTCCGTGTGTGATTGCGTTTGCGTGTGGTAGGCTGCCCTCTGCTTTTCATCCCAGAATCTTCCATAGAAAGTACAATTACGATTTAAATTACAAGCTGGATATATTTGCCACGTAAAGATATATAACCGGCCGAAAGGCTTCAGAGAGAGCTTACACGTCCCCTCCCACCACTGCAATTAAAAGCCTTTTCATCATGAAAAGAAAACGGTTACCCCAGACCGGGAGGGGGGAGAGCAGACACGGGAGAGAGAAACCTTTCGCGAGATGCGCTGTGGAGAAACGCGTTCTGTCTTTACCGCCTCAGTCGAAGGCCCGGCAGGAAGATCAAAGCCAACAAAGTAGGCGGGAGACCAGGACTGAAATTCTCTGTTTCCGCCGCGCTCAGCGGGGAGGGGGGGGGGGGGCGGAGATCCGCAACTATCAACATCTTTACATAATTTCATTTTGGCCGAGACAAAGGTACAGCCTCCGGAGTTTAAAGCGAGGCCCTCTCGGCCTCGAGGAGCTCTGGCCTTCTAATTGTTTTCTGCAGTGTTCACGATCGTGGGAGCTTTCGCTTATTTACGTCCGGACCCGTTGCTCCTTTTAAGAAGTTCGGACCTTTTATAGAGTGAATTTAACGGAATTTATAATACAAACAAAGAGATATGGTAAAATCCGAGACTCCCTGAAAAATAAATCCTGTGGCACGGCCAGAGCAGCCGGAAACACGAGAAGCTGAACTGCCCGCCTCGGCCCGGGCCACCCCTTCCATCGGCGCCCACGTCTCTGCCCTCGATCCTCACTTCCGAGAAATCCGTGGCTGTCGTTTCATTCCATAGGTGGCACTCGAGTCTCTGTGCACGAGGTTCTGAAGAAATTCCAAGCCAAAACTTGCTTTGTGAAAGTCCTTGCTCCCACAGAAGGGTATTTGTTTCAGAAAAACATCACGGATTTCTTTAAAAATAAATTTGAGATAGCTTTCTTAAGTAGGCTTATGCAATCTCTACCCTTGGCCGTACGTGGTGAGGAGGGATTTCAGGGACGCTAACAAATGGGTTTTATGTAACAGACGCTCTAGCCAAACTGTTAGGTGTGCGCGTGTGCGCACATATGAGTGTGTCTGCTGGGTGTGTGTGTGCATGGGCGTATGTGTGTGCAGGTGTGTGTAGGCCTCTGTGTGTGCACGCACATGGGTATGTGTGTATGTGTGTGCACACACCTGTGTGCCTGTGCGTGTGTGCATGTGTGCCACCGTGTGTTTGCACATGTGTGTATATGCATGAATGTGTGCATACATGTGTGTACGTGTGTGCCACTGTGCATATTTGCACATGTACGTGTGTGTGCACGCATGTCTTGTGAGGACTATTATTAGGGCTGTGAGTGCTGGAGCTCCCCGGATGGAAGGGTGCCGACCGCCACGCCTCCTGTACCGGTTCCTGTCAGGCTGGAAGAGAGGACCCGGACCTTGCCCGAAGGCTTTGCTTCGTGCGTGGAGAAAGCCACGGAGTTCAAGCCGCTTGCCCTTGGTCACTGGCTGTTGTCATACGGCAGGACACGGGTGACATCTGCGGGGTCGGAGTCCAGGATGTTACAATGAAGCGGTCAGGGGTTCTTCCCAAGTCCGGCTTGGGAGTTTGTCCCAGGAAAGCCCTGGGGCAGGCGGAATCGTGGGTTCCAGTGATGGCCCACCTTGCTCCTGGGGCCGTGCAGGCCCCCTCCGCCCCAGGTCCGACTGCTCTCTGGACTCCGTCGGGGCAGAGGGGAGTCGCTGCAGATGCCGGGCTGCAGCACCACACTGCTCACCTCAGAGCAACGGCCAAGGGGCAGAGGGCATTTTGCCTGACCCCGCGGGGCCACCAGGGTGCCAGGCAGAAGGTGCCAGAGATCTCAGGTCTGTCCCCAAGGTCCCTGCTGCGTGGTGAGCATGTCCCGGGGAAACGCCTGATTCCTTAGGTTTAGCCCCTGATGCCACCAATGAGGAGCTTCAGTTCCAGGGCCGAAGCCCCAGCCCCCACACTCTCCAGGGCTGGCAGACCCTCTGCACCCCAGCACACCCTGACGGGGGACGTCTAAACATGCGGGAGTTACGGTGTTTGGAGGAGTGAGGCTCGCGAGCTCCACAGGAGAGCAAGACAGCAAGGGTCTCCCCAGAGAGCTGCGGGCGTGACGAGACCCAGGGCAGTCTGGGCCCCAGGCCGCGTCCCCCCCACCCCCACCCCCCAATACAGGCTGGACATACTTGGCCTGAGTGGGAGGGCGGCAACTTCCTGGGCCCTGTTTCTGGGAGAAAAGTGACAGCTTCATTTTTAGCAGGACAAACTCACACCCTCCCCTAGACGGCTCTGCTCCAAGCCCTGAATATATTAGCCAGCTCAGACCGGTCGCCTGACTCTGCCGAACCCTCGGGGACTCACTCCCAGCATCCTTTGCTGCCCGTGCTCCTGGACACCCCGGTGCCTTCCAGAAGCACGGCCTTAGTGAAAGGGAGTGAATCAGGGGTGGCTTTCCGACTCGTTGGGTGCAGGGCAGGTCCTAGGTGACCGAAGCCAGGCTGCTAGTGTTAACTCTCTGGAGAACCGATTCCAACAGAAAACGTGATTAAAACTGTGTAAATCGAGCACGGGAAACCTTTGCTATCTGCTTAGCAGATTCTCGAGGACCGTCCCACGGGCGACACGTGGCGAGCTCCCACCTCCGCAGCGGGCACTTGGTCGTCGCCTCCCTCAGCAAGGCCTGTGCTCCGGTCGTCGCCTTGGCCGTTCGTGGAAGGAGCCCGCGGAGCCGTCCCTGCCCGAGGGCGCCGCCGCGGGGCCCGGGCTCGCCTGCAAGCGCGATCCTTCGCAGGCTGGTTTCCGGGCAGCAGCCGGGCCTCGAGTGGCTGCCGGTCATGAGCTGGCGGTGTCCTCACTGATGGAAGAAGTCAGGTCAGGTTAGGGTCCTGGCCCCCAGGGCTCCAGGGGAGAGGACGCCCAGGTCACCCGGCGGCCTGAGCCCTGGGTTCTGAGCCCCGGGTTCTGAGCCCCGGGGACCTCCGGCTGGCAGCTGAGAGAAGGGCGCAGGGCCGCCGATGGCCGTGTGGGCTCATCCTCCCTCGGGGACACTGAGGCCACCCGTGGGCCACACCAGCCGGTGCTCACACTCAGCTTCTTGGGCACGCTGAGCAGGAAGGGCGTGAGGTGTGTGTGCGTGGCTGTGTCCGCTGGCCTTGAGTTACTAACAGAAGTGGAACCTCAATCCTGCCGGCTGTTCCCCCGGGGATGTTCAGAATGGGCTCCGAGAACCGCAGAAAGGAATCCACGTTGCGGGCCCAGACCCCCTGCCAGGGCGTGAGGCCTTCCCGGGGCACGTGGCCGTGGAGCCCCCTCCCGCCTGCCCGAATCACGGGCTTTCCTAACGAAGACCTACCGAGGCCACCTGCACTGGGGACCGGATCGCCGAGTGGCGCCTGCAGACACGGGGTCAGCCGCCAGTGTGAAATGGGAATGACAGTCTAGAAAACAAAACAAAAAACAAAATCCATATATCCTCTCGGGCAGTGCCAGGCAGGGAGCAGGTGCTCAGCTAAACTCCCCACCTCCCTCCAGGGCCGTTCTTTTCCGTCTCTCCGCCGCGCGCCGAGCAGCGTCCCTGAGGCCGGGAGGGACGCCCCTGGTGCCTGCAAGCCCACGAAGGTTCCGCAGAGGTGACAGGAGCAGGCTGTGCACCGGCTGGCCGGCGTCTGAGCGGGGCTTCCTTCCCCCGGCCCGGGTCGGGGGCCAGGCACGGGGCGGCGAGGGCCCGGCCGGAGCTCCGGGGCCCACTTGGTGGCGGCGGGTGGGAGACGAGCGTCGCCCGGCCTCCCGCGGAGCGCGTTTCCAGAACACCTTTGATAACGAAGCTTTAAGGAGGAGCACGTGCGGGTAAAATAGAAACACCTTCAGCCTGTTCCCGGTGGGTCTTCTCTCCCATTGCTTATTTCTAAATGAACACAATCTAGTCCAGAACTCTTTAATGTAATAAAAATATAGCTCAGGGTCAGGCACGAAATTAATGACACGAATTCAAAGCATTAGTGCGCAGCGGGATGAACCGACTTCAATGAAGAAATAATCAGACTCTGTCACCGGAGCCGAATGGAAAAAGACGGAGGCGCACGGACGATTCCAGCAGCAATCTGTTACGAGAGAAATTATGAAAACACGTATAAAATATTTATTTTTAATAAGAGGAATGTCCTATTTCTTAAAACTAAAATAAGAGCAGACTCTTAACTTATTACCAAAGCACAGCAACGGTGGCGCGTGCCCCCTCTTCCTGTGGATGGAAATGCTAATTTTATTATCTTAATTTGTGCGGCTCTGCTTCTGGTCTGTTTTATTCTTTTTAAAGTTAAGTGAGCGGCAGTAAGAAAGCTTGGGGATTCCTTTGTATGAAGTGAAATCCGCGGTACCGAACACCCAGCTCGGACATTTGACGGGTCCGGTAAGGGTGGGGCCAGAACAATCTCCACCATCACGAGCCTCTGGCACGGACGCCTCGAAGGCGCGTCCAGGAGCGCCTCGCACAACGTGAGATGCGCTCTGTGCGTGTCGTGGTCCGTATGTCGCTTTGCAGGTGCCAGGTCTCCAGGCAAACGAGTCTGGCCGCCGCGCTACCCCGGAGGTGACTCATTCAGAGAGGGATGAAAGTCCCGTCCTCAGGGAGGACGTGGGGCACACGGCAGGCGCCGGGCAGCGCAGACAGTGGGGGCATGTCGTTGTTGTGCGTGACAATGCGTGAGCGCAGCGACGCGGCCTCCCGGTCCCCATAAGCAACCTGGCCGTCGGGGCCGCAGGGGAAGCAGACGAGGCAGAGGCCGGAGACGGAGACGTGCCGAGGGGCACACGTTCAGGGGTCACCGAAGACTAGTCCGTCTGCCTCAGCGGAACCTCAGAAAGAACCGGAACGGAAGCAATCAGAAGTGAGGAGAGGTCACTAAAATACGCTCACCAGGAAAATGGAATACAACATATTCTTTTAAAGTGTATTTAAATCTGCACAAGCGAGCAGAGGAGGGGCGGAGAGAGAGGGAGAGACAACCCCGAGCAGGCCCCTCGCTGTCAGCAAGAGCCCGGCGCGGGGCTAAAACCCACGAACCATGGGATCATGACCTGCGCTGAAATCAAGAGTCGGATGCTTAGCCGACCGAGCCCCCGGGGGCCATCTAAGACCTAGTTTTGAGGAATTCGAAAGGAATTTCAGAAGGGAGAATTACACACTGCTGAGGAAAAAAAAGCAAAATGAAAACAATATATCCAATCTCTCTCTCCACACAGTAGACATCGTTCTGTGTGGACACAGAATATACACGGATGCACACGCACACTGTTTTGTAGAAGCACAAACACAACCGTGGACGCACACACCCTCCCGCCCTCCCGTGGCTCCCGGAAAAGTAAACGTTAACAGTGGTTTGTTTGCTTTTGTGGTCCTCGTCCTACCTTTTCCCAGTGAAAATTTCTGCAGTGAATTTAGGCTCATGCCACAGTTTGAAAGCCCACTGATCTTCGCGCGTGTCAGGAAGAGTCACAGGACCTCGGAGTGAAGGGGCCGCCGCCTCGGCGCTCTCTGGGCTCCGCCGGGAGTTTCGTTTTTAAAAAATTGGCAAGTTTAATAGATAAAAATGTTCTTTCCTGACTGTTTTTATTGACTTGATCACTTCCGAGCCTGAGATGCGTCCACTCTCCTGCCCAGCTCTCTCCGCGTCTCTGGACACGACCCGACCCTCCGGTCTGCGGAGGTCTTGGCATTTTGTCTTACTCATTTGTAAGAGACTTTTTAATCATATCTGTTTCAATATGTTCTCAGTGTGTCTGCCGCTGAGTATTACATTTTCAGTGTGCAGACAGGTTAGTTGTTTTTATGGTCAAGTGTACCGATGAGTATGTGTGAATTTCCTAAAAATCTGACGTGTCTGGGAAGTCTTTCTGCCTCGAGAAATCGGCGACCCCCTTTCTTTCTGGTGCAGGTGCTTGCCTTGCATTAGCTTTGGCTTAAACTATCTCGTTATTACGATTACTAACGCCCGCTTATTTGTGAGGCGCAATCGTCACGTGTTAGATTCGCGTCCTGGCAAATGTGTCTCTTTCCCTCATTCCTATGTTCTGGCATCAAAGTCGAACCTTAACAGTAACTATAACATTAAATGTGTTTTACAATCTTCCAGACTAAAAAGCTTTCTTTCTTTACCAAAATGAAATGAAATGAAATAATAAAATAAAATAAAATAAAATAAAATAAAATAAAATAAAATAAAATGGGGAGGGAGAGGGAGAGAAGGAGGAGAAAGAGGGAGGGAAAGCTGTTTGTGGTTACTTTGTGATTTCACGTGCATTTTTGGAAACGTTGCCACATTTATTTCCAACATGGTTTCCGTGTCAATTTGTTAAATTCAAGTGACATATTTTTGTTTTTTTCTTTGACCGAATTCCTTCTGTATTCTTCCATTTATAAAAATACGTTTCTTCCCATGGGTGCTGCTCACTTCTTGATACATACACAGTTTTCGATAAGTTGAATTATCTTCTCCCCATCGCATATTCTAAATGATGACTTTGGTTCGACCTGACAGCCATGTTCTGGTCACATCGCACCCACGTGTCCCCCGGGCTCTGCTGGTCCTCAGCTCTTCTACTTCTGGCTGACTCTTCGGCAGGGGTCACACGGGCAACGTCGCAAGATCAGCAAACGAAGCTCGTTTGACTTCCTGACTTTTAGTCCGTTCGCCTGTCATTTCTGATTCGTAGTCATACTGTCATTCTTAGTCATGACGTATGTATTTATATACGAGGGAGCTGACTGCCCTTCCTTGGATTTTGGTGGAGACTCTCGGGGGTTTTGCTGTTGATAATGTTGATTTTTGGGTGGAGCCAAATATTCCTCGTTGGAATAAATACAGACTCTTTAATAGAGATTTTAAATTAATGACACGAGCTAATTGAATCTTGTTAACAATATTGACATAATATTATATATAATGATAATAGTGGCGTATTATTATTCTATATAATATATGAAGACGTTACTGAGTTTGATGCTAATGAATTTGAACGTCAGGCCATGAAACTCCGTGCTTCCCAACACTTCACCTGGTAATCTGATTTCACACGTGAAGACATTTGTTGCTACTTAACTCATCTTATTTTTTTGACAAATCAGTTTTGATTTGGTAGATTTGTGGAATTTGATTAGCGTTTTACGCAGTGGCGTGTCTGTGAAATACCAGCTCCCCAAAGAATCCTAAGCGTAGATACCATGCGTGAGGTTTTAAGTAACTCTTAGCGATAGAAAGGGTGTTCGGTGCCTAATCCCCAAGTAATAAGAAAGCGCACGACTCTCTCTCCTGTAAGCGCCCTCAGCGGGTCCTCGGAAGCTCTCCTGGATTCGCTAACCTCTCGATGGCGCACAGCCTCGGCGTGAACGGACGGGCGTTGGTTGGTGTTTTGTTGGAACCTCACTGTCTTGCCCACGATGTGGGCGACTTTTTCACGGAACCAGAGAATAGTTTTCACGGACTGGAACTAGAAGAGTCTTTCCTCGTGGGCTGTGCCAGTTACAATAAAGAGGCTGAGAAGTGATTTGTGCCTAAGTTTAATGCGCGTTGTTACCCGTCGTGAGCTTGGAGGCCGCGGCCTCATGCCGGGCAGGTGCGCTCCCTGCAGGGGGACTATGCCCGCAGCGGCGGCCGGTTTCCAGCCGCCGTGGTGACCTCGCGGACTGTGACCCAGGACGAGACACGCGGCACCCCCTGGCCTGCAGCCCCTCCCCAGGCAGGCGCGAGCGGCTTAGCGCCAACATACAGCAAAATAGTTAGACCCTGAGCACTCCTTACTACTCCCTTTTAAATATAATTTATTTAAGAGCACACAGGTTAATTTTTAATAATGGCCATTGTAACAAGTCCCGTGGTGCACCCCTGACAATCCAGTCGGCCCTCGCGGCTGGCGCGTGACCCACGCGGGACGCTGCCCTCGCTTCCCTTCCTCTTCGTCGGCTTCTCGTACCCAGTTTTTGTTATTTTTTATGAATTGGACTCAGTAGATTTTCTGTGCTTTCTTTCAACGTTCTTATGATTTACATGAAATTGGAATAAAATGCTTCTTGAAATTTTGATAGAATTGATTAATAACTGAACATCGTTGGAGAAACTGGGAAAGAAAAACTGATTTTTTAAGTTACATTTATCACGAATCGATCACCTCAAAGCCCCTTCATCTTGAACTAACTTTGGTCATTTTTATTTACTGAGGATTATGAGTGAAGGCAGTGTTTTCCAAGTACCCCGCCCGTCCGGCTGTGGCTATCTTCCTCCCGGAGGCTCCCAGCCGCCCCCTCCCGCCCCGCCGACGGGGGCCGCGCACCTGCCGTGCTGACGTGGGGTTGGTTTTGTTTCGGGCTCATAACGATACAGGCTCTTCAGAAAAGCCTGGAGTTATTGGCGTGTTAGCCTTTCGGGTTCTCTGAGGAGAGAGAAACATCGAGTAACTTGCTCCGTTCCTGGCATCCGCATCTGGTGGGCCTTCAGAGTGCAGTCACTAATTCCACATGGCTCCTGACCTACTGTGCGCCGGAGTAGTCACGTGGTACGGCCTGCCCGCAAGGAAACCTCCCCGCAGCCAGGAGGCCACCAGAGAGGTGACTGCAGGCCAGGGCCCGACCTGGGACCAGGAGCAGGGGTGAGAAGGTGAGGGGCCTCAAGGAAGGGCTCGCCTCCACAGGTGGGGACCAGGGGAGGGCTGAAGCAGGGCCACCGTGAACAGGAGACACAGGAGCCACGGTGGGCGGCAGGGAAGCAAAGGAAACACTTCCTTCTCAGATGCCGGACCTGACTTGGCTTCATGGTTGCTCATTTAATTTTAGGAACTTCCGTGTGTTTGGTGGTGTATTCGGAACCTGACTCTGCACAGGAAATTTCTGAATTTCGTGTGATTCTTTCATAGATGTGCACCTGGTCCACTAAACGGAGCGGTCACTATTCAGCCACTTCGGATCAGCCAAGCCGATTCTTCCCTGAAACGCTTCACTGTGGGAGGGGCGTTTCTCCCCGGCCCCGCTGTCCTGCGGGAGCCGTCCTCCCCCAGGGGCTCACTCACCCACGCCTCCTGCGCCACCCGCTCCGTGCGGGACTCCATGCGCCGCCCTGCTCAGGAGGCCCGTGCCGCAGGGGGCGACGCAAACCCCGTCTCGTCAATCAAGCTAAAGGGGAGAGATGAGGCACTTCACAGCGGCTGCAGACTCGCCGGGCGGCGCGGGAGAGAGCGCTCGTGGCCGGTCCCCGCCAGACCCGCCGCCCCAGCGGGCTGCGTCCTGAGCGGCCCTGTCCCGGAGCTTCGGAGCCTTCCCGTGTATTCTTTCTCGTCAGCTTGTTACCGAGAAGGGCGGGCAGCTTCGTGCCTAAGTGGGGACAGGGTGCGGCACTGAAGGAGTCCCATCGACTGTCGGTGTCTTAGCTTTCGCTCTGTGGGCGAGGCGAACAGCACTGGAGGAGCAGGCCGAACGCCCCGAGAGAGAGCCGGAGCCCGGCCAGAGGCAGGCCGGCCGCCGTCCCCGCCGTCCCCGCCGTCCCCGCCTTCCCGCTGTCCCTGCCGAGATAAGATCATTTCAACAGAATTAGAGTCACCGCCAAATCATAGAGTCTGAGAATTTCTCTCCCAGCCTCCCGCTCTGTCTAGTGTCTGAGTTCGACGTGTTCAGCCCCTCGAGACGCTAAGATTCTAACAGCAGGGGTTGGGTGACCCAACCTCGTGGCTCTGTCCCAGCCACACAGGCAGGAAGAGGCTGCCTTCCAGGAGTCGGCTGGGGTTCGGCTGGAGGAGGGGGGTCCTCGAAGGCCTCCGACCCGAGAACGGGGTGTTGACTCCTATACTTGTGTGCCGGGGCACAGTGCCCTCGGGGGAGGCTGGTTCCGGCCCGGCCGCCGCCTCCAGGGGCCCGCCCTGTGCCCAGCCTCCGCCCACCGCAGCCGCGCCTTCATCCCCTCCTCGCTTTTTGGTCTTTTAAAGAATAATGTTTGTACAGCTTTGTCTTTAACTGAGGAAGCACCGGGCCGGCGGCTTCCCTCCGACCCCTGGCTCGAAGCTTCCGCGAGAGCCCGCCGCTCGGAGCGGGGCCAGACGCCCTCGCCGGCCCGGCCTCGCTGCCGATCTATAATGTTCCTGGCCATGATTAATCTGATAAATAATAAATATATCAATCTAGTCTTTTAGACAAGGACAAATTCTTACCAGCAGGGAGGCACGGGGCCTCTTATACAGCTGCCTGAAGTGCTGGGATTAATTATTTAATGCTTAATTCTTCGGGAAATGAGAAAGTTTTGATTAATGCTGTCCACTGTCGTTCCTTGCTTGTTTGATATGTGTCAGATGATTTTTCCTTGGCAGTCGCTCTGAAGAAGCCAGAGGCGCCTGTCACGGGACCAGACGCCAAATTTCTAGAGATTAATTGAAGAGAAAACGTAGAGAAAACACCATCAGCCTCTGCCTGAGATCACCGTTCCCGGGCGGTGTTCGGCCGTGTCCGGGGTGACGATCACCCCTGGTCCGCCGTCAGGCGGTCTCCAACACCACGAGCAACCGCTTTCGCTGCCCGGTCGGTTTCTTTTTCCAGCCCCTCCTTGGGTCTGTCTAAACTCTCGGTTCTGGGTGGATGGGAACAGGGAGGCGGGGCAGCCACGAGCCGTGTTTACTCGTGACCCTGAGGCCAGCGCTCTCGGGGGCCTGGGCTCGAGACCCGCCCGGCACGGTGCTCACACCCAGGTTCCTGGTCCCGACCTACTCTCACCAACAACTTTCTCATCTTTTTTGTCCTCTCTATAAATTCGCATTTCCCAGAGTTCAGAACCAAAGCCGAGACAAGACGGTAGAGGTAACCTCATTGCTTCTGCCCGATCGAGCTCAGTTCCGAACGCGCCCACCGGAGCTCGCCGCCTGGCCGGCTTGCCGTCTGGATTTAGCGCCTGCAGAGCATGCTCGGCCCCACGGCAGGGAGGAGCCCGCTGCGCCCCTCAACAGGCGTCCAGGGCTCCGGCGAGGACCCGGCCCCCTTTACGCCCCGTCGTGGCTGCCCCTCCCGCACCCCACCGGTCAGCTCGCAAAGGCGAGTCTTCCTCAGTCTGTTTTGTTTACGGAGCTCTCGGTGACATCGCTCCCCTATGAGTTTCGGGTGGGCGTCCTAGAGACCGGGGTCCAGTCTGCTGCACACTGGTGCCCGCGGGAAGCCTGGTCACCCCCCTTGCAGACCTGGTGCCATAGTACTGGCCACCGTTCCCATGCTGTAGTTTTCATCCCTGTGACTTTCTTGCGTTTTTGAAGTTTTTGATATTTATTCATTTTTGAGAGAGAGAGAGAGTTGGATTGCAAGTAGGGGAGTGGCAGAGAGAGAGGGAGACACAGAATGTGAAGCAGGCTCTAGGCTCTGAGCCGTCAGCACAGAGCCCACTGCGGGGCTCGAACCCACGAACTGTGAGATCATGACCTGAGCCAGAGTTGGACGCTCAGCCGACTGAGCCCCCCAGGCGCCCTCCCCCATGACTTATTTATTTCATAACCAAACGTTTGTGTCTCCGAATCCCCTTCCCCTCCCTCCCTCCTGTCGGGGACCACTAGTTTATTCTGCATTTATGGGTCTGATTTGGTTTTGTTTTATTTGGTCATCTGTTTTTTTTTTTTTTTCCTTTTTTAGATTTCACGCATACATGAAATCACAGGGTATTTTTCTTTCCCTGACTTGTTTCATCGGGCACAGCGCCCTCCAGGTCCATCTGGGTCCTTGGGAATGGGGAGATTTCTTCTTCCTCACGGACGAGCCCCCTCCGACCCCTGACTGGGGGTGCAAGGTGGCTCCAGCTCTAAGCCCCTCGCCAAGGACTCCCCCCCCCCCCAAACAGCCCTCCGCCTTGTCCTGGGCCTGTGGCCACGACTCCCCGGGCTCCTGCGGCCTCGAGTGGGCAGGCAGCGAGCCCGGGCCCCTCGGTGCCCAGCAGACCAGGTACAAGGAGGGTGCAGACAGGGAGCCTGGGCCTCGAGGCGCCTGCCGGGCCGGGGACCACCCACGCCACTCTCCGTGAAAAGTGGGCAGCTGGCCGACTGGTGTTGGGGTCCGGACGGCCCTGAGCACGCTCGCGAGCAACAGCTCCTACTGTGTAACCAGCCGGGGTCGAACTCAGGTCTGCAGTCTGAGCGCAAACCTGGGGAATCCGGGGAGCCGATGGGAGAAGGCGGGGTGGAAGGTGGACCCACGAGGGGCGTCCAATCCGTGGTGCTGGCACTGAGGAAAATTTACGCCCGAGGAGCTTAGGGAGACTCACACGGGAAGCACTGGAAAACCACAGCTAGATGACAGTTCGTGTATGTTGGGTGGTGGTTCGCTCCTAACATGAGGAAGGGTTTAAAAGTCGAGGGGGTCCTTTCTGCTGCTGTCAGCCACGCGTGCCCCACTGAGCCTGCGACATCCTGGAAACGAGGGGCGGGGGGCTGAACCGGGACCCCCGCGCCCCCGCCGCCTAGACCCCCACTGTAGCGCGCACCCCCAGTTCACAAGTACCCCCCGCACTGTCTTCTGCCCGCTGGGCGCCGGGGAGAACTTGCCACGTCACCGATGAAGAGCTTCGGCTCTGGAGAGGGTCTGGGGGATTTCCTGGTTCTGGACAGGGTGGGCAGGCTGGCGCCACCGTGACTGTGACTTGAAGACTTGGCCCCAGGCTTCTCTTTGAACTTCGCAGGTGGCTGGGATAGAAGGGGGGCCCTCCTTCCCAGGGATGCGCACCCCAGCCTGTTTGGAGGTGTCCTGAGGCCAGCGTGAGGGGGCAGAGCACTCGAACTGGGGGCCACACCCTCCCTTCTCCCTATCTCTGCGGTGAGCAGTGGGAGCGGCACTGGCTTGGGGTCACCCCGCCCCCAATCCTGGTGGGCCCTGGGCCGAGCTTGGGGTCCTCCCTCCTGGGTGTGGAGAGCGAGGCTGGTCCCCCTCGTAAGGACAGACAGATGGCTCCGGAGCAGAGGGAGGGGCACCCTGAGCGTCCCGGGGTGCATCGGGTGGCTCCTCCCCCCCTTTGCACGCTGTGCGGGTGAGCGAGCGAGGGATCTCTAAGAGATGGTTCCAGGTGCTGCCGGCAGCTTGTCCTGTGTTTCAGATTACGGTCGGTGCTGGTGTCCTCACCCGGTCTCTACCACAGGAACCCCTGCCCTCGGGCGTCGGATCGCTCCCTCGGGTCTGAGCGCCTGCCGGTCCGGGCACCGCAGCAGCAGGACAGAGCCCGGGCCTGGGGGACCCCAGCCCTGAGGCCCCTTCAAAGGGGAATTTGTTTAGGGAATTTGTATTTTCTGCTGCTTTCTTCTTGAACCTATTTGCATTTTAAATAATTAAAACATTAAAACTGAAAAATTTATAAATGAGAGCTGCTAAGCGGAACCCTGCCTGGCAGACAATAGAGAGGCGTGATTACCCCGCCACGTCTGCCTTCATGCTCTGTCTGCCACTCTCCCCGAGGCGCCGCCCTGCGCGGCGGGACCCCTGAGCGGCCCCTGGGCCGCACGCAGGCGCCCGCGGTCAAGGCCGGCACACCCACAGCATGGACACACGTGTCACGGCCGCCTGCCCGCCCGCCGGGCTCCCTCCGCACACGCGCGTCGGCCGCGGCCTCCCCGCCCTCTGCCGCTCAAGTCACAGTTTGGCAGGACTTTGACCTCATTATGTAACGAGCCCGAACAGGCTCTCATCAGGCCTCGATAACGTGGGGCCCCCGCACCCCCGCTTACTTCTCCATGGAAAGTTCGCTCCCACGAAGGGGCGGGTGGCGGGGTGGCGGGGTCGCGGAGTGACAGGCGCTCGGTCCGGCGCGGCTTTGCCTGGTTGTAACAAGCGTCGGGACATGAGGAGCCGCAGAAGCCGGGTTGGCCGCGTCATCAATCACCGTGCTGACAGTGCCTTCAGTTTGTTTGTTCCACTCTGCATAGTAAGTGATTGAATCAGGCTTAATTAGATATTGGGTGATCAATCATTGCCAACAAGGCAACCCGGCCTGGGATCTAGGTGCTGCGAGGGGAGAGGAAAAACACAAAACCTGGCCAATCTCAGCTCGTGGGCGTCGAGATGCCCGCACGAGAGCACTCGCCGTGGAGGAAGGCGCGGAGAGTGACTCGCATCTGGGCTGCCGGTCCCACACAGCGCCTGGGTGACATTTTCCTTTTGCTGCATAATTACTTTTCAATATAATATAATATGCAGACCTGAGGGAGGAAGGAAAAGCAATTAAATTACGCACCGGCCCTTCCTCCTGTTGCCGCCGTCCCCAGAAGTGACCAGATGCCGTGTTCAGTGCAGAACCACTTAGGGTCAGGCTCTGACACCGGGCAGGGGACGGTGCCTGCTCGGGGCTCAGTGTGGGAGCCTCGGAAGACCCCGGTCTGACGTCTGTCATCGACTCTAAGGCTCTCAGCTGATTGCTTCCCACTCTAATGTCAGTCACGGGGGTCCCCCACAGCTCGATAGGTCCATGGAGCTCACTGACCCGGGCTGTGGGTGACTTGTTTGTTTACTTTGAAAACTACATTGACCCTCCGGGGTAGAAATAACAGGGAACATCACTGCATTCGGTATTTGAATGTCAAAGGTTATGTCACTTCTCGGATGAAACTAATTAGACACGAAGCCGCCAGGTCTATTACGAAAGTGGGGGCTCTGAGTGCTCACTGAGGGTCAGCGGGAAGACCCCTGTGGTCCTGGCCGAGCACCGTGCCAACTTCACCTCCAGTAACTTCTTTGTGTTAAACAGCGGAAGCCGCCCATCCTGAGTCTGACTCTGATTCCTTGCATACGAGAGGAAGGGATGTCTCTGGCCTGCGCGGGAGCAGACCCCCTGACATCCTTCGAGGGATGACTCGGGGAAACATTTCCCTCTCCTTGCCGTTCTCTCCGCACTGCGGGCAGCATTCTCTACTCACTACAAGGCACCCATCCAGTCACCTGGACAAAGGAACAGGTGTGGGGATGTCATAGGTAAACCAGGAATTCTGTTCTCTGGTGGAAGTTTCTAAGTGGGTAAGTAGATGGACGGGTGGTGGATGTGTAGGTGAATGTATGGATGGATGAATGGTGGGTGGATGGACGGGTGGGTGGATGGGTAGATGGGTGGATGGATGGACGGGTAGACTGATAGATAGTGGATGATTGGGTGCATGGAAGGACGAGCTAGTGAATACATGAACACAGAGACAGTTGAATGGCTAATTGGGTGGGACAGTGCATGTATGGTGGATGATGGGTGGGTACATGGAAGGACAGGTGTATTCATAGATGAATGAGTGGATGGGCAGATGGGTAGGTGAGTGGGTGGATAGATGGATGAGTAGATGGGCAGACAGGTGGGTGTGTGGGTAGATGGATGGATGGATGGTCGGATGGGTGGATAGGTGGGTGGGTGGATGGATGGGTGGATGGGCAGACGGGTGTGTGGGTGGGTGTGTGGGTGGGTGGATGGATGGATGGTCGGATGGGCAGATAGGTGGGTGGGTGGGTGGGTGGATGGGTGGATGGTCAGATGGGCGGATAGGTGGGTGGGTGGATGGATGGGTGGATGGGCAGATGAGTGAGTGGGTGGACAGGCAGATGGGTAGGTGAGTGGGTGGGTGGACGGGTGGGTGGGTGGGTCCTGCTTACTTGGTGGTACTTACTTCAGTGCCCTTGCATAAGACATTGTCAGCCCTGGACTGGTGCTTCAGTTGCGAGAGAGCTGAAACCGATGGGGTTTTCCGATGGGGGGGGGGTCAGTGAGAGCGAGCGGCATTACCCACCCATCCCCATGAGGTTTTTTCTCACTTAGAGAAAAGAGAGAAACAATGCTCCTCAGAATAAGTATTTAAAAGATAATTTTAGAATAATATCTGGGTTTAATTCAGAGTGTAGCTGTCATATAGAAAAAAGACTGATATATTTTATGAGACAATAGAACATAAAGTAAACAGCAGTAAATGACCCCTGCTGTATACACTACAGAGTCTAAGTAAGTGACCCCTGCTGTATACACTACAGAGTCTAAAGCCACAGGAGCCAAGAGCTCTCCAGGGGCAGGCGGTCCTGATGACTTCTGTTGGAGCTCATGGCGTGTGCCCTCTCCTGTGACACCTCTCCCCGCCTTCTGCTCCCTGGCTGTGACCATGGTGCCTGTGTTTCCCTCTTCTCCTTCCAGGGCTAGGGAAAGACCCCAGGCCCTTGTGACATATTCATGAGGTGCCCTGGACTCCTGTCTCTGAGCAGACACCTTCCTCCTCTTGAAAAAAGATGACTTGAAAATTAAGTCGAAATTGTTTTTTTGGGGAAAAAAAAAGCCACAGAGAGGGAGGGAGACAAAACACAAGAGACTCTTAAATACTAAGAACAAACTGAGGGGTGAGGGGGATGTGGGAGGGGGGAGAGGGGGTGACAGGCACTGAGCAGGGCACTTGTTGGGATGAGCACTGGGTGTTGTATGGAAACCAATGTGACAATAAATTGATTTAAAATATCATTTTGGGAAAGAGTGCTGTGTGTCGTGGTGAGGGTAGACCCCTCCCACTGTGCAGGGAGGGGTGCATGAAGAATGCGGGAGGGGAGTGGGGGTGTGTGTGGCGGCACGTGGGGTACACGTGGAGTGTGCATGGGTGGGCGTGGGGTGTGTGTGAAGGTGAGGGGTGTGCAGGGGCGTGGGGGGCCCAGGGCGCACGTGGCCTGGCTGCTCTCCCTGAGGTGTGCTGGGTCGAGTGGGGTCTCGGGCTAGCAGGGCCTGGCGGGACTTGTCTCCTAAGCTGGGGTGTGGGCCCGGGTTTGGCTGGCGGTCAAGGGCAGAGCTGGCTAGGATGGAGCGGCAGCCCGCCCCTCCCTGGGTGCCGGGGAGCAGGCGGGCCTGCTGGACGGGGCGGGCGGCCATGACGGTGGGTGAGCGTGCCTGGCCCCGTGTGGAAGGCGAGCTCCTGTCCGCGGCCCGGCGTGCTCCCTCCTTGGGCCGGTCTCTTCTGGACGCCCCGAGCATTCGTTCGAAGGACAGGACGGCCCTAAGGCCGGCATCCGCCCGCTTGCTCCAGGCCCCCGATCTGCCTTCTGTGGCCCTTCTCAGCCATGCGGGCGAAGGGGTTTCCCCGTCATCAACCCTCTTCTCCCCTGATCCTGGAGTAGCCGCTTGCCCCCTGCGGTTCCCGGGGCTCAGAGGCCTTTTTCTCCCTGCAGGGCTGAGGACACCTGGCTGCCCCGCGGCAACGACACCATCCCGCTGCGTGGGCCCGGCTTCCAGGGTCACGGAACGTTCGGCCTTTGGCTTCTTCTGTTTTGCTTTTGGATTTAGCTGGAGGAGACAGAGTGGGAAGGAAGCGTGTGGAGGGAGGCAGGAACGGGTCTCCCGCTCCCGCCTTGACTTCGGGGAGGGGGCATGATCCCAAGACCCCCCGAAGCCACATCGTTTATGCCAGGACGGGACCCTGCACGAGGAGAAAATGTCCCATGTGTCAAGGGAAGGAGCCCTGGGCCGGGGCTCCCGCGAGACAGAACACGGGCTAAGAAGGGCAGCAGTGAGGACAGAACGAAGCTGGACTTGGACCTGCCTGGCCTCGAGGGCTCCCAGGCTCCCAGCACCCACACCCGAGCCTTCTCCCCAGAAGTGTCAGACAGTTAGGGGACACGCCTCAGTGACCTTCGCTTCAGGAGGGTTTCTGTGCCTCCGGGAAGGCTTGGGACCCTCCAGAGCCTCCCCTTGGCAGCAGCCGGCGACTGGAGGGCCTGGCCAGCAGGAGGCTCCTGCCCCGAGGTGGACTCGGAAGACCTGGGAGGACCCGGGGGAGGAGAGCAGGGCGGGGGCGCGGGAGGCGCAGCCCGCGTGTCGGCCGCCAGGAAGCCCAGCCGTCTCCCGTGAGCAGCGGCCCCTGGGAGCGGGCTGGAGCTCGGTGCACGGTCTCTCCTCACGGCGACGGGGCAGCAGGAACAGACGCAGGGGCCCTGGGCTCCGAACGCAGGCAGGCGGTCACAGCACCAGCGGGAGGATCCGTCTGGAGCTCCAAGGACCAGTGGGCCCCCGGCAGCCCGGAGAGCAGGTGCGAGTCCCGGCCTGCCGGTGCCCGCTGAGCCCACCCCGTGGGGCCCGGCCCGAGGAGATGGAATCACCCACCACTGCCCAGCCCCTTGGCACCCCTTCAGCCGATGTCAGCGAGGAGGGCAGGGTGCCATTTCCCGCTTGGAGCCGGCACATCATGGGCCCCCCACTCCCGGGGGAGGCAGGTCGGCGGGGCCCGGAGGATGGTTGAGGGTCACGCGGCCGGAGACACAGCCCCACGGGGCCAGGGCTTCCGGCCGACGGGGCGCATCGCTGATAGGAGGCAGCAGAGGTGCCAACCCCAGTCATCTGCAGAGAGGCCTCGGCTCCGAGACAGGAGTGGGGGCGCCGCCCTCGGCTCTGCGGGGGCCCCTCTGCACCCCCACCTGTCGGCAATTTTTGCTGTCCTTCGATTGTCTCGGTGGAGGGTGAAAAAGACAGTACCTTCTGGAGAGAACCGTGTTTCAGACTTGGGGGGACGGCTGTGCCTGCGTGCTCCCTCCCCTCCTCCCGGTCCACGCCTCCCGCCGGGTTCTCCCGCCGTGTCCGCGTGTGCACGCGGGCTGAGGGAGGGTTCGCTGGGCGGCCGGGAGGGGCCCCGAGGCCCCGAGGGGTTTGTTCACGTCCGCCCGTCGGAGGCAGAGAGCAGGCACGGCGCAGGCCCTCGGGAGCTGCGCACCGTGTGCCCCGACCTCTGGAGTTCCGAACGGGGTTTGAACGCTCTACAAAGACGTCTCTCCTGGCCTCTTCGTGGGGTGGGGACAAGAGCCCGCACGTCTGGGGCGGCCGTGAGTCAGTGCCACAGAGGAGCGGTGACTCGACGCCCTGGACCGGAGCCGGGAACGTGGAGCGTCCCACTCGGTCGCAGCCCCGCCTGAGGAAACAGTCTCCGCGCGGGGCATTTTCTCCTCCTTTCCGGTGACGGGTGGAGAGAGGGAGACCTTCGGGCCGGCTGGCTGTCCTCCGAAGAGGCAGGGGTGGGGAGGGCGGGGGGCAGGCCCGGCCTTCAGCCAGTGTCCGGAGGCAGCCGGAGGTTCAGAACAGATGCCCGCCCGTGTTGCTCAGGGATAAAGCCTGCAGAGGTCACGACACCCCGCGGTCCCTGCTTTTCCAGGGACGGTCATTACAACGAAGCAGGGCACGGAGAGGCCCACGGGCCCCGCGTCCTCTCCAGAGACGAGAGGGAGACAAGTTCCAGGCACGTCGCGAGCCATATCCCTTCTTGTTTGTTCCTCAGACCTGCTGAGCAGCCTCAGGCCGGAGCTGAGAACACGGAGCCAGGCACCCGGGGCCCCGTGTCCGTGGGGTCCAGCGGCTGGGGTGTGGGAGGGACTCGTGTCTGTGGGGCCAAGGGGCTGGGGTGAGGATTCAGGAAGGACTTTTCTCTCTGCTCGTGGAGGGGAAGGGCCCACACTCTCGGGAGCCGTCTGCTGTGAGCCCCCCAGACAGAAACTCTAGGCTTGTACCATGTGATGGCGACTTCGGTTCGGCATCATGGATTCTTTGCTTTCACAACAGATCGAGGCGAGCAGCTTGGGCCGCCAGGCAAAGCCTCTGCACAGGAGCCAACTGTCAAGATGAGGTGCGTCCGTCTGGCCAAGTGTGCTCAGGTAGAACCCTCCCAGGAGCCGCCTCTGCCGGCCCTCCACCCATGGCCTCCGGAACCTTCGGTGCCGGCTAGGCTCTTGGAAACAGCAGCCGAGGGGCCACAGTTCCCACAACTGGCCCTGTGGGGCCACTGAGCTGCAGCAACTTGGACCATAGGAGCCCGAGCCCCCGGACCCACCCTCTCTGCCCATTCCCTTCTCTCCGCTGGTCCCAGGAGACGAGGCCCTTAGGGCTGGTGTTTTAGTGATTCCTAGGTCACTTTGCCCAAATGGCAAGACCGGGTCTCCAAACCTTCCAAGTGCAGCGTGGAGAACTCCTCCCCCTCCTCCTCGTCTTCCCCTCCTCCCTCTTCTCCCCCTCCTCCTCTCCTCCTCCTCTTCCCCAGCCCCCTCCTCCCTCTCCCTCCCTCTCCCCTCCTCTTCTCCCCCTCCTCCTTCCTTCCACCCTTCTTCCTCTTCCTGTTCCTCTCCCTCTCCTTTCCCTGCTTCTTCCACCCCAACCCCTCCTCCCCTCCCCCCACTTCCTCCCCTTTCCGCCAGGTCCCCCCCAGCCCTTGAGTGTGGAACAGCAAGAAACCCAGGAGGAAGAGCACTCGCTGAACCTTCCGGCTTTGCACGTGGATGCCAGCATTTCCGGAGAATTCTTCAGGAGAGCTGGACCCGGATTGGTCCCCCTCAACCCAAGGTTTGTTGGCTGATGAGCACCTGGCCCGCAGGGGCCTGAGAGTCGTGCCCCAGCCTCTCCCCCAAAGCCTGGCGGAGCTCACGCCTGCGCCCAGCCCCTTCCTCTCTGTGTGTGTGCGCTCCCGCCCCGTCTGAAAACACAAGCATGCACTCCACTCACCCTCGGTTTCTCTGTGGAGCCACGATTTTCTTCCCACTAGTGGCTCACTGAGGCTGGAGCTGGGCCACTCGGGCGCTGGGCGGGAGGAGGGACCGAGCGCCGTTGCCCGCCCTCTCCCTCCTCATTCGTCCCGGGGGCGGGGAGCAGCCCAGTGAGGCAGGACGCGGCCTGCCTGGACGCCTGGACACATCCCACGCCACTTCCCGAGAGCCGTGGAGCCCTGGGCCACCGAGAAGCGTGCGTGGGGGTCTCAGTGTTTCTCTGGGGTGTGAACTCCCCACTGTAGCACTGGGGTCTTCCCCTGGGAGTGGGGAGTGGCCACAGGCCCGTGAACTTCATGTCGTGTGCCTCCGCCCCCTGGCCACACGCACCCCTGCTGAAAAGACTCGTCAGTGAGGGAACCGTTCTGCTGACTCCTGTCCGTCCTTTGCTCCGGGGTTTAGTTTTTATTTACTGAGGCTTCAGGCAGATAAAGGGCCCGGGGACAGCGGGGGGACAGCGTGGGACAGCGGGGGGACAGCGAGGTCATCAGAGGACAGCAGAGGACAGTGGGGGATAGTGAGGAGACAACAGGGAACAGTCTGGGACAGGGACGGCAGAGGACAGTGGGGGACATTGGGGGACAGCAGGGGACAGAACTCTACCATTTCCTGCCGGCTTGTCCTTCACCCTCAAACGCATGCAGACAGGCTTCTGCCAAGACGTCCATGAGGACACGCACGTGGACACTGACAAAGTCCTGGTGGGGGAACGGCAGGAGTCACCGCGCGTGGTTTTCCTGGGGAGGCACGCACACCGCCCCGTCGCCAGCCAGTAGCTGCTATTTGTTTGTTTGTTTGTTTATTTGTTTATTTACTTCTTATTTATTTATTATGTTTATTTTTGAGAGACAGAGCGTGAGCAGGGGAGGGCCAGAGGGAGAGGGAGACACAGAATCAGAAGCAGGCTCCAGGCTCCAAGCCGTCAGCACAGAGCCCGACGCGGGGCTTGAACTCACAGACCGCGAGGTCACGCCCTGAGCCCCCGTAGCCACTCTTTAAACGGCAGCAAACACTCCGTGATGCTCGGGAAGGCTTCACGTGGAAGCCCACGGTGCGCGTTTTATCTGCAGGGCAGGAAGGCCCCAGCCCGCCCTCCGCAAGCGCCCTGCCCTTGGGCATGTGCCATACAACTTCCGGAACAACGTCCTTGGAATACCCGCTGAAGAGCTAGCAGGTGACAGAACTTAGAGACCGTTCTTCAGGGGAAAATCCCCTCTAAAGCGGTTCACTAACCCGCTGCATTCGGGCGGGGACGCCCCCTCCTCTCGTCCGCGGCCTCTTCCAGGGGTCCAGGGAACCCCGTCTGCATGTCTCTGCGCCGCGTGCTCGGGGCGCCCGCCGGCTGGCCCCAGGACGCCGCCGTCCAGTCCCCTGCTGCACTCCCCAAAGCGCTGCGGCGTTCATTAGGCAAATCGTGAGACCAGACCTCTGCCTTGAACTTCCTGAGCTCACAGGGCCTCCAGCGGGAGCTGAGAAGTAAACCCCCGGAAAGGAGGTGGGGGGACCGGCGAAGCCTCCCGCTGCACATTCGAGGGGTGCAGGGGCGCAAGCTGGGTCCTCCCCGGCCAGAGCCGGGGGACAGCCGCCTCCAGCGCGGAAGCGCCCCCCTGCCGCACTCCCTGCCGGTCCTGGCCCGCGAGCCCCTGCCTGCCTTCTCCCTGCGTTCCACCGAAGGATGGAAGGATGGCCCGGCTCCGCGGTGGCCGCCCCGGAGAGCCAGACCTTCGTGGGCGTCTGCTCTAAGCACGCGGCTGACTCGTGGCACAAAAAGTATCTTGATTCTTGTTTGTGACACCACGCTGCTTGGACGGGGCAGAGAAATTAGGTTGAAGTCAGAGCAAGCCGGGCCGCAGAGAGCTAAGGGAGGGGGCAGGGCGCCGAATCACGGAGGAACCGCCCAGGGGAGTCGGGAGGGGGAGGGGCTCCCAGCCCCCAGCGAGGGGGGCTTTCGGTGCCCAGCTCGGGGTCCCTGCTGACCCAGGGGCAGGTCAGAAGGAGGGCTCGGGAGCCCGCTGAGGGTGCCGGGGGCCCTGGCACACTGCTTAGGGTGCGCAGAGCACGCAGGGGGGACTCGGCTGTTTAAGCCGACAGTCCCGGCATTTTCGGCGCCCCCTTTCACTCTCCAGGCTGGGGGGCTCCGCGGACACCTGTCCACGGGTGGCACTCCGCGTGCCTGGGCCTGGCGGCAAGGGCCGCCGCGGGTCAGGAGGACTCTGAGGCCGGCCGCCCTTCCACGCCGGGCACCGCACGGTTCCACGAGCACAATGACGAGGCGCCGACTTCCCTGCGGTTGACCGGCGACCAGACGCTGGAAATGCAGGCGCACGACGCATAAAGAGAAAGGCCCCCGAGCTCTGTCAGAACGGAGATGGGGAGAAGCCCACGTAAGCACGGACACGGACGATTCGGCCTAATCGTGTAGGTACCACGAAACACGACCACCCGACTCTGCCAGTTTTGGGGTTTTAATCACATTGGCGCGTTCCTGCCTCTTCATCTACAGGCAGAGAGACTTCTGTCTTCCCCGCGTGTCCGGCTTCACGGGGGACCCACGTCATTCATCCCGATTTCCCGGCGGCACCTCCGGTCACCTCCCCCCACCCCCCGGGGCCCGCCATGCGACCCTCGGGACACAGGGCGCCCGGCCGAGGGCCCGTCCCCGCTGCAGCTCGGCGTGTTCTGGTGCGTTCTGGGGTTCCGCTCATCCCTCAACATGACCGTGTGGGAGAAGGGGTGCTTCGGAGTGGCTCGCCTAACGGGACGGCTTTCTTCGGGAACGCGCATGTAAGCCACTGGTTTACTCGAGAACGAGTCCCAGATCGTCCCCTGTGTCTCCGGACCTTCCAGTCTCGGGTTTAACGGCCCCACCCTCCTCTCCTCTCCCCTCCCCTCCCCTTCCCTCCCTCCCCTGCCCCCTCCTCCCCTCGCCTGCCCTGCCCTCTCCTGTCCTCCTCTGTCCTCCCCTGGCCTCTTTATTGCCCTCCCTGCTCTCCCCTTCCCCCCTTTGCCCTCCCCTCTTCTCCCCTGCCCTCTTCTCCTCTTCCTTCCCCCTCTCCTCTTCCTGCCATCCCTCCCTTCCCCTGCTCTCCCCTCCGCTCCTCTTCCCTGCCCTTCCCTCCCCTCCCAGCCCTTCTCTACTCTCTTCTCCCCTCTCCACCTTCTCCCCCGACCCAGGCTCTCCTGCGTGCTTTCCTCACCCCTTCCCACAGTGGCAGAGCCCGAGGATCTGATTCGGGAACTTTCCACGCTCCTCTGTGCCCTGGGCTCCCTCCAGGGGCACCTCCCTCACTTTCACCCCACCCTCTGCTCCTGTCTGGCTGCCCCCCCTTTCCCTTAACTCCTTATCAAATGGGATCTTAGAGTCCACTGTTAGAGAAATCTGTGGCAACCGATCTTCCCAAAGCAGGTAATAGTTTTCATTTCTTATCGAAAAATAAGTAGCCCGAAAGGTCAAGATTTTAGCCAAGTTGTCTCTGTGCAGGGGCTTTGCTGTCGTTACGTGTAAGTGGTCTCCGGGGCGCACCAGGGCGCACAGGGACACACTTACCCTCCGCATTTCACCTCGAAGCCCCACGTCGCCAAAGCAAGAGGCCGTAAATCTCACACGTGGGCGTGTTTGTCTCATGTCCGGGTGCATCTGACTCACTCATTTCGGGAAAGCTCCCGAACAGCTGGAGTCACAACACAGTGGACCCAAGCGGGGACCAGCAGCCCACCCCCAGACCTGGACGTGATCCCACAGCCCCCGGAGTCCCACGCATCCTCCCCCCAGACCTGGACGTGACCCCCACGGCCCCTGGAGTCCCACACGTGCCAGAGAAGCAGCCAGAAGCCTCGTTGAAGCCCCTCTGGGTTCTCCAACAAAGAAAGAGAGGCCCCTGTGCTGCCGACTTTAATTTAAGAAGTGTAGGTAAGCCCTCTCTCCACCTCGGAATTCCCTTCTAAGAACGGACCGCCATGATTATACGTTAAATATGGTTCAAATCTGCAGGGGACCGTGACTCAATAAGCGTGAAAAAATTAATGAAAAGCTTAATTATTATAATAATACCATTAAAATCTAATAAAGAAAGAAAAAAAGTTGATTTCATTTTATTTTAGCTTGGGCATCTAATATCTTTCTCCCCCTTTAGCAGAACCGTGATTAATTTAGACTTGAATTTTTCAGAAAAGCTAAATTATAGGCTTCAGTACTTAAAAATATCCAAAGAGGGGCAGGAGCATGAAATGCGGCCCGCGAGCGGTGAGGATGGCTCAGGGCCAGCCTGGGGGATTCACCTCGGAGGCTGCCGTTTCAGTAGGTCGATCTTTTCACCGCGTTTAATTATTTATGAATCTTCCGGCTGTTCCGACTCCTGCGTGGGCCTCCAGGGCCACAAGCGTACAGGTATTTTAAGGCTCAGGGTATTAATTCAATTAACAACAGTGCGGAAGCCCTTGGAAACTCCACGTGGTGCGAAGCCCCCGCCCGCCGCCCGCTCGTGGCCGCGCACCCAAACGGGCAAGAAAGCTGGTCGCCCGAAGCTCCGAGGCCAGTGCTCCGAACTTGATTTTCAAGTGGAAGGAACACATTTCTACGTTGTAAACGTCTCTGGGGAGCACTACGCAGGAGCCTCTCCACACGGTCACCGGGCTGTGGCTGGAGGCTGGAGGCCAGCCTCGGCCCCACGGGACGGACCTCCCTGGAAACTGGTTTGTTTTTGGAATAGTTCTCTTCTACCACTGGTCCGTTTGGAGAGCGTGTCTGCTCGCCTCCCGGGCCCGCTTCCCCTTAAACACGCGTGAAGGCTTCAGGATTCTTTCCTCAGCAAGCGTTTAGTGAGCACATGCTACACGGCAGACCCCGTATTAGAGCTGAGAAGTCAGAAGCATATGAGCGTCAGATTAGTTAAGAGCTAATCGGTGCAGCTAAATTGCTGTCCCGGGGGTGACAGGCGGCCGCAGGGTGCTTGCTCTCACTCCCGCTTACGGTCAGGGCCTACCCCACTTTCTTTATTCTGGTTCGACCAGAGCGATACCCAGTCACGAAACGCTGTCAGTTCTGGGTTTAATCGTTGGCGAATGTATCTCCGTGGCCAGTTGGAGGCTCCACGGCCACATCCACTGGCCGGGCCATGCCGCGGGGGGAGTCCTGTCCTGGGCCACCCCGTTGCCACCGAATGCCAGAACTCAGAGTGAAGGCCGGGAGCAGGAGTGTACCAGCCCGGCCGAGCCCGGCTGGCCTGGGGCTGACCCTAAGGGACTGGTTTGCCTGGGTCTGTGCGGATTTTAGAGCTGAAAGCCAGGCCCCCTGGGATGGCTGGTCGCCCTCTGAGAGGAGGGGCCCGGAGCGTGGCCCTGCTGGTCCTGGGACGCGGTCGCCACGGGCTCCCCGAGGGGGCGCTGTGTGTGGCCCGGGCCCTGGCAGGAGTCAAGGGCTGGGCCTCTCTGGTCAAGAAAGGCACGTGTAAAGTGGAACCCGGAGGCGGTCGCACCTTCACGCCTGCTTCATAGATAAAGAAGCAGGGGTGACGGCCACAGGAGCAGCCCCGGCCCCGTGCTGGTCCTGCCCCCTCCAGAGGGGCAGCGCCCGAGCCTCCGGAAGAAATCCCCACGAGTCTCCCTGCACTCTTTTCATCACAACCCGGGCTTCCCAAGTTCCCGCGCTTTTAGCCCAAGGAAGCGAGAAGCTGGCCGCTTGGCTACCCTTGATGGTCCAAAGCGACCTCCCCGTGACCCAAGGCAAACAGGGTCACCGTGTCCTGTGCGCATGATCCCTCCACGACCGGTTCTCAGTCCTGGCTGCTCGTGAACATAAGAGTCTGGAATAATCCGGAGAGCATGTTGTGAAGACTCCGGGCTGGCAGAGCCCCGGGCCGGGCAGGACGGCGGCCCGAGGCCCGAGGACTCCGGCAGCCAGCATTGGGATCCCTCAGCCTACCAAAAATCTCCATGTTTTTAAATGGCTTATGTAAAAACAATAGTAAGAGAGAGAAGTGAACCGACATGTTTTCTCATTTTAAGGTTCTGGATCCCTGCGGTTCGAGTGATGGAGGGACGCTCTGCTCGACGTAGCTTCTCTGAGCTCCTCGGATCTCGGCATTCAGCTTTGAAAACAAATGCCCGTCTGTAGATGCTGATGCGCGTGCGTGCCCACAGTGCCCCCCGCAGGGGTCTTCGGCCCGACCCTGACGCCTCACGTCAGTTATCTGGGGAGAAGCGGCGGGAAACCGAGGCACGCGCAGACTTGAGCGAAGAGTCGGACAGTCGGTCTGGAAGACGCTCCCTGAGCACTCTGCCGAGCCTTCGCCCGCATTTCTGAAGCCGCGCGTGTCTGAGGGGACGTCTGGACCGTATGTCCGGGATTCGCTTACACAGGAGTCATCGGCATGGTTCGTGAGAAGAATTTGGTGCTCAGGAAGCGTCCTAAACTAGCTGCTACATCTTTAGCTTTCGAAAAAGGAGTTTGTAGCTGAAAAGACAGCGACACGGCGTCGTCAGGCATGTGGATGGTTGGGTGATGACAGAGGGCCCAGGTCCCAAGGGAGCCAAACGACGCGGGAGGGATTCGCCACCAACGAGAGAATTCCAGACACAGACCCTCGCGCTCATGTACTCCTGCGGCGTGGCGGGGGACGACTTCGCTAGATACCTTTGGGAGAAAGATTCACTCACGCTGCGGAGAGAGAAACGGAAAACCCCTGCTGTCCTTCCCGTCGCTTCCGGAACAGCTTGTGTTAGATAATATCAAAGTTATGAGTCTTTTAAGCCTTCCGTCCAGCGTCTGCGCTGAACTCACGGGCGGGAGAAACACCACCAAGCAAGGACTCGGCTTCTGCCGCAGCTCGAACGGGGCGTCTGCTCCCGCCTGGGGCTCGGCCAAGGTCAGGTCCCGGCTTGCAGTTTGCATTTCTCCCTTTCTTGGGGACACAGCGGTCTTTTTCCCATGAAGCTTCTAACCATAGGCTTCTGCCACTCATTCTGAAGCCTCAGAATCAGCTGTCCTTCCCGTGAACACCCGAGTCACCGCCAGTCCACACTGCAGGCCCAGTGCAGAGGCACGCGGACAAGCTGCGGGCTCTCGGACCCCTGAGTCTTGGGGGTGCAGGCCCCGGGCCGCAGGTGTCTGTGCCCCTGGTCCGGAATGAGGAATGCCAGGCTGTGGGGCGGCCGCTCCGCTCAGAGGAGGCTCGTGCGGGGGCGGGGGGGCCGGGACCTGGTCTCCAGGTCGCGGAGGTAGCTCAGCCGGGGAGAGCTGACCAGGGGTGTGAGCAAATGCCTGTCCCGAGTGTTATTCTTCCGGGACCCCCTCCGGAGGTGGGGGAGAACGGTGCGCGTGTGTTTCTTTCTTGGGTTGAATGTTCCCCAACACGAACTTAAAGACTTCTAATAAAGAATCAGGCTGGGCCACCTGGGCGGCTCAGTAGGTTAAGCATCCGACTTGGGCTCAGGTCATCATCGCACGGTTCCTGGGTTCGAGCCCCGCGTCAGGTTCTGTGCCGACAGCTTGGAGCCTGGAGCCTGCTTCCGATTCGGTGTCTCCCTCTCTCTCTGCCCTTTCCCTGCTCATGCTCTGTCTCTCTCTCTCTCAAAAATAAATAAACATTAAAAAATATTTAGAAAAAGAATCAAAGTAAATGAAGGCGGTGGCAGGGACGCCGTCCTGGCAACAGTAGGGGACTGAAGCCCAGCTCGGGGCTGAAGAAACGGCCTCACCCCAGAGCTCCAGGAAGTACCGGAAACCAGCCTCGGCTCCACTCAGGTCACGGTCGGGGACCTGCTCCTGGTGGCCGAAGCATGGGTGGTGAGCGAGGGGACCATGTAAGAGCACCCGGGGTTGCTGACCCTGACCCCAGGTAGGCCAGGAGGGGCAAACAGCAGGCCGCCCGCAAAGGCTCCTGGAGAGACAGTTTCCAAGTCTGCTGGTCTGGCGGCCACCACCTACTTAGAGAGAAGCAGTTTTGGGGAAAACCTGCCTGATTAGCCCCAGTGAGCTGCCATGGGGGTGACCCCAGGGGACTGCGGCCGCCGTCGGTGACCCCAGGCCTCGCCCCACGAGTGGTGCCAGTTATAACAGGGGCAGAAGAAGCGTGTGGGACTCCTTCTCCAGCGATGCAGCAAAGCCGTGCCCAGTCCACCGGGAGCCCCCACTTCCCCGGCATCCCTGGGTGTGTCCCCAGAGCCCCCACGTCCCCAGCATCTCTGGGCGGGTCCCCAGAACCCGGGACTGCACCGCGGCCTCCACACCTGCAGGCCAGCGCTCTGTGGCTTTACGCGGCAGTGACAGGAGCCCGCCGCCGCAGAGGCCGTGTGTTCCCCATCGACGCCACAGAGACCCCTCAATTCTCAGAGTGAACTGTGTTTTGTCGGGGGCCTGTGAAGTTACAAAGCCCCGTGTGTGTGTCTTCCGACAGTGGCCTGGGCCCTGACTGGTTCCTGAAGTCGAAAGAGTAGATGTACCGGTTTAACAAGGACCAGGGCCAAGCATTTTGGGGAAAAACTAGATAAGCCACAATGGCCGAACATCACAAGAAGACATGGAGAGACGGGACATTGGTTTCCCGATGAACAGAGGTCCTGGTGGGAGGCGGTGGCTAGCGCCGGCGACGAGTGTCGTTCCAGCCTTCGCGTGTCTGTGGGATCGACCCGCGAGCATCGGTGCGGAGAAGGGGGGCGTGCCGCTTGCACACTAGTGAGCCAGGCTTGAAAGACAGGGTGAATCTAAACAGCGGCTTCGGGTTTCCAGGGCTGTCATCCAGCGCCAGGGAGAGGAGACTATGCTTCTAGAAGGTCTCCTGTCCCCAAAGGTCCTGCTCTCAGCTCAGTCAGTGTCAAAACCCCGGGGGCTGTCTTGAAACGCAGGGTCCTGACACCCCCAGAACTCCTTACTCTTGGGGGCAGTTTGGTAAGTTGAGGGCATTTTTTTTCAATGAACTAAATTTTGAGTTACTCGTGCACACGGGAACAGACTGGCTCAAGTCTTTCCGGTTCATTGGAACGTGCAGAAATATACGTCGTTCGAGAACAACGAGACACCCAACTGCATCTCCAGCCCACGCCGCGTGGTTTGGGGCTTTTCCGTGCAGAACCTTTCAAATTAAGGGCCCTTGTCTGTTCATGGCCACTGCTGTAACGACCGTGATTACTGTGGAACGTTGAAATCGCTGCGGAATCGCGCCCCAGCCCTCTCAGCGATCCTTCCCTTCCGAGGACTGCGCCAGCTGGAACCGAGGTGTCACTTGGCAGCGCTGTGATGCTGGTCACTGTTGGCTGAGGATTAAAACGCACGCTGAGTGTCGAGCTGGTTACGGCGAGAGGTTAGATTTAGCTCGGTCTCGCAGAGGGCGGCCGAGTCTGCGTGGAAGGGCTGGCAGAACACTGAACGGAACGGGGACGGGGTCCTCCGGAGCCACGGAGCCGCAGTGCTCGAACTCCGGGCACTCCGTTCTCTCCAAGGGCCCGTCTCCCCACCCGCTCAGAGCGGCCAGCCCGCCAGCACGTCCCGGTGCGCACGGGGGTCTCGCGAGGCGCTGGGAGGAGCCCACGAGTGCTGTGTCCTGATGCGGCCGACCGCGGACAGCAGGCCGCACGGGTCCTCACGGGCTCTCTGAACGCCTCCTGCACCTGCTGGTTCACCCGGCCCAGAGCCAGCCAGAGGTGCTGCTGGGTCTCCGGGGATGACCCGGGGCTCACCTCCGGCCCTGCGTGCACGTGCGTGTGTCCTTAGTGCCATCCCACACAGCTCAGCTAGTCACTGCAGGCATGCGGGTACGGCTGCTAAGGTCCCATCCCCGTGCTGGGGACTAAAGTGACAAATGTGACCTTAAACAAGTGAGCCAACGAGCAGTGTGACCCTTACGCACAAGCACCCGAGTCTAGACGGGGCGCGGGGAGGCAGGCGACTCCGAGGGCTCTGGGGAACCGGGCACTGCTGGGAGAGTCCCGAGATCAGATCTGTGGGTCCCCCCGCCCCCCGCTCACCTTCAGAGTGAGGAAAGAGGCCACGTGCCCGCAGCTTGGAGGGCCTGGAACGTGTTTCCAGGTACGACCAACAGCAAGCGGGCAAAACTTGTCCTCTCCGTTTGTCGGATGTGTGCTGTCGAGACCGCCCTACCGTTTACAGGGTGTCGGGGCCCTGCGCCAGGTGGGGACTGGGCCTGCGGGAGCCGGAGCTACAGTCCCGGGAGTGCCTGGCGCCGCGCGGAGGAGAGAATGCAGCGCGGCCCCTGCACGAGGTCCTCCAGCACCCCGACTGTGAGCAGTGTCCTGGGCGGGGAGCACGACCGGATGTCCCTAAACGCCCGCCTGGAGGCGGTGGGAGCCACAGGGGAACCGGGTCCTTCTCTCCCTCCCTCCACACTGTCTGCGGGCTTGGGCACTGCTCTTTCCGGCCTCCTCCTCCCTCCTCGGGCTCCTTCCTGCCTCCTCCCTCCTCAGACCCCACGCGTGAGACCCCAAACCCTCCTGCCGTTGGGAGCTCCTGACAGCGGTGTGGCCGGCCTCCCAGACCGGCTCTCGGTGCCCTCATCTGCTCGGCGTCCCTCTAGGTGATCGGGACAATGTTTGAAGACGACATCAACATGAAAGTTAATCGAGTCAAGACTGGGGACTTTCTAACTTTATGGAACTCACAGCAGTTTTGACGTAAGAAGCTTATATTTACTTTATATTCCAATTAAAATAAACACAAAATACTTTCTATATGCCTGTGTCGTATGCGTGTCCTGGATGTATATGGATATAAACTTGTGGGTACACGTGTGTGGAGACATGTTCTCTATACACACGTGTATTTACACACCTGTGTTTCTATAAAGATATACATATATTTATATACCAAATATATAGTAAAAGTATGAATAATTACTTAATTCGACATTCTCTCAAAATCAGAAAACTGGTCAAACTTTAATATGGTTCTTTTTAAACTGCTTTTTAAAGTTTCGAGATAAAGATTCAGAAGCAGTAAGAAATAGTGCAGCGGGCCGTCACGCACACCGGCGTCCCTCATGGTAGTGACAGGTGAGACCGCGGCGCCGTGTCACGGGCGGGAGCCTGCTGTGGGCACGGAGAGAGCCAGACCACGTCTGGCGTTGGGAGGACCCCACCGTTGCCTTCCCACCCGCTGCCCCCCTCAGTCCCTGGCCGCCACTAACCCGTTCTCCGATTCTGTATCACTGAACTTTTCAAGACTGTTTTATAACAGGAACCAGGCAGTGCGCAGTCTTGAGAATTAGGGTTTTCAGCAGCGCAGTTCTCTGCAGACTCCTCCAGGGACTATGTGTTTACCCCATGCCTTTCCACGGCCGAGTCGTATTCCACTGGGTGGGGTTGCCGTCTGTTCAACCAGTTACTTGCTGAAGGACATCGGCTTGTTTCTAGTTTCTGGGCATTATGCTGAAAGCTCCTGAGAACAGAAGACTTTCTTTCTCTGAGATAATTATCCGGTGGTACAGTTGCTCAGTCAAATGGTATTTGCATGCCTTATCCTTTAAGAAACAACAAAACCAGGATGCCTGGGTCCCCAGTTGGTTAAGCGACCGACTTCGACTCAGGTCAAGATCTCACCGTCTGTGAGTTCAAGCCCTGCATCGGGCTCTGTGCTGCAGGCTCAGAACCTGGAGCCCGCTGTGGATTCCGTGTCTCCCTCTCTCTCTGTCCCTTTACTGCTTGTGCAGACTCTCTCTCAAAAATAAATAAACATTAAAAAAAAACAACAAAAGCATCTTCCAGAGTGGCTGTACCCCTTCCACCCTCACCAGCAACGTGTGAGTGACCTAGCTTTTCCACATCCTGCCAGCATTTGGTGGGGTCGCTATTTTTTAAAGTCCAGCATTTCTGATACATGCGCGATGATGTCTCGTTATGGTTTCAATCTGCGTCTGCCTAATTGCTAATGATGTTGAATATAATTTTAGGTGTTTATTTTCCATCTGGGCATCTTCCCTGGTGAAATGTTTGTTCGTGTCTCTTGCCCATTTTCTACTTGGATTATTATATGTTTTGAACATTGAGTGGTGAGAGCTCTTTATACAATTCAGGTACGTTTCGCGGCTACCTCATTTGAACATAAATCCTCCAGCCTGTCTTTTCATTCAGTTAAGGGAGGAGTTTTTTTTCACGGAGTTAAGGTGTTTAATTTTGATAAAGTCTTCTATGTCAATTTTACCTTTTATGAATCATGTTTTGGGATCTATTTGCTTAGCTATAAATTCCAAAGATTTTCTGCTATTTTTTTCTTAAGTTGTAAAATTAACATTTTATATTCAAGACTGATATATTTTGACTTAATTTTTATACAAGGGTGAAGCTTAGGTCAGGGTTAATTTTTCCTGCATACAGATGTCCAATCGCACCGAGCGTCATTTGTTGGAAGACTTTTCTTTCTACATCGGATTACTTTTGGGCTTTTATCAAAAATAGATTCAGATATCAGTGTGGGTCCATTTCTGGGATTTCTGTTTTGTCCCATTAATCTGTGTGCCTGTCCATGCCCCCAGGACTACCCAGTCTGGGTTACTGGAGCTACAGGAAGTCTGGAAATCAGTTAGACTGGTTCCTCCGAGTTTATTCTTTTTCATTAAGGAAAAAAACCCCAAAAAACAAAAAACTCATCTTGTACCATTTTTTCTATATAATTTTTGAATGCTGTTCCCTGTATCTATGACCTTGCTAGGTCTCTGGTAGATAGTGCATTAAACACCCTTGTGCTGGCATGCTGCCTCCATCGTTATGTTTGAACTGAGTTTCTCGTACTCAGCATACACTTGCCTCCATTTTCTTTTTTTTTTTAATCCATTACGCCGATCTCTGCCTTTTAACTGATATATTTAGATCGTCTACATTTAATGTGTTTGCTGTTGTGTTAGGGATTCATGCTGCCATTTTATTCTCTCTGTTTTTCATTTCCCTCTCTCTTTCTTCTGCTTTCCTATGGGTTACTTAAGCATTATTTTAGGGGTGCCCTGGGCAGCTCAGTGCCTTAAGCGTCCTACTTTGGCTCAGGTCATGATCTTGAGGTTCATGGGGTTGAGCCCTGCATTGAGCTCTAGGCTGACAGTTCGGAGCCTGGAGCCTGATTCTGATTCTGGGTGTGTCTCTCTCTCTGCGTCTTCCCTGCTCACACACACACACACACACTCTCTCTCTCAAAAATAAACATTAAAAAAACATTTTTAGAATTCGGTTTTTCTATATATACAGTTTTTTAGCGTATGTCTTTGTTTAGCCTTTACTGTGGGTGCTTTAGGAGTTAAGCACACGTACGTAATCTATCAGCGTCGATTCGTATTAAAGATTTTTTAATGTTTATTTAGTTTTGAGAGACAGCATGAGAGGGGAGGGGCAGAGAGAGAGGGAGACACAGAACCCCAAGCAGACTCTGCATTGTCAGCACAGAGCCTGATGCGGGGCTTGAACTCATGAACCATGAGATCATGACCTGAGCTGATGTCGGATGCTTCGCTGACCGAGCCCCCCAGGTGCCCCAATTTTCTTCTTTTATTTCAGTTGTGTTCACGTTGTTCATTGACGCACTTTGACTGGCGGCTTTGAATTCTTATCTTCATCACCTCAACACGGGCATCTGCTCATCGCCCCTTTTCCCATCGGTTTGAGATCTTCCCAGTGTGTGCTACGAGCGATTTTTAAAAAATGTTTATTTATTGATCTATTTAGAGAGACAGAGAGAGAGTGAGAGCAGGGGAAGGGCAGAGAGAGAGGGAGAGAGAGAACCCAAGTAGGCTCCATGCTCAGTGCAGAGCCCGACACATGTCTCCTTCCCGTGAACAGTGAGGTCATGACCCAAGCCAAAAACGAGAGTTGTATGCTCCAGCCGAAATCAAGAGCTACCCAGGCGCCTCTGATGAGTTGATTTTTAACTGAAACCTCCATATTTTCGTACCGTGTCATGAGACTACCACTGACTTAGCTGGCTTCCTCTGGCCCCAGTGCCGCCGGGGACTGTGAGGAGACAGACCAGCTTCCTCACTGACATTGACAGAGCGTCCTCATTACTGCCAGGTGGGATGGGCGCTCAGGCTCCCGAGTGGCCTCCAGCGCCAGCCTGGTGGGGTGGCCTGCTGGGCAGGGATGAACGTCGTGACCCTCTGCTAGACCCCCGTGACACCACCTCAGTAGAAAGGCGAGGCACCCTGGTTACCACCGACACCATGAGAATCTCTTTGTCCCCTACTCGGCTTCCTCTGCCAGCCCCTGGCAGGGGTGCTGGTGTCTCGTCACAGCCGCTTAGGGTGGAAGGCCAGGCTCCTCGCTGGGCCCTGAGTGGTGTGCGTCCAGTAGGGCCACGGCTTTTACGTGGCACTTGGCTGGGGTAAAGAGGCTACTCCGTAAGGTGGACTGTGCTGCTGGGCTGCTCATTTCCTAGTCCTTTGGCGGGAGAGAGCAGACTTCTGTAGGACTTTTTCGGCCCCTGCGGGCGTGCTGGGCTGCCAGCTTCTTCAGCTCCGAGCCTGGGGTGTATGAGGCAGAGAAGTCACCACCACCTGCCTCGCACCGTGGGTCTCTAGGCCCCCTCTCCCCTCTCCGCCTTTCGGACCCTTTGTGTATCTGTTTCTCTGTACAGCCAGAGATTTCAGAGACAGGAACAGGGGAGATAACGCCTATTCCATCTTCCCAGATCTGCAGTCGTTCATTTTTCTCCGAAAGAATTTCTTTTATGATTCTTGGGGATATCGGCGTCTTAGAAACCAGTTTGTACTTCCTGTCTGGAAGCATGTTGATCGACTGTGCCACTTCTGTGACATGATGGCCTGGTCCGGTATAAAAATGTTCCTTATTTTTAATATCCCAAATCTCTTAAAGGCACATAGTGTTAGACGGTGATTTTTCATCATTTGTCAAAAATTCCTATAGCACCCAAAATGCATTTAACATCAGATGCACACTACTGCTTCTTTCTTCTGTATTTTAAATTCTCCTTCCCCTCCTCCCTCACTTCTTGTCCTGCTCCCCCTTCTTGCTTTATATCCTACTCAAATGAGTGGGCCTAACTGACCGTATGTGGCCAGCCTCCGTGAATCACGTGGCACAAGGCTGGTGGTCCTTCCTCACTGCAGCCACGTTGTGGGCACGGAAGGCGATAAGTGACTCTCTCTCGAAAATGAATAAACATTAAAAAAGAAGGAGACACCTGCGCGGCTCAGTGGTTAAGCATCCGACTCCGGCTCAGGTCACCATCTCACAGTTAGTGGGTTCCAGGCCCGCGTCGGGCTCTGTGCCGACAGCTCGGAGCCTGGAGCCTGCTTTGGATTCTGGGTCTCCCTCTCTCTCTGCCCCTCCCCTGCTCAGGCTCTGGATCTCTCTCAAAAACAAACAAACATTAAAAAAAATTTTAAAAACAGACGGTGACAAGCAAGGGCATTTTCAGGGCTGCCGTGTATCGCGTGCAGAACCGTGTACGTGATACGCCAGCAGCCCCGAGGAAGGGTTAGAAGATGACCCCCCATCCCCACATTCCGCGGACTCTAGGAGCCAGGGCATGTAACCGGCTGGCACAGAACAGCTGAGGACACAAGCATCAGGAAATGACAAATCCGCTCTTGCAAAGTTGTGGGGACGCCTCTAAACGCCTTCATCGGGACCCGGATTACACTTGCTGTCTCTATTCGCTCCCTGTCTCTGCCCAGTTAGTTCTGTGGACACCGGAGCTCCTTCGTCACATTCATGGCTTTGTCCACAGCACCTGGGACCAGGTAAGCACTCGTTCATCCGAAAAAATGAATAAACAAATTCTTCACCTACAAGATCAAGGCATTCTGCATCGACGCGTTTTCCTTTAGAAAAACGTTCTTGAATCTGAACAGCACTCGGGGACCCGAGACTCTGCCTGCCTTCCTGCAAAGCCCCTGCCCTCAGTGACACTTCCAATCCCCTGTGGCCTCACAGCAGGACCGGCAAGCTTTCACAAGCGGGTCCGAGATGTCGATGAGGAGCAGGGGCCATCAGAGCACCAGGTTCAAAAGTTTTCCAAAGCGAATTCCAGTCACACCCAAAACTGTACTCTTTTTTTTTTTAATTTTTAATGTTTATTTATTTTTGAGAGAGGCAGAGTGTGAGTGGGGCAGGGGCAGAGAGAGAGAGAGGGAGACACAGAATCAGAAGCAGGCTCCAGCACAGGGCCTGATGTGGGGCTTGAACTCGAGAACCATGAGGTCATGACCTGAGCCGAAGTCGGATGTTTAACCGACTGAGCCACCCGGGCGCCCCCAAAAATGTAGGGGGCTGTTTAAGGAGATAAAAATCTGTAGTCATAGGAAAATTGCAAATTTACTTCCACAACTGAGACTCATATATTTCTTCCAACCACTCTGTGCCCACCGTGTTGAAGACGTGGGTGTGTGTGGAGGTGCTCCCCGGGGGACCCTGAAACACTGGCCGGGAGCAAGACCAAGCGGCCCAGGAAGGCAATGCTGGCCCCGAGCCTGCTGAAACGCTGGCGTCAGTGTGCAGGTCACCAGAGCTGAACATCTTAGGGACAGGACAGATCCAGATATGAAAAAAAAAACACCCTAAATATTGAAGGCAATTTGCCATTCCAAGAGTTAGTTAATGTTGGACAAAGGTTATCAACACAGAACGGGAAATTTCTGAAAATTTAAAATTAAATGAAGAAATGGCCTCAATTCCAAGAGTTATTTTATGGCTGGGTGCTCAGCTGAGGTGGTTTCTAACAGGTCCGAGCTCTGGGATCAGGTGGGAATCCACGACTCGGGCCGAAGTGGGGCGGGCGGGGCATCTGGAGGGACCGGAGAGCTCGCAGGCCGCGGGTCCCTTCCTCCCCTCCTTGGCCGGAGCGAATGTTTGGTAATTTGCAGAATAAACAGCACAGCATTCTGAGTACAGTTCTGTGCTGACAGGTATACGAATGTGGACAGCATGAGGGAGGCGCGCAGCGGTGTCAGTAAGCCCGCTCCGCATCGCGAAATTTTGAAAGCGTCTGTCGAAGATCCTCCAGGGGAATTAGAAAGTCGAATGGTCAGTCGCTGTTTGCCTCGTTTCACCCTCCGAAGGGGACCCAGAGACAACGGGGTGCGGTGCTGGGGCGCCCAGTAGGACAGAGCGGAGACCGGCGCGGGCACTGCCCACTTGTCGCGTCCCGGATCCGTGGTCCCGCGGGGGATGGCACGGGGCTGGGCCGGGAGAGGCGGGCACCGAGGCCACTGCGTGCCCACCGCCGGCTCTGAGCCCGGGGCGTCGCTCCCGGAAGGGCCGGGCCGCCCGGTGCCGCGCGCGGGGCCCAGAGCGGAGCGTCGGTGCCGGAGGGGCGCGGCGGGCGACTCGGGCGAGGGGCGGAGGCAGAGGGAGGGGACTCGGTCCCGGAGCCGCGGGGTCCGGGCGGGCGGGCGCCCCCGTGTGCGCTGGCGGTGGCCGGGCCGGGAGCCAGAACACGCGGCCCAGCGCCTCACTGGAGAGACCACGGCCATGGCCAACTGTGCGGAAGGCCCTCCGCGCCAGCGCCGGATGTGGGCGGTTCGGGACCGCGTGCGGCGCGTGTATACGGGCGGTTCCGGACCCCCTCCAGTGCCAGCAGGTTGGGTGTTTTCCTTAATGCCCCAGAAATTTCAGGCCCCTCCTTGGTAACCTACTCAGATCTCAAATATCCCCTGAGGAGGGCAACTTCCTTTTTTATATTTAATTTAAATGTCCTATGCTCTGGTTTGTTTTTATTAGGATTCAATGAAAGAAATTCAAGTTTTAAAGTTATTTGGAGGCGACGCAACTTTTTTTTTTAAGCCCATACTTCTATTTCATTGTTTCCTATTTTATTTTATTTTTTTTAATTTTTTTAACGTTTATTTATTTTTGAGACAGAGAGAGACAGAGCATGAGTGGGGGAGGGGCAGAGAGAGAGGGAGACACAGAATGGGAAGCAGGCTCCAGGCTCTGAGCTGTCAGCACAGAGCCCGACTCGGGGCTCGAACTCACAGACTGTGAGATCATGACCTGAGCCGAAGTCAGACGCTCAACCGACTGAGCCACCCAGGTGCCCCTTGTTTCCTATTTTAAAAACTGGTGTTTAAGTGTGATCTTCATAGCATCTGCCACAATAGCAGATTTACCCACGTTAGAAAACAGGGACTACCCCAGGGACTAGTCGTCGCTTCGTACAGACCTCGTCCGCACCGGCGGCTACTTAAAACCCGGGTCAATAAACAGACCGTGAGTAAGTAAGTAACATAACACTGAAATTGGTTAAAACGTAGTTTTACAAAGAAGAGGGTTTTCTGTTTTCTGTGTCTTTAAAGTTCTAGTCTGTGGAACAAACAACGGTACCTTCCCTACCCCAAACTTCAAACCAGACGCTTGTCCACGCCTCCCACCCTCCTGGGCTCCCGAGGCGATAGTCCCCCTGAAGGGACACGGTCCATTTGTCTTTTCTAAAATGTCTTAGATGGACAGATTATTTGTGGGGGAAAAGTAGGGGAGGAAGTCATCCGTTAAAGTAATTAGAAATTAATTGGAAATTTGCAAATTCAAGGTTACAAAACTCTCAGACATCTGGGTTGCTTTCTTCATATCTGACATAAAGGGAAAATATGTGTGCATATTTGTGTGCGTAACATATTTATGCGTAAGTGAGAAAAATTTGATCCTTATGAAGTGCGTGGGGAGGACGCCGGGGCCCCTCATGTCGCCGGCGAGTTAATATTCGATGTGATGAGCACGATATTTGACACGTGTGTAAAAATGTTCGTTAAACCCGCATTTAAAGATGAAGGAATTTTTCATACATTTGACAATTAACTTATTTTAATAACCAAATCCATAAAACGTAATTCTAATTCTTCATAATATCAAAGGAGGGGCGTGTGTTTCACTTTGAAGTCTGTGTGTGAAATGACAGAGGTGGTGGCTGTCACGTGAAGCGTGTGGCGAGGGCCTGTGTGTCAGGGCTCGACTGGGAGCAGGCCTCGTCCGGGCGCCCGTCAGGGGCCTGCCGGTGGCCGAGCCGTCGCCGTCACTGCACACGGAGCAGAGCCCGTCTACGGGGGGAGCCAGAGACTACGGAAGGACGGTGCGGACCTCTGCGGCCGAGCTGTCCCTGCTCCGGGGGCCGCAGCATGCACACGGTGACCCTGACGCAGACACCCCCGCAGACTGGGAGCCGCACGCTGAGAAGAGGAGAGTGCAGGGGACAAATAGCGGGGAAGAAGCAGAGAGAGACAGTGAGGAGCTTCCGACAGGAAATTAAGACACAGAGACCTCCCCTGAAGGGACCTGACGACACAGCAGCGGGCTGAGTCGTAGGAGGCTGGGCTTCCTCTGGGCCTCGCTCCCCGGCCATCTCAGGAGACAAGTGCTGGCTTTCGGAGGTCCCGTCGGAGATGTGTGTGCACGCCTGTGTGTATGCGTGCACAGAAGTGTGAATGAGTGTGCATGTGCACAGGTGTGTGCCCATGCTCACATACGTGTGTGCCTGTGTGTGCACAAGTGCATGCATGTGCACACACATGTGCCTTGTGTGTTTGACAGTGTATGCCTGTATGTGCAGGTGTGTGTGCGCGTGTGCATCTATGTGCACCTGTGTGCATGTGTGTGTGCATGCACGTGTGTGTGTGTGTGTGTGTGTGTGTGTGTGGTTGCTGGGTTGGGCAGCCTCCTCTGAATGGGGGGGGGGAACCCGGAGCGAGACGGGGGTTGCAAATGCCCACGGGGGCGGGGGCCTGTCTTCCCGCGTCTGTCCGGGGTCTCCGCGGGCAGACCATTTACTTTGCCGAGCACGATGAGGCCGTGGCCTGATGAGTCTGAGCGCACGTCCCTCTCGTTTTCCGGCGTGAGTCGCTGTTGTCAGCCCGTCGGGTTTCTCCGCGCCGATGCACTACGTCTGCTCGTACTCGGAGCCCTCGTAAAATCGAGGATAAAATCAGCGTGAGCTTATGAGGCAGCAACCAAAACGGGGAGGACACCTCATCGGGAAAGCGAAGATGGTTTTGGAAGGCGGGAAGTGGGGCCGACCTAGCAGGACGTGGGGCGTGACAGCAAAGCCCAGGCGGGAGGCGGGCTGGAGCTACCAACGACAGACGAAGCCGAAGCCACCAAGAAGGCGTGACCTCAGGCTGAGGTGTAGGAAGGACAGTAGGAGTCTTCGAGCTTTACAAAGAGAAGACGCCCAGATACCCTCCTGCTCCCCGCACAGAAGTGTCTGCCCCGTCCCCAAACACACAAGCTGGCAGAAACTGGACGCCCACACACCGGAGGTCGGCTGGCGGGGCTGTGGTCCCTGGGACACCTGCCCCACTGCGGATGCGGCCCGGGGTCTTCGGGAGAACAAGGGCCACTCGGGCGGCCTCCCAGCGCCTTCTCTGGGCTCCAAGCATGCCGGTCGAGTTTGGGTCACTCTTCTCTGGGAGGCTGACCAACCCAGCTGGGGAGCCCTGAGTTCCTCATGGTTTTCAAACTGGGTTTCCTTTAGTTGGAACAACACTTAGAGACACCCATTAATACAATTAAGTCGAAGTGTCCTCACGTTTCAAATGGGAAAGCAAACTGCAAGACCGTTTGCAGTCTCAGTAAAGGACCCCTCGCTCACTTCCTCCTGAAGCCGCCCGTGCTGTGTTTCCGGCAGGAGGAACACGGCACGTGACCCGGAGGAAGGAGGGGGTCCCCGCGTGGTGGGCGGTAAGGAGAGCTCCACAGGGAGAGACTCGGTCTTGGGGCATGACCCCTCCGGACAGGGGCGGGGGGGGACAGAGACGGCTCCTCCTCAAACAGGGCTGTCCTAGAGAGCTCTGGCCGAAGTCTGGGCACAGATAGGGATAGGTAGAAGAAAACGATGAAAACCAGGGAAGAAAACCCAAGAGTCTGTACAAAGAAAGGAAACCACAGGCTACTTCGTGTGCCCTCGAGAACGTGGGTTCACGTGCTGGGCTGGGGGACATCTCCCACAGCAGGGAATCAACAGTTTCTAATGCTAAAGAATCAGAAAACAGCGATATAAATGCGTTCTTCAAAATACAAAGGTAGGGGCGCCTGGGGGGCTCAGTCGGTTAAGTGTCCAAGTATTGATTTTGACTCAGGTCACAATCTCACGATTCGTGAAACTGAGCCCCACATTGGGCTCTGTGCTGACAGCTGTCTCTCTCTCTCTCTCTCTCAAAATAAATAAATAAGTAAAAAAAATAAACATTAAAAAATAACTAGATATAAACTTAGATGCTAGGGGGAGTACCTGAAAGAATTGAGAGCTGCTGCTTTTAGCCACGAGAGGAGTTGGGGGTCGAGGTTGAGGTGGGCTGGGCAGGAAGAGATTTGCAAAGTCCACCTTGCAGCGCGGCCTGACATTTGAAACCGTGCGTGCATCAATCTGATTTTAAGTCAGCAGCAGATGGGCCCTGGCGGGGTGGCGAGTGGCTGGGTGCCGGTCCCCGGATGCCGTCCCCACGCCCACACAGCAGCGTGGTCACCCTCCTGGCAGGCAGCCCTTCTATCTGCCTTCAAATCGTGGTGGCCCAGGTGCTCCCACGATGAACTAATGACGGATGTCTTCTCACGGCCTAGACGCCTGGGTGGCTGGAAGACGCTGTCCCTCATTCATCCAATGGTCCCCTGGGGCTTTGTCAGAAAGACACAGCAGAGGGGTGAGTTAAATTTGCTGCCCAGGAGAAGGGAAAGAGCTCTATGGGTGGGGTCAGTGGTTTTCAGGTTAGGGGGTTCCTGTGAGAGTACAATCTCAGGACACCAGGGAACCCGCAGAACCGCTGTCTCGGTCACCTTCGTGTGCCCAGCTCGCAAAGATGCCCAGAGACGCCCACTTTCTTTGTAAGGTGAGCAGCTGGCACCACGGGCAGGCCGCGTCTTCCGGGCAGCTGTGTGGAGGGTTAACTAGAGTGCTTTGTGATACCTGAGTGGCCACCTTAGTAAGCAAGCTTGCCAAACACTATTTAAAAGATAAAGCATGAATTTGAATAAGAAGTGAGTTGTTGTTTCTCCGAAGCCAAAGTCCAGCGCAGTCAGTGTAGGTGGATAGATTTAACACGCTCTTTATCCTCTTTGAAGAGAGCGAAACGGGAGACTGTCCGGGAGCCTTGGGCTCGGCGCGCAGGAAAGATGCGAGGCAGCGCGCGCGGTCACCGCCGAGGGGGCCACCAGGCCGACTGCCCGACAATGTCCAGATAACCCAGGGGAGTCAGGGCAAAAACACGGACGGGAAGGTTCTGAAGGTGTTTTCTGCTTATCTTGAGAGGGAAGCAGTTGAGTCAGCCGGCCCTTGTTATCTTTGCTCCTTGATGAAACACTTATTTCCGCAAAAACTCTTACGGAAAGGAAATTAGTTATTTTGTTGTGGTGAAAGAATCGGAAAGCCGAAGTGCCTTCTCCTCGGGGGGCTGCGCGTGTGCAAAGCGGAGGACAAGCAAGCACGCCCGGGCGTCCCCAGAGGCACCCTTCACCCGGCTGACCTGTAGAGTGTTTCCCCGAGCTATTCGCTGGCGTGTGAGAGCAGGACGGTAAAGTTAGGGTGTCGAACCCGCCGTGATGGGGTTAATGTGAAAGTGACTGAGTCCTTCTTTGAAAGTTTATTTGAATCAATCGATATGAGTTTTCATCAGATTAAAAATGAGATCTGTAAGGAGTAAACTGCGGGGACTATTTCAAAGATGGTCCTTTGCAAAATATTTTTATCTGGATTATAATTCGGTGTCATTGCATACTGCAGTGTTAACGTTGAGATTTTTAATTTTTTTAATGTTTTTATTATATTTTTGAGTGACATAGAGACAGAGCGCGAGCAGGGGAAGGCAGCAGAGAGGGAGACACAGAATCTGAAGCAGGCTCCAGGCTCGGAGCCGTCAGCACAGAGCCCGACGCGGGGCTCGAACTCACAGACCGTGAGATCATGACCTGAGCCGAAGTCGGCCGCTTAACCGACTGAGCCACCCAGGCGCCCCAACATGGATATTTTTAATTGCTTGTTGTAACATAAGCTCAGCAATCCTCTCAATGCTTTATTTTCATCTTACGGAACCCTTGCGACAACCCTGGAATGCAGATATTAGAATCCCGACTGTATGGGTGAGAATCTGGGAGTGCCTAAGTAACATGATCACATAAACATTGTAAGTGGTAGGGTTAGGATTTAAATACGAGAAGTACCCTTTTTAACCTCCCAGTGTGACTTAAGGCGTGAGATAACTTCCAAATGCCCAGTCAAGGTCCCTTCTAAAGACTCTTGTAAAAACAGCTGTGAATATTAAGAATACAGTGCTCTCCTGAAACTGTTCCTTCTTGATCGCCCTCCTTCTCCCGAAAGATGTCTCCCGTAAGCTGGGGAGGTGTGTATGATCTGTATGCAGGGGAAACATAGAAATGCAGTTTTGAAATATATTCATTTATTTTCTTTCACCTGTCATCATCTATCTCTATTTGGGTTGGACTTGGGGTTGGAGATAGGGTGATGGACAAAAGAAACATGCCTTTTCTCTCATGGGGCTTATATTCTAATAAAAACATTAAATGCAGTTGTAAGAATAAATGCTGTGTGTGGTTACAGTTTATGGTAACATCCATGAGGAAAGTTTGCAGCCTCCTAGAGAGTGTGCAGCAAGGAGCTACATTATCGTCTGGGAAAAGAGGTTTCAGAAAAAGTCTTGTCCGTTCTGCGTTTATTATGACTTAGTCGTTACCTTAGCCCATCTTTCCTTCTGCAAATAACTGAAAAAGCTGTATAAATATACAAATGACAACAGCAGCTTCAAAAACAGGACTGAGTAAAAGTTTTGGAAGCTACTAAGACAGCTAGGTTTAGAGGGGCAGAGGACCTTTGGAAAGGGCATGAAGTGAGACAGGCATTGAGCATGACTTTTCCGTCAAGACATTTGCCAATCCCAGCATGACTTGGGGCACAGAATCAGGAAAGACTGGTAGATCTCCCAACAATCTTTACAGGCAAAGTTTGGGTTCAGTTTTTGCCTTATATATTGACCCACATGCCTTTTGTTAGTTGCATATATATTTAGAATTGTTAAATTCTCCTGGGATATTGGCCATTTTATCACGAGAAAAGGAGTCCCTTTGTCTCTTGTGATGCTCTTAGAAGTCCCTTTTGTCTGATATTAGCAGAGCCAGCATGGCTTTCTTGTGCTTAAAGTTAACATCTTTTTTCATTTTCCTGATTTTTTGCTTTAGTCTATTTGTGTCCTAGTATTTAAAGCATATCTCTGATAGAGTATATTTGCCTTTACTTTATTATTCGGCCTGACAATCTCTGTCTTTATTGAAGTGTTTAGTTCACTTACATTTAATATAGTTATTGATATGACTACATACAGGACTGACATTTTGTAATTTGATTTTGATTTGTCTCATCTGTCTTTATCCTTCTTCTGTCCCTCTTTTCCAACCTTCTTTAGTGTTAAGCAAATAGTTTTTAGTCTCAGCAGCCCTCAGGTCTCTAAGTGCAGAGAGTAGACTGACCACCCCTGCTGCTGAACAGGAGTCCTTCACTCTTCTTGTGCCTGGGGCACACTTCTGAAAGCCAGTTCCCAGTCGGCGAGTGTAGCAGCCCTGCCAGACAGGGGACTATTCTGTCTATTCTGTGACTTTTGTTTGAGGACCCCCAATTGTTCCTGTCACAATGTTATTAGGCTTGCATTGGTGGAATAAGATTTCTACTCATCCTTTCTTCTTCCCTTCTCTTCTGCATCCTGGTTTGGCAAGTCTCCCAGCCCCATACTCCCTTCCAGGCATTTTCCTCCAAAAATCTTGGCAATGTCTAATAGTATCGGTGTTTGTCTCTTGGAGGAATCAAACTAATATGACATTATATTTCAATTCCTTTATTGGCTTCCTGGCTGCATCTCTTTGCATTCATTTTTAGTCGTTGCTTTAGAGATTACAATGTACATCTTAAGTTTAATACCTATCTTAGTTAATACTCAGTTACTTCAGGTAAGATGAGGAGGTGATGCATGAGGTGATCCATGTACTAGGCTGCAGGTTAGCCAGAGAAAAGGGGGCGAGGAAGAACATTCCAGGGAAATGTTATAACATAAGCAAATGCCAAACATAGAAAAGAACTTGGAGCAGATTGGACCAGGAGAAGAGAATAAGAGACAAAAGAAAATACTGAAACTAACACGTAGGCAGTGTTTAAACGCACCACGAGCCGTGCACTGTTCCGTTTCGTCTCCACAGGAGCCATAAGAGGAAGGGGCACCTAGTGTTTCCATCTTGCAGGTAAGGTCGCACAGGGAGACCTGGCCCATCGCAGTTACGAGGGGCTGGCTGTTGACCATGGTTTGGGCCTCTGGGGAGCAGGAACCAGATCAGGAACAATGAGGTAAGACCTCCTGTTGAGGGCAGCACTACTCTTCTGTGACTTTGTGACAAGGGCCCCTAGTCCACTGCCTGCCCCATCGGCTCTCACTGAGACCTAAAGGCTGAGGCTGGGCGGTGAGGGTGGCTGAGCTTTGGGATGGGGGCTTCTAGGGCTGTGCAAGGCCCACATAGCTCCCCACAGCCGTGGGTTTCCACAGAAGCATCCAGAGTCAGAAGCTGGTGGAGGAAGGAACGTGTGCGTGCTGGCACGCCCTTTGCAGCTCCGGGTACCCTCTGGACCAGCAGAGGTGAGTTCAACCACCAATTCAGAGACTGGTAGGGGGGCTCACGTGGCATCCATCAGCTCCCCCTGAATCTCAGCACTAACTAGTCAACACGCCAATGGGCCTGATTTATGTGTTTAAAAACAAATAAACTTGGCCTTCAAACAGACACCAGACCCTGGAGAGACGAGGAAGAGTTGTTTCCTAAAATCCTGTGGCCTCTTTCTTGAACTCAGGAGTGTTGAGTAAGGGGTGCCTGTGTGATCTTGGTGTCACCAAATGCAAGGACCTGTACGGCAGCAGCCCCGTGTGTGCCTTGGTGCAGAGTGTCATCCATGGTGGCCTGGCAAAGGGACGGGCCACTGGCAGGAACGCCCAACAGGCTTGGAAAAAAAACATCAGCAACTCAAAACACTCCCCCATTTTCCTTCGAGTTATTTGTTAAGCTATTCTTACACATATGTCTTAATAATACAAGTACTATCAGAAGTCGTCAGAGGAAAGTGGTATCTTAGTATGAGAATGTTGATGATTTCAGTCGTAAATTTAAAAACCTCCTTCCTACTCTGCACCTCAGGCCGGTCACAACTCCTGGGCTCTCGCTAGGGGATATTCAGCCATTTAAAACAACAGGTTCACCAAAAATAAAATAAAAGGACAATTGTTGCAAATCATTGCCATTCACGATTTCGTGTGTGTTACTTGCAGAGCGGATGCTGCCCCACACACTGGGCCCCGCCCACTCCCCCTCCAGCCCCACACTGGGCCCCGCCCACTCCCCCTCCCACCCCACACTGAGTCCCACCCACTCCCCTTTTCCTACCTGTGCTGAGCTGTCTGTGTGTCTCCTTGCAGAAATGACCCACTTCCGTCTGTCTTGATCAGGATCCAGTCCTGGCTCTGGCACGTGATGGATGTTGAACACTCAACGAATGAATGAATGAATGAATGAATGAATGAGTCCTCCTATTGGGGAATTTGGAGAAGAGTCGGGAGGTGAGCAGCGTGCTCATATACCTGCTTTGCCAGGCAGAAGGTGCCGAGTGCTCAGGACGCGGCGCAGGGGCCCTGTATGTCCTGTGCTTGGCGGAGAGGCCCACGGGTGCCATCGGGAGAGGCGGGCCATGCGGCCGGCCAGGGAAGGGCGGGAGGTGTCGAGCTGGTTTTCCACTGCGCGGTGAGCGCGGGCTCAGCCAGCCAGGGGCAGTCGGCGCGTCCCAGGAAAGGAAGTTCAAATGTGGGTGTGTCTGATTGGGCGGGTGCACGTGTATGCACTGTGGTCTGCGTGCGTGGGGGTAATGTACCTGCATTTGTGTGCATGTGTGCACATTGCGGTGTGCGTGGGTGTGGGTTCGTGCACATGTATGGGTGCACAGTGTGGGTGTGTGCACATGTGTGTGCACATGTGTGTGTGTGTGCATATGCATGGGTGCACAGCGTGGGTGTGTGCATGTGTGTGTGCATGTGTGTGAGTGTGTGCATATGCATGGGTGCACAGCGTGGGTGTGTGCACATGTGGTGTGCATGTATGTGGTGTATATACACACGTGTTTGTGTATGTGTGCACATTGTGGACATGTGCAGGTGTGTGCACATGTGTTTATGTGCGTGCATGTGTGCATCGTAGTGCTCATGTGTGTGGGTGTGTGCGCATGTGTGATGTGGGTGTGTGCAGTGTGGTGCACGTGTGTGTGCATGTGTATGCACATGGCGGCGTGCACGTATGGGGGTATATGCACGTGTGTTCCTTGCATGGGTGTGTGCGCGTGTGCACACGTGTGGAAGGTGGTGGTGGTGCAGGAGGGAGTCAGCCTGAGAGCCGTGGAGGAAGGAGGAGCGCACCTCCCTGACCGGCCCCGGCCCCAGCCCTCACTCGTCTGGTTGCTTCCTCAGGGGCTGGAAGAGCAGCACACCCCAGAAATGGAACCCGGAACCTGCCATCGCCCCCTTCCCCTCTCGCGAGCTCTCTGAAGATCCAAACCCAACGTGCCCTGAGCGGCGTGAGCCCGAGAGGCAACGACACGCGTGCAGACAGGACGGGACGGAGTGGCTGGGGAGGAGGAAACTGCGTCGAGCCGCCTCCCAACACGCCTGCCTCACCCGGGACGTGGGGGACCGGCTCATCTGCAGCAGCAGTGCGTCCTGTGTCCGGTGGCTGTGGTCCCCACTGTGACAGCCAGGGACACCACTGTCCCTTCATTAGGAAAATAGTCACACACGTCTTGGCTAAAATCCAAGCGAGCTGCCCGGAGACAGCTCTTTAATTAGAGTGTGAGCCCTGACTCCAGGAGAGGAAAATATTCCGGAGATGCGGTCCCCAGCAATCGTTAAGGAAAACAGAAATGACCTGAATTTGGTCTTATTGTAAAAACTCAGAAAGACTGTAATTTGAACTTTCTGCAGAAATAAAAGTATATCTTCAGTTATTAATGAGTTTAATCAAGACATGACTTTGGGTTTTATTTATTTATTTTTAAGTGTATTTTTGAGATAGATAGATAGAGAGAGAGAGAGAGAGAGAGAGAGAGAGCGCGCACAAATGGGGGAGGGGCAGAGAGAGGACAGAAAATCCCAAGCAGGCTCCACGCTGTCAGCACGGAGCCCCGATGCGGGGCTTGATCTCACGAACCCCTGAGATCATGACCTGAGTCGAAGTCGGAGGCTTAACTGACTGAGCCACACTGGTGCCCCATGACTTTGGGCTTTAAAGAAATGAACAGGTTTGGGTCCTGGATTCAGGTCCCTAAGTCACAGGTCTACTTAACGCCCCCCCTCGCTGCCACTTCGCCTGGCAACCAGGAGCCTCGCCTCACGCCTGTATCAGGCACGTGCACACCCACGTGCACGCACCTATGAGAATTCCGTCCGCGTTCAGCTCTGCGGTGACCCTGCGATCCGGGGACGTGCTCCCGTGTCCTCCCTTCCCTGCCATGGGGAAGTCGAGCCACGGCAGGAGCCCTGTCTCCCCTGCCCTGTGTCTCCAGTGCCGAAACGTGCCCACTCCTCTCCGGGGGCTTCTCAGAACGTTACTGGAGGGCAGGACTCCGACTGAGCCCCGGAGACCGCATTCTCGAGCCTGACGGAGGTGTGAAGGCCCCAGCTCTTCCCCCGCTGGACGGCACCCCTGTGCAGGGGGCACTCGGCAGGGCTGTTGGAAGCCCGAAGGCGGCGGCTCGGTCCGCTCGTGTGCGGCGGAGGACCTGACCTGATTTCAGAGCCCCTGGGGGTGTAGGGGGGCGGCCGGGGCGCCTCAGGCCCCCGTTTGTCAGTGTCCTGTTTTCCACCTCCTTGAAAAGCCAGCGAGTGCAAACGCTGCCTTCCGCAAAGCCGCGTCACTTCTGCAAAGCCAGCCGCCCCGCCGGTGCGCCCTCCCCCCCCCCCCCCCCGCCCGCCTGGCTTCTGGAAGCCGACGCTCAATAATTCAGGAGGAGCCGGATCAGCACATCCCACGGCATACCTGATGCGCCAACAAACAGCGCAGACCGTTCCGTTTCAATTAGCCCCTTTGTTGCCGACGAAAGCCGGACGGACACCCCGAGAGCGGGCCGGGCCCACGGCCTCCGACCAGCGCCGGCCCCTTTATCTGCCGCTCGTGCCGGCCGCCGCCTGCCTCCCCTGCTCTCCGCACCGTTGTTCTCGCCGCCTCCTACCTGGGACCAAGTGCCTCTCCCCAGCCGGGCCCGGGCCCCAGCGCCCTTCCCAGGCCCCTTCTGATCTCCGGGGCTAATGGGCTCAGGTGCACACCGAGCTGGCGGGGCCGCGGCTTTGAAGTGGCAGCCGTGTGCCGCGCTCCAGCCACGGGCCCGTCGGTGTGTCAAATACCAGCCGGCCGGGCCTGCCGCTCCCGCCGCGAACGCCGCGCGAGCGGTCTCGGTGCATCCGCAAGGCCCAGGTCCGCCCCGGAACCTTCCTGCCGGCTTGTCGGGAACGCGTGAGAGTGTGCGTCCATGCAGGCCAGGGCCCGGAAGGCAGTGCGACCCTGGTCCCAGGAAGGAGGAGTCTCTGCCGAAGCACCAGGGGCGCGGGGGGACGCCAGCTGTCGCCCCTTTTCATCCAGAGCCATCCTGCGCTTTGATCAATAATGCTGTTTCACTGGCAAGGGGCTCATCTCGACCGGGGCAGGGGAGGCCCCCCGCGCCTACGGCCCGCGTGTCCTGCACACGTGGCTACGGAAAGGTCAGCCCGCAGCTCGGGGACGTGTGCTGCTCTGTCGACACCCCCGCCTGCCCTCTAAAAGGGCGCACCTGCCTCAGGCCCACAGTTCGGGCTGCGCTCGGTTGTCACTGACCGCTCGGGGGGGGGGGGGGTGGGGGCGGGACCTACGCGACTAACGCAGCTGACTCTGACTGTGCCCATGGTCTCTCCACTTTAAAAATCCAAGCCTATGGTGTGACAACAGTGCACAGAACAGAGTCCTTTCTAGAGGCGCCTGGCCACCCGGAGACTCCGAGCCACCTGCTCTCCCTCCGCCTCCCGTCTGGGGGTGCAGGACGCACGGAGCCCCTCCAGGCCCAGCGGTGGCTCCTTAAATACCGCCTGTGGACCGGCGCTCGAGCACGGAGCGCAAGTTAGTAGAACCAAGGACTGTGCACAGCACGGGACGCAGAGTTGGACGCAGCAGTGCACACAGCGGGCACCGGGCTCCTGTGAACTTTGCGTCAGGCCCTGTAAGCGCCAGGCCCTGGAATCGACGTGCGGTCAGGGACGCCTGATGGGCCGGCCCTAACAAGGCACCGGGACGGCGGCTTCAGCGGTTTTTATGCTCCCACAGATCCGGAGGCAGGACGTCCGTGACGGAGGTGTCCGTGGGGCACTCTCTCCCGAGGCCCCTCTCCTTGGCCGTCTCCTCCCCAGTGCTCACGGTCCCCGAGCGTGTCTGTCCTGCTCGGCTCTTCCTGTGAGGACCCCAGCCCTGTTGCATCAGGGCTGCCCCCGACCCCCCACAGCCTCGTTTCGCCCCAACCGCCTCTTTAAGACCCTCTCTCCGAACACAGTCACATTCTGAGGCTGAGAGGGGGTTAGGACTTCGCTACGTGAGTTTTGGGGGACACCGTTCAGCTCACGACAGCAGGGCACGTTTGCGAAGCACTGAGCTTGATACAGAGCTCTAAGTGGTGACGTGGTGGCTGGCGCTGTGTGCAAACAGGGGCGGAGCTGCCCAGAGAGAGGACCGGGGGCCTGGCTCGGTGACCTGCCTGAGGGGGAAGGGACCAGCGTGCCTCCAGAGCCCCGAGACCCTGGAGTCTCAGCGAAGGAGGCGGTTGGCAGTCACGGTGGTCTCTCGCTCTGACCCAACTCCAGGACCCCCGCCGACGTCTCCGGTGTACCTTTAATTACACTTTTACAAGTAAGCGGCTCACTCCCTGTGGCCTCTGTCTGCCGTGCTCTGAAGGCCGAGCTGCCGGCTGCTCTGACGTCTGCAGGTTCCCCATCCGTCTGTGCTGTCAGCACCCCCCTCCCCACCTAAATGTGCGCCATCAACAAGTCCAGCCAGATTCGTGGCACTCGCCGGCTGGGGAGGTGTGGGTGCTCCCGCAGAGCAGAGTCCCCGCTGCCACGGACGTCCGCGAACGTGGACCCACACGCACAGGCGGCCCCCTTCTTCTGTGTTTCCGCTCTGCAGACGAGAGACACCAGCAGCCTCAACGGCCTGGGTCGTGGGAAAACATAATAAAATAATCAGGAAACGGTGGGTTCGAACGTTTGCCCTCAGTGTTTGGAATAGCATCCCGGAGCTACGCATCGATGTCATTTCGTCTTTATCTATGTATTTATTTTTTAATGTTTACTTATATTTTGAGAGAGAGATTGGGAAGGAGCACGAGCAGGGGAGGGGCAGAGAGAGAGAGGGAGACACAGGATCTGAACCAGGCTCCAGGCTCTGAGCTGTCAGCACAGAGCCCGACGCGGGGCTCGAACTCACGAACCTCGAGATCATGACCTGAGGCAAAGTTGGATGCTCAACCGACCCAGGCGCACTGATAGGGCACAATCTTTAAGAGTGGCTGTTTTAACAACCGGTTTACCAAATCTCTGGAACTGGGCCTTGTCGTGTGCGTCTCATGCTTCAGCTGACGGGTCCTGCCCCCACACCTACCCCGGCCCCTCCCCACACCCCACCGCACTGCCACACCCCTTCCTCGCACTCGGCCTCCTGCGTTTTGTGAGCACTGTCGTCTGCGGGGCAGCACTGGGCCTTCAGCCCCCCCCCCCCAAGTGGCTAACAAGGGTCAGGCACACAGTGGGTCCACGGAGCACAGCCGTTGTGGTGACGATGCCTCTCACGATCCGGGGACAGGCACTGGTCAGTTTGCGGGTAGAAAGGTCGCCCGGAGAAGGACGCCAGCCCTCAGTCCCAGAGAAGGGGCGGTGTCATCAGAGACAGAGGCCGGGGCAGGCCCTGGGCAGGCTGGCCGGCCACACGGCCCCGGGGTCCTGGCTGGAAGCTGCTGCCCGGTACTGAAGCCCGTTTCCGGGAGAGACGAGGTTCCTGGAATACGGCAGAAACGGAAGAAATTACTGCCTCTCTGAGCAGAGACTTGGTGAGAGTCCCAAGAATTAGGGTCCACATGATAAAGTCAGGGCAGGATTTGCATGTGCCTCGAGGGCCAGTGAGGCTGAGGCTGGTGCGGGGACGCGTCTGGATGGGACCCCTGGGCCTGTGCGTGCTGCTGGGGTCAAGCCCAGTCCGTGTGTGTTGATTTCCGTGGACGAAGTCAGACATTCACCGGTAAACTCTGTGTGCATGATACTATATATGCTTCATACTGAAACCCCAACAGTTGAGTTTTAGGAGTTTCCAGACACCTATGATAGGTGTCGATTCCCATAATTCCACACGAGATACAGTTTATTCTGCAGAAAACACATTTCTTGCTTGACCGTTTCTGAGAGCAAAATCTTACATTCGTGCTGGGAAAATATTTTTAGAATTATCTTTAATAAGATAAAACTGTCGAAGAGGGCATCCGTCGGGTTTAATTTCATCATCGTGCTCTGTAGCTCTTATTAAACATCACATCGATTGTGATTCAAAGAAATAAATAGTTACTCACTTGGATATGAAGGAAAAAAATGTCCTCCCTCCTTGAGGGCTGCACGTGAGGTGTAGTTCAGGCTCGTCTGGTGGCCGCGACCCATGCTTTTCCCCTCGGCGTGCAGCAGTCCCTCTTCCTTGGTCATTTGAATACAGAACTCATTTAAATTCTCAAAGCCGCATCCCGAGCCCGCCAACTCTCCAGCGATGCTTTGAAGAATCCCACCTGTCGCACTCCTGACATTTCCAGGGAAAGTGTGGACCGCGGTCTCTGCAAAATGGTGTAATCTGGCCCTTGGTTTTTAATTATTACTGAGGGAGGAAGCGTGGGGAGGGAGGCACGCCCGTGACGGCCCAACCTCACCCGGAGCTCAGCTAATTAGTGATCTTCAGCCCACGGGTGCCCCGACACGGTGGGGACGGTTTGGGAGAATGAGCGCAGACAAAAACGTGGGCGGTGGGGAGAGAAGCCGCAGCAGCTCAAATCCCTTATCGTCGCGCCTGGACCTTTGGGTGGCGCAGGGATTAAACACAGACGTGAGCGTACAAGAGTTTATTTAAATTAAAGAAAATGAATTTCACATTGAAAATTGCATCTGAAAAGGTTACGGCACCTTTGAGGTTCTTCCTCAAACTGTGAAAATCTGGCAACGGTGTGGCGTGCTGGGCTTTGTGCGTCTTCCAGCCTGTCGCCTCCTCAGCTCCAAGCAGGTGTCAGGGCGCTGGGAATCGGCAGCAGAGTCCCAGGCACTCGGGGACGGCCTCGTCGGGCCCCGAACGTGAGCCCCACGAGTGCGTCAGAACGGCCGTGAGCTCGGGGAGCTTGGACAGAGAGAGCTGAGTGCGTCATAGAGTGGCAGAGCTCTCCAGCATCGTGAATGGAGGCCGAAGCTGGGTCGAGGTCGGCCTCCCCCAAACAGCCAGCCCCCTTCGCTCGGGCCCCCACCTGCTGCCTCAGAAAACGAAGAGAAGCCGAGTGCAGGACGAGTAACAACGTGGCACCAGGCACGGGACGGGGCACTTGCCAGAGTGCTGGATCACCACGGCGCCCTGCCCACCTCACGGACAGGGAAACTGAGGCAGAGGAGTCAAGGTGCATTTAAACGGTCGGATGGCTGAATCGTGAGGATATTAGAAAGCCCTCCAGTCGCCCTTCCTGCCTCAAAATGGAAGCCATCTGAGAACACAGCTCTGGGGACACAAGCTCCTGGACGCAGTGGGGACGGTGCATCCTGTTCCTTCGGGGCTCATAACCACAGCTGCAGGGGTGTCCCACCCACTCCCACGTCCCTGCCTCTCCGAGGTCTGTGGGACCCTTTGGAGCAACCCCCTCTCCACCACACACTCAAGGGAAGTCACAGTGCTTACAGGCATCCGTTTGGGTCGCTGGCCCGTTTGTTTGTGCTGAAATAGGGGCGTTACCTTGAGGTGCTGTCCGTGAACTGAAGCCCGGGACTGCTCTCCCCAACCTCACGCAAAGACGGAGCTCAGCGAGAGTTTGTTAAACACACAGGGAAGATTTAGAGATGCCTGTCTACAAAGCCCGCGGCACAGGTGCCAGGTGGCCAGGCGCACAGGCGAGTCCCTCTCACTCGGGGGGACCAGGCGACCTTCTGGGCTTCTATGCAATCCGACGGCTGTTTGAACCGCGTCCACAGGGTCCGATTCTCCGCATGCCACCAGGACATCATTACAACGCCACAAACGACTCACCCGGCCCGGCTAGTCCTGAGGACACCGTTATAATGAGTCTCCCTGTGTGGTTTTGCAAGGATTATTTTTTAAGAAGCTTAGAGTTCATTACAGACGTTACTCTGAAAATTCTCCAAGCGCCCAGAGAAGTATTTTAATGTATCTATTCCTCCTTTCCAAGTCCCAGCCACAGAGGAGAGCTTTTCCTGAGAGGAGAGGTCACCCTTCGCAGACTAGTGCATAAATATATTCCTAGTTAATTTAATCCAATGACGATCGGGTGACCCAGGCCCTGAAACATGACTTTTCTGGATATCCCCTTTCTGGTCGGACTTTTCAAGAATTGTTCACACTCCCCGTTTTATTGTTTTCTCTGTAACAACGCGTCAGTAATTCTGGATTACTGTCTAGCTGCTTGTACGCAGCCTAAACACCAGTTGTCTCTACGTTGCATTCATACAGTAATATTTGGTGGGGACGTCCTTCCTGGCTGTCTTTTCTCCATCTTTCATCCCTGACTTCTCCTTTTCTGGTCCTCTTCACGCCATCTCCCCTAGCGTTTCTCTGTCAGCACCTTCGTCCCCTGCTTCAAGCCGGCCTACTGGGTCTCAGGCTCGCCGCACTCAGAGTCCGTCACCAAGATCAAGGACCCGCTCAGGAAGAAGCAGCATCAATAGACCAGACTGAGGTTGAAACACCGGCCCCCTTGCACACCTGTGTGTGCCCACGGCCCCCGTTAACACACGACCACCGGGAGTACCAGGTGTCAGGAACTATTCTGTTCTCTACACAGACTAACACACTGAACCCTCACCTTCCGGTGAGACAGGCGTTATCGCCATCTCCACTTGGCGAGAAACAGACGCAGAGACTAACTCCTCCAAGGAGAATATCCCAAAGCCGAAGAACAGGAGTTAAAACCCAAGTGAGTCCAGGCTGACCTATGGGTCTTTGCTGACTCCAGGAATCAGAACACACGCGTTGCTTTGGTCCCCCGTTTTCCCGAAGGGCCGAAGTCTGGTCTGAGCGGACCAAGGCTCAGCGCCCAGCCGAGCCCGTCGGTGGAAGGCTGCCGACCTCAGAGGGCGCTATTGACTGCGTGCGACAGGAACCACACTGCTGAGGCCGAAGTGAGTAACAGTAAGTCTGGAGGCCATCAGTCCAGGGCCAGCAAGGAGTCTAGATGGTTCCGGAAGACTCGGACATCGCTTCTGTCTACATGTGCACACAGGAGAAATCTGTGTCTCTTGGTCAAGGAAATGAGTTTCCCAGGAGTCTCCATTAGGTAAATCCTATGTGTGCGTCATCGGCCCGGAGGTTGTTGCATCAGCCATCCCTATTTGCAGCGGAGCCTGCGAGCGCCATTTTCTAGCTGTTTGTAAACATACGCCCAGGATCAAAATCTTTAAGTAGGGAAGAAGAGAAGCATCGGCGAGGTGAGTATTAGCACGTGCCACAGGGGCGTGAGAATAAAGTCCTAAGTTTTCAAAGGAGTCACAGTCTAGGAGAGAAAATGATGTATTAAAAACAGGTGCCCATATTGTACCTTGCGATAGAGTGACATTTCAAATTTGAACTATTTGTAAAGTATAAGAAATCCAGATCAATAAATTAAATTAAGGAGATACTAGGTTGATATTCATCCTAGGCAAATGATAGAAGCAAATGAAAATCTCTCTAGAAGAAAATAGTTGCAACCCAAGCACTTTGGAATTCTCTACATTAAGAAAAATGAATAGAAGCTTACAATTTAAAAATATATAAAACACACACCAATTCGACATGATCACAAGTCAGCAAGAAATAATAGTAAAGGACTTTAGATATTTAAATATACATATATGTAATACAAAATTGTTAAAATCTTTGGAGAAATAATTCTTTTTTAAAAAGAAGAAAAAACCAGAACTTATAAAAGTGTCTTATTTGGGAAAGTAACAATAAAGAACTCCTAGAACTAAAAGTAATAATACTATCATTGAAGTGAAAAAATAATAAATTCAGTGGATGCACACAAAATTAGACACAGGTGAAGGAGAGATAGGTAATTGGAAGGCAGTTCTAGAGAAATTACCCAGAATGCAGCTGAGACAGAAAGTGATAGAAAACCTACAGAAGATAGGAAAGTTAAGTGAGTGGGTCTAATGTATCTGATTGGATTTCTAGGAGGTGACAGAAAATACGACAGAATGACATTTAAAAAATGACAAAAAATTTGCAGAGTTGATAAAATATTAACTCTCAGATTCAGATTTACAACAAAATCCATGCAAGATAAATAAAACAGAATTATAACCCCAGAGATGTGCTAGTTAAACTGTAGACTCTTGAAGACAAAAAAGAAATATTGGATTTAAAAAAGAAAAATTCAAAGGCAAAAGAAAACAATGAATCCAAACTTGTCTGTTCTAACAGCCAACTAACTGATAAAAGTTTATCTAGACTAAGCAAGAAAAAAAAAGAGTGAGAGAAAAGATGCAGTTTGCCAAATGCAAGAATAAAATAGGAGTGACCTTTTAGAGCTTAAAAATATATAGGAGAATATTATGACCATTTAATGCCAACATTTATTTATTTATTTATTTTTTAAATGTTTATTTATTTTTGAAGGAGAGAGAGAGACACACACACACACAGCTTGAGCAGGGGAAGGGCAGAGAGAGAGGGAGACACAGAATCCGAAGCAGGCTCCACGCTCCGAGCTGTCAGCACAGAGCTCAACATGGGACTCGAACTCACAAACTGTGAGATCGTGACCTGAGCCGAAGTCGGACGCTTGACCTATTGAGCCACCCAGGCGCCCAAATGCCAACATTTTAGACAGCTTAGATGAAGAGGGAAAATTCACAGAATGACGCAAATTCCTAAAATTGACTAAAAAGTAGACAATTTGAACAGATCTGTAGCGACCGAAGAGATTACATTAGCCATTAAAATACAAAACCTCGATTAAAAAATTAGAGGCCTTAGTGACTTTACTCATCAGTTTATTAATGAAGGAAGAAATAAAGTGAATTCTGCTGAAAGGCTTTGAAAGAAAGGTCAGAACGCGTCCCACCTGAGTCAGGATTTAGCACACACCACAGCCACACGAACACATCACAAGAGACACAAAAGCCATAGACCAATATCCCAAATGCAGATAGATTCGAAAACTCTTAACATAATATTATCACGTTAAGTCTAACCACCTAGAAAACAGATTACGCACCAGGTCCAAGCGGGAATTATCTCAGGAACACACAGCTAGTTCAGGTCCAAACATTGCCTTCAGTGCTCTCCGTGCACAGAAGGGTGCCCGCGTGAGGCGAGCCATGAATTACTGACCCCGATTGTGTTCTTATTTCACAAGACATCCTTACATCCAACCTCACTTTAAAGTCTATACAATTTGCTTTTGTTAAGAATACCAACAATAAAGCTGATTTTTTAAATAAAAAATCAAATAATTTAACATCTATCAGTAGAGTGAGTGATAAAAATGACTTAATCCTAATAGATGCAGAAAAAGTATTTCACAAGATCCAACACCGCTCATGGTAGACGCCGTCCGCAAACTCGGAGTAAGTAGGAGGGATAGCCGGAGGAGAGGCAGCCGCGAGAAGCCTGCAGCCGCCGTCGGTCACGGTCGCAAACCTGCGGCTTCCCCTCCGTCATCAGAAAAAAAGCAAAGACGACTACTGCCCCCACCTTTGTGTCAGTAATTCCAGTTCCTGTAATAAAGTAAAGCAAACAAGGAAAGGCATAGAGCTGGAGAGGATGAAATCTGTGTGCTGGGACGCTGGTCTCCTTCCTTCCTTCCTCCTTCCGTCCGCCTGACCGTCACACAGCTGGGACGCCGGTCCTCTGCGGCCTCTGGACGTGGCCTCAGATGGGAACGTCCGCCATTAGCCCTCCTGAGTGCCTTCACATCCAGATGAGGCCACAGCGAGGCTCCCCCGGGTGTCCAGCTCGAGCCCAGTGAGGACGGCGACACAAGTCCCTGCCATCAATCTGTCTCCCCGTCTCACCTGTTTGTGGAGCTCTCTGACCGGTACGTTCCGAAACGCCGTGAACACCCTGAGTGACCACTGAGGCAGAGGAGTGCCACGCGGTCCCTGAGGTGGATGTGGCCACCCTCACGGGGCTGCAACCCCTGAGCCAGTGGTTCGTTCTCCGGGAGCCCACGGCAGGAGCACACACTCACACGGACACACGCCTCTGTCCGTCTACACCCTGGGTCCCTGGACGTCTGGTCCCTGGCATGTATCCAACGGCGCATTTATAGATTTCCATCACGTTTCTGGCTGTGCAATTCGGTATAAACAGGAGCGAAGGTGACCACGCTGGCATGAGCAGGTGTCCCCGTGTCGCCCGCTCCCACAAGGACAAACAAGAAACGCCTGAGTGCGTTTCTGCACACGGGACTCAGTGCTGGGCACGGGCGGCGATGCGGTCCCTCAGGCAGGATGGTGGCAGCCACTTTCGAGGAGCTAAAAATATTTATTTAAGTGTTCAAGTTTACTTTGGAGTTAATATCGCTTTTCCGACCACCAGCCAGCAATCGACACCAGAGGCAGCACTGGGTGTTTGCCCCCCCTGCTGCTCCGACAGCTGTTAATTATTTTCTTTTCCATTATTTTCAGAAGCCAACTGGGCTGTCTGGGGATTCGAATCAGCACAGGCTCTCGAAGCAAAGTGGAGAGGAAGAGAGGCAGACCTCCCATCTGTGTGTGGGGGAAGCAACAACTTGGTTCCGTATTAACCATTCAGCTACTTGGTCCTTGGGTCCCCGACGGGGGGCCCTCCCTCCCCAGCCAGCACCTTGCTCCGTAAAAAAATAAAAATACAAACCCCTCTAGTATCAGCTTGTGGAGAGGCCAAGGCCTTCCCGCCCTGGCAGGTCTGTGGTGTTGTTCGAGGGGCCCTGCGTGGCGGGCGAGACCGAAGCGGGGACTTCCCAGCCGGGTCCCTTGCTCGGCTCCGGTGACGTCTGCCACCAGCACCTGCCCTGGGCTGCGAGGCTGACCGGACAGCCCATTCACTAGGGTTAAAACGGTGGTGTGACCCGGGACGTCCCCGTTTCCAGGCAGCTGTGGGGTCCTTGGGTTTTCCACCTGCCCTGGTGGGAACGTGCTTGCCGACCCCTCCAGTCCACCGGACACCATGACCTTCTCTCCAGGCCCTTCGGCACTGGGAATAAGGGGACGGCCCGGCCTGACCAGGATGGGCTTCCCGGAAGGCTTGGCTGAGCCAAACTGAACCCCCCACCCCCCTGCACCGTGAGCCTCCACGCTACGGCCACTCATCCTTCCCCACTCGGTCCGGCCAGCCCGTGGCAGGGGCGATGGGGAGTCTCGGACCACGGGGGTTCTCAGCCTCAGCCTCCAGCCCTCGGCCCGTGGTGTGGCTCTGCCCGTGGGCTCTGCTGGCGTCTTCTTCCGTGGACCCTCACGAGGATGTGCCACTTCGGCTCATGTACTGGTGTTGGCTCCGCTGACGGCATTTTACCCCTGTGGCTCAGGGTTCTCGCTGGCGGGAGGGGAGCTGGTCATTCAGACGCACGTCGTGTATAGGAGGAGACACTGTTCCCGCCCGGACTCGATCGCGGTGTCTGACCTGAGCTCCGGTGCAGCTCTGGGGATGGGATTTCCTCCCGGGAACACCTTGCCGGTCCCCGTTCCCTGCCTGCCCTCACTGGCGGAGCTCCCGGGTTCTCCTCTCTGCTCCGGCCGCCGGCATGAGCTCCCGGGAGCTGTCCAGCACTGCCCGCGCCAGTCTCCTGGGCCCCGATTTGCCCACACGCTGCCCATCCCTCAGGGCTGAGCTGGGCCGTCCGTGCGGGGAGGGGCGCTCCTCACTGTGCACTCAACTGAGCAGGGTCTCGGACTACGTACGAGGCTCTGCTGAAGCGTGTTTTATCTCTTCCCCCCGACTAGATTATAAATACTCAAGCTTCCTGTCTCCAGCTTATTCATCGCTGTGACCCCACAGTGTCTAGCCCATCACAGACTCTCAGGAAGTATCTGCTAAATGCGCCCGAAACCAGCTGTTCAACAAGGAAGACCTCTCTCTTCCGGGGTGATGCTTCTTCACGGCCGTTTACCCCCACGGATTGGGCGCTGGTGCAGGTCACCGGTTAATCAATACGAGGAAGGGGCTTCTGTGAGATATTGGGTTAAGCGAAATGACTCAAGTTCATGAATTCCTGGCCCCGTTCGTGTTCAGACACGAGTTCATTTACGATGGGGCTGAGGAAACGGGGCGGTTATTTTCAGAGCTCCGGAAGGAGGAGGTTGGAGACACTCGCCTGCAGAGGGTCGTGCTGATTGCTACCGCTCTCACGGCCGGCTCCCCACCCACGGGCCGTAATTGTGTATTCGGAGCAAATGCATTATTTAAACAATAATATACTCTCTATTAGTTCCTTGCTTTGGGTTAACGGTTGGCTAAAGCAATTATAGGGCCCCAGGGAGGGACTTGCAGAGAGTAAGCAAGACGGACTGCCGATAATACGAGCCCCTTCTTTACTGCAGTAATTAAAGGTTTTTATACGGGGTACTAAGGGATTGTAAGAATGCTGAGGACACTGTGATGACCCACAAATTTCTCCTGTGCTCGTGTAGGACGGAGAACACGACGGCCGAGGCTGAGCCGCACAGGACACCGAAGACAGCTGGCGGTTTTCTTTAGCATTCCGTAAAGGGACTTGTGGTCAGTGCTGGGACCATTTGACGTCACAAACAGATAGGAGCTAGCTTCCGGGTAGGGGACAAACATAGGCACTGTCAGAGAAGCACGGGACCCGTCCCTATGGAAGTGGGGGCAGCTGTGACTGGGGACCTGCCCGAGATGTCGGCCCACCTGCACGATCGAAGCAGGCTGTAGTGACTCATTGAGGCTTTTAATAAGATTTTTTAGTTTTTAATAAGAAGATTAGATCACTGAGGTTGTGAAAGTAGTGATAGCGACCTTGTGTCTAGTGAGACCATCCCGGTCTGTGGGCACAGATGGCTCTTTTCCGTCCTCAGCCGCCGGACTCGGAGCCCTCATCTTTCTCCGCAGACCACTGCCCTCCTTCCTGAGCCCACCTGCACCCTCCTCTCATCCGCCTCCTTCCTTCCGGTGCTCCCTGTGGGAACACGCCTGCTAGTCTCACCGCGCTCCTCTTTGGTACATGTCGGTGCGTTTCACTGCCTGCCCAGACGGTCCCACGTCCTGGAACTTTCTCCAAACTCTCCAGCCTGACCCCAACTCTCGGGCCCAGCTGTGCCTCAGTTTCCCTGTCTGATGTTGGTCTCTGTGCTCACCGGGTGTGTCAGTGACAGAGCCTGCAGAGAGCCCCGGTCTCCTACCAGATGACAGTCTTTCCCGGAGTGCATTCCTTGAATCTCAAGTGGAGAAGTTGCTATTTAATGGAGCTTAAACCCGTCCTAGCGCCCCAAGTCTGTGAGGTTCCGGCATTGACATTGTTTCCCGAATAAAAATAAGGTGTAAGAAACACTTCAGGGAGGCCCCCGAAGAGTAACGCCTTTGGGCAATCTCCTCCCTTGACTATGGGTGAAATCTTCAACTCGCTTTTAACCGACTGGATATAACGGAGGGAGCCGAATGGTGCTCCCGTGATTAGGTTGCATTGCATAAGACTCCCCTCAGCCAACCGGCAGGAGAGAGACTCCCATGGCTTCAAAGACTTAAGCTGCCAAATGGTGAGATGCGTCTGGTGGGCCCTTGGGTGTTGTTCTGAGCCACTGAGTTTGCAGTAACTATGACAGCAGAGAAAACGAATATGGATGCCATATGGACGACGAAGAGCGTCGGTGAGGTAGTTTGGGAGCAAGGTCCAGCACCCAGGTCCCAGGTTCAAATCCCGCTCCAGCAGGAGCTCTGGCTGCATAAACCCGGACACATTAGTTCATGCTTCAAGGCCCTCCCTGTCTGTCAGACATAACAGTACCCCCCCCCCCCCCCCCCCGTGATTATGTTGTGGGGAACAGATACATTTTTAAAAGACACACATGTAGCAAACGCTAAAGATATGTTAGTTGCTGACACCCGTGTGGGCAAGAGATACGTTATAGTAACCATTTTGAATGTTGATTTGAAAAAATGCAGATGCCTCAACTGTCATAGATGACTTGATTTGGCCTCATTCATCTCATTGAGATTTAGGCTAAGTACTGTGCAAACATGATTTAAAAATGCTTGCTGCCTTCTAGTTTATAATTTAAAAGAGATAACACTGAAGCAAATACACAGATGAAAACATAAAACAATGTGTGAACTTTGTGCAAACAGAAAACGCAATTACAGATGACGTTTTTAGAGTGCGTGTTGGGTAGCAGTTCTTTACTAGAGAAGATGAAGAGTAGGTTTTAGTGTTTGTTCAGGGATGACTTAGTGGTTCCGGCTGCAAGAGGCTGAGGGGGAAGGTCCTAGGGGGAGGAGAGCCACCCATGAGATCTCAGCGCTCCTTGGGAGGCGGCAGCGTTCTCCAGATGGTCGGTACGGCACGCGGCTCCGAGGACGGCTGTCCCCAGGGCGATGGCCATGACAGAGGTCCACAGTGTGTCAATGACGTTGTAATGCATTTGTAGTGATGCTGTGGACCAGTGTGAAGAAAACAGACCAATGTCACGTTGAACAAGACCTCAGGGGCTTACCTTTTACCAGTAGGACCAGAAGCGACAGAGTGGCCCTTGCACGTGTGGAAGTCATTCTGCAACGTCTCGTTCTGAGACGTTGGCTCCGCGCTCCCGGCAGAAAGTGGAGCGTCAGGTCGGGGGGCAGGAACTGTGTTTCCTTTTTATTCTTTTGGTGCTTTTTTCTTTCCTTTTTTTTTTTTTTTTTTTTTTTGGTAGTTAGATACATCCTTAATCCATTGCTCCGGGGTGGACCTCACCGTTACAGTTAAGGCCTGACACTTGGCTTCCTCCGCTGTGGTCCTGTTTGGCTCGTGTTCTGGAAGGAAGCTGGGTTTGCTCTCCATGCTTCTTCTCTAACCAAATGCTCACTCCAGGTCTCCGGTCCTGGGCCCACTAAAGTTCCCAAAGTGTGTAGATGGTTACTATAGACCAAAGTGCTGAGGCGGGAGAGTCCTTAGTGTTTCCAGAACTTTTTCTCTTACTCGCCACGCCCTTTAACGACGGCAGCAAAATATTCTGGTGTTTTGTTTACGTTAAACCAAATGCCCATGGAGAGTAGATGGATTTTATGCGCACTGCGCATCTGCAGAATCGGAAAATGGAAGGGGGCTAAAGATTCCCTTGGCGCCGTGCACGTGACTGCAACGCTTGTCCCAGGAAGAGGCGGGGAAGTCCGTTCGCTGGTACTTCCCGGACACGCGTGATGCGGAGAAAAACGTAGAGTACAGCAGAGACTCTGCCGTGGCCGGGGTTCTAAACTCCGCATCCCATCAAGAGGTGCAAAGAATCCTCACGTGGGGCCTGACTCCTTAGGTCAAGGTCTCTGGATGGGGCCCAGGAGCTGGCCTTTTTAGGAACTCCCCAAGGATTCTACCACGCGGCAAGGGCTAAGTTGAAAATTCATATCAAAAGCCGTCATCCAAATCCACACAGTTCCGGTTGCACGATCCCGGCCCCCAAGTTCCAGCTTTGACCCCCGAGGCACAAAGGGCTGTGAAGCACACAGAGGGTCAGCCTTAAAGGCAAGGACTTCAGGCGAGAAGTGTGTTGGTTTTACAAAGGAAGAGATAACTCTTAGAGAGATAACGCTTACACCTGATGCAGCGATATTTGACAGTCGCGATACATTTGTGAATGGAGAAATCAAATAACATAGTGACGGCTTGCTTTATTCTGTAATTAAGTGGTATTTTTTAGTAGATAAAGACATTGGAAAAACTGCTTATGGGAAAATTAATCTAATTAAACATACAGAATGCTTCAAATCTGTAGAAATAAAACACCCTAGCTTATTTCTTTAACATTTTAATATCAAATAATATGTTTCAGGTCATTGAAAAATTAAGTTTTAATTTACAGAAACTATTGAAAACAAAATAGTAATTTAGGTTTATGAAATAAGTAACATTTTCACCAAGATCAGGATGTTAGTATATACCTAGCACCACCCAATGACCGAGTGGCAGTGCTCGTGAGAGCCGGTATTTGCCACGATTTTATGTATGTCCGGCGCGGAGCCAGGTGTGATCCACGCTTGGACCGTGTGACGCGGTCCCGGCGGACGAGGCGGGAAGAGCCCTGGCCGTGGGCCGTGGCCGGTTCCCTGACCTCTGCGAGCCCCGGCCTGGTCCAAGCCCAGGAGCATGAGCGGCGCTGGAGGGCTGGCTGGAAAAGCGCCCACTGAGCCAGAATCCCCTCCCGTGACCTGCCTCCACACTGTGGATTTCCGTGGACCTGTGGGATCCAAACCTCTTCAGGGCTTCGCTGTGTTATAACAAAAATATGCAATGAAACACACCAAGAGCTTTTCTGTTTAGTGCTTTGGGGTTGAAGCGATGCATCCTTCATCATCACGTGTGACACTTGAGGAAGCTGAGGCCGATCCTGTGCCGGGATACACAGCACCTTTAAAGTCCCAACGAGGCTCTCTGACCCCGGTACCGGGTTCACTCCCTATGGCAGATCCTTGGTGGACAGTCTTTGTTCCCAGTATGACGGTCTTTGTTCCCAGCAGCGACCAAGTCAAGCCCCAGTCAGGGCCGGCGGATGGGAAGTCCTATCAGACAGTCAGATGGTCACCCTGTCAGCTGTCATCGCGAAATGCTTGGGGCTGCCCACAGTCACGCACACTGTCAGTGCAGCCACTGGGTGCAACAGGATTGCGAGAGAACTCTTCCTTTACCAATGGCCACTTGCCAGGAACGTTCCAGAATTTAGCATTTATTACCTCCTGAAACCCTCAATCTTTGCACATTTTCCTCAAGAACTTCTATTCTTAAGCTAGACACTTCTAGACAAACTCTGCTTTTGACTGTCTTTCTGCTAATCCAGCCACCCACAACGCAGCCAGGCTGTGTCCTGACGGCTTTCCTCCGGTAGGACGGTAGGTCGCATACCTTAACCTTCTGGGCAATTTGCTGACCACCGCAGGGTAATGGTGGTTCTCAATTACTTCTGCTGCCTGAACACGATTACTTGTCATTTAGAAGATACTTTGTTTCGCCATTTCTGTTTCCCTCCGTCCAGGCCTGGGGTTATTCTTAATTGTGTCTTCCAGTGTCCCCGGGCCTGCTATTCAGCTCGAGGGCTCTGAGATGTGTTCTTGATGGCTCGGCAAATCCCTCCAGTCTACTGCCAGGTGCCTAACTCCATCCCTGAAACAGGGAAGCAGCAGAGGGGCGCCCTGGAGAAGCAGGTGTGTGCACGAGGGAAAGGGGCAGAGATGAGGGCTGGCGGGTGGAGAGAGTGGGGAAGGGCGGGCACGGTTCCTGGCGCCCCACTCCGAGCCCTCGTCCCGAGAGAGAAAGAAAACAGGTTTACAGCAGCGTAAGTCTGTCCGGTGGAAACGGCCGCTGTTGTCCTCTCGAGTGATCTGAAGAAAGGGGATCTTGGGCTACCTCGCCCCCCTATCGGCAGTGGTGGTGGCCCCTCCAACCAGCGTGGTCATGGGACTGTGGCGCCGGGATCACCAGACGGGGATGCCTCCTGTGACGAGTGCAGGTGCACATGCACACGAGTGCCTGCCAACACGTGTGCACATGTGCACACACAATGCACATGCACACACACCTGCACACATGCACACATGTGCACACACGCACGCACAAACATGTGCACATTTGCACACAGCACACACCTACACATGTGCACACCTGCACACATGCGCACACATGCACACACAAACACACGTGCACATGCACACAAGGAACATGCACATATGCAAGTGCACACGCGGGCACACACGACATACGTGCGCACATATACATGCACACAAATGCACGCCCGTGCACACAAATACTCGCACACATGTGCACATGCACACACATGAATGCACGTGCACACATGTACACACACATGCACACAGGATACACTCAGTGCTCACACGCACAGTGCACCAAGACCGCGCCCGTCCCCGGCCCCCTTGCGGAGCGCGGCAGCAGCGGTGGCCGGCCACATACGTGACCTGTGATGCTGCCCATTCTCACAGGCTTCAGGCCCGACTGTCAGCGCCTTCCCGCCAAGCGGGGCTGCCAGACGTGGGTCGTTAATGAGCTGGCAGCTCAGAATGTCGTTAGGGGACCCGGCGGGGCCCGGCGGGGGCCGGCTCAGGTGCCGGGAACAGACCGCCGCTCCCCGCGCCGTGCGGGAGCTGGCCGGCACAGCTTCGCCTGCACCGACTTCCCCCAAAGTCGAATTAAAAGTAGGAGCTTAATGATAATGAATTGAATTGTTCCCACCGAAAGTGGACTGACTGGCAGAATTCTGGAAACAGAGCGATCCCTGATGCTGGCTGAGAAAACAAAAGTAATTGGATTACACGAAGAAAATAAGATAAACAGTCATTAAAATTACAGTAACAGGCTGTGATTAAGGAGCCGGCGGAGGCGCCTGCCGGGCCTGCGCGCCGCGTGCTCATCTGGCCTGGGGAAGTTCGGGGGAAACGCGTCCAGCGCTCCTCGGGGCTCTGCTTCCTGCCTCGCCTTTTTATTATCAGGTTTCAAAAGCGGTTTGACGGGGCGCACACATTCCGACGGAACACGTCCTTTTGTGACCGTCATTGTTGAGCACCTGCATCCCTGGACCTGCAGGAGGCGCTGCCGGTGCCTCTGGGCAGGGACAGATCCGGGGGCTGTCCCCTCCTGACTCGGGGGTCCTGGGTGCTCTGGGAGGGACTCAGCTCTTACCACAACTTCCACAAACCCAGAGCTCATTTAGGGGCACTCGTCAGAAGGTCCCTGAATGGACGTGAGGGCCCGGTGGGTCCCGTGTGTCCCCGCCCTCTGAAGACCCCTGGCTGTGCCTGCCTGCCCCTCTCGGACTTTCCGGAGGCATCGGTGAGGTGGCACCTGGCCGGGCTGGCACGAGGCACCGTTGGATAACACCGCAGGCGTGCGCCTTTGCTTTTGCTCAGCTCCGGACAGAGGCCACGAGCCCTGAGAGCTGGCCGTCCTGGGGGTCTGGGCTGGGTGCTCTCCGAAGGGCAGGGATGATGTCTGCAGCTCCAGATACCGCCCCTCCTGCTTTGCCCGGCTGGGCGCGGCCCCCGCGGAGGCGTAGCTGCCGTCTCGGGGGAGGCCATGCAGGTCCCTGTGGGGCTCGGCCTGCCTGAGGCCCGGGCTCCCGAGACACCCAGAACGGTGGAGCAGTGAGCTCTGCAGAGCGAGAGTGGAACCCTCCACGGGGTCGCCAATCCCTCTCCGGCCCCGTGACCTTGAGCACACCGGCCGCTCTGATTCAGAGCCTGGCGGGTGGAAATGTTCAATGGTCCTGCCAGCCCGGGGCCTCCAGGGGTCCCTCGAGGGTTAATGGAGTTGCACACGGGGGCGGGGGGTCAGGACACGGCAGAGCCCCTGTGACGGGGGCGGTTCCCCTGCGGAGTGTGCGGCATCCGTGGCGAGAGTAACAGCTAGAGCCCAGTGGCCATGCGACACGCCTTTCCACTGGGGCCACGGAGCCGAGGGCGGGCTGTGTGGCTGCCTGGGGACCGACACTGTTCGCCGGAACACCGCAGGCTGTCTGTCTGGCGGCCACTTCCTCCCCATTGGTTTCCTGGCTCTGGGCAGCGTCACCTGGCCTCTTGGGTTCTCCTGGGACATCCTGGGGTCAGAGGTCCTTACCCGGCCTGGGGTGGCGCGCCTGCCCCAGGGGCCTCGCTCGAACTCTGAACCTCCCTAGCCTGCACCACCGGCCAGGGAGTGCACCCGCCGTCCCGGCAGTGACAGACGGCGTCTCCTCACGGCGGCACCGGCCCCTTCGCCGACCGCACACGCTATCTCCTTTGCGCCTGTGGTTCTCCGACCAAGAGCTGTGTCCTCACGGTTGTTGCGTACAGTGCCGGCTGCCACTGGTGGGAGACTGGGTTGCACTGCAGTCCCCAGGCGGCGTGCCATGTGACCCCTCTGCGGGGACACTGACGACGGGAGAGAAGGTCCCAAAACGCATGGACGAATACAAACACAAGGAACAATCTGAGCTGTTGCACGGAATTCTAAAGGAGACCGTGCCGCCCGCCCCGCCGGCCTTATTTCTGCAGCAAATCCCGTGGGAGGCTGGGCTCCAAACTTCCCGCCAGTAGCTCTAAACCCTACCTTGTTTGTGCATAATTTGTTTGCACCGCACTCAGTCTCGGGCCGCGCTCATGAATCAAATGCCAAGACTCATCTCTCACCGCCTGCCTGCCCTTCCAAGGTCGAGTGGTGCCAAGTGTCCTTCCAGGCCCTGGGGCGGCCGCCTGCAGCACCCCAGCCACCGGCCGTCCTCCGTGACCATCGGGCCGCAAGGATGGTCAGCAGGCAGGCACCCTCTGCACCTGGGAAGGACCATGACAGGACTCCGGGGGTGGGGGGCGCCATGCAATGTTCAACTGTTCTCCCACACCAACACAGGTCCTGGGAAGGACACTGGACAGAGGCCACTAGGCTGGAAACTGCACAGGACTCAGGGCCCCGGTCACGGCCTGAAGGGGCCGGGGGTGATACTCGAACTAGGACCGTCAGCATAAAACAGTCTTTGGTCTTCGGGGACTCACCCGTCACCCGCCGTGTGCCAGGCTCCCTGCTGGCTCCATCGCCTGCTCGGTGCCGTGAAACCCCGGGGGACCCTTTGAAGTGGTTACTTATCTTCTCTGTGTCGCCCGTGGGCACGGCGCCCTTAACGCCATTTAATGTCACCGTTCTCTGTCAAGAACACAGGATAAAGCAGCACTCTCCTCAGAATGTATCTCTTAAAAGAAAAAGAAGGCAGGTTATACAGAATAAACGGTGTGAGCCAAGAAGGACCCACCGGCGACAGCCGCGTCGGCACCCTGGGGCCCCGCCGGGAGCTCCTACTCGCCCAGCCCCGAGCCCCAGGCTGCTGACCCACCCGGAGACGCGCACCTGCCCTCACCAGGCCATTCTTGCCTGTCACCCGGTCGGAGATGAGACCCCAGCACCGCGGTTGGGCGCGTGCCCTCAGCAGGCAGCGCCAGGACTCCGGGTCTGGGGTTGAGGGGCTGGGACTGCGGGCCCAGCCTGGGTGCAGGGAGAGCCCACGCGGCGTGGTCTTCGCGGTGAGAAGGGTGGGCGGCGGAGCCCCCCAGGACAGGGTGTGAAATCGAGGTCCCAGCACCAAGCAAACCTGGGTTCAAGGACCTGTGACGTCAGGAGTGTGTTCTTTGCGAGTACGGCAGCCAGGTGCCTGCGGGGCTGGAGTCTGGGGAACAGAGGCCAGGCCCTTCCTCCGCTGCTTCTCCTGCTCGGACTTTCGCTCAGGGGCTGACCTGGCTGCGGGGGGAGGGGCCGCGGGCGCCCCGTCTCGGTTTGTCTCGGGGCAGGGATGCAGACGGGCCGGGAGCCCTGGTGCTGGCTGGCCTGCAGGGCCGGAGTCCTGGGATGGGAGGGCAGGCACCTTGATGTGCTCCTCCTCCCTGGTGGAAGGGGCTGGGAGCCAAAATAGCTGGTCACCCGTTCACCCCAAAACGAAGAACCAGGATTCCGGGAGTGAACGGTTCCTCCCTCAACCCCCAGGGGCCCCTTCCTGTCCGGGTGAAGCCTCAGGGGAGCCCCACAAACCAGGCGGCACTGAGACCAGGGCCACGCCCACCCACCCGGCCAGCGGCCAGAGCTGGGTGGGCCAGGCCTGACGCGGGCAAGTGGAACCATTGTCTGGCCTTGGTTCTCGGGCACCCCAGGTTGTGGGGGGGGGGTCCTGGAGCTACCTGCAGAGACGGAGGCCTGGTGTGCTGGAAACAGAAGAGCTCAGGACCCCCGGGGGCGCCCGACACCCCCAGACAGAGCTGGCAGCGTGGGGCCGGGGAGGGAGAGGCCTCGTAGCCACTGAGGAGCTAGATGCTGGTTTCCGTCCCTTTGGGACACACGGGGTGACGCGGGATCTGAGTGATGGGGGCTCGTTCCTCCTTCTGCAGGTGTTGCTGGGGCAGCTGCAAGGCCCTGGAGCAGGAGGAGCTGAATGGACCGGGCGGGGTCGACCCTCGGGGTCCTACAAGGCCCGGGAGCCTCTGGACCCTCACGACCCCACCCCGGCCGCACAGGTGGATTCACCCCGAAGCTAAAGAAAGTAGTTTTCAGGGTGCTTCCCTTGCGATGAGAGTTAGGCCACTTTCACGAGAGCCAAGATCCGAGCAGGAGAAGCAGCAGCAGAAGGGCCTGGTCTCTGCTCTGCGGCCTCGAACCCCGCAGGCACCCGGCCGCCGTACTCGGGGCCGGCCAAGAACACACTCCTGACGTCACGCGTCTCTGAATCCAGGTTTGTTTGGTGCTGGGACCCTGATTCTGCAGTTTGGTGGTTGTGATTTTGTGTTTTCTTCATAGAGAGGCTTCCCCCGTCATACAGGTTTAGAGCTTAAAAACCTGGGTCTAAGGAACTCGCTCAGATCATGAACTTAAATATAAGGAATCGCGGGTGATCGTGGACTTGCCGTAAGGAGAAAACCTGGGCGACCCTGGACTCGACGTGACCTTTAGATATGACACCACAGGCCTTGTCCGTGAGGGAGCCAGTGCTCAGCTAAACTTCTTTAAAATTAAAAACTTCCGTGAAAGACGCCGTTCGGACACGAAACGACTTGCAAAACACATTAGTATCCAAGTATACAGACAACGTGTGAGGCTCGATAACATAAAAACAAACGACCAAACCAGGAACTTGGCAGAAGACCCAGCAGGCCACGGGAGAGGACCTCCGGGGAGGGGCGGGTGACCACGTCGGGCGTGCTCCTGGCTGCACGCCAGCAGGGGGTCATCAGTTAGGACGGCCAGGGACACCCGCGCACACGTATCCGGGGACACGCGCCGGCACGGGCTGGCGAGGACGCGGGGCAGCGGGCACCCTCGGGCGTCGTGAGCAGGCAGGCGGCGGGACTGAACTCCCTCTCACCACGCGAGCCAGCCGCTGCCCCCCCCCTCCGTATCCACATGAGCTGGCGGCGCTTGTCCACACAAACCTTTATTCACAACCAGCAACGCTGGGGGGCAGCCCGGGCGCCCTTCGGCGGGTGAGCGGGCAGGTGAGCTGCGGGACACCCAGACAATGGAATATTATTCTGCGCTAAAGAAAAAACCGGCCGTCGGCCATGAAAAGACAGGGAGACCCTTCAGCGCATATTACCCTGCAGGAGAAGCCAGTCTGAAAAGGCCACTCGCGGTGTGGTTCCAACACTGTGACATTCTGGAAAAGGCAAAACCATGGAGACCGTGAAAAGGTCGGCGGTTGCCAGGGGCTGGGGTGGGGGTAGGTGACCAGGCGGAGCACAGGGGGGCTCAGCGCAGTGACACCGTCCTGTGAGACGCTACCGTGGCGGACACATGTCCTCATGCATTTGTCCAAACCCAGAGAGTGTCCCACACCGCGAGGGACCCTAGGAGAACCGTGGGCCTCAGCCAGTCCGCATGGACCGCCGGCGCCGGCGCAGCCGTTGGAGCCGCAGCGCTGCGCCCGCCCGCGGCGTGCGCGATGGAGGGGTGCGGGCGTTTCCCATTCTTTCCGCTCGATTTTCCTTCCACTTCGAACTACCGATAAAAGTGAAGTCTCAGTTAAAACGCACACGGCAGCCTCTGTTCAGGAAGGAGGGCAGGCGGCGAACGGCCACGCGCTCCCACAGCCCCTCCTGCCCAGGGGTGGGGGGTCTGTGGCCTCACCGTCCTGCCCAGGGCTGCCACCCTAGAGGCGGAGGGGCGCCGTGTGGGTCCCGAGCTAGGTCTCCAGGGACCTGGCAGCTTCCCCGTCCCCTTCGCGTCCCCTGAGATGGAGACAGAAGAGCTGAGAACCGTCCCCCGCCCCATGACGGTGGGCGACCCACAGACTCAGGAGCAGTAAAAGCATTCGCTGCTTCAAGCCTCTGGTTCCAGACTGTGGGTTGCGTGGCCAGTGGCTGAGGGATACAGATTTCCATAGGCACCAGTGGCTGCCATACTTTTCAGGAGTGAAACTTTCAACGGCCTGTCTCTGGCCAGGGGCCGTGGGGACAGAAGCACCGCTTCCCTCGAGCCCAGGTGAGGGCAGGGCCGTGGCCCATTCTCGCCCCGGCCCACGGCCCCGCGCGTGCTCCGGGAGTCGGCTCCTCCCCGTGCCCTGCGGCTCACGCCTGTTCCGCTCACACCGAGGCCTTCTCGGCTGGTCTTCCCAGAGATTCTGGGACTGGGGAGGCCTGTGGGGAGCTCTCAGCGCCTGGGGACCACGAGGCAGATCCCTGACTGCCTGAGAGGGCCCTCCCTTGCTCGGCCTTGATCCCTCTCCTCCTGGGAGTGCTTGCTTTGTGGTCGGGCCTGATTTCAGTTCACCTCGGCTCTGCCCGTCCAGCGACCGTGTCGGAGGGGCCAAGGTGCACCAGGGCAGTGTCTCGGCTGCTACACGTGGTGAGCTTCTCCAGCACCCGGGGGTCCGAGCTTATCCCATCTTGAAATGGGCACCGTGTGAAATGGGCACCGTGCGTACACCGCCAATCCTCAGCGACGAGCCCAGAACCCGTCCAGCCCGCTCACCAGACGTCACGGAGTCGGAGCGGTCACCCCAGCACAGGGGCGCTCTCCGCCTCTTCAGGCCTTCTCAGACCTCAGGTGGCTCCGGAAGTTCCAGGCGCCCACATCGAAGACGCGTAGGGATGTGCCGGCCACACGGACGCACCCTCTCCTCGCCCTCTTGGCCCGCGGAGGTGCAGCTGCTGCATGCTGGCCCAGGAGCAGACGCTCCCTCACCTGAGTCACTGGGCCTGAGCCCCCCGTGACAAATGGGGTGGGGGTGCGGTATCACCCCATCCCACAGACTAGGGAAGCAGGGACCCGACTCCCTCCCCAGCCCAGGATCTCACCCGCGACGCTGGGGCAGCCCATGAAAACAGAGCTGGCGTGTTCCCTTGTGAAAAATTAAACTCACTGCTTTACAGACAAGCTTTCAGGGGCTGTCGCGAGCCCGTGGAATGGGCTGCCCCGAAAGCTTTTGATGACACCCAAACAACCCCAGTCCCAGAGCCTAAGCCTTGGGTACGTCTCCCAGGCGGTTTGTCGAGCAATAACTCACACCCACAATGATGACACAAGACTTCCAACAATAAAAGGGGGCGGACCTTAGTTCAACGCTGTACTAACTTACCAGGCGACCGTCCTGCCCTGATGGCAAAACCGGATGTCACTCTGAAGTCAGGGTCCATGATTACAGATCGAGGCATGTCCGTGTTCTCAGTGAGACGGGGTAGAAAGCGGGGTGTTGGCATCGGGTGGCCGCAGGCTGACTGGCGGCCTGTGTGCTGTGTGCCGTCGGGCAGAGGGATTGCCTTCTCTCGGCCTTAAACGTGGGAGAAGAGACCCAGCTCCCAGGGTTCCGGGAAGACCGTCCTAGCCACTGCCACTTCCTAGCACCTCGCTGGTGCTCAGTGATGAGAAGCCGGTGGTCCCAGCCCTGGGGTGAGGCGCTGCGGGGGGTCTAGGTTGAGAGGACGTCCCACACAACACAGGGGCCCCGCCGCGGCCAGCCGGGACGCTCGGCGTCTCTTCCCCGAGCAGGTGCCGCGGTCCGAGCGGCTCCACGGACGCCGCAGTGGATGGACGCCCGCGGCGCGGTGGCCAGGTGTCTGAGCCGCGTTTGAAGGTCACCCTCCCCCCGCCCTGCCGCGCTCCCAGGTGTTGCCGGGGCTGGAACATCTGGCCGCGAGGTGCGCGCGGAGGCCGGTCATTCATTGTTCCGCAGGCTGCCGGGGGGGGGGGGGGGGTGGTGGCTGGAGGAGAGGACGCGAGCCGGCGGGTGCGGCACAGGGAGGGCGCTGCCGGGCAGTCACCCGCGGTCCCCGCGCCGGCGCAGAACGCAGGGTCAGGCGAGGAGGCCGCGGTGCCCGTGCGGCACGTGCCAAGGACGTGGCCCTGCTTCTCTCTGTGTTCCTGGTCCGCCCCGAAGCCTGGTCCTCGGAGCGCCGCGCCGTTCCCCGCCCGCGCGCCGCCGGCCCCAGTGGCAGGTGCCCAGAGCGCAGCCGGGCGTGGACGGAACCCGAGCCAGCAGCATCTGCCGGCTCACAGCGGGTCGCGCTCTCGCCTCCATTATTTTCCCCTCTCCCTGTCTGCTCACCGCAGCGCCCCTGTCACGTGCGTGCCAGACCCAGGCGGCGGCGACACAGCATGGGGCCGCGGCTGCTCGGCTAGCAGTCAGAGCACGGTGCACAAAGCCCGCGGGTCCATCAGGCCTGTCACCGGCCTCCGTCTGTCTGTCTGTTGCTTCCCGCCGCCGACCCCGTCACGTGCCTCGGTGTCCTGTGTCCGCTGTAACATCTGTTTGTCTGCTCATCCATCACCGAGTCCATTTGGCCGATAAAGTCACCGTCCCCATCGCTCTGCAGTCGTCCCATCGCTTACAATTAGTACCCTTCCCTTCTGCGTGGGCGTTCGCTTTGGGGGAATTGTTTGAGAACTGGATGCTTAGTCTACGCATCTGGACGCGATGCTCCGTCAACCCTTAACTGCTCCCTGTGTCCTCTGCTCCCGCTCCTGAGTCTGAGGGTCAATCTGATTTTAATTAGCGTGGCCCCAGCGAGCACCCGAGCCTCCCTCTCGGCTTGGAGGACAGGGGACGCAATGCCTGTCGCTTCACGTGTATGACCTTACACCGGAGACCCTGAGGGGAGGACCGAGGGCCGCTTGGGTGGCGTCCCGGCAGCTCCTGGTCAGAGCGGAGACTCCCGGACAGAAGGCTTTTCTGGACCAGGCCAGCCTAATGACAATTAACTCAACGTCTCCTTCTCAGCTTCTCAGAGTGAAGTAACCTCAGTGACACTTCTCTTCTGGAAAGGGAACTCTTCCAAAAATAAATCACAAAACCAACACCTGCCCTGGGTCCACTTCCCACTCTGCCCAGGAGCCGCGGCCCGGCCTCGGGGCTCCGGCTCCTCCGGCATCTCGTGAAGCACTCAGGAGGCAGAAAGAGGGGCCGCGGGGGAGGCCACAGCCACGACCGGTGCCTGCCAACTCCCAGCCTGGGCCGGCGGCCTCCCGGCTCCCTCTGCACCCTCCGGCTGGGCCAGGACATCTGGCTGGTGCAGCAAGCTGCACGCGTCATCCACGGATGCCGCCAGGACCACAGGGACGCTTCTTGTGGGGACACCACTCAGAACGTGGCCCCTAGGGGGATAGCCAGGTGGTTTCTGACCACACGAGCTCCTGTCTAGTGGACAAGGGCCCAAGCCTCTGCAGCTGCGGGGTGCCGAGACGGAGAAGGAGGCAGATGCCCGTCCCGCGTGCTCAGCGGCTGGAGCAAAACGCGTCCAGGGCAGCGCCTTCCTTGGGGCTCTGGACGGGTCAGAGTCCCCTCTCTGCGGGCACTTGTTTATCCCAACGGCCACCTCGGCGTTTCTGGGTCAGAAGAAGACAGGATGTGTACTCGCCTGAGCTAACTGCCCGCAGCCCCGCGGGAGACCGGGAGGGAGCCTCTGCTGAGCTGGTCCAGGCGCGGCCTCCGTTCCGTACTGTGCTGCTGTCCCGACTCCTGGACTGTGGCTTCCGCTCACAGACATGCTCTCCTGCGGACGGTGACGCGTCCCCTCCTCCCTCTGGCCGTGTCCCGCCATGCAGAGCCCTCTTCTCCAGGGAGCAGGCAGCCCGGCTGCACGGGACCTAGAATGGCCCGGGCGGCCCAGTCCACGCTGGCTGGTGCCGGCTCAGGCCCCTCTGCGGAGCACCTCCCCTCTCCCAGGCACCCGGGCGGGGGAGAACAGCCGAAAAGCCGCCCTGCAAGGAGGCCTCGGGTGGGGCCTGGGCTTTCCGTGGGCCGCCTCTTGGGAAACAAGCCTGGGCCGCACCCAGCTCTGCTCTTGCCGAGGTCCACTGTGACCCTCAGCAGTCTGGGTCCAAACGCCCTCAAGCTTCGTCACCGTCCACATCCACGTGCCCACACGCCCCTGCGGCCAGACACGCACCCCTCGCACCCATGCTGTAAGCGTGCGTGTGGGCTTCCGCCCTCCCCAGGGGCCTCCTGTCTCCCAGTTCCCGCCAGGCCCGGGGTTGTGCAAGGTCGTGAGCAAGGTCGTGAGCTTCCGATGTCTATTCCTGCTCAAAACCAAAGGCTCCTTTAACTCCTTCTCCTGCTGAGATGCCTGCAGCCTCTGGGCCGACGGCAGGCGTCCTGGCCGGGCTCACGCTCCACCGGCACCGCCCACGTCCCCCTCCGTGGTCCCCGGATCCGTGGTCTCACACCCGCAGTCCCACAGACGGGACTCCTCCCCCGCAGGGCAGGGGCTCCGGCTCCTCCGAGTGGGTCCTGACTCACCCGCCCGGGACAACGCATGCAGGCCCTGCTACTCCTGCACCCCGCACCCCACGGACGCCGAGGCCACGTCTGCTGCCCCAGATGCCCTGCTGCCCTGGTGCATTCCCAGGACCCCTTTGCTAATGCCCCGCCAGCTCCCTCTCAGGCACCCCCTTCTCTGGTCAGCGCCTGCAAAGAAGCAGTGATGGGGTGTCAACGAGCTTTCTAGAACCTCACGTGTATGGCACGGACGGACCTACGGGGCGTCCTGCCCAGCGAAGGAAGTCAGGCAGAGACAAACGAGTAAGTGACCGCGCTCCCGAGTGGACTGTGGTTGCCAGAGGGCTGAGTGAGCGCAGTCGGGGGGATTCAAGCCAGACTCCCAGCTACCAAACAGCCGGGCCTCGAGGCTGCGTGGCACCAGATGGGGCTAGACCACCACGGCCATCGCTTGGCAGTGGCTGTGAATGCCGAACCGCAAGGTGGGGCACCGGAAGCTAGTGTGATATTATGGTGAACTAGACTTCGCTTAAAATGATCTCGCCAAACACGTATGGCAAAGCTCCAGCGTGCCGAGTCTGCGCCCGGCTCTACGGGACACCCTCGGGCGCTCCTGCCCCGACGGTGTTTGCCCCGGGGGGTTGGCAAAGTTAGGAGACAAAGGGAAACGCACTCGGATTCTCCTAAGGGCTTCAGGTCGCCACCGTGCACGTCCTTCCTCGAGACAAGGGCGCCTCGAGACTGAAACCCTCCGAGTCTGCACGAGGCGTGGCTTCCCAGTGTTTGTGACTGGCTTTTCCCACGAGCTTTGGGCCGGAAGCACCCGTTTCCCGAGGGAGGTTGTTTGCACGTGGACCTCAGCTCAGCAACAGGGGCTGCGAGGACACTTAGGAGGGCACGTCCAGAAGGTGGTGAGGATACGAGTGTGCTCTTGTGACCAAACCGCTTTCACCGGGATGAGTGTTTGCACCAACAGGCGCCGGCTCTTCCTCTTGAAGAAACGGGGAGAACTCTGTAGTCACCGTGTCCTGTGTATTTTAGCACGTAGGTTACACGCTTGACAAAGGGCTCCTTACACAATATGCCAGAGTCATCTGTTTCCACGGCGGCTGGAGTTTGGCTCACAGCACATAGGAATGTTGGCTCTGCTGGGCTGCAGCAGGGTTCTCTTCGCTCTCGGCATCCGCTCCTTCGCCGTCTTCCGCAGACATGAGACTCTGACGGCCCCAAGTACCCCGACGTTCACAGAGCCTCCGCCCTCTGACGTGTTGCATTGATGTTCATTCTAGATTACTGAGCCCCTTTCCACCAGGGGTCATGTCTCCCTTTACGGCGCGTCCACAGAACTCCCAGGCCCGGTTCCTGGCGTGCAGGTGAGGGAATAAATGTGTCGTGTCTATCAGCACGCGGTCGGAGGGGTCGAATTACTGACTTTTAAAATGAATTCTCTGTGGGGGGCCCTGGGTGGGTCGGTCAGTGAAGTGTCCGACTCCAGCTCAGGTCATGACCTCGCAATTCGTGAGTCCAAGCCTTGTGTCGGGCTCTGTGCTGACAGCTCGGAGCCCGGAGCCTGCTTTGGATTCTGTGTCTCCCTCTCTCTTTGCTCCTCCCCCACTAGAGCACTCTCTCTCTCTCCCTCTCCCTCTCTCTCTCTAAAACAACCATTAAAAAATTTAAAATAAAATAAAATAAAATGAGTACTCTGAATATACAGAGTGGCAATACCCATCGTGATGGACTGTTAGGCTTCGTAGGCATCAGGTAGTCAGGGACGGCCTGCGCGTATGCAGGCCAGCTGTCTGCTCCCGCACTTGCACGAGCAGACGCAGACGCGCGGGTAAGAATCCACCTGCCCTGACGTTAACAGGAGGCTAATCCGGAGCATCGGCTCACATCCGACCTGCAAAAGACTCGTTTTTATGTTCTTTTTAGATTTTCTGCATCTTGTCTCTGAACGAAGCTGGAAGGTGAGGGCAGATTTGGTGACGGTGAGGACGGCGATGCTCTGTGGCCTCCCTCGTGTCCACACAACAGGCCTACGGCACGGCTCTCGGTAGCACGGCGTCTGGTTTCGACGGGTCCGACGGGGGCGGGAAGGTGAACCTCGTGGCCTGGAGGGGGGCCGCCTTCTGGTCTGCAGGCCGCTGTGTCGGTGCACCGACGGCTCTGAGAACCCGGCGAGGAGGCCAGAGGCGGTGCCGGGAGCCAGCCCAAGCGGAAGCCCACGCTAACTGTTCCTGGCGGGCCACCGTGTCCTCTGCGGCTCGCTCCAGCGGACCTGCTCGTGTGTTCTGGCAGCGTCCCCGGCTGGGTCCTGCCCCACAGATGCACCACTGCGGGTGGCGTCTGCCCACAGAAGTTGGAAACCCGTGAGGCCGTCGGTCGCCGGTCGGTGCCCGCTGGGGCTCAGTCTTCGGCCGCGGAAGCAGCAATCAACACCGGGGCACACACCCGGGGGAGCCCTGTCCTTCCAGACCCTCGGGTGACAGCAGGTCGCTGCTTGCTTTGGACCACGTGCTTCTCGCCTTACTTCTCGCTGCTGTGAGTGTGGCAGATCAGTGGCACAGGCCTGGAGGGACGGGAAGAGTGTGAGCGCCTTGGCTTCTGGGCGTGGCGAAACATTTCCGTTGCCGGCAGCCGGGCACAGGGTGGTTTCCCCACACAGCCCATCGTGGGGGACGTGCCCGTCATTGTCATTCTAGCCCCGGCCATTTTCACGGCAGTTTGCAGGTACGAAGCCCGCCTGTGCGGTCCCGGCTGCGAGGCGCGGTTCCCTGGCCACGCCGGGGAGCTGCATTACCGGCTCGGCACGTCGCAGTCAGTCCCTTAGGAATGTAAACAGCCCCAGAATCAGAACGGAGCGGGCGTCCAACGGTCTGTTCCAAGCGCCGGTCTGTGCCATGACGGGGGGTGCTGACTTCGGCTCCCCTCGCCAGACGAGAACCAGAGCCGCCCCCGGGTCAGCCGAGTGTCCCCCTGGGGCTCAAATCGCGATGTCGACGGCTGGCTCTGGTCTGCCACGGGGCCCCGGGCTCCGGGACCGGCTTGCGTCTCCGCGGCTCCCTCTGCTGCAGAGGCGAGGGCCAGGCTGGTTCCGCGTGGCTGGCAGAGGCGCCTGCTGCGTGGCTGCGAGTGTGCCCATGCCCCCCCCACGGAGCCCCACCCCTGCCCCGCGGTCACCAGGCCCGAACCGTGGCTGGACGGCGTTTTGAGAACAGCGACACCACCCGCCTCCACGTGACCTCCCTACTGTTGAAGGAAACACTCCTTTCCGTTTTCCCGCCCGGGAGCTCACTCTGAACCCCTCTTCCACGTCCCCACGCGGTGCGGAGTTACCCCCAGACCTGGAAAGTGAGACCGAGTGCCTGCCACCCACGGCCACCGACGGAATCAGGAAAAACTCTCCGAAGAATCAAACCGATCTCAGAGACTAGTTACTGTGCCTGCGTCAGTAAATTAAGAAACTGGGCCACTGAGCCCACGGAGAGTAGGCCTCTGTGGGTAATAATTTGTATTCTGCTTCCAGCAAATTCCATCAGCTGCCTGTGATTCTAGAGTTCAACACCCCGGCGGGTTATAACAGCGGGGGGATTACCCGCCCAGAAACGACGCGAGGCCCGTCGGTTCCTCCGGAGTGAAGCCCCTGGTGTTTGGCTGATCTCAGGATGAAGTTATCACGAGCTCCAACACCCTTTCTGGATACAGGATCAAAAGCTCGACGTGCCGAGCTCAGCTCCCGGTGGACCCCCGGCCTGCCGCTCCTGTCCCACCCCTACCCCCTGCGCGGCAGCCTCCCGGACGGCCCGCCTGCCTCCCCTCTGCAGCACTCCTCCTGGAAGACAGACCGCTGCTCTTGAAGAGGAAGGCAAGCAAACACAGACAGCCTCAGCCGCTCCAGGCTCCTTCTGCCGGAGCCCTCCGCCCCGGGAATGGAAGTCTCTGTCTTCCCAGTCACCTTCCAGCCCTGCCTGAGACACTCCGACACCTCCCGGCTCCACCCCCCTGCAGCTGGCCCTTGCTCTCCCTGCTGAGCCACAGAAGCCTCTCCCCCCTCCTCAGCACCTCAGGCCTACTCCTGCCTCAGGGCCTTTGCGCTGGCTGTGACCGCCACCAGGGATCTCTGTCTCAGGTTATCTTCTGGCCTGTTTTTTTACTTCCTGCACAGCTGTCCTCATGTCACCTTGCCTTGTCCCTCTCTTGACCTCTGTCTGTCCCCACCCCCCGTCCCTGCCTTCACCCGTCTCCTCCTCCTGCTCCGTGCCCTCTGTCTGATCCCGAGCTGCCCCTTCTGCCTGGCGCTCCCACCACAATCTGAGTTATGTAAGGACAGAGCTCACTCTGGCTCTCTGTGTAGAGGGAGGGCCTGGCGGGCCAGAGGAGACCCCTGTCCAAAGCCCGGAGCTGACGCCAGGCTGAAGGCAGCCCGTCTTCCCTGGAAGGAGCTTCACCCCCCCAACCCCGTGTCAGGCCGGCGTGTGGCGGTGGGGGCCGTGCTTCACGAAGGCCACTTCCTCGTGAGGTGGGGCCCAGGAGCTGGGTTCTGACCTCTCTGGTCCTTGCGGCCGAGCGACTGGGTGGAAAGTTCAACTGCAATCCGAGGAGAAGCAGCCAGCGATCGTGGCCCCTCCTCCGTGAGGCGTCTCGCGGAGGCTTTCGTGTGCTGGTGCCTCATCAGGTGGCGCCGCGGTAGGCGGAGTCGAACCACGCCTGCGCGGTTTGCCTGCGTTTGTGGAGCTCACCGCCGGCACAGTCGCCGACTTCCCGCTGTGGGTGTTCCGTGCTTACCGCACACCTGTTCCTGCCTCCTGCATTGTATCTCTCATCGGGAGTTTAGATTTCACAAAATCTACTGTATCTCATCTTCCCGAGCACCTTGCTGAGTTCCAGAACAGACCTAAGGCCTCGGGTGCAGCGGAGCCTGGACACGCTCACGGTGGGCACAGGCGTCTACACTCGCCGGCGGTACGAGCAGCGCTGTCCTGGGCGCACGTGAGCAAGCTGAGCCCACCCGCTGGGGGCGCTCCTTTGGGGCCCGCGGCCTCAGAACACACTGTCCCCAGGGACTCGGGGAGGCGTGGCTCTGGGCTCAGACGGAGATGGTCAGGTCAGAGGGCAGGCATTTCCTAGGCCTTCAGCCTGTGGCATCGCCCCGAGACAAAACTGCCATCAGACCCTCAACCTGTCCGGTACAGCGGGCACCATTCAAGAGTGAGAGAGACACAGAAACCCGGGGACCACCGAGGGGCGAAGTGGGGGCTGGCCCCAGTGGGCAGGGTGCATCCCGGCCGGTCTTGGGGTGCAGAGCCCCTGCAGGAGGGTGCCAGGCCGGGGAGGCACCTACAGTATCGGGTCACCGATGTGGGGGAGAGGGTGACTGCGGTGGCAGGACAGGGGCTGGGGGACCCTTGTGGAGTCGGCAGCCCTGGGTGGGGGGAGCCCGCCTGGCAGGGAGGGGCTGGGAAGAGGGAGCGCTCGCTGCGGAAGTACCGCGGGTAAGCCACGTGGGCGGCAGGGAGGGCGGCTTTCGCCTGATGCGCCTGTACCGCGGGGGACCGGGAGTGCTGCGAGCAGACGCGGGGGTGTGGTCCAGCGGGGGACCGGGAGTGCTGCGTGCAGACGCGGGGGTGTGGTCCAGCGGGGGACGGGGAGTACGGCGTGTGGATGCAGGGGTGTGGAGGTAGCGGGCCAAGGCTTGGATTTTCCAAAAATCATTATTGAAAAACCTCACTTTGTTTTACCAAAAGAATGCGTGTTTAAGGATGAAGTCAAAGCGAAGACCAAGCCAGAGTTGACGAGACGCCCGGCCCGGCCTCTGTCGGTCCCCCCGGGCCTCACCCCCGCTCCCCCAGATGCACCCCAGGGAGGGGGCCACACCCGGACAGCGGCCACCGGGCGGCGGATTCGGAGAGTCTGGGTGGCTCTGGTCCCAGGGGGCTCTCACGCCGGTGCCGGGGCCTTGCGACGACACCCCGTGCTGCGGGCGGGCAGCCTCGCCTCCACCGTCGCCTCCCGTGGTTTCGTTTTACATTTTATTTACTTGGGACATTTCCTACCGAGGCCCTGGCCCTTCTGTGTCCCTGAGCCCTGACACCCACACCCACCCTCCCTCTTCTGCATCCACGGTGCTGGGTGGAGATCAGCCTCGGGACCGACCCATCGAGGCTTTCTGTCTCCCGCGTACACACACACACGCACACACGCGCACACACACACATAGATGTCTCCCGCGTACACACACACACACACGCAGACACATGCGCAGACACACACACAGATGTCTCTCATGTACACACACACAGACACGCAGAGATGTCTCTTGTGTGTACACACACACCTGTGCACACACCTGTGCGCACACATGACACACACGCACACACACGCACACACCACAGGCACGTGTAACTTTTGGAGAAGGGCTAGTATCGTTCTCACTTGTGGGCCTTTGGGAACGTTTCCCCGTTTCAGCAGTAACGAAAATTCTCAGTCGGACCCACACATCTCGTAAACCGTGGGCTTCTTCCCTGGTCTCCCCGCCCTTCTTTCCTTCTGTGGCCCTCCTGGAGCGTCCCCCACGCCCGCCCCAGCGCCTCCCGCCTTCTCTGCCCTCCCTCGGGGGCCTCTCGGGCCGCAGCCCTGCCTCCCAGCTCCCTTCCTCTGTCCTCACTTTCAGCGTGTCTTCAGCTCCTCCCTGGAAAGGAGAGAAGGAGGGTTTGGAGCTGGGCGCCCGGGGCTGTCTCTGCGGCCCCCACGCGGCTGGGGTCTGGGCAGGAGAGTTCTCAGCCGAGAATAAGGTCGGAGGCCGTTCCTGGGCCCCCCGTTTCCGGCGTTGCCTGACCTTTGCTGCACAGTCTTCTCTCTCTCTCTCTCTCTCTCTCTCTCTCTGTCTCTCTGTCTCTCTCTCAGCTGTGAGATCGTTTCTTCACTGGAAGATCTGAACTCTGGGGAGAGTCACGAGTATAGACACAGTCACACATTCGAGCTTCTCGGCCAACCCATCAGTCCGTCTGTCACCTGCACGCTCGCCAGTCCCTTCCCCTGCACGCTCGCCGGCCCCTTCCCCTGCACGCTCGCCGGCCCCTTCCCCTGCAGGCGCGCCGGCCCCTTCCCCTGCACGCTCGCCAGTCCCTTCCCCTGCACGCTCGCCGGCCCCTTCCCCTGCAGGCGCGCCGGCCCCTTCCCCTGCACACTCGCCGGCCCCTTCCCCTGCACGCTCGCCGGCCCCTTCCCCTGCACGCTCGCCGGCCCCTTCCCCTGCACGCTCGCCGGCCCCTTCCCCTGCACGCTCGCCGGTCCCTTCCCCTGCAGGCTCGCCGGCCCCTTCCCCTGCATGCTCGCCGGCCCCTTCCCCTGCACGCTCGCCGGCCCCTTCCGCTGCAGGCGCGCCGGCCTCGCTGTCGCTGCTCTCCTGCTCTCCTCCTCCGCGTCTCCTCTGTCTCCTCAGCCTCTGTGGGCCTCCTTCCCGCAGGAAGACAGACCCCGCGGCCCTCCATCTCCTGGTTCCTCCTCCTGCTTTCTGCTCCTTGCTTTCCTTCTCCACTCGGTCTGTCCTTCAAAGCTCCTGAAATTCCGTTTATTCTTCCTCTGAAGCTCGCTGTGTTAAAGCGCGAGTTCCTGATCCAGTGACGGGAAAATCCCCGTGCGTTGCTGAGGCACCAATGTGACGCGTGGCCTCGCTCCTCTCCCAGAGGTGGGTTAGATCCTGTCTTTCTGATGGAAAGCTGGCTAACTTGGTCCCCGATAGCCACGGTGACTATTTTATTTCAAATTAATTAAAATTAAATAAATTGAGAGTCCTCGCCTGAGCCACGCTGGTGGTAATTCCATGCGCAGTGGCCAAGCACGGCCAGCACCTCCCAGATTGGGGGGTCCAGAACATTCCATTCTCGCAGAAAGTCCTGGGACAGCTCTCCTCGGCTGCTGCGGGCCCACGGCTGCCTGCCCACGACTGCCCGCCCCCGTTTCGGGTGGGGACTCCGGCCCTGACGGCCCTGGTGTCTGGACAGAGCTCGGCGGCGGTGGGTTATGGGGGCTGGGGCACAAGTGCAGGCTGCGGGGCCTCCCCTCTCCCAGCAGGTGGACTGTCCTCACTCAAGCCGCTACAGCAAACACCACCAACCGGGCCGAGCGGCTTTTCCACGGCCGAGATGTATTTCTGGCAGTACAGGTGCTGGAGGTCCCAGATCGGGACGCCGCCAGGGGTGGGTTCTCCCTGCAGCCTCATCAGGCAGAGGGCTGCCGGGGGCCCCGGGGCCTCTTGTACCGGGTTGCTAACCCCACCAGTGGGGGCTGGAGCCTTGTGACCAGTCCCGTCCCCAGAGCCCCACCCGCCTAGCACTGTCACCTTGGGCATGCAATTTCAACATATCAATTTTGGGGACAAGAACGCTCAGACCACGGCGTGAGTGCTGGGTCCAGCCAGAGAGGGCTGGGGAGCATCCTTCCGACAGTGCTGGGGACCTGTAGAAGCCAGCAGCTGCCCCGAATGGGACGGGGACCCCCGCTTTGATGCGAAGTCAGACGGGGTGTGAAGGCTCCCCCGGAGGGACCGGGACAGCTCGGGAATCCACCCCATCGGTCATCGCAGAGGGAGGAGGCAGAAGCCTTGAGCAGAGCAGGGCTGGGAAAACCAGAAGCCGTGTCCCACCTGCGGGCCAGGGTTCTGCAGTAACTCCATTTCCTCATAGTGAGCTCCCCGTCACCCCCTCGGCTGCACCGCTGACCCCAGAACCAGAGCCCGGAGCGCAGTCTTTCCTGGGGTCCCCGGGGAGAGGAAGGAGAAGGGTCAGCGTCGAGGTTTCCTTCCGCGTGCTGCGGCGCGGGCGTGAGGCCGGGAGCCCCCGACACCAGCAGCTGCCGCTCCCGCGAACATTAGTGCACATTCTACACTCACCCCGGGCGCCGTGAGGACCAGCTTCCCCGACGTCCAGGGTTCGCAGCCCAGGGGACTGGGTACACTTTCCAAATGCCTGGCTCCAGGGAACGAAGGCAGCGACCGCAGTCTTCTAGACCGTCTGGGCTTCTCAAACTAGAGTGCACACACAGACCATGAGATCCTGTTCAAGTGCACGGCGGTCCCCCCCAAACCCGGTTCTCCTTCCCCACCGGCGTCTCCGGGCTTCCTCTTCCGCCCAGCTGGACCGTCCCCCACCGTGGGCTTGGATTCTGCAGGAGTGCGGTCGCACAGCCACGCAGGGTCCGCGGTGGCCCTCCGGTCCCTCCCCTCTGGCCGCACACACCTTCAGATGCTTCTGAAGACTGACACTCCCCGGGTCCCACGCGACGGGTCCCTGCAGCCGCGAACAGACGGTCCGCGGATCGGCTTTACTTTGTCATCGCAAACATCCCGCGCGGTGGGGAAGGACGGGTGTCCCCTGCTCTCCTTTTACGGATGAGAAGCATCTTATCCCCAAGCAAAGCACCTGGAACATGCTTCAAAGACCGGGAAGCGTAGGCGCTCCCCCGCAAGGCCAAAAACAAGGTGTTCGGGCTCAAAGGTGTCGCTGTGGCTCTAACACACCACACACCACGCGCGTGGCGTCACGAGGGGAACGGGGCTCTTGCCCAAGGATTTAGAGGTTTGCCTGTGTCAGAGCTCACGCAGAGGGGATGCGCGTAACCGAGGAAGGCACGGAGGCCGGGGCTTGCGGTGCTGACGCTCCTGGCCTGGCCGCGCCCGGGGGTGAGGAGGAGGAGGCTGTTTCCACCGGGCCTTCTCCAGAGAGCGCCAGCCGGAAGGCCACCGGGGCCTCGGCGCTGGGCGGCTGGGAGCAGCACCTGCTGGCCCTGCCCGGGCCACGCTCGGTGCTGTGGAGCCAGGATCCTGATCCCCTAAGTGCCGTCGCGTCCGTGGTCTGCACGCCGGCATCCTTCCCATTCACAAGCCTCGCTCACAGTTAGGGCGAGGACGGGCACAAGACACAAGCCCCTTAAAAACGAGACGGTCGGGCCCGCTCGCTCGCGCACCTGCAGCGCCGCGGGGTGACAAGCTAACCCGCGGCCCCGAGGAACTGCTCGGGTGACAAAACAGCAACGTGCAGCCGAGAAAATGTATCGTGTGCGAGTGTCTGATTTCCTGTTTCTGTGGCAGCGAAACGCACAGATGTGGCGGCAGAATATTAGCGGCTGGAGTAATTATGTTAAGTGAGCTCGGGCTCCGTCTCCAGTCCTGGATTCTCGCGCGAATTCTCAGAGGGGGTCCTGCTTACACATAATTGTGCCTTGGAGCGACACACGGGAAGGCTCTGCGTGACCAACTTGCCGGAGGATTTGAAAGGTAACCCTTCTCCCTCCAACTGCGCTTCTAAATACGACGTCCTCAGGGGCAGCCACCGTCCGGAGGCAAAACGTTCGAGGAAAAGAAGAGAGATCCAGAAAGCAAACAGCCCTCCCCCCGCTCGGCACGGCCCCCACCCGCACCCCCTTCCAGTGTCACTGGAGCGTCCGCCCCTCGCCCCCACCTCGCACAATCTCCGCCACTCGACGCATCCACCGTATCCGTAACCCGGATTCGTGGGTCCCAAATCCGTATCCAACAGATGCCCCCGGGGCACTTCAGCATTTCTGGGGGAGACGCACTCTGCTCAAAGCCACGGGCCAGGCACCGTCACCTGTGTGGGGACGCGGCCTTCCGGGGGGTTAGAAAATCTCAAACGACAGTGAGAAAAAGTCCTGGCAGCAATAAGCAAGGTCACAGCAAGGTCACAGGACATGAACAAAATATTGTAATACACAAAAGTCGATCGATTTCCTATACGCGGGCAGGGGACAATTAAAGTGTCAGACACATAGACGGCCTATCTGTCCATATCTCTATCTCTCTTTATACCTATCTCTGTGGTACGTGTGTCCGTATCTGACAGACACATACATACAGACCGTTTACAGTTCTCCCATAAAACTAAAGTACGTCGGTGTAAATCTAACAGAATGTGCTCACCTGCTGTGTACAGAAACCTACGAAATTAGGATTCAAAAAAACTCGAAGAACTCGAGGGGCGCCGGGCGGCTCAGTCGAGTACAGCGTCCGACTTCGGCTCAGGTCATGATCTCGAGGTGTGTGGGTTCGGGGCCCGCGTCGGGCTCTGTGCTGACGGTGCAGAGCCTGCTTTGGGTCCTCTGTCCCCCTCTCCGTGCCCCTCCCCCACTTGCACTCTCCCCCAAAATAAAGATTTTTAAAAACCGAAGAAGTCTAAATAAGGGGAGGCAGAGTCCGCGTTCATGGGCTGGAGGCCACGAGATCACGCACAGGCCGAGTCTTTCCCACCTGAGGCACAGATTCCACGCAGCGTTGGCCCAGGTGCCAGAGCCCTGTTTTGTAGATACGGGCGAACGTACTCTGCAATGTATGTAGGAAAGGAACAGACTGGAGTAGCCCACACGGTGCCGAGGAGGAGCTGGACGTTTGGAGGACCCACCGGCTGTCTCGAGTCCGGCTGTAAAGCCAAGGTCGCCAGTCCTCACGGCGTCAGCGACAGGTCAGGCACCAGAGGACGGGGCCGGGGGAGGGGGAGGGCACCCGGCGGGGCGCGCGGACCCATTCTCTGGTCCTGGAGAGCAAAGCAGAGCCAAGTCGCAGGAGAATGGCGCCTGTGCAAAGATCCTGGAACCGGTGAACACGCCGGCCGGCGAGCGGCCGCAAACCGTCGAGGCCACTCCGCACTCCTTCCACTGAATCAACTCAAAATGGGCCCTACACCCAGATGTCAGGCGCGAAACTGCGATTTCTAGAAGGTACGATTTCTAGAAGGAGAGAACCCAGAACCCGTTGGGTCTGGCGACCGCTAATATAAGGCGGTGTCCTCTACAGGAGTCCGGAAACGTAGGTGAACGCTGAGGCACTCCAGCCGAAGTGTGGGGCTGGTTAAGAACGCTGGACTAGTCCTGTCTCATTAACTGTGACGGCCGTGCCAGAACTAAGATGGGGAAGAGACGGCCCTGTGCACGGGGCTCACGGAAACTCTGTACCCTCTTACCAGTCTCTGTAACCCCAAAACTGTTCCAGAAAACAAAGTTAAAAAAGGCAAAACAAGACAAAAGCTAATCCGAAGATTTTACATAAAACACACATTTCTGTTACATATCAGGAAAAAATGTCTACAGCCTGGCGTCCACATGCTGACGTGGGCAAGAGCCAGGTGGCAGCTGAGACCTAGTAGTCGCCCCTCCCTCCCCTCCCCCGCCTTCCCCTCACCCCACCCCTCACCCCACCCACACCTGGCCTCTAGGCCTACAGTGGCTCTCCTGTCTCTGACCTCGCCCCTCATTCACCCCGCCCGGCCCCCGCTCCCCCTCGCCTGCCTCCAGGTCCTGTCACTTCTTCTGTCCCCTGACCCCCAACCCTCGTTCATGCCTCCGTCTCCACCAGAAGGGGCTGCCGCCCTGGTGACTCCCCTGAGAACAGTTCTCTCCCACGAGGGCCAGGCCGGTGGGGGCGGCAGAGGGCCCAGGACTGTCCGGTGCCTGGGGGCCTGCTCTCTGCTCTTGAGCAGGCGGCCCCTCCTGACCGGAACAGGCAGCAAAGCCAGGCTGGGATTTCATCTGCCTCTGAACGGCCACGCCCCGGTTCTACCCCCGCCTGTGCACAGGTGACACCAAAGGGACCCTCAGGCCAGAGCCACGGTTGTCCTCAGTATGTGACAGGGTGGACTCTCCCTTGGGAACAGACGGTGGTCTGGACTGTGAGGGTCCCAGTGCGCGCACCTGCAGTGACGGGACCCTCCTGGTCCTCCCGTTCTCGGCTTGGACCGCGTCCCAGCGTCCCGGCACCAAGTGTGGGCGCAACTACTTTGGCAAACCGAGGCTTTTGGGCTTGCCCTCCCACATGTGCCGGTGGCCCCAGGGATGATCAGGCTTCCCTTGGGTGTGGTGGGCTGGCCGATGCCCCCCACGACGTCCACGTGCTAATTAATCCCTGGCACAGAGACGGCGTCACCTTCTGTGCAGAAGGAACTTTGAAACACATTGACATTCGGTGTCTCTGGATGGAAGACTGTCCCCAGTCGTGGGGGTGTGCCCAGCACAGCGACAGGGGCCCTCAGAGAGGTGGGGGGGGCCAGCAGACACGGGAGGGGGGGTGGGGCCTGGGACGGGAGAGGCGTGTCATTGTCGGTGAGGAGGGGGACGAGGCTGCCCACCAGGGAGGGCAGACGGCTTCCTGCAGCCCCGGAAGGCGGGACAGACTCTCCCTGAAGCCTCCGGAAGGAAGCAGCCTGTGACACCCTCATTACCCTGCGGGCCCCAAACCATCCAGAGGGAATTTGTGTTGTAGCTGTGACACTTGTGAGCTTGCGACCGCAGCAAGGGGAGACTCGTGCCTCAGGATGACAGCCTGTCCTGGGTGGGCGTCGGGACGGAGGTGTCGGCTGGGCTGGGAGAGGCGCCGTCCAGGCTTCTCCCGGCCGCACACTCAGGCCGCCCCAACGCCGTCTCTGTCCTTTCTGCTCTCCACCGCGTGGGTTTGAGAGGAGGCCTCCCCGGTGTTTAGAAAGGGCGTCTGCCCGATCGTTTGGGTTCAGTAGAAGAGGAGAGGTCTGAGGTTCTGCTGTCGCTCTGCACGTAGTTCTTATCTGTGGCTCCTGTGGCCCGTCGCTTCGGCCTCGGCTCTGTGGCAGCGCCACGGTGCGGGTCCTGGCGGGCCAGGCGTGGGGGTTACAGTGGTGCTGCTGAGGGTCTAAGCCAAGACCCATTTGCTGTCCTCGGCCAAGGAGCATCTGGAAGACCAGGAAAGCCACGCCGGGTGTGGGGGTTCTCGGGAGCACCTCCACAGGCCGCCACAAAGAGCTGCTCCCAAAGCTGCCTCCTCGAAGAGTGGACTAGGCCGCGGGCTGCGTGGGCCTGTGGTTCACCCGAGTTCTCTGGTGAAACAGCCAGAGATCTGGCGTGGCTTCCAAAGACTCGGATCTCTGGGTCTAAGCACCTGGGCAGTGACCTCAGGGTCATATGCGATATATGATATGTGACGTATACCGTGTACAGCATAATATAATCGTGTGTTATAATATGCATATCAGTCACTATAAGAGGCGTGGCCGCACAACACGTAGCACACGCGCTGACAGTATGTGGCACAGACTATTATATAACATTCCGACCCAGGCGACATTAAATGCAATACTGTGTATATGTATACAATTTCCGCAATTTTTTGGGAATTATTTTAACTAATCTCTATTCCCAGTGTGGGATGGGACTCGCGACTCGGAGACCAAGCGTCTCAGGGTCTCCCGGACGAGCCAGCTGGGTGTCCCGATTCAGCACGTTTTAACCCCCTCTTATTGCCTCATCTTAGTGTGGAGCTCGCCCCTTTATTTTGGTCGTGAATCATGAATAACTACTGGTTACAGCTATTTTTTTTTTTCAAAAAAACGGTTATGTGAAATCACTATAGAGGTTTAGCATACACATAACGTGAGTGCCAATTTCACAGGACGCACGTACCTGCGTGGGAGAAAACACAGCTTTCGGCCGATTCCCCTGATTCCGCACAGGCTTCCTGTTGAGGCGGAGGCCGTGTGCCGATATTACCCGCTCCTGCGGTGTCGTCCCCTCCCACTTCGATCAGATCCGCGGAGCGTTGACAGCAAATTTGAACACGTGTGTCTCCTGTAGATGTTGACACAGTGCTGTTATTTCCTGTGTAGGAACAGTCCAATTTCCTGCTCACCGTGTCGGCCCCTTCTGCCCGGGCGGCGGGATAAAATCTCCCGGCCACCCTGAGTGTGGTTTGAACCCTGGAGATGTCTGATGAAGGCTGTGATTGAATCCCTTCTTTCCACCCCAAGCTTGCTGTGGAAACGATACCTCGTCTCTGTTCATAAGGCTGATATTGCGTGCTGAGGTCAGAAGTACAGAAATCTAATTAAAACCTCAGCGGCCAGGCAGACGGGGCTCACAAGGCGCCCGTTCTCCGAGCCTCTTTGTCCGCGGACTGCTGTGCAGTATTGGATGGTGCGTGGTATTCCGGAAGGAGCCCGGGAGCCTGAGCCTCATCTCACAACAGAGGAGAAGGCTTTCAGGCTCTGAGCCTGCACGGCCCACGACGGTCCCCTATCCCAGCAGCCCCTGCCCTCCAGCCCTGCAGCCTCGCCTCTGCGGGTCCATGACCATGGAGACCAGGGGCGTCTGAGCCACGGCCAGTCGGCGTCTTCCGAAGACATCGTAGATGTCAGGTGAGGCCCCAAACATTCCCGGAACCCCACTCGAAATGCCTTCTCAGTGACTTAAGGCCAAGACTGGGCCGCCTGGCCGCGAGCTGCGTATTGATTGCACCTGCAGGCGGGGACCTCGAGTCCTCGGAAGATGGACACACCGATCCCACGGCGTCTCCGGCAGGAAGGAGTGAGGGCCGGGGATGATTGGTGGGTAATGCCGCTTCCTGCTTGTATCCGTGCAAAGGAAGCTCTTTGTAGCTCACGTTCCCAGCAAAGACCCTCTTACGTTTGGCGTCTGAGAGTTCACGGCTAGCTCTTAGTCATCTGGTATTTTTGGTTGTTACATTAATCTCGATGTCATTACAACCCAGCGGAAGAGGTCCGGCTTTCCAGGAAGAGAACCCACAGACTAAAACTCGCGTCCACAGCGGGGGTGCTGACACCGCGGCCGTGGGGGTCGGCGTTAGTGTCATGTGAGAGGCATCGCTCTGGACGTGCGCTGTGCCGACCAAGCCCCCAGGCACCTCCAGCTGCCACGTCACCTAACAGACCATCAGGGACGGAGCCTCACCGACCAGCGTTCCCGCGACCCGGCTCAGGGCTCGGGCAGGGACGGGTGGCGCTGGCCGCTGGGGAGAGGAGGGTGCCCACAGACACAGCAGTGCGGGGACACCGGCGGCCAGCCCTGAAGGGACATGGCTTCAGGGAGATTGCTTTCAGGCTGAGAGTTTCCGCTCGGTCATAGACTATGACTTTTTTTTTTTTTTTTTCAACTAACGGCTCATATATTTTGAGATTTCCTGGACACAAAATTTCAGAACCTTTCTGATGTCCAAGATATTTCTGTGCAAAATTATTTTCTTGCTCTGTGTTGGTAAGCATGTATAAATAAATGGGTATTTTACTAGTATAAGGGTAGAAAAAGGTGTCCCCTAGGTCTGGAGGTCGCAGTAAGCGTATCTTCCTTCACAGGAAGTGGGCCCGCTGGTGGTTCAGGCCCCTGTGTGGCGAGGCGCGGCGGGCGCGGAGCTGGCTCCCGGGAGCACTGAGGGTGTCCAGGCAGGGAAGCAGAGGAGCGAGGAGGGTTCTCGTTCACCCCGACGGGCTCCTCCTCAGAGCCTCTCTGGCAGTGCCGGGCGCAGGTGCGGCTCCGCAAGGAGGACCGTGTCAGGGCTGAATGCCCCGGGAGCCAGCGCGTGTCCGGCGGGCTCAGGGGGCCGGGATCCCAGTGTGACCTTCTGTTCGCTGCCGAGGGCTGCCGCGGCCCGGCCTCTCCCTTGGGCACCGTTCTCAGGGACAAGGAGCCCTTTCCGAGGCGCGCCCGCGGGGTGGAGAGAATTCCTCTGTCCCCAGACATCCTGGTGGGCCGCCCTGGGCTGACTGTGGGTGCCCGCTGGACAGGACAGCATCCCCACCGGGCACTCGTGATGCCCAGACCTGGGTCCCCGCCCGTCTCCCTGGCTTACCGCTGGTGTGACCCTGCCTTTTCAGTTCTTCTTCTCTGCCCACTCCCGTTCCCTCTCCCTCCTCCCCCGCCCCCTCCTCCTCCTTCTTGGAAGCATTTTTTAATATATCACAAAGCATGTTAAACGTGTTGTAATGACATCTGTCATTAATTTCTAGATTCTGAAGAGAATCCTCTTTCTTAACGGGGAAATATTTGCATCCCATTTAAACGGAGACTCACGCAGACGCTGCGAATATTGCTTGCTGTTTCATAGGAAAACAAACGACTCTGAAACCTTGAACGGGAATCCTGGGGGTTAGCCCGTAATCAGAGACGGAGCCACCCCGTGACACCGCGAACCCACGCGCACGGCTCCGAGCGGCGGCGCCCCAGCCCCAGGCGGCTCCGTGGCGTCTCCAGCTCTCTGGTGACACCACAGTGTGCTTCGAAGGGGATTTGCGGGGGTGAACGTGGGGCCCAGGCCGCTCTGCCCCAGGCCCCCCGTGTGAACCGCACTGGCCGTCCCCGTCATCTTCCTCTGCACCTCAGTTTCCTCCATTTGCAGGATCGTGACGCAAGCCCACACAGAACAAGGAGAGTTGTGTCCCTTGTGTGGGAGGCGTCCCCCAAACATGTGACGAGTGAAACAGGCGAAAGAGGACCGTCTTCCTGGCCTGGCGGCCGGCGCCTCACAGCGGCTTTGCTAAATCTGGAGGGTTCCAGGGTCAACGGGGAGACGGGAGACAGGTGGGCTCTCATGTCCATGTGGGGGGCCGGTGCGGGCAGTCCGGCCCGGGGGAGCGCCCCCTGCTTCGCACCCCTGGGCACCTTGGGCCTCGGTCACTGAATCCGCCCGCCGCAAGTCTGGGGGAGATTCACCCCCCATCTCCCTGCCTCCCTGCACTGAGCCCTGGGACACCAGCACAGCCCCATGCCCGGTCCCGGGCAGCTGGAGGGGGGCTGAGGGTGTGGCTCGGACCCTCGTTGAAACCAACCAACCAGCAAACACACCATAGACACAGACACAGACACACACACACACACACACACACACACACATACCACAATGTTCTGGGAAAATCCCTTCTTTCTCTCCAGAAACTCCCTCCCTTCTCCTCTTGCATCTGAAATAGCTCCCCACCCTGAACACCTGCGGGATCCAGCATGGGGTGTGTGTGTGTGTGTGTGTGTGTGTGCGCGCGCGCACGCGCGCATCTGCACGTGTATGTGTACACATGTGTGCACGAGTGTGTACGTTTGTGCACCTGTGTGCATTTGTATGTATGTGTGCATGTGTGTGGGTGTGTGTGTGTCTATGATGACACACACCTTTCCGCTTCTCTCCCTTTTATATATATTTGTACATGAACTTTGTACAGGAACCTTGTACAGGAACCGTGTACAGGAACCGTGTACAGGCAGGACATTCTTAAACCTCACTTTCAGACCCTTCATCTTAAACCTCTTTAAAGAAATTCTGAGACATGAGAGAAATTGCTCCCAACTTGATTAAGCAAGAAATTAGGTAAACCTTATTAAACATTCAAGATATGAATAACCAATAAAAATAAATCTAACAATGACCAATAAAATTCATCGTTGGCCAAATAAGCAAATCTTTGTGATGATATTTATAACAACAACCCTGACTCCAGGGAAAATCGAACTTGTTAAAAACCAGAGGCCACAGAAGAAAACTGAAGCAAATCTTTCTTCTTTTTTTTATTTTTTTAAAGTTTATTTATTTTTGAGAGACATAGAGACAGAGCGTGAGCAGGGGAAAGGCAGAGAGAGGGAGACACAGAATCTGAAGCAGGCTCCAGGCTCTGAGCCGTCGGCACAGAGCCAGACGCGGGGCTCGAACTCAAAAACTGCGAGATCATGACCTGAGCTGAAGTCGGCTGCTCAACCAACTGAGCCACCCAGGCGCCCCTCTTCTTTAATTTTTTATATTTATGTGGAAAATAACTGATCCTCAGTAAATAATTTCAAGAAAATAAAAATTTTAAACCGTGTTTCATGACACTTGGATTCAAGGAGTTAGCTGGCTTGCTGCCCACGTTATGAAGTTTGCTCTCCCAGAATGTTGTGCCCAAGCGGTCTGTGCACGCAGGTCAGGAGGCTGGGCTCGGGATGGAGACCGTGTGAGTCCATCCGGCTCTGCCGGGAGCTCCTCCGTCTCCTGGAAGTTACTTGAACTTTGGGGACCTCGTTTCTTCACCCGCTGGGAAAATGGCAATAATGGCACAGGACATAAGAAAGTGACAAGAGTTAAAATACATAACGCGCCTCGAACATTACCTGGCCATCCCTCGGTTCTTACGTACACGAGGGTGAAAAATGTGTCTGTGTCCCAAAGCAGGGTCGAAGTGCCGGATTCGCATTTAGGGCAAGGTGTAGCCCCTCCCCCTCGCCAACCACCTCTTCTCGTCAAATGGAATAATGGTCTTTACGGAATTATCCTGTGCATGTGTCTACCCTGCACACAGAGCCGGCCTCCATGCTGACAGCTTCGCTGCCTCTGAAAGACCTTGGCAAGTTCGTTAATTTTAACCAGGAATGTGTCTGGTAAAAACATTAACGAGTTATAAGTTAGGAGGGTAGTTACGATGGTGATGGCAAAGTCTCGAACGTCTGTGCGGCCAGCAGCCTCCAAACCCACGACTACACCCAGTGGGCGGTGTCTCTCTCTCCCCGAGTCGGCACCAGGGAGGGAAACCCACACCCCCTGTCTGTCCAGCCCTCTCTCTCCTCTCCCCTCCCCCAGCCCGGGGCTCGCCCCTGGTCCCAGGTCCCCCCTGGCTCCGGATCCCAGCAAGCAGTCAGCACAGCCCACCCACACCCACACCCAGGACAAACTTGTACAAGGAAGGGTGATGGGTGTCACCCCTGGAGAAAAACAACCGCTCCCGAAACTGGTTGCTGCTGCACGGAGATGCGAATGTGGGCTCCAGGTCCGCTACGTCCGGGATCTGGGTGTGGGATAGGCTTGCTTGAGAAAACATAGGGACAAGTTCAAATCTTTTACGCAAAACCGCGAGGGGCTTATTGTGAAGGGCAAGGGTATAAGGACCACCAGCCCCCCAGCTCCTGCTCTCCTCCACCCGGTCCTCCTCCATCTGCTCCTCCTCCACCCGGTCCTCCTCCACCTGCTCCTCCTCCACCCGCTCCTCCTCCACCCGCTCCTCCTCCTCCTGCTCCTCCTCCACCCGCTCCTCCTCCTCCTGCTCCTCCTCCTGCTCCTCCTCCACCCGCTCCTCCTCCTCCTGCTCCTCCTCCTGCTCCTCCTCCACCCAACCTCCTCCTCCACCCGCTCCTCCTCCACCCGCTCCTCCTCCACCCGCTCCTCCTCCACCCAACCTCCTCCTCCACCCGCTCCTCCTCCACTCGCTCCTCCTCCACCCGCTCCTCCTCCACCCGCTCCTCCTCCACCCGCTCCTCCTCCTCCTGCTCCTCCTCCTGCTCCTCCTCCACCCAACCTCCTCCTCCACCCGCTCCTCCTCCACCCAACCTCCTCCTCCACCAGCTCCTCTTCCACCCGCTCCTCCTCCTCCCGCTCCTCCTCCACCCGCTCCTCCTCCTCCTGCTCCTCCTCCACCCAACCTCCTCCTCCACCCAACCTCCTCCTCCACCCGCTCCTCCTCCACTCGCTCCTCCTCCACCCGCTCCTCCTCCACCCGCTCCTCCTCCACCCGCTCCTCCTCCTCCTGCTCCTCCTCCTGCTCCTCCTCCACCCAACCTCCTCCTCCACCCGCTCCTCCTCCACCCAACCTCCTCCTCCACCCGCTCCTCCTCCACCCACTCCTCCTCCACCAGCTCCTCCTCCACCAGCTCCTCTTCCACCCGCTCCTCCTCCACCAGCTCCTCCTCCACCAGCTCCTCTTCCACCCGCTCCTCCTCCACCCAATCCTCCTCCACCCGCTCCTCCTCCACCCAATCCTCCTCCTGCTCCTCCTCCACCCAACCTCCTCCTCCACCCGCTCCTCCTCCACCCAACCTCCTCCTCCACCCGCTCCTCCTCCACCCGCTCCTCCTCCACCAGCTCCTCCTCCACCAGCTCCTCTTCCACCCGCTCCTCCTCCACCCAATCCTCCTCCACCCGCTCCTCCTCCACCCAATCCTCCTCCACCCGCTCCTCCTCCTCCACCCAATCCTCCTCCACCCAATCCTCCTCCACCCGCTCCTCCTCCACCCAATCCTCCTCCACCCGCTCCTCCTCCACCCAATCCTCCTCCACCCGCTCCTCCTCCACCCAATCCTCCTCCACCCGCTCCTCCTCCACCCAATCCTCCTCCACCCGCTCCTCCTCCTCCACCCAATCCTCCTCCACCCAATCCTCCTCCACCCGCTCCTCCTCCACCCAATCCTCCTCCACCCACTCCTCCTCCACCCGCTCCTCCTCCACCAGCTCCTCCTCCTGCTCCTCCTCCACCCGCTCCTCCTCCACCCACTCCTCCTCCACCAGCTCCTCTTCCACCCGCTCCTCCTCCACCCGCTCCTCCTCTACCAGCTCCTCCTCCACCCGCTCCTCCTCCACCCAATCCTCCTCCACCCACTCCTCCTCCACCTGCTCCTCCTCCACCCGCTCCTCCTCCACCCGCTCCTCCTCCACCCGCTCCTCCTCTACCAGCTCTTCCTCCACCCGCTCCTCCTCCACCCAGTCCTCCTCCACCTCCTCCTCCTCCACAGCATCCACAGGCTGGAGTCCACGGAGCACAGTTCAAAGCCTGGCGGTGCCCATGCCGGCACAGCCTTGGCTGATATGCCACCTCTTCCCCCCCACTCCCTCCTCCGCAGGAGCCAGAGGAGACTCAGCTCTCAGTGACCGCTTGGGATCCAAGAACAGGCCAGCGGGTCTCTCTGCTCTTCAGAGCCCCTGGTTGATGACAACCACCCCCCCCCAAACCTGAGCTCACCTGCCCCTCTGTCTTTCCGGCCCACAGAATCTTTCCCTCTCTTCTAGTCTGGGAATGGAGTGAATTTATTTCTTCAGTTAAAAGTTATAAGCCTTTTGTTTCTCTTCGGACCTTTTAAATTTTCTAGGATCTCTGCTACAATGTTGAATAGAAGCCAGACTTTGCAGACCTCCTTGCCTCCTTCCCAGACTTGGGGAGAAAGCTTTTGGTTTTTCACTTAAGTTTGATATTAGCTGTAGGCTGTCTGTAGATGCTGCTACCAAGGTATCTTATAGGCTAAGAAATTTATAAGGTTAAGAAATTTGCTGTGAGTTTTTAATAAGAATAGATACTGGGTTTTTTCAAATGATTTCTCTGCATTCATTAAAATGATCATTTTTCCCTTCTTAAAACTGCTAATACGGTGAATTACAAGAATTGCAATCTTAACATTGAAACAGCGTTGTGTTTCCGAGCCGCACCACACTTGCTCATGCTTCTTTATTCTCTCTACGCATCGCTGGGTGGGATTTGATGAAGTCCTGCATCTGTGTTCCTGAGCATTGTTGGTCCACAATTTCCTGTAATGCACTTCTCAGGTTCTGGTGTCAGGAAAACACTGGCCACAAAAACGAAGTGGGAACTGGCTCTCCCGTGAATTTTCTAGAAGAGTTGGTGTGCTGTGAGGGATTTCTCCTCCCCGAATGTTTGCTTTAATACGGGCCTGGAGTTTCCTTGGTGGGAAGGCATTTAACCAGAAGATCAATCTCTTCGGCAGAATCTGATTGTTCAAATTATCTCTTTCTTCGTGAGCGAGCGTTTCCAGTGCGTGTCTTTCAAGGAGTTTATCTCTTTCATTTCTCTAAATTGTCTAAATTTATAGGCATGGGATGTGTCGTATTTCCTTTTTATACTTGAATTTGCATGGAATCTGAACTAATTTCACCCTATCGTTTTTACGCTGGTGACTTGTGTTTTCTCTTTTTCTCTGGACCAGTCTGGCGAGAGGTTTATCAATTTCACTAACCTTCTGTAGAACCATTTCACTTCTCTTCCGTTTCTCTTTTCAATTCCATCAATATCTGGTCTTTTTGTTATTTTCTTCTGTTTGCTTTGGTTTTAATTTACTCTGTTCTTTCTAGTTTCTTATGAAAGTAGCTTAGATCATTGACTTGAAATCTTTATTCTTTATGGATATAAGCATTTCAGTGCTGTAAGCTTCCTTTTAAGTAGGTTATTAGCTGTATCACATGTAGGGTTTTTTTCATGTCATTGAATTAAAAATATTTTTCCAATCTCTCTTACGATTTTCTTTGAGCGGCGAGTTATTTAAAAGTCTTTTGTTTACCAAATACTTAGGGCATTTTCCTAATAACTTTGTTATTTATTTCTAACTTAATTCCTTTATGATCTCAGACATGTAAATATAATTTAGGCTGTTTTACATTAGTCAAAATTTGTTGCACGACGCAGAATATGGTCTGTATTGGTGAATGCTGCATGTACGCTGGACAAGAATATGTATTCAGCTGTTTTGTGGTGAAGGCTTCTAGACACGTCCCTTAGGTCAAGTTATCGGTCATGCCATTCAGCTCATCTCTGTCTTTCCTGGTTCATGTCTCTATTTTAGGTATGAGGTCTATTTGCTGAGAGAGGAGCGTTGAAATCCCCAACAATAATTGTGTATTTGTCTATTGGTTTTTGTAATTCTATTAATTTTCACTTTATGAATTTTAGAACTCTGTTGCCAGGTGCAAATGCATTTAGAATTGTTAGGTCTTCTCGGTGAAGTGGCCTTTGAATCATTAATTAGAGTCTCTTTTTATCCTTGGAAATATTTCTTGTTCCGACTCTGCGTGGCCCAATATTGATGTAGCGACTCAAAATTTCTGTTGTTTGTTGTTTAAATAGATTTTTAAAAATCCATTTTACTTTAAACCTGTATGTGTTTTTATGACTAGAGCAGATTTCTTGAAATAGAATACAGTTGAGGCTTTTTAAATTAAATACAAGTTAATAATTTCTTTTAGGCCACTTATATTAATGTAAATATCAAAATTGTTGCATGTATATCTACCATTCTGTCAATTCTATTTGTTTCTTCTGTTTTCATTGTTTCTGTTCCCGTTTATTACTTTCTTCTGGACTATTTGAACATAAATAAATGTATAGATATTTTAGACATAGATGTATTTGTGTGTATATAGATATCTTAATGTATACATTAATATTCTAGTTGAATGTACTAGATTTTTTGTCATATTTTATATCACTTTTTCTTTTTTTTTCTTTTATAATAAGAGAAAGATTTTATATGTATCTACACAGAATTTAAGGGGGGAATTAATTTAGTACTCTTCTTAGTATATCACTATTTCGATGGTAGAATTTTGTTCAGGGCTACTTTACTTATTTATTTATTTTTAAGTGTCACTTTTATAGAATTTATCACACCGTATTATTTCCTCTGCCCGCTAGACAAATTAAAAAGTAATATTTTTACTTTGTTTTATTTTTATCATTTAGCACATGAGAGGCTTTCTAACAGTGGTCTTCGAATAAATGAATAAACTTAAGGTTTTCAGTAAAATACAGATTCTATCGGGGCACCTGGGTGGCTCAGTCAGTTAAGCGTCCGACTTCGGCTCAGGTCAGGATCCCGCGGTCTGTGGGTTCGAACCCCGCGTTGGGCTCTGTGCTGACAGCTCGGAACCTGAGACCTGCTCCAGATTCTGTGTCTCCCTCTCTCTCTGCCCCTCCCCTGCTCCCTGATCACGCTCTGTCTCTCCCTCTCTCTTTCTCTCTCTCTGTCTCTCAAAAATAAATAAAAACATTTTTAAAAATTAAAAGAAACCAGGTATCCCATCCACCTTCCTTTTTCCAATTTCCTAAAGGAACAGATTTCAGGCCAACTTTTTTTCTTTCTTCACAGGAACACTCTGTCTTCTCTTTCTAAAAATGACTGTTGAGTTTCGACTCCTCCCTTGGGGTGGCTCTGGCCAAGCCGGTGAACGCTCGAGCCCTGTGCTTTGGGGAGCCCCCCCCGGCCTCACCGTCGCCCAGCCACCCCTCCCCGGACGCCGCGCCGCCCAGCAAGGCTCACAACTGCCAGGCGCAGAGCAGGCCCACGGGGAACATTCGGTGAATGAATGAAGCTGGAGTTCATTGTTCCCGTGAGACCGGACCCGTGCTTTGTTTCATTCACTTCTCCGCTTGAGTCCGTGGGAAGCTAAGACGACAAGGCAACGACCACGTCCGAGGCACCGGGCGTATTCCATCAGGCGGCGAGAGACAGAGAGCTAACGCTGCGCCTGGAACGAGCGCGGCGAGGCGGAAGTCATCCGAAAGGACCAGGACCTTCTCTTTGTTCTTGGAAAACACGTTGTCAGCTGTTGGCTTCCCGGGGCCGTGCAGGTGCGACGTTGTAGACATAGAGCCTTCTTCCCCAGCGAGACGCTTCAGGAATCACTGTGGACTGGACCCGGACTCCAGGCGAGGGACGGTGTTTGCACATGGGGTCTTGTTCAGACGAATGACTCAACGGCCCCTGGAACGACGGGAGTGCTCCGAGCTCGGCCTTCTCTCGTCGCAGGGTCGGCGGCAGCTCTGTGTTCCCCGAGTCTGGCTCACAGCGGGCGAGACGGGGAAGATGTCACTCGTTCGTGTTTACTGCTTAAAGTAACGAAGTCCCGTCGCCAGGAAGCCTGCGTCCTCGTGGGGAGGACCGTGGGGACAGCGCCAGCACACGAGTCTCCCGGGGTCACCGGGGCACCGCCGTTTCGAGATCCGCGGAGACACTTCGCCGGTCCCTTCTGTCATTCTCACCATCGTTATGTGATGGTTTCTGTCCTGAACAGCAGCGTCTGACCGTGAGCGGTCCACAGAGCAGAGGCGGCACGGCGTTCGTCCGAGCGTCCGGGGACTAACAGGCACCTGTGGGCCCTCAGGGGCCCACCCTGTATTCGCCTCTCACGCCCGCCACGTACACTCTGGTGACACGAAGCCTGCGCCACACCCGCAGGCGACTGTCCGAGCCGCGGACGCCCCGGTGAATGGCGCCTCCTGTTCCTCTCCGCCTCCCTGGCTCGACTCATCCCCTCGTCCTCCAGAGCCCAAGGCGCTACACAGCACTCCTCGACCATGAAAATAGTTTCTTTTTTTCAATTTTTTTAATGTTTATTTATTTTTGAGAGAGAGACAGAGAGAGACAGAGCACAAGCAGGGGAGGGGCAGAGAGAGAGGGAGACACAGAGTCTGAAGCAGGCTCCAGGCTCCTAGCTGTCAGCACAGAGCCCGACGCGGGGCTCGAACTCACGGACCGTGAGGTCATGACCAGAGCCCAAGTCGGATGCTCAACTGACTGAGCCCCCCAGGCGCCCCAAAAATAATTTGAATTTGAAACAAGAAAGTGACAGAAGACCAGCGTTTACGTAACGGCTCACAGTCGTCAAAGCACGCTGATGCGCGTCGGCATTGTGTTTCACCCTCAAAACAGTGCGACGCGATTACCACGCCCGTTCGAGGCGATTCGCTGGAGAGCAGAGCGGATAAAGGGCCCAGCGGAGCCCAGGCGGGCGGAGGGCAGCCTCACCGGGGCTGCCGTGTCCCTGAGTTCTAACTCCAGGCGCAGCCCGTGCGAACACGCCTCGCTCCCAAACCGCATTTGCAAGCGTGTTCGCTTACATTTAATGTGATATTTTTCCTGAACTGGACAGAAGGAGCTTTGATGGTAAAGATCGCGTCTTCCATTTTTATTGCTTTTTCCCTCCGTTCTTGGCCTTGAGGACATTACAGATGTTTTAAGCATTCGGTACATACTCAAGCCCGAAACCCGCACGTGTCTTTCCTCTTCCTCGCAAGTTTTCAGCCCGTGTTTGCGCCTATAACGCAGGAGCCCAGGCGTCCTCCGCATCCGCGGGCCCGGGAGGTGGGAAGACGAGCACAGGAGACCCCACCCTCCCGCTGCTCCGTCAGGCCGTGCTGTCTCTTCGTGCAGGAAGGACGGGCCGGAGACAGTCCGGTCCCGCCTGCCTGGGCCACAGGGGGCTGGGCCACAGGGGGCAAGACGGGCCGGGCAGGTGACCTGGTTCTTCAAGGTCACGGACCTGGTGAGTCCCAGACCCGCACAGCTCCCCAAAGCCAGAGTCATTTTCTGTTTGGTGTCTTGTGTTGCTTCTTCCTCGGGGATGAGAAGGTCTCTTAACGGACTTGAAAGGCGAAGAGGCCAGAGCCAGCCGTGAACCCAGGCGCCCAGAACTATGCTCAGTCGTTTGTGTTCAGACAAGGCGTCTTCCGCGTCCATCCACAGGGATTGCAGTATTCGCAGGACTGCTAGCGTGTCCCAGAGACGGAGAGATACGGTTGCTTAGAATGTTTTATGCCAACTTAATAATTCACCGGCCATTCGAGTTTTAAAACTTAGTGTTTTATCCAGAACTAATATGCTCGTGGGGACCACGTTTGCTGGTTAAGGACCCACCGTGGGCCTGGCCGTCACGTTAAATGACACCTTCACCAGAACAGCACTTACATGAGGGACGCTGGTCCCACGGTGTAGGAATCTTTGCCCCGTTAAAAGGTGAGGCGACGGGGATTCGACAGAACTAACTAGCCGCCCAAGAACACGCAGTGTGGACGTGGCCTCGTTAGCTGCACCCACAGACGGCAGAACCCGGGCTCCCGGGCTCTGGGCCGTCCGAGCCTTCGGAACGCCTCCCTGCCTCGCACGCCTGGGCTTGAGAGGCAGCGGCCAGGCCCCCCTCCCGCAGCGGGGCCCCTCGGCCCCCCAGGAACACTCGCCCAGTCACCGGGTCGTCCTGTAGGTGGAACCCAGGGTTCAATGCCCCCGACGGAGTTTTGTTTCCTTCGCTTTGTTAAATCTTTTAATTAAGGCGTGTTAACGAAGCCAAAGCAGAATAAATGACGCTCCTTGCAAGGAAATTAAATCGAGGAGCTAAGCCCATTTATAATTATTGTATTTCAATTAGGCTGCAACAGGGCTGGGCGAGCAGAGAGATAAAGAGAATAACACCGACGGGGGAGTTTCACAAACATTCGCAAAGTCCTGTTAGAAAGGGAGCGACATGAACAATGCTTTAAACAGCCCGCGTCCCCGACAGCGCCCCTTCTGCTAATGACGACGGGAAACGGTTCATCTGCGGGGTTCTCCCCGACATCCGCCCCAGGACGCTACCACGGCCTTTTCCTCCCTCTTCAACGAATGCACGGGATTCCTTTGGAGAAAGAGGTCATTTCAGTGGGCGACAACATTTTATTATTTTAAAATTAAAGTACGATTAAATTTTTGAAAGAGCTAGGATTAAATTCAAACCCTCCCTCCATTTTAATGCTCAAATATCTAATTTTCACTGCAACAGGGAAAAGTACAAATCATTTTTTTTGCATTTAATCCATATCTGTCTCATCGTTCAGAAGTATAGTTGTTTACACACACATATATGCGTATATATACACTAATTTTACTCTTCTGAAGAATAAGGAAAGAAAGCATTAAAATCACCCGTTTTTGTTTAAACCTGCCTGCCCCCCCCCCGCAGGGTAGGGAAGGGCCACGCGGAGCCTAAAGGAGGCTCTCCCCTGGGGCTTCGTTTTGGTGTCTGTAATTGTGCAGTAATTATAAAGCCTCTCCTTAGGGTTCACAGGTGACACGAGCCCGCCTCGGGCGAGCGGAGGCACGGGACACCTGGGCGAACCGCAGGCTTTACGAATATATCATTTTCTCCCAGGAACTTGGTTTTTGTTTGTCTTTCCTAGAGTAATGGACAGGAGGCCCGTCTTACTCGTGTATACTCAGGTCCACAAGGGAGGGGAGACGCTCTTCCATACACTCGAACCGGCTCCTGAGGACAGGTGTAGAGACCCGGGGTGAACACTTGGAGAGCGTCCCTTAACCGCCGGTTCCGTCTGCCGGATCCGCTGCCGACACAAACGTGAGCACAGGATTTCGGGGCGCTAAAACCTCCTTGTACCAGAGATTAACTTTTATCGTATGTTATAAAGTGCATGTACACCTCCGAGGGGCGTTCAGTGCATGCGCCCTGGGCCTCGTCAGGGCGGAGAACGGTCTGGCGGGACGCAGGCCATTCCACGGGGATGGGGAGGGAGGTGCCTTGGCCTCGGACGCAGCGGGTGGGGGGTGAGAACTGGGGTTCACAGACGAGTCCAGGCCTCTGTCCCTCTCGGGAGCTGACTGTCTCCTGGCCCTCGCGCGGGCACCTGGGCGGACGGCCCGGGCACAGGCTGTGGCTTTCGCGCCCCCCGCCCGCCTCCTGGGGGAGCAGGGAGCCGTCGCTGCTGTGTGTCGTCTGTCATTGTGGCTCCAAGTGGCCTGCCACCGCCTGGCTCTAAATTATGTATACGTAAATAATTGGATCCCTGCACCTAAAATTAGGGCGGTAATAAGATTTCTCTGTCACCCAGGGAGCTGGACCGGAAAAAAGGGAAAAAAGAGCAAAAGCAAAAACGAAACCCGTGTCTACACTGGGGGCCGGCCAGCTCTCCCAGCCCGGCCCACCCCCCTGCTGCGGGCGGGACCCGTTCCCCCGGGCCCTTGGCCCCTCCGGCCGCCGCTCACCCCTGGGCCCTGGCACCCACCGGGCTCGGGACTGAGGTGGCCGCGGATAATAAGAGCTGCTCACTTTGTTCACAAGGGTGGTGGCTCAGTCTTGCCGACCCCGGTCCCGGAATGGGAGTGGGCAGCGGTGTCGCACAGCCCCCAGGCTCGGGGCCACGGGACCCTGGCCCCGAAAGACAGACGGCGTCTCCTTCTCCGTCCCCTTGCCTCTTGTCACTAGCTGGCTGCAGGCCTCGAACACATTTCCTGATGCCATTTGCTTTATGTCTTGCTATTTTGGGGAATATAAAATATGCGTTTTCATGTGGAACATAAAGGCTCTAAATCAACTTGCGAAACAATGTCCCTTCTACAGCAAGTATTCCCTTTGCTGCATTAAACCTCTACAGAGGAAAGAGAAAGTATCTGTGTGTGTGCAGGTGTGTGCATGTGGGCGTGTGTGCATGTGTGCACATATATGCGTCTCTGTGTGGGATGTGTGTGCAGTGTGCATGCGTGTGTGTGCATGTGTGCACATGTATGTGGGCACACGGGGGACGTATGCACGCATGTGTGTGCACGTGTGCGTGTGTGCACGTGTTTGCACATGTACGCATGTGTGCATGTGTGTGCATGTGCGGGGCCTGTGTACCTGTGTGCATGCGTGTGGGGCATGTGTGTGGGTGTGCATGCATGTGTGTGCACATGCATGTGTGTCTGCGCGCGGGGCATATGCACGTGTATGCTGTGTGTACAGATGGGGGGTCCTCATGCTGTCTTTGTTGGGAAAGCCGCCTCCTGTTCAAGTGGGCACGTGCCGCTGGGCGGAGAGCCCTAACCTAGCAGGACTGTTTGCGAGACACACACGCAGGCGGGGAGGGTTCGGCGGGTGGAGGGACGCGCAGGCTGGCCGGCTGGGTGCTCGGTCCGCCCCTCGCAGGAGGCCGGGGGAAGGAGGGAAGGACCGGGGAGCGGGTGCTCCGAGCCGGGCTGGCGGCGCCTGGCCCCGACCCCGCCTCCGGCTCCGCGGCTGCCTGAGCCGGGAGCCGGTGACATTTACCCCAGCCAGACAATCGAGGACTAACATTTACGCTCCAGTTTAACCGACCTCTGCCTCCGCGGCTCCTTCTAGATTAGCTTCTGAACAACAGGAGGGGGAGAGAGAGAGGCGGCCGTGGCGGCAGCGGCGGGAGGTGGGGCCGCAGCCCAGCCTATTACTGCGGGGCGGCGTGGGGGGGCGCCCTGCCCTTTCCCGGGCACGGCTATTACCGGGAAGGTATTAAAAGCACGCGGGTCGCCGTGAGCAAAGGTTAATGGATTGACTATTACCTGTGTGCACGGCACAGCGCCAGCCCCGCGCAGGAGGCTCGGGGAGCCGTGTTCCTCCTTCGGTGAGAAACCCGCCCGGCCTGCGGGTTCCCGGGAAGGAGACGCCTCCTCAGCCCCGGGCATGGAGGCTTAGAAGGCCGGTGCTGGGGGGGCAACGCAGGTGGTCTTCCCCTTCCAAACCTGCAGACTCCCCGCCAGCACCGGGCTCGCGTGCGACAGGTCCGAGGTGGCGGGTGAGTCCCCGGACAGAATCGGTGGTGAGGGAACAGGCCGTAGACATTAGAACCTTAGTCCTAGATGGAAACCGATCAGAGCGGCCATTGGCGAGGACCGCGTTCTAAGAAGAGGGGCTCCGAGAGCAGCCGGAAGCACGCCATTACCTCTCCCATAGGAGCTTGTGTCCCCCAAACCGGCGAGCCGGAGAGGGGTGCCGCGGCCCTCCCAGACGCTCCGGGACACGGTCCCAGCACGGGCCTGGCCAGAGAGGGGGGTCTCAGAGCACCCCGCACAGGTGCCCGGGAGCCCGAGAGCGAGCCCCACTGTTTACGGCCTGGGTGAGTAACCGGCGCCCCGGACCAGCCACAGCTGAGACGGTGACCCGTACACAGCCCTCGAGGTAGGGGGGCACGCCCAGCCCGTGGGGCGTAATGGCAGCATGCCGCAGTCGCTTTTAAGAAATGAGGACATGGGGCACCTGGGGGGCTCAGTCGGTTAGGCCTCTGACTTCGAATCAGGTCATGATCTCATGGTTCGTGGGTTCAAGCCCTGCATCAGGCTCTGTGCTGACAGCTCGGAACCTGGAGCCTGTTTCCAATTCTGTGTCTCCCCCTCTCTCTGCCTCTCCCTTGCTTGTATTCTGTCTGTCTCTCTCTCAAAAGTAAATACCCTTAAAAAAATAGGGACTTAGGCACGTAACAGAGGCCATTTTTTTTTTTTTTTTTGCCCTTTTCAAGCAGAATGCTTATTTTCATCTTGGTGACATGGAGTTATAGCGACAACCCTGGGGCGTCCTGAGCTAAACCCGACGGACCCGAAAATGTGCAGGGTAGTCAGTGACCACCTATCCGGTCAGCTGACCCTTCCCCCAGAACAGAGCGGTGTTTCGAGACCGTGCCAACGCCGCTCAGGGGGAACGGTGTACACGGCTGTGACTGGGCACCGGCTCAGCCCCAGGAAAGCCCAAACTCATGTCCCATTTCAGCTATTTTGACTTTTGTTATCTCCGGCGTCATTCCTTGCTCCGTTGCCCCGCAGTGGAGGTGCACGGGTGTCTGCGAGCGGGGGTCACGCACGCAGGGACCGCTCTCACAGGCACAGGTGGCCAGAAGCTGTGCCCCATGCTTGACGCATTAATTAATTTCAAAATGCATATCAGGACTTTCGGTGAATTAACATCTTAAGACCTAAAGCTTTGAGCAAATCCGGAGAGGTGAAATCCCCCTTCGGCACCCTGGCTTGCCCAGAAGGAGAAACCCGGAGGGCGGGGAGAGGCTGGAGCCAGCCTCTCGAGGGTTCGACTGGTTTCCAGGTGCCGCGGTGGGGTGTGTCGGGTCGTTGGAAAGTCGCACTCCGGTGAGGCTTGCAAATTGCCATCTCAGCTCAAGTGCCGGAAATCGCAAAGAACATGCCACTCTTAGCCTTTCCGATGTTGCCAACTCTTTGGTTACGGTCTCTGTGTGCCCCACGAAAGTCGATGTGGCCAACGGTTCTGCCGGCGTGGTCCTGCGGAACCGAAAGCCGCCTCGGGCCGCTGCGGGCTGTGCCTGCTCTCCCCAGGCACAGATGAAATTATCGAGCAAGGGATTCCCATTCTGAACCCGCCCAGTAGCTTTGAGAAGGGTGACCTGCTGACAGCGGGGAGGTTTCACCCGTCATTTAATTAAGAGAGAAAGGATTTCAGGGGAGAGCCGGCTTTGAGCTTCCTCTGTAATTTTCGCTGACCGATCCAATTATGTGGGTAATTGCAAGTATCTTTTTGCAAAGCGTGGACAATCGGTCACGGGAGGAACAGGGGTCCGACAAAGCGGCTGCTCTCCCGGAAGGTGCATCAGAGGGGAGAGTGAAAGCAACGACCACAGAGTTTCAGGGTTAAAAACGCAGAAGGAGCTGCGGGGCCCGTCGCGGGTCCCCGGGGGAGGGTCCGGGCGCGGACGGTGCCCGCGGGGGCCCAGCCAGGGGCCGGCGGGGAGGCCGTGGGCGCCTCTCGCTGAACTGCCTCGACATGTATTTGAATCCGTACCACACAAGGTTGACAACAATAATGAGGATTTTCCTCCCTGCAAAGGTGACTACGGAAACAGTTTGTTTGGTTTCTAGTTCGACAACCCACAAGGCCTGTATCTTTCTGGATACATTTATTCTGAGGTACTTAGAAACTGACTTTTATGAGATTATTTAGGCAGTGATTATTTTTGTTGAGAAATGTGTCCTTTATCCCTCTCATTCATTCTCCGCTAAGATATTTCTGTTTGTCAGAATGCCACCGTTTCTGATAAATGACTGAAGACAGACTGCTACACTTTATTAAAAAGTAATAACAATTTTTGTACGCACCCTTCACATTGTAGGGGGGGGACCATGAATCAAAGGACACTGCCTGTCTGGGCCTGATAAATGCACCGTTTACCAGCGGAGGAGTTATTTAGGACTGGCTATTAATTTAAATCCCATTTATCTTCCCCGGCTGGGGGAGGCGGCCGTGACAGAGCCGCGGAATGACCAATGGTGCGGCTAAGTGCGAATTATTTATTGCCGCCGCCTCCGCAGGGCCGCACAATATGCGAGGGGGAAAAAAACAGTGCCAATTACCGCGGTTAATCTCGTCAGGGCAGTAACAAATTTCTTCCCAACACAAGGCAATTTTTATGCTTGCACTTTTTCTCCTCCAGACACAGGCTCGCTTATAATTCTCCATCATTAAACTCAATTTTCTCATTGTTTCCCGAGCGCTCATGGGAAATTTTTATTTCTCTCTGCTTCATCTTTGTTGGGAGAACAGAGCATTTTTTCTGCACCGTCCGAAGGGAAGGGTGTTCTTTCGAGCCCGTCGTGGATATCTGTCGGTACTGTCGTGAGGTGGTACGTACTGCAAATCTGATTGGCCGTGCTTACTATTAAGCGTTTTTCCATTAATAATAATGCCTCTTGTGTAGCTGTTCAATCCACCCAGTTCCTCGTATGCAAAAGAACAATTGGGAATGACCAATCATTAGCGGTTTTTGGCCGATTAACTTCCATTTGATTGATCTACCACGCAAGATTAAAATTTTTCTAATAAAATGCCTTTTAAGCTTGACTTAAATCCGAACATGCGTAGTTAGGAGCCCAAGGCACAGTGCGCCGCTACCCGGGAGCCGTCGTCCCTGTTGCCTGCGCGTCCGGGCACACGCGCCGCGGACTCTCCTGAGGCTCCGCTTCCGGCCAGCGTCCCGCGCCCTGCCCTCGCGTGCGTCTGCGCAGCGGCAACGCTGGGCTTTCTTACTCTGATCTACTTTCTCGAGTTGGACACAATAGATTCATGCTGAACAGGGTCCAAATTCACGCACGGATGATCAGAACTCGCAGGTGTGCACGGCACCCCGCGCGAGCTCGTGCTCTAACTCGTTTACGTGTTAATAGAACGATGGTTATGAAATAGTGAAAGCGTTTCATTTTCTGGCTGACTTTCATCAGAGTCGCTGTACCCGAGCGGCTTCCAGGCGGGAAGGCCTATGAGGGACGACCAGGTCACGACATTGAAAGATCCGACCTCACGACCCGACGTGGCTGGGCCGAGTCTAGTGGGTTTGCATTTTCTGATGGCTGGTCTGACCCTAGGTGGGCAGCTGGCTGGCCGGGGGCTGGTTCTGGGAGCTCCGCCAACAGAGCGGTTCGGAGGGACGGCAGCCTGGAGCTAGTCAGGGGGCAAGTCCCGGAGCCGCCCACCGGGACCCGTCACGGTTCCCGAGTACACAGGCTCGCGGGCTCGGAAGGACCCTCCACTGCCTCGGGGCCTCAGGGCCAGGCTCCCGGGACTAACTGCAGCAATTTACAAAACCAAGCCCTTCTGTAGAATGTGAGGGTAGGAAAACGTGTGTGCCTGAGTGGATGTATCTGCGTATGCACACACACAGACACACACGTGTGTACATACATATACATGCACGTATACACACACACACTTATCCCTGTGTTTGTTCGCTTACATAATTCATCTCTCTACAATGGACACACACACTGTACGCGTTTCTACATTTACATGTGTATACATATAGGTACACATATTCTTGTATACGTACTATACATGAATCTGTATGTCTAAATAAATACAGTTCATTAGATGGGTTAATAAATAAATAAAGGTTTAACAGCCTCCACTGTTTCGAAACAAGGGGTTTCAGGGCAGCGTGTGGTCAAGCCGGGTGCTCCTGATGTCCGTCTGCGTTCCAGGCTTACCGGAAGCATTCTGCGGGGACAGCCGGGTGGCCACCTCGCCCCGGTGCCCTCCCTGTGTGTCGTGGACGCTGACACGTCCTTCCAGTTCCAGGCGGCCTGGCGAGAACGGCCTCACCCTTGACGTGTCCCTCCTTTCTCAGTCACGTCTTCCACCAGGGGTCTCAGTTCGGCTCTTTCTGCCACCCTTGCCCCTTTCCGGCCCCCGTCTGTGCCCACCCGGCCTCCCGCCCCGAGCGGCCACGGCAGGTGGGGGCGACTTCTGTTTAGGGAGTTGGGCGGCCCGTTCTCTGCACCTGGCAAGGAGCGATGGCTCAAAATCATTGACGTCCAACCCAACCACCCTGTGTTCCGGGAAGCACGCAGGGCGTCGGCGGTCCTCAGACACCGCGGCGAGGAAAGCGCCGGGCGGCACCCGCGGCACAGGGCAGGCTGCGGTTGAGAAGGCGAGCCCCCGGCTCAAGAGCAAACCCCGTGCTGGCTGTTGACGCAGTACAGGTCCCCCACCTCCCTGAGCCTCCTTCCGTCTTTCGCAGAGCGGAAGGACAATCGCTTGTCCCCCCCCCGGGGGATGCGGGGATGGGCGAGGCCCTTGCAGGCACTGCGGGGCTCGCTGCTGTTACCGCTATTGTCACCGGGACCTTGGGGCCCAAGCGGGACTAATTCTACAACTGAAAATGCAGTGAGTGCGTGCCAGCCGTGCTCGACCCTCACCTCCCCGTGTCAGGGAGTGAGGCTACGTCCTGCAGCGACAACAAAGAAGCCCGGGGGCTGGCCGGCTCACGGCAGCGGCGTGTCCTCCTGCAGGTGGGCAGAGGCAATCCCTCACGCTCACTCGGGGTCCAGGTCGGAAGAGCAGGCTCCGTGACTCACGCTGCCTGTCCCTAAGCCTGAGCGAGAAGGACACCTGAAGACCTCGACCTGACCCCTGCAAGCCACAGCCTCACGTTCCTGCAGTAAGTCTCCTCGGGGGACCGTTGAGCCCTGACTTTCTCCAGTCAAGGAAGAGACTCAGAGCCTACAGAGAGAGCTGTGCCCCCTCTCCCCCCGCTGAGAAGATGGTGGGATCTTCGGAAGGGAAAGCGAGGGATTGTGGGTGTCACCACTTGTGCGGAGGGGCTGATGTGTGGGCCGCCCTCCTGGGCTCTCAGAAGGATGGGCCTCTCAGAGGGTCCTGCCGAGGGCCAGCACTTCTGCTCGGAGCCCAGCGGAGGCCACAGCAACCGTACTGGTCCCTGTCTGGTCTCTGGCCCCAGCGGCCCCCACGGCCGAGGCCCTCTCCGTCTCCTCATGCACCTGCTGGGGGCCTCGGTCTTGTCGGGCGTGGCCGGGTGAGCATGCCCGGAACCCTACTCCCCTCCAGTGGGAACTACGGCAGTGGGCGCTGTGCTGATCACAACAAAACACGGTTTGGGCTTGGAAGGTCCTGGGGTCCAGAGAGTTTATCCTGGACTCCTTTCCCCGAGACACCAGTGAGGTTTAAATACTTTACGTCAGAATCGTAGGAACTTTGGGTTCATCCGGCTTTTGCTCTAAAGGGCTGTCCACACACAGAGCATCTGCCCCTCCGTTGGTCCAAAATCCGTGTGCCCTGTCCCCTGGACGGCCAAGCCTCTCCTTTCCACACTGGTCCTAAACGAGCTTCCGGGCTTCTCTGCTTCGAGGACCTGCAACTGTCGTCCCCAGTCGCTCCTGGTCGCTCCCTCCCTCCGACACAACCGGAGACCCATCCCGCGGGACACGCCCGTGACCTCCCTCTCGCAAGGCCCGCACCTGCGACGGAGCCTGTTCTTCCCAGATGGGCCCTTCTGCGGGGGAGAACCATCCCCCGGCGACCCCTGGGCACCTCCCTGCCGTTACTCCGATGCCGTGGGGAAGCTCTGCCGCGTCCGCCCGGGCCCGGGGGGGGGGGGGCGATCACGTGACGCCACGGTCGCCTGCAAAGGTGGTCCTGCAGCTGCTAAGTTCTCTTACTTCCGACCTCCTGGGCCACTCGCTTCCTGCCGTGGCGGGTGGCCCCGTGGCGTGGCTGCGGTAGGGGTTGTGGGAGCCAGTGTCTTTGAGTGAGAATTGTCCGCGGAGGCCTGTCCGGGCCTCACCCAAGGATACGGACGCTGTCATCAGAGCCCACACACACCTATGTGCTCTCATCCCTGGTGGGAACAAGTATTCATCCTTCGAGCACACAGGTGTGTCATGAAAATACCAGACGGACTCGATCGGAGCAGTGTCTGGAGAGTGGGACGGGGGGTGGCACTGCCGGCCGATGGCTCACCCCCGGGACGCAGTTTCCTCCTGCGCCACCCACCCCAGGACATTGCTCCGGCCCTGCAGCACACGCTCGTCGTCCAGCCGCCCGGATCGGAAACCCCAAAGTCGTCGGTAACTAGTTACTTTCCTTTAACAGAAACGTGTTCTGTCAAATCAATTTCACAAGAACCTTTCAAATAGTGTCTTCGTGTCTGTTCCCACGTCCCAGGGGCCACTTTCTGCCTCGCCGTCCTCCTGAAAACCACGGCAGCGACCAGCTGGTCTCCGCATCCGCTCCCAGCCCCTCAGCCCGTGCCCGGCGATGACTCCGAAACATCCCCTGAGTCCCAGACTCTCCGAGGAACTTTCACTTTGGAGCCTGAGGTCCTTCACGGGCATCCTGGTTGCCAAAGTCTCACTTTAATTTCCAAACATTTATTTTCTGTCCCATTTTCTCTTCCCCTTCCTTCTGCGATCTAGAAGTTACCTGCTGTTTTCTTTTGTTTATATTGGACAATCGTGATTGATTTAGTTTCCAAGTCAGTGAACCTTTCCACTGTTGTCTCCGTTAACAAAGACGCCTGCCCCGTGATTTCTTTTCGGACTTTTCACCTCGAAAACGTCTATTGTTTTTTTGTTATTTTTTTAATGTGTATAAATCCGATTTCGATTTTTAGTGCATGTGTATTCATGTTGCTGATACGATGCCTTGTATCTTCACTCATTACAAACGCATCTTTCTTTTTCTTACTGAGCGTATTTTCCACTGAGCTTTCGAAGTTCTTCCGGGGTAAACTCGGCGTCTGAGTCCACGTGGGCTGGTGCCTGCTGTTCGCCTTTTCCCTTGAGGTATTTTCCTCCACCTTCTTCTGTCGAGAAGTTTCGGATGGTGTCTCAGGCCGCGCTCGGTGTCTGAGGGCCAGACGGCTGTTTCCGTCTTCGATCCAGAGCCCATGACGGTTACTTGTTGGACGACCGACTTCGGCAGTGCCAGCTCCTTTATGCTGAGAGTGGCCCTCTCTCTAATATAATCTTTAGTCTCACTCGTCCATACCGTCTCTGCAAAAATTTATCTCAACATTATAGGCAAACCCGTCCCCTTACTATTTCCTGGAGGTGACTAGTACTTTCGACCAAGGTCATAAGCCTTGAAATGTCCCTTAGAAACAACTAAGTTAAATACCTATGCATTTTGGAGAAGTAGACTGTCCTGGAGTCAGTGAGAAGCCATAAGGCGCTTTTCCATGGTGCTACCTCGGGAGAGTCTGTGTTGATTTGCCATTTCAAGACAGAGTTTTCCCTTAGTCAAAAACTGTACTTTTCTTTTCCAATAGAAACTCAGGGACTCCTAATATACAAATTAAGCTTTTCATGCCAAAGTCCTGAACAACCATAAACATTTGAAATTTGTCAAAACACTCATCTTATTTAACAATTTTCTCTGATGCAAAGAGAAATGTTCAGGAAAAAGAGAAAAAAAAATATATATATATATGTTTGTAGGTCATTTTATGTATGTATTTATTTATTGTTATTTTTTTTAACATAATGTATTGTCAAATTGGCTAACAGACGGTGTGTAGAGTTGGTTTTGGGGGTAGATTCCTGTGGTTCATCACTTCCATACAACACCCAGTGCTCATGCCAACGAGGGCCCTCCTCAGTGCCCGTCTCCCAATTTCCCTCTCCCCCATCTCCCCATCCACCCTTAATTTGTTCTCAGTATTCAAGAGTCTCTTATGGTTTGCCTCCCTCCTGCTCTGTTTGTAACTATTTTCCCCCCCTGATTTCTGTCTTTCTCTGACTGACTTTTTTCATTCAGCGTCATACCCTCCAGTTCCATCCACGTTGCTGCAAATGGCAGGATTTCATTCTTTCTCATTGCCAGGTAGTCGTCCACTGTATATATGTCCCACATCTTCCTTATCCATTCGTCAGTTGATGGACATTTAGGCTCCTCCCATAATTTGGCTATATTTGTAGGTCATTTTAAATAATCTCATGTAAAATGCTGTTACAAAATCCATACATCTGTAGACCCACTTACAAAATCAGAAAAGAGAGAGAGAGGCTAGTCGATGCCTGTGGCAGGCAGCTATAATGGACACAGGTTTAAGAAACATGGCATAATCACAGTACAGACAGACTTCTGAGTATCATCTTGGGACAGATCAGTAATCCTTTATGGGGCATCTATTCCAGGTGCATAGTTTTCCTGGGCTCCGCGGGAGAGTGTGAGAGAGGTCTCCAGCTTCAAGGAGCTTGGAGTCCAGCAGTGGCTCACCCTGTACCATGTCTACAGGGTAGCCCCTCCTCCACCTGCTAGCCCGCCATCCCAGAGGACGGGCCACAGGGGCTGAGGAGGCTTCCTGCCAGCCGGTCCCAGCGAGAGGCTGACACTCTTCCAAGAATGTCCCCCCCCCCCGCCACCGCCGCTGTGCTTGTTGTATCTTGCAGACACGTAGTACTCTCCGCGTTCTCTGTCTTCGCCTCCTCACAGGGTCGGACATAGGCGCTCTGGGGGCTGTTGTGTTTTCTCCCATACTTACTTCCGGTGTCTGACCCGCCCAGCCACTTCAATCCACGTGTTTGTCTGGAGTTACCACATGCATCCGAGGTCAAAACAAAAGCCAGTGGTGTGGAGGGAGAAAAGTCAATTCACTATATGTAATAAATGCATAGAAAATGACATTATTACGCACAGACCAGATTTTCAACAAACATAATGCCTCGTTCCCTCTTAAAAAGGAGTTGAGCGTATAATGAACAATTTTCATTTTTGTGTGATTTGGAATGAACTGTTCTGTTGGAATAGTAGAGATCACTCAGAGTCCCATAGCATGGTAATCTTCCCTTCCTGCTGTGCTCACGGCGGTGTGGACTTAGAAGGTGGGGAAGGGTGTCCCGTAACGTGCAAGTAAAAAACGGTCTGAAGCTGTCGACATTCAAACTGCGTGGTCAGATGTTAAAGTGCTCTGAAAATTTCATTTGGTTTAAAGACATTTTTAATTAATCATGAAACAAAGGATTAGCTTTGCATGGACATTCCATTTTTTCCTATGCTTCTTTACATTCTACTTTTTAAAATTGTTTTCTAAAAATACAAAAGGCATTGTTTTAAGATAGAGAACTCCGTGTGTCCATTATCCTTAAAATAACGTGAGACAGAGCAAGAAAGTGCCCTCATGTCAAGCTATATTAATAACATACAGTATTTATACTTCCCACCTGTAACTCCCACTCTCACCTTGAATTCACAGCCGTCAGCCCCTGGGAGAACATGGAAGAAGAAAAACAGGTAAACACAGCACAGTGGTGCATCAGGGTGAAGAAGGTACGGGAGGTGAGCAAGGTGGTGGGAAGGGAACCCATGCTTAAGCAGCACCTAGAGAGAACAGACCACAGACCAGAAGAATAACATGGGAGGGAGGAAACCCCATCACCTAATAGGCCAAACGCAGAGCTTGAGGGTGCACAGCTCAAGACCAGTTGGCACATCTTGAGCCTATCAAGAAGAGAAAGGAGCTCAGTCAGTCCCTCTAGCAGTCAGTATCAGGCATTTGAGAGGAAGCAAGGGAGACCTGCCTGTCAGTTCTGCTGCATCTGAGTTAGGTGACCTTGAACAAGCTTCTTCTTCTTGCTGACCTGTGCCTTCATGTGGGGGAAGACTTACACTTTTCTAGTGAGAGCGAACAAGGCAGAAAACTTCGAGAGGGTCCAGCATGTAGTAGGAATTCAATGAACTGAGGCTATTCATAGCATCATCAGTACCACAACCATCATCACCATTAGCACCAACACCATCATCACCATCACCATCATCACCATCATCATTGTTACCATCACCATCATCATCACCATAATAATCATCACCACCATCATCACCATCACCATCACCATCATCACCACCAACACCATCATCACCATCACCATCATCACCACCATCATCACCATCATCACCATCATCACCATCACCATCATCACCATCACCATCATCATCACCATCATCATCACCATCATCCTCACCATCATCACCATCACCATCACCATCATCATCACCACCAGCATCACCACCACCATCACCATCGCCACCATCACCATCATCACCATCACCATCACCATCACCATCACCATCATCATCACCATTTCTCACCATCACGGTTTGTCACCATCATCACCATTTGTCATTGTCATCCCCACCAACAATAACTGTCCCCACCACCACCATTATGATCCTGTAAAGTGCCTCACCCAAAGACAAACTAGAGCTCTAAGAACTGAAAAAGTTTTTAAGGATCACACGATTTAGCCCCTAGGAGTTGACAGATGTGACCCAGAAAGAGGCTGGGCTCAGAGGAAGTGGAGATCCTTGCCTCTGCACCCTTGGGCCCAAGTCCCCGGTGTCATCTGTGAGTGGCAGGGTCTCTTCAGGGTGAGTCGATAAGAATGTGGCCATGTTCCAGAATGCTCCATGCAGACAGCCGTCTCTAGACAACTCGCCGTCTCAGTCCCTTTAGTTAATATGTCACCTATTCATGCCTCAGCTGTCTGGCACCAGGTCCTTGGCTGATGACTCCGAGTGCCCAGGAAGACCTTGCCTGTGTCCCCATTGTTCCGATGTCCACTTCTTCATCACCGCCTCCAGGCCTTCACAGACGGGGCAAGAATTGAATGAGGCGGTGAAAACAACCCAACAGTTACTTCGGATATGAGCACTCAAGGACCCACACGCTGGAGACAGCGGACGTCCGGTCTGCATGAGAGCTCTGCCAGACTCCCACACAGCCACTTCTAACTTGTCTCTTTATCGATTCTTCAGCTCTGGAGCTAAAAATAACGACCAAATTATATATTTTTAAGAAATTGGCTATTTAGAAGCCTCATGTTTAACACAATGTGTTTTATATTTTCTCATATCCTTTGATTAGATATTTGTTCAAGTTTGTAAAGTTCGCCAGTTCCGCATAGCTCCGACCCAAGGCTAGAAACCACGGCAGAGGTGAAAGCCTAACGGTGACGGGAATGACGGCACGGGTCTTTTCCCGTCCAGCTTCTAACACACACGAGCTGGATCCCCGAGTCCTTAGGCTTCGCAATGTTTGTTAGCGCGAGCCTAGTGTTAGTTTCCGGGAATTCCCTTCAAAGGGACCTTTTCATTTTGTGAACGCCGAAGTGGCTCATCCCGTCTTATATTTTCAAAGGACACATTCTATGGGCCTTTTGGGTTGATATTAAAACGCTTTTCATTTTTCCTTTAATAATTCCTGACTTATCTGTGTGTGGCAGAAGAAATAAAATCTGAAAAGCAACCTGCCGTTTATGAAGTATTGATTCCCCGCTGAAACGCGCTAACGTCGCACTAAGAGAACAGACACGGAAGGACACACACATGTAGCGTGGCTCCACGCACACGAAATCTCTCAAGCAGACAGATTCGTAGACAGAAGCAGAAGAGAGCCTTCCAAGGGCCAGGGGCGGGGTGGGATGATGGTGCAGGTTTCTCTTTGGGAGGATGGAAAATTTCTGAAAATAGTCACAAGGGTTCCACGTTTCGATTGTATATAACGCCAGCGAATTGTGTACTTAAAAACGATTGTCAGCTTTACGTTATCTGCATTTTACTAAAATAAAAAAAAATTAAAAATCAAGCCCCTGCAAATTAGACAAATGTACTGAAAGTAAGAGAAAAGAACAGCGTGGTCCGCGGGCAGCCCTTGGAGGCTCCTTTTTCCATCCCGAGCCCTGGGACTCTCCGCGGAGGCGGGTCGGCAGGTGCGCCCCCCACCCAGCCCTCCAGGCAGCGGCTCCCTCCTCACAGGGTGCTTCATTATTTATTAGCCGAGCGATCTGGCAGGCAGTGCGCTATCAGCAGCAGAATCCAATACCGAAAGGTCACGGCCGCAAACATCCCAGTGAAAGGGTGTTAAAGCAAATACAAATACACCTTTTTAATTTCGGCTGAATTGATTAGATAACAATTGGAGGGTGTCACAGGTCAGGAGGCGCAAGCCGGCAGGTCAGCGGAGAGAAAGGAGCCGGGCCGGCGGTCACGGGGGTGCGGGACTGAGCCCGGGGCGCCCTGCCCCCGCGTGCCCTCGCTCTTGTCTTCGCAAATGAAGAAATGCCCACGCCGGACCCAAAGGCTTTGAAAAGAGTAGCACAAATGGCTGGGGCCGCCCCGGAGTCAACGTACGTTAAAAATTGTGTGCTACTCGAAGTCAGGTATACAAAGGCTCCCCGGTGTTATTAAAGGCAGGAAGTGTCCGTGTGCCCGACAATCCTGCCTGAGACCCGGAGTTGCCAGTACGCCGCCGGGGGGCCTGGTGTCCGCCTCCGGGGCCCGGAGTGGCCCCCGGCTCTCCCGAGCCAGAGGATGGTGGAGGGGAAACTGAGGACCGTGCACAGCTCAGCGCCTCAGCCAGGAGAGTCAGGCCGGTGGGGCCGGCAGCCTAAGAGGCAGTGGTGGGCAGCCCTTCGATCTTCGCTAGAGCCGGTGGGTAAGCCATGAGCACGCCGCCCGAATATTTACGAAAAGAAATAAATAGAAATTCAAAAACAGGCAAACACATGATTTTGTAAACATGAAAATTTATTCAGCCTCACAAAGAATCATATATATATGCATATATTTATATATGCAAGTAAAAGAGTAACATTTTTCCCCCCACTAAAATCGACAACTATTTAAACGCCATGACTGTGCAGGAGTCCTTTCCGAGAACGTCTCTTCCGTCAAGTGCGCAACTATCGGAGCAGCTTGTGATGCGGAGGACACTGGGTGTGGGCTCGCTCCCCGTGGTCTGGCTTGGGGGTGTGCTCACGGAGGGGCCCCCGGCACAGAACTTCTCTCCTCCGTCTTCACGACCGAGGCTCCCCAGAGGCCGGCAGGTGCGGTGCCGTGGGGGAGCCCCGACGTCGTTGGAAGCCGCGCAGCACGTGGCCGCCGGGAGGTTGGCACGGCAGTTTAAGAAGTCCTCCCTGCTCGGGCTGAGGACCGCTAGCTGCCTGAAGTTATATCCCCTCCTCTTTTTCCCTCGTTAAAGAGAATGTTCTAGAATGCAACCTTCGGTCGGCTCCAGTTGGCAGAAGAAAGCCACTCTTAGCAGCCTGTGAGCAAATGCTTACGACAGCTCGAGCCACACGTGCTCACAGACCACCTGCCCACTGCCATCGCTGGAGACCCGGCTGGAGCTGGGCGGGCTCTCTCCCGCCCTTTTCCCTGGGCACATGCACGGTGGAGCCAGGGAATTGGGGCCTCGGTACCTCATTTTCACCCGGAATAACACAAGGCAACTTTGGGAAAACCTAGGTAACATACCCTGAGGTCGGGGAACTAAACTTTGAACAAGAGGTGGTGCTCGTATTCGAAGAGAAACCAAGCTTACGAAACAATGTGTCTACGCACTCTAGTGTGTTGGTTAAGGAAGGAAGGCTTTGCAACTCGATTCTATCTTGTGCAATTGCTGCGAGCCCGGCTGACTTCCACCGTCCAGAGTTTAGGGGTTCAGACGTCAGGAAGGCAAGGAAAACACTTTGATTCCCTTTCTCTTCAGCGCCATTAAGGAAACATACGTTTAAAAGCAAACGGAACAGTTTATGTCTGGACCCCCAGCCCTGCACCTGCAGAAGCGAATCCCGAGGAGCGTGTGGCACGCGTGTCCCTTCCTACAGGGCCGGGAGTCTGCACAGACGGGCCGCTGCTGACGGGTGGGTTAGACGCGAGGCCCCAGTGTCCGTCGGAGCCGACCTGCGTGACGTGGATTCCTGAGGCAGGCCTGCTAACTTACTGCTGGGCGGCAGCGAGCAGTGCCCGGCCAGCACCCCGTCTCCCCGCAGCTCCGGGCACCCTCTCTCCCTCGCCCTGTCCCCCGGCGGGCCGGCGCCTGCGCTTTCCCGGGATGAGTTCCAATGGGAGCTGGGCGGCTGTGTCTGCGGACCCCACGCCGTCTTCCTGTCCGGGCCGCGACCAGGACGAGTCATCACAGGAGTCACGGCGAAGCCCGAAGCTCGCCCATACACGCGTGTTCCCTGCTGCGGGCTTTGACAGTAACGGCCGGGGGATGTTCTTTCCGGACCCCTGTGGAAGCGAATAAATATGATCTTTTTAGAATTTTAAGGACGTCGATGATCTCCATGCTGGACCGTCTGTGGCTCCAAGTCTCCATCTGCGTCAAGAGGGCAAAGTGCTCTGGGAAGGAGCCGTGTCAGTGGGAGCCACCCTGACCAAGATTAATGACCCGTCTCCCCATCAGGGCTCGGCCGCCTATCGGTGCCGCCCGGGCACCTGGACAGCGCCCAGAGATAGGGCGGGCAGCGCGTCCCAGCCCAGAAGGCGCTGCTGTGTTTCCTGTGGTCGCGAAGCCACGTTTATTTCTCAAGTTCCGCGTCCGGGGCCTGCTTCCGCGCTCCCGCGCCCGCACCTTTCGTCTGCTCAGAGAGAGAGTCGGCCCCGCTGCCGGCCTGCGCCCTGACACCTGCAGTCGGCGAGGACAGAATTAAAGGATCAAATCAGCGAGTTTTAGGCTCTTCTGTGCCGTCAAGTAGGCTGTATTCATTACCATTATAAAAACAATACTTGTAAAATTTGCAAAATTACGGACGCATAATTTTAATACATTAATGCTATTATATGAGATATACTGTGTAAAATGTATATATTATATAAATACATAAGGTGTATATATGTATACGTGTGTAAGATATGTGTATATACATCTGAATACATATATATTTTGCTCTGAGATAGTCTTTGGAGGTTAGTTAAGGGTTAAAGGCGATTTGGATTTTATTATACACACTTCTCTACAATTTTTCAAATTTTACAAAATATACATATTATGCAGTTATGCGTAATATCTATAAATGTTTATGATTCGATTAATCAATACAAAATTATATGATTTAATACTACACAAAACTTGCACTGTGTATTAACTGGTTATGCGATGGGCACCTAACGACCGTCTGTGTAAACAGCATCGCCCTCCCAGGGGCTGGAGTTCTGGAAGGTGCCCTCAGGAGCACGTGTGCTGTTCCCTCTCAGGGGCCACGTCTCTGCTTCCCAGGGACCCCTCCTCTAAAGGTGCGGCCGTGAGCACTTGAACAAAGGGCTTTAGCGAGGGCACGGACGGTGCGAGTCAGCGGCTGCCCGGCCGGCAGCAGACTCCACCCGCAGAGGCTGGCGGCACCTTGGAGGAAGGCCCACGAGAGCATGAGTGCTTGCTGTCACCCGGCGGCTGCACGGCGCCCGCGGTGCGGGTGCTCCGTGGACGTCACCCCGTCGCGTCTCACCTCATGGAGGCCTGGACGGGACCTCGTCGTGCTCTCCTGCAGACCCCGACGCGGATTTGCTGAAAGGGGTGTGCCACCCACCGGGGGTGAGGGGTAGAGGGGAGTGTTCGGTGGGAGGAGAGGCCGGTGGTGTTCTCGGGCCCGGTTGTTACTTGTCCAACAGATGAGCCGGTGCCTTTGGTGAGGGAACTCACAGAATCTCAGACGCCGGGGCCACGGGGGCTATGAGAACAGTGACACAGTCAGGGTCTCCGAGGTTCCCCATCGGCTGGAGGAAGGAATGGGGTTTAGTTTCAAAGTTAATTACATACATAGAAACAATCACACAATCCGTATAGGAAAATTCACACACACGCACACATGTACACACATGCAGACATGCACGCCTTCACACGCCTGCACAGGCACAGCCTCTGAGAAGTAGAAACTGCACAGGCTGGGGCGAGGGCACCAGAGAAGTCTTCCCTCGTGGTTCCTACTGAGAGGTCCCGGGCCTAACGGGCAAGGGGCAGCCCTAAAACACTTCCGGCTCCAAAAGACTAGGAAGTGGAAGATGGACCAACCAATCAGGCTCCACCCCTCACCAGACCAGCCCAGACCAATCCTCAGAGCACTCGCACCCCCCAAATAGAGACACCGGTTTCCCGCCTTGAAATCCGCGCCTAAATGTGCTTAAAAGGAGCCTGCACACTCCTCTCAGGGTCCCCATTTTACAGAGCGGCCGACCCCAGCATGCTGGAACCTCAACAAACGCTCTTGCCTTTGCCTACGTGTCTTGTGGTCTTTGGGGGACGATCTGAGGACCCCAACACCTACGAGCCCAAGGGTCATCAGACTTGGACAGAAGACAGAACGGGGTTGGATGACTGAGTTAGTCCAACAGGTGTCTCGGGACGTGGAAGACATTTCCTCGTGTAAAACCCTGTTACACCTTTCAAAGGAGAAGGGGGGGCGCCTGGGGGGCTCAGTCGGTTAAGCAGCCGACTTTGGCTCAAGTCATGATCTCGCGGTCTGTGAGTTCGAGCCCCCAGTCGGGCTCTGTGCTGATGGCTCAGAGCCTGGAGCCTGCTTCAGATTCTGTGTCTCCCTCTCTCTTTGCCATTCCCCTGTTCACACTCTGTCTCTCTCTGTCTCAAAAATAAATAAACGTTAGAAAAAATAAATAAAAATAAAAGGAGAAGGGATATAATCTCTCGTTTCTAGAAAATCACACTCTGAGAGGAGCATGTTACCAGGGGAAGAGGGAGGAGGGCATTTGAGGGAGGCATCTCCCAGCAAGCTGTGCCCTCGGGAGGAAACGCGGGTTCGGGTCGCGGGGAAGGCGAGTGGTGGGCCGCAGGCTCGGCGTCTGACGCGCGGAGTTGCAGCTCAGGCGTCCGGACAGAATGTTCCCCGCGAGCAGACAGAGGGCTGGCGGGCGGGACTACGGGTGCGGAGCTCCGAACAGTCACGTCCGAGGTGTCATCTGCAGGCGGGGGGCGGGAGGGGGGCGCGTTCACATAGCTCAGAGCTGGAGGAACTCACAACACATCCAGGCGACCCTGAGCGCACCCGCCCGCGGAGTGCCCGCGGCAGGGGAGTGCCAGCGTTGGCTCATCGGTCTGGGAGGGAGGACGGTTGTTGGGGACGGAGGTTCTCGGGACAAAGCCCAGGACACAAGCGCCAAGGACGGGACAGCGGCCTGGGAGCTGTTGGTGACCCTCCGGAGCAGGGATCAAGGACTGAGCATTGGGTCCTTAGCCCTTGAGTCGAGAGCTCGGCCATGAGAGGAGAGACCCTCGCACCCGCGGCCGAAGGCAGGACGCGGGACTCCCTCGGGGAAAGGGCGGCCTGAGGGAGGGGCGTGCCGGCAGAGGCCTCTGCGTGTAGCCCGCGACGGGCCCGCGGGGCTGTCCTCACGGGCTCGGAGGGCGCGGGTGCTGCCGCTGAGGCTCGAGGGTCCTGGAAGACGAAGGAGTAAAATGAGGCAAATGACGGAAAGACACTAATTCACGAAGGCCCAAAAACAAACGCAATTTTCTTATACGATGGGAAGACAGGCCTTGAAGGACGACCTGACTCAGGCGGCCACGCTCTGGAGGGCGGCAGGGGGGCGGTGTGGGAGAGGACGCACGGGGCGTCCCGGCGGGGCCCGCCGCACCCCGCACGCCGGCCACGTGGCATAGGGGACGCCTCAGAAACCTCCCGGTATAAACGGCAGGGTGGTGCCGAGCTGGGTGTCGGCAGAGTGGAGGGGGAAACAGAGGAGACCAGAGTTCAAGGTGAAAGCTGTGTTGAAGTGGCCGACCCCAAAGACAGAGCCGAAGACGGGGATGGGCGGGGTGTGGGGCTGGCCCGGGTGTGGACAAGCAGGTTAACGAACACAGGAGAGGGCCAGAAGCTGGCCCTGGCATGTCAGGTAAGTAAAACAAAACCAAAAACAATACACGAAGCACGCACAGGTGTTTGAGGAAAGAATTACGTCGGAAACGACGCAACGGCACCGGTCATCTCAAGCGAGGTGGACGGCCCAGCGGAGGGTCCGAGGAAGAGGACAAACGGAGGCTGGCACCTCCTCCCGGCCCGCGTCTAGGCGGGCATTTCGCAGAGGCGGCCTGACGTGGTCCTAACGCCTATGAGGGCAGAGCGCCGACTCCACACTGTCCCTCGAGAATAGGACGCGTCAGACAGGCGGAGACAGTGACTCGCTTGCCGAGGCCAGAGCTGGCACGGGCTGAAACCCAGGCCCCTCCCCAGGCCTGCGCTCTCTCTGAGATGCCTGGTTTGGGTTCTGGGCGCCCAGAGACGGCAGGTGCGTGCGGGAGAAAGGCCCGGCCCCTGGGCCGCCGTGGAGCCGCTGACTCCTTTGAACACAGGCCCCCGTGCTGGCGCGGAGCGAGGGGGGTTCGCGTCCACGGAGTCACGTGGGCCCTCGAGGAAGGACGAGATGAACCACCTCCAAGTTCTCTAATAATCAAAATTACTTCCCAGCAACAACTCCCCCAGTACAACTCAATAAAACGAAATTGAGCCACTAATAAAACAGTCCGGGAGAGACGGAACTACGGGGCGCGGGTTCTGCGTAACCAGCCTCTCTGGCAGCCGCCGGCTGTGTGTCCCCACAGGGTGAGGCGCTGTGGGATTTTCTGTGAGCCCAGGGCTCTGTGGCTTACGCGGGATGCTGGTGCACTGGACACCTCAGGTGACATGCGGGTGTCCCTTCGGGGACAGAGAGCCGGCCTCCCCCGCTGTTGGGAATGAGGCCAGCAGACAGCCCTCGGGGGGCAGCCGAGACCGCCTGAGATTCAGCACTCCCCCCCACCCCAAGACACACCTCCTTCTGGGGCAGCACCTCCTAACCTGACCCGGGGAAGCCCTAAAGGCTCTCCGTTCAGATGCTCGGCGACTCAGCCAAAGCCTTCGTGGGGACAGCCCTGCAGCCCAGGCCCCCTGCCCGGGGCTGGGCTCCCCCTCCCGCAGGTTCCACCCTGGCCGCGTCCCTAAGGAACGGCCCGGACCCTCACTTCCGTCTCAATGTGCCAGTTAGGAACGGAGAGGTCCAAGCCCCCTGCTCTCCGTGTCACGGGCCACCTGCTGAGGGACCCACGTCCTCTCTGAAGTATGTGTTGTGACGTGGGCCTGCGGCCCGGGCGTGGGTGACCGCGCAGCCGAGAAGCTTCCAGAAGGGACGCATTGGGCGCTTTAGAGTCGCTTTACTTCATCCGCCCTGGGCCGGGTTTTGTCGCCTCACCTATTTTTCTGTTTGTTTCTGTCTTTGAAAAACCTCAGAAGTTGCTCTGGGAAAATACGCAAACACACAGGCTCGGGTAGACCCGGGGGCCGCTCCGTCTCGAGAGCCGGCAGACGGGGCGCGCCGTGATCCTTGACTGAGGACTCGACTCGGGCTTCCCGGACAGCCCCCTGCTGGCCCGTTTTCCCGTGAAATAGCCAGAGGGGGGCTGGGAGAGTCATGGTAGGCAGCAGACACCCAGGCCTCCCTGGGAACATTAACAGGGCGGGAGCAGAGATGGCCTCCTGTTCCAGGCGCCCGACTCTGGCCGTAAGACAGCGGTGCGGGTGCTGGCTGCGGGGTGCAGGGTGCGGGATACAGGGCGAGGGTGTGGGGTGTCGGTGCAGGTGCGGGGCTGTGCAGGGTGCGGGGTGCGGGGTGCGAGCTGTGGGGTGCAGGGTGTGGGATACAGGGCGAGGGTGTGGGGTGTTGGTGCAGGAGCAGGGCTGGGTGGGGTGCTGGGTGCTGGGTGCGAGGTGCAGGGTGCGGGGTGCTGGGTGCAGGGTGCGGGGTGCGGGGTGCAGGGTGCAGGGAGCGGGGTGCAGGGCTGGGGTGTGGGATACAGGGTGCAGGTGTGGGGTGTCGGTGCAGGTGCGGGGCTGTGCGGGGTGTGTGCAGTAGTTAGGGGCTGCAGGGTCGGGGTGTGCCCTGCGTGCCCCGGAACAGCACGGCACGGGTGTACACACCGGCACGCTGCATATACTTCTGCTCGAAGCCTGTTTGCAGCTGCTGCTCCAGGAGATGGTCGGCAGTGTTGATGCTCTGGGCTTCGTCTGGAAGGGGCCCGACTGGGGCTGTCTCCGGCTTTGGGGACAGTCACTCGCCCGGGTCCTTGCAATGCAGAAGCCACCGTCGACAATACCTCCGCTCAGGGGGCTGCGTTCCCGTCAGACTAGCTCTGGGAAGCATCCACGCCCGAACTCGGCGGGCGGCCCGTGCCTCAGGGGGAGCCCGGGGTTTGAACTCCTGTGACGGCGTGACGTGAATATTGTGTGATTTCTCTACCCGCTCTCCTCTGCCAGGTACTCCCACCGTCTCCGGTTTTTCCTGTATCTCGTAATACAGAGACAGACTTTCCTAGGAGGCACGCATAGAAACGGGGTCGCGCCTGGAAAGCCTGGGCCTCACCGCCCAGACGCAACGTCACGGTTCCAGCCTGGCTCCGGCCGGGGCCGGGGACCCCCGACTCTCTGCCTCCCCACGCCGCTTCCTGGGCTCGGAACCTTCCAGCGTCCTCTTCTATAAATTGCATATTTCATCCCTTTGCTTTCTCTCCTGTTTTTCTGTAAATCCTTCCATGTATTCTTGTGAGATTATACATCTTGAAAGACTTTTCTGGAATTCATGAAATCAATCTCTATCACTTTCGCAGTTAAAATATTACCAGATACCTTCTCTCATGTCTTTGTTTAGGGGGCTTTGTGTTTAATTTTAATGTAATAAAACGTTCCTACCTTTTTTTTTTTTTCTTTACTACTTTTAAACTCTGTGTTTCTGTGTGTTTTGGGGGAGTTACCTCCTGGCCCTCAGATCAGAGGGTGACTGGGCGCTTCTGGACATCGCTCTTCACACTGACATTTTCTGGTTCACATCTGGTGTAAAGAAGGAATTCAATTCCCTTAGACTTGTCCACATGGACGATCGTGTTTAAATCTTTAGGTTTTGCTCCTCTATGTCTCCGCATGTCTCCATGCACCCATGGGATATTTGTGCAGGCACCTCTCCCACAAGGAGACGCTGCAAATCTGAATTCCAACTGCATTAAAATCACACAGTCAGGGCGCTTGGAGGGCTCAGTCAATTAGCGTCCAACTTTGGCTCAAGTCATGATCTCGCAGTTCGTGGATTCAAGTCCCACGTCGGGCTCTGTGCTGACAGCTCAGAGCCTGGAGCCTGCTTCAGATTCTGTGTCTCCCTCTCTCTCTGCCCCTCCTCCCCTCACGCTCTCTCTCTCTCTCTCTCCCAAAAATAAACATTAAGTTTTTTTAAATCACATGGTCATTGGGGAGAATGATATCTTTGCAGTAAGGAGTCTTCTTGTTCCTGAGATGTATTTTCCACGTGGCCGCAGCCTCCCTCGCATCGCGTGCAGCCTGAGTAAACACGGTCACGGCATTTGACGGCTCCTCCTGAGAAATGGGCTCCAGTTCCTCTCTCTTGACTCTGGCCTGGTTCTGTGACCCGCTGGACCTAGAGACTCGTCTAGGACTGCTTGCAACTTTTCGGGCATCGGCCCTGAGCCAGCACCCCAGGGCACCTCGGGGTCCGGAGGAAACAGAGATGATCAGTCACCTGAGGGGCGTCCGACACCCAGGCCGTAAGACGTGGGTGATGACAGGCCTCGCAGCCCCCATCGTGGGGTTTGGAGGAACTATTTCTACTAATTGAATCACTAGGTAATCCCAGAATTAAAGATATTCTGTATTTTGTGCTTTGATAAAACAAAGGAAATCTTACTCCTTAACAGTTTTGTGAATTTAACTCACTTCGGATTTTCGCAAGTGGCCTCCCCCAGAGGGTCCTGGATACGCTAAGAAACAGTACGTTCTGTAGTCGCTGCCAGTACGTGGAGGCATAAGCCACCAGCCAGGCGGTGACCCTGAGCTCGCATGTGTAAATCATGTTTTCTACGTGAGAACCATAGGAAGGCAACGAAGACGTGGTCATGAAGACGGTAGGAGCTGCGTGATCCTGGGTGGGAAATATTTGCACGCGATGGTAAGGACGATGAGCCTGAGCTGGGCTCCTGACGGCCACACGGGGGGCACGCGCCCGGGGCTCCATCCTCGCCGAATGTTCGCTGTAACTGATACCCGCTTCTCGTAAACGTCTCATCTCTCGATGAACTCGGTTTTCTAAGCAACAAAATATACTCAAACCACCTTCGAGCATTCTCTTTAGGGACCCGCCTCAGGGACCCCTGTGTGCTTCCATCTCCCACTAATGAGATCGTGTTGTAAACGGAGTACTTAATTTTCACGGGATCCAATCCAACCTAGACTCCCCAGCGAGACTCCCTTCAAAGTATCCGAAAGTACTAGGTTTGCATTCCTTTCTAGGTGAACTCATCAGCATTTGCAAGACGAATGAAAGAGTTCAAGGTCAAGCTGCCTGTCCCGGAAGTGGAGGTTCCGGCCCCAGCCCCGACCATGCTCCCAGCTCGCAGACCGAGGGCCCTTGAGCTCCTGACTGCTCGCTCAGCTGGGGGCAGGAAGAGGGCCGGCCTGCTGGGCAGGTGGTCCCACGGGCTCAGAGGAAAGACTTCCTGACCCTCAAACAGCACCCTGGCCTCCCCTCCAGACCTGTGGAGAGATATGGTATCATTCTCCCAGCTCAGCACAGAAAAACGAGGTGCGTGTTCACACGATTGATTAAAACACTGTTTTGTACGGGGCGCCTGGGTGGCTCTGTCGGTTCAGCGTCCGACTTCAGCTCAGGTCATGATCTCGAGTTCGTGGATTCAAGCCCCCCATCGGGCTCTGTGCTGACAGCTCAGAGCCTCAGCTCAGAGCCCGGAGCCTGCTTCGGATTCTGTGTCTCCCTCTCTCTGCCCCCTCCTGCTCGTATTCCGTGTGTCTTTCTCTTTCAAAAATAAATAAACCTTAAAAACTGTTTTAAAAATAATGTGTCTTGTAGGATAAATTAAAACTTGATCATAATGTTGTTGTGTTTGCATTCTGTGTCTTAAAAAGACCACGAGAGCATGTGCACAGCCAGGAGTCAGTACCCTGTGGGCCACGGCACGACCACGGCTGCGATCTAAGAGGACCGAGGGCAGCCGCGTGCCGTGGCCAGTTTAGTCTTCCGCTAGAACCAGACACGAATGCGATTCCCCCACAGAGTCCATGGCACGTTTGGAAGAATTCTTAGAGACCCAGGAAGGTGTGAGGGAGACTCAAACCGTGACGAAACCTCGCTTCGGGCGTTCGTGTCCTCAGGATAAACGGAACGATGGCTTAGCTCAAGAATAGACAAATCTTACAGCGGCTCCCGGCAATCCTCTCTGAGAAGGGATTAACAGAAAACAAGGTGCTTGGTCTGGAGAGGAAGGGGACCCTCTCTGACCCCACATCCAGGCAGCCCCGCTCTGCCCATGCCAACCGGATCAGAGAGCCTGCCCCTCCTGGTGTCCCCCACCCCATCCCGGAGCAAGAGCAGGTATCTGGAGCTGGCTTCACCCAGTACTCACTGAAAGCTCGAGCAGGAAGCTTGCTGCGTTCCGGTAGAATCTGGGTCTTTGGATTTCCACCGCTGTCAGTTTCACCCTGAAACGGGAGCTACCGTCCCGGCGGGAAGCTCTCCTCTCCCATCTGACGGTGCCGCGGCCTGCTTCCTGTTGTGGAGACTTCCTGCGTGCGCAGAGACCACACGGTGAGGGCCAGGCGGCCGGAGCCAGAGCGCTGGGCCGGAGGAGTGCCCTCGCCCCCTCTGCAGATTTAAAGCTTTTCTGGAACAGTGAGTGTGTGTCCAGACCTTCACGGGCTGCAGTGAGGCACCAACGGACCTAAAGCGAAGTCCCTGGCCCTTAGGGAGCAGCAAGGGGGCGCACTCGTCCCCGAGCGGGGAGTGTCACGCGTACAGGCACCTGCAGACTCAGGAAGACTCGGGAAGGGTACGAACTGCGAGATGCAGGTGCCGCGGAGTCTGGGCAGCGTGGCCCAGATCAGGAGCATGCGAGGACGAGATGCGAAGGACACGAGACACACGACCCCCCACAGAGACGGGATTGGCACTAGGAAGTAGTGGGACATGTGAACAGGGCCAGCGAGGGAGGCTTTGGAAGCCAGGAGAAAAGTGCTCGCCAAGAGCCTTTGAAAGCACCTGGGAGGGGGCAGCGCGTGGGTCGGGGCTGTGCCGGATGGTTCTGTAGGGAGAGGCAAACAAGAATGACGCGGGTGACCGTGGAGAGCCCCACGGGGTACCCCACGTGAGGACTCCGCACCGTGCTGGACTGCAGACTCTTCTGGGTCCCCCCTGCCGTGTGTCAGTGCACTTCTGTCCCAACGTTCACAACGCTGGGAACCCGGAGTGATGATGGACTAAGGTTATCCTATTTCAAAAATAAAAATAAATAAAAATAAAAATAAAATCCGGGTTCCATTTTTGCTTCAATGAACTGGAATTAGTGGCCATTTTCATGAGAAGCGACTTTCTTGCCAAATTTCAACTTTGTAAAGTTTCCAGTTAGGAAACAGTGTTCTTTGCAGGGGAGGGACTCTCCGTGTAACACGGCCTGGGTAGGAACACGCAATCACCGCCCTGAGCGAGTCTGCACGGGGTGGGGACAGGGAGCCTCCGGGTCCGCAGGGGCCATGCGACGCCCCGTCTCAGGTCCCGGAGTCTGATCTTGAGGCCTCAGCACAGTCAGCGCACACACACCCGGATGCAAGCAGCCCTGGCCGCCAGCGGGACCGCCTCTTCCCAGAACCTGGAATCGGAAAGCAGGATCTGAGACACGACGATTCGGGAGGAAACAGAGCCTGAGCATCCGGGGATGGCGCCGCGGACGGCACTCGGGCCCGGGGACGCTCCACCTGCCGCCGTCCCCGAAGCAACATCTCTTTGAAATGTGTGGGTATAACTTTCCGAGTTTGGATCGCGCAGGCCATTTAGGTCCGTTAGAACTCTCCTCTCCCTCAACTGCACCTGGAAATGATAAAAAAAAAAAAAATCCAGCTGCCTATTTTGAGTAATGTTGGCAAAGTTTTCCAAGATGTTTACAGTGTAGCTAGCACGCCTTCGCAGAGGGATGTGTTTTCAACAGGAGCGCGCGGAATTAAGGTGCGCGTCGCGGCTCACGGAGCCACGATTAAAAAGCGAAAGCTTGCCAGTATTGCTCTCACCGCTACTTTGAAACACATCAACCAAACATTCTAGAAACAAAGGGACTCACACGGCCTCCCAGAAGTCCTCCTGAGCACTCGGAACACTGCGCATCAAAGAAGACACACGGGAGCCTTTTGGCCTCGTGAACCAGGAGGACCCCGGACGCTTTTATAAACGTAAAGCTGTGTGCTTGTCTACGCAGCCGTGGACTACACGCCGCCTCCTGCCGGGGCGCAGGGACGCAGCCTGGAGACGAACGGTGGCAAGAACCACGCGGAGCCAGAGGCTTTGGGTAGCGCGTGAGTTTGCGTGTCAGTGCGTGTGCGTCGGTGTGCATGCGTGTCAATGCGTGTGAGTGGGTGTCAATGCGTGTGAGTGTGAGTCCCATAGGACTGACCCTCAGGGTGCCTACAAGCACCGCCTCGTAAGAGCGCCCCTCGCAGGACGTGAGTCTGGTGCAGGTTAGGGAAAGAATTAAGTCTCGTTCCAGTGAATACACACAGATTTCCTCTTTTCCCATGACCGCTTCAGCTGGCCGTAACCAGCAGAGCCCCGCTACCCAGCCCTGACCCCGTAGACTCAGGGGCCCTTTGGAACCAACAGGGCTGAGGAGTGGCTGATTCTCCATCACCAGAGGCGAGAGAAAGTGGAGAAGGGGTCCACGGCAGGCACCCCCTTCGGCCAGAACGTTTCAGATTCAAGACCTGAGCATACGGTCCCGTCAAACACCAGCCACTCCCAAGGAGCGGGCTGAACTTGCCGTCTTTATCGTAAGTCCGGACCTGAGGCTCGGAAAGCTGCATGACCCAGCCAGGCTCCTCCCAGGGGACATCGGCACGGCTCTCTGCTCACACCTTCCCACCGAGCCCAGAGTCCAGACTTGTCACGTCGCCGCGTCCATGTGGCATCCTCTCCGCCGACTCCATCTGAGCCAGTTGAACGAGCACATGGTTCAAGCAGAGGAGAGCTCGGAAGGCCCCGAACACCTTGCCAGAAGCTCGCCCTTTCTGTCCGTCTGTTCTAGTGGCTTGAAACCACGTGGAGAATGGGCCAAATCGGGCGGAACGCTCATCGCGGCATGGCCGAGGTCCTGGCTCTGCCTGATGAGCTCCACAGAACCCCACGTTAGCTCGAGGGCTACGGCAGCTAAATCGTTAATCGCGGCCGATGGAGGGGAGGGGAGTCTGCTGAGATGGTGAGCACGAGCCTTTGGGGACACCCGTGAGGGGACCTTCGAGTGCCCGACGGCAGAGCAGCGACACACAGAACTAGCCAGGTGAGACGAAGCTAAGTCAGGCTGGACTTTACGCAGGCGCCGTTCTCTCCATCTGTCCTTGGTCATGGGCCTAAACGGGTGCCCTCAGAGGGAAGAGACTCGCAGAGGGAAGGGTGCCCCGCGCGGGACGTCCATAATTAGAGCCGGCTTCAGTGGACGCGCCTCCTCGCCCCCGCGCGAAGCTCTGTCGTGCTGTGGAGAGCGCGGCCGCGCGGCGTAAAGAAAAGGGAAACAGTTGTCAGCGGAGGGCAGAGGAGGCTTTATGAGCCCCCGCATTACTAGTGCACGAAGAGGTGCCTGCTAAGCACCGGAGATACAATCGCGCTTTAATCATTGCAAGTTTTATTACCAACAGCCCCGTTAAACAAAAGGGACAGGGTAGGCTTTCTCCGGGGCAGGAGCTCGGGTGGTGCTGGGGACATCGGCGCCCTGGGGTCACGGGGATGCTAGGAAGCGGGCCAGCGGTCATCGCGGAGCAGAAAGAGGGCTAGTGTTACCGGCTGCAGGACAGAGAGGACCCGCCCGGAGCCAGGGCCAGGGGCAGGCCACCCCGGCTGGCAGGGCTCTCGCAGGACCCCAGGCGGCAGCCAGCTCGAGCCCCCCCCAGGGAGCGGTGGAGAACGGGGCTCCTGCCTCCGTGACACATGCAGCCGAGCGGGGACGGGCGGTCGAGGAGGCTCACCCCCACCGGTGAGGCTGATGTTTTTGTCTCCTTGGGGCTGAGCTCCGTAGGCGCCTGAGGGGACCCGGGCGAATAGGGCACTTGCCTTGGGCACCAACAATCATCGACCAACAGTCATCGAGAGAAAGAATATTCAATGTGATGTTTTAGAAAATTAAAATTCACGCAAACCCGCGTGCGTGTTAACAAAAGACTGCCTTTGTAAATCGAGGCAGGACGGGAAGCGGGACCCGGCGGGCACCTGCCGGCGCCCTGGCCGGAGGAGAAGGCCGCAGTCCCGATTCCGTGTTTATGTGAACTTGTGTTTTGTCTGCCGTAGGTTTTTGCGTGGATTTTGATGTTCTTAAGTGTTACATCACAATACGACTTATCTCCACGACTGGAGGTTTGTCCTTGAGAATCCGTGGGGGGATTGTGTCCCCCCAGCAAACTCCTACATGAAGTTGTAACTCCCAGGACCCCAGATGGTGCCTTTATTTGAAAACAAAGCCACTGCGGGTGTAATATGTTACCACGAGGCTGTGCTGAACCGACGGCCCCCGCTCCTCATATGAAGGCAAGTGAGGACCCAGACGCACATGAGCAGAGAAGCAGGTGACCGTGACGGCAGACACTGGGGTGGTGGCTTCACAAGCTAAGGGACACCAAGGTGGCCGGCAGCCACCAGCCGCCGGACAGAGATCCCCAACAGATGCCCCTTGGAGCCTCAGAAGGAACCGGCCTTGCCCACACCTAGATACGGACTTCCGGTGTCCAGAGCCAGGACACAAGTGTCTGTTCTTCTGAGCCGCGGGGTCTGGGCTGCCTTGTCCCCAGAGTGTGTGCCTTCCTCTCCTCACCCCGGTCCTTGCCTCGTCCTCGTCTGCTCTCCCCTGGCACCCGGCTTCAGAGAGGGAGACACGGGTGTTCCCAGGGCCCTGGGACTGCGGCAAAGGCCGTGAGGGGAGGGGTGGGGATGCTGGGCAGCAGCCTCGGTGGGCACCCCTACTCACACGCTCTTATGTTCAGTGTGCCCCAGCCCCAGGACCAGAAGTGAGGCGAGGTGCCCCAGCCCAGTCCATGGGGAGTGTTACTGCTCAGGCTCTGGCACCGGGGATGAGTCGGTGAGGCCCACCCTTCCTATGCCCTGAGAAGATGAGGCACACCTGTGTCCCCAGGTCAGCCGCTGGAGCATGTCGCCATGTTGGCTGACCCAGGCGCTGCCGCCAGAAGAGTCGAGGGGCCGTGCAGGTACCGGCAGGGCCGTACAGGTCCTGTTTGTCGCGTCCTGCTGGGACCATCCCTGCCCACACGTGTAAGACGCAGGTAATGACGGGGAAGAACCGGGTGTTGGGGAGAGACTCAGCACGTTGCCTGTGAAGGCATTTTGTTCACAGGCTCCAGGATGGAGCCAGGGTGGTGAAGAGAAGGTTCTGGGACGCAGAGGAAGGCTAGGAGGAAGCTAGCGGCCTCCTGAGACACCCAGGCCGTGTCGGGGCCGTGTCCCCACACGGTGCTCGGGCCACCACGTGTCCAGCTGGCCACCCACTCACCTTGCACCCTGTGGTGAGCCCCTGGGTGCCCCGCTGACTCTCGGGTTTAGAACAAAGCTGAGAAAGCAGAGGTGGGCCCGCAAGTCCACACATTCCCTGCGTCTCCTGGGGGCCTGGCCACAGCGGCCCCCGGGTCACAAGGCTGGAACCCGGGGAGCAGGCCCTGCCCAGGCCCCAGGACGGTGGGTGAGGCTGCTCAGCCGCCCTTCTGTCAGGCCCGCCTGGGTCACGAGGTTGGAAAATGAAGACACGGAGGGGTTTTCACCCCCTGCTCCTAAGCCAGACGTGTCCCCCCCACAGGGCTTGACTCTGCCTCTGTCTCTGGGGAGCCACTCAGATTTACCCTCTCCACCAGGTGTGAGGCCTTGTGACCTTCTCCTGCTGGGGGCTGGGGGGGGGGGCCTCCTGGAGGCATCTCTAGCCCAGAGCAGACTGACCTCCCCCTTCCAGGGGCCCCTCCCGACCCTGCCCCTGCCCCAGTTTGCTGCCCCCCCTCCATGCTGCCTCCCAGGCCTTCGAGTTCCTCGGCAGGGGAGAGGCTCTGGGCTCGGTGTTGTCACGGGGGGAGGGGGGGCTTACAGCCCCTGCCCTGCCAGCGCCTCCCTGCCTTCCAGCCTCCCAGGAAGAGCGTGTAATCCCAAGGGGCTTGTCTCTCCCCCAGCATTGGCCTCGGCAGCCTCCACATTAGTATGACATTTGGATTTCTGCATCAGGGTCCCCAGATTCCGGCTGCTCCCCCGCGTGGTAAGGATGCCTGCTCTCAGCGGGGGCCGAACACCGTTTTCCTTCCCGACGTGGTTTCCTCTCCTGTCCAGGGTTAGAATGGCGGCCCGGAGCTGTGTTCCGAGGGTCAGGGCTGCAGCAGGATCGGAGTCATCACTCCCGCTCGCAGGGTCTCCGCCCCGTGCTCCGGGTCCGTCAAGCTCACGGCACCTAGACAGACGCTTGCTTTCGTCTCCTGCGAGCTTGGCCTGACCCACGCCGTCGTTCGCAAAGGCTGACTTTCTGCGTTGTCGCAAACACGGGTTTACAGTCTCCTTCCACTTTGGGATCAGGCTACGTGTTGTGCATTTTACGCCAAATTGTTGATTTGGTCTATCCTTTCCACATGCTCTTACCGTGTGTCTTGGGCTCCTCCCTCGGAAAAAGGGCTTCTGTCGCCTGGGTGTTTGGCCACCAGCGCATGGCTTTCAACAGGAAACTTGCAGTTTTGCTCATTAACGGGATCCGTGTCACAGGAGCCGGGAGGCGGGGGCGCCTCTAACCGGGACGGGGAGTGAGAATCACCACCTGCCAACGGTTCCGGAAGGAAGCTGGGAGGGCTGGGGGGACTCCTCTAAAACCTCTGATTTTCCTTTTATAGACCAAATGCCGTGTACCAGTGTCCATAACCACATGGAACAAATGTTGCAGCGTCTGGAATTCAAACAGGTGGCAAGAGGGGAGGCAACTCGCCTGGGACAGGAGGTGAGGTGTGCTGAGTGTCGCCTGGGGCCAGCGGGCTGTATCCCCATCTGTGGGTGAGCCTCAGGCATGTCCCGCCAGCGTCGGTAATGCCCCTGGGGTGTGGGCACAGGTGGCGGCTAGTCTTCAAACTCTGCTCAGTGCCCCCCGCCCCCGCCCCCGCCCCCCGCTCCCCGCCCCCGCCGTGCCAGCCACGCCCCCGTCACGCCCCTGCCCCCTCCACGCCCCACGCCGGCCCCGCCCCCGCCGCGCCAGCCACGCCCCCGCCACGCCACGCCCCCCCACGCCCCCCCACGCCGCCCCGCCTGGATGCCAACGCACATTGTCCTTCGTTTCCCTGCACTGCCGATGACAGTGACGCGGAGTCGATGTCCAGTAAATACGTTACCGACTCAGCCCGTGTCGAGTAGCGTTGGGAAATGAGGGACCTGGAGGCAAGAAAAAGCACTGACGGTGCTCATCGCCCCGACCCTAGGCTAGAACACTCTAGAAGCCCAGAGGTGTAGACGCCCTTTTTAACGTTCCCGGAAACCTGTCTTGGAAAGGCAGTGCCGGCTCCCCATCCTTGGTCTTTTCTGGAAAGAAGAAAACACAGCTGAGGACACAGGTGGTTTTTTTTTTTTCTCTTTAATTTAAAGAATTCAGGGTTTTTTTTTAAAGCTTCCCTCAACATTCTTCCTCTGTGTTTCAATCCCTCGTCAGGAAACATTATTTGGGAGGAAGAATGTGGTACTTCCCACGCCCTCCCGGAGGGCAAAGAGCAAAGTGCAGGTTTGGTTTCGCCTCGTGCCTTCCACGTGCACCTTTCCTCCACGGCCGCCGGCCTCCTCTGGGCCGGGACAGGTGCTGCCGGAGGGACGGCCCCGCAGCGTGTCGGCTGTCCTGTCTCCTCACGAGTCAGGAATCTGTGGTTCTAAAGCTAATGCCCGCATCTGCGGCGTGGCCTGAGACCCGAGAAGATGCCGGTAGCCGGGAGGCGCCGCCTTCCCATCCGAGGGTCCCACGGCCCAGCCACATCGCGAAGCCGCCTCTGCGACACAGAACTCCTGGAAGCAGCGGTGGCCTAACCAGACCCGCTCACGGTAACGGTCTGTCAGGAAATGCACTTAAATACGTTCAAGTTGTCTCCGAGTAAGAGGTGCCGGCTTAAATACTGTAATTCCCGTAATACTCCAACAAAAGCTCTATTCACAGTCCTGACAATACCCTCATGTTTGCGCTTACCCGGAGAGTAAACACCGCTGCCAAAGCCCGCTTGAGAGCCCTGAGCGCATCCGTCATCCAGTCGGAACCGGTGACAGTCATGGCTTCTCTGCAGACTCGGAGTAGCACACTCCACACACCACCTCTGGGGCCTGGGTACGGCTGAGCCCAAGCACGGTGTTGCGCCCAGGCCGAGAGACTGAGCCCGAGTGCGCGTCCGTGTCCCGGTGTTAGTCCCCTGGAAGGGACAGCACACGCGGCTGCGAGGTGGGCGCGGTTCTGACCCGATCTGCTCATACGCTCAGTGGCACTGAGCTGGCTGCCCGGAAATCAGTGTCATGCGTTACAAAGGTCCCCGGGGCCCGCAGGGACCGTGCGCGGGGCTCTGTCTGCAGACGGGGCTCTGCCCGGGCTCTCCCAGGGCACGCACGGGGCTCCTGGCTGTGCGCTCCGACACTCCTGAGAGCAGAGCCCGCGTGGGCGGGTCTCCGAGGCAGCCCCCCCACCCCCGACGCTGGGCAGACACCTCGGGGCACAGGCCTGTGTCCCCGGGCGTCTTGCCCCTTCGGGTTCGCTCCAGATTGCAGTTTCCCCGCTCACTCCCTTCCACTTGCTGTCCTGAGAGCAGAGAGGGAGTAACCACTGAGCCTCCTCCGAGCCCCCAGCAGGGCAGAAGAGCTGTCTCCTCGGGCTGAGACGGGGGCGCCGGGGAGACGGGAGCCTGGGCGCCGTGAAGCGCTGGGTCCCGGGCAGGGCGCCCGGATTTCCGCCTGCAGCGTGCAGACCGCTGATCTCCGTCCGTTTCGAGCTCGTTCCTCGTTTGCAGGACGTGGGCTCTAGCTCTGTCTGCTCTCTAGAAACGCCAGCATCTCCCGTGAGAAGGACGGTTTCTCAAGGGCCAGCCACGTCCTGTCCTCAGCTGACGCCGGCTCTGGCCCTTACGCTCGCATCTGAATAAAGCAAGCGTGGCCGGGACCAGATTTCAGATGTGTTTCAACCCTGAAGCTTCTCTTTCTTTTTCTTCGTAGAAGGGACCTGGTGGGTGTGAATATCGGTGAGTGTCCTTCCCAATCCTGACTCAACAGGCGTCAGGGTGTCGTGTGGTCAGTCGGGACCCTCTGTGGCAGACCGCCGCTCTCTCAGCGACCCTGGCAGGTCCGGGGTACGGCCCACCAGGCCCCTCGACCGTCGGGATGTGCGTGACGTCCCGGTCACACCCGCCTCCTGTCCTGCCCGTGTCGCCGGAGAGCAGACTTCTGCCCAGCCCGAGTCCGTGGCCTCGGCGTAGAAACGCAATCCAGACCCCGCTGATGCGGGGAGGATCCGAGTGCGAACATTAACCCTCAGGGTAGAAATACGAACACGCCTGCCTGTCGTGATTTGTGACTCCGCCTTCCCCACAGGGACGCTAAGCGGCTGCACAAACCGTGCGCTGCGTGCCTCCCGACACTTCCGTCTGGCCTGCGTTGCTGCCCTGAGTGCATCCTGTCTGCACGACAGACAGACGGTGGACAGACACACGGCCCCGCCGGGCCTCGAAGGGCCGGAGGGACAGAGCTGCTGCCGTCGACATTCCGTCCCACAGGCCTGGGGCTCCCCGAGTGCGTCAGGATCGACGTCTCCACCTCACTCGCTGTCGGAGGTTTGGGAACGCAGCCTGTGCAGAACGGCGTCGGCGTCAGGAGACGAAGGCGCTGCTAGCGTCGGTGAGAAAAGCGGAAAATTCCCGTGTTGTCCGCGTTGCCGGTTACATTGATTAATGTCCTTCTGTTCGTGTGAAACGCACCCTCAGATCCTAACAGCGGCTCCTCCGTCTTCGCTCTGGACCTCGGTATACGGCAAGGCATCAAGCCATCGTCCGGTAGGAGTTCCTGCTGGGCCGTGAGCTTCCGGGGACACGGAGGGAGGGCGGTGCAGCCCGGCCACGGCTGAGGGACCACACTCTGTGCCCTGCTGCTCCTGGGAGAACGGAGGGAGGGAAACAGCAGCCGCCAGGCTGTGTCCACGCGAAGGACAGAGAGAGGCCCCAGGGCCGGGCCGTAAAAGGTCTGTGTGAATACAGGGGCTCCGGGGGAAGCCGGGCCACCAGGAGGCCCTCGGGGCCGTCCCACGGGCACCCTCCTTCCTTCCTCTTCGGAGCTCAAGCCCCGTGCGAAACCCGCCTTCCCCTCGGCGGCCCCGAGGCCCCTGGAGCTGAGGCCCAGTGAAGACGCAGTAGGGACCGGGGGGTCACACCAGGGACAAGGCAGCCGCTAGGTCAAGGGCAGGGCAGGGAAGTGCTCGGAAACGGTGTGGCAGGCGGTTCTGCGGGGGGCTCCCGACTCACCGTGCGGCCCAGCCCGGGGTCTGCGGGGAGCCCCAGGCCCCTGGGGAGCAGCATCGCAGGGGGGAGGAACGCTCATCCCTCCCGAGCCTGAGTGCTCCGACGGTGACTTGCTGGCGCGCCTGAACTAGCCGTCAGACCTGCGGCCACCGCGGCCACGTTAAATGTCCTTCTACGTTGTCAGTCATGGACGCTTTTCTCTTTTCCGTCGGGAGGGCGTGCCTTCTGGGGTCCGCGTAGCTCCCGCCGCTGAGTTTGCCCCTGTTCTGCCCGTCGCGGTACTCGGGATAAAAACTAGCGGAGCGTCTGGAAGAGAAACAGACTGCCCGAGCGCCGGACGTGGTGACGTGGGCGCCGAGCGGCTCCGGCTCCTCCCGGAGGGCGTTCCGACCCCTGGCTTCAGGCCGGATTTCCCGCAGCCTCTGAGACGATTTTAGAGCAACACCCGAAGCAAACCCACGGCCGGGCCTCAGGACTCCTGCAATCCAGAACACGGCTCCCATCAGACACACCTTTGTTCTTTCTCTGCTGTCACTAATTTCCCCTCGAAGGCGCTTCCTCCCTCTGACAAAATAATGATTTCATTTGAGCCTCTGACGACTCTCTGGCTGTATGGGACCCGAAGCCTGTAATCTGAAAAGGCAGGGGCCCCAGCCTGGCCTCTCCCCTTTCGGAGGCAGAGGTTAGAGCGCTCCTTCCAAACGTCGGCTGCCCTTGTGTGTGCGGGGACTCGAAGTCCTGAGGAAGAGCGAAGGCCCATCTTTATCTTCAAAATGTACTTTTAAAATCTGTTCCCTGAGGGCCTGTTTCAGTCCCTGGGTAATTCTAAGTGACATTAAATAGCACGCGAACGAGACCCAGCAAGGATCGCTAAACGGAAATGTATGTTTCGAACAATCATTGGTTTAGGCGGGCGAGGTGCGCCGGACCACAGCGGGCAGCCCAGGCCTGCGTCCCCGCCTGCCTGACCCAGCCGCCTCTGGCCACTCCCCTGCTCCGGCCGCCCCAGGAAGACCAGCCCCAGGAGGACCAGCCCCAGGAGGACCAGCCCCAGGAGGACCAGCCCCAGGGGATCCCGCCCCAGGAGGACCAGCCACAGGACCAGCCCCAGGAGGACCAGCCCCAGGGGATCCCGCCCCAGGAAGACCAGCCCCAGGAGGACCAGCCCCAGGAGGACCAGCCCCAGGGGATCCTGCCCCAGGAAGACCAGCCCCAGGAGTTCCAGCCACAGAAGGACCAGCCCCAGGAGGACCAGCCCCAGGGGGACCAGCCCCAGGAGTTCCAGCCCCAGGAGGACCAGCCCCAGGAGGACCAGCCCCAGGAGGACCTGCCCCAGGAGTTCCAGCCCCAGGAGGACCAGCCCCAGGAGTTCCAGCCCCAGGAGTTCCAGCCCCAGGAGGACCAGCCCCAGGAGGACCAGCCCCAGGAGGACCAGCCCCAGGAGTTCCAGCCCCAGGAGGACCAGCCCCAGGAGTTCCAGCCCCAGGAGGACCAGCCCCAGGAGGACCAGCCCCAGGAGGACCTGCCCCAGGAGTTCCAGCCCCAGGAGGACCAGCCCCAGGAGTTCCAGCCCCAGGAGTTCCAGCCCCAGGAGGACCAGCCCCAGGAGGACCTGCCCAGGAGTTCCAGCCCCAGGAGGACCAGCCCCAGGAGTTCCAGCCCCAGGAGTTCCAGCCCCAGGAGGACCAGCCCCAGGAGGACCAGCCCCAGGAGGACCAGCCCCAGGGGATCCTGCCCCAGGAGGACCAGCCGCAGGGGATCTCACCCCCTGGGAGGACCAGCCCCAGGAGGACCAGCCCCAGGGGATCCTGCCCCCTGGGAGGACCAGCCCCAGGAGGACCAGCACCAGGGGACCCACGCAGCTGGAATGAGAGGCCTGCCGCGGAGCTGCTCTGTAACTCCCAGAGCTGAAACGGGGCGGCAGGAGCCACGCAATCGAACAAGACACCGGAACAAGACAGCTGGGCTCTACCTGCGTGCGGGAATGAAATAGGAAAAAATAAAATTTTCAAGTAAGATGCGAGTAAAAACGACCCTATTTTATGATTTTTTTCTTTATTGTCATCAAGAAATTCGACAACCGTTCAGGGAGGATTTCGCTTCCTCCTGCAGTGAGGGCTCCTCCCAGAGCTGAGCAGTATGCGAAGCCTGCTCCCAGGCCCCTGCTCCCCCCTCCTGCTCCCTTCACCCCCCACCCTGCACCCCCCACCCCTCTATAGGCCCCACACCCACCCCTTCATCCTAGCCCTCCTTCCCACCCCCTTCCCTACTCGCCCCTCTTCCTAGCTGTCCCCACACCCCCGCACTCCTCCGCACACCCCCGCACCCCTCCACACACCCCCACACTCACCCCCTCCTCCTGGTCGCCACTCCCCCCCCCGCGGTCTCTGGGGCTGGGCTCCCTGAGCGTGTTCCCCTTTCCTGTCGCCTCACGGCAGGTGTGCCCTCCTCCTCCTGCTGCTCCTGCCACCCCACACCTGGCACACGCGTGCGGTCCTGGAATGCCTTGTTCTCCGTGGTCGGGGATGTTGCCGAAGACGTGGTTCCGTGGACTATTCCGTGGAGTCTCATGACAGGGTCGGCGGTCTGGGGCACACCTGGTGAGGCAGGGGTCTTCCTGCCCCTCCGGGGCCCTGTGCTCGAGGGCAGCCTGAGCCTCCCTGGCCAAGCAGATGCTGACGTGGGCCCTGCCTGTGCATGCCAGCTCCACGGCCGCCAGCTGCCACGGGCCAGGCTCCAGGACAGCCACGGGGTGAAGGACACCACAGCCCTGAAGGACAGGGAAGGGCGAAGCGGCCACGGCAGGGCCATCGCCATGCCATCTGGCTGTCACACCTGTCAGGGGGCCTGGTGTTGGGGGCTAGAAGGATGCGGGGGCACGATACTCTCAACCGAGGGACATTTTTGGTTGTGATGACTGGCGAGTGCTCCTGGTGTCTGGCGGGTAGAGGCCAACGACGGCCCTCGATGCCCAGCACAGGCCGCCGCCAGGGACAAGGGACAGCCCGGCCTGACGGGCAGCAGCTGCAGCTCCAGCCAGGATCCAGGTCTGACGTCCTCCTGGTTCAGGGGACCCTCCGGGACCCTCCACAGCCCCCCTGTGAAATCGAGGGTGTGACCACGGCGCTCGCCTGGCAAAGCTGTAGCCATGACTGCATGCGACGCTGCGTGTACGGTGCCGGCCACGCTCCGGGCAGGACGAAGACACCACCACGCTCCCCACGCTTTATTTACCAAATGCCCACGGAAACGTCCCAGCCTGCTGAATTCCTGTGTGCAACCACGTCCACAAAAAGTACTTTCAAAGTATCTTTCCCGTCATTGTGTCTGCAATGCGGCAGATACCTAACTATGATGAGCCAATAAATATGCCGAATAAAAACTAAGCATGCCCCGGGGCCCCTCTCTCGCCGGTGACTGGTCCGTGTCAACGAAAAGCAAGCAGACGCCGGCAGGTGCGTGATAATTAGGTCTTCACGTGGAATGTTCTCTGTTTCGAAAACCGTGGCTTCGAGGTCAGCCGTGACAGGTGTGTGCTCAGTATTTTGGGGAGGAACAGCGGGACACTTTGCCAAGAAGAGCCTGTCACTCCCAGAGTTAGGTCTGGCCTGGCCGGGGCTCCGAGGTTGAAGGTGACAAAGGCGCCCAAATCGGAGTGTGCTCACTTCTGTAGTTACGCCACTCGAAGCCATCGCCGAAAACACAACCACCCCCGCCCGCCCTGCGGGGTTTTCGTTTCCTTCCACTAAACAATGCGACGCGCTGTTTGCATTGCGAGTTAGTGTTTCTTCCTTCCCAGGCACAGCCTGGTCTGCGCGCGGAACTTTGCCGGCGGGAACACCGTCCCATCAGCATATTTTTGCAACATTACTTTTTCTCGGGTGGTAACTCCATTAATTAGAAAGATTGGAATCGCAGGAGCTGCATACTTCGCTAACTAGCCGGAACTTGTCCTAGTCGCCTGGTGGGAAACAACACCCCGAGAGCCTCCGACTTAAAATCACAGGTGAGGGAAAGTACCGCCTGCGTGTGCAAGCGGGAACGCATTTGTTACAGCAAAGAACACAGGACACGGGCGGTGTTCACAGGCGGGAAAGCCCTGAGTGTTTCACCCCTAAACCTCCAGATCGCGCTGGGCTTTTTCTTGCCCACGAACCTTAGACGTCCCCGACGCGGCGTTCTGGGAGCGTTCGGCCCCGCCTAGCAACTAACGTTCTCCCAGCCGCTCTGTCTTTAAAATTGCTCAAATCTCTCTGAAAACTTTAACACGGAGCCCCCGGTGAGATGCCACACCCAGAAGCACACTTTAATGAGATCTTCCCATCAACGGCCTTGGAAATGGAAGGAAGGCCTTTGAACATTTTCAAAGAGCCGCCGTTTTCGCGGGGAGGTGCGTTTGCTGCACAGTAAAGAGAGCAGATGCTTATCGCGCCTTCCGCGGGGCAGATTTTTATCTTTGGATCACGGCTCCGTGTGGCCCCTGCAACTATTTTAAGTCCCTGGAAGCAGCTTCTGGAAGAAGCCACGTCACCGGGGTTGTATTCCGGGAGAGAAAGGACGCCTTGCCCGTTGACCCGAGCTGCCCGCGTCCTCTCCGGCCGTCGGCACCCTCTGCCGCCTGTCTCCGTGCTCCACAGAAAATCCTCTTCCGTAAATCCCAGAAACGTGGCGCAAACCGAGGGCGCCCTCGCTGAACTCTCTGCTGCTGGCGTCCCCTCCCCAGCAGCAGCTGAGAGCGAGCGCGGAGTCGAGCCCATTCACAAAACGCGCCCGGTCGTACCTGCTGAGAGCACAGAGCTTCGGGCGCCGCGCGTGTGGACGGATCGCGGGGAGTCCCGCACGTGTGGTCCCCACCGCTCAGGCTCCGTGCTCACGAGGGGCGCCTCCGCTTCCGGGGTCACCCCCGGCTCTCTCCGCTTAGCTTTTGCCCGGCCCCTGGTCTTCGTTTGCGAAGTTCCCAAGTCCCCCTAAAACAAGGGCTTTTTTAGAGAGGGCTCCGTTTCCTGCTGGTGGGTTTGCTTTGGTCTTTAGCCCTCAGCCTCGCTGGAGAAGGACCACGCGTTTGCCTGCTCGAGGCTCCTCAGTTCCAGCGCCGTTTCCTCTGATCTTAAAGCATCCACGTGGCTGCACTGGGAGAAGACGGGGGACGAGCCCTTCTCCCCGGTGAGCCCTCCACAGGAAGCCCGTTGGGGTGGAGCCGACGGCCTCCTTGGAGGAAGGGACGCCGTGTGTCTAAGGCGTTGTTACTTCAGCTTACTCAGAGTTAGGGGCCGTCTCGGGCTCCTGGGGACTCCGTCCCTGGGCATCTGACTTCGGCTCAGGTCATGATCTCACGTTTCGTGAGTTCGAGCCCTGTGTCGGGCTCTGTGCTGGCAACTCAGAGCTTGGAGCCTATTTCCAATTCTATGTCTCCCTCTCTTTGTGCCCCTCCCCTGCTTGGTCTCTCTCTCTCTCTCTCTCTCTCTCCTTCAAAAAATTAACATTTAAAAAAAGTTAGGGGCCATCTCTATGAAATACAGCCTAGAGAAATGTCCAGAAATGCCACGTGGATTTGTGTCTACGAATGTGTACGTGATGTCATCTGTAGGCAAACGTGAAACATAACAGCATTCGGTATTTCTCATCTTATGGACTTCAAATAGTAGAATTTAAAAACCATGCAATGATCCCAAGCTTATAAGAGGAAAACATAAGTGTCTATATCCACATCGGTAAAAGTCTGGGGGGGAACTACCTCGCATGTTTCAAATGGATACGGGAAGTAAGATTGTGGGTTCCTTTTTTTAAAAAAAATATATTTTTAACTCTTTTCCAAATTGCTAGACCATATATTTGAGCCGATCGTATTAACATGTTATGCCCAGTGCAAACGCAGTGCCGTGAGCAGGGGGGACGGGGCTCTGTCCACAGCACCGCCTGCCACGGCCCGAAAGCCAAGCTGGAGCTGAGTGTCTGAAAGTGCCACGCCCCCCGCTGGTTCCGGGCCAGATCCGAGCACGGGGACCCTGCACGGCCACCCCGGGTGCCTCCCAAGGAGACCCATGGCCAGGGCAACACCCGTAACACAGTTCATGAGGAGAAACAGCTATGAAATGCCAGTTGCCCAACACGCAGCGTGGGCGTTGTTGTCTCTTCCTCGAATACTTGACCGACTCCCATAGATGCCTGGTTTGGGGCTGTAACAACCTCAAGCAAAGCTTCAGGTATGACTCCAGATGCCTCAGGGACCTGGGGTGACACCTGGTGATGGGGAAAGAGGTGGGGTCTCCTTCGAGGTGTATTATCATTATCGACACAGAGTCTGACGAATGCCTGCTCCTTATAGTGGGCATGCGACCTGCGTGGGTGAAAAGTTAGGAACAAAGGAAACTCGACGGAGGCTGGCCAAGCTCCTGTCACCGCAGCGTGCCCGCAAGGCCCTGACAAGCCACTGAGGTCCCCATCGGACGCAGCCGGGGCTCCTTCGGGAGGCTTCGCCCACAGAGGAGCATCAAAGTGAGCGGAGGAAACCAGGCTTCCTCCCTCCAATCAGAGGATTAACTGTCGTCTTTAAATAGAACACGGCGACCACACACGTGACGGCCGTGTCTTGGTGGCGCACGCGCCTGGCGCGCTGGAGGATGAAACTATCCCTACAGTCAAAGGAATTACTGTATTTGTCATAAATTCCTTTGAGAATAATTTTGCTTTCAACTCCGGGCGGGCGGGAGGGTGTCTTTGATACGAGACGTGAAGGATGACACTCGGCGGAGGGCCGGGGGGCGCACCTGACAGGTGTGCGCCTGGTCCCGGGCCAGGTAGCTCACTGAGACTAAGCTGGGGCACGTTTACATCTGAAAACCGGGCCCGGCATCCAGAGAAATCAAAGAGCCTGACGCAGCTGAAGGTTTTATATTTGGAAATGAAGTGAAAACGCGGGAGCCGGGTTCCAGGGACCAGCCCCAGGGAGCTCAGTTGGGCCGAGCCCAGCTCCGTGAGGGCGGGGAGGCCCCAGAACTGCCTTCTTTACTCTGTGCTAAGGGGTCCCCCCCGAACACACGGGGAGTGTTCCGCGACTTCTGTTTCCCTGCACGGAGGCGCGTGGCGGGGCCGGAGGGGACCCCTCACGCCCTCACGATGGAAACCGCTCCCCTCAATTAGCGTCTCCGACCTCCTCCGCTCCCGAGTGTCCACAGAAGGCCTGGACAGAGGAAAATAAATATTTACAGCAGGAGGAGGGGCGGAGATAAGAAGGGGAGAGAGAGAGATTTTTATTCATTGGGTGGTATCTGTAAAATGGAAATAGAAATTGTAAAAAATAAGCAATTTAGAGGATGAGCAGAGGATTGTAAAAAAAAAAAAAAAGAAAAATGCAACAACTCACCTAGATTTCCGTGGAACTGAAGTTCCCGTGTACCCAGACTCGAAGCGAGGCCACGTGTGTAGCTCTGCACAGGGTGACTAGTCTTCCTGTTTTGTTGACATGACCATTACCTGGTTCTAACAGAGGCCGTACTGCCCCCGGGTCACCCGTGGGACACGCTCAGCTTGGGGTCTGGGGAACGAGGACATCTGACCTTCGGGGAGACCCGCCCACCCCCCCTCCCTCCCTCCTGCTGCGGCACAGGACCCGGGGGACCAGATCTGGGGGTCCCAGCGTGGCTCCCCCGCGTCAGGAGACACAGAGCCCTTGAGACCCTCAGCCGCTCAGCCACGCGCGGGGTTCCTTCCCGGGCAACGGCTTCTGTTTCCTCCAACACCGGCAACCGACGTTTTATTGTTTGTGTTTTAAATTCCACTCTTGTGGAAAGATGATTTGCTTTGTTTCTGGAAATCTCTGGTTGAAATGAAGGTTAGAACACTTTCCTCCAACAGCGTGCTTCGTTTGTGAAGAATTTATTTTTCAGGTTACAGTAGACTGAATGTCTGCCCCCCCTTCATACACTGACACCCTCACCCCCAAGGTGATGGTGTTTGGAGGTGGGTCTTGGGGATGTGGTCGGGCCGGCGGGGTGAAGCCCGCGTGAATGGGGTTCGTGTCCCTATAAAGACGCTCCAGGGAGCTCCCTCCCTCCGTCCTCCAGGTAAGGACTCGGTGAGAAGACGGGGCCTGTGAGCCCGGAAGCGCCTCATGTCAGACGCCGAATCTGCCGGCACCTCGAACTCGGATTTCCAGCCTCCAGAACCATGGGAAGTGAGTTTATGCCGTGTAACCCGCCATCTGTGGCGTCCGTGGTGGGCCCGGTCCGAACCCCTCGTTCCGCTAACAGGCAGGTTTCTTAGCACGTGCTCCTGCGCCCTTGAGGCCAGCTCCGGACAAGGTCCAAGGACACGGAAGGGCGAGGGCGGGGTGCTCCCCGGAGGGACTCGAGCCCCCGCCCCGGCCGGCCGGCGGAACCAGGCTGGGAAGCGCGCGGCTGATGTTTTAAAGTCTTCAGAGACTTTTGCCCCCTCCAGCTCTTGCCAGCCCAGAGACTCTCAGAAACGGAGCAGGGACCTGGGGCCCTCCACTCCAAGCCGACAAGCGACGGCCTGTCTGGGGGACACAGCTCAGGGTTCTCTGGCCGCGAGCAGAGAGAGAGACGGGCCAGGCGGGCAGAGGGCCACGTCCCTCAGGAAGAACTTCTCGCCCCCCTGATTTCATGCGCGAAGCCCGCCGGTCACTCGGGGCACGGACGCCAGGGGGGCTGGCGGAGACCCCTCCCCGCGGCTGACCGGGTTCTGTTTTCTCCCGGAAGACGGTGTGGTTGGGATTTCAAGGGGATCCGCACCGCCTAACCTTAGCAGCTGGGAAGGCCCAGGCCGCCTGTCTGCCCCCCCAGGCCGTGCGGAGCCTCGAGTTTCAGTCGAGAAGTTGCAACCAGGAAGTTTGAAAAGTGGTGCTTCCTGAGGAAGCCACGCAGCGGGGGTGGGGGTGACGCCTTCCTGGAGACTGGGACTCCGTGCCGGGAGCACACGCGTCCCCCCAAACCTGCGTGGGGTGTGTGTCGCTCTGGGGGCACACCGTCCCACGAGAGGGGGTGCGGAGACCCCAACAGAGCACACGGATCGCGTACCCCACTATTAAAACGAGGCTACACATTGTGGTTTGTCTGGTTAAACATCTTCTTTACCTCTCGTTGCACGGCGAAGCACCATGCTTTTCGGTCCTGAAATGTGCTTAAACTCACACTCAGTCTTGACTGAGGCTTGGAACCTTTTATTTTGGGGAAAAAAAAAAAAAAACAGGCTTCAGAAGGGAGTGGTCTCATGCCGTGACACTTGGTGAGCCCACGAAATTTAATCCTTCACACTCACTCCCGGGGTGATTTCAATTAAATTTGTTCAAAATTGATCGGTTTCCTGCATGCCGGCATAAATGATTCAGGACCACACAGGCACTCACTGAGCGCAATGTGTTGAAGGGCACACATTATTGTTATAACTTTTCGCAGTTTCTTCATAAATTCACCTAATAGGAGTTTCTATTATTTACACCCTGGCCTCGCGCTCGGCGGCCCCGTTACTCCGGCAGCAGCGCGACCTGATTACCCGTGCAGATTCGGGGGGCACTCCTGAGGGGCAAGAGCTGGCTTCTCCCCAGCATTCATGCTGCCCCAAGGCTGTCTTGTGGGACGTAAAATGTGGCGTTTCTTCTCCTGACGAGGCAGCGGAGTGCGGGTGTCCCGACACAGGGTCCAGGCGGACGAGGAGGGACTGTGTGGGGGGGCTTCAGGTGGCTGGTTCAGACGGCAGAAGTTAATATAGTTGGGGACGAGGTCATAGGACACTACAATAGGCTAACTTACGTAACACAGAAAATACATCGGGGCTGAGAACGTGACACTTCAGAGGACGTAAGTCCTTGAGAGAACGCCGGGTGTGTGGGTGGGCACATGGGCTCCCACGAAACTACCCATCTCCATCTACAACCAGCCACCGGGCGCTTCAGGCCCCCGAGAACTTGTCTCCCGCTGGGCAAGGGTGTGTCGATGCGGAATCTCCATTGTTGGCTACGGAGGAAGCACTTCCGTTTGGCTTTTCCTTTGAAGAATTATATTCAGGAGTCTAATCTCTTCTCTACTTAAGTAACTATGGGTGATGCGTACACGAAAACGAATTCCTCGCTCCCACACCAGACGGAAAGTGCATCCTCACCCGTAGCACTCTTCGGCTAGAGACTCGACGTCACCGGAAGGAAGTGAACGGAACTGAGCAAGCTGGAGTGAAAACTGTAGTAGCCATGCGATGGTTTTAACTGGCTTGTCCCTTCTAAAACGTTGCCTCTTATGAATTCTTCGAATTGAAGCAGGTGTGTGAAGAGCGTCTGTCTTGACCAACACGGAAAGAAAACAGTTACAGCAGCATCCCTCGCGTGGCGTACGGAGGGCATGCTACTCCACCCTCATTCCTAATAATCTGTTGCCACAGAGTGACTTTCTGAAAGCCGAGCCTGGCAAAAGCATGTGTTCCCTGAGTCCTAGACCCACCTGCTGACGTCCCCACTGTGAGGTCTATCGGGGCATCTCCCGAGAGATGTGCCTTACTGAACTTGACCCTATCTCATATTTCATCCGAAACAAGGACTCTCTCACTCCATCGACTGCCAATTTCTGAGGGAAAAACACATCTTAATTCTCGCTTTGTTCTTCTTTGACTTCAGTCCATGGTGACTTCCTGAGACACACAGCTATAGGAATCTGAGGACTTTCTCCTGAAGACCAGACTCCCTTAGGTCTTGGGCTCACGGCTCCCTTGGAGACGTGGGAGTTGAGAACCTCGGTCCAGGGGCACCTGGGTGGCTCCTTTGGTTAAGGGTCCAACTGTTGATTTTTAGCTCAGGTTATGATCTCATGGTTGGTGGGTTCATGCCCCATAGCAGGCTCCATGATGACAGTGCAGAGCCTGTTCGGGATTCTCTCTCTCTCTCTCTCTCTGCTCCTTCCCCACTCTCTCTCTCTTTCAAAATACAGAAATAAACTAAAAAAAAAAAAAAAAAGAAAGAAAGAAGCTCAGTCCCACCAGGGGATGACCAAAAAATGTCGGAATGCCACAGCCCGGAGGCCACGGGGTGGAGCTGATTTCTCTCTGGTCACTGAAACCCTCCTCTGAGAAGAGTTTTCAGTGTGGAATCATTGGAACTCCGGCTGAGGACCTTTCGGCGTATGGCCACGAAGTACAGAAATTTCACGACTCCTTAGCCTTTGCCAAAACAACGACCGTGGTGGTCCCATCACTGTGACACCAAATACCCTCTCACACACTCCAGATACCTAATAAAGAAGAGAACCACACGAAGAAAAATAAATCTATAGATAAATAAGCAAATGAATGAATATGTCTTTAAAGGAGCCACGAAGGTTACACCGACTCCAAAACTACAAAGCCAAGACAGTCTGGCTGGTGGCTGACTGCTCAACGGAATCGGCGGAAGCTGGAATACAGAATCGGCCATATTTGAAACGCTGAGGGAAAACAACTGCTGAAACGAAATTCGATGTCGCGGGACACAACCCGCAAAAGTCAAGGTGGGAAAGAGAATCTCAATGAAATCAGAGGATTAAGGAGCTCTGAAAATTGTCTCATCCATAAAACCAAGGCGAACAATGCATAAAATTTGCCAGAATCAACTTTTTTCAAAAGTCTGGAAATTAACCAAAGACTCACAGCAATCGAGGGAGTGCTCGTTCAAGAAAACCAACTAAATATTAGGAACAGAGCTGCGTGGTATTTTGACCTGCCCTGTTCCCGTATCCTCGTCCCCAGGCCCACGGTAGGCTTGAACACCAACGGCCCGCAGTCACGGTGAAAACCAGCAGCCTGGCAGCCGCTGGAGCAGGAGGAATGAGGTTGGAGTTCCTTAGAAGCCTCTTCCCCCAGGTCGGCCTGTTCTGATTCCTCTGGAGATTCCCCGAGAGACTCACTCAGGAGGCCGTCTTCATTTGACCTCATTCAGAGCTCACCCAGCAGAGCCCTTTACCCAGCAGTGGATGTCAACAACGGACAGAGGCAATTTTTGAACATCGCGGTTGCTTAAGGCAGTAGGTAACAGTTGGGGCAACTGCAGGCTAATCAATCAATCAATCGACCAATTAATAAAAGGAAAAATTAAGGAATGAGAGGTCTATAAAGGCTTCCAAGATATTCTTCGGAATCTAGATGGACATGTGGGTGTGCAGAGTTGAGCGTACCGTCAGGGAACAGTGAGAAGATCTTACGCTCTCACCTTTAGCTGCCACCCTTGAGGCGCTGCGCTGGCGGGAGGCGAAGGACAGGGTCAGGTTGTAACCTGCCCGGCTGTGTGAGGACGGTGTCCCTCGGCGTGCGCACAGAGGCCCTCAGCCAGCACTGGCGGACTTACGGGTTACAGGCGTTTAAGGATTTAAAAAATCTCCTCTTTCCGACATCCGGCAAAGTTTCAGGATACGAGATCATTATACAACCAGCAATTGTATTTCTTTAGTCTAGGAATGAACAATCTGAAAATAAAATGAAGAAAACAAGTCATTTAGGAGATCACCAGTATATTTAGGAATTAATTTAAGAGAAGAAGTAGGAGATTTGTGCATCAAAAACTACAAAACGGCACCAAAGTAAGTTAAATAAAACTTAAATAAATTAAAATACATCTGTGTCTGAATTGGAAGGCTTCATGTCAAGGTAAAAAGACTCCTCCAAACTGATCTATAAAGTCATCACAATTCTAGCCATTTTCCCAGCTGGATGTGTGTGTGTGCACACGCATGTGTGCCTGTGTGTGCACACACATGTGTATGTGTGCGTGCACACGCAGATATTGAAAAGCTGATCCTAAAATTTGTATTAAAATTCAAAGGATCTAAAGTACTCAAAACAATCTTGAAAAAGAACAAAGTCAGAAGACTCATCCTTTGCAGTTTCAAGCTTACTACAAATCTACAATAATCACCACTGTGTGAAAATGGCATCAAGATAGACGGATAGATCGATGGACTAGAAGTGAGATGCAGAAATAAATTCATGCATCTATGGTTGACTGATCATTGACAAAGAAGTCAAGATCATTCAGTGGAAAAAAATAGTCTTTTCAACTAATGGTTCTGGGACGACAGGACATAAACATGCAAAATAACAAAGTTTGGTCTTTACCTCACACCATATACAAAGATCGCTCAACATGGACCAAACTCTAAATATAAGTACTAAATCCATAAAATTCTTAGAAGAAAACATACGTGTAAATCTTTTTGACCTTTGAGTCAGCAATGATTTCTTAGACATAACACCAAAAGCATAAGAAAAGGAAAAACATAATTGGACTTTGTCAAAATAAAAAGAAAAATATGTGTGCTTCAAAGGACAATATCAGGAAAATAAAAAGAGCCCATGGAATGGAAGAAACTATTTACAAATCATGTATGTGCTAAGGTATTTGTATCTAGAGTATAAAAAGGCAAAAGTCAGTAGAGATATAGATTTGAACGCTATTGGCAAGCATGCTCCTACTAACACGCTCAGATCATCGGAGCTAATCACTATGGAACAAGAGTGTTTTTGAGGGCTCCTTCAGCATTTCCAAAAAATGACCGTCGCTGGGCCATCAAACAAGATTCAACTAATTTCCCAGGCCTAAAGTCATTCACAGTACATACTCTGACTGCAGAGCAAGTGAGCCAGCAATCAAAAACAAGAGAAAAAAAAAAAACTAGAAAATATTCATATATTTTTAAATTAAGCAATGCACTTCGAAATAACTAATGTGTCAGGGAGTAAATCACAATGCCAATTACAAATAGTTTGAATTAAATACAAATTAAAATGTTATTATATAAAAACTTGAGGGGCAGCTGGGTGACTCAGTCGGTTAAGTGGCCGACTTCGGCTCAGGTCATGATCTCGCGGTCTATGAGTTCGAGCCCCGTGTCGGGCTCTGTGCTGATGGCTCAGAGCCTGGAGCCTGCTTCGGAGTCTGTGTCTCCCTCTCTCTCTGCCCTTCTCCTGCTCACACTCTGTGTCTATATCTCAAAAATAAATAAAACATTAAAAAAAAACTTGAGCAATGCATCTAAAGTTTCTTCTAGAGAAAAGTTACAGCATTGAATGTACTTTTCATAATTTATGCATCAAGAATTAGGAAAAAGTAAGGCGTATTAAAAATATGAGCTAAAAGTAGTAAAATGGAACCTCTGGATATCATTAAGATAATTATCAAAATGCAAAATTTGGCTTGAGTAACTAAAAACATTACTAAACACTCGTCAAGACAGATGGCCAGGCTGGGGGTGGGGGTGGGGGCACGAGAGAGAGAGAAAGCATAGAAACATATATCAGCAATGAAAAATGTGCTATCACTACATACCCCACAGATGTTAAAATAAAAGAGGGAAGTATGAATAGTTTATGGCAATAAGTTTGAAAACTTAAATGAAGTGATTATGTTACTAGAAAAATACAAGTTTTTCTAAAATTGACAATGTGTAGAACATTGTGGCAGCCTTAAATTTACTATAAAGTTAAAATATATTACTGTACTTAAAAATTCTTCCAACAAAGAAATCTCTAGACCCAAAAAGTTTTGCCTGTAAACCCACCAATATATAAGAAATGATAAGATACCACAGTGAAGTTCAGTTTATTTCAAGATTAGCAGATTCAAGTTAACGTTTGAAAACCAATTCACACATTTCACTACTTTGACAAAATAACAGAGAAAATGTGTATATTATCTCACTTGGGGTCGATATATAGGCTGTGAAAAATTCAACATCTGTTTGAAAAAAGTTCTACAAATTCTAGAAAATAAGATATAGAAGAGAATTTCCTTAAACCTACAAATGATGTTTTTAAAACCCTATAGCTAACATCATACATAATGTTAAAATGCCTTGACATGGAAAATGAGAATCTACTTGCATAGTATATATTTTTTATTCCATATATGTATACAACATACATATTACATATATGTATGTGTGTGTACACACACAAACACATACATGTGGAATAAAAGGAATAAAAGATAAAAGGATTAGGAAATAAGAAATAATGATACATGATCATACATACAAATAATCTTTAAATTTTTTTAACATTTTTTTATTTTTTTTATTTTTGAGAGACAAAGAGAGCGTGAGCAAAAGAAGAGCAGAGAGAGAGGGAGACACAGAATCTGAAGCAGGGTCCAGGCTCTGAGCCGTCAGCACAGAGCCCGACGCAGGGCTTGAACTCACAGACCGAGAGATCATGACCTGAGTCGAAGTCCGACGCAACCAACTGAGCCACCAAGGCGCCCCAATCTTTAAAACCCCAGGGCTGGATTATTAAGAGTAAATGTGGCAAGGTCGCTCTGTAGGAAATCGTCGTATAAAGACGAATCGCATCCCGTTGTTTTGGCGACAAAAGAATGCGTAGAGAACACAGAATACATGCACACGTGTGTCTGCGTGTTGCGTGTTTGTTAAGAAAGTGCTGGAACCGGCTGTGGGATGACGGAGACTCCTGTAATAATTTTCCAGGGAGGAGCTCCTGCCCAGAATTTGAAGGCGACTCCTGCCGGCGAGGACCACTGACCAGCCGGGCCCAGCAGGAGCAGGCGGGACCCGGCCGTGTCCCGGCAGCCGGGCTTCCTTCCGGCACCCGCACGCCTGGGGGGCAGGCGGGGGGCAGGGCGGGGGTCAGGCAGGGGGTCAGGGCGGGGGTCAGGGCGGGGGGCAGGCGGGGGTCAGGGTGGGGGGCAGGCAGGGGGGCAGGGGTCAGGGCAGGGGTCAGGCGGGGGGCAGGGCAGGGGTCAGGCAGGGGGTCAGGGCGGGGGTCAGGGCGGGGGGCAGGCGGGGGTCAGGGTGGGGGGCAGGCAGGGGGGCAGGGGTCAGGGCAGGGGTCAGGCGGGGGGCAGGCAGGGAGCAGGCAGAGGGCAGGGCGGGGGGCAGGCGGGGGTCAGGGCAGGCAGGAGTCAGGGCAGGGGGGCAGGGCGAGGGGCAGGCAGGGAGCAGGCGGAGGGCAGGGCGGGGGGGGGCAGGCGGGGTCAGGCGGGGGTCAGGGCAGGCGGGAGTCAGGGCAGGCGTAGGGCAGGGCGTGGGGCAGGTGGGGGTCAGGGCAGCCGGGGGTCAGGCAGGGGTCAGGGTGGGGGACAGGCGGGGGTCAGGGCGGGGGTCAGGGCAGGCGGGAGTCAGGGAAGGCGTAGGGCAGGACGTGGGGCAGGTGGGGGTCAGGGAGGGGTCGGGGGGGCAGGGCAGGTGGGGGCAGGCGGGGGGCAGAGCAGGCAGGAGTCAGGGCAGGGGGGTAGGGCGAGGGGCAGGCAGGGAGCAGGCGGAGGGCAGGGCGGGGGGGGGGGCAGGCGGGGTCAGGCGGGGGTCAGGGCAGCCGGGGGTCAGGCGGGGGTCAGGGCAGGCAGGGGTCAGGTGGGGGTCAGGGTGGGGGTCCGGCGGGGGTCAGGGCGGGGGTCAGGGCAGGCAGGGGTCAGGTGGGGGTCAGGGTGGGGGTCAGGGCAGGCGGGGGGCAGGCGGGGGGCAGGCGGGGGTCAGGGAGGGGGGCAGGCAGGGGTCAGGCGGGGTCAAGCAGGGGTCAGGGCAGGGGTCAGGCGGACGGCAGGGCGGGGGCAGGCGGGGGTCAGGGCGGGGTAAGGTGGGGGTCAGGGCGGGGGGCCGGCGGGGGTCAGGGCAGGCGGGGAGCAGGCGGAGGGCAGGCGGGGAGCAGGCGGGGGGCAGGGCGGGGTCAGGCGGGGGTCAGGGCAGGCGGGGAGCAGGCGGAGGGCAGGCGGGGAGCAGGCGGGGGTAAGGGCGGGGGCGGGGGCAGGGGGGGTCAGGCAGGGAGCAGGCATAGGGCAGGGCTTGGGGCAGGCGGGGGGCAGGGCGGGGTCAGGCGGGGGGGGCAGGGCAGGCGTAGGGCAGGGCGTGGGGCAGGTGGGGGTCAGGGCGGGAGCAGGCGGGGGCAGGGCAGGCGGGGGGCAGGGCAGGCAGGAGTCAGGGCGGGGGTGGGGGGGCAGGCAGGGAGCAGGCGGAGGGCAGGGCGGCGGGCCTGGCGGTGCACCTGCGCCGAGGAGCTCCGCCTGCGGCGTGGTGCCGTCGGGGGCGCCCTGGCAGAGGCGCGAGGGGACCCCAGGCTGAGCGTCCGAAAGCAGGAGCCCCCGAGAGGACGCCGATGCCACCGAGCCCCAGGGGAGGCCTGGACGGAGCTCCGGCTACAGGGTGGCCCGCGGACCTGGGTTTGGAGACGGCAGGCGGGTGTCTGGTGGCCGGAGCGGAAGGGCCGCGGGGCCTCGGGAGGAAGCCGGTGTCGTGATGCGCGGTTCCGGGCGCCCGCGGAGGGCCGCGAGCTCAGCTCGCGAGTGGGACGGGAGCCCGGGGAGTGGGGTCAGGCGGGCGGCGACGGAGAGGCAGTCACAGGGTGCGGCTGGTCCCACTGGGGATGCAAGTGAAGGATGTGGCGGGCGGGGCCGGCGCGAGGGGGCGGCGGGGGCGGCGGGGGCGACGGGAGGAGGCCCGCCCAGGGAGGACACCCCGCGAGCAGCCAGAAACCGCACGGCTGGGTTTGACCCCCGGCCTTGCGCGGTCCCAGCTCCCACCTTCGCGTTCACTGTGTCGCGGGTCTCACTCAGCCCCACGGGCCTTTACTGGTGTCCCCTGCTTGGCCCCGGGCGGGCGAGAAGGCCCTGGTCTCCCTGAAGCCTCCTTCCCTCCGCCCCTCCCCCCGGTCGGGTGCCGCCGAGGACACTCACGGCCTTTCCAGGCACTTGCTCTGTGAACGGTCAGGAGACATGGCAGCCCAAGCATTACTTTTCCCGGTGCCATTAAAGTTTCATGGCTGCGGTATTAATAATTGAGGGACTAATGTCGGGACCCAGCTGCGTGGCCCAGTTCCTTCCCCAAGTGCAGGGCGGGTCCCTTCTGGCCGTCCCCGCGGCTCGCCCCAGCCGGATGCAGGGAGAGCAGGCAAGACTGGGTTACTCCCGCAGAAGACAAAGGCAGGCCGCGAGGAGCCGACTCCCGCGTGTCCCCGGCGGGAAACAGAAGGAACCGTCGAGCAATTGGCAGGGGCCGCCTTTTCTCTAAACCTCCAGCGGTTCCGTCCTGGGGAGCGTCCTGGTTAGCCCGTCTCCCCTTCTCGCAGGGGTGGGTGCAGGCAGCCTCCCCAGGGCCCACGGCGACCGCTGATTCCTGTTCCCGCCCCCGAAAGCAGTAGCTGCCTCGCTGTCCCAAATGTGACTTTTCCTTCCTCCACCGGCTGTAGCTCTCCGGGCCTCAGGCTGGGCTGTGTGCGGAAAAGTGCTTCCCCACAGTGGAAGGGAGGAGGCCCCTGGGGGACGATCACACTTTTGCCTTAGCCCTGAGGTCGTTCCTCTAGGAGACTCCAGTCCCTCAATTCAAAATTTCCTCGTTATGAGACAAAGACACAGATTAAGGATGAGGCGTTGCTTGAACTTTCAGAGGGTAGACGGGCCTGGGACTCGGTGTGCAGGCCAGGGCTGCAGCAGCCTCCGTGAGGGGTTGTGGCCCCCGCGCCCCCGGGAGCGGCCAGCGGGACCCTGAGGGGCTGCGGCACGAGGAAGCGCCTCTTCCGGCCGGACAGAAGGACGCTTTCGTCACCGGAATGCGGCAGAGCTGACTTCGTGGCAGGAAATAGCCACTCGGCTTTTAAATAATTGGATTAAGCAGCAAAGATTTAAGGACGCGAGAAGGAACCCCTTTATACGTGTAATCGTGCATTAAAATATCACGGCTTTGAAAACCTTCACTCAAGTTGGAAAAAAAATAGCAAAGCTGCTTCGCGAACCTACTAAAAACACAAACGCTACAACGTCGGCCTCGCTCTTGGCTCCTCCGCGTGTGTCAGCGGGACGAGGGCAGGAGAGGGCCCCCGAGGCCGCCTCTCGGGCGCCGGCACCCTCCTCTGTAACCACGCGCGGGCGGTTATTGGCGACATCGGGTTCAGGGGCAGTTACCCGGTCTCGAAGGGGACGCTCCTCAGGACAGGAGCCGCCTCTGTGAGGCAGGCCGGGGGGGGAGTTGGCGAAGCCGAGCCTCCAATGTTCCGTCACCCGCGTGAAAGGCCCACCCGATGAGCTGAAACCAGGCCTTTCCACGCAGCTCACGCTGCCGGCCGGGTCCAGAAGCGCGGGCGCCGCGTCCCGGCCGAGGGCGAGTCCGAAGGGAAGGCCAAGACTCGGGTGAAAATCGGGCGCACGGGGAGAGCCGCTGGCCAGGACAGCCAAGCGGCAGAGGCACCGCCCCGCGTGGCCCTCGAGGGGGCGGGTGCAGGCTGGGGAAAGAGGCGCCGGGCTCGGGGAGGGACGGAGGGACGGCACGTGAGGCCCCGACGGGACGGAGCCTCGTCTTCCTCAGTGTCTGGTCGGATGCGGGCACAGTGTTCCCACCCGGGGAACCAAGCTTGGCTGGTGGCAGACACATGCTGGCACGCAGGGAACAGCCGGTGGATAGGCCGGAACCTCCGAGAGGGGCCGGACGGCGGGATGCGGGCCTTCGGGAAAGGACGCACGTCCCCCGGGAAGATGGGGGGGGGGTTTGTGTGCAGCTGAAGCGGCGTCTTGGAGACGCTGATGGAACGTGGGACTCCAGACAGAGAGTCCTGTCTTGGAGAGCGAGCCCTCACCTCAAGGCGCCAACTGTGGAGGGGTAATGCGCTCACGTCAGCCCCGGGACCCGGGGATGGTGGCCGTGACTCCGCCAGCCACGGGGGATGGAGGTGGTGGCGGCGAGTGGCCTGCTCCTGGCGATGTAACCTGGGACCTCGCCGAGGGCAGGGGAGAAGTGCGAGTGTGGGGGTCAAGCCTCGCCCCCCCTCTGTAACAGGTGCCGAGACGAGGGGAGTGGCCAAGCGGCGGCCAGCAGGGGGGAGCCAGGACAGAGAGGCCCTTGTGCGCCTCCCGCTGGGCCGAGGGTCCCTGGCACGGTCAGGAGCACAGGGCTCCGAGGCGGCCCCGGCTCCCAAACGGTCTGCCCCCCGCCGCCGCCGCCGCCACTGTGAAATGCAGGCTCAGCAGATGTCCGGCTAACCGTGCCCCCCCCCAGGCCGGGTGGGCTGACCGGGGGCCCCGTCAGGCTCTAGGCTGGGGAGAATGCCCGTGCGCCATGACCCCGAGTGTCCAGGGCAGGTGCGGTGGGCTCAGGGTGTGTCCGGGCAGGAGTTGTGTCCCGAGGAGCAGGCCCGTCCCGGGTCACCCGCTCGGCTGCGCAGGAGGAAGCAGAGCAGCTGAAGGCGGGCACCGCGCCGCTCTGAACCCGCCCCACCCCCGTGGGTGCCTTTGCTCCTGGCCGAGTCGGGGGAGACCAGAGGGGAGGCAGGGGGCCCGTTCCTGCCCTCCCGGTGTGCGTGCTGGTTCACATGGCCGTGATGGCGGGGACGGCGGGGGACCACCCGTGGGCTCCACGCTTGGCAGGCGCCTCCACCCCGAGCTTGGGTTCAAGGTGAAATCACATGCTGTGCTCTGTAGGGCTTCCTGGCCTGGACCCTTCGCCCCCGGCCACATCAGCAGAGCTGACCTCCGTGGTACAGTGAGCGTGTGTTTATGTGTCTGCGTGCACGTGAGCAAGTGGCCGCATGTGTGTAGGTGCAGGTGCATGAGTGCCCTACGGGCGTGCATGAGTGCACGCTGGCATACATGTGTGAGCGCCCTGAGTGTGCGCAGGTGTGAGTGTGCATGTGAGGGTGTGTACACATACCTCTGAGTGTGAGCATATGTGTGCATGTGCAAGTGTGCGCGCACACATTTGTGTGTGGCTGTTGGTGTTAACGGGTGCACGCATTGTGTGAAGTGGGCACACGTGTGTGTGTGTGAGTGCCTGTGTGCGTATGCACGTGGATTTGTGCGTGCATGGGTACTTCTGTGAGTTTGTGCAAGGCCACGTTCATCTACACGTGTATATGTGAGTGGTTGCGAGTGTATATGTCCCTGTGTGCATTCGTGTGTGAGGCTCACGAGTGAGTGTGTGGGCGTGTGCCTGCGCATGTGCGTGTGTGCACGAGTACCTATATGAATTGTGCATGTGCGTGAGTGCTCATCCGTGCACACACAGATGTGCACGGGTATCACATGCAGATGCATGAGTGCTTAGGGTTATGTGCACATGCGTGTGTGCATGCAGCTCTGAGTGTGTGCACTTGTGGAAATAAATGTGCACAGGGATTTGTGTGTGTGAACCCGCTGCACTAACACCTATTGTGTGTGTGTGCATATACGCACAAGTGTGCGAGGGCCTCTGTGAGTATGTGTGCGTGTGTGTGGGGCTGTGTGCGTGATTGTGGGTAGTGCCTTGAGAGGCTATGCATGTGTGTGAGCACGTGTGCTATTTTGTGTTCATGTGTGCACACCTGCGCTTGTGTATATGCACATTTGTGTGGGAGTGTGCACTCTGTGTGTTTTTACACCTGCCCGGTATGTTCACATACATGTGTGCCCATCCTGGTGAGCTCATGCACGTATGTGTGTGTGTACACATGTGTGCCTGCGAGTGTCTGAGCGTGTGCATGAGAATTTGTGTGTGCGTGTCCACAAGTGCGTACTCCCACACGTGCCCCTGGAGAGGCAGATCTGCATAAAGGGAGTGTGGACGGCTGTCCTCGGGTTGGCGGCTGGGTGTGAACTTGGGTCTGCCACATCCTGGCCCCGAGGGCTGCGTGAGTCACGTAGCCCCACTGCGCCCCCATCTCCCGTCCGTAGACAGGGGGCACTTAGGACCAACCCTGCGGAGAGTTATATGCGTTAGTTTGTGCAAAGCGATTCCAGGCACGGAGGGCACGCTGGGCGTGTGTATTACTATTATCGTGATTTTGACAATGCGGTTGAGCTGTCTGAAGTAGACTGGGTCGGCGTCTCTTTGTGCCTGTTGCCCTGATGTTTGTCATAGGGTCTGGCACACTTTACACGGATGGGAAATCACACGTTTTCACCACTTGGATAGAAGGAGCTTGAAATTGTTCTGTTATAAATTCCCAGCCCCCTCTCTGAGTTTGAGAGAGACTAAGCGCTTACCTCGTTCGCTCGGCCCGGCCCCGACGTCCGCCTCCCCCGGCAGCCATCAGCGTGCTGCGTTATTAAAATCCCAATGACACGTGCCGTGATGAAGTTTGGCGCCTGCAAACTCAGAGGTGCGTGCAATTGAAATTAAAATTCCACCCTCGCCCTGTCATGAGGGGTTAGGTGCTATTAGCGCTGAAAGGAGAGACGAATGGTGATGTAATTCTTCCTAAAGAACAAATCTGCACGAACATTCCTGTTTATTTAAAAAATGTTTAAATGCCATTTGAAAACTTTCCCGTGAAATTAAAAGCTTCCATACACAGGATTGCATGTGTGCAAGTGTACCAAGGTGTGCGTGCCATTCGGAAAGGTGGACGATTAAGCTTCTTCCAAAGCATTTGTTTTTGGAAACCGTCATGCCTACACATACTACAATTAGAGTGTACTAACTTTATGCTCGGCGTTACTGTCGTGAAGGGTTCTGACTGACGCCGTAGTTACCCGCGAGGAAAATGTGTCCCCGCAGCTCAGACGTCGGGTCCGGGCTGAGCCGAGTGGCTCCGCCTCCCTCGTACTCTAGGAAAGAGCAAACCAAGGTCAGCGCGATGCCGACCAGCTCCCCGCCGGGCTTCGGCTCACGCTTCCCGGAGGGGTCCGACGTAGAGGCGTCTATAAGGTCAGACGAACTCGCGGGGAAACGAAATACAAAGAATCCTGTGATTAGAAATGGGGGCGGGGGGAACTCCCGCTCTTCCGGCCCAGCCCCGGGCGTTTGTCCGTCTGGCCCAAGCGCGGTCACACTCTGCTGGAAGGAAACCGGTGTGCCGGTGTCTCAGACGACCCCAGAGGTTCGCGGCGGGTCACTCACTGTCCTGGCACTTGCCGGACGCACTGGCGCAGCACCTGGTCTGGAGGAACACGAAGGGTGCGCCTCTGTCTTCCGCCTTCCTCTGGGGACAGCTCAGCCAGGCCCGGCTGGTTCTCAGAGGAGGTTTGGGTGAAGTCTGCTCACCCTCCTCCCGGCCGTCTTGCCGGGAGTCCCCGGGCTCCCAGACCTTCCTGTCTGTCCTTCCAGGGCCTCGAACGTCCTCTCTGTGGGCGGACAGTCTGCTCAAGGCATCACTGTGGAAGTGCAGCCCCCAGGGCAGTGAGAGATGAGGCTGCGGGGGTCTCAGACCAGACGGCTGGGAGGTGACCGTCTGGCTGGGGGGAGAGGGGGCTCCCGTGCCGCAGGGGTGCGGCCCTCCGCAGACACAGGGTGGCAGTGGGGGCCTGCCCGTGGCACCTGGAAGGGACATCTGCAAACCTCAGACCCCTCCGAGCGGAGCGTCCGAGGGAGGGAGGGAGGGACAAGGTTCCCGAGGCTCTCCCGTTGGGCAGTGGCCGCCGCCCATGTCTGCTTCACGGCTGAGGGGTTGGGGATGGTCACCACACATCCAACGGCTGCATCGCTTGCTGCCACGTGAAGTGTCTGCACGGGCTGGTGGCTGGCCCGGGGTTTCACGAGTTTCCAGGACCCGGGAGGGAAAATGTTCTGTGAATATTCGAGGAATCTCAGCGCATGGGGAACTTGTACGGACGAGGGGGTGACGATTCTGTGTTTCTATTTTCCTTTGACCTCTTACTTTCAATTCGAAATGGACTTTTTGTTTTCTGCCCCGAGCTGAGGCCAGGGGCTGAGCTGGGCCCGTCTCCCCTGCCCCCAGTTCCCATGTCGAAGCCCGAATCCCCAGAGGGACCGTGCTTGGAGAGGGGCCTCCAGGAGGCAGTCAGGGTCAGTGAAGTCCTAAGGGCCGGGTCTTCATCCCACAGGATTATTGCCCGGGTAAATCTGCCTGTGTCCGCTCCGGGGGGAGGCCCTGTGAAGACACAGCTGGACCTCGAGGTGCGGGCTGCACGGAGGAGGAGGTGCAGGGACACCGGCCCCGAGGACACCTGCCCTTGGCTCCGCCTCCAGAACTGGGAGCTGTCCCTGGGTTCAAGTCCCTGGGCCGTCTTGTGAAGGCAGATACATTCCGATTTATGTACTCAGTGATTTTTTATTGGATCAAGATAGTTTGATCACTTAGATATATTTTAAATAACGCCTCCATTTTCTTCAGTATGGATTTTTGTACAATGGATCAAATATACCTAACCATAAAATATTGTTTTAACTTCAATTTTTTCCACCATAAACTAAAAACATATATAAATCAATATAAAGTAACATCTGAATGGTATCAATTAACATTTTTTGAAAAATGGCTATTTATTTTTGAAAGAGAGAGAGAGCACGTGCAAGAGCTGGGGAGGGGCTGAGAGAGAGGCGCTGTCAGCACAGAGCCTGCCTGATGCGGGGCTCGAACCCAGAACCGTGAGATCATGACCCGAGCCAAGAGCAAGCGTCGGACGCCTACCCCACTGAGCCACCCAGGAGCCCCTCAATTGACATTTTCAAACCTGAGATTACACTAGGGAAAAGGACAAACAGGTAAAAGGCGTCTGTGAACGGCGACAGCGGAGTCCGGAGTGCCGGCGAGACGCCAACAGACCCTAGACCCTAAGTGTCGCCCGCAGGAGCTGGAAATCTATTCTGTGAAATGACTGAGGTTTGCGAAGGGTCTGTCCCGATGATTAAACCCCAATTGATTAATACAAACGTGGGCATGGCCGGTGAGCAAGCCGGGCTGCAGCCGGCGCCTTCCCGGCTCCCCTCCTAGTTGTTAAACCTCCGTAAATGCCTTTTAAAGGGTCATTTTGTGTTCAATTAGCATACTCTAGCTGTCCTATTAACTGTAAATTAAGTTCTTATTTGAAGAAGTTCATTTGGAGACTGAACCAAATGCGGACAACCCGCAAGGTAGTAATTTCGTTTCCAGCCACTCATGGGGTCTGGGAATTCAGGAACCAGGAAGGTTTAAAAGCTCGGCCACGCTCTGCAGACAAACGGGTCTCGCCTGCCACGTGGGAGGGTGTTGCAGCGTGCGACCCCACGGCGGGGGGGTAGACCGGAGACCCGGAGGGAAAGGCTCCCATCGGAAAAGCACAATTCAATAAACAGCCGCTAAAATGAAATCTCCCCTGCGAAGTTCAGCAGTTCGTTAACTTGAGGAGAGTCTACGCGGCGAGGAGCCGTGAGTCACTACGTGGTCTCCTGGGGCCCCGGATTCTGGGTTCACTTCCAGCCCCCATTGCCAAATATTTTATAAGTGTCTCCGGTTCTAAGAATATGAAATGATAAAATAGTAATTGCAATTTTTACAGTTAATTGCACGGTGACTGAAATTCAAACGTGTTTAAAATTCTAGCGCATTATCGTTCACGGACAGCTGCGAACAGTTCCATTGAGGACAGGACTGAACGCGGCACAGAAATGGATATAAATACAAATATAAACAAGCTGCTAAAAAGGCTTCATATTGATCTTCCTTCTGTGCCAGGGCCGGCCATCCGTAATTGGTCTTTAGCCAATACGTGAACTCATTCACAGCGAGGCTCCCAGACGCTGGCGATTTGATGAGACTCCTCTCTATAAATGCCCCGGTTCCTCCTGGAAAATGTGAACACTCTAAAACTGTGAAGCCACGTTTATTTACACGTAATGACTGAAAATTAGCTGGAGAGAGATAAGATGCAATACACACTTGTTTGTCAAATTAAATTTTGTTTCTCTTACCTAAAGAAAAGGATCAGTGGGCTCTAAAAAGGAGACTGTTGAAAGTAGGTAAATAATTGTAATTTACAAATGTTTACCCTCAGTGGAGGTTCATTATCCCCAAAATGTCTGTGGTTTGAATTAAGACTTGCTGCTGGTCTAGTGTGCTGTGGATTTTACCAGTGTAAACTTACTTCCTCACACGGGAGCCGCGGGTTCTGGTGTTGGTTCTGTTCAGATGTTACAGACGAAGCCATGGGGGCCAGGACATTCGCTTCAAGTGTCCACTGGTTGAGTCTGCATGACTTTTTCAGTGTTTTTTAATTGTATTTGCTTCTTGAATGCTTGTATTTTATTTCTTTGAATTTCCTTTTATGATCTTTGCTCACTTTTAGATGGAGGTGTTATTTTGTTCTTATAAACATTTAAGTGCTATTTTAGTAACTACTTGTACACAGAGAAGACGTGAATCGAATATGGGTACATGTTAATCTTTTACTTTGTGAATTTTGCCTTCGATGGTGATGGTTAAGAGGACTTGTCTTCAGGAGATTATAAATGTACAGGCTTAATGGTTTCTATCTGCTGGGACCCTACTGCCCAGGGTGATGTAATCACCAAGCCCTCAACCAGGCTAGTCCTAAGTGAGGTGTGTATTAAGTATAAAATGCATGCTGCGTTATGATGTCTGGGTACGAAAAAAGTAAAAGTATTTTATTCTTTAAAGTTTATTTTGAGAGACGGAGAGTGTGCGTGTGTGCATGCGTGCACATGAACCCAAGCGAGAGAGGGGCAGAAGTGGGGGGGAGAGAGAGAGAAAGAGAGAGAGAGAGAGAGAGAGAGACTGAGAATCCCAAGCAGGCTTCTCTCCCAGCACAGAGCCTCACACGGGACTCGATCCTATGACCCTGAAATCATGACCTGAGCCGACATCACGGGTCAGACCCCCAATTGACAGCCAGCCAGGCACCCCAAAAGTAAAAGTATTTTAAAATGATTTTTCTCTTGGGTACATTTTGAAATGAGAGTTTTTGATATACTGGATTAAATAAAATATATCATTAAATTTAATTTCGCCTCTTCTCTTTTACTTCTTTAAATGAGGCTGTTAGAGAATTGATGGTGGTATATGTGGCTTGTACGTATTTCTATTGTATAGCACTCTTTTGGTATATGTTACACTTATAATTGTATGTGCATATATAATAATATATAATGGATACATACATATAATTTTTATGTATAAGTTATATACACATTCAGAACTTTGCATTGGTGTTATTTAATTTTCTAAAAGAATGGCTAGACAATAATTCAAAAGCATATTTTCAAAGAATGGGTCCTTCCGACGATTAGAAAGTCTGACTTACAGTATACTAATCTCCTGCTTACAGTTAGGTCTGCGTCTGGGCTCCTCGGTGGTCACAGTGTTCTAATTGCCATGCTTTGTAAGAGGCTTCACCGCTTGGCATTTTAAAGTGACGACTGGCCGTGTATTTATGCTTCCGAATAAACTTTAAAGAATATATTCTAAGCGGATTTAGAAAAACAATGTTATGTGGGACTAGCACTTAAATTGCAAGTTAATTTATAAACCCGGACATGTTTATAATCTGAGAGTTCCATAGGTGAGCTTGTTTGTCTTCATTTATCCGGGCGTATTTCCCCGCGCCTTGGTAAAGTTGCATCGTTTTCGTTACATGTATGTGACTTTTCCCTTGTGCGCGCGTGCGCGCACACACGCACACACGCACACACACGCCTGTACACCCTGTGTTTCTTCTCCGCCGCGTGCGCATCTCCCCGTATGTAGAGCAGCCAGTGAGTCGGCCCCTCTTGAATCAGCAGGTGAGTCACGCCGGCATTGACCCCGACGAGCCGCCTCTCTTAGTTCTAGCTGTGTTGAGTGGAGTCTTGAATTTCCAGGTAGACATTTTCATCTTCCGCAAATACTGCCAGTGTTGTCTCCTTTTCTCCGTTACCCTAGCATCATGCACTTTCCCGTTCCTGTTGCGCTGGCTTGAACTGACAGGAAAAAAACAAATGATCATTTCTGGCTCTCGATGTTCATACAGATTCCTCCCGTTTTAGCCCTCGGTCCGACCTTAGCTATGTGTTGGAGATGGAGAGCTTTTAGAAATATGTTAAGAAATGTTAGTTTCTATCTGTGCATCGCTAAGATGGTTTTCGGTCAGTAGTTAGTATTTCGTTTTTAAAATGTATTTTATCATCTGGCTGTTTTTGTCTTTTGACTGGTCGACGTCAGGACTTACTTTAACACTTTCTCTATTATTAAATACCACTGAACTCACAATTCGGTGAGGTCAACTTGGCGGACGCATCGTGGACTTGACACTCTCTCAATAATGCATTGTTAACCTCAGGACCGCATAAGTGTATATTCCGTTAATTCTGAGCGGGCAAAAGCAATAGCAAATTTAAGCTTCAGTCCGGCACTAGGGGCACTAGGGTTCCGTGTGGCAGCTCAGCAGGTGAAGTTCGTCCGAGCCCGTACCTGCTCAGGGGAGCGGGGGAGTGGGTCCAGATGTCGCCGCTGCCCCTCCCCAGTCCCGCCCAGGGCCCCCCGCCAGCACGGGTCCCCAGGGAGTTGTTAACCTTTCTCTTTCCCGCTGACCCTGCCTCCTGTCCCTCTCTCTAGTCTAAGTGGCTGAATTTTTAAATTGTGAACATTATTTCCCAAATTTCTGTCCCCGTTTTTCAAGGGAAGGTTATTTCAATGTGTGAGGTATTTTTTTAGCATAACTCTTTCTTAAAACTATTTGTTTCCTAAATCCTCAGGATATAAAGAGAGAAAAGCGGTTTTTGAGTCCTACACATTAATTGGATGTGTTGAAGTTTATATTAACAGCAAAAATCAATCAGAAAATTGAGATATTCTAGCGAATCCCATTTTTAATGAGGGCCACTAATTATACTCCTCACTCACTTCGTGCTCGTTTTTATCGTCCTTTCTCCTGCTTGCTCAGTATCCGGCGTCTTCCGACGCTCAGAAATAAGCACTGCGGCTGGGGGCGACTTTTCTTTTGCGTGACCTGCGAAGTCAGGTTGTGTTTTCAAGCAACGCAGAAGCTCGGAGGGGGAGAGACCGCCTTTTCGAAGCTAATCGCCGAGGCTGCTCAACAGCACACACGGCTCCCTGGGTCTCCAGGAAGGTGACATTCCCGTCTGTTAACGCCTTCCTCCTTGCTCACGAAGTGTTTATCAGAGGTGGTTGGTCTCCAACATGGTTTTAAAGTCTCAGGTGCCTCAGTGCTGGCTTCGAGCAGGTGTCTCTGGAGTTTGAAAACATCCAGAATTTGCATTTGCTTCTCAAAATCTCCGTTTCTTCCCTGGCCTGATGCTTGGGTCTAAGTGTTACGAGACTTTGACCCTGAGTTGTCCCACTAGGTTATACGGCTTACTCGGTGTCAGGTTAGGGTTTCTAAACTTTCCGGAAGGTAACTCGCGGACGCCACCCGTGTGGGATGCAGCGTAGGCTGATCGCACAGCTGTTAGAGTTGCTCGTGCCACTACACGAGCAGACACGCTCGGGCTTTGATTGTACGTGGGCTGATCGAGCGGACATGTCTACGCGTGCCCAGGCCCGAGAAAGGGCGCTGTCCCGGAAAAGCCAGGTGACCAGAGCTACCTGTCACCGGTCGGGGCCCTCGGTGGTTCCGGCTTGTTCACGATGCGTTGGCGTGCAGCTCATTTTAAACTTATAACTCAAAAACATTGTGGTGAAATCGGGATCAGACATTCGTGGAAGCAGAGAACGCTGGTTTTCCCAGAACCGCGGAGCAGGGACAGTGATTGATGAAAACGAGCTCACACGTTACCCCTCCTGGGATATTTGAATGTTAGTTGAATTACTCTCTAATATGTGATTACAGGCACTGTGGACAAGTAATACAAGCTCATGAGCGGGCTGACCTTCCGTCTCCAGTGGTGCTTCCAGGGAACAGCCTCATCTGTCACATTGAATTTGTGTTGCAATTGGAATTAGATCAGATCTGAACTTTTGTTTGTATTTAATTTGAAATCTGTTGGGGTTTATAGTGGTGCGGCTGACAGGGTGCGAGCCACTTGTACCCACCTTCCAACTTCTGCGCCTCAAAGGAACATAACAGAGGTCAATTTAAGTGAATGTTGGGAGCCTGCGAGAACTTTGGAGGGGTTTAGGAATCACTGAGATTCAGGGCGCCTGGGGGGCTCAGTCAGTAGAGTGTCTGACTTTGGCTCAGGTCATGATCTCACGGTAAGTTCAAGCCCCGTATCAGGCTCTGTGCTGACAGCTCAGAGCCTGGAGCCTGCTTCGGATTCTGTGTCTCCCTCTCTCTCTCTGCCCCTTCCCTGGTCACACTCCATCTCTCTCAAAAATAAACATTAAAAAAAAAAAAAAGAAAAAGAATCACTGAGATTCAAGAAACATGGCTAACAGAATTTACATAGCAAGTTCGAGCATTATTTTTAACATGCAACAAATGAAAGACAAATTGGAGACATATAATTATTGAAATTACACTAGATAAAAATTCCAGCCTGATAAATTAACACACCACCTGGCCTCGCAGGGATAGCGATCCACAAGGCTGAAAAAGCAAGCAGGCCCCAATCCGATGGAGCAAACGGCATAAATAGGAACCAGGTGTTGGGTCCAGCAAGGCTGCTCCGACTGTACGTGGAGGCCGGTGGGCGGGTGAGGGCTTCCCACAGCTGGATCGCGGTGCGGCCAGGGGCTCGCTGGGACCGGGCCGCCCGGGGACCCACCATCCACGCCCACCCACATCCTCGTCCTCGCCGTCGCGTGCGGGACCCAGCCCTCCCGCACCTTCTCGCAGTCCCCGACCCCACTTCCGAGGAGCCCTGGCCGCTGTGCTGCCTCAGAGGCCACCGTTGTCCAACCCGCAGACCCGCTGGAGTCTGAGCAAACCCGGGGCGCCATTCCCCAGGGCGACCCTCGCTGTGCTCCGTCCGCCACAGGGGTTCTGGACGCAGCGCCTCACAGCAGGGGAGCACCTCGCTTGGCGGTCTGTCCACAGAGGGGCTGCCGGGGCCCCAGACTGGGCAAGATCGCCCGCTGACTGTTCGACCCACTGTAACTCATGTTCCTCATCCACAGGACGGTATTACGGGGGGTTCGGACAGTCACTGCACCAGGGCACCGACCGGGGTTCCCCCTCCCTGAGAGGTAGGAAGGCCCCTCCCTGCCCCCCTGCAAGAGTCCTGATCATGCGACTTCTTGAGTCAATAAAACGTGAGCAAGTTACCTCCGGTCGGTACTGGCGAGAAGCGTTTAACTGTCGGTGCTCTCTTTTCCGCCGTGTTCTTCCCTCTCCCTTGACTTTGCAGAAGGATGCGTAAGCAGAAGGTGCTCAGAGACTCAGCAGCCTGGAGCGCAGGGTGGCACACGGAGGGAGCCGTCCCGGGGGCCCTCACGCCACCGAGCACGCTGCGTAGGCAGGAAGTGAGCCCTGGCTGTGTAGATCGCTGAGGACGGGGCTTTGCGTGTTCCTGAAGCAAGACCTGCTTGACCCTGACGGCTACACCACCAGGGGGACCGTGTGAGGATTAGAAGTCACACGCGTAAGGCGGAGTGGCCTTACCCCGGGCGTGCTCCCCGGATGCCGGCCACGGGCTGTCTTGTTTGCGGATGTAGAATTTTCCTTGTCGGAGGGCACACGCTTCTAGACGTGTTAACACAGGTACTGTTGCATCCCGACTGCCTGGGGGAGTGTCTGGTGTGTGCTGGATGGTGAATCCCTGATACGTTTGAAGAACACGAATTCAACCCGTATCTGGAAGAAATCAAGCCTTGTCAGGACGACGATGTGGTAGCAATGGTTTCTACATAAATCCCTAACAGAAAATCAAATAATCTCTCCATCGAATGCTCTGGGGCTCTCACAGTCCCGATTCACAGTAACAGGAACGCCGTGTCCCACCTCGCGTGAATAAAAGTGGAAACGACACAGCGAAATACCCCCAAAGAAAGGACCTCTGGTTTCCGCCGGGGCAGATGTACGTGGGTGAGGGACCCGCCCCAGTGAGTGGCCGACTCTGACAGGCCGTCTCCGGCAGCTTCCTAGAACAACAGGGTTAGTAGCTGATCATTTCGTATGCATCTTTCCCGTCCATTCTTCACTTCAACCGGGCACCGGATAGATTCTGGAAGACTAACGAGCTGCATGCCACCAGCCGACAGCGTGCGGCACCTGAGCCGGCCCCGCGCTGGAATGCTGGCTTCCGCGACGTCACTTTCAGCCAATCGGAGGGAGGAGGGCCAGGAGGAGGCATTTCATGGACGCAGGTGTGCGAGCGCTCAGATGGCGGAGTCCCGCTGCTCAGCCTCCCCAGCTCCAGGCAAGAGGGTTTTTGTGGGGCTCCAGCCGCGCTCCGCCTGCGCGTCGTGAACGCGGGAGCGGCCGGCGGCAAGCAGCGCTCCCTCTCCTCGCAGAGAACAGCCGAGACTGACTTTAAGGTGAAAAGCGACGGAGGGAGGGAGAGGAGGTGATGAGGGGAAACTTGGCCGCGTCGGCCGCTGCTTTCATACTGACGAGATTCAAGTAACTGCATTAGGAGGCATTTATAAACCCTTCAGAAACAACTTCGCAGGGTCTGATGTGTCATGCTCGCTGTGGCATTAAACCCTCTCTAGCACGGTGACAGAGAAAAATGCGGACTCCGAGTGTGACTATCGCGTGCGAACCGCCGTGGAGGGCTCTCGTGGGAACGCTCCGGCGAGCCCTTCCCGGTGGCCTTCTTCCTTGGGGCCACCCGCCCGAGCCCAGGGTGCTGGCGGGAGCAGGAGAGGTAACCAGGCCATCTTGAAACATCTGAGAAAAGAAAATAGTATTGCACGGATTTTGTTTGGAAACCGACTCAGAAATGCCCATTTAGCTGCTCTTACCTACTTAGAGCCCCCTCACATGCATGTGCACACATGCGTGCACGCACACGCACACACATGCACACACACATATGCACATGCACGCACACGCACGCAGACACATGTGCACGTGCACACACGCACGCACATGCACGCACACATGTGCACATGCACACACACATGCACACACACACATGCACGCTTGTAGACCTTTGTACTCTCTCCCCCAAGCCCGGGTCTGCTCGCTCTTAGTTTGGCCCCTTTTGGTGAAAGACCAAGTTCTTCATGGAGCAAAGAAGACTCTGAATTGAGAATAGAAAAAGATATATTTGTTTTTTGTTTGTTTTAAAATTCTTTTAATGTTTATTTATTTTTGAGAAAGAGACAGAGAGAGACAAAGCTTGAGCAGGGGAGAGGCAGAGAGAGAGGGAGACACAGGATCCGAAGCAGGCTCCACGCTCCGAGCTGTCAGCAGAGAGCCTGATGCGGGACTTGAACTCACGAACCGTGAGATCATGACCTGAGCTGAAATCAGACGCTTAACCGACTGAGCCCCCAGACAGCCCAACAACAGGGATTTCTAAGTCCGGTCAAAGTAACTGCGTCCCGGGCCCATGTCCTTACAACTTACTCTGGTCCGTGATTCCTGCATGGGACAACGGTCATGTTATGGTGTTCCCAGGGATATCCTGGGCCTGTTCTTGTGGCTGTTGCTTCATGAGTGACATTTCATAAAGACCCAGTCTGCGCGTTACCTTCTCAAATAATGCAAAATAGATCTCGAGAGCCTTCAAAAGATCGCATCTTTGTTCTTCTCAAGTGTTAACGTCTGGATAATGACGGCGAGTCCAAACACTGGACTCACCTGCGAGGTTTTCCCCGGATGCTTGCGTCCGACCCAGGGTGCTGAGGCAGCTGGACTGCCTGCAGCGAGGAGGCTTGCCCGCTGGCCGGGAACTGCCATCAACTATGCTGTTCTTGGCCCTGCGTCTGGAGCTCGCCGGAGACACGGTGGTGCTAGGAGGCTTCGCTAAACCCGGTTCTGCCCTGACGGCCTGGAGTGGGTTCTTTCCTGCACGAGTGTGGACTCCAACCACACGGAGTCTGAAGTTCTGCCGAGCGGTCCCAGGACCCCCGGCCTCCCAGACGCGCACACAGCACGCGATGACAGAATCGCGTGCCTCTGTGGCTCTCCCCGGAGAACAGAGAATTCAGCAGGTGTAATAAATGGCTGCTAACTAATAAAATAACACATGAGATGAAAGATTAAGGGATTGGAGATTCTGCAAAGTCGACAATAATCACTTTCTAACAATATACATTAGAACTGAGATCTGCAGGAAAACTCAGGCTTTCAGTCCAAGAGAGAGTGAGAAGGATGAATGGAAAATGCGTTCTTTGCCCAAGGGAGAAACGATTGCAGTGTATTAATCACTGTTGCATATAAGTGAGTATAAATCTGTAAGTGGAGACCAGGGTTTTTTTTTTTTTCTTATAATTCAGTTTATTTTGATAAAAGCAAACTTGGGCTGCACTCTGTGGATATTTAATCAAAGAGGGCTAAGTAGAAAGTGGCCTGATGTTTTCCTTTCTCGTTTCAGATCTTTTCGGCACCTCGATACAAGAAACGGGATGTGCCCTACCGTGAGAACACAGGACGGACCTTCAGCGCTTACTTCCCTGCGGGTCCCGTTCTTGCCTGCGTCCAGACCTGGGGCGGCCCAGGCATCACGGCCAGCTCCTGACGGTGGCCTCGGGGGTCACCCTCCCAGGACTGGGCACTGGTCGCTCCCGCTGCCCCCAGTCCCAGCACCTCCATGCTGCCTCTGGCCGTGGGGCACCTGGGAGTGCCTGCCGTGTCACCCGGGGAGGAACCAAGCCGGCACCGGGCTTTCAGTGAAACTTCTCCCGGATGTCACCGTGGGAGTGCCCCTGCTTTACACCAGCATCCTCACTCTGACACATCTGAAATCCCACGGTGACTTTACCAGCAAGGACTCCTCATTCCCTGCGACCATGGCCAGTTCCGCACTGGCTGACACGCTGGCATGTTCTCCTACACCAAGCTCCTTTGGCTCATGGTTCCGGTTCCCATCACCAGCGGGGAGCCTGGCACACCAGCTGAGATTCCTGATCCTGCATTTTCCCATCCTTTCTCGTTCCCCGGGACACCCATCACACCGGACGCTTTCCGTCTGCCCTGCCCCCACCTCCCGCACTCACGGCCTCGCTGAAGCCACAGCTCGCTCTGTTCTCACGCAGAGGGTCCGGACCCCCGTCTCCTGGACGCTCACGTCTCCGTTGTTCTCTGGTTCTCATTTTATGAAGCCACGTCCTACCTCTTCCCAACTTTGGGAGTCAGTCTTCCCCTCTTGCCTCCTGAGCTCCGGGCCAGCCACTGGCAAGTCCCTTCTGTCTTCAGCAACCCCTCCCGGCAGTCTCCCCTCACGCGTTGTGGGCTCCACTCCCCCTGTACGGATGCCCGCGCGCCATCGTCACCCCCGCGCCCCCCACCTGCCAGCCTGGAGCACTTTCGCCCCTGCCCCGCGGCCTTGGCCAGGTCACCTGCGTGCTGACAGCTGACCACTCCACGCGTGCATCTTGGACCCTGGACCCAGAGTGGTGACCGAGCCCTCACTGATCAGAGGGTCACACACCCTCGGGCTTCCTGAGCATGGCTCGCGCTGCAGACCTAATCCACTGTCTCCCACCCGCCAAGACTCCGGGCAGGAGAGGATGACTCCGCACCTTCCCTCCACACCTGCTCATTCCCCTGGCACCTGCCGCCCTGCACACCTGCCAGTGCCCTGCGCACCTGCCACCCAGCACACCTGCCACCGGGCCCACCTGCCAGTGCCCTGTGCACCTGCCGCCCTGCACACCTGCTAGTGCCCTGCACACCTGCCACCCAGCACACCTGCCACCGGGCCCACCTGCCAGTGCCCTGTGCACCTGCCGCCCTGCACACCCGCCACCGGGCCCACCTGCCAGTGCCCTGTGCACCTGCCGCCCTGCACACCTGCTAGTGCCCTGCACACCTGCCACCCAGCACACCCACCACGGGGCCCACCTGCCAGTGCCCTGTGCACCTGCCGCCCTGCATACCTGCCACCCAGCACACCCACCACCGGGCCCACCTACCAGTGCCCTGTGCACCTGCCGCCCAGCACACCTGCCACCGGGCCCACCTGCCAGTGCCCTGTGCACCTGCCGCCCTGCATACCTGCTAGTGCCCTGCACACCTGCCACCCAGCACACCCACCACCGGGCCCACCTGCCAGTGCCCTGTGCACCTGCCGCCCTGCACACCTGCCACCCAGCACACCCACCACGGGGCCCACCTGCCAGTGCCCTGTGCACCTGTGGCCTTGCGCACCTGCGGCCTAGTGCACCTGCGGCCAGCACCCGCTCATGTTCCCAGAGGACGGTCGCCCAGACCTGCTGCACCCTCCGGTCCTGAGTCTCTCCACACTGCAGGGACGCTTCAGTTCGGGTCAGGATTTGCTCTTTGCTCTGCAGTTTCTTCTGTTCCATTCTGTGGGATCACACGATCATCGCGGCCGTCGGCTAAGCTCTGTGACCTTGAGGTGCTCTGTCTCTGGAGCCCCCTTCTGGCACCTTGAGACTGTTCTAGATCCTCCATGGTTAACTGGGAGGCGGTCCCAGATGAAGCTCGCCTGCGCACCCCAGGCGGGTCTCGAGTCTGCAAGCAGGGAATCAGGAGAAGGAACACAGGCACCAGCATCGCCGAGCCAGGCACAGCCGGGGAGGACGGCGTCACTTCGTAAGGGTGCGAGCGGCTCCCAACTTCACACCGGGGTCACCGAGGGAATGGGCAGGGCAGCGAGGCCTAGAGCTTGCAGGACGGTCCTAGACCCGGCGCCCAGGCCTCGAGAACAACGGGTGATCCTGCCGATCCCGGGGGCTCCGGGAGAGGCCGCTCTTGGGTTCCTGGGAGCCTCACAAGTAGGACCCTGGGCCCAGCCCAAGGCCTTAGGGGGTGACGTTTTTGAGCACAGAAGGTCTTTGCCCCCCGCCCCCCCGTGCTGTGGCCTGTGCCCCTGCCAGAGCCGGCAGAGACTCCATCTGCAGATCCGGACCCCAGCATGGCCGGGCCCGTCCCCACAGGGGGTGCGTCTGCAGCTAAGAGACGGGACTCAGTCATCGACCCAGAAGCTCGACTAGAGTCACAGACGAGCAAACTGTCGCTGCATCTTTAACACAGAGCAGAGCAGGCCACTGGGCCACTGACCTGGAGCATCCAACCCGGGACGCACTCTGTGGCGTCCTGCCCACGAGCACTGGTCACGCTGGGCCCCTCTGGTGGCTGGACTGTACATGGCTGGTCGGATAAGGCGCCTGAACTTCAAGCTCCTGCCGATAAATTCTCCCAAGTCTTGCTTCAAGTGTCACTGGAGAACGAGCCGCGTAAGCGGATTTCCTGGACTCAGCATGCCGTCCCCAAAGCCCGGGCACAGCCAGCCGGCGGAGGGAACGCACGCGGAGTCTGCCGTGTGGTCCCGACCGGTGGGAAATGGAGAGGGAAACAGGGTTCTCGACAATCACAATAAGGCTCGGTTTGAAGAACAGCATGTGTCCTGGTCTCAGCTGTCCCTCCGTTTGAGCGGCAGTGACGCCTGGCCTCTCGGGATTCCTGGAGCCGCATGCTCGTGGTGACCCGCCGGCCTGATTCGCCGTCACATTTATACCTCGTCGCGCAGGAACGTGACCACGGTGGTGGGCGATTTTGGGCGCCGTCAGTGGTGGTCGCCGTGGCTACTCACAACCACATCGACTCTTTCCCCAGCAATTATCTGGGCCATTTGAGGAAGAGGAGGTTCAGAGTCCAGCTAATTATTAGGTATATTTTTTACTCTAATAAATCGCTCCTCAGGAAACGATGAGACGCAGAGTTCATGCCAAAGGCTGCAGCCCGCAGAGTTCATGCTAAGCCCACCTTCGATGGCCAGTGCCGAGACCCCGCCCACACGGCTGCTGGGGGAGGGGCAGTGTGGGGAAACCCCGCCCACAGGGCTGCCGGGGGAGGGCCAGTGCCGAGACCCCGCCCACACGGCTGCTGGGGGAGGGGCAGTGTGCGGAGACCCCGCCCACACGGCTGCTGAGTTGAGGGGTGTGTCCTGCGAAGGTTGGAGCCACACGCAGGCAGGTCAGGTTTGTCTCCTTACGTGCTTTTCCTACCAGTGACTTTCCTCTAGAACGAGACCCCCGGACGACAGAGCCCACACGCGGGCACGTCCTCCGAGCAGCACCTCACCCGGTGCGTGCACAGGGGAGCGAGCGAGGAGTTATCCATTTTGGACACGCGGAGCGTGGAGGCTGGAAAACAGACGTATTTGCTTCCTGTAGTGGAAGTCGGCGGAAGCGCAGCCCCTGGCTCCCGGCCTCGCCCGCGAGACCCCCGCCGGAAAGCAGCGGGAGGGGCAGAGAGGCCCGGGCGTAAGCTGCCTGGACGCGAGCCCCCTCCCCTGCCGCCCTCGCCAATGCAGGAGGACTCTGTGCGCAGACCAGCCTCGGCCTGCGTGCGCGGGGCTGAAACCGGAGGGCTCCAAAAAGCCGGTGCTGCCGGGGGGTTCCCGACCACGAGTAACGCTCCTGCCCTCAGTTGTGCGAGTGACCCAGGAAACGGGGGACGTCCTCCGTTGTGCCGTGCAGCGGGAACTGCCGGCCTGGCGCCTGCCCTGACGGGGTACGGGGCGCAGGTGCGCGGGCACCGTTGCCTGAAGAGTGAGTCCCTGTGTCAGGGGGGTGTCGGCCTGTCTTCCACGCTCAGGTGTCGCAGCCCGTGGGGGGGCGTCTCACCCGGAACCACGCGTTATTGTCCGCCATTGCTCACGAGCAAGTCCGTCCCACCCAGACGACCTCCGCCGAGGGTCATGGCGGGCACAGGTGGCCTCCCGTGACTCCACGCAAGTTCTCACGCGCGTGCGTCACGCACGGAAAGGTGCGTCGGCGGCCATCTGAGGATGATGACGGCCAAGACAGGGTCGTGGTGACAGTGACAACACGGAGGCCACCCGCCAGGCCTGGCGCGGTGAGGACCCGGGGCGCGTTCCGCTGGGGAGCCAGCAGGTGGGCCTGGATCCCGCGCCTTTCATCATGAAGTCACGGAAGAGGCGACTCAGGTTCTGCCTTCTCCTGTGTCGCCTCGTGTCGGGGTCCCTCCGTAGCTTCACCGTCGCGGAGTGAAGTGGGGCGGCCGCGGCGACAGTGCGAGCTTCAGCCACGAGCCGCAGAGGTGGCCGTGACAGAAACGCGCCCAAGAGGAATCCCGGCCAGCCTGGCGCGGGGTGGCGGCCGCCTCCTCGTGTCCCGCCCACGGCCCCGGCGTCGGTAGTCCCCGTTCATCGTCTCCACCTGGGATCAGCTCTGCGACAGCGAACTGGCGTTTGCGAGGACGCGTGATGTCGATTCCAGGACATGCGGCGTCTGGCACTAACCACGCGGGGCTCTGGGGTCCGACGCCAGAAGGGGGCGGTGTGGAGGGTTTCCTGCGTCGCCGTGCGCGCGGGTTCCGCGGGACTCGGAGGAAAGCGGCTGCCTTCAGAGGAGTGGAGTGTGCATTAAGTAACTTGCACTCAGTTAGGAGGAAAGGGCGGCATAAATACTCGGCGGGGTCGCCCGTTTCCATCCGGTCCTCACCGCGGGGGTCCGGGCCCTCGCCGGTTGTCTTTCCTGGGTGTCTCGTCCCCATGCTTAGAAGGAACCTGTCCCTCGAGTGCCTCCACGGAGCGGCTCCGGGGAGCTGGTCTCCCCTTCAGGGATCTTGGGCAGCCCCCCAACCCCCCGTGGAGCCCTCGCCCAGCGCCCAGGGGGAGGCGCTGTCCCCTCGCAGCGCGCTCCGCCTCCAGCCCCCCACGCCACGTGGTCTTCCTCCCCCCAGGGCAGCTCGCTCCTTCCTCTTTCCAGCGGTGGTCTCTGAAAGCGTTATGTGCCTTCTCGTAGTTTGGGGTGGCGGGAGCGTGGGCTGGGGCGTCCCTCGGGCGGGTTTCCCACGCTCAGCTCCGCGGCGGCGCTGCACTGCTGCTCACGGTGTGTCGGGAAGAAGAGGCCCCAGGGCCCCGTGCTTCCGCTTCCCTTGCCCGCTCCCCACAGCGTCTGCAGGAGGGAGCAGGGTCTGCACCCTCACTGCCACCAGGGCCCCTGCTCCTCTCTGGGGTGCGCACCCCTCCTCTGTGAGCAGGGCGCCTCCTCCAGCCCACCTGACTCTCCCTCCCCTGAAAGCCTTCCCGGGTGCTTGCCTCAGTGCCTCTGACTTGTGCCTCGTCTTAGGGAACCGTCTTCCGGGCATCCAGCTGTTTCCACAACTCACAGCAGCGACCTTGGGGGCCACACACCCTGTCCCCGCCAGCTCGCCACTCCCGGCTGGCCGGCCGCTGGCCCTGCTCAGGTGGGGTGGCTTCGGCTCCAGCTGAATCTGCGAGGTGACCGGCGGCGGGGTCTCATCAGAAAGGTCTGAGCGTGCCAGTGGTTCGGTGCTCAGCCACCCCTCCAGACAAGACCTTCCAGATAAAAGATCTGTCACACAGCAATTGCTTCGTTACCTGCCAGGGCCCGGTTTCAGCCTCTCCAGCAGCCCACCGGCCCCTCCACGGAGGCGATGCGGGAAGGGCCTCGACCCCCTCTGCTCCCACTGTGCCTTTCTGTCTCCGCTCCCCGAGGACAGCCTCAACCCTGGCCAACGGGTGGGACATCAGAGTACAGCCTCAACCCCCAAGGCCTTAGGGTGCTGAGTGTCGCGCGGGAGGGGCCGGCGCAGGGGTGGGAGGGGCTACTCAGAGAGGGTGGGGTTCAAGGCCGAGTTCAGCAGCCCAGCGTCCTAGGAGAGGTGCTTGGTGGAAACAGAGCAGCAAAGCCGTTCTCACCGATGTGATCAGACGTGCATTTGTGGTGCATTAAGCTGCCTGCTCCACCTTCGTTTTTCTGTTTTTGTATTTCCGTGTGCCTAGTTTTAGGGACGTCCGTGGGCAACCGCGCCCCGGATGAAGGGACAGTGAGGACTCCCTGGTGTCTCTCGCTGCTCATGGCAAACCCAGCAGGAAAGAAGGCCCCCGAGGACCTGGGCTGGAAAGGAGCGAGGCGGCCGAGGTCCGCGTGCGCCCCCCCCCTCACCGCGCCCCTGCCTCAGAGCTGGCAGGCCTGCCGTCCTGGGCCTCCTGTCTTCTCTCGTCTTCTGATGTCTTTCCAGGTTGGAGCTCCTGCTTCGATGAAACAGATGACTTTCTGGGCCTGCTTCTGCTCACAGCAGGCACGAGCCACAGTGACTGATTGGTTGAAACATGAGGATTAATGGGTATTTATATTTCATTAAATTTTATGCTCACTGGAGAATAATGTATCACTCGCAGATATTGAAACATATGTCAACCCTATCCACTTACATATAATTCAATTTGACTTAAATGCATTGATCAAGTTTTATTAAAGTCCAATACATCTTCCAAAAAGGCCCGCTAATGCAGGATTGTCCCTCCAGAATCACAGATGAAAGGAGGCGATTGTGCCCTAAGTCCCTTCACACCGTCTTCGGGAAAAGAGCGATCACTGTGGGCGGGAGGCTCCCGACACGGTGGCGGGGGTGCGCTGGACTCGGACGGAGGTTATTGGGCGTGACCCCAGAGTGGCTCCGAGCTGAGAGCCCACCCGGGGGGGCTGACACGGCTCTGCGGGTCTCCCGGGGCCGGGCACACAGACCCTGCGATCCCCGTCACTGACGGCTCTGTAGCCCTGGACAGCGCCGTCCGTGCAGAGGACCGCCCAACCCCCTCCTCCGCCCACTCCCCTGACCCCTCGCCCCCCACTTCGAGCATGTTTTATGCCTTTCATACGGAGCTTCCGACAAACAAAAGGAAGCAAAAATGCATGAGGGAGGGTATTTAGCTCAGGCTTTCAAAGCGTCATGAGACTTTTGCTGTTTATTTGAAAATTCTCTAAGAAATATATGTACTCCCAACATAGTATATTAAAACTCTAAGGTGAGCATTAGTCACAGAAATAAAGGATGTCTGACAGAATATGGGTAGTCACGATTCAACTCAAGTTGTTGGGTTTCTGACGCAGTCAGGGAAAGAGGAACCGCCCTGATTCGAGCAGTGTCCCCCGGGCTCCGGTCACTGGGCCCAAGAGCTTGAAGCTTGCCACCGCAGATCCTGCTTCGGAGAACGAAGTCCCGAAGTCAGGTCGGAGTTTGTCAAACTTGGCAAAGATAGATGGTTAGAGAGAGAGACAGAGAGATGGATGGCAGCTGAACGACGAGCGGGAGGGAGATGACGGATGGGGGCAGAGACGCGGCGGGACGAGAACTTCCGTGTCCGGATTCTTCAGGGAACAGGTCTGGGGAAGCACGCGCCTCGGGGCGGTGGCGTGCCCCCAGCCGTCCAGCTCGGGGCACCCTGTGCCGTTCGCCTTAGGACCTCCTTCCTCACTGTGGGCGTTAATACCCAGCGGAGCTGCCTGGGTTCCGGAAATGCTGGTTAGTGATGTCTAGGACCCCTCCGTGTTGAAGACTATTTCTTCAGGCTCGGCGGGAACAGCGGTTGTTAAAGGTACTGTTCCTGAGTCTCTTATACAGTGTAAACGTGGGTAAAAAATGTGGAGAATCAAATACCTTGCATTTATAAAGTAGTCAGTGATGAAGAAGACTAATTTTCCTTAAACATGCCTTACACGAATATCTAAAGATGGTTGTAGTTTTAAAATAGTAACATTAATTTCCTGGAAGATCCCATATGGGGATTTCCTTAGAGAATAACCCAATGGCCAAAGGGGTGCCCAGCCGCTCCCTGAGACTGGCTTCGGGTGCACGAGAGGACACCAGGCTGCACGCATCAGAGCCACAGAGCCCAGGTGCACGGCGGCAGTCCCCTGAGGGACCCCGGGGCCCCTCGGAGCCAGCGTGTTCCCAAGGGCGCTGAGGACCTCGGCTAGAGGGATGGCAGAGGGAACGCCGTCAGACCCGCCAGGGGTCCGCGCGTGGCCCACACTCTTTTCGAGCTCCTGCTCGGGTGTGGGGGTGAGGGGGCTCCCGGGCTTCCATTCACCGCTCTTGGTCCCGGATCAACAATCTGGGGCCTCCCGTGCGCGCCCCAGGGAAGGACAGGCGGCCCCACAGCCTCCCTGACCCGCTACTCCTGTCACCGGAGACCAGAGAGCGTGGGAAGCCCGGCAGGTTCGGGGGACTTCGCTCCCTCCTCCATTTTCCGGGAAGGTTCCTGGGGAGCTCAGGGGCCCGTGCGGTGCCTCTGAGACCCCAAACCAGCCGTTATTTCTCTGCCCAGCCGTCCTCTCCCGTCTTGATGCCAGACCCCCTTGAGTGTGACCTCTGATGCGTCGTAGCTGCGAGACCTCCTCAGTCACTGGGACTGGGCAAGACCGTCGTGGTGGCTCAGGCGGGGCACCTGTCCCGCTGCTTCGTGGCTGCAGGTGGGCTGCTTTGTTTCTCCCGAGGCAGCTCGAAGGCCACTGGACGACGGCGTCCCCAGTACGGAGGGCGGTTTCTCTCGTGCCTGTAGGCGTGCCACACCCGTGGAGCCTGGAGTGCCTGTCGTAGCTGTGACACCTGAGCACCCAGAGTTCCCTCAGTGCCCGTGCTACCCACGCTGCCCGTGGCGCCTGGAGCACCCAGAGTGCCTGCAGCACCTGCAGTATGCCTGGAGCACCCGGAGGACCTGGGCCACCAGGAGTATCTACAGAACCTAGAGGAGTTCCTGTGGCACCCGGGGCGCCCGGAGCGTCTCGAGCAGCTGACTCTTACCGGTTGTGGAGGCCCATGTTGGGGCTTTATTTTGGGGGGGCGGCAACATGACACATGTTTACAAATCATGTCACACTCAGCAGAACAGCAGCCCAGGGCTATATGCTAATTATTAATAAAGACACACTGAAAACCCAAAGCCACGAGGATTTGCAACCCTGCCGAACCTAACGGGACCTCGCAGAAGCAGAAGAGGGACCGTGCTGCTCAGACAGTTTCCAGGCTGTTCTCCTTCCTCCTCCAGTGAGGAGCCAGTGAGGCGAGGCGTGCGAGAGACCCTGAGGTCTTCGTCAGGCCCGCGGGTCACACGGGCACCGCCTGGCCTGAGAGGCGGCCTCTCTTCCTGAAAGATGGGCTCATCTTCGGGGAAGCAGCTTCGAGAGGAACAACCGCTCGCCAGCGAGGTCTCCCGGGAGCCCGGTGTCACCCCGGCAGGGTTCCGAGCACAGCAAGGCGGCTCCCCGGGCGACCCTCTGCCTCCGAGGACCGGCGGGGCCCGTCTGCGCCCGCGCCCTGGCGTCCTGTCCCGCTCCTTGCTGGCGTCCAGTCTGTTTCTCGGGGGCGGGTCTGCAGGTAACTGTTGTTCCCAGGGCTACTAGACAGCAGGGTTAGAATCGCTAAGTTAAAATAAAATGCATTTGGGGCATCTGGGGGGCTCAGTCGGTTAAGCGTCCGACTTGGGCTCAGGTCATGGTCTCACGGTTCGTGAGTTCGAGCCCTGCATCGGGCTCTGTGCTGACAGCTCAGAGCCTGGAGCCTGCTTCAGACTCTGTCTCCCTCTCTCTCTGCCCCTCCCCCACTCATGCTGTTTCTGTCTCAAAAATAAATAAACATAAAAAAATGTTTAATGTGTTTGTTTCCTGTGGACAGCGTCTTCAGGATGTTCGTGGGCGTTGAGCGCGCTCTCGGTGTGGTGAGGTTCCCACGATTTTCCTCAAACACCCAGCACCGAGGTGTGCTGACGGGTCACCGGACACAGCCTGAAATAGCGCTCTAGCCTCTGGACTCCTGAGAAACGGCAATCTCTTCTCACTCATCTTCTTATCTCTAGTACTATGTAGGGTATCCGAAATATGACGGAGAATAGACGAGGGAGGAAAGGGGCGAGGGAGGAGAGGGGGAAGCAAGGCTCTTTGTTCCCCATCACGGTCAGCGCCCCCCACCCGCCTCGACACCTAGTACGGAGCCCGGCGCCTGGTCGGCCCTTCCTGCTGTCTTAGCGGAGGAACGAATGCACACATAAATTTTATACTGAATTGATACTACCGTGTATAAAGATGCCGAAATTCATCTCACTTCACTTCTTGAAATCCAAGAAAAAATATGAGGCCGGCTCTGGGAACGAGCCAAGAGGCTTTACAGAAAACTACGACGTGACGGGGACAGCTTCGTGCAGGAAGGCCGCTGCTCGGGGCGGCCCGAGAGCCTGTGCACGCGGCCGGCGGGAGACAGGAAAGGCCCCTGAGCAGTGTGTGAGCGTGCGTGAGTGCGTGTGAGTGCGTGAGCACGTGTGGAGAGAGAAGTTAACGAGGGAATGAGTGCCCCGCTGTGTTCTAGCTCATGGCAGCAGCAGTGTCGCGGACGGGTGATCGGGGTGAGTGGCCCTCGTGACAGCGACGCTGCGGGGACCACAGTGGACGGCACCGTCTGCCGTCCAGGTGCCCGGCTCGGTGCCGTCTGCTCCCGTCCGTCTTCAGGACGGAAGGGCCTCTGGGGCTGCCGCGCAGCGGTCAGGGCCGCCCGACCTCAGGCAGAGGGAGCAGGTGCAGGCGCAGTGGCCCGTCTCCCTGCGTGTCCTCCGCAGAGGGTGTCTGTGGGGGGTGGGCAGCCGCCCCTGGGCTCCAGGGCCTCAGCCGAGAGCGTCTCTGGACGTTTCACGGTGCAGGGCGCCAGGCCGGGAGGCGGAAAGATGATGCCGTCCAGCCGGACGGAGCCAGGCTGGCCGAGGACTCGGCGCTGCTCCCTTCTCCGAGACGCCGCTCTGCCCATGGCGCCTGGCGCCCTTTCCGCAGACGGGCGTGACCTCGCCACAGGTGTCCGAGGAAATGCGAACGCCCAACTTCTTTCCCTCCCTTGCGCACAGCCCAGGGTCGCTCGCTCAGCCCCCAAGCCCAGTGGTTCCACCGCTGCCCCGAGGCTCAGGGGACAGCGGCCCGGGCTCCTCCGCCGCCTGCTCTCGTCCTGGGGAGAGCCGGCTTCCTCGGGGACACGGTGGAGCTCAGCCACCCGGACGACTCACCTGCTTCCAAAACCAGAACCCCGCCTGCCCCTCTGTCGTGGGTTCCTTATCTGCGGTTTCTCCTACTGGCTACTCGGAACCCCCAAATCTGCGGTTCCGCTTTCCGCTGTCACCACTGACGGGAGGCAGGGGGTCCTCCGTCTGATACGTGCTCAGAAGGTCAGTGTAGCGGGACGCCTGGGCGGCTCAGTCGGTTAAGTATCTGACCTCGGCTCAGGTCAGGATCTCATGGTCCATGAGTTTGAGCCCCACATTGGGCTCGGTGCTGACAGCTCAGAGCCTGGAGCCTGCTTCAGATTCTGTGTCTCCCTCTCTCTCTCTGCTCTTCCCCCCCTTGTACTCTCTCTCTCTCTCTCTCTCTCTCTCAAAACTAAATAAACAGTAAAAAATTTTTACAAAGGTCAGTGGTGGCTGCGCACCGTGTCACGTGCCTACGTCACGCCCTCGCTTCGTCTCATCTCGCGGGCGTTTCATCATGTCCAGCGTCGCAGGGAGAAGAAGCGGGAGTACAAGCAGAATAAGACGCCTTGAGAGAGACCTTCACACATAACTTCTATTGCCCTGTGTCGTCATAATTGTTCTATTTCATTATTACACTTTGTTGTTAGTCTCCTGACTCATTCGTAAATTGAACTTTATCGCGAGTCTGTGCACACGGGAGAAAGCACGGTTGTGCAGGCTCTGACACCGTCCTTGGTGGCGGGCGCCCGCTGGGGGTCTGGGAACGTGTCCCGGGTGGAAGGGAGGGGACGGCGGTGCTGGCAGAGCCTTCCCGATCACTCGTACACGTGTACAGAGGGCTGGGGCTCTGGCCGCGCGTCCCCGGGACGGGTGGACTCAGGCGACGGCCCGACTTCTGGGCTCGCCTCTCAGGCCGTAAACAACCGTCTCCCTGCAGCCCATCGAATGTCCCGCATTCTGGATTTTTGTGCTTATTGTTGGCATCCCTGCTGGTTAGAGTGGCCACGAGCGTGCAGCAGAAGCACCGTCTGGGGACCCCCAGCACCGGGCGCCTGGGTGGCTCAGTCCATGAAGGGTCTGACTCTTGGTTTCAGCTCAGGCCGTGATCTCACGGCTCCTGAGTTCAAGCCCCACATCGGGCTCCTTGCTGACAGTGCAGGGGCTTGGTTGGGATTTTGTCTCTCTCCCTCCCTCTCTCTCTCTCTTCTCCACCCCTGCTCACACTCTCTTTCTCTCTCAAAAAACATAAGTAAATATATATAATCAATAAGATGTCTTCAAAGAGAAACACCCACAAAACAAGATGGTGGCCTGACCGGCTGAGGAAATGCAGCCACGGCGGCTCACGGGACCGCCGCCCCGGGCCTCCTGCAGGGGCGATGGCGGAGTGTGAGTCGCTCTGTGTCGTCAGCGACTTTACAGAACGCGGCCACCGAAAACAATGGGAGTCAACCATATCTTCTGTACCTGGCCTTCCGGTGACGACGGTGCCCCGCCCCCAGACTTACAGTGAGTGACTACTTGACATACGTTTGCTCTTAAACTTGGCTGCACAGACAGTTATCTTTGACTTAAAAAAAAGAGGACCTGGCTGGGACGGCCCCTCCCCTTCTGGGATTCCGTTTCCGCGGGTGATGAGGGCACGGGGACTGGCGTTTCTCCTAGAGCCCTGCTGAGTCTAACAGGCAGCCGGGGTGTGGGGGGGGGGGAAACACCTAGTGTGTTCAAGAGGCCGTTGGGACGTTTTCCCGGAAACAAAACACAATCGAACCGGTGTGCCCTAAACGTGAGCGAAAGCCCCCATTTCAGTCACAGAAGTTTAGTTACTGGGAGTGTTTCTCCCCACCTGCTACGCAGCAAGGCTGGCTTTGGAACCTTCTAGAAGGATCCCGTCCTCACCACCATTTCATGGAGCAGCCCGGCAGCACAGCCCGGGCCCCGCAGCTGGGCCTCTGGGTCTGGCATCCGGGGGTCCCAACCCCACCTCCGGTCCTGGTCAGCTCTCTCCAGAGAAACAGTGAATAAATGAGATAGGTTACAGGGAACCGGCTCACGGGATCAGGAGGGTGAGGAAGTCCCGCGCACAAGCTGCCGTCTGCGGTCCGGAGTAGACGGTGTGGACCCAGCGTGGCTGTGAGTCAGGGGAACGAAGGTGGAAGAGCAGTGTTGGGAGGAGGCGTGACTGCAACCTTCCTCCGCCCTCGGCTGGACGAGCTCCCTCCGCGGAGTGCGGGAGGCCACGGCACCCTGGGCTGGGCCGTCTGCCTCGCACGGTCTACCATTCAGGTACCGACCTCTTCTAGAAACACCCCCCGAGACACACCCGGAAATAAGGCTTAACCGGATCCCGGGGCTCCCTGTGATCCCGTCAGGTGGACACGTAAAACCAACCCTCGTCGCCACTTCCAGTTGCTGTGATCCCGGAAAACGCGACCCTCCCTGAGCCCCAGGCCTCGTCCGTAGAATGGAGGTCTCAACGGGTCACCCTGCATAAAGTCCTTAAGGTTAAAGGGCAAAGCTGTGTGTTGGCACCTGGCCTGGCGCGTCCTTACTGAGAATGGTACAGTCCCGTTTCCTTTGCTCAAGTCTGAACCAACGGAAAAAGACAAAACGGTGGGCAGGAAGAGATAAATGCGTCAGGTTGGGCTGACTCGGGGGCGAACGGAGATCTCCATGGGGGGGCCCTCACCGCCGGGGCTCCGCGGGACCCCAGAGTCAGAAGGCTGTGCCCCTCCATCGCCAAGCTGGAAACACACGGGGTCCACACAGCGGCCAGAGCGGCCCCTTGAGCTTGGCGGATCAGAAGGGAAATGGCTTCGTTTCAGTTTTTCCCCCCAAATTATGTCTCTTCTTGCCGCCCAGCCTGGCTCATCAGAGACCAAGAGCTCTAGAGAGGGACTCGAACGCTAAAACGCCAAGATAAATGATACAATTCCCAGGGAAGAATGCAGACCTGCACCTCTATGTACACAAGATACTAAATGTATTCCCTCCAAATCTTCCGTCTGCTCAGCCGCAGGTGGGGAGGAGGCCGAGGCCGGAGGGGAGGGCTCTCGGCACAGGCAACCGGCCCATCTGCCCGGAATGACGGCGGCTCCCGCAGGCCGGGACCTCCCACGCTGCTCCCTCCTGAAGCGTCACCGAGACACTCGGTAGCATCGCATCACAGCCCTTACACCCTACGAGCACAGAGCACCCAGGCCCTGGGCAGCCATTGCCGGAAACTTCTGGAATCCAGAAGATGCCTGGCATCTCTGACCTGGGAACTCAAGGTCCAGCAAGACCAGTGTGCCAGCAGGAGGCCCATGGTGAGCGTGCTCCGGGGTCTCCTGCCTCCTCTCGACCTGAGAAGCTGCACAGGTAGCAGCCCAGCCGACAGGTCTTGCCGGAGCTTTCTTCGGTCTCATCTGCCTGCAGAGCCTCTCCATTTCCTTCCGACCCCGGGTTCCTGGTCTCAGGGCAGCGCTGTGGCATCCTCGGCCTGGAGCTGGGGTGGCCGCCCCGCTGGGGGAAGCTCGTCCCCGCCTTCGGATGGTTCCAGAAGGGGAGCTACGCTCTGTGGTGGGCTTAGCTGAAGCTGCTCTCATGCTTGCTGTCACCCCACCTGCTGAGAACCCACATGGATCGTCCGATGTGTTCACGCAAGTTCTCACGCAACAAGCTGGCCCCCTGGTTGGCCACAGGGGCCACGGTCTCACGTGGCGGGACTTCAAGTAGCCCGGTGTCGCAGACGGCCAGGGACTTGTCCTCACGGGACCCCGGCACAAACGCACAGTCCTGTCAGTCCTGATGCTTTGCTGTGACTGGCTTCCTTTGAAAACGCGTCTTGAGGATCTTTGCTTGCCTGTAAAAACTCGGTCATTCCTAAGGCGGCCGGTAGCTGCGGCCAGAACACGGCTCCCGGAAAGAAGAGGCATCCCGCGGCCACGGCCTTTTCCCCCTGGGTCGAGGCCCCGTGGTGCCCGCCGCCACCGTCCACGGGCGGGCACAGCATATGGTGGCGACAGCTGGAGAGCAGGGTGGCCCTGCCGAAATAATGAGACCCTCTGAATCATTCAGCAGCTTCACAAAGGGAAGGTCCCCCCACAAGCAGGGCGCCGTAGTTAAGTTCAGGGAATCCATTAATCTTTAACAGACAGAATGCGCCTGAGATACAGGCAGGGCCCGGGACGTGGAAGTAAGCAGGGAGGCCGGGGATCCTGGGTCTTAGGACCTCAGCCTCCCACAGTGGCTTCGGTCCCGCCGCCGTGACAGAAATAGGATGGCGGGAAGGCCCAGCCTAGGGGCCACGGCTCCATCACCCGAGACCACTTTTCCGCACCCCAGACGTGGACTTCGTTGTCGTGGGGCCCAGGAACCCTGGGGTGTCCACTGCCGGGCTGGGCCCGGGCACCGGGCGGGGGTTCAGCCGAGCCAGCCGGCCCTTCGGGAGGAGCCGAGAGCGCGTGGGTGGATCCCCTGTACCGAGAGGCGAGTGCCCCCATGGCAGGGGACGGTCACGAGGCCACCTCCCTCGGCCAGGGGACACGCGGCGCACCGTGAAACGTGTGTTTCCGTCGGGCGGGGGGGACTGTGGGCCGCGCCCAGCTCTGCCCCCGAGGCGCCCCCGGAGACCGGGTGTCGGAGGAGAGACCGAGTGCGTTTCGGGGGAGTTTGCCCAGCGCTCTGACACCTTCGCGGCGCACTTCTAACACGGCCTCCCTGCCTCGTCCTTGCCGGCTTTCGCTCCGCGACGCACTTGTGTTCGGTTTCATAGGCACACCACGCTGAGGGAAAAGACAGCTGTGTGACCTGAGCGTCTGCATTTATCTACGACCCGATGGAGTCCAGAGACACGAACCCATGTTTCTCCTTGACCCGCTCCCTCCCTCAGCGCCGCCTCCCCCTACACGGGCACGCACGCCCTCGCCCGTGCCCTGGGCAGAGGAGACACCAGGGCACGGGGGGGACCGGGAAGTCAGCGGGTCTCTAGAGGAAGGCGTCTTCAGAGCTGGCCTCGTCGTGCGTGCCTGTTCGCTTCGCCTTTAAACGCAGTGTGGACTCGGCCGCCGTGAAGGACAAGGCCTCCTGGTCTTCGAGGACCAGGCTTTTTCCGTGAAAGAGTCTTGTTGTTGCGTCTGGAACACAAAGTGAGGAACGTGGGATTTGGAAGACACGGGCCTAGTCGGTGCGTAGTATCCGCACGGCTAGGGTCAAGGCCGCGTGCCCCCGCCCCATTTCCCTGCTCAGGAGACTGGCTGCCACGGACTGGTCAAGCCTCCCTCCGTCTGAGCCCCTGAGAAGGGGCCGTGCCCGCCAGACCCGTGCAGCAGGGACCGCTCCTCGCGTGGCTGCTGGAGGGGCCTCGGCGGTCTGTCTGGAGGTTCCCTGCCCTCAGACGGCTGCCTCCCGCGGCTGGGAGAGGTCAGGAGCAGGGAGAGGCCTCCTGCAGAGACGGGGCACCCGGGCCGCCGGGGTCTGCTGGGGACCTGACGGCGGTCAGGGAGCAGGCCTGGGACGGTGACCGCAGACCGGGGTGCCACGCTGAGAGCCACCGTCAGGAGCCAGTCTCACAGGATCGGGGGCCGATGCAGCTTGGAGGAGGGGACCGGGGACACTGGGGGGTGGCCGAGAAACCCCAGGGTCCGGTTGAATCTACCTGTAAAATACAAACAAGGCGATTTTCCCCAGCAGGCAGAAACAGGGGCAGCAAACAGGGTCGGTTAGTGACAAACCCAGAAAGTCCCCTCGCCGAGGTGGACACTTCTAAGAGGTGCCGGTTTCTGCAGCGGCCGGGGCTCCAGCTGTCCCCCCACAGGCCCCCGGGGGCTCGGACGGGGGCCACGCTCAGGCAGTCCCGAGACCCCACTGCCCTTTGTCATCATCTCCGGAAGGGAATCAAGCGAAACCAGCATCGAAGAGAAGTTAGCGCAGCCCAGCGGCTGCTGGGGAAATGGTGTCTCGGTGCCGATGCCACACTCGAGTGGACGACAGACACCTGCGGGCCGGAAGGCCTGTGTCCACACCACGGACAGGAGAGCAGTGCAGGGGCCGAGCCAGCATTTCGGTGATGAAATCTAAATAAATAGGAAGAGAATAGAAAACACCACGTTGTGTTCGAGGGGATGAGGTTAAACGTGTAAGACACCTGTTTGTGTCAAATGTGTGTGCAGTCTTGGACTGTGGTCTGGAAGCCCCTGAGATAACCGCCCTCGAGAGAAGTTATGTGTGTGCTGTGACCCCAGAGTTCTGTCCCCCGGGAGTTTGGATTGGTGCTGTGACCCCAGAGTCCCGCTCCCTGGAGGTTTGGATTGGTGCTGTGACCCCAGAGTCCCGCCCCCTGGAGGTTTGGATTGGTGTCGTGACCCCAGAGTCCCGCCCCCTGGGAGTTTGGATTGGTCTGGCTTTGCACCTGTCTATCGCTGTCTGACAAACCACCCCAAAGCTTAGGGGGCTGAAACACCAACTGTTTCATCAGGTTTCATCATTTTGTTGTTCAGGATTTTTGGGGCTTAGCTGGGTGATTCGTCTGCCCCCGTGGCATGGACACTGTGTGCAATCAGCTGGCAGGTGGCTGGTCTGGAGCTCTTGGGCGGCACGCTCCGAGTCTGGCCTGGCCAAAAGCCTGGAGCCAGACAGGACTCCAGGTCTGAGCACCCCCAGTGGCCCCTGGCCCCATGGCCTCAGGATAGCCAGATCTCTGCAGGGCAGCTTGGGGCTGCCAGGGACCGCGGGAGGTAGCGGCTGTGGCCTTTTATGACCTCGTCTCAGAAGTCACATCACATGCCCTCTGCCCCGCCCTCCTGGACAAGGGGTCAAAAGCCTGCCAGATTCAAGAGGGACTTAATGGCATGCACGGGCCCCACCTTTCTAAGGAGGAGCGTGCGGGAATAGGCGGCCGCGCCTGCGTGGCTCCCCAGCGACCGCAGCGTCTGGGAGACTTCCCAGTGACCGCAGCGCCAGGGGAGCACGGGCGTTCTCGCGAGCACCTGCCTCACAGCGCGGTAACGTAGCGGTCGGCCGTGCTCGTTTCTCGATTCAGAACCTTTCCTCGCAGATTCAGACACGCCGACCCGAATTCTTTCCAGCGACTAGAAAGGCCTGCTAAGGACGGATGAGGACACGCTGTACTCAGGAGCTCACAGCAGGCTGTCACGGAGCAGACGGAACACGATGTTCAGCTGCCCCGGACACCGGGACCCGGTGAGGCTGCTGCACCCCTGCACGGAGGGCCCAGCAGGCCCGGAATGCCCTGCGCTCTGCCCACCCTGCATGTGTAACTTAGCTCCATTTTTAAAGCAGTAAGCATTCCCCACAAGTTTAGGATCCGTTGGCTATGTGGGTGGTTTGACGATTTCCTAGACCTGAGCAGGAAATGATTACAAAAGCTGGGATACACACGCTTCTGCAAGCAACTGCTCAATGTCCCTTTTAGTTAAAAACCAAAAACGATGACGCGAAACCGTGAAGGCTCTTGTGAGCAAATTCCGTTTTGTTTTGTTTTACATTTTTAAAACAATAGAGGGCAGGAGTTTCAAACTGATTTCAAAAGCCTCCTTGTGTATTTTCTCCAGAAGTAGCAATGTTCCCGAAGCAAACATACTTTGCTGGGACTTTTCAAGAGCAGTTTGCGATGGGGTCCTGTGGTTACTTCTGACACTGGGATGCGAGTTTTTGCAGGGCTGCGCAGATCCTAGCCACAGAGTGATTAAAAAAAAAATCTCTCCTCCTCGTTCTCAAGTCACACCACATTTTGGTTTTGGGCTCAGAATTAGGAAAGTTGTGTTAGTTGACAATCTATCTGCATAGATGATAGATAGATAGATAATGGATGGATGGAAAGATAGATGATAGGTGGGTGGATGGACAGATGGATGGATACTAGATGGACAGGTAGACAGACAGACAGATAGAAAATGCGCAGAGATGAGACCCTGCACAGTGGAATTCCTAACGTGAAGGATGGGGGTTTGTCTTGCCTGGCGAAGCAGAAGTCACAGCCAGTGTAATAAAACATTAACACGGGCCGAATGCATATCGCGTACCCGGCTCTGTGCCCCGTGTGAGCCGCCTCCACACCACACAAGACACAGCTTGTTCTCCACTTTACAGGGGAGGAGACTGCAATACCAGACCAGAGTCTGGTGCAGCTGCCCCCCTTGGGGAGCCCCCAGTTCTGGGAGACCTAGCACCAGGACCCCGTGGCTGCGAAGATCGCATGTCCTTGAAAGGGAAGATGTGGCTGTCGTGGTGGGCCTCGGGCCGATGGGTCTGTGGTGGGGTGCCCCTCTCCCCTGGACCGAGGTTTGCAGCGTTCCCCTCTCTACACAGCATCCCCAGCTGTGACCACCCCAGATGTCCCTCCACCGAGCCCCATCTCCCCTGGGTGCAAAATCCCCGTTGCTCTAAATTGACCAAACCGCCTTATTCTCTACGCACTTGACATCGAGGACGTTTTTTCGGAAGTGCCCACGGATGTGGAGATACAGCATCCAGGTCGTCCTCTTCCAAACCCCGCGGAAGGAGAAAACCTCCACCCACAGCCCCGGCCGCGGGGTTAGGACCGGGTCACCTTCCGCCCGCGTCCTGGAGGCCCGGCTGCAGCTGGCGGGGGGAGGAACGGGTGTGGGGGCCGCGCAAGCGCGGGGCCACGGGCGCTGCCAGGCGCCGCCCTCCGGGCGCCCCTCTGCCCAGGACACTTGACAGCCCCGAGTTGCCGGCTGTCACGGCACAAACTATCTGCAAATTTAGATCCTGGAGTATCTAATAGGGCGCCATCAATCTTTTATAGCGAGAGAATACATAAATTATAAACAAATGTGTCCTTTGGTCTCAGGGAACAGCGTGGTGATCAAAGAGGCACAATAGAAGCGTATTTGCTTCCTCGGCCGCGCAGTCCCAGCTCTGCCCGCGCTGCCGGCCGGCCGGGAGCCGCCAGCCTTTGTCCGTCGGCCACGGTACACTTCCCTCCTGTTGTTTTAAGCAATCGATACGGGGCTGAAATCACCTACCGCTACCTCCGCTACCTCCTATTTTGTCCACTCATAAATTATGCATCTGCGCACAACATCAAGTCTACAATTTCGATTGCATTTGCTAATCATTGTTCAATAATTCAGGAGCCGCTCCTTCTTCAAGGGCCCTGGTTTCCTGCAGCATATGGCACCGGGCTGACAGGGAGCAGAAGTCCCTTGTCACAAAGAGCAGCCGTGAAAACAACTTGTGTAAAGTTGTCTCTTCTCTGTCCCCTGCGTGTCGGACGAGGGTGACTTTGTACTTGTGTTGGCGTGGCCCTCCCGGCCACCAGGGCGCGAGCGGCAGCGTCCTCGGGTCCCGGGCGCTCAGGGCGCTCCGCTGCGGCACAAGTCTCCCTGCTCCGGGTCCCCGGCTGGGTGGGGTCTCGTGGGGTGGGGCACAGTCCCTGCCGTCCCCCCCCCCCGGGTCTGGATACATTTGCATCGGCGGGGTGGGACACAGCCCTGCCCCCCCAGGGGCGCTCGCAGGAGGCCAGCCTGGACGCCGCGGCCGCCCCACGCAGGGAGACTTTGAAGCCCTGAGCCCTGAGCTGTTTTAAGATGTGCTCTTTCTGTTGCTGTTTTTCTCTTTGAAAGATCCGCCTCCATCCGGTTCTGTGTGGTTATGTTCGTGTCCTTTCAAGGAGACGCCGAAATGGAGAATAGCCATCCTTTCAGAATTTGTCCCGCGCGTCTATCTTAGGTCATTGTCAATGGAAAGAATTCTTTTATTCCAGCCTCCTGGAGGCAGCGGCGTGGAAGCTTCTCCCGCTGCAGGGGCTGCTGGTTGGTGGGGAAGCGTGATGCCCGCAGCCCGCGGGAGAGCCCGTCTCGGCCGGGACCGGGCAGGGACCCACCTTCTGGGGACCCTTCCCCTCGAAAGGCCATGGCACAGGGTTCTGGAGGTGCCGGAGTCCGGGTGCAGCAGCCCCAGGAGGTAAGGGCGTGAGGAGGGACCCTGGTCACCTCCCGGAACACCTGCCCTGCCCCTCCCCCGAGCCCATTGTCGCTAGCCCAGCGGGGAGACGCCACTGGGAGCTCTGGGTCACTTTAGAACATTGTGAAACCAGAAACAGTAGGCAGGGCGGAGAGGAGGGAGGGAGGGAGGGGTCTCAGGCAGTCTGGCCTGAAGCAGATGGGAGGAAAGCGAGGGTGACGGGGAGAAACGGGAACATTCTTTAAACTGGAAAGAGAGAGGGGCGAGACAGCAAATGGCCCTAACAATCTCAGCGAGGAGGAAAGGAATTGGAACCGGGTAAGAGGGGAAGGAGGCGAGAAGAGGGAACCATAGCCAAAGAGCCCAGGACAGGAAAGGAGGGGCCGGGGTGGCACCCGCCTGCCTGTCCCCCCCGATCGCCCCCTCCGGCCTGGGGACTGGTGCCCGGGGCTGCTGCTGCAGCCTGGAGGGCACACGCTGGACTGTGGCTGCAGGCAGAGGCCCAAACCCGGCAGTAGTGCCCACACCGGGAGCCCCAGGCGATGCCCTCGTGACCTGGGCAGCGTCCCGGCCCCCAGACCCCTGCCTCTGGCCCTGCGTGTGGCTAGAGCGGCGGGGCCTGCGTGCACTGACCCCAGCGACCCAGGGACAGTGGTGCTGGCCGGCGTGGGACAACCGGCAGCTGGTCTGGGTGCACTCTCTCCTCCGAGTGACCCGGGAAGTGTAGACCGAAGACCAGGGGCACCGCTGGGCGTGTGCCGTGGCTCCTTGGGGGCCCAGTACCGCAGCGGGGTCTATGAGGAGCACTGTACGCCCGCCCACACCTCCCCTCAGCTCCTGGCACCCCGGCTCTCGGCAGCTGCCGACGACCACGCAGAGGTCCCCACCGCAACGGGCCGGCCCAACGTGATGCCCGTGATTCGGAACTGGGGAGCCCGAACTCCTCCCGGAAGGAAGGACCCGGGTCCTTGGGGTCCCCTGGCCCCTGCGGGGGGGAGGCCTATGAAGCGACCACATCACGTTTGAAGAACGGACGCACCACCACCTCCCTTCTCCGCACCCTCTGCCAGGGGGACCATCAGGATGTCTCCCCAGCTGGACCCGGAACCGCGCGGTTGTGTGGCCACGGCTGAGCGCCCCCGGGGGAGGTCCCAGAAGCGCACACACGTTTGGCGGGGGCCCTCCACCCGGACTCGCCATCTAGACCCAAGGAACTAATCTCACAGTTGAGGTGGACAAAGAGAAACCACAGTCCCTTCTGATTTTCTGTCTTTCTTTTTCAAAACTGAGGTCATGACCCTCCCCGAGTCAAACAAGATCGACTCCCCCACCTGCCTCGTGTGTGTCCACCCCCTCCCCCCACTGCCGCGCCCCGTGTGTGTCCACCCCCTCCCCCCACTGCCGCGCCCCGTGTGTGTCCACCCCCTCCCCCCACTGCCGCGCCCTGTGTGTGTCCACCCCCTCCCCCCACTGCCGTGCCTCGTGTGTGTCCACCCCCTCCCCCCACTGCCGCGCCTCGTGTGCCTCGCACCCGTCCTCGAAGACACTGAGTTCTGGAAATAGTGTGCGCTGTGGAGGCTCTCCCCGTCCCCCGACCCTCTCATCTTCACACCCCTCTGCTCGTCTGTCCTCCGACCTGTCATCTGCCTATCCGTGTCACCTGTGTCCGTACCCGTCCATCACCTATCTATCCATTATCTATCTATCTATGATCTATCTGTCTATCTGTCTGTCTGTCTATCATCTATTATAATTCTTCCCATTATTAATCACTGTTTTCTTTCAGTATGTAAATAATTCAGCGTTTTCTCAGTACCTGGCGGTGGAAGCACTGCCGTTGCCTGGATGCGGGCACTACGCCACTCTACGCCTTTTAACTTCTCACTCCCGCCCCCTGCCATGGCGTCCGAGTGAACCTGGCACCAGCTAAGTTCTGACCTGGGGCAAAGCAGCAGGGATCCGCTGGGCCCTGAGAAGTACGTAAGCAGTGTCTGTTCCCACGCAGCCTGGACAAGCGATCATCTGGCTAAGTCCGCTCACCTCGGGAGCCTGTCGCGCGTTTGACCGGCCTCCCAACGTCCGCCTGGATATGGGATGAGAGGAACTAACGTCCCCCGTGAGGATGGGAAGGCGTTTTCCTTTCCAGTGTGCATCTCCAGGAAGCTCAGAAAACACCAGGGCCCGACGTGAGCTGCTCCGTGGATGCGTGCTGCACGCTCAGGCCTCCGAGCCTCGTCGCTGCAAAATCCCTCTCTTCTTGTCCCGCCCGCCACCCTCCGAGCCCCAGCCCAGGCCACCCGCTTGTGGAAGCCTTCGGAGACGACCACCGTCTCACCCGCCGTCCCCACAGGCCTCACGCGTTTGGCCTCAGGGCTCAGAGCGCCTGTGCCACAGGCCTGGGGTGCACAGGGGTGGGAACAGGGACCCGCGGGCTCAGAGATGCGCCCGCCGCGGTCTCCGGCTGCTGCCTCCCCTGGCCAGCGTGCGCCACAGCTGGTTCAATCACCCCAACGGCAACACGGAGGCCAGGTGTGTCTGGAGACATCTCCCCGTGGCCCGAGGAGAAGAGTCTGCCCCCGCCACCCCGGCCCCATCACCCGGGGCTCCTCGGGGGGACCGGGATGCGAGGCATGTGCGACTTGGGCCCCAATGCTTCTTTTTCTTCTTCAAAACTTGTGCATTTTCCTTTACTTTGTTAAAACTTCTGGGTTGTACCCTTTAATTTCGTGTGTGCGCGTGCGCGTGGCCCCACCGTGCGCGCGTCGGCATGCTGAAGCCAGTCTGAGCCAGGCAGACAGAAAATGCCTCCTAGCAAACCCTAGCCTTCTCCCAGCGCTGGGCTCAGTCCTGTTTTCAGCCAAACACATTCAAGATGTTTTCCTAGAGGCCCGGCGGCCTGGCGGTGGGCCGCTGGGCCCGGGAGAGGGTGGCGGCCTGGGGGTTCGGGAGGTCTGCACCCAGTGTTAGGTCAGTTCAGATGGAGTGGAACTAAATGGCCTTTCTCAGCCCAATTTAAAATGATTGGTCTGGCTCCCCCTCGCTCGCGCCTCTTCCGTTCCAGCACGGACTTTATGACAACAAAAAAGCAGTCGCGGGTCCCTCCGTGTCAGCCTTCCAGATGTTTCCTCAGAGAAGAAAGACGTATTTATAAGGCACCTTCTACTTCTTGTTCTCTTCAAAATTCAGCTCAAGAAACATTGGGAAAAAAGGGGGGGAGGGGTGGTTTTCCTTATATCCGCCTCCCTCTCTCTGGTTCCGGAAACCTGCACCCTGGCTAACACAACTACATCAGACCATCCACTCGCTCCCTAAATCTGAGGGGCCAGCAGCCCCCGGGCCCTGAGCTCCGGGCTGGCCGGTGGGTGGACATTGCCGTCGGGAAACAGCCCCCACTGGAGGGGCAGCCCCCGGGGGTTGCCGGGGCAAGGCTGCAGCGTGCAGGGTGCAGAGACGGTACGGCCCAGCGGGCTTGGCGAGGGGAGGGCGTGAGGACACGAGTGAGATGGGGCCCTTCCAGGACAGGAGGGGAGGGGTCCAGAGGAGGGGAGCTCCCGAGGACCCGATGCGGCAGTGTGTCCTCCTGCAGTCCCCTGGGGTCGCGTCTTGCCAGCCGGCGTGCCAGGGGACGGTCCACACAGCTGTGCAGAACGCTGCTGTCTGTGTAGAAATGTAAAATTTCTCCCAGGAGCTCCTTTGATATGCTTCAGATACTTGATTCATTGACCTTCCCGGGTGTGGAATTAATTGTAGAGCCTGGAAAGTAACAAGTCAAGTTCAAATCCTTCTTAGTTACAAGTCCTGTCTCCACATACCCATTATTTATGTCAGAAAGAAATGGCTGTGCGCCTTCTGAGCTGGGAGGAGGTGATCGATGGTGCCAGGGGGGTGATTCTTTTCTGTCCTGCCCCTGGCCGCCTGGCTCAGCCGCTGCGTAATCGTGACCCACACCGTCTGCCCCCAGAGCCACCGGCCACGTGGGCCACCGGGTATCGAAAATGGGGCTGGTGGGACTGAGAAACCGAACTTGACGTTTTAACCTTAATTAATTTATATTTAGATGTATACGTAACCTATGTGTTATATTTAGATTTTAGGGTTGAAGCCGTGTAAGCTGTTTTCCCATTAAACCCAATTTGGCTTTTGCCAGGACTAAAAATTTCACCTGAACCATCAAAAAATGGGAGTCCAATATGAGATGCAATCCAAATGTAATCCAATGATGGGTTTTGAAGACTTCATCCAATAAAAATGAATGCAAAGTATCTCATTAATAATTATTTCTATTAATTACATGTTGACATGATAATATCACAGGTATCCTGAGAATTTTTAAATTTCCCCTCTTTCTTTTTGCTTCTCTTAAAAATGGATATTGAACAACTGAAACCTTCTGTGTGGGTCATATCACCTTTCTTTTTTTAAGTTTATTTCTTTGTTTTTGAGAAAGACAGAGGGGGCATGAGCAGGTAGAGGGGCTGAGAAGAGAGAGAGACAGAGACTCCCAAGCAGGATCCATGGTCAGCACAGAGCCTGACCCTGGGATCAACTCCTGAGCTGAAAAAAGGGGCTGGACCCTCAACTGACTGAGCCGCCCAGGTGCCCCTCTCATCACACTTCTTATCGGGCAATTCTGGTCTAGAAGGAAGGCATCTAGATCGGAAGGTATACAACACACGAACTTAAAATAAACGGGGTCTTACAGGCTCCCCCGCTGGTGTTCTGCCACAGGTTTGTCTCCACCACACTCCTGTCTTTCCAGAGATGGTCGATCCTAAACCGTAGGCGTGGAGGCTCCGAAGCACCCCAGGCAGGTTGAGCAAAATGCATTTCCTCTCACTCCTTCCCTGTGGTTCTCCCGTCTCGTGGCCGGCAACACTTGCGAGGGGAAGAATCCTCTCAGGGGCGCCAGGAGGAGATAGGAGCAGCGAGAAACCCAGGGGAGCCCTCTGTGGGTGGACAGTAGACCTACTGTGCGTGCCTGGATGTTCCGGAAGCAGCTGAAATTAGTTAGTGAATTAATTTGCCCCAGATCACTTAATAACCATATTCTAACAGGGTTTAACTGAATAGTTATTAGAAATCGATCAATACAAACAGAATATACAGTCTGTGGTATCAGAAAGTTCAATGGAGAGATTTAAAGCATCTTTCACGTTTGCTTATCATTTCACATGCCATGTCCTTTGAAAGTTTTTTGAATGGAATATTAAATATACAACATTCCTTATTCATTATTCTGTCATTAAATGATCGGAGACAACGGTTCCTATGGACCCACGTTTCTGGACACCATTTGGATTTTCTTACACCGTTGACACGGGGTAGACAGCGATGTCGGGGTGTTTCCGAGAGTTCCTTGCAGTTCCATCTTGAGCACAAACAATCTGAGACTGTTCCAGAAAGTCTGTCGAAACTCCCCTCAGTGTCCAAGCGTGTGAATCAAAAGTTTCAAGCATTGGCATCTTAAGAAGAACTATCATGCCCATATGCTGCCCCGCTCTGTTTTTTTATTAACAGATTTATCGAGTTGTAAATGCACGTACCATAAAATTCACTCCTTTAAAGTGTACAATGCAGTAGGTTTTAGTCTATCCACAGAGTTGTGGGACCATCGCCCCTGTCTAATTTTAGAACATTTTGGGGACCCCAAAAAGAAACTCTGTACCCCCCTCTGCCCTTCTTCTGCCCCTAAGAATCAATAATCTACTTTCTAATCTTTAATGTTTATTTTTAAAAGACGGTAGGAAAAAGGAGTAGTATGTGAGATGAGTCTTTTGGGGCGAAGTGTGGAGGCAGCAGAGAAATGCGGTCCGAGCACCAGGTGCAACTCTGAGAGCGCCTTAGCCAGTCCGTGCGGCCGTAACAAAACGCCGCAGACCAAGAGGCTCCAGTGGGGGACGCTCATCTGCTCACGGTTCTGGAGACGGGGAGCCCAAGGTCAGGGTGCTGTGTGGGCAGTTTCCGATGACGCCCTCTTCCTGGCTCGCAGACAGCTGCCTTCTCGCTGCGCTCCCCTCCCACTGTCCCACTGTCCCTCTCTCTGTCTGGGGGGCAGAGAGAAAGAGCTCTCTGGTGTCTGTCTTGTATGGGCACGGAACCCGCGTGGAGACTCCACCCTCCTGATCTCATCCAGCCTCCCAAATACCCTGTCTCCAAACTCCGGGCACATTGGAGTCTAGGGCTTCAACATATGAATTTTAAAGAGACACATTGAGTCCATCACAGGTTCAAATAGTTAGGACAAAATTGTGTTGCCAGACACCCAGGGAGCTCAGTCGGCGAAGCGTCTGACTCTTGATTTCAGCTCAGGTCGTGACCTCACAGTTCTGTTCAGGAAAGATCTCACAGTTGTGAGATCAAGCCCCTCATCAGGCTCTGTGCTGAGCATGGAGCCTGCTGGAGATGCTCTCTCTCTCTCCCTCTGCTCCTCCCATGCTTGCTCACACACGCCTGTGCTCGCTCTCTCTTTCTCTCTAAAGAAAAAACAAAAACAAAAACAAAAAGACAAAATTGGGTTGGGAACCATGCGATTTCCCGACCCAAGCCACGGGCTTAATATTGATTACATATACATTTCAGAACTGCTCTGATTTAGGCTGGGGAGTATCATAGTTGAGGTTGCAGGCTTTGTTCGAGCCAACCGAAGAAAGTGAGACCCAACAGTTTAGTGACAGTCAGGCTGTCGAATACAGAACACGGGCTGAAGGCGTCTGCGGGATGTTGCTGAAAGCAAATAGAACAAAAAGGCAGGGCCTCTACCTTTAAACACACACGTGGGGTGTTGAACTCTGAGTCCCACAGCGCAGACATGCTTCAGAGTCCCCAGGGCGGCGCTACAGGATTCTAAACTGCACGCCTGCTGCTAAGTACCGGCAAAGCCATTAGATGGCGCCACTGACGATCGCAGCTAATGTGCTTGTTTCGTGGTCACCACACACCGCGCCCTGAATCACCTCCACGGGCGTCCCATTGACGGTGTCGGCACAAAGTTAAGAACATAATCGTGAAAACCCAAGAATGTTAATTAAGTGTCTCATCAATATCTCTACACACCAACTAAATGGTAACGTGAAAAACTGGAAAATATCAACTGTTGGCGAGACGGAGGGATGACTGAAACTTACGGGTTGCCGGTGGAAATGCAAGATGGGAAAGGAAACATTTTGGAAAGCAGCATGGGGGTATGCTATTAGATTAAACATCACTGCCACTTGGCAATTCCAGTCCTCGGATCTGCCCGAGGGAACAGAGAGCAGACGCTCTACAAACACTCGTAGTCACAGCAGTGTTATCCGTGAGTCCCGCACAGGAAAGGTTGCAAGTGGCATCTGCCGGTGAGTGGATAACCGTCCGTCTGTACGATGCAGCGCTTCTCAAATATCGACACAGGCATCACCATTAATAAATCTCAAAAACGTTTTGCTAAATGAAAAGAGTCAAACACCAAAGACTCACAAAACAATTCCACTTACATAAAAATCTCAAAGTGGCAAAATACAGGGACGGAGAGCAGGTCGGTGTCCATTAGGGGTCAGGTTTGGGGCAGGGATCGCCTGCAAATCGGCAGGAGGAAGCATAGTGATGGACGCGCTCTGTGTCGTGGTGTTGGTGGCTGCCTGGGTGCAGAGTATCACCAGTGCTCAGACAACTGTACGTGAGCTGTCAATTAGACCCCCAGCAATGACGACAAACAGTAATTCAGCATGCCTACAAAAAGTAAAAGGAAACTACATAAAACTAAAACAAGAATCTCAGAGACAAAGCAGTATGTGTTTTTTTTTTTTTTGAGGTTTATTTATTTTTGAGACAGAGAGAGAGAGTGTGAGTGGGAGGTGGGGTGCAGAGAGAGAGGGAGACACAGAATTCGAAACGGGCTCCAGTCTCTGAGCTGTCAGCACAGAGCCTGACACAGGGCTCGAACTCACGAATTGTGAGATCATGACCTGAGCCGAAGTCGGACGCTCAACCGACTGAGCCACCCAGGTGCCCCATGTTGTCTTCTGATTAAAATGCTGCATCTGCAAGGGTCCTGATGAGGTCTGCAGCAGACCCTTTGGGAGGGCCTGCCCAGAACAGGACCGTCACCTGCCCGTCCATGAGTGCACGCCCCGTGATGCCCCTATATCCTCGCCCCGGTCGCAGGGATTGGACAGAGGGAGAAGGACCATTCCGAGCACCGCTGTCCACATCTGACTTTCTCCCGGCAATTTATAGTTGGGATTCAGCAATCGGAGAGGATGCCGTGCCCCCATCCCCAGTCTTTCTCCACTCCCCTCACCCTGCAATTTCTCCTCCCCGGCATGTCCCTAGCACCTGAGATCTCTCGCCAACACAGTGCCTGCCCTCAAGTTTTTGCGTTTGCCTGGTAGCCCTTCCTGTCTCTGGTGGGATAAGAGGTAGGATTGCTTAGCTGTTCTTTGGGATCTCTCTGCGGGGTGCATTTTCCCTCCCTGTGTCTCCTCTGAAGATTTACTTGCACGTAGTCTCATTCTCTACTCTGTGTCTTGGTCCGGCATTTTATTCTCACGCTTGTATGTCCAGTAACTTCACAGAAGATGAGAAATTCAGTACCTAATTCCCTGTTCCCAACTATCTCAGTGCCATGCACAATTAAGTGCTTAATAAGTGTCTTTTGATGATACAGATGGTGGTGTGGGTGATAATGGTGCTTAACTTCCTCCCGGGAGTTTAGATATTTTGAGAGAGCCGGACCTCCTGGAATCAAATTATGAGACAGAAAATCAGTGTCTTCATATCTTTGGTGAACCACAAGGTTAGCGACTTAATGAGGGTAAGATAATTAACAGTGCGCTGGACAAAGTCCCACATTCCTCCTGCTGAATGCTCACCTCTGGTTCGCAAGGGTTTAATCGGGCCGCACCATTTGCACGCTACGTGCTCCCAAGTGCAGATCCTCAGTAGCTCGGCTCATCAATGAGATAAATTCATCTCCAGTCACGGTGGTTAAAATGGTGGAGTAGCTTTTGAGATTAACATTCATTGCCGATAAGAGAAAGCTTCATTTCATCAATGGCGAACTTTACCGTTCTTAATGAAATATGCATTTCTGATCATTGTATCACACGATCTTTCCTTGTTCCTGCACTCAGAAAGCTATAGAGATCACTGTGTGGCGTCAGAGTCAGTTGCTGCCCATGGGGCCTTCACGGTGAAGCGTGGAGACAGGGAGAGCGGGGGCCATCCTTGGATTCCTCATGACCTGTGTCAAGGTCATCTTAGTTCCAGGCGGTGCTCACAGCAGGAGACCTCCTCACGAGCAGGGGCTGGAAACCGCTAGGAGCCAAGGCACTATTGAACCGGGAATGGACTCAGGGTGGTAGTTAGATACAGACCAGAGCATAGGCTAGCAGTCCAGTGTCATATTGTGTGTATCTCAGGTGGAAGTTGGGCTGAACGCCCCAAGTTTGTTCATTTATGCATCCACCCATCCACCCATCCACTCATCCACCATCCATCCATCCATCCATTCATCCATCCATCCACCCATCAATCCATCCACCATCCATCTTTCCATCCACCCATTCATCCACCCACTCATCCATCCATCCACCCATCCATCCATCCATCCACCCACCCATCCATCCACCCATTCATCCATCCATCCACCCATCCATCCACCATCCATCCATCCATCCACCATCCATCCATCCATCCACCATCCATCTTTCCATCCACCCATTCATCCACCCACTCATCCATCCATCCATCCATCCACCCACCCATCCATCCACCCATCCATCCACCCATCCATCATCATCCACCATCCACCATCCATCTTTCCATCCACCCATTCATCCACCCACTCATCCATCCATCCATCCATCCACCCATCCATCCATCCACCCATTCATCCATCCATCCACCCATCCACTCATTCACTATCCATCCATCCATCCACCATCCATCCATTCATTCATCCACTCATTCACCATCCATCCATCCATCCACCATCCATCTTTCCATCCACCCATTCGTCCACCCACTCATCCATCCATCCACCCATTCATCCATCCATCCACCCATCCACTCATTCACCATCCATCCATCCATCCACCATCCATCCATTCATTCATCCACTCATTCACCATCCATCCATCCATCCACCATCCGTCCATCCATCCACCATCCATCCATCCACCATCCATCCCTCCATCCACCCATCCATCCACCCCCTCATTCCACAAATGCTGGTTCTGATCAGGTCAGAGGATACAGTCCCGCTATGAGTGAGGACTGTGGGGCCCTTTGGCTCCTGGAACTCATCTTCGGGGTGCACCCAGGCTGCTAGAGTGAAGGGGGCAAGAGAGCTCTAGGCTCCACTTCCTGTGAACTCCAGGTACCTAATGTTCAGAAAGAGGGGAACACAGCAAGATGGACCATTTATACCCTCTTGACGACACTGCCAGCTCAAAATATGCTGGGAGAAAGCAGTTTACCATTTCCTAAAATTAATTCTTGTGTCTTCATTGTTTTTCACCTTCTCCCTTTCCTTGAGGCAGTGTTTTGGGTAGCTGCACCAGCCAAGAATGTAAAAACAAAGCATGCCGATACCTACCCCACCAACTCTGTGCTGGGGGAGCCTCGGTCCTGATGGCCCTCACACCTCCGTCATCACACCAGGACCGGGGGCCTCTGTCGGCAGCCCCATCGCAGCCCTCCCCACAGCCACACACACCCGCACGGGAGAGCTGCGGTAGCAAACCAGGAAGTCAGCCCTCAGCCCGGGGTCACCGCGGGGAGGGGACACAGCCCTGGGGGCCGGGGCAGAAGACCTGGTTTTGAACCCCCCACCCCAGCTGCCCGAGAGCGTTCACTGTACTTCTTTGTACAATCAGTGAGGAGGACATGCCCGCCACACCCAGTGGCCCTGCGACTTCCCCCGAGTCACGGGGCCAGCACAGCGACTAGAACAGGGTGGGCACAAATGTCATTTTTCATGCCCTTTCGAAGAAATGTACCCCCTCCTTCATTCCACAGGGACAAAGGCCTTTTTTAACCTTTGCCTTAAATCGGGGCTAAACCAGTCTTTGGGTTTGATACCTGAAAGGCGACACTAACTCTTCCCCCCTTCCCGTTACACCACCAAGTCGGGGGCGGTGCGGGAGCCGCCGGTCTCCATTCAGAAGCGGAAGAGCCCCACGGAGAGTCCCCCCGTTCCACAAAAGGTCAAGACCGACGTTCTTCAATAAAGTCTGTCCGTTCTCCTCCGCAGAGAGCTTTCTCCAAGGGCATCTTGGATTTTCCTGGATCAACCTCAGGACGAGGAAGTGAGTTGAACCTCCCAAACGACCTGCCGAGGCCGGGTATTGGGTGGAGAAGAAGAATCAAAATGTCAGTGTCTAATTAAAACTCATAAAGGAAAAATTAAATCTCATCCTTTAATGATGCCATTTATTGTCATGGATACTAAGGGGGGCATCACACTCGCGGAAATGCAGGGAGGGAGCTGCACTGCGGAAATCGAAGCCTGTGGGATGTTTACACCGCAGTCCCGTTATTCAGAATATGTGCGCCTGTGATCGCCCGGAAGCTGGATGCGTGGTCTGGAATTTGTCTTTCAATTTAGATACGTAGAAAATTTCAGAAAACCCTGAAGCAGCAGCAGAGAACTGTGCTGTGCCGTGCGACCCAAACCCAGAGGTCTCTCTGTTTAAAAACACTTTTTAAATGTAAGGATTTTTAAAAATTTTTTAAATTCCATTTATTTCTGAGAGACAGAGAGACAGAGTGCAAGGTGGGAGGGGCAGAGAGAGAGGGAGACACAGAATCGGAAGCAGGCTCCAGGCTCTGAGCTGTCAGCACAGAGCCCTACTCGGGGCTTGAACTCCTGAACTGTGAGATCATGACCTGAACCGAAGTCAGACGTTTAACCGACAGAGCCGCCCAGGCGCCCCGAATGTGAGGATTTTCTGAGGTGGGGTCGGGTGGGGCTGGGGGCACAGGGAGGGAGCACAGTGGCCGCTGCGTGTCAGCAGGCCTGTGATTTCAGCATAAAATACCAGACGCGCTCGAAACCCTCAGCTCCCCCGAAAGCAAGTGCCGCACACGGTCTCCCCCGAAGAATGAAGTTAATTGGGTTTGGTGTAAGGCTGCTGTCCTTCCTCCTGGAAACTTTCCCAGGTCCTTCTGGGCGTCGGTGCCTACCAGACTCCCCGGTCGCCCTGTTAGCCCAGACTTTAATTAGCCCTGGCGTCCCCTTCATAATGACAAATGCAGAGATGATGAGGAAGCGCCTCGGCCGTCGGCGCCGAGCATCATTAACACCTCCCCGCGGCCGAATCGATCACTGTCACCCCAGGGCCTGCGTGCAGCGGGGCACACGGAGGCCTGCCAGGGCGCCTCCCGCGCGCGGGCGGCCCGAGCGCGGCGGGCTTTCCTCCCGTATGCTTTTATTCATCTTTTGCTGAATATTTGTTTGGCAACCAGAGTTCCAATATATTTCCAGCTGAGAAGATAACTATTTTGGGTCAATAAGCAAATAGCTAATTCAGAGCAAAATAAATACCAGTAAGAAGTTATTCTCCGAGCATCGAGATCTGAAAGAAAGTCAATGGGACGAATACATCTGGCCTGTTTCAAAGCTGGAGAGCGACTTGGAAGCTGTCTAGAAGTCGGCTTTATAAAGAAAACGTCGATCTATAACTGCATTTTAAACGATGTTAGATTTTTCTTTTCAATGTCTGGGGGCAAGATGTACTCTTATGCCCGCAGCTGGAGGGTTGTTCCATCCTGGAAACCGATGGTTTCTGGAGGGCGAAGCTCCGGCCCCCACGGTAGAACCCTCTCCAGCTCCCGCTGCTGCCAGCCCTGGCCCCCTCTCCGGGCCGCTGAGCGACACCCTCGTCACTTACACGGAGTCGGCCTTACCAGCAATTTCAAGGTGGGGAGGGTGTTTTCTTCTGATCTTTTTGTTGCTGGTAAGACACACTGCTACAGAGTCCCAGCATGGGAACCACAGCAACGCCTCTCCCCTGTTCCCTCCCTGGTGCCCCGCGTGCCCCTGACCTCTCTCGCCTCACCCCGACGTCACTCCTTTCCCTCCGTCCACCCCACCCGACCGTCTCCACGTCACAGCCAGCGTCCGATTGGCTAGAACCTGTGACAGCCCCAAGGGGAGGCTCGAGGCCTCCGTGATCGGCGCCCAGAATATTCTCACGACGAGGGCACCACGTCACCTCCAGATCTGCCTCCTTCCCCGATGAGAGCGTGACTGCATTTTTATCACGTGGTCCACATTTCGGGGCATCCGCCCCTGGAGAGTGAGCGAGAACATGGGCGCTCAGCGTGTGGCCCTCACTCAGGCTGCCCCTTATACCACGCTCCCCATCTTAGAAACAGGCGCTTCGTCATGGGAACTCGTGGCCAGGAGGGCATCTCAGCCCCACACCCCCCACCACGCCCTGCCCGTGCAGCTTCCCAGCGTCCTGCCTGCCCCAACATGTCCCCTGTCCTCCACGCCCGGCCCCACCCGGGGCTCAGCCTTGGTCTTCCATGAGCAGTCACGGCCCCCTCCTGGTGGAGCCCGGCTCTCCGTCTCCATGCCCGGCCTTCTCCAGTCCATTCTCGCACAGCGGCCAGGGCGATCTTTGGAAACCGCGTATCTGGTCACAGAATTCCTACCCTCAAAATATTTCAGAGTTTTTCTTTCTCACCAAGAAAAACATCCGAAGTCCCAGACGGGCCCCAGAGGCTCCGGGCGGTGCCCGCACCCCTTTCCAATCCCGCTGGTGCCCCAGCCTTCCTTCACATGACTCCAGCCACAAGGTCTTTGCCTTCTCCCTCCTCGCCTGACCATCCCTGCGCTGGGATCCCCCAGGAGGATTTAATTCACCCGGAGCCCTGTCCACCTGCTCCTCTGGCCACCCCTGCTCAGCAGTGCCCACGTTCATAGGATACACCCTGTGCCGCGCAGTGCAGAACCAGAGACACGGTTCTAGTCTCTTCACGGAGGCGGAGACTTAGCATCTTGTTGGCGTCTTGTGCCGATTTCCTTACCTGCAAAGTGAAAACAGGGATGGCAGCCCCCCCTTAGGGAGGCGCTGGGACTAACTGAGCTTAGATGTGTAAGGTGTTTGGACCATTTGCACACCAACACAATACATGTTTATTAGATTTACCTTTTATGGACTTTATACGTTAATAAGAGACCTTAGGATGAGTGTCGCCCGTTCCCAGGAGCTTTCTTAGGGCCGGTGAGAAGTTATTTTCCAAAGCTGACTGCACCGCTCCCCCCTCCCATCCCAGATGCTCTCTTGGCGACAGGACCTCGCCTCTCCCATCGGGAGATGAATTTGCAGTTGTCGTTGCTGTTTTCCCCATTGACGGCGGGAGGACCCTGTGACTGCTTGACCCAGACGGCTCTGTGTCAGGGGCACCGCAGCCGTCTGGAGAGAGACTTCGGCCAGCCCGGAAGCTTCCTCTCCTTGCCCCTCAGAACGCTCACCCTTGGGGAGTTCCCTCTGAACCCAGAAGTACCAGAGGAGCCCCACACAGGGAGGGGCTGCACCGTGGCCCCTGGCTGAGGGCCGAGCACCAGGCTACAGCCAGAGTCAGTGCCGGCTGTGTGACCCGCCATCTTGCAGGCCCGGCCAGGCGGAGGCCCAGCCCCAGCAACCCACAGACCCCCAGCGCTGAAACTAGATTTCTGTCTTCAGCCACGACGTTTTGAGGTGACTTGTTATGCAGTAATCAGTATGCAGCCACTGCCCGTGGCCCGTGTGGTCCGTGAGGTGAGACCCCTCATCACTGTCCCTTGAAGCATCACCCGGTTGTCACGAGTCTGAAGGGAAGGCAGCGGCCAGTTGCTTCTGTTTTCAGCCGTGGACGTAGTCCGGTGGCTAGCGGGGCTGCCGTAAACACCTGCAGAGGAAACGAACGGAGAAACGCTTCCTCCTCGTCTCTGTGGCACCGCCTCTCCTCCTGGCCACCAGGACGGATCCGGGGAGCGATGACCCGTGGAGGCCCCAGAGTCGGCTTCCGGGAGCCTCCCAGACTGAGAGCCTAACGGACCACCCTAGACACGGACCCTCAAACCCAGCGATGGGCTCTGCTCTGCCCAGAGTTCCAGACCCTTCCATTGCTGGGATGAATTTAATAAGTATGTCAATTTATATTAAAAGTTTACCTCAGAATGAAGAAAACTTCACAAAGACAACTCGAGGGCCAAGGCAAAGCAATTAAATTTCAGGTTACATTTTTAAAATTCCAATACTGTTATTCTACTTGTCAGATTAATAATTTACAGACAGATCAGCCCCCAAAAGACAACGAAGACAAACTGTTCTCCTTCCTCGTAAAGCACGGCCTGTGGCTGCGAGCTACGCTTTTCAGTGACGGTTTTATTAAAATTAACATCTTAACATTCCATTTGCTAGCGATACTTCCTTTCTCAATGGAAAATCATAAAAGCAACTTTATTTAAATTGCAAAGTAATTTATTTCTAAGATAAATACAGGTAAATTGATTTCCATCTGACTATAGGTTAAATATTTTATTTTGTTAGTATAATGAAAACAGAAAATAAAAGGAGACAAAATGTTTTGTTACCTTGGTGCCTATTAAGATTTTGGCATCCTTTCTAGAGAGTGCTAGCCAATTTCAATAACACCGGGAACCTGAGGAAATAAATTAGACATTTTAATTGTGAGATTATAACATAATGATGGAAGCGCTGGGAAGGAGCCAAAGGAAATTTTAATGACAAAACAACAATCTAAGCAAAGTAGAAAACATTGGACTCTGTGGGCTTTGAAGGAAAATAAAGAGCGAGGTCAGTAGCACCTCTAAGTGTGTGAAGCTGGGTAGCTGGCGAGGCCATAAATCGTGCGTGACACTCACAGATGTATTCTAGATAACGCAGACTGCTCGAAGCAGTAAATCAAAAGCATAATTGGGGAAATATTCGTAAAGCTTTAATAATGGATGCTTTAGGTAGAGACAAGAGAATTGTATCCTTCGGGAAAATTTAGACATTTCAAAATAAAGACTTAGAGCGACCGGTCGCCAGCGGCCACCAGCGAGAACTCGCACTATGGAAACGAGTTTAGTTGGGTAACGTGACCGTGGGCGAGTCAGTCTTGGATGAAAGAATTTTACTTGTTGGCTTTGCAAACAATAGGTCTATTCTCAGGACGCTCAGAACTTGGCAGTGGGAGAGCCTGGCGGAAGTCGTTGAAGCTATTAGAACCGGATTAGCCCTCGATCGTCACCTTCCTGAGACACACGGCCACACGTCTTCAGCCCTGACTGAACGCGGTGAAGACGGATGAGCCGCGGTCGTGTTCATGCAGGGACCGCGTCCGTCATGAAAGCGGGTGACGTGGACAGCACGAATGCTGGACTAAAACACGGTGTGGAGACTGGATAATTTGGAGAACTCTCACTTGGCCTGATTATTATAAATCAACCTTTTTGAGGTATAATATACACGCAATAAAACTCACATATTGTGAGTGGGCGATTTGATGGGTTTTGATAGATGTGCACAGCAGAAAGACTCCTTCCATCAAAATAGAGAACATTGCTGTCTCTCCAGAAAGTTCCCTTGGGCCTCCTCCCAATGAATAGACCCCTCCTCAGACCAACAGAGATCTGACTGGTATTTTGACTGTTCCAGAATTTTGTGAGTGGAATTACACAGTTTTACCCATTTAAGTCTGGCCTCTTCTGTTCACCTATGGCTGTGAGGTGCACCTGTGTTGTGAGCATCAGGATCCATTTGTTTTGAGAGCTGAATATTGTCTCATAGTATGAATGCATGGCAATTTGTTTACACGTCGATAGATCTAATAGATATCTAGCGATACCGATCTATCGATAGACATGTGGGCTGTTTCCAGTTTGTGGCTACTCTGAAAAAAGCTGCTGTGAACATTTTGGTACAGGTCATTTTCGTGGACGTCAGTTTTCACATCTCTGACGTAAGGGCTCAGGAGTGGCTCACGTAGCAGGTGGACGTAACGTCTAACGTCACGATTGCTTCGCAGGATGACCGTCCCGCCCTCCAGCGTGCAAGGGCTCTGCTGGCTTTGTCCTCTTCATCTTGTTAAGTTGTAGTGAGATTTGAGATCCTCGTGAGCATGGTAGGTACACACCCGACGGCTCACGACACCAAGCTTCTTTCCCAAGCGTATTGCCATGTATGTATCTTCTTTTGAGAGCTATCTGTTCAAATAGCGTGCCCACTTTTCAGTTAGATTGGCTGTCCTGTTACAAGACGTCTCTAACACAATAAAATATCATTAACCGTAGTCACCATGCTGTCCCTTCCATCCCCAGCACTTACTTCTTTCATAACCGGAAGTCTGTACTTTCTGACCCCCCCCCACGCATTTTGCCCTGCCTGCCGCTCCTGCTTCTGGCACCGCCCGTCTCTGCTCTGTGCCTGAGTTCAGTGTTTCTTTGTTGTTCCTATTTTCGCTTTTGTTTTTGTTTCCACATATAAGTGAGGTCACGTGGGATTTGTCTTTCTCTGAGAAATACGTTTTCCCACCGGTTCTGTTTGTCTGTGTGTGTGTGCATGTTGTGTATATATCTGTGCGTTGCATACACACGTGTACTTAGCAGCGTGTATGCATATCTGTGCCCTGTGTGGACAAAGGCTCGTATCCAGATATCACACATGTGTGACGATCTCTGGCACAAGTCTTGGTCACACGTCCCGCTGTGACTCTTCCCTCCAGCTGTGGCTGTGTCGTTCCCTGTGCTTGACTGACATTGTCTTTGGACGATAATAACGCTTTAGAGCTGATAGGGCCCAGCCCATCCTTCGCCTGATATCGATATAAGCAAAGCCGCTCTGTCACGTCTTTGCGTGACGCATCTCCTCCGTCCTTCTACATTTAGTGTCTGTCTTCATATATGAAACATGCTGCTGGAGACAGAATGTAGTTGGGTCCAACTGGCCTAACCAGCCTGAAATCTCAGCCTTAGAACTTGCTGCATGTGTGTCATGATGGAGTTAGAGCCACCATTTCACTCTTCATTTATTACTTATCCATTGTCTGCTTTTTTGTTTGTCTGACTGTCTATTGTTCATTGCTATTTTTCTTGGACTCATAGTTTAATATTTTTATTTCATCTTTTACCTTCTTATCCAAAACTCTTTATTATCACAGTTTCATGGTTACCGTAAGGCTACTTAGATGCAGTGTTGTACATCTTCACATTTCATTTTATTTTATTTTTAATTTTTTAGATGGTATTTTTTTTGAGAGAGAGAGAGAGGTAGAGAGGCAGGCAGAGTGTGAGCAGGGGAAGGGCAGAGAGAGAGGGAGACAGAGAATCCGAAGCAGGATCTAAGCTCCAAGCTGTTGGCACAGAGCCCGATGAGGGGCTCGAACCCACGAACTGTGAGATCGTGACCCGAGCCGAAGTGGGATGCCTAGCTGACTGAGCCCCCCAGGCGCCCTATCTTCACATTTTAGACTTCTTACTTTATGCCCGATATTCCCCACTGTATGCATCCAGTTTGCTACACTTTGAAGTGGAAAGCGGACTGTCACCAGGTGAGAGCTGGGTGATCACGGGACTCCCTGCCTGAATCGCACCTTCTTGTCCTGCTTCTGATGCATCGAATGAAAACCACTGCCTCCTGTGTTTTGTCACGTTTTGTAGCTGGTTGTGGTGGGAGTCTGCTCCAGTATGAATTATTCCATCATTGTTGGAATCCAGCCTATTCGTTTCACTGGAGCCTTTGGGGTAAAGACAAATGTTTTATGAGCTTTAAGAAGTAAGTGTTTGTATTATTTGATCTAAAGCTACAAGAGAGGGGCGCCTGGGGGGCTCAGTCGGTTGAGCGTCCGACTTCAGCTCAGGTCATGATCTCACAGTCTGTGAGTTTGAGCCCTGTGTCAGGCTCTGTACTGACAGCTCAGAGCCTGGAGCCTGCTTCGGATTCTGTGTCTCCCTCTCTCTCTGCTCCTCCCCCACTCATGCTGTGTCTCTCTCTGTCTCAAAAATAAAATAAACATTAAAAAAATAAAAATAAAGCTACAAGAGAAGAAAGTAGGTAAAAATTTGACAATTAGCTGGTAAATTTTTTCAAGGTAGATGACTGATGCAGGTCATTAGGTTCTTAGAGTTAAATCATTTGGCTTGAAATAATCAAGTTGACTTTTCTTTATTAAATAACAAGATATGTATTGAATCTCTACTTTACCTACTATCATGTAAACATGGTTCAAGACATAATCTTTGTATCAGGAAATGACTCCAGTTTCAAAATTGTTGTGTCTACCCCTTTTGTTGACTTATTATCAGCCCCATATTTATATAGGTCAGTAGGCAAATTATTTTTGTTGATTTAAGAACCTCTTGAGAGGAGCTTGGAGTTGACATCCATCCTAACAGGAAATAGAATGCTAACCGACTGAAGAATTAACAACTCTTTTTGGGTCCGTAAGAGAGGAGAGGCCACAGGGAAGATGGCTGCCCACAAGATGGGGGAGACCAGGGATGTAGGGAGTTATGGCTTCCTGGAGAAGGGGCCACAAGCAGAAACCACCGCAGGAAACAGAACAAGAGTGGAAAAGCCTGAAGTATAGTAGAAGAATTTCTAGAGGCTCAGTGTGGTCAATTCTGGGAGTTAAAAACTCCCAAGGGACCCAGCCATAGGGGGACCTGCACGATATTGTGAGATTTACCTCTAGGTGCTTGACCCGGTCTCCGCAGTAAGTTCTGGAGAGTGATCCTCAGACTTCCAGCGGGGATGTGGAAAGAGAGCCGTTTAGAAAGCCACCGGAGCTCAATGTCATTCTCAACAAGGCCTACCCCACAAGAAACTGGCCAACAGAACCCAGCCTGCTGGAGTACTGGCAGAGCTAAGCGGCCCGGGGGGAAGGAGGATACCCGGCCCATGTCAGCTCCAGCCTTCTACGTGGGACAAGGGAAATACCCAAATACAACCCACTCTAGCCACCCAGCCCCATCCGACAAGGGAGAAAACACTGAGGAACACTGTGGCGTTTACCGTCCGGGAGCATGCACTCACTAAAACCCGAGACTTAACCAGAGGAGTAGAACGCACCTCTCTTCCCACTCCTCACTGCCACACTGGAGACACCCATTCCTTTTACCTCACATGACACGTCAACACTCACAAGGCAGACTAAAAGGCAAAAACTGATTTGAAGAGACAGAGCAAGCATCAGGTGTTCAACGAGGCGAGGGTGTTGAAGGATCACACGAGAGTATAAGCCGAGCAGGGTTAACACACTGAGGGCTCTGGTGGACAAAGAGAATGCAGGACAGAAGGCCATTGGGCCAGAGAGAGGGGAATATGAAGAATGAATCCAAAAGAGATGCTAGAGATCAAAGACCCTTTACAGAGACGAAGAATGCCTTTGATGGGCTTATGAGTAGACTGGCTATGGCTGAGGAAAGAATGTCTGAATTTGAGGATATATCAGTTGAAACTTCAAAACTGAAAAGAGAACAAGACAAAACCCAAAAAAACCAACAAACAAAAAAGCCCCACAGAATATCCAGGGACTATGGGGTGACTATAAAAGGTATAATACACAGAATAGAAATGTCAGAAGGAGAAGAAAGAGAGGGACAGAAAAGAACATTTGAAACAATCCCGACTGTGAGTTTTTCCACGTGAATGTCCGACACCCAGTCATGGCACGGGACGCTCAGAGAACACCTAGAGGGGCAAACGTCCCCAAGGCGGGATCCGGGCATGGCACCTTCAAGCCACGCAAAATCGAAGTGAAAGAAAAAGTCCTGAAAGAAACCAGAAAAAAAATAAAGCATCTTACAGGGAAACAAATATAAGAATTGCCTCTGACTTGTCCTCGGAAAGCATGAAAACAAGAAAGGAGCAGGGTGAGATATTTAAACTGTGGAGAGAGCCAAAACTGAAAACGAAAGCCGAGGGTTCGGCAAAATTATCCTTCAAAAGCGAAGGAGAAGTAAAGACTTTCTCAGAAAAACAAGAGCTGGGGGAATTTGTTGCCAGTAGACGTGCTTTGCAAGAAATGTTGAAAGAAGTTTTTACAGAGGACAATGATATGGGAAGATTCTAAAAAGGAAAACCCACAACCAATAAAAGAACAAAAATACTCAAGTGAACATAAAGAAAGGAAGAGTATTGGCAAATAACTACATGAATGTAAAATAAAAAACTTACTTTTTTTATTCTTAACTGATCTAACATTGAACTATTTGTTCAAAATAATCACAACACCGTATCTCATTCTTAGGCTTATGCATATATCTTACGTGTGTCTGTATATCCACATATGTATACATGTAAGTGTGCGCATGCACTTACTCAGCTTGTAAATAAGGAAAATGAATGGCAGCCGTGATGCGAGAGACGGGAGGTAGCAACTAAGATGTTTGTATCATAGATACTTTTAGTACCCATGAACGGGTGTAGTATTATTTGAAAGTGGGCCTGGATCAGTTGTGAATGTGTCCCACTAAAAAAATAAAATAAAATAAAATAAAAAGAAGTATGACTGACATGCTAAGTAAAAAGATAAAATAGAATCATATAAAATACTCAGTTAAAACCACAAAAAGTACAAAACACAGAGAAGACAAAAATGGGAACAAAATACCAGGGCCACAGAGAGAGCACGGTAACAAATTCAGTAGATAGTACTCCAACCATAGCAATAATCACGGAGTGTCAATAGTCTAAATACACTAATTAAATAACAGGATTGTCAGAGTGGCTCATAAACGAGATCCAAGTGTATACCGGCTAGAGGAAACCCGCTGTGATCATAGACACGTACAGATTAAAAGTGAGTAGATGAAGGAACACGGATCATGCTAGCACTAACCAAAAGAAAGGGAGCACAGCTGTATTAACCTCAGAGGAAATTTCAGAACAAAACAAAAAAAATTTATCAAGGATAAAAATGGGTATTCCATAATTATAAAGGGACCAAATCTCCAAGGAGACATAAGATCTGTAATGTGTGTGTATGTGTGTATATATATATGTATATATATATACACACATACGTGTATATACACCAAATATATACATAATATACCTATATATACCTATATATATATATATATATATACATTTTACATATATATATATATATATATACACACATATATCATCAAACCACACGAGGGAAAAGCTAATAGAACTTCAAGGAGAAAAAGATAAACCCACGACCATAGCTGAAGACCCACGACCATAACTGAAGACTTGAACATCCTTCTGTCACAAACGTACAGATCCGGAAGGCAGAATATTAGTAGGGGCAAAATTGAACTGAGCAGCATCATCAACCGACAGGGTATAATAGACATCTGTAGACTATTTCATCCAACAACACAGAATACATTCTTCACAAACACACATGCAACATTCACCAAGACCGACCACATTTTGGGCTTTAAAACACAGAAGTCATACAATATCTTCTTCCAGACCACAAGGAATCGAACTAGAAACAAACAACAGAAAGATAACTAGAGAATTCCAACATACATAGAGATTAAACCACACACTTCCAAATAACACATGGGTCAAAAAAACATATAAGGAGTAATTTAACAATATTTTGAACTAGGGGAGTCAGTTGAGCGTCCGATCCCAGCTCAGGCCATGAGCCCACAGTTGTGAGTTTGGACTCCACATCAGGCTCACTGCTGTCAGCGCAAAGCCCACTTTAGATCCACTGTCCCCCTCTCTCTCTGCCCCTACCCCCCTCTCTCTGCCCATCCCCTCCTCACGCTCTCTCTCTCTCTCAAAAGTAAATAAACATTAAAAAATATTTTGAAGTAAATGAAAATGAAAATACAATTTATCAAATTTTATGAGATGCAGTGAAGGCTGTGTTAGAGAGAAATGTATAGCATTAAATGCACATATTAAAAAAGAAAAAAAGATCCTAAATCAGTGTGAGAACCAGAAAAAGAAGAACGAATTAAATCCAAAGTATGCAAAAATAAAGAAATAGTAAAAATTAGAGCAAAAATCAATGAAATTGAAAACAGAAAATCAATAGAGAAAACCAATGAAAGCCAGAGCTAGTTTTTTGAAAAAGCAATAAAATCAATAAGTCTGCAGTCGGGCTAACTAAGAAAGAAAGAGAGAGGACATAACTTACTAATATCAGAAAGGAAAGAGAAAACATAACTACAGATCCTATAGATATTAAAAGGATAATAACCAAATACTATGAACAAATCTATACCCACAGATTTCATATCCTAGCTGAAATGAACCAATTCCTTTAAAAACACAACCTGCCAAAACCCACACAAGAAGAAATAAATGAATAATCCTCTATTTGTAAAGAAATTAGGTAAAAAATCAATAATATTTCAAAACAGAAAGCACCAGGCCCAGATAGGTTCACCGATTAATTCTACCGAACAATAAGGAAGAAATCATAACAACTCTCTACAATCTCTTTCAGAGGTTCAAAGCAGAGGGGATAACTTCTGACTCATTCCATAAGACCAGCATTATCGTAATACTAAACCAGACAAATCATTACCAGTAAAGGAAAACTACAGACCAATATCTCTCCCAAACACACGGAAAAAACACTCCACAAAATATTGGCAAATTAAATCCAAGAATGCATAAAAATAATTAACACCACAATCAAGTGGAATTTATCTCGGCTATGCAAAGCTAGTTCGACATTCAAAAATGATCTAATGTAATAATACATCATACCAACAGGCTAAAAAAGAAAAATCACACTATCATGTCAATAGAAGGGCAAAAAGCATGTGACAAAAATCCAAAATCCAACACTGATTCGTGACAAAAACTCTTAGTAAAGTAGAATTGGAGGAGGAACACCCTCAACTCAAAAGAGAATATTTACCAAAAAGAAAACCCCAAAAACAAAAAACCAACAACTCAGTCAACAACATACTCAACGATGGGACACTAGAGGCTTTTCCAGTAAGACTACGACCAAAGCAAAAATGTCCCCTGTCACCACTTCTTTTCAACATCATACTGGGCGTACTAGCTAGTGCAATAAGACAAGAAAGGGAAACACATGTATACAGACTTAGAAGGAAAAAATAAAATTGACTTTCATTACAGATGACATGATTGTCTATGTAGATAATTCAGAAGAGTCTACCAAAAACTCCAGGAAATAATAACCATAAAATCAAGGGTCAGGATACAAGGTTAATGTACAAAATTCAATTATCCTATATACCAAGACTAAACAAGTAGAATTTGAAATTAAAAACACAATCCAACTTATATTAGCATTCTAAACAATGAACTATGTAGACATAAAGATGACAAAATATGTAAAACGTTTATATGAAGAAAACTACAAAACTCTGATGAATGAAATCAAAGAACCGAATGAATGGAGAGAGAGCACATGTTCATTTGTGGGAAGATTCAACATTGTCAAGATGTCAGTCTTTTCAACTGCGCCCATAGAGTCAATGCAATCCCAATCATAATTCCGGCAAGTTATTTCGTGGATACAAACGTACTGATCCTAAAGTTTATATGGAGAGGGAAAAGCAGAATACCCAATGCAACGCTGAAGGCAGAACAAAGTTGGAAGGTTCGCACCGCTCGACTTAATAACTTGCTATAAATTTACAGTAATCGTGGCAGTGTGGTATGGGCGGAAGAATAGACAAACAGATCAATGAAACATCATAGAAAGCCCAGAAATAAACCCGCATAAACAAAGTCGGTTGATCTTTGACAAGGAGCAAAGGCAATACCATGGAGCAAAGATAAGCCTTTCAACCTTTTCAGCCGGAAGAACCGGAGGTCCACACGTAGAAAAAATGAATCTAGACACAGTCCTCACACTCTTCACGAAACATAGCTCAGAATGGATCATAGACTTCAATGTAAAACACGAAACTATAAAACTCCTAGAATAAAAGAAAGCCCAACTGACTTTGGATATGGAGATATGTCTTTCTCCATGGATCAAAGATATGATCTATGAAAGAAAGAACTGATAAGCTGGGCCTCGCTAAAATTAAAAAATTCTTCTCTGTGAAAGACAATGTCAAGAAAAGGAGAAGAGGAGCCGAGACTGGAAGAAAATACTTGCCAAAGATGCATCCAGTGAAGCACTATTATCCAACATATACAAAGAACTCTTGACACTCAACAATAAGAAATAAACAACCTGACCAAAAAATGGATGAAAGACCGTAATGGTCGCTTCACTACAGAAGGCATATACAGAAGACAAACAAGCATATGGAAAGAAGTTCCATGTCATATGTAATTCGAGAAATGCAAGTTAAAAAAAAATGAAATACCATTATACACGTCTGGCCAAAATCTGGAACCCTGACACCACCAAATGTTGGCGGGGATGTGGAGCAACAGGAACTCTCGTTCATCGCTGGTGGGAATGCAACACGGTGCAGTCACCTTGGAAGATGGCAGTTTCTTACGAAAGTAAACATCGTCTCTCTGGAGTAACTGGTCATTCTTTCAGACTTTCTTCTGCCTCTGGTTCAGGATGGCCCTTGAGTGAAGGGGGTAGAGGGCTGGTCAAATGATGGTGGGGACGGACAGGAGGCCGGCTGCCATGCTGGGTCCTTGTGGTCGAGTGTCCAACCCAGGGAGCACACTGAGCTCTGCTAAGATACAAAAGTGCCACCTGGTCATTTGGCAAGACGCTGGCATCTTCCTCTAGAGTCAGCCTCCTTACCACTCACACCACGTCCAAAAAAACTCTGTGGCTTCTTGTCCCACCACCAAGTCTTCAGGTGTCTCCACACCTCACACCCATGCGCAGAACACCGGGTCCTGTGAGAGCGTGACAGGCATCCGGGAGCTCTGCCCCAGCCTCGCCTGTCTGCCACTGCTCCTCCCGCCTCACCCTGGTGGTGCAGACACCTGCCGGCTTCCTTAGGAAGCATGTCGCCCTACCCCCACAATGAATTGTGCCTAGATTCCCTGTACCGACCTGAACCTCCTGCCTGCTTTGTATCTGCCCCTTCCCACTGTCTCCACTCCCTTGTTCTTCTAGGCCATCCCATTCCACATCTTCCCTGAAGGTATTTCCATTACAACAATGCCCTTCCTCCTTGGCGTGGCTCTGAGAACGTGTAGAGCCCCTTCCCTCCACGGCAAAAGGAGGTTCCGAGCAGCTCCGCCTGACCTGCCTTTGTCAGGCTTAGACAACGTGGAACCAGGGTTAAAACACGCTGTTTAAATATGCAAAATGCACGCCCCTGTTGTTGAGGGCGAACCCACCAAGTGTCAGCGTGCAATCAAATACCATCGTCCTCGGCTGACGGAATTCTCCAACCCTCGGTTCACGCGGCCCGTGCCTGGCAGCCTCCACGTGCGGTCGTTCACCCTCTGTCCTGCTCTCCGCGGTATCAGTCATCGGTTTTGTCTACTATTTAAGAACCGGGCTGTCCGATTAAACTCAACCACACACACGTGCAGATATCTGACTTCCGGTACAAGAATCGTGCTCTAAGTAAGAACAGCATGAACGGTTCTGATTTGCTGAATGCTTTCTGGGTCCCTCCGAACAGATGGGCTCTGGGGCTCAGCCGCGATCATCCATCCTTCACGTGGAGAAGGGTCCTGGGGATCCCAGGGGCCAAGCTCCCTGTAGAATGTCACACACTTAGTAAGTCAGGGAGCCGAAATGCCAAGATCCGTAGGCTGGATCGATGGACAGCTTGATGTGTCAACTCTCAAAACTGTATTAGCATCACAAGCACCAAGCTCTGCAGGTGCACTCCCAGCAGAAGCCTCTCCGGGTTCGCTGCGATCACGTCGCATGACAAGTGACACCTGGAGTTGAGAGCGATCCTCGTGAGGACCCAGCACACCGGCTCTCCCTCTCGCTCGCCTGTTTCAGGCAGGGCGGAAACCAGTCCTCAGGATTGTGGGTCTCGTCAGGGTGGTCTAGCCCCCCCCCCCCACCTGACTGGGAGAGAAACAGTTTCTCTGTACCAGTATCGATGAAGGACAGCAGGTAGGCATTCCAAGGCCTCATGTTCTTCAGGGAGGACTCCGAACACGACAAGAAGATCTCTTTGGGAAAGCAATTTACAAGTTCACTCTACTGAAAACGAAAGATCCCAGCAAAATTAGCCCGTTTTTTAAATTACATAGACACACATATTCACATAAGCACGTACACAAGACGTCCGGGCTGGACCAGCAGCTGTGCAGGTGGGCACAGCCCGACTTCCCAGCCCTGCGGGTGGATCCGGGCACGAACAGCACCCCCCTGGAGGTGCCCAGCACACAAACGCGGTCCGACCGGGCAACACGGTGCCCGCAATTCCTCCCTCTCAGCGGCAGAGTCGTGGCTGGTGTTCACTTTCTAAAAACGTGCTCCCTGACTTTCTTGATCCATTCCAACAAGCGTATATTACTTTTATGAACAGAAAAATATAAATTCATGTTCATTGTGAAAAAATACATAAGGAAGCCAATCACGGAAGATAAAGCTATGATCTCTTTCTGCAGTTTGTACTGGCTCGGTGAAATTCTCAATTACAGTCATGGAGGGCAAGTGAAAAAAAATCACAGGAATCATTATCAGTGTTTAAAAGCATCCGTAAGTACGTTTTTAAAAAGTGTAGCGTGTGCATGAGTTTCTAGGGGCGGCCAAACTTGGTACCAAAGACCAAAGAGCACGCGGCTTGTTTAAAAGAGCCGATAGCCAGCAATATTTTATTTTTCCCTTCGTGAAATGTCGACCCCCGCTCTTAGGACAGAAAGACACCTAGCCGACCTAATAGGCCCTTTATTTGCTAATCAAATCTCTCATTAACAATTAATTGGATCAAAAGTTCATAGGCCATTATTGCTGTGTCAATGAGATGCCAAAGGCCCAGGCGGCTGAAATGGAACGACCGCTCGGTGATAAATAATTTCCCGCAGTGACTCGCCTTACTGCTCAGAGGTCACGGTCCCGGCCGCAGAGGCCGCACCGGCTGCCCCTCTGACAGGACCGAGGCGGTGTCTCTTATCAGACATGCTAATTTAAGCTCCGTAACCTGAAACGTGTGAAACACCATCTCGGGGCACACGTAGCTGCTGCCGCCCGTCTTTATCTGAGCCCCGCGGCCGGTGGGTGCTCCCCAGATGGAACGCATCCCACCCCAGGGGCTGGTCCCGGCGGCCCCTGGTGACCGCAGGCATCGCGGGCGCCCTAACCGCCGGCCGCCTGTGTCCTCCGCTCTGGGGACGAATGACCCGTTGACCCCGTAACTGAAAAAACAGAACCACGCACCTGTTTTGGGCGGCTTCGTTGAGGTCCTCCTCGGGAGGGGAAAACCTCGCTCGGAGGTGGAGTCTAAAACGTTACAGGATCCGGAAGGTTGTAATTCCACACCGAAGCCATTAGACTCGAATGAGTCATGTTGTTCCCCGGCCAACTGGTAGGTGTCTCGGTTAGAAAAATAAGGGAGAATCAACAAAATTGCGAGTTAACTGAGGCAGGGGAAAGCTTTGCCCATCGCGAGCTCTGAAGACGAACATGAAATGTGGGTGCTTACTGGTCCAGCCTCGGGCCCAATGTGTGGCTCTCTCCTGTTTTCAAGAAGCGTGACCACCGGGGAGACGGGAAGATGTTTCAACTTCCTGCGCTCCGTGTGAACCTTGCCAAAGGGAGACAGTCTATGAAAACGTGCTCACACGACGCCTTCCGGTGAAACTCAGCGCAGGCGGGGAGTCCGCGCAGACTCCTCCCGGAGCGTGGGGCAGGTGCTCTTCAGGCTCCCGTTTGCACTTTACCGCGTGATGCCGCGGCGGGCGCCGCTCAGCTACGACGGCGTTCTCCGGCCCGCGACACCGAGGGCCCTCGTGGCGGGGTGATCCCACCTTTGTCCGCTCTGCCAGCACGTGCTCCCGGGAGGGGAGGGCCGAGGAGCAGGCACAGCCACGTGGTCTCCAGCGGTCACCGGGGACAAGGCTCGGCCCGTGCGGCCGGCTCCCCGCTCTCACCACGGTCACCCCCGGAGTGGGGTGCACGGTGCGAGCCGGGGGAGGCGTGGATGAGGTTGGAAGACAGCCTTGTGAGCACCTGGAGAGCACGCGGTGCGTGGCTCCTGCTGGGATTGCGTGTCAAGGTCGGGCCAGGTTGGAAGGCAGCTGGAGGTGTCACGCGGGAGAAAGAAAACCCGTCGTGGGTGCTGGTATATTTCTTTCCTTCTGGCTCCTGACGGCGAGCTGCCCCGGTGGGGGCTGCAGGCTCCTCGGCGGGAGGGAAGGGTGACAACAGCAGGCGAGGGAGCGCCGTGGGACCGGGCGCACGAAGCCCAGCGCTCACGCAGGACACCGTCCCCTCCTCAGACGCGTGTGAGCGGCTCTCCAGGTACAGTGAAGGCATCATCACGGCAAATCTCCTCACCCAACGGACGCTCAAAGCGTGTGGCTCTCAGGTTCGACCTAAAACCTTTGGATGCCCCACAGGTTTCGAAACGTCACGAGTCCGTTTTATGGAGCCTGGGATGTTCCGCCCGCTCGGGGACATTCAGAGCCATGGCTATCCTCTTACGGAAAAGGGAATCTCCACTCACCCGCTCCATCAGCCTCCCACGGACCCATGACCGACAGGGCCAGTTCCTGGGCCCCCGGACGCGGCCTGCTGGCGGTCGTGAGTGACACCACAGAGAAGCCGTTTCCTCTAGCCTTCTCGTCATCTTTTTTAAAGCCATTCTCAGTGCCAAGGCAAATAGGGGATTTTAAAAATTGAACATATACCGCGGAGATGCTTATTTTATTTCCTTCTCTGCGAAGAACTCAAAGCCACCTCGGTATATAGTGAGACTGAAATTCCAACAAAGGCATAGCATTGAGTTCCTGCTTCCTCTTTGTCAGGACTCCAACCTAACCCTTCTGGTGATTCCTCTCTCTAGTTCTGGTGTCGGACGGTGTCTGTCCAAATTTCAATCACGCTGAGTATCCCACCCAACGTTGCCACCGGCCCCACCCCTGGACGTCAGGTGGGCCTGAGCACAGCCGGCGCGTGTCACACGTCACAGCCCTGGCGGCCTTCCCGGCGGCAGTGTGGTGGAGGATGGCCCTGCAAACATGCAGGTCTCCCCTCCGGCCCTTCAGTGCGGGCCCCGCCGAGCTCTGCTCCCTGTGAAGTAACTGGACTTGGGGCCCTGGGCCGGTGGAACGGGGTAGGCCCGTTTCCGGAGAGACTACAAAAGAAAGGCTCAGAGCCGCCGACAGAGCCGGCCCTCCCGCCGCCCTCCGGCTCCAGCCAATCTCCCTGTGGATATTGGAGGACTAGGGGCCCAGATCACAGACTCTGGACGGAGCGGGCTGTCCGCAGCTGGCGTCGGCTCGGCCTGCCAGGGCAGCGGTGGGGGTGAGGGTGGCGGCAGCGGTGCGGGCCAAACCGGGGCGTCCGCCAGAACGTGGTAGCAGCGACCTGGTGTCCCCGCCTGGGGAGGAGCTCTGTCGGCGGGGCCCGGGGCTGCCGGGGCTGGTGGATCTGGAGACCAGGACCTCGGAAAGGGGGCCCGTCTGCAGCCGGTGGCCCTCAGAGGACAGGGGTGTGATGACGGAGGGAGGCTTGGCCAAAGCGGAGAAGAGGAGGCGACTCGCCTGGCCTCTCCTTCCTCCCGCGCCCCGGGCTCCCGTCACACCTGCCCAGGGGTCTCCGTTTGTGGCCACGATGGGCCGGAGTGGACCGGGGGCCTAGGCGGGGCCTGGAGGCAGACGGTGGGGAATCGGGGTCTGTGGGGGGCGCGGGCAGACCTGGGCCCAGCTGGGTCTCACCACACCCAGCCCGAGTCTGTGTCACCGCCTTCGGGGAAGCCGCTGCTTCTGCGGGTGTCTGGTCGGGCTCGGGATGGCCACCACCACTTATGGAAAATGCTAGAAGGTTCAGAGTGTTGGTTCCACTGAGACTCTGGCAAGCTCGTCCAAGGCATCCCCTACTTCCCTTTGTGCCGTCACTGCCGTAACTCCTGCCATATCCAGGGGTCAGACTTCTGGGAACTAGACCCTCCAGAACCCAGTGCAGATCTGAAGTCAGCCAGAAAGGTGCCAAATTTGGGGGCGAGGGCCTGTCCCGGCTCTCAGGGGGCGGGGGCGGGCACTCCGTTGGGATTCTTCACTGGCCTTGGTGCTGGGGGTGATACTTGTGTCCCCAGGAGCCCCAGCCCCCCTCTATTCCCCGGAGACCAGGGATTTCAGGAGACAGACATACAGCGCAGGTGCAAAACAGACCCAGCATCCGAGCAGTGACGGCAGCTAAGAACGGCCATCTGCGGACCGAAGACTCCCGGTGCACAGGGCTGCACGCGCTCTGCAGCAGGACGCACCCCGCACCCGGTTCCGAGGCCCGGACCAGAGGGGACATTGCCGGCACAGCTGGGGGCCGCACGCACACCTTGGGGGCTTGGAGCTCAGCTGCTATTTTTGTGTATTGAGTTTCCGTTTTGTTTTGCCTTTTCCCACTCCCGGGCACGCGATAAAATCCAAAGCTTCTGGAGAGCCCGTCAGTCCGGGAGCCCCGCCGTCAAAAGCCATGCAAGGAAATTAAAACACACCGGGAAACCAAAGCACATTCCAATTTACTCCCAGTCACTGGGGCTTTATTCTAGAAAGCAAGACAGACAAATGAATAGCACAGCTCGAGCCTAACCACAGGCTCTCCATTCAGACTCCTAATTGCTTGTAACACAGGCGCTAGAATCCCCCCGCCGGCGTCGCGGCGCGTGAACCTCGCCGTCACCCTCGCTCGCCGCGTCTCACCCCACGGTCCCTCCCGGCGGGGCCGGTCTGGAGAGAAGTGACCTAAGAAGAAACGGACGTTGGACGAAAAGAGCTCCGCCCCGTTTACCAGCAGCCCACCTCTCTGAACCTCTTCCAGAAAATTCTCTGGTAGCCCACCCAACAACCCCCCCCCCCCGCCCCGTGAGCACCACGAGGCAAACATTTCAAGCATCTTCAAACAGGCGCGTTTAACTAAACGGTTCCGGTCGCGGCGGGAGCAGATCACCGCTAACTGCCGGCCAGGCCCCGGCCACCGCGGTGACCCCCGACGACCCACCGGGACGTCCGCCCCGGTCTCTCCCAGCGCCCGGTCTGGGCTTCGCTGTGCTTTGTGTGTTCAGCGGGGATAAAAGCGACAACCCCCTCGTGGGTTTCCGAGCAGAGAGGGTGGGATGAGGAGCTCCAGCCAGGACTCGGGGACGGACAATCATTCGTTTTGTCCACGAAAGCGAATTTTCGAGACGAGATCTGGCACGCAGACTCCCGGCAATCACGGCCCCTTCTCCCGAGTGCTGACGGTGGAAAGGCTGGATCGGCCCGCGGCCCCCCGTGGCCCTCCTGGTGGGGGAGAAACGCCTCTCTCGGACAGTCCTGTTACAGAGGGGAGGAAGCGCGGGGGGGGGGGGTGTCAAGGGTTTTCTGTGTTTCTGTTTTGCTTTTGGCATCGAGACGTTTCCCACCTTGTCCGGTGACACTCATCGGGGCTCGTGGGGTGGGGCCACCGCCAGGAAGCGTCTCTTACTTTGAGCCGCCGAGAACACGCATGCCGTGTGAACGCGAGAGCAGGGGACCCTGAGCAAATGACACAAGGGACACGCGCGGGCAGCGAGGTCCCTGGACCCTCTGGTCTCGGGGCCTACAATGTCTCCGTCCCAGTCGGCGTCTGCCCGCCCCCACTTCGTGCCTTCCCGCCGCTCACCCCAGGGCGCTGCTCCTGGAGCCGTGCTGGAGACTTTACGGGTCTCTCTCTCTCTCTCTCTCCCCGTGATTCCCACATGCAGGTCTAGCTCCCAGAGGGAGCCCGAGGGTCCCGGGCAGGTTCCCGAAGGAAAAGCTACAGGCGACCTGCAGACACTTGGAAATGGAAAGTGTGGCCCCAGGAGGCCTTTCAGGGGCAGGCGAGGAACCGCACAGACCCTCTGGCCCAGGCTCTGCTCAGCGTCCCTGCACCCACACCCTGAGTGAGAGGCGACGCGTGTGCGGTCTGCAAACGGTCACAAACGACACAGTCCACAACGTCGGTGAAATCGGCAAAGTCCTCTGCGGACGAACACTGCCAGATCGCACTGCAGAAAGCGGCTTTGCACAGCCCTGGGTCCATTAGCGGCTTGACGCTGGGACCTTCCCAGGGGAGAGCTTCCCCGGGGATGCTGTCGGACACCGGGATGTGGAAACGCCAGCCGGCCCCGCAGAAACGCCTGGAAACGCTCCTGGGGCCAGCAGCGGACTCAGAAGGAAAGCGGGCAGAGACCATGAAAACGGACGCAGACTTCCTTACGCAGGGGTTCGTGAACCAAACCCAGCAGTTCATAAAAGAAGAGAATGTTTCCTGACCAAGTGGGTTACAGTCCAAGATCGCTCATGGTTTAACATTTCCAAATCATATCAGACGAAAATAGCGAAATCAGAACTAGATGACCGTATGAGTAGACGCAGAAAAGGTGCTCGACAAAGTCTGATATCCATTTATGACAAAAACTCTCAGCAAACCAGGGATCGGAAGGGGCTCCGGCTCAGGTCGTGATCTCGAGGTTCGTGGGTTCAAGCCCCGCGTCGGGCTCTGTGCTGACAGCGATTCTGTCTCTCCCTCTCGCTCTGCCCCTTCCCTACTTGGGCTCTGTTTTTCTCTCTCTCTCTGTCTCGAAAATAAATAAAAATTAAAAAAAAATTAAAGAAAGGCGGAAAAACATACAGGTTGGAAAAGAACAGAAAGGTCTCAGAGATGACTCGATCACATATGGAGAAAATGTGAGGCAATGCACAAGATGAGCTCCTAAAATGTACCTTCCAGAAGCTTCCCCGAATGAAAAGAAGCAAGCATTGCTGGGACCCGGTGGGGCCCGTGGCTCCATCCCCATCTTCTGCCCCTCGCTCCCTGTGGCCCCTGCCCGCCACTCCTGCTGTCGTGTTGAAGCCTCACTCGCGAGGGCCACGGTTTGCTGTCTGCCCTACCTGGCGCCTTCCCCAACATCCCTGCCTGGCTTCCTTGTCCACATTCAGGGCTCAGTTCAAACCCCAGCTTCCCAGGGAGGCCCCCAGGACCCCCGCCCCGCCCCACCCCTCCATTATATGACCGAGCTTTTATTTTCAATTTCCTTCTCCCTGATTACCGCCGTCTGACATTATTCTAACCATCGGCCTATGTATTTGTCTTCCCACAAAGCGTCCGCCACGGGGGCAGGTACCTGTCCACCCATGTCCTGCGGCATCTCCAGCATCCGGCTCTCCGTAGCGGTTGTTGAGTGAGTAACAGATGGCAACAGACATCATGACCTTAAAGCCAGGGAGGGAAGCTTGGGGGATTCTTCCTGGTCGGTTAGGGGAATTAATGTCACGGCCCTAAAAGCCAGTAATCTCAAGAACGCATACTTTTGATTTTTATTTAATTTAATGAGCTATTTTTGGAGCTGTTGTAAGTTCGAAGAATAATTGTGTACAAAGTACGCAGTTGCCATGTTCCACCTCCCCCAATGCCCTCATTTTCCTAGCACGGCCTCTCGCCGGGTGGGGTACGCGTGTTACAACTGGTGAGCGTGCGGTGACAGATTGTCATTAACTGAGGTCCCGGGAGTTCGCTCCTGGTGTCGCCGTGTCTGTGCAGGTGGACAGAGGCGTAAGGACACGCATGTAACCACCATTAACGGTCACGCAGAACAGCCCCGTCACCCTAAAAGTGCTCTGCGCCCCGCCGATTCCTCCCTTCCTCTCTGCAAACCCTGAACAACCACGGATGTTTCTACCGCCTCCTTAGCTGTGTCTTTTCCAGGACACCGTAGAGTCGGACTGGGACCGTGCGGAGGCTTCCCAGGCCGGCTTCCTGCACGTAGCAACAGGCAGCGAAGCTTCCTCCACATGCCTTCCCATCTTGACGGCGGGTTTCTGTTTGTCATCATCACGACGTAGTTACATCTGAGTACACATGCCTTCATTTACTTCATCACAATAAGTAACAGCCCTCTGGATACACACATCACCGCTTGCTCGTCCATTCCCCTACTAAAGGCCATGTGGTTGCTTCTGAGGGTTTGGCAGTTATGAATAAAGCTGCTACAAACGTTCATGCGCAGTGAACAACCAACTGATAAAAGAGTCACTGGGCAGAGGCGGGCTAGAAAAATCTGTTGTGTTCTTACACGCGAGCAACAATTAGTGAGACATTTGAAACTTAAAAAGTACTCTTTACGTTAGTATAACATACAAGAAATAGCTGACAGTGAACCTAAAAAAATTATTAAAAACCTTGTGTGGAAAGGCGATGGACTTACGATGCCTAGCTCGAGTCTGAGAAAGAACACAGATACAGGACTTCGACATTATTCGAGATTTCTATGAAGTTACAGCAGTCAGGAAAGTGTGGCGTTAGCACGAGGATCAACGGACTCCGTCCGCGAACCCGGACGTGGGCTCGACACGAACGCAGCCCACTGATTTTCCACAAAGACGCTAAGGCACTTCAATGCAGAAAAGGCTGTTCTTTCCAACAAATGCTGCGGGAACAGTCGGATATTCGTATACAAATAAAGAACAAAATGTATCTGAATCCTTCTTCGCGCCACACACAAATATAAACTCAGACCATAGACCTAGACATTAACGGCCTGAAACCACAAATCTTCTCCAGCGTATTTTAGGTCAAAATCTTTATGACCTCGAGCTACTCAGGATGCCTAGAGAGGGTGTCCAAAGCCAGATAAAACACCAGCACATCAAGGAGACTTCATTCATAGTTAAAGAATTTGTTCTTCCAAAGATATTTTTAAGAAAAATGGGGGGGGGAAACCCCAAACCTTGGGGTAGGAGAAAACATCTACAAAACATTTAAATATTGTGCCCCCTCAAAATATAAAGAATCCTTACAACGAATAAGACAATTCCGTCACAAAAAACTGGGAACACACATGCAGAAACAATAAACGCCGAGGCTCGTGTACGGTGAGCGCAGGGAACCGCCGGTCATCAGGGAAATGAAAACCAAAATCACTTCCGGGATGTCCGAGAATGTAAAAGTCTCATCACGCCAGATGCTGGCGACACGGGGAAGCCGCTGGGACTTCCGTCCCTTGCCGGCGGGAAGGCAACGGCGACAGCGACTTAGGAAGACAGTCTGGTAGTTTCTTGCGAAGTTCAACACGCACTCACCCTGTGAGTCAGGAACCTCCCTCCTGAGTCGTCTCCCTTAGGTGAAAACATGTCCACACAAAGACCTGAGCACGGTATGTACAGGAGCTTTGTGCCTAACAGCTAAACACTGGAAACGACCCAAAGGCCCGTCATCTGGTGAATGGAAAAACAAATTGTGACAAATTTACACAATGGAATACGGCTGGGTAACACAAAGGGATAAAGTCCTGACACACGCCACCACGTGGGCGAGTCTCAGCGGCGTTGCGCTCGGCACACCAAGGGAGTCAGGCAGGAGAACACTGCAAGCCGTGTGCAAAATTCCAGAAAAGGCCAATGTCGAGCAACAGAAGCAGGTCAGTGGCTGTCGGGGGGCAGGGGGACAGGTGGACGGAAAAGGGGCACGAGGCGGTTTTGGGGCTGGTGGAAATATCCCCGGTCTCGTGGTGGCTGGCACATGGCCACATACATCTGTGAAAACTCGTCGAACTACACTCAGGAGGGTGGGTGCCTCTGTATACACCCCGTCTCTGTAGGCAGGGCTTGAAGAGTTCACTCTAGCAGCCGCTGGGGGGGGGGTGAGAGAGATCGCGGGGCGGGGGTCTGGACGGACGCCGTCCGGGGCGTTCCGGGATAACTCGGTGGTGGCGGCCAGCGGGGGGACGTGGACGTGTTGGGGGGGTGCGAGCCTCAGGGTCTTCTCTCCCTTTCAGAAATGGTAGTTTCGGGGAAAACTCAAGTGACCGTCAGAAATATTTGCTGGTAATGAACGTCGCATGCAGAAGATAGGACACGTCCTGTGTCACGCCAAAATGCCCCCGGCTGTCTTTGATGTGACTCTTTCGTTTCCCTCGAAGAGAAGTCAAGTCGCTTTTTGGTGCAAATCCCGCCGGGGAACCTCTGTAAGCGCACACCCAGGCGGGCCCGCTGAGCGGGGACCCTCCGCCTCCGGCCCCTGCCCTTCCCTCCGAGCCCGGCTGCGCTCGAGCTCAGGAACCGGCCCCCCGAGACCCCGCAGGGAGACCCTTCCGGCGCAGCCCTGGGGCCCAGGCCCACGCGGCGGGGAGCCGTCCGAGCCATCGCGGCCACGCGCTCCCCACCACGTCTGGAGAAAATGGGACTCAGCGAACGTTCGGAGCGTTGAGACTTCGCTTCCCCGAAACGAGGTCGCTCCCCGCCGGCAGAAGGCTCGTTTTTGTCTGCGAGCTGACTGCCGACCGGCTTCTCACGATGAGATAATTACACTCATCAGCGAGCTCCCCAGAGAATGGATGGGTGGCGGCGACGGCCCGGCCGCCATGGCCACCTCTGACACGCGGACGCGTGTTCTCTCCAACGTCTGCGTCCCGTGCTCCTTAATCTTCGGCGCTGCCGACACTTCCTAGATCGTTTTGCACACGTCTCCAAGATTTTTATCTCTTTTTGCAACACCGAGCATTTATTTTGCTTCCCAGTGAGAAGTCGTTCCAGTGGGTCCATAGACTATCAGGGGGAAAGATGTTTTATTCGTTAATAATTTACTTACCAGATTATTTGGCTCATAACTAGTTTGCATATTTTTATAGGCGACTGAGCCACTGAATCAAAGACAGGAACACATATTCGCTTCTGGGAAGTTGGAAACGACCCCAATATTTCACCAAGGGAGAAAGTCCGACCATTTCGAAGACTTCAGCACCCCGTCTCCTTGAGAGCCTTCGCGAGGCAGGAGATTCAGTGAACTATAAAACCCACACCTCAATTATCTCCAGAATAATTTGGGAAGGAAAATACTAGCCAACCTGTTTATCACAGCTGGGCTATATCCTGGCTGCGATCTTGCGCTCTGTCCTTAAATCAGAATATCACCGTGCAAAAGAGAACTTCGCAATAAAACATCAAAGAAAACGTAATGAGAGTTTGGTGATGCAAAAAATTATCTCTCTTTCTTATTTAGGTCCCTGACCTGGAGGAATAACTTAGAATCTGTCACAATCGGCGGCTAACAGGGGATAAAATTGCAGATGGTCTCACTTCACTTTGCCTGCCTTCTCCGCCACGGCAGCCTCCCAGGGGCTGTGGGCTCAGGGGTGTCCCCCAGATTCCTGTGCTGATGCCCCCCAGGACTCAGAATGTGCTGGTGCTTGGAGACCAAACTTTTAAAGAAGTGAACTCGCTGGGATTGGCCACGGTCCTGCAGGGGTCCCGTCCTCACGGGAGACACAGGCAGGGATGCCCGCGTGCCGGCACAGGGAGAAAGGGGTGTCTCTGCACCAAGGAGGGAGGCCTCCCAGGGGCCAGCCCCACCCACACCTGGATTTTGGACTTCCGGCTTCCAGAACTGTGAGCCGATAGTCCCGTGGGTGATCCGACGAGCCGGGAGTGTTCCTCGGGGTGGCCGGTGTGCACGCACGCACCGCCGGGCATCAGGGTCAGGGTCGGGGGGGCACACCTGGGGCCCTCGGGCCGAACGGAGGAGGCGCCAGGCCTGGAAATCCACTGGCCGGCGGGTGAGGTCTGAGGACAGCAACCCCATGTCGGGTGACATGTCCCGACACTGAGCCAGAGGGTCCACTCGGGCAACCCCCAAAAGTGGCACCCGGGGGTCAGTGCAGCCCCAGCAGCTGGGCCGTGAGCTGCTGGGGGGTCCCGAGCCCCCGAAGCCACTGCCCGGCTCACCTGTGCGAAGTCCCCCACTCCCCTTGTGCATCCGCGGTGGGCCAACCCCCTCCGTGTGTCCTTACTCCCCCTACGCTGTCTGCCGCCCTCCAGACACACATTTGACCCTATGACTCTGCGTTATGAGCTTGTCCTGATGGCTTTGCTGGCTGATGAACAATGCTTACCCTGAACTGTTGGGCTCGCACTTCTCTGCCCCCGGCTGCATCCCAGCCTCACCTCAGATCTTCTGTCCGGGCAGGTTCACTCCAGCTCTGTGGGTTCTGGAGCACACGGTTTCCTGATGACCTCAGGGCCTTTGCACAAGCTGCCCCCTCTGCCTGGAACCACAGAGCCTTCCCCACAGTGCTCAGCTTGCCTCCAGGAAAATTTCTCAACCAGCTCACTTTATCCTGGTTTATGGTTTCAAAATACCCCATTTTTCTTTCTTATGGAAAGTTACCATACTTGTCATTAATTAATGATATTAGTTAATTTCTTATCAGCCCTAAAGCATCTGTGTCTCAACGGTAACGCCAGCTCTGTCAGGACCGGGCTCCTCACACGGTCTCACACCACCTACTGACTGACCGGAACCTGCCAAACCGTGTCGAGCAAGCGAATGAACAAGTGAATGAAGGAGCTGCTTCTGGAACCGAGGTGCTTGTAGTCACTCGACGGCCACACGACGGGCAGTTCTGTCTGTACCCCTGGTCCCTGGGGCGCCTTGCAAAGCGGGCTGCAGACACCCTCGGCCGCCTCGGTCAGTGTCTGAGCTCTAACGACCGAGGGGAGCAGGAGGGAGGGGGCTTACCAGGGAAGGAAACACCCCAAGTGGGGAGCGGGGGAGGCTCTGTGCGGGCGCCTCTCCCAGGACGGGGGGGGGCACTTGGCTTCCAACTCTTCCGGACAGAGCCAGAAGTGGGGGTTTCCCCGTGGAATTTGGGGTTCTCTCCAATATCACTGTCCATTCCTGGTCCGATGCTCTCTCTCCTGTTAACTCAACTGCCTTCCCGGGAACCAAAGAGGTTTAGAACCGGTGATTGTCTTCCCTCCGTGACCTTCTGGAACCCTCCGGCTGTGGACACGCCCTGGGCAGTGTCCTGCGGTGTCTTCCGGGGCCTCGATTCTCAGTTCTGTGTAACTGTACGGATTCCACAGCACAGATGAACACAAACCAGACCGAGGTCAGGCTCCGCTTCCGCTCCTTCGGGAACTTTATGTAGCAATTACCGTAACCCCGCTTGGCGGCTTCGAAGACTCTTTAAAACATCAGCAAATCAATCCCGCCACCGTGACATGGGGCAGGCAGACAGCGCGTCAGCGTCACGGCGATCGGCTCCCGGAGCAAAAGAGTGGCGGCGGTTACGACTGCGCCCAGCCCGCCCCACGTCCTGGGCGGGGCGGGGACCCCCGTCACCCGTGGGATCCTGCCTGGTCCCAGGCGACCCCACCCGGCCCTTCCCACGGCCTCCTGCTTTCTGAGCTGCATGCGCTCCTCCATGCCTGCCCTGGACGCACCCAGCCCGCAAGAGCGCCCCCCACCCCCCCGGCCCCCTCTGCTCCCCCCCGGGGACCCTCGGGGACCCTGGGTCTGTGTGACTTCCCGAATCAGGGCCCCAGTCGTCTTCGGAGCCCGCAAACAGCAGCTCCGGGTTCAAGGACGCTGTGGGCCGGCCTTCGCCCTCACCTCGGGCTGCCCTGCATCTGCCCTCCACCCGCGGCCGCGCACCCCTGCACCCTCCCGGCTGGGGGGCCTGGGGAGCCAGCTCTTGGGACTGGCTCCGGGACTGTCGGAAATGAAGTCTTTAATTCAGTAGGTGGCACTCTTACCTCTGAATCCACAGTGTACCATGTCTCTCCCACGCACACACGCACCCGAGAAAGAGAAGGCAACCTGGTTGCGTTCTCGGTTCACACGGCACGCATGCCCTTCCGTGGAGGCGGGCTCTCCTGGAGAACTCCCCGAAGGAGGCGGCCACCGAGTCCTTGAGCCAAGCCGACTTCAGGAAAAGATACCAAAGCACTAAAAACAGTGGAAGTAGTTCTGACTACAGATTGGTTCTTTCAGCAACAGACTTTCCAGAATGTTCTTTCAAGTTGCTTGGTCATACAGCACCAGCTTCTTGTTCCTATCCACAGATGTCTCATATGTAACAACCTCTGCTTAGGACAGGCGTCTCCTCCAGCTTGAAAATACGCTAAGCGATTGTTCAATTATACACTCGGGGAGCTGCTATCTGTCCTGTGTAACGCTAATTGTTTGGTCTGGTGACTTGAAGGAAAACAATTATGATAAAAATAATGAATGCTAGAAGATATCATCCACATAGCTAATTTTCCCAACAGCTTTGAGATCTCTGCTACTCTTTTTTTTCTTTAGAAAACATGTTTGTTTTTCTGATTTTCTTCCTCTTGAAGTCTCCTAGAACTGGGAGGATGAGATGGATTAAAACTTCAAGAAGGCCTTTTGGTGACGGGCGGGAGCAGCGATGAAACCGCCGCATCCCATCGGTGGAAGTATTCACGGACAACACGTGAGGACCCCACGTGCGGAGGCAGGAAACCCGACCGAGTGGGAGGCGGGTCTGTGGCAGGGAACGGGTGTGTCTCCGAGTCTGGAGTAGAGCGGACTGCAGCCGGGCGCCGGCGTGCCCACAGCACCTCCTCCAGCTCCCACCTCGCCGCCGCCGCCGCCGCCGCCGCCGCCGCCGAGCATCTGTCACACAGTTCTGTGCGAGTCACCGCTCTCGACTTCCAGGACACCGGGAGAAAATGGATGTCGCCATGGCTCCCGGATCCTCGGCCCATCCACGCGTCGGGCTCCTGGAAAGGCTCTCCCTGGTCCGGTGGGGTCACGTGACATCTCAGGACCGTCCCCCGTGCCAGGACTCAGGGAGGCCGGTCCCGAGGGTGCTCCTGGGCGGACGGAGGCGGGGCAGGGTCAGGTTTGAGAGGAGGCGGGTGCGTGTCCGCAGGCGAGTGCGCAGGTGCGTCTGTCGGGGCCGAGGAGGAGTCTTTAGAGGAGAAACAGAGGCAGGAAAAGCAAGTGTTTCTGCCCCACGGGATGTTTCTATGATTACGTAGGCAAATTATGGCTTCACGAATGTGACATAGTAAGGCGGCTTTTCAGCCTCTGCGGTGTCTCGAACTGTGGCTGGGTACTTGACTAATCCCTAGATTTAATCACAACGAACGCATGGATTATTTCCATTTTCCCCCGAATTTGAATATGTTGTTGGGATTGGCACGCGTTCACCCTCCGACTCACCGCTCACGGAATTTTCCCACGATGGATGGAGTCGCCTCCACGCGGGATCCGGGCCTGTGCTCGCCGCAAACTAAGCCTTCGAGGCAGGCCTCGCCATTTCCCGCAAGCAGCGAAGACAACAGACTGCCCCACCGATCGGGGTGGCCCGCGCTTTTCCCGGGCGGCGGGTTTGCGAGCGACCCTGGGGAAGGCAGCGTCCCTCCCGTCTCCATTGCCCAACGGTCTGTGGGGTGCAGGGCATGGGTGCTCGGCAGCCAGGAGGTGCCCAGACCCGTCTCCCGGGCACGGCTTCCCTCCCCAGCACAGCAGCCAGCTGGCTTGCCGCGTCGTTAGTGGCAGAGGTTGTGAAATCCTTTCTTCATAAATTGGCTGACATCAACCGATTAAAAGGCGAGATCAGTCTTCCGAGTTTGCCCTGCGGCTCGATGAGAGCGATTTCTGCTTACGAGCTTCCCCTGTTGTGTTTGGGAAATTCTCAGACTTTTGGAACCCTCTCTTAGAAAGCCGGTGTTGGTAGATTTCCCGGGTCGTTCGGGTGATAATTTACTTAAGTCGCGATCAGATGCACCGGGTTCCTTTTCTCTGGTGCCCAGAAGCCCCGGCGGGCTCGCGCGCGTACGCCCCGCACCCTAATCCGGCGGGAGCACTCTCTCCCTTCGCCCGGGCCCCTTAGCACTCACACCGCGTTCTGCACATTTTATACGCATTGAATTACATCTGGGGAAAAGCTGATTGACGGAAAGAGAAAAAGGCGAGGGAAGAAAGTGGGAGGTTTGAGCGTCGGCACCGAGAACAAACTGAAGCCCAGTTAACAATCAGGAGGAACCCGAAGCCAAGCCGGGTGCGGAAACCACGGCCAGCTGTCATCGGAGGCGGGCGGAGGTCACGTCCGGCCCGAGGATGGAAACTCGGAAGGGCTTGGCTTGCTCGGAAGTGCGCGGCCAAGAGGGTGCTTGGCATCGCCCCGTATCCTGGACAGAACGTGTCTTTCGAAGACAGATGGACGCAGAAAACGTGAAGAAGTCGAACACATTGAAATCCACCCCCCTCACCCGGAAACCGCTCGCTGGGATGCTCAGGTAGGCCTCCGGAGACGGCGAGCTCACAGATGGCACGGGCGTGTGGCTGGCAGCAAGTCGAGGGGACCCGATGGGGCTCATGGCGGCATTAGCGCCACCCCCGCCGCCTGCGCAGACACCAGGCACAGAGCCCCCCCGGACGGGCCCAATGGCAGCTCCTTCCACTCACCGGCTAACGAGGAAGGTGAGAGTTTCTTTTCTTTCACCCACGTGGCGGACCACAGCCATGCTTCGCTGCCCGTTTTGGGCCACACAGCACGTCTCCTTTCCTCTAGGGGACATGTCCTAGCAGTCTCGCTGAGACAGGGCCGTCCACGCTGATGTCCACGGACGGAGGGTCAGTCATCAACCGGGAAGGACACCTCCGAGCGCGGTCATCGCGGAACACCCTCGCGGATGGGCCCTTAACGTTTCGTGTTGATGAGCAGCCAGAGAAAGTCCCTCGTGAAGGACACCATATGGAAACACCGAAGGGAGAGCTTTCTCGCAATAGACGCCTTTGCCACTGCCCTTGCGAAACAGCGGCGAGGTGAGAGGTGCCGAGCGCTGTCACGGGGAACGTGGCGGGGACCCGTGGCCGCGACACCCTCGCCCCTGCTTCCGCGCTCGCTGGGTTACAGCCGGAGAGGCGTTTTGGCGATTCGACGAAATTTCCCCAGCAAGTCACGTGTTGAAAGTGCAAAGATCTGTACGGTTGCGAGCCTGCTGCGTGACCGCGTCTGGGTACTGCTCGCTCCTGCCTCCTGGGTGTCTCGAAACATGACATGCACACGAACTCATTAATCCTTTTGGGATTTCCATTTAATTTAAAATGAGTCACCAAAAAAAAAAAAAAATGTTAACACAATGCAACACGATGCTGAGTCTTCCAGATTCTTAGACTCTCCTCCCTTGACAAACAAAAAATCATTCTGCCGGGGAGAGAGTTCCTGGAAATTACACAAGACTTGCAAACAATACACATAAGGAGGAGATTTGAAGAAAACCCGCAGATTTCAGAGCCCCACGTGGCGTTACCGTGTCTCACTTGCAAAATACTTAAGCTCGTGTTTGTCGGGACATCTCTAGCGTTCTGGCCACAACCCGAGCTTCAGACAGGTGTTAGTTACATACTGCCGGGTCAGAAACGATCACACGTTTAGGAAGTGAAGACAGCGTTGATTTATTATCTAGCGGTTTCCGGAGGTCTGAAGTCCAGACACATGTGGCTTGACTCCCCGCTCAGGTTCTCGGGGGGCGTGAGGGGAGGCGTCTCTTTCCAGGCTGCCGTTCTCAGCCAGCGCCTGGGTCTTCTCGCAGGCTCTTCCATTGGGAGGGTCCGACCCCTTGCGGTTGTAGCTGGGAGTCATCTGGGGCCGCACGAGGTCCTGGAGCCCCTCGTGTCCCCTCCACGTGGCACCTGCAGGTGGTCCACAGCACGGATGCTCGCTTTCCTTCAGGTTGTTGGGGGCGTGTCTCTTACTTAGACTTCCCTTTCTGTCATTGTCCAGAGCAAAATCTGTCTTCAAAGAGCTCACCTGATCAGGTCAGACCCACCAGGATGATTTCCCTTTGCCTCATACCGTAGCATCATCCTGACACCATTCCTTCATACCTGTAGGTTCCACGCCTGCTGAACAGGGAGGCAGGGGTCCCCGGGGTGTGTTGAGAGGGGCAGGGGTCCCCGGGGGGGCATTGAGAGGGGCAGGGGTCCCCGGAGGGTGTTGAGAATCTTGCCCATCAGAGAACAGACAAGTCCAGAAGTCAAGGAGGAAGTCCGTGGTATGCTCGGGTGTCCATTCCCAGGTGCCCCCTCTGGGACGAACAGGACACTGTCTCATTTAAGCCTCCACCACTGCCCAGGACGGACCCCGAAGCCTCCGTGCCCTCCAGGCTGGACGTCCTCGGGCTCTGGGCTCCGCATGCTGGGCTGGGACTTCTGGGCACCCGCTGAGCACCTCCATGTCTTCATCCCGCTGCGCAGGGGCTGCACGGTCCCTGGAGATTGACCCCGAGAGGGCAGAAATGCCCAGAAGGCCGCTAGGAGGAGGCACAGGAGAGACAGGGGCAGGGCTGGTCTCCCCTTCCCTGGTGGTAAGCAGGCGGGGAGAGACAGAAAGGAGAAAGGGGTCTTTCCTACCAGTGGGCGGAGAGGGTCCTGTCCCCGTGCTGCCCTGGGGACGTGTGCGCTGAGAACGGGTGGAGACCAGCGGGTTTCGTGGGACGGAAGCGTTTCCGGCACCGGCGTTTGCCGTGTTCTCAGAAGGTGAGGAAAGCAGACCAGGAGATGCCGCTCAGGGCCGCAGAGCTGGGGTACCGAAGTCCAGCATTTGGGCTCCGGCCTCTCGGCGTGCACCGCTGCCCCCTTCGTGACTGTGGCCAGGGTCCCCTAACCTGCCGCAAGCCCCTACTCTTTTTTTTATTATTTTTTTATTTTTTATTTTTATTTTTTTAATTTTTTAATGTTTATTTTTGAGACAGAGAGACAGAGCATGAGTGGGGGAGGGGCAGAGAGAGAGGGAGACACAGAATCTGAAACACGCAAGCCCTTACTCTTAACACACACACACACACACACACAGAGGTGCGCGTGTGTACGCACACCTACAACCTCACACGCACACCCCTAATTCCACACGGAGGCTTCACCTGCGAAACAGTGCCGAGTCCCACCACCCACAGGGACGAAGTTGGACTTTGTGAAGAGAGTGGGGGAGAACAGAGAAGTCACTTCCCTGCGACACATGCAGGGTCACTGTGGCATTTGAGCCACACTGGTGGCCGGGGCAGTCTCCTCCTACAAAGAGGGTGAGGTTTTGGCCTGTGGGAGCTGCTCCTTTTTGGCTGTCCACCTATCCATCCATCCACCCATCCATCCATTCACCCAACCATTAACCTATCCACCCACCCACCCACCCACCCACCCATCCATACATACATACATCCACCCATCCATCCACCATCCATCCATCCATCCATCCATCCACTCATCCATCCACCCAAATAAGGCCCCATCTTAGAACTGAAGGCAACCGAACTCGGCCAACAAGCAGAATAGGCTACAAACAGACCCTACCCCAGAGCCTCCTGCTAGTGGCCCAGGGGCTGGCACCTGGATCTCAGCCTGGCGGGCAGCCTGGAGCAGGACCCAGCTGGCCACGAGGTGAAGACGCGCGCTGTGTGAGGCAGTAAGCACATGATCGTCACAGCGGCAGCAGAGAACTCACACGACTCCGCTCTTCAAAGCGAACAAAGTGCATCCCGAGGACGTGGTCTCGGTCTGCTGGGATGCGGGTACGCACACCCCGTTCCCATCCCTTCCGCACGTGGCCTTTTTGCACCGCCTCCCGCTTTCTGCTGCTCCTTTGCTCAGAAAAGCCGTCTCCACTCTCTCTAATCCCCACTGGTTTGTCCATCGCCTGTGTTCTCGGTTTGTTTCTCCCCTCAGCACGTAACTGAGAGGGCGGGCGGCTCTGCCCTGCAGCCCAAGGATGGGTGTGCAGGGCGCCCTCCCCCGGGAAGCTCAGTCCAAGAGAAAGAGACTGTCGCGGGAAGCAAGTGTGCAAGGAGGAGGAACAGGTGTGTGCAGCTGAGCACCCACACCGTGTACAGGGACGAGAAGGGAGACGGGGCCGGGGCGGAGGTGCTGAAGGGTCAGCATGGGTGACCACCTTCCTTGTGAAACGGTGGGGACTGCCACCGGCCTGCCATCGGGTAACCAAGACCCGGGGATCCACGGTGAGGTGGGGGAGGGTGGGGCAGGCAGACTGGACCACGGGGACGGCCCGTGCGATGCAGGGGCGGCCTGCCGTGGGCAGTGAGCAGGGACACGAGGCTCTGTGTGGAGGCAGGACCTTCCCAGAGCTGGGTTTGGGGGCGGCTCCTTCTGGGCGAAAGGGGGCAGGAGGGGAGACAGGAAGGTGCTGAGCAGGGACGGAAGGGAGGCCCTGGGAGACGGGACGGGCAGAGTGGGTCCTGGTATTCGCTGGGCAGTGGCTGGAGCCAGGTGTGCTTGGGAAGACTGCCCTCCTGGGAGGACGGCTGTGGGACCCCAGGGGAGGAAGCCCGGTGTTTGGGGGGGGGGCCCGGGGAGACCTGCAGGAGACCCGGGGGAGGGAGAGAAAGCAGAGCCGGAGGGGTGAGGCAGAGAGGTCTTCCAGACAGGGGTGCGCAGGGGAGGTGGTGGGAACCGGTGTGGAAAACAGGAGTTTGACAGTTTTCCTGCGGCTTTGCCGATGAGGACGTTGGGCGACCTCTGCCACACGTGTCGGTGGATTGGCCTCTGGGCTCTGGCACGAGGCTGGGGTGTGGAGGAGCCAGAGACCGTTCAGAGAGGAGAGAACCCCAGGGTGGGGCTGCCGTCCATGTGTGGGTGCGGTGCGAGTGTGGCTATGAGGGCGCGAGTGCACGTCGAGGGTCAGTGCGTGTGTGCATGGCCGTGCGTGGGTGCACACAGGCGTGAGTGGATTGCACGAGTGTGCACGGGCGATTGCTGCATACCAGTGGGGGATACGCGCGCACACTGAGAGGGGCGTGCGGGAAGCCCCGGCAGCTCCGTCCGCACAGGCCGCCCTGGGCTCCGGCAGCCACCCCGGCCGGGGCCCCCGACCGGCGCGCTCTATTTGCGGACACGGATCAGCACGGCGACCAGGGCCAGGAGGGAATCGGGCAGGTCCGCCCGCGAAGTGCCTGGACCCGGAAGCCTCGGAGCTTGCCGACAGCGCGGGTGGCTCAGGGAGGGTGTCGGGGCGCGCCGCCGGGGCACCCCCCCTGCAGGCCGCCCCCTCGGGCGTGCCCGGGCCCTCCCGCCCGCCCGCCTGGGCTCCGCTCCCGCCTTCCGTCCGGGCTCTGACACTTGTGCGGCTGACCCGAGCGACAGGGGCGAGGACGGCGCGGGTCCGCGTCCCGTGAGGTTTTACGGCAAACAGAGTGCAGTCGTCCAGGTGTGTTTCACCTTCCTAACGGAGCCCCTTAAACACGGGCTACTTTCTCCAGCTTGCTGTCTGGTGAGAATGCAGCGATTCACACGACGTGTGTGCCGGTCAGCTGTGCTCTCGGCCAGGCCTCCGGCCGACGGCAGGCCTGTGGCAGTTCGGTCTGGGGGGTGGTAAAGGGTGTGTGTGAAGTCGTGACCACTCGGAGGCAGGCGTCCGAGCCCACCGCCTCAGGGACCCGCCACGGGTCACCGGCAAGCACCAACGGCCTTCTGGTAGCCGGTGGCACATTCACGCGAGAGTCCGCTCCGCCCATGGCTCCCGGCTCAGGCGCTGCTGCCTGCGACCTGGTCGCGGGTCCGGAGCAAACACCGGCGGCCCGTGGCCCAGGCAGCGAACACGGTGACGTTAAGGTTTAAGTCTGAGCTTGGTAGTGGGACAAAGCTGATCTCCTCCTCGGGCGATGGGCCCCTGGTTTAATGTAAACACAGAAACCTCAGAAAGCACCCTGAAGAATCACCTCCTTTTCGAAGATCTTAGCGTGGGTGACAGCAACACCACACTCGAATACGGCGATTGGAGCTGAGCCTGGGACACCGACCTTCTAGGGAGCCTGGAAAAAAGAGGCAGGATGAGCCGTGCTCCTACGAACAGTGCCGTTGCTATGAGCGCTGCTTTCTGCAGAGCGCTGCGGACCTCGCCCCGCCAGAGAGGCCTCCTCCCAGGGCGTGGGACTCGCCATTCAAGATTTCTCTTAATTGCACGAAACGCATAAACCTTTAATAAATGAACACGACTGTGCCCGCGGGCACTCCTGCGCTCCCTGCGAGGAAGCTTTGACCCTCTTCCAACCTACTCAACCATTTCTCTCTGATGATGTCACTTCCAATCCGCTTCACACCTCAATTAAAGCAAACAAGCACACGGCCAAAAGACCAGTATCTTGTAGAGATTTCTAATGACAATGAGTTTTGGAAATGATTAATGTATGGACAGGTGTACATCTTTGACTCAATCACTAATTGAAATGATTTTAATTTATGGGGAAAGAGAAAACGATGCAGGCTCCAGATTACACCTCTCGCTGTTCAAAATCCGCGGGCCTCACAGATACTGTATGTGTGCCTGTGTGTGGTGGTGTGCACATGGGGAGTGTGTGCACATGGGGAGTGTGTGTGTGATGTTTGCGTGTGTGCACGTGTGTGCGTGTGTGGTTGCACGTGTGTGTGTACGTGTGTGCGTGTGATGTCTGCCTCAGGACAGCCAGGGAGACTGAGGGACGGTAGCCCCGCCGACCGGACGCAGGACTGGGAAAAGCAGGCCGGGGGGACGGAGAGCATTCCTGCAGGTGTAGCCCTAGAAACCACTCACGGTGGGGGGGCGTCTCTGTCTGAAGAATCTGACCTTTCACGCAAGAAAGAGCAGGCGCGTGCGTGGGACGCCACACTCCCGGCTTCGTGTCCCTGAGCTCGTCGGTCCGTGCGCGGAGCGAGGGCAGGAGGGGTGCGGCCGCCGCGCAGCAGCCTCTGGGGAAGGGAAGGCTCGCGGAGGGGCGTCGGCGCTCGGCCACGAAGTGTTGAGCGTGTTCCGAGTGAGGGGGCGAGGCTACTGCTTTTTAAGATAAAGAGGTCTTTATTTCCAGAAAAAAGAAGCTTGAAAGGAAGTGGCTTAGTTTGCGTTCTCGGGGCCGAGGCTGTGCGTTCTCCGGGGCCGAGGCTGTGCGTTCTCCGGGGCCGAGCTGTCAGCGGAGCCCGGGGCCGAGGCTGTGCGTTCTCCGGGGCCGAGGCTGTGCGTTCTCCGGGGCCGAGGCTGTGCGTTCTCCGGGGCCGAGCTGTCAGCGGAGCCGGGGCCGGGGCGGGGGGCGTGAGGGAGACGCTGGCTCTCGGCAGGGTGAGGGGGGCCCGGCCCCAGCCTCGAAGGCCCGCAGTGCCGCAGACGCTCCCGGTGAGGCTGACTCGCGTGCACACTCACACACGTGCATGCGCACACGCACACACACACATACATGGGCTACACGCACACACAGGCACACGCCAGCTGCTCGAGTCTGCCAGCATGGCAACCAGGGAGCGTGGCGGTGACATGGAGGCGTGGCCTGGACCCAGCCGTCAGCACAGGACTCTACCGCGTGAGCTTCCCCGGGCAAATTTAGACAACCTCGTGGTTCGTAGTTTGGAGAACACGAAAGGAATGCTTCTACTGGAAGCCGAAGAGTGCCTTAGTTTCCCCTCCAAAACCCCCACTGTTTAGTACTCGCTGGAATGTGACGAGCCCGAGCGAGAGGGGAGGCAGTGACGCAACTTCACTCTTCATTAGGGAGCGAGAATTACCTTTAATTACGTAGGAGGCAACGTTGTTAACAAAGTGACCAATTATCTGAAAATGCAGTATGACTGCACTGCCTTTCTACGGAAGTCCTCACGCTCCCAAAATGCATACATGACAATATACAGGCTGAGACGCGGAGAAGAGCGTGTTCTAAAAAGTTAGGCTTCTAAGTGTCCGTATTCTTTCCACAGGAGCCGATGGCAAAGGGGAAGGCCAGAGTGAAGAAAATGATGCCTCAAGAAGCTTCTCTTTCACGATACATATTTTTTAAAGATCGATAATAGATCACAAGATTATTCAAGTAGCATGTGTTATACATAACACAGCGTGGAGCTACATATTATGATTCTATTGGTAACAATACATATTAGCATATTGATATTAATAGACATCATCATGATATCTATTGTCTATTAACATACATATAGATAAGATAGAGAATTGCAAAAAGCATTAGAAGAAAATATCTCCTTTAGTCCTACATTTTGTAGATGAAATAACTTTGAGCTGTTCGGTGCTTATACTTTTCAGTCTTATTTCTATGAATATTTTTGTTGGAACTAGAGACGCACTATATGTGCTATTTTTGCAGCTACTTCTTTTTTTACTTGATAGCCTAGGGTGACATTTCTTCATATTAAATCTGGTCCTAAAACGCCATTTTGATGTCTGCGAAATGATGTACATTTTGAGCGTCTCAAACGTACTTGGTAAATACTCCACGGCGAGGCGTGATTATTTACGGTAAACATAGAGGCTAAGATTATCTTCACTTAAACAGCTCCAATTTTATCTCTGATTACTTGCTTTTGTTTAATTTTTTTTGTTGACTTATTTTTGAGAGAGAGAGAGAGAGAGAGAGAGACGAGAGCGCAAGTGGGGGAGGGCCAGAGAGAGAAGGAGAGGGAGACACAGAATCCGAAGCAGGCTCCAGGCTGTCGGCACAGAGCCCGACGCGGAGCTCGAACCCACGAACCGTAAGGTCATGACCTGAGCCAAAATTAGACGCCTAACGGACTGACCCCACCCCGCCCCCCGCAGGCGCCCCATCTCTGATTAGTTTCTTATGTGAAATCCCCGGAAACAGGACTGCTCAGCCCTAACACAGGGCACTTTATGAGGTTTTTGGTACCTCCTGATAAGGCTATTTTCTAGAAAATGTTACCAATTTCTACTTTCATCAACACTCTGAAAAAAGTGGGAATCAATACACCTTTCTTGGAAACTTGTCCCTATTTCGAGAGTCCCTATGCAGTTGCCAGAGTTCCTGCTACTTGAATTTCTTTTTCACTCGCCAGCGCGAAAGACATTGCTGGCTAAATGTTTTTATGACTATTTTCTACATTCCTCCTTTGTTCTCTTCGTGCTGCTCTCTTCAAGCACGTGAGGCTCTTAATCTTAAATAAGTTATGTACAACCTCGTGAGGCTCTTAATCTTAAAGAAGTTATGTATATGCAAATGCTTTTCCAGGTGCCTGGTTTTACTTTTGATTTTGCTATCGTGGCTTTAGATGCTCAGAGATACGTATTTTGGTGTATTTCAAGACACGCTAAAAGAAAGGAGAAGAATGATAGAATCCATGAGAGGTAGCACCAACCCGAATGATGAAAACTTAGAGAGGAAGTGGCAGAACGCAAGGAAGACCAAGAAAAAGGACACTATCTCTGAAAAGAAGACAGAACCAGAAGTCCCGCAAGAGCTAATGAGCAGTTACATGGACGTAGAAGGGAGAAGGAAGGACACGCTAACGAATGCAATGGGAGCCAAGCAGATGTTCAAAGGAGCTTGGAAGCGACAGTCACGGAAGGTGGTAGAAGATCTGACACCATGTGAAACGAGCCCAGGAAGGAGAACAAAACGTGTGTCAGAACAGCCACTAAATTTTATAATCCCTGAAAGCTTTTCTGGAATTAAAAAGGGAAAAATAAACTTTACCTATTTATTATTCTTTTTTATTTTGCTTTTATTATCGAATGGTATTTTCAACAGATATGGAATTCTGGGGGGGAGTGGGCGATTATTTTCTTTCGCACCTGAACCGTGCAGTCTGCGTCTCCCGGCCTCCGCAGCTTAGGCTGAAGTGTCAGTGCTCAGTTCGATGCCGTGTGCAGTGTCTTTTCCCTCCGGTCTTTGAATTTTCTCTTTAAATTTCTTTCATCACACGTCGTGCATTTGAGAACTATGAAACTCCTAGAAGAGAATGGAGGAGAAAACCTAGAGGCCCTTGTGTGTGACAGTGACTTTCATGGTCCACAAAGGAAATAACTGATAAGCTGGCCTCATAAGAAACAAGCAGACAAAACACTTGTGCTCTGCCAAAGCCCGAGTCGAGAGGAGGACAGGACCAGTCGCAGACGAGGAGAAAATATTTGGCAAAGATGCGTCTGCTGGAGGACTGTTATGCAATATATAAAAAGAACTCCTAACTCTCAACAAGAGGAAAACGAACTGGATTGGAAAATGGGCAAAATCACCAAAAAGGAGGCCCTCACCAAAAAAGAGGCCCAGACGACAAGATGCTTCCCCTCATGTGTCAGCAGGAAGTTCGAATTAAAACAACAATGAGGTCTCTGCACACCCACCAGGATGACTGAAATCTGGAATCCTGACAACACCCAATTCTAGAGCAGCTGTGAAGCAAAAAGGAACTCTTAATCACTCCTGGAGGCCATGGAAAATGGGGCGGCCGCCTCGGAACGTAGTGTGGCCATGTCTTACGAAACCAAACATGCCCTTACCATGTGACCCGGCGACCTCGTTCTTTGGCGTTTACCCCAAAGAGTTGAAAACGTATACATATGCGAAATTCTGCACGTGGGTATTCACGGCAGCTTTTTTCTTAACTGTCAAATCTTAGAGGCAACGAAGACGCCCTTCAGTCAGTGAACGGACAGAGTTTGGTACAGACAGACAATGGAATATTGTTACATAAGATTATTCACTGCTAGAAATATAGGAACTTCAGAGCCTGGAAAAGGCATCCAGGAACCTTTAATGCATGTTTCTAAGAAGACAATCCGAAGATGCCACTTACTATATGGTTCCAACTTTATGGCGTTCTAGAATACACGAAACTTAAACACAGTGAAAGGATAAGGTTTCCAGGGTTTGGGGGAGAGGGAGGTTTGAGAAGACAGAACACAGAAGCTGTGTTAGGACAGCGAAACAACTCTGTATAACCAGGGATGGTGGACGTACTTAATTACACTTTCATCCAAACCCGTGAAGGCACGACAGCAAAGCGAAAGTGAGCCCTCATGTGACCCGTGGACACGGGATGTTCTGTGACATGGCAGCGTAGGTTTATCGGTTGCGACGAGTGCCCCGCTCTGGTGGCAGAGTTGACAACGGGCTGGCGTGCGCTGGGGGACAGGGGATACATGGGATAAATCTCCATCTTCCTCTCAGTGTTGCTGTGAACTTGAAACTGCTATAAAAATGCATAGTATTTTAAAAATCCTTAAAAAGATACTTAGCCAAGTGCAAAACACATGCTGAATAAGACTTCATGGCCAATTGAGGAAATTCCAAAAATATGAGCTGGTTCAAGATTTAGAAAAACATTAAATAGAAATAAGGAGAGAAATGCAGGGGCGCCTGGGCGGCTCAGTCAGTTAAGTGTCTGACTCTTGATTTCAGCTGGGTCATGATCTCACCGTTTGTGAGTTCGAGCCCCGCATCAAGTTCTGTGCTGATGGTGTGGAGACTGCTTGGGATTCTCTCTCTCCCTCTCTCTCTGCCCCTCCCCGACGTTTGGCGTTTACCCCAAAGAGTTGAGAACTTATACATATGCGAAATTCTGCACTTGCTCTCGCTCAAAATTAAATAAACATTTAAAAACAAAGAAATAAGGAGAGAAATCATATAATCATCTGAGAGATGTAGAAAAGACATTTAATTAAATTCATCCCAATTTCTATTGAAAGCCTAAAAAGTAGGGATTACTAATTCCTAAATATTATAAAATCTTTCCCTTGAAAGTCATAAATTAAAACAATGCCCACTGCCTCTACGATTTCATACTGTGTATAAAAAGGGAGTTGAGAGAGCCACAATCCGTGTATTTATTCTGCCCAGACTTCTGGCCGGTCCACTAACCGCGTACACGGCAAGTGGAATTCAAGCAGCCCGGCGGGACCCTGCAGGAGTCGTGGTGCAGTCGCCGCGGTTCACCCAGTGCAGAAGGAATTTGCGTTTTGAGTTCTGCCAAGTTAACGGCGTGCTTAAAAAATAAAGCAAAAGTCTTCTGAGGCACATAAAAAGATCTAGAATTTCTACAGCATATTCTTCACAATGTCTAGGATGAAGAAACAGAAAACTATGACAGGTTTTCTAGAGAAAAGGCAATGGGCGAGGAGCCGCTCCATTGTCCGGATGCCGTAAGAGGAGGAGCCAGATTTCAAAGCCGCTGTTCTTACCGCGCAGGGACGTCGAGGACAGTGTGCTCATGACGAAAATCAAGGTAGGATCTGCGGAGAAATACAAACTGAAACGAAAGAAAAAACATAAACATTACAAAGCTGAAATGACAATATCTGAAATTTTGAAAATCACTAATGGGCTAGACACAGTAGGAGGAAATGACAGAAAACCCATTGAATGTGGTTTTTAAAATTCAACAGAGGGGCGCTTGCGTGGCTCAGTCCGTTGGGCATCCAGCTTCAGCTCAGGTCATGATCTCACAGTTCATGAGTTCAAATCCCGCGTCGGGCTCTGTGCTGACAGCTGGGTCAGAGCCTGGAGCCTGCTTCGGATTCTGAGTCTCTCTTTGCCCCTTCCCTGCTCATTCCCTGTCTCTCTCTCTCTCTCTTTCAAAAATAAAATAAACATGAAAAAAAACTTTTTAAATCAATAGAAATTATATAAACTGAAGAAGAGAAAGAAACACAAATTGAAGAAAATTAAAGTTGTACTATATAGTAAGAGCTAGCATGGTTAGGACTGGAGTCCAAAAAAGAGTAGAAAGAGAGACTAAAGGGAAAAAAAAATTCAGAAAACGTGACCATAATCTCCCCAAATTTGAGGAAACCGGTAAATTTACAGATCTGCGAATCTCAGTGGACGGCAGCAGAGTGAATACAAAAGAAAGCAAACGTGGGTACATTATAGATAAACTGACGTCAACCAGGGGAACAGAAATCTTTAGAGCAGCCTGGGAAACATGACACACTGCACGTGAACGACCGACGCCTCGCCTCCAGCTGGCCTCTGGTCCACGGTGGCCTGAGGACAGCGGAGCAGCACCCGTTAAAATGGTAGGTCAGTCCAGACTTCTACTTCCGGGAAAAGTCTTCAAGATGAAAGTGACATAAAGAGATATTCAGATAAAAGAAAATGAAGAAAGTACGTTGTCAGCCACCCTTCAGTACAAGAAACGCTTAATCACATGCTTCAGATGGAAGGGAAATAACGCCAGATGGAAACAACTCATCAAGAAAAAGTGAAGGGAGTCAAAATGCCAAGAGAAGAAAAAGTGGACCATCCTGAGGTGGCTTCTTTCTCAGGAACCAGTGTGTGTGGTTACATCCCCGTTTTCTCCTCTTTTTCCCTTCGAAGACCTTTGTCTTCTTGACCTATCCATCTGCTTTGGGGAAACATTTCTTGAGTTTTTCTTTTCTTTTCTTTTTTATGTTATTTAAGAGAGAGAGAGAGAGCAAGCAAGGGAGGGACAGAGAAAGAGGGAGACAGAATCCCAAGAAGGCTCTGCACTGCCAGCACCGAGCCTGATGTGGGGCTCGAACTCACAAACCGTGAGATCAAGACTGGAGCTGGAGTCAAGAGTCAGACGCTTGACCGACTGAGCCACCCAGGCGCCCCTTGAGTTTTCCTTCGGTAAGCTGGAATCGGTGTTTGTTACTGATTCTGAATCTTCCTTCTCTTTATACATTTTAATCGCCCTGAGGTATTTTTTCTCCCCTCCTTCTGAACCCCGTCAGATGCCCTTACACCTTCATCTCTCATTATTAATCTCATAGTTCAAAGTTTCTACTTTCGTCAATTTCAGTGGGAGTGCAAACAAAACTTCTGAATGCACATATGTTGCATTTAGTACTTTTTCCAGAATAATTTCTTCCTCCATTTTAGCCTTATACATATTATATATGTATATATGTGTATATATGTATATATACATGTATGTGTGCATGTATGTATGTATGTTTGTTTACAGAGTAAGAAGTTTTTCTACATTCTACATTGGTTTTCCTGGATTTTCCTGCTTAAACAGAATTGTATCTCAGTATGCATGATTACGACTTATTTTCTGTAGAGGTCTCCCCGATGCTGCTAGAATCCGCGCTGAAACGCTGAGCAGTAAGTTCGGGTTCCCTGCCAGGTGGTGCCATGGCCACGGGAAACACCGGAGGACGGGATGGATCCAACCACATCTGCCCTTCTAGAGGTTCTCCTTCTGTGTCGCCCTTCCAGGGCCAGGCTTCTCGGGCTAGTTTAACATTCAGTGAGACCTCTCCTCCAGATTCCTCGGGGCTAAGTCCACGGATACGGAGCTTTGCTGTCTTCAGTTTGAGGGCAACCCTACTGGGTCAGGAGGCAGCGCTCCGGGCTGTCAGGGCCGCGGCGTCTTAGGGGAAATTCTCGGCCAGGAGAAGCCTGGTTGTACTGAGGTTTCTGCATGGTGGTGCCTCTCTCTCTCCCTACGAACTTCTGGCACGGCTACTTCTGAATACTATTGGTCTGTCCTCAGAAGAAGATGTGGGGTCCAGACAGAGGGGCTCTTCTTTCTCTTGCAATTCTAACGCACTCGTTCCAGAGAGGATTGGGAGTTCTGCCAGGAAGCGGGAGCCTGGTCCGTGATGGGACACGTGAGTCTCTGACTTGTTTTCATCTCGCCCCATCTGTACTCTATATCCAAGGAACTCATTAAACTTTCTGGCATTCTGATGACACCCTTTCCCAGATTCCTGCACCGAATCTATTTTTAGCTTCCTTTGATTATCGCTGTTGGTTTTTGAAGAGGCATGTTGGACATCTGGGCTTACACTGCCATATCTAGAAAAAGTGACTGTTATTTCCTACATATCAAATGAGGAAATTTACGAACTTAATACCAAACCAGTGTTTTTTTTTCCATGTAAATCTGTATTGTATTTCAAACTCATGAATGGAAAAGTATAAATATTACCAAACAGAGCTTTCCTTTCATACTGAGTCATTACTGATACATGAATAATTCATTTTAAAACATATACACACTCTCATACTTTGCTGGACGGCTGGATCGTTCTATGAAAAGTCACTATCTCTCCCTACCGACTCCGCAGCCCCCTCCCTGCTGTGCTGTCAAGACTGACAGTCATGCTCATGGACAGAGACCATACCATCATAAAATACCCCTAAACGTGATTCTCCTGGACCAACTGAGGGCAGCCCTTGAATTAGATGCCGTGTCCTCTGCTCTCATTTGACACAGTTGCCCTTCCCAGCAAGTAATCTGGCAAATCCTCTCGGCCCGATATGGATCCAATCTGACCTTACCACTTGGTTTGGGTATTCTGCCTTCCACCTTCCAGCTTTCCATATCTAATTTACTCCTGCTCTGCCTCCTCTGACCCTGTCTTGGCTTGGATGGCTACAGGCTCCTGTGCCTTAAGTAAGAGTCTTAAATATGACTTCCCCAAATAGATAGGGCCATTTCTGGCCTTAGAAACCTTGGAGCCCTGTGAATACCTACCCGGTCCATGGGCTAAGATGTGCGTTCTGGCGTCAGCCCTTCCATTAAAAGAAGATACATCCATTAGGCTTACACACATTGATTTCTTTGTTTACATAAGAGGGCCCCCTATATCACATAGAAAGTCTAGGAGATGAAATAAATAATAATTCTTAAAAGCACTTACTTATTGATTAAATACATTATATAAATATATTAAAAGGGTTTGTTTCTATGCTTTAAAATTCTAGATTAGGGGCATCTGGGTGGCTCAGTCAGTTAAGCATATAACTCTTGATTTTGGCTCAGCTCATGATCTCACGGTCCATGGGTTTGAGCTCCACATTGGGCTCTGCGCTGACAGCACGGAGCCTACTTAGGATTCTCTCTTTCTCTCCCTCTCTCTCAGTCCCTCCCCCACTCTCTCTCTGTATCTCAAAATAAATAAACATTTTTAAAAGATAAAACCAAATTCTAGTTTATTAGAATTTTGGAGTTACTAGATAATTACGGCAAAAAGTGTTTCATGTCCACTTTTAGAAGACTTTAACACTATCTTAGCAACTCCATCACTAAAATTGTCTAGTTCTGAAAAACTTGTGGAAGGGTAGGTCAGGGCTAGGCATTCTTTCATTTTCAGACTGTCACAGTCCTCCTGGATTAGGTAAATCAGGAAGATCTGGAATTATTGCATTACACACTCAAAGGGATCAGCTCAAAACTCATGTGGATACACAAAGCAAGGAACTAAGTCACGTAGGCAAATTCATGTTCAGAAAAAACGCCATTATAGAGTTGATGAAACCGAAATCTACAAAACCTATACATGCAGGTGTATTAGAATCTACGGTGTTAAGTACGTACTTTACATTTTATTCATACAGATGAACTTTCTCCATAGATTCTCTTCATTAAACCAACTTGCTAATAGGCTGTATTAATATATTTTTTAGGGTTTAAAAGTGTAGCCACTGTTTCACAAGTAGCTGTAGGGGCTGTGGACTTAAGAAGTAGACAGATCATTCCCTATGAGCCGATGAGGTTTGGAGATTGATCTTCAAATATTAATTGACTTTGATTTTCTGAGATAAAACCTACCAAAGCATCACATATATGGCTGGGCTCAATTTGCCAATCTTTTACAAAATATCTGTGCCTAGTGTTGTGATAAAGGCGGCTTCTTTATTTTTGCAGAATACTTCTCAGATTTTGTTGCTAGGGGACTATTCGCTTTACCAAATGAGTTGGGGAACATCTCCCTTTTCTATATCTCCTGAAAGTGTTTGCATAAAATTGGTACTCTTTCCACTATTTCTTCTGTAAATCTTTTTTGGGATTTACCAATGGTATAATATGGAGTGTTCTTTGTGGGAAAGATTTTTATTACAAATTAAATTTCTAAAGGCTATAGGACTATGCATATTTTCTATTTCTTCCGGTGTCAATTTTGCTAAATACTGGTTTCCTTCAAATTAATCAACTTCTTCTACATTGTAAAATCAATTACCATGTGAGCGGGGACACCTGTATATATATCCTAGGAATATTTAAAGGCTATTGGATATCACTTAGATTTTAAATGTTGTTAGGGTATGTAGTCCTGGTCAGTCATTCATGAATCTTACTAGGAGATTATAAATCATATTGATATTTTCAAATAACTAACTTTGGATTCTGTTAATTTTCTCTATTGTTTTTCTCTTTTTTATTTCATTGATTTCTGCTCTACTATTCATTTTCGTCCTACAGGAACCACTTTCAATTTGCATTTATTTTTCTAGCTTTTTCAATTAGAAACACAGGTCTGTGATTTCAAATTTTTCTTCTTTGTTACTGTCCAAATATTTTACCATGAAAAATCATTTTGCATTATTTATGTAAAATGTTTTTAATGAAATTGTGCAGAAATACACACACACACACACACACACATATCTATAGATCCTTCCAGTTTATGCCATGAACTATGTGAATCTGAGATGCTGACATGTGCAACTTGGAGGAAACATGCTTCTGATTTTAGGCATTGTCTGAGAGCCTGTCTAAACTCTAAGTTGTACTTTTTGTTTATCTGCCTGCTTTTCAATAATATCCTTGAATTCTTAGTGTGCAACATTCTACTTTTCAAGTAGTATTTGCCGTTCATCAACATGCAACCATTCAATCACTAGACAGAACTGCTCACATGAAGGGAAACGCATTCTGCAGAACACCGTATCGAGCCAGAAATTTTGAAATTGAGTTCGTGTTTGTGCTGGAGTGCCTTCACCTGAGCGCCCCGCATGGGAAGCTTCGAATCAAACTCCTCACAGAGCACTTGCTCAAAATGCAGCTCTGTATCTTGGAGACGGTGTGAAGGCTAAGCCATTACAGACATTGCTCTCTGAGTGGAAAGGAACTGAGTGAATTGAGACTAGTTAAAGGTTTTCTCTTTTAACATCAATGCAGCCCGTGCAAATACAGTTGGCCCTTGAAGAACAAGGGTTTGAGCGTGAAGTTTCTTTTAAACAAAGACCTTTCAGAAATACAGTGCAGGACTGTGAATGTATTTTCTCTGCCTTATAATTTTCTTAATAACATTTTCTTTCCTCTAGCTGACTTTATTGTAAGAATATAGTACATAACACACATAAACACACCAAATATGTATCGATAGACTTTATGTTATTAATAAGGCTTCCAGTCAACAGTAGGCTATTGGTAGTTAAGTTTGTGGGGGGGGGAGTCAAAGGTTATATACAGATTTTTGGTTGTGCAGGGGGCCGGTACCCCCAACCCCTGAGTTGCTCAAGGGTCTACTGTATAAATCGCTTGAGAAGATACAAAAGCTCACACAGCCCCTTTATGAAACACTGGAGAAACCTAGGGCAATATAGAGGATTTGGGGCCACGTCTAGGTGGATAAGGAATAACAGCTTCTGTGGCACATGTGAAACCACTCACCGTAAGCTCGGGTCACCCCTGGGTCCTTTAGCGTTTCTGTTTTATATACGAGAAAGCGTTCACAATACATTAAACTTCCCTGTGGGTCCAGTTTCCAAAACCAGGAATGTGCCATTTACCACTTGGGCTTGAAAGTTTTCTTCGCTCAATACCACATCAAAGCTACATTTATAAACAGGAGAAAATAAAGAGTTGTCCAGGTACGTGGGGAGGTCCGACTTGACGGTCAAATGTCGCGATGAATTTACATAACGATTATCATATTCGCCGGCGGCACCTTGAAAACATCACGGTCCTACCCCAGATGGTGCAGTTGTCTTCATTTGGAGAAGAAGTGGTTTGGAATGTGAAGGGTCTGTGGAAGAAAGAAACTCACCTGAAACACTTAAAGAACAGATTGTTTTCTCATCTTTATATAATGTTCCCAGGGAGCGATTGTTAATTTCCATTCCATAGCTAATATGTGTCTCTATCAGCTTCTTCATAACACACGCAAATACTTCTCAGGGAGCTCAGAATTCACCCAACATACATTGCCAATAAGCAATCCTCCATTCAGGAAATTGAACGCCTTAGCCTCAGATAGGACTCAGTAAATAAATTTTTGCAGTGGAATCAACCATTTATGCTCGGTCATTTATGTGCTGTATCGTTCGTGAAACTTAACATCGTACAACAATGAGTGTTTTTAAATCTCTTTCTTAAAAGAAGGAAGGGCAAAGGTTTTCAGTGTCCGCACATTAAAGTCTTCCGGAATCAGCAGCCACACGATCCTCTCACTGTGCATTTTCGTGGGACAAAGTGTTCACAAAGGGAAGGCGCCCACGGGCCCACAGGGTTGCAGTGGAGAAAGTGTAAATGAAACGAGGTGATAGATCGCATTAGAGGAATCTGGTATCTTGTGGACGGAAAGAGGAAAGAGAGGAATTTCAGCTTGCCGGTTAGAGTTCATTGAGGCCATCAGACCCAGGAAGGCTTTGCCGCACCTTCGGGCCAAGAGACCAAAACCATTTCTATTGGGTTATTTACACACAGTCTGCCAATTGCTGGTCTGGCACACAGGAGACACTGAATGACACCCAAGTCTCTAAAGGAATAAAGGTGTAACTTGAGGAATACCTTCCCGAGCTAGGTCAATATCAGGAGGAAAGTTGAATGGACACGAGTCAACCATTTGCTGAGTCCCACGGAGACCGGCTCATTCAAAATTACACAATGTGAAGAAATGGGTCACACACAGAGTGCCCGACTCTGGGGTCCCCTGTCCCAGAGCCCAGGCTTGGAGACTTCAGCGTCTTCCATGTAATGCAGTTAATACGTGCTACCTCTCGGCTCCGAATCTTCTGAAACCACAAACACCGACTACAGCTTAGGAAATTTCAAATAAATGGTTGTGATGAGTTTTGATGTGAAATATATTCCATGGTTAATGGATCCTTTAACATTAATTATTTTATCCCTGTCATATTACTTTAATTTGCCTTTAAAATGGATGAATCACCTTAGAAGTTTCCAATTAGGAGTGATTTCTACTTGATACCAAGATGAGATGTATCTATTTAATATCCCACAGAAAAAGTCAGATTTCCGTGGGTCTTAAGGACAAAAGTCAGCAATTCCTGGTGCATTTCCGGCCCCTCTCTAATGGTAGCCAAAGGAGAGGTGGTGCCCATCTGGGACTTGAGCCTTCCCAGAGCACAGGGTCTTTTTCTTGCACAAAAGGAGACTTTTCCAGGGCTGTACCGAGCAGCCGAAGGGGGGTGTAATCATTTATACAGAGTTGAAACTGAGCAAGAGCAAATGAGTATCAAAGGCAAGGCCATTAACAATCATTAAAACACATTAATTATGACCCTCGTCATTCCCAGGGTACTCTGGGCTTGGGAAGCTGAAGGAATTCCTGTGGGCGGTACAGACTCTGCCAGTCTCTCCTGGTGCACGGGCGGAGGAAGTGGCCACCTGGGGCCACTGTCATCCCTGTGGCCACGACCCAGCGCCGACCTTGCGGTCTGAGAGCTGACGGCTGTGGGCGCGTGGGTGTGCTGACGAAGGTCACCCCGCTGAAGCGGGTGGCGGCCAGAGGTGGCCCATGGGCGAGCTTTGATGCCCCCGTGCCGGAGAGACGAGGCAGTTTCCTGCCCCAGAAAGGCTCAGGGTGTGTGGGGGAAGGCACGGTGTGACTAAGTCCCTCAGAGGTCCCCAGGGCTGGGAGGGATCAGACCCGCGGGACAGCACCCAGGTGCAGAGTGCGAAGCCTTGTGAAGACTGGAGGCCCAAGCTGAGCATTAATTTTAAGTATTTTAATTGAAATATAATTATATGTTGTCATAGTTCCAATTTTAATTAATCAGTCTGTGAAAGTGACACAGACCGGGAAATTCACGGACAAAAAGTAAGCTGGAAATGGAAAACACCGGAGCGTAGCCGTGAAAGGTGCACTTTTTCCACGCGTTCGACAGATACCGGTGGAGGCACAGCCAAGTGTCAGGTGTGCATCTAGGCTGCAGGAAGCCCGCAAGGAGCTGGCAGAGCGGTGCTGGTGGGGAGACGGACAAACAGACCAGTGAACGCAGCCAGGTGAGGGCCATGGGAGTTAGAGTGCGCGGGTGGAGTAAGCAGGGCAGGGAGAGGATGAAAGGAGGGGGAGGGGAGGGGACGGGAAGGGAGGAGGGGAAGGGGAGGAGAGAGGAGGGAGAGGGGAGGGGGGAGGGAAGGAGCAGGGAGGGGAAGGAGTAAGGAAAGGGGGAGGTGAGGGGGACGAGTAAGGGAAGGGGAGGGGAGGTGAGAGGAGTGGGGGGAGGGGAAGGGGAAAGGAGCGGGAAAGGGGGGAGTAAGGGGAGAGGGGAGAGGAGGGGTGAGGGAAGAAGGGAGAGGAGGGAGGAGGGGTGAGGGAGAAGCTAGGGGGAAGGGGAGGAGCGGGGGGATTGGGGGGAGGGGAGGGGTAAGGAGAGAGGGGAGAGGAGGGGTGAGGGAAGAGGGGAGAGGAGGGAGGAGGGGTGAGGGAGAAGCGGGGGGGGGAAGGGGAGGAGCGGGGGAGGGGAGGGGGGAGGGAGAGGGGAGGAGGGGAGGAAGAGGAGTAAGGGAAGGGGGAGGGGAAAGGAGCAGGGAGGGGAGGGGTAAGGGGAGAGGGGAGAGGAGGGGTGAGGGAAGAGGGGAGAGGAGGGAGGAGGGGTGAAGGAGAAGTGGGGGGGAGGGGAGGAGCGGGGGGGAGGGGAGGGAGAGGGGAGAGGGGAGGGGTAGGATGGGAAAGGAAGGAGGGGGAGCAGAGGGAGAGAGGAGGGGAGGGGTGAGGGAAGAGGGGAGAGGACGGAGGAGGGGTGAAGGAGAAGCGGGGGTGGGGGAAGGGGAGGAGAGGGGGGAGGGGAGGGGAAGGGGAGGGGAGGGGGGAGGGGAGGGATGGGAAAGGAAGGAGGGGGAGCAGAGGGAGAGAGGAGGGGAAGGGGCGGGGGAAGGGAACCCTTCACTCCACTCCCGACGCCTGCTGCCGCCCCTTGCCCAAACCAGCTCGGAGGTCGGCGGGCGGACGGGGGACCCGGGGCCTTAGGCTCCGCCAGTCAGAGGACGACCAGAGCTGTGACCCTCGGAGGAGCCGCGGGAACCTTCAGGAGCGCGAATGCTAACTGTCTGCGGCCTCGGAACGTGGTTACAATGAAAGCCAGCATTGGCCTCAATTAGGCTGCACCTGGGAAACCCATTAAGTAGGCTTTATGGCCGAGCAGGTGGAGAAGTCCCTATAACCTGTTCTGTAGGCTCGAGGGAGTCCCAGTCACTTCCCTTGAAGTGGGACGAGTCTGTGCTTTGAACTGAAACACTTCAGGAGAGTGCCGGGCCTGTTACTAATTACACCCCATAGCCTGTGCAAACCGGGCCGTCCCCAGCAGATGACATGACCGTGCGAGGATTAATTTTACGGATCAACTTGGGAGACTGTGCACCCTGGTGTTTGGTTACGTCCCAGGCAGATGGTGGGAGGGTGCTTTTGGGATGTGATTTAACTTTTACATAGGTAGACTTGGAGTCGAAGAAAAAGCTTCTAAAAAGTGGGCGGGCCTCGCCCGATCAGTGGAAGGACTTAGGAACAAGGGGTGAAGTCCAAGAGAAGGAACTCTCCTCAAGACTGCCACACGGGCTGAACGCCCAGCCTGCACGGGCTCCAGACCGCAGGGTCAGCCCTCCTCTGGGTCTGCAGCCCGCGGGCCTGCCCTGAACATTGCACACTTCTCAGCGCCCGCGAGTGGGAGCTGCTCGCTTAAAGTCTCTCTGTCTCTCTGTCTCTCTGTCTCTCTCTCTCGATGGTAGGTAACTAAGATAGATGATATACAGAAAGACAGACAGACAGACAGATCCTGTTGGCCCTGTCCCTCTGGAGAACCCCAGGACTATCACCCAAACAACCAGAAGCCCAACTCAAGGCTGGACAGAGGATGCTTCGGAGTCAAACCTCACCGCAGTCGAGCCGTAAATTCGGGTAGAATCTTCTAGATTCCTAAGCCCTGGGTATAAAATGTGTGGAGCATCTCTCGAATGATTTAGCTAACCTGCCTCTTGGCAACTCATTTCATCAGCGAGAGCTCATTTCTGTGATGGTCAAACTAGCAGCATGCTGTTTGCGCTGATCAAAGCTCCCCTCTGACTTGCGTGACGCTCTTAGGAAAATCGGTGTGACTGGAGGAGGGTGGCGGCTCCCGGGAGAATGTCAGCCGGCCCGCGTGTCCCCTGACCCTTCCTGCCGGTGTCCCCTTCCCCGTACACACTGTCTACCTGCAGCCGTGACGTGTCACCCAAACGGGAGCTCCACGCCCCCGCAGGGTTTTCAGAGAAGAGGTCAGGGGGCGGTCCCAGGTCGGGAGCACCGTTTCCTCTGCGGATCAGAACAAAAGTTTCCGGTTTAGGAAACGAAGCAGACGAGCAGGGAGAAAAGAGAGAGAGCGCGAGGCCAGCCGAGAAACAGAGGCTTAACTGCAGAGAACAAACTGATGGTCGCCAGAGGGGAGGCGGGCGCGGGAGGGGCGGGGCAGGCGGCGGGGACTCAGCTGCACCTGCGCGCGGCGCACCTGGTGAGGTTCGAAGGGTCGAGTCACTATATTGCACGCCGGCAACTGATGTTACACTGTCTGCTGCAAACCAGGATTTAAGTAAAAACTTAAAAAACAAAATAAACGAACGATGATACATTCCAAGTAACCTATAAGCACAAGAAACAGATTCATAAATCTGAGACTCAAATTCGGAAATCATTGAGGAATATGAAATCATGAGATAAAACATACTTTGTATGGCAACGTGGGTGCCTGAGCCCGGCCCTCTGGGTTTCCGGGTGTGAGCCTGGGAAACTTGTTTAGGCATCTCCTCCTCCGTCAAAACTCTCGCACCCGATTAAAGATCTGTCTTGAGGATTAAATCAGCCAACACACAAAAAGCACTTAGAACCGTGTCTAGTCCCTAGTACATGGCTCCATCAATATCCTTCAGGTTAAAATTCATCAAAGACTTCAAGCAAACATGATCACTTTGTATAACGTACAACATCACCTGGGTTCAGTTTTTTGCTTTATTTTTATTTATTTTTAAAAATGTTATAAAATTTCTTTATTTTGGGGGAGGGTTCGGCATTTTTAAATCTCCAAAATGAAATATGAAATTTCATAAAACATGGACTTTGGTGTGAAGCCGATTACCAACGAGTCGTTAAAATCTTTGTGACTGTACAGAATTCCTAAGGTAGAAAGGATCTTAGAAACTAAACTATCTGGGGTTCTGGCCTAATTTCATTTTGTCCGTGAGAAAACCAAACAACAGAGGATCTCGACTGCCCGGGTCACCCAGCAAGCCAGGGACAGAGACCGACACGAGGCAGGGGACAGCCTCCCATCCCGACTGCCCGGGGCCCCCTGGTCCCCACCGTGTTCACACCTGTCCCGGCTCCTTCTCTGTGGTTCTGCAGGTCTTGCCCCGCACTCCATCCTGCCTGGCCATTGTCCTATGTCCCCATGTCCTACTGAATGCTTATTGCATGAAAGTGTTGTTTCTTCATCGAAAGGGGGAAAAGTCATGGAGAGAAGGGACCATGGTAGCTGCTGGTTCAGATGACTTTGACCTTTTAGCACAGGTCTCTGGAGAAGGGAGAGCACCGCCAGGCGGTGAGATGTAGAGTGCCTGCTCCTAAGTCTTGCCTTCCGAGGAAACCCAGAGGAGCCCGACAGCCGTACGGTCTCGCCTTTAGGGAACTTTCCGCGAGCTGTCCGTCGGTTCCACAGGTGAGGGAGCAAGAACATCCCCGTGTCGACTTCTCCACACGTTGCTTGCTACCCAGATACGGCATCTTGAGCAGGTTGAGAGGTGGAAACCACTCATCAGAGGGACGGTTTGGAGGGCTCTCTCAGCCGTGCTGGCTGGAGTTGAGGGAGGAATGGGCCCCGCCTTGCTGAGGAAACCCAGGAGATGGTGCGACATGGAGCTCTGAGGAGCCGACAGCCCTGCTGGCCTTCTGGGGGCCCTGGCCCCTCCCCATGAGTTCACTGTCACCCACCTGCCTCCTCGCCTCGCCTGTCTTCCTTCCAGTCTTTTACTTGGGCCAGTAAACACACCAAACCTCCCTCAACCCAGTGAAAGCATCTACCTGCCTCCTTCCCTTCATGATCAACCTTCTCCAGAAGACCGACCCCCAGCTCTGCTTCCTGCATCCCCCTCTCGCGCCAACACTACCAGCTTCTGTCGGACATTCCTCCTTGGAGAACGGCACGTTCCCACCCCGCCAAGCCCTTCACTTCGCTAATCCTGTCTCTGGGGGTGCCCTGGCTGACTGCCTACTGCCTCCTGAAATGGTCTACAGGACACAGCTATTTAGTGCTTTCCTCCTGCTTTTGTTTCCAGAACCTTCTTCACAGTCTCTGCTTCTCCTATCAGTTGTGGTTCAACACAGAGCTCTGCTCTCGGAAAGGGTGGACGTCTCTGTCGGTCCTACTCTTAACCGGAGCCGGCCTCCCTGAGCCTCCACGGCCGTCCTTCCATGAGGAAGACAGGTGGACATGACGGGTCCTGCTCTGCCCGTCTCCACGCTGGAGTCAAGTCTCAGTACAAAGGACACAGGCGAAGGAACCATAACGATTCTGATGCCCAAATACATTTTTTTTACAACCTTATATGGTTTTTCAAGTAGAGTGATCCTTTATGGTTAGCTGGCCATCATTTAGAGACTTCTAAATCACTGCACTGTGATTGTCATTTTCTTGTATGTAGATTATAGCTGACTCAACGAGGGAGCACACAAATGACTTGGGCATCGAAATCTTTCTTCTATTAATTATTATATGATTCCCATTGATACTAATGTGAGTTTTCATATAACATGAACCTGCTGGCAGTTTTGAAAAGTGTTTATAAAAATGTGCTCTTCATTTATATAAACCCTTGAAAAAATATCACATAATAATGCAAAACATTATTATTAACAAAATTTAAAGTATTCACTATGTAAGTAGGAGCATTATTGACGTTGGAAAAGAATTCCTAGAGAAATACTTTCTGTAATATTTATTTCCCAAAACATTTGGCTTTTTAAGATGCCAGGCATTTTGCAAACATTATCCCATGTAATCCCTCCAGCGACCCAGTGGGGTAGAAATTACTCATCTCCCGTGTACACATGAATCAACTGAAAAGAACTTTACAATTTTTCCCAAGATCACGAAGTCGCTAGAACATCACGCAAACAGCACTCTGTCATTTTCAGGACGGTCTTGCGTATTATCTGTACACAGAAAGGTTCTGACTCGTCATGTTTACATTTATAAAATAGAGCATAAGAAATATCATGCTAGGGGCGCCTGGGGGGCTCAGTCGGTTAAGCGGCCGACTTCGGCTCAGGTCATGATCTCACGGTCTGTGGGTTCAAGCCCCACATCGGGCTCTGTGCTGATGGCTCAGAGCCTGGAGCCTGCTTCGGATTCTGTATCTCCCTCTCTCTCTGCCCTTCCCCTGCTCACGCTCTGTCTTTGTGTCTCTCAAAAATAAAATAAAAACGTTAAAGAAAAAAAATTAAAATGCTATTAAAAAAAAAAAAAAGAAATATCATGCTAAATACAGAGAAGCGATTCGGATCCTGAAAGTGGCCTATCTGGTCAGTATTCCAGAAATGACTCCATGTTCAAGAGCTGCCCACAGCCAGCCAATTTATTGTACGGCGGAGGGTCAGGGTCAGGACACTGGGCAGGGCTCCGCTGGGCTGTGCTTCTGTTCCATGTCGTGTTGAGGGGACCGGTGGTGTTCACCTGGCTGACCAGCTGTCTGGAGGGCCCCAGAGGACTCTCACAAACCTCCTATCTCAGGCGGGCGTGGCCGCATGGCTGGACCTGGCTGAGACTGTCACCCAGGATTTTACACATGGTGTCTCAGCCTGTTCTGTGATGGTTCCAGCCTTCCTCAGAAACGTCCCAAGACACAGACGGTGGGAGCTGCCAGGTCAGGTGACTTCTGCTGCATTCTTGTGGTCAGAGCAGACACTGAGACAGCCGGTGATCCGGGGGCGGGGGTTAGATGCCCCCTTTCGGTGGGCGGTGGGCAAAGACTCGGCGGCCATCTTGAATCCACCACAATGAATATCAAAGCTCTTTTGAAATTTGTCCAGCCGGGTCCGTGCCTTTGGAGTTTGCCTCTACAGGGAAAACACGGCCGCAAACACCAACGCGGTAATACCCACATTCATCCTCTGCCCCATCACACTCTGCTCCACATAAAAAAGTCTTTGTGCCTCTGGTTTGCTCTCTAAAAACAAAGTGCCTTACACTGCATAATTAGGTAATTATACTCTCTCCCCTGACGTAAGTTATTTGGAAACCCTTCTGCTTTGGAAGAAGTTCATCTCCTTGGAACCCACGTTAAATTCCTCCCTCCGTGGATTCAAGACCACCCACTCTTCATGAACACCTATCTGTACCTCTTTGTTTGGGATACTAAACAAAACAAAACAAAAAGCGTCTCCGCAGCCAGCCTGAAGTGAGGCGCACAATCCCACGTGGGATCCGGGGATGGAGCGTGGCCAGCGCTCTCCGTCCCTGGTAACATCTGCACGCCTGTCGTTAAGGCAGGTGCTGGAAGGGGTGGGAGGCCCGTCCACGGAGGAGCTCCGTTCCTCACCCAGACAACTGCGACGGAGCCTCAGAGATGGGCCTTGTTCGTCGGTGGGGGCCTCTCCTCGGAGATGAAGTGTGTGCCCTTTCTCTTCTGTTCGTTTTGTCTGACTCGTCCTCACCGGTGCATGGCCGGGCCTCTCTGACGATAGCGCCAGGCTGTAATTACACAGTGTTCTTCCAACACAGTACTTTCTACAGCCCGTCCTCGGGAGCGACCCGTAGACTCCGCCAGCTCCGCGCAGAGTTATCCTGGCGACGCAGGCGCCTTCTTACTAGATCGCGTCACCAATCGAAGTTCGCTCCCTCCTTCGCCTTCCAAACCCACTGCACTTCCCCGATTACTGAGCCCCCGGGAGCCCAACACATAAATCGCAGAGTCTGACCAGGGTTCCATCTTCCGCGTCCCTGACAGCTCGGGCCAGAGCAGCATCGTTAGCCGAAGAACTCACCCAGAGTCCCTTCGAAAGACAACCACTAAGTTTAATTTCCGGCGATTGCCAAGCGGGCCGCACGGGCTTTTAGCAGTTAGAACCGTCATGGCGTTAGGCCGGGGTGAGTTGTTGCAGACCTGGACAGGATATAGTCCTTCCTAAACTCGGGAGCCCTGACTGGCGGCCACGCACGTGGGCCACGGGCCGTGACGTCAGTGGCGTCTGTCAAGCCCCACAGTTCAGATTCAGGACGGTCCTGCTCAGAGGCAGACATGGTGTTCCCCTCAATTCCCTGCCAGGTTTGGTCTTAAATATGGAAAATGGATAGTTTCCCTCTATTTTTCCTGTATACAGATGTTCCTAACAAAACATCTCAAGGTCCCCTGAAAAGTTTTAGGAATTTGAAATTTGTTTTTTTCTGAGACAGAGAATCCTCGTCTTCCTTGTGCAATTCTGTATGATGCTTGTAGTTATTTTCTGTGCTTCCTTCTTTAGGGTAGAGCGAAACACGATGTTAATTCCATAAAACAATGTAAATGAATGTCAGGTATTTATGAGTTAATTTGTTCTACAGAAAGACAATCAAAATCTACTTCATTAAAAAATAGTTCAGCAAAACAGTTTTTATTGCTAGTAACAGACACCAAATTATAAAGTTATAAACTTTTGGTGGGAATGCAAACTGGTGCGGCCGCTCTGGAGAACAGAATGGAAGCTCCTCAAAAAATTAAAAATGGAACGACCCTATGACCCAGCAGTTGCACTACTAGGCATTTATACAAAGGATAAAAAATGCTGATTTGAAGGGGCGCATGCACCCCCATGTTGATAGCAGCGTTAGCGACAAGAGCCAAAGTATGAAAAGAGCCCAAATGCCCGCTGACTGATGAATGGATAAAGAAGATGTGGTTTATATATACAATGGAGTACTACTCAGTGATGAAAACAATGAAATCTTGCCATTTGCACGGATGGAGCCGGAGGGCGTTATGTGAGGCAAAATTAGCCATACGAGTTCATTCATTTGTGACATTTGAGAAGCAAAACAGATGGACATAAGGGAAGGGAAGGAAAAATAAAATAAAAGCAAAGAGGGAGACAAACCATAAGAGACTCTGGAGCACAGAGAAGGACTGGGGTTGTTGGGGGGAGGGGAATGGGCTGGGGGATGGGCTTCGAGGAGGGCACGCGTTGGGAGGAGCGCTGGGTTTCGTAGGTAAGAGATGAATCGGCAGTTCTGCTCCTGAAGCCAAGACCACACTGTGTGTTAATTAACTTGAATGTCAATCTAATAAAACTTACAAGATTATAAACTTCTTACTATGAACCGTGGATGGTATCACCAAGCTCCGGGACGGCGCGGGCGCGCTGGGACTCGGCCACCGCCTGGGAGCAGGAGGCAGAAAGCCACTCTGCAGCCCCTGCAGAGCCGTGCCCCCCCCCCCGCCTCCTCCCGCCTGCAGTCCGGCCGTGTCTGCACGTTCTCACGTGGAGGACCGTGGACACACGAGGACTGTGGACACATGACAGAGGCTGCTGGTTCTCGTCCATTTCCACTCAGTTCCCGGAGCCACGTGGCCCCGAATTCACGTGAGTGGGAAGAGAAGGAGCGTACTTGCCTCGGGTGTCCACGCGTGACCCAGAAGCAGGGACTCTGGTGCGGCCCGTTCCTCACGTATCCTCACCCCCTTCCCACGGGCCCGGTGGAAAGGCGAAGGCTGGAGCTCAGAGCGCCCCCAGCGGCTAAGGCACACGTGTCGCAGGGCAGCGAAACCAAGGTGGAGACCCACGGGGGCACTGGGGGCCTGGGACGACACGTGCTCTCCTCTCCGCCTGGAAGATGCTGCTGCAGCAGGCCTGCTGTGACCCTGATTCGAGGACGAGGCCAGGGTTACGCAGCACCCGGCAGGCTGCCCTGGATACACTCAGCGCAGGGACCGTCTGAACGGGGGCACCGGGGCCGTGCTATGCCACCACGCGTGTAACGCCCGGCTGGCGGGGGGAACGCCTGATTTCTGCCGTCGGCCGCTTTCTCTGGTGTAAACACTCCAGGCCAGTCTCCAGCAGCCGGCGCTTCCCCGAGCGCCTGAGAAGGTGACTCTCGGTTCCTGCCGTCCGGAATGAGCCCGTCTGGCACACCGCGCTCCCCGACCCCGTGTCTAAGTAAGTGAAGTTATCAGCTGAGCCGACGCTCTCGAAAACAAGACGAGATAAGTTTATCCTCCTGCCCTTAAGATGGGAAGTTCAGGGTCGAATTCGGAATGCCGTTGCAGAGCCTGGCGGCTCCCTGGGGCCCCGGCCTGACTCACAGCCCCTCCACCCTCCTCCCACCCGGTGGGTCTGTGCACACATGCGTGACTACACCAGCTTGCACCTCTGAGTCGAGACACGCCCACCCGGCAGCCATCCCTCAACCACCCTGAGCACCGGCGCAGCCAGCTCGGGAGCAGGGGAGACCTGGGAGAGCCATGCGGGCTGCCGGAGCGGCTCAGAACGTTCTGGCAGGAGGGCAGGAACTCCTGGGCCCTTGTGCGTGCAGCCTCTCACACGAAAGGAGGCCCACAGGGGAAGAAGGCAGGGGTGGGTTCTCCAGGCAGGAGGCTCCTGGGAGTCCAGTCATTACTGGAGCACCCCTGAGCCACCGCCCTACACCTCCTTGGGAGACACTTAAAACCCCGCATCTTAAGCCTCGTTGAGGTGCCTTGTCGGCTATTTGTGGCCAATACATCCCCAACTGACCCAACACAGAGGAGGGAAGAGGCCAGGCAGCAGGGCACCCAGGAGGGGGAGAACAAGCGAAGCAGCGTCGTCGTGAACAGAAGCGCAGGGTGTGCAGACTGCGCGAGCGCTGCGGGCCCCGGCCCCGGAATAGCGACCGCCCCGGCGGCCTCGTCCCGACCATCCCCTGGGGGGGCGGGGCGGGGGTGCTGCCATTTGCCAAGGAAGAAGAATAAGAGAGGGCACACCGTTCTTCTCTAACGGACAAAGTCGACCCTGCCTCACTCAGACTTTCTACCTCTAACCTGAACGCCAGAGGGAAATACAGCAAAGCCCCAAACTGAGGGCTAGGAAATAGTTCCGAAGAGTCCGTTCAGACCCAAATAGGCTCCTGACGCTCCTGGTGAAAGGACGCACGCTCAGACAGCGCCAGGGCTCAGGCCGTGTGCCACACACGCACCCAGCCCGGAAAACCCCTCGGAGACTGGAGTCAAGGTACGGAGAAGCTTCACGATGACGGCAGCTCGGCGAAGAGGAGAGGCACTGTGGGACCGGACCAGCAGTTACTGATACACCTGGTGGGGCGGAGAGGGCTAACGATCCTATACTGTACATAAAATAACGAAATATCCCGGTTGTCTTGAAAATAACGCCATCGATACAAAGTGTTAAAAATAGTTCCGCAAATCAACACGTTCTAAAGCACATTCCGAAGAACTGATGGAAAAAACAAGCAAACTGGGTGTGCCGTCCGGCTCAGGAGTGCACACTGCGTGCTACCCATTCTTAACACCGGCGACTACTGAGACGGGAGCCTCTCCCTCACAGCCAGGAAACAGTGGCATGAACGTTACGAGTGCAAAGGCCCCTCTTGTTGTGACTTGGCCGTGACGGGCGAGAAGCGCCCTCGTGAGTCCACGGGGCTGCTGGTGATTGGGCGTCACGCTCAGGTGAGCCGGACCAGAACTGGGTCACCTACCGACGTGTCCCCCGTCCTGGACTGGTGCCCAGCTGCCCCGGAGGTGATCAGGAAGTAACTGTGGAGGAAGCCAGTTGCTCAGGAGAACTACTGAGAAACAGCCAGCCTCGTCTCTCAATAGTACCGGTCAGAACCGAGCTCTGGGGGTGCGGCGTCCAGAGAGGGACAGAGCTCAGGCAGGAGCCCAGCTCCCCAGGGACTCCCTCACCTTCTAGCTCAAGGCGTCGCCCACCCCCCTCCTGCCAACTAACGTCAATACCAGAAACCTTCGGAATCGCGCTTCTGTGAATGAAGAACTTGTCCCCATGACCTGTGTGAGCAGCGAGAGACGCCCGTCCCGTGTCAGGTCACCTGCAGTTCCGAACCGCTACCTAAAACTCGCGGGTTCCTCTGGATGCTCCTAAGCACCGTATCCAACAAAATCCATATTCACTTCCAGCCCCATGCACAAAAAATGCCAAAAAACATGAGAAAAATCCCTCGGAGCTCTGAACCATCGAAGGCACGTGCGTGCTTCTAGACCACCTGGGGCTTTACAGTCGGGGGGCCGCGGGTTCTGTTCGGGGTGACTTGCAGCAAAACAGACGCGGCTGGTATTGAGGGAAGTATCTTGTCCTCCTGAAGCAAACTACGGTCTCTGCACTTCTCAGCCCGCCTGATTTTCCATAGAAGTGAGTCTCTAACAGAGGAAATTATTCAGCAAGCATTTTAAGCTTTTATATTCGGACGCCTTCACTGCTTGAGAATTTACAGACCTTAATGCTTCTCTGAATTTCAGCTTACCAAATTAAAACAATTTCCAGCAACCTCACCAAGTCATTTAGGTACCGTTCACTCCTGCTTTTGACTTTTTTTTAATGCGTGGAGGGAAAAGGAAAGGATTTACAAACAGACGTGAGCTGTCCAACCGAAGTCCAGCGGAGGCCGTGAAGGGGAGGCGCGTGGGGAAAAGCAGGTGGGGTCGCTGGCCGGGCTGCAGGAATCTGCCAGGGGTCACACCCCTCGGGGGCGGCACGTGGGGTCAGGACCGCAGACGAGCAAACTAAGAGGCCAGCAGCTTGCCCGCGACTATGCAGCCGGCCGGGACCCACGCTGCGTCGACGCGGGCCAGTCTGGCTCCTGCTCCGCGTCGTGACAAGTATCAGAATTCGGAAGCGGTCCTCTTAGGTCCACGTCAAGATATTATTTCTGCAGCGTTAATGTTTTATTTTATTGCATTGGTAAACAGCGCCACAGAGATCAAAATGTTTATAAATAGTTTACATACTTTGGAGGCATTAAAATGTATCATCACGACACACAATCGACTTGTAGACAAGTGTAGATTTGCATGAATTTTTCGGTCTTCGTTAAAATAGAAGGAAAGTATATGGTTCAGAATCACCTGTGTTTTAAGTTTATTTATTTATTTTGAGGGAGAGATAGAGAGCAAGTCGGGGAGGGGCAGAGAGAGGAGAGAGAATCCCAAGCAGGCTCCACGTGGTCCGTGCAGAGGCGGACGCAGGGTTCGGTCCCACGAACTGTGAGATCGTGACCTGAGCTGAGATCAGGAGTTGGACTCTTAACTGACCGAGCCCCCCGGCGCCCTGAGAAGTGACACAGTGTGTGGAGGCTGCCTCCCTGTGGTTGGCCCCCCGTGGCCTCTCCTGTGCTAACAAAGGACAAGTTGGGTCCACGTTTCACTTGGTGTGTCTTCAGCGTGACAACCTTCCGTCGCCAGCTCATTGCTCCCTCCCCGCCGCACGCGGCCACGGGGCTCTGGGTGGGCGCAGGCACGCGTCCAGCTGGCCCGCCGAGACCGCCCGTGCGTGGCTGCTGCTCCGGGAGCATCTCCCCACCTCTGCTGTTAGACGGAACAGCTGGCTGCTTATCCAAGAGCTCGCCCTTTTTCTACACTGTTCCCGAAGACCGTCTCTCACTTCTCCTTCCTGGATCTGTGCAGAGCGAATGATGATGACGGCGAAGATGCTTCAGGGCCTGCCGCCGCCACTCACCGAGCCCGACCGAGGGTGACGTGCTGGACTTACGTCCCCTCTGACCTTTCCAACAAGACTTGCGTCTGAGGGACGATCTCTGCCTGTCCGAGTAAAGAACCGGGCTCCTGAGACGTCGAGGGGCTCTCGTGAGGCCTGGGCGGCAGGCGGAAGAGCCCAGACCGCGTTTCCCCTGCGTGTTTCCGGCTTCGGGGAACATCCCGGATTTCTGCAGAGCGGACGGGTGGCCGCAGCGGGTGTACCGGCGAGCCGCGTGGAGCTTGCTCTGTGCCAGGTCCTGTCCTTAGCTGGCCTTGACAGATCTGACTCCGCCCATCCCCATAACAACCAGCGTTATCCCCTTCCCAGTGGGGAAACTGAGGCAGGGAGAGGTTGGTGCCTTATCCGAGATCCCGTGACCTCTCAGGCGTGACCGTGGGCAGCCTGGCCCAGGGTCTGTGTCTGTGACCCCCCGAGGCCGGCTGCTCATGGGCGGCACTCTGACATACAGCTTAAGCCTCCCGGATCACAGCATACAAGCCCGCGTCTCATCCGGTCTGTGGGTTTACGCTCAGGGTCGCCCGCAGGAGGAGAGCCACGGGCGAGTGAATGTTTTCCAAGCCCCGTAGACTGCTTTGTCCACTCGGTGAGAACCGGGGGCGTTTTGCTAAGCCCCTGCGTTCTGTCTGCAAATGCCATTAACTGATTTGGTCAATTTTCACGACCTGACATTTCCTACGTGCTTCTAGACAATCAACACGGCAAAGACATCCCGTCACGAGCCACGGGGCCACTGCCAACCCGTAGCGTCAGCGTTGTGACTCCCGTCCAGTGCTGGAGGCCCCAGCGCTACCCGTGAGACCAGGCGGGCCGTGTGAAGCGGCCGTGACCCGGGGACTCGGGCCAGGAGGGCAGGGCGGGAAGGCCGGCGGGAGGGGAGCCGCGGCTGCCAGCTGGGCTGCCCGCAACGTGCAGGAAACCTCGAAACTCACAGTGCACGAGTTCCCACTTCTGCATTCACGGATGCGTTCGTCTATACCACGTTTCTCCATGAAAGAATTTAATGACACACTCGCTCGTTATACGTTAAAACGGAATATTAACATTTTCCCTTTAGGACTATAACCCACCTAATCTGTATATTTTTATGAATATGATTTCAGAGAACATCAGGAAAATCATTTCTAAAAAATGAACATAACGTAGGTTTTAGACAAAATCTGAAAGACAGAAGGTTATAGGATTGAAGGAAATTGTGGAATCTTAAAGCAATTGTTTTTCTTTTAAAATGCTGGGGGGGTGCCTGGGTGGCTCCGTCGGTTGAGTGTCTGACTCTTAATTTTAGCTCAGGGTTGTGGGATTGAGCCCTATATCGGGCTGCACGCTGAGTGTACAGAGCCTGCTTGGGATTCTCTCTCTCTCTCTCTCTCTCTCTCTCTCTCTCTCTCTCTGCCCCTCCCCATCTCCTCCGCTTGCACTTTCTCTTTCAGTAAAAAACTAATTAATTCATTAAATAATTAAAGGCTGGGAGGAATTTTCATTTCTTCAGAGACTCGAGGAAAGAAAGGCTATTGAAGGCAGCCAGTCACGGTCGGGGACGGGAGCGGCTCCTCGAGAGACACGTGGCCGAGGCAGCGTCCCCGGACTGTCTGTATTTCCATGTCTCCTTCCTCAGATTCGCTGCTAACGGGTGGCTCACGTCTCCAGGATGCCACGTTCGGCGGTCAGAGCCACACACTTGATCTGGGGGAATACATTGCTCACATGACTTTGGCCCCGTTCTTTCTACTGCTGTGACCTTCCTTCCACTCTCAAAAAACAATTACGATAAACCAAAAACAATTTGCTTTGAGAAAAATATCGCTGTAACGTTTTCAACTTCTCCTGAGGTGGGATGTACCAAAAATACGACAATATATTGACCACTTTTTAAAGACGGCCGTGTATCTTTCCATATGCAGATTCACGTATTTGCGTCAAAACACACAAATTATGTTTATTTATGAGTATGACGTAGTCAAACTGGTTTTGAAAAGTTTTAGAGAAACATTTATCGTCTTCTTAGCAAAGTCACAAAAACGTTTCTGTAGCATGGGAGTCATCCATTTATTAGCTAGGATTTGTCAACAGTGTAAGTTAATGGCTTCCCTGCGGTTCTATCTGAGTCCTAAGTTTTATAAGCTGCAGAGTACTTACTAGACTTGCCCCGAAAATAATCCTGATTGTGGTCAAAATGCTGTCCAGTCTCTCATCCGTTTCTTCCGAAAGCTTTCTCTAGAGAGGAGCAGGTCCTCGGGGCCTCTGTTCCCTTCAATTATCAGCACCTGAAATTCCCTTTGGAGGATTTCCTCGGAAAGTATTTTGGACTCTTGGCTCTGAAAGCCACTTTGTACAAGTAACACAAGCCAGAAATGCCGAGAATGTCCCCTCCTTCCCTCCGGGGAAGCCTTGAGATGGTGGCCGCCTGAGGAAGCAGAGGAAGCGGGCCCCCGCGTCTGAGCTGGAAGAGACGTGGAGACAGCTCCCACTCGGGACCCCGCGTGGGACCAGGCCGAGACGGGGCTGGCGGGATGCGTCCGCGCTTGGCTTCTTTTCTGCTGACCCCACACCTGGGAGTCGTTCTTAATACCCACTGTGTGCAGGTTCTCGGACCCTGTTGGGGCAGCCTGACCTAATAACCTGGCAGAAGTTTGAAATAAACATTTCTCACCATGATTAAAAATGGGAACCGTGTTTTCCACTGATCTGATAGGTTCTGAAGAATTTACGCGATGCAGTAAATTGAAAAAAAATCCTGTTTTCAAACTTCTTTAATGATTTATGTGCCGTAGTCAGTGCTTTGTCGCTGGAGTCACCTGGGATTAGAGCAACACGTTATCTGGACCGGAGTGTCTGGGAGACTCGGAGGAGGTAAGCACTGGGGTGCGGGGCTTAAAGGTGAGGCTGCCCAGCTCCTTCTGTATACACTATCTCATTCGTATGATGCGTATGAGGCTCAGAGACTTACAGAGATTACAGAGGAGGAGGAGGTTGGCTCAGTCAATCCAGGCACCTCCCCTCCATCACCGCTGAGGTAAAGTTGACAGAAAATGTTAGCTATATTGATCTAAGGATCAAATTTTTAAAAGAAGAAAAAAAAATCCTTCCAAGTGGAAAAAAATCAACTTAATTAAATATGCGAGCCCATTAATCATAACTGCCTGTTTAGACAAGCCCCATTCCTCCCTCTGGCTGCAAGGCGCTGACATCCTAACAAGGGGCCTCCTGATCCACCTCAATTGACTAAATTAACCTGAAGTAGTCCATGTACTGTAAGTTGTGCTGCCGACAATCCAAAGCCAGAAGCAACTGAGAACTCTGGGAAAAATAAAGGGCACACGGAAAGACTTGGTAGCTATACTGGCAATTTGAAGGAAAGAGGGCAACTTTCCTGTGTGTTCTTCATCAGACAAAATAATTGTTTCTAGAAAATGATTGCTGTCAAAATGTGAAGCCTGAATTTCCCACCCTCCTCAGGGCAAACGCAATAGGTGAGGGCCTGAACCAGACTTTCCCAAACGGGATCAGACGCGGACTGAAACCGAGCAGCAGTGAGCTGTAAGTCACTTCTGGAGGGAAGGACAACCATGTTCCCTCCTCAATCTTCTCTGCTAGATTCTATCGAATGACTCGTAGAGGGACAGTAAGCAGATTCCCCTAATGCCCCTGTTTGTCTGTCGGTATGGGTCTATACATTGTGTGGGCAGATGGGTGAGGACCACGATTTCCTGGAAACACAATTAGCAGTTCGTAAGCTAGAGAGTCTTATCAAATGCCCTTATCACCTCCTCACATCGCCTGACCTATCACCAAACATTCCATACTTGTCGCCATAACAAAGCCAATTACTCCCCTACCGGACAAAAATGCAAGAAGTCCGAAGCGAAGATTGAGCAGGTTTTCATACAATTCGGTCCTTGCACACGCATGGGCTCGTACTCCACGGGAGCCCCTGTCCGCTGCTCTTGCTGCCCATGCCTCCCCAGTAAATTCCAGATGGATATTATTGGTGGCCTCACCTACTACCCTCAAGTTCTAGACAGGTACACCTAACTGCCCACTGACCTTGCCCCCAGCACTTCCCCCTCGACGTGTCCAAAACCAAACCACAGCACTCCCTCAGAGTGTGCTCCTCTCCTGGGACTCCTTGCTCCAGTGAGGACAGTGCCATCTACCCGGCCCACCAGAAACCGGGACTCACCTCAGACCCCGACCTTTCCTCCCAGGGTCTGGGCACTCACAATTCCCATGTGTTTCCTTCTCGAGCTAAGTCTGCATGTCCCTTACAGGTACACACAAATGTCACCTCTTGACGAAGACTTGCTAGGTGACTGAGGTGGCTGGCTCTGGGCATCTAGTTAATACCAGCTGTCTCCAGAACTTGGGATTCCCAGCTTGGAGAGGTCTGGACAGTTTTCGGGGGATTTCTGCTGCTTCCCACACGCTCAGCCCCCTCCTTATGTGGACAGCCCTCTCGGCCTGCCTGTGGGCCCGCCACCACCAGTGTGAATCTGGCAAGAATATGCAACTTCACAATGCCCGACTTGGGGTCCCTGCTACGTGCAACACACACGGGAGTTGTCGTGGGGAATTACAAAACAAACAACTAAAGGAGGGGTAAGACTTCGCGTCTCCCCTCGGGGAGCCTCCCTGCTGTCAGGAAACGTCAGAAGAGCCCTCTCATCAGGTAACTTGAGAGCAGACTTCTGGCTTCCTTCGAGCCCCGGTTTCTGTAGGTTTGGCAGGAAACCTGACCGCTGAGAATTAGGACCTGCAGAGCCGCGGCTAACCCCCGGGATGAGGAAACCACTGAAGATGTCGCCGCAGTTCTCCAGGCGGGGGAGGGTGTCCTCCGCAGGAGGTGAGGGACGTGGGCGGGAGCAGCGGGTGAAGTTGCAAAATTTAAGACGCAGGATCGTGGGAGCTCACTGCGAGGGAGCGGGAGGGGACCAGCACGGTTCCCGGGGACACCGTCCGGGCAGCTGGGAGCACCGTCCAGGACACTGAGAACACCAGGAAGGGGACAGGCCTGGGGGAAGGCGACGGCTCCAGCAGGCCATGGGGAGCGTGGAGACTGCGAGGCAGTTAGAGCCGATCCTTGGCGACAGACCCGACACTGAGTTCAAGGAGCAGCCAGAGCAGTGCGCTGGGGCCAGAGACAAAGGTGGCGACGGCCTCGGACATGAAGGGAGCCTCCGTCCGGAAAGACGAGGACTCCGGGGCGGCTCGCGCGGGTGAGAGCAGGGTAGGACACTGCCCAGAGCGACGCCGTGGTCCGGTCACGGTGACCGAGGCGCCCTCCTCCTGACCCAGGTCAGCCCTGCCCCTCGCACCGTGGAACCCGACCCTCCGTCTCAGGGCCCCCGCCCGAGGGGCCGTCCCTCCTTTTCCTCCCCCGGCTCCTCTCCGGTGGCTTAGAACGTGGCCGTGTCCTTCACGCAGAAACAAACCAACCAACCCCCTCCCCGGACCCCGTCTATCCCCACCGTTCTTCACGGTCTCGGACAAACCTCTCGAGTCGTCTACAGTTTTGTCTCCGTCCCCAAACCTGGCGCGCACCCTCCGAGCACCCTGCTCTGCCTGTAGGTCTGTCGCCCCCGAGAGGCTCCACAGGACAGAGACTCGGGGCCTCCCTCAGCCCGGCCCGTCCGTAGCGCAGTGTCCAGCGCGGAGCGCGTTCCTTTCCTCTCGACACTTTCCAGGGTCTGCTCCCGAGCTCCCGCCTGTCCTCGCCCAGGCCGCACCCCTCCGAGGAGCGCAGAGACCTCTCACGGCTGTTCGCAGGCCTCGCCTCGCCCCTCCCGGACCCTTTCTAAGTGTCCCCTAAGTCAGGACTTGACTTTCCACATCCACGGGGACCCGCCCGCCTGGAGCCCAGCCCTCTCTCCCCACCAGCAGCAGACACGTCCCCTCAGCGGGCCTTCTCCCAGCGCCCAGAGGCACCTCCGCCCCGCACCCCGAGCTCGGAGCCCTCCCCGGCCCGCCGCCTGGCAGAGCGGCCTGTCTGGGCGAGGACGCTGCACCAGCCAGCAGCCAGGCCGTGCGGTCCCTGCCCCATACCCCCACCCTGCGTCCCTCGCCGAGATGTGCTGAGTTTGCTCCCTCCACGTCACTTCGCCACACTCGTCTCACCACCCCAGAAGCTCCCCCGCTCTGCGCACGCAGGCTGCCCCATCCACTCAGAGTGCCCGCTGGTCCCCCCCCCCACATTCCTCCCCGGCTCCCCCAGGTTCTAAAGAGAAACGCAAGTTCCTAATCAAGGTCAGGAGGGTCCTGAGCGCTCTGTCCTTAACTGAATCTTAATAAGTGCTTCTTGTTTGCTATGACCCATCGTGCCACAGGGCCTTTGCACAAGCTGCTGCTTCTGGCTGGTGGCTTGTCTCTCCCCCGGCACAAGGAGCTCCTCTAAATGTCAGCTCCAGCCCGCGTTGCCAGAAAAGCCTTCCCTGGCCTCCCCGGCTCGCTCGGCTCCTTCTCTTCCAGGACGCACAGGGTCGGTGCCCCTTCTGGCTGCCTTAGTCACCACAGCGGTTTCCCAGACGTCTGCACGATGCTCTGATGAGTGCCGCTGTCTCGTCCCAACTGGGACCCCGCGAGGACAGTGACCACGCATGTCCCAGCTCACCGCTGCATCCCCAGTGCCCAGGACAGTGCCCGGCACCCGGGAAGGGGGGCCACGTGCTCGTGTGGAGTCAGAGCTGGCGGGCGGCGTGGGAACCCACGGGGGGCGGGAGCCAGAGCTGGGTCTCTCCTGGAGTTGGAAATGATTCTGGTTACACCGTTGCCGATTTCTTAGAAACAAATGACTAGCTAATAGCTGGACTTCCCTGCTCTCTGCGAGATACAAATAGTAAGTACATCTCTTCCTCCACAACGGTCTGACCAAGAGGGCGGCAATCGGGGGAGTCACAGGGACCGCTGCGGAGGGACTCCGCTCGGGGACCTTCACCGTTGACTCGGGCGAAGCACCGAGATGCTTTAATTAAACATGGAGTTTGTTTAAAACGAAACAGAGCAGGGCGCCCTGGGCGGCTCAGTCTGTCGAGCCTCTGACTTCGGCTCAGGTCATGCTCTCACCGTCCGTGGGTTCCAGCCCCACGTCGGGCTCTGTGCTGACAGCTCGGAGCCTGGAGCCTGCTTCGGATTCTCTATCTCCCTTTGTCTCTGCACCTCTCCCGCTCATGCTCTGTCTCTCTCTCTCTCAAAAATAAATAAACATTTAAAAAAATGAAACAGAGCAGCTGAGAGAGGTGCTTAAAGACAGATTAAGAGTTTAAGCGATTTAAATCTACAGCCACAACAAATATTGCTCCAAAGCACTGAGCAGCTCGAGACAGACAGATGCAAATCTGCACGGGGGGGAGTTAAACAGAAGCAAGAACGAAGGAAAACAGCGAGGGGAAAATGCAAGAGGAGAACTCCCGAGGGGCACGGCCAGTCGACAGGCAGGTGCATGCCCGCAGCGCGGTGTGCACGGGGCGCTCCAGTCCCCGCCGGGTGGGGGGGCGGAGGATCCTGCGGCCGCGCCCCTCCCGCCCGCGTGCGCACTCAGGCGTCCCTGCCCCCTCACACCTGCCGCTCCTGACGCCTGGTCCCAGCTGTCGGGAAACCACCGACCGAGGCTACTTACTGCTCGATTCGGCTTTCTGTGTGTACATCAGTACAGGTTCTGAAAACAAATTTAACGCTAATCTTACCTAATCCATCGCCACACTTCAGGATGATAAAATGCGTCTTTTTCTCACGTATGACGACATCATCACAACCACGCGGTACCCGGAAGGGTGGTGCCCTCGTTCCCGGGGACCAAGGTCCACGGCGCGGACCACAGCCTCGCTTGTACGCGGGACCCCCATGACGCCCAAAACAAGTATTTGCACGTCGAGCTCTTCCTTCCCTGAGTGTCGGGAAACACGCTTTTTTCCCGGAGCTAATTAGTACGATTCAGGCGCCTCATCGAGAAGTTCGTCACTTCGCCTGGGAGCAAAATCCTCCTTCTTTAGAAATGAAGTAGGCCCGAAGCCCGATTTTTTCCAGTTTTATTAAAATGTATGGACATACGACGCTGTGTCAGTGTAAGGTGTGCCAGGCGACGGTCCGATGCAGGAGTGCCGTGTGAAATGAAGACCACGATCAGGCTGGCTGACACGGGACAGAACGCCACGTCTGTGCGCGTGGACGTGCGGTCAGAGCTGCAAGTCTCCTTTCTTAGCGTCTTTCAAATACGCGACACGGCATCACAACCCGCTCTCCCCGTGCTGCCCGCCACCTCCCCTCACTTACGTATTTCATAACCGGAAACACCTACTTCGGAGCACGTGTGCCCAGTCCCCGAGCCCCCACTCTCTGCTCGGGCAGCCATCGATCTGTTCTGTTCCCAAGGGTTCAAAACCTGTTCCGAGTGCACCTGTAGGAGACATCGTACGGCATTTGTCCTTCTGTGACTTGTTTCCCTTAGCGAAATGCCCTCGAGGTCCAGCCACGGTGTCCCCGCGGCCCGAGCGCCTCCCTTTATGACTGAATACTATTCCACCGAGTGTGCGCACCACGTCTCCTTCATCCATCCATCCCCCGCGGACACGCGCGCCGCTCCCAAGCCGTGGCTGCTGGGAAGAACACGGCGGCGACCGTCAGGAGTGTACTTCTTACAGACCGTGATTTCACCCCCTTTGGGTAAACACCCGGAAAGTGAAATCTCCCTGAGCCCAAGCTTTAAGAAGTGGATAATGGCGATTTCTCAGCTAATGTACTTGGAACTTTCACAGTCACTTCTAGGAGGGCTTTCTCCCTCTCACCCTTTACTCTTTGACAATGTCTACATTTCTACGTTGCCCCCTGACTCCTTGCTTTGTGTAGAACGCCATTGGCAATCGCAGCAAAAGACACGGGTTTCTGGTCCCACTTTGTAACATGTATGCTATTTGCAGGCACTTAGTTCTTGTGGGACTCAATACACAAGATGCCAATATTCCTCACAGAGCAGGAGGCCTCGCCCAACGGAGCCCCGGGGGACCCTCTTCCTCCAGTAGGGGGAGGGACTTCTGCGGCATGCCCGGGCTCTGCGGAGAACGTTCGGAACTGAACCGCCTCCTGTCTACACTGCAGGCAAAGCTACAAATCCATCAGGTTGGAGAGAATTGAGCCTATCAATGTCCCCAAACGCACTAATCTTGGCGTTCGGATTACTTTTCCGAGCTCGGAAAAGCACTTCTGCTTGTAATGATCTTCTCATAAAATGTGACCAGAAATGACACCACAGCCCGAAAACAAACCCGAGGAAACCAGAATACTTCATGTGGAATTTACATTCTACGGGGCTCGGATGTACAATGTACACGTACAAGCCCGGATACCGTGTCCGAGATTAGCGCCACCATTCTGTCATTTAGACTCCCCGCAGCAGATTTCACGTTCTTTAAGAAGCTTTATACAAAAGTCATTCAGACGTGAATAATTGAAATTATTTTTAACGATCGTCCCATTAGGGACCCAACTTACACAGATTTCCCACTGACCTAGTTTGGTTTTTTTTTTTCCTTCTTTCATCAGCGTATTTTCTTGGTGAATTTTAACAGATTCGTCTCTAATTAGATACGTACTTTTCAAACGATATTGGAAAAGAGCTACCTTTAACATTTTCTCTTCGCATCTGTCATCTGTGTGTTGTCTTGGAACACAGCGGCGTGCTGGGTACCCTTGTCCACGGATTTTCTCCGCAAACCCCTGTCAATTATGCTGCCAGGAAGCTCTTGATGTCTGTAACCTTTCATTGTGAGGAATGCACGTTTAATTACTAGGAAAACGACGATGATGTCATAGGTCAGGACGTGCCCGGCTCCTGCCTGGGAGGGGCTCTGCCCAGGAGTGAGGGGGGCTGGCTGCACCGCCCGTCCGGCCACCCAAACCAAGTTCCTCAGGGCGGTCCCAAATACAGCACAGACTCACTCCCCCCAGGGGGTAAGGAATCGCCTCATTAATAAAAAAAAGTCAATTATAAAGGGTAGATAGGAACGCCCCTTAAAGATTTAAAAATTTAAATATTCGTTCAATCCCTAATCTTGATACAAAGTCAGACTTTTCTTTGGACGAGACTTTCCTCGTCGGGAGGAGTCAGCAGCCGTGATTTCTAGCCTGTCGGTTTTCATAAAGTCTAGCGATTCCGTAACAGACCTGCAGAGCCATCTACGTGGATGGCCAAGTGCAACCCCTTTGAATTTTGTAAAGTCTTGTGACGGATGTGTGAGTGATGTGCTTACGAAGTCCTCGCAAAGCTTGCAACTTAGATTTCGCAGGAAAAAAGTAACACTCCTCCAACTTAGATTAATATTTGCATTCTAAGCACATCGGTATGAGTATTGACCTCGTTGGCACTTCATTGAACTGTATCATTTGACAATGGGGACAATGGACACGAAGTGGACGAGGGGAAATCATGGCTGATTCATGGTGAATGCGAGATAAAAGCTAAGGGGCCACAGGGAGAGACGGGGATGGTGGGGGGGGAGAGGAAGCGTCCCCAGATTCTGCAGGAGGCCCTGGCTTGGACCCAGCAGAGGTCCCGATAAGCGAAGCACCAGACATGCTCTCCCCCACGCGAGAGTCAGGCACCCTTTCCTGCCAGGAACCCCGCGTGGCATCAGGCCGTAAGCTTCGCGACCATAAGCAGAACCACCCTCAGGACTCTGCCGGCTCCGCTCCTCGCTTCAGGCCCTGGCGCAGACTCGGCCTCGGAATCCACGGGGAAGGACGCCCCGGGGGGGGCGGGTCCCTGCCGGGCCACCTCCCTCCGGCCGTGGCGGACTCCACGTCTGCAGATTTGCCTCTACTGGCAGGACCTGAGGGCGGTAGAGGGAGTAGGCGGAAGGGGGTCTCCGAATGATCTCGGATTTCGTGGATCTGATCTCTCATTCTCCATTCGAGCTGGGGCTTGAAGAAGCGCTTGCAAACCAAACCGCATGGCCTCACTGGGGGGTCGGGGGCGGCCCCTCACCGGCGTACCCCGAGAGAAGGAACGGAAGGCAGCAGGTTTGCCTGTGGGGCCACCGAGGGGACTCAAGAGGCCTTACGGAGGGAGGGGGCAATTCTCAGTTGTCGCAGGGGACTGAGAGGCGGGGGGGGAGAACTCGCTCCCTGTTTCCTGGGCCCGGTAATCTGCTCCCTGAGCCCCCGTCCGGGCCGGGAGGGGAGACTGAGTTCCTTGCCCGAACTGCGTTCAACGCCTACATCAAACGCTACGCTGGGTCAGAATTTAAAAACCAAATCAGCACCGCAGAAGTATTCGGAGACTCACCGCAGACCCCTCCGCGAGGGCTACAAGTGCGCAGGCCTGGTGGCCGAGAGGAACGCGCCCGGCTCCGGTGGCGGTCCCCAAGCGGGATGCCGGCCGCGGCCACGTCACTTGCGCCCTGCACTCAGTGCTTCCGCGCCGGCTGCTTCTGGAAAGCAGAGCCCCACGTCAGGTTTAGGGCCCGCCCTCTTCCCTTCCCCGCGGTGCCTGCGTCTGCTCGAGTCCGCCGTGTGCCAGCCAGCCGGGGAGGCGCTCTCAGGAGACATCCGAGCCTCTGCGGTGGCCCCGACGCCTGTGGAACGGCAGAGGCGCGGGTCGGGGCGCCAGGCCCCTCCTCGCGGCTCTGACTCGGCGGAGGCCGACTGGCTCCATCTCCACCACTTCTCGCTGGGCTGTATTTTCTCCTTCCACGAGTCCTCAAAACTCACCTCCAGTGGATGGCGGGGGGTCCATTTTCCTCGGAGGCGCACCTGCCCCGTGCCTGGCTCTCTGCACGGCCACGGCAGAAGCTATCCGCGGGAGCGGTGACCTCACCTCTCTGAGGACCCCCTTTCCAGGACCCCCCACCACTGCCCGGCTGTGCCTCCTGCAGCCGGCGTTTGAACCACAAGCCCGCGATGCCACCTGCGTTTGACTTGGAGCAGACTTTGGCTCACGACCTTTGCTCACAGAGACGCGCTGCCACCAGAAGGACCTCGGAGCCGCTGGTGCGAACGGTGGGCTTGGCCGAGCGTGGTCCGACGTGCAGGGATGGGAGCGAGGAGCCCGGCTCACGTGTAGGGTCAGGCTCATTTCTGTGCAGCAAGGAGTGTGGGACACTCAGCCACGCGGACGGGGTCTGCGTTCCCGTGGAAGGGTCTCTGGACGGAGGGACCAAAACACGCCCAGTAGTTGCCCACAGAGGCAGGCGGCCTCCCCTGGACTCAGTTTCTCCCTCTGTAGCCTGAGGTCCACGTGCCCCCTACTTAGGTGTGGAGCGACCCGGACGAGGGCGGATGCTGAAACAGCAGAAGAGCCGCCTCCTCTCCACCCCTCTCCCAGCAGGTGAGCGCAGGGGCGTCCCGAGGAGAGCCGCCCCATCACCCGGGAGGAAGACGGTTCCTGGAACAGCAGCAGCGCCCAGCATCCGCGTGTCTGTCCTTCCCGGAGGGCCGGGCGCCGTGGGGTTTTAGGTACAAGGGCCGATGAGAAGCACACCCAGGTCCTGCTGGGGGAACACGGGCACCGGGCCAGACCCGCCCCTCCACCCGCCGCGGGGTCCCGGGCCTGAGCCTTCTCTTCTGCCTCGGCCTTTCCTCTGCAGCTCGGAGTTCTCAGCCGGGGCTCCCCCGGGGCCCTGTGAGTGGGCACCGCAAGAGGCCAGGCCCGGGTCAGCAGAGGGAACCGGGGACAGGGACTCAGGCAGAGGATCCCAACAACTGTCCCCAGAGAGGGGTTCCAGGAATAGGCCTGCGGGCAGCCCCAAGACGCAGGAAGACCATCCTGAAAGTGACCGGGGTCACAGCTGGTGAGCCTGCGGGCTCACCGTCACAGGGGCAGGGGCAGAGGGGGAGGGGGCTGGGCCGCTGAGAAGCCCCCGGTGCTGACACCAGGTGAGATGGTGACTCTTCCAGGCTCGGATGTCCGGTTCCCCGGCCCAGAGCTCTGTGTGGTGTGTGCGGTGACGGAGCCCCTCGATCAGTGCGTGTCTATGTGACCCGAGCTCAAAGAAACTCCGCTGAGCTTGAGTGGAGGGAGACTCAACCCCCGTCGGGGTAGGCGTTACTTTAAAATTCATCCCACGGGACGGATACTGGTTTTAAGTCCGTATCCGCGGAGGCTGGGCCTTGACTAAGCGTCCTGGCACTTCTTGCAGATGGATAGGACGCTGCCCGACACAATAAACAGCCCGTATCTCACGACAGAACCTTCTAGAAATGTCATCGCCCCAGTGATCCCGGCTTCTATCAGCCGAAGAGACGGCTCTCCCATCCACCTTGGGTTTAAACTGGCCGCCTTTTTACCCCAAATAAAACTCAGCTTAGTTACCCATCGCCCCATCCTCTCGTCTGGGGAGACCCAACGGTGCTTCCTAAAGCCGCAAACAGACCGTGCGGGATGCCGTGGCACGCCGGGTGCCGGGGCCCGGCCCGAGAGCGGTCATCGCTAGTGCTCAGAGCTCAGCCCACAGCCCCGTCTGCTTTCTGCTTCGGCCGGCTTCGATCACACGGGGAGGCTTCTTTTTCTTCTGCGGCAGTGAATCTGCGTCAAGAAAGTGAGTCCCTGCCCAGCAGGAGGCCTTGCATCTTCACAGCAGCGGAGCGGCCCCCGCGCACCCCGGTGTCCCCTGGCTCCGCCTCCGAGGCTGGAATGTCTTAGCAGAAGCAGAAGCCACGTCGCGTCACTGGTTCCAGAGCTGCTGAGGACGCAGGCCCGCCGTCCAGCGTTGGCCATGGTGCGGGTGGATGCCTCACGCATCCCCTGGGCTCCCCCTGCAGCCCGCGTGGTGGGGGGTGAGGGGCTGCGGGTCTCCGGCCCACGCGCTTCCTGCACAGGTGGCACGAGGAAACTTGGGGCACTCGCTGACCCCGGATGCCGTGTGACCGCGGCCTGGATCGCTCAGGGTCTGTGTTTCTGTGTCTGCGAAATGTGACCAGGGGCGCTGGTGTGATCGCGGGTCCCCTGGCCAGGAGGGCTGAATGCGGTCACAAGGAGAAATCGCCTTCGGTTTGTATCCGGTCACTGTCTTACCCTCTGGTCTCGATTGTGCAAACTCAGGTTAGGGTTTTTTTAATTGAGATACTGTCCCCATTATTGTATTTAAAAGATTATTTTTAGGGAAAAAAATTCTCAGGGCGCTTGGGTGGCTCAGTCAGTTAAGCTTCTGACTTTGGCTCAGGTCATGGTCTTGCGGTTTGTAGGGTTCGAGCCCCGGCTCGAGCTCTGTGCTGACAGCTCAGAGCCTGGAGCCTGCTTCCGATTCTGTGTCTCCCTCTCTCTCTCTCTCTCTCTCTCTGTCCCTCCCCTGCTCGAGCAGTCCCTTTCTCTCTCTCTCTCTCTCTCTCTCTCTCTCTCAAAACTAAATAAACATTAAAAAAATTCTCCTACTGAGATGCTTTGCAATCGCAAGGGAAAAACAGACCTTGTATTTGTCTGCCTTCTGGGCAGAGTAACAAACAAGTCTGTTCAATCCTCCCACGCGTTCCCTGGGAAAGCAGAGTCCCTCCGTCGGGTGGAGACGGCGTGTACGCGATTCTCCTTTATGACCAATCAATCCTTCATTTGTTCACGAAATACACAGACGGTTCTTTCTAGTACTCTTCTGTTGATTTAGTGCAAGTTCCTGGAAAAAAAAGCTTTAAATTTCACTCATTACGGGGCTCTTAGAAGTCATGAAAAGTCAGACCAATAGAATACAAACGTTTTTACGCTATTACGGTCAACGCCCGTGGAGGACGCGGGCCCCCGGACTCCTCTAGGTGAGGCTGCGATCCAGGGCGGCCCCCGTGAGCCCCAGAACGCTCCTGCCGTGGGACGGAGGCGCCCTCGGGTCCCCGGAGGCTGCCCTCTCCTCCCGTCCACCTCTCCCTCCACGATTGCATCATTTCAGTTTGCTTCCTTCCCTCTTCCCCGACGGCTTCCCAGGACCGAGAGAAAACGCGCCTGCGACCCTCCCCAGCTGCCGGGGTGGGGGCGGGGAGGTCCCCGCACGCGGCTGCCCTGGTGGCAGCCGGGAGGCCGGAGGGGCACCTGCACCCGGGCCCAGCCCGCCGACTGGCACTCTTTGTCAGCACACCTTTCCTAACTTTTTCCTATGACGTTCCGTTAAAAGACAGTCTGTAAATTCCAGAACAAGGAGACCGATCTCCGTTTTTCCCGAGATTCTCTGTCCTGGGATCAGATCACCTGATTCTGCAGCGGGATTATTTGTGCACAGGAGGAAACTCGGCGCTCGTTACTGGAATGCCCCGGACACGTGGCGACAGTCAGTAGGAAAAAGAAATTCTCAGAACACGGCGCGAGCCAGATGGGGTTCCGGCGCCACGGGTGGCGTGAGGGCGGCGTGGCGGGAGCGGCAGCACCCCGTTGGCACAGCCTGCCTTGCCGGGAGGAGGTTCTAATCGGCCTTAACAGGCGCTCAGCTCCGTGTGGCCGCTCTCTGGAAATGAAGTTCCGGCTCTAAACCGGCCCGAGGTCAGGCCTGGCAAAACACAGGGTTTCCCTTTTTTTAAAAAAGGAAAAAAACATGTTTGAAAATTCAAATTATGCCTCGTGGCGCTTCACACTCTCAGGATCTCACAGAAGTGGTGCTTTAAAACCCTAGGGACACCGAAGTGAGGCTCTGAATGGGACCGCAGGGAGGGGGCTGAGGAGAAGGGCGACAGTTAGGGACGGACACACCGTCTGGGTGTGGGCCCAGGTGTGCGTCCAGGTGTGGGTCCAGGGCAGAGTCGCCCTCCTGCCTCCCGGGGCCACATCCTTGGACGTCTCTCACGGGTGACGGGAGCCAGGCACGACCCCCAGGCTCGCTGGAGCCACTCTCGGTCACGCTTCGCCTCCCGAGGGGCAGTCGCGCTCCTAGCCCAAGGGTGTGTCCCTAGCAGGTCAGCAGGAGCCCTGCACGTGTGCCACTCCAGTCACAGGTCGTGAGCCAGGGCGTCAGCGAAGTCCAGTGACCGGGCCCCGAGGGCCACCGCCAACCGCCCAGGGATCCTGCATGGGTGGCCGCAGGGCCTGCTGGTGGGAGTCCTCCCCGGACGCCTCTCACACCCGCACATCTGCTGGCCAGCCTGGACGCCTCCGGGGCCGGTCTGTGTCCTGCCGCCCTGCTTTCCGCTGGGAAGGTGATGTCCTCGCCCTCGGGGCCGCCTGGCCCTGCGCCCCAGCCTCTGCGCTCGGTTAACTGTGTCCTGACCCCCGGCCTCCGTGATGCCCCGTTGTCCATAACACCAACCCCGGGCATGGCTGCTGGGCGCCGTGGTGTTCGTCTGCTGGACACCCACTTGACTCTTCACTCTGGTGGTTCCTCCTCCCGACGCTGTCTCCACCCCCTCCGGGCAGACGCTCGTGGCCGCCAAGCTCCGGAGAACCGTCCACTCTGTCCCCCTCATCCTGTCTCGCTCCGTGGGACTGCCCGGGACGTCTGCGAAGTCCCCCCGTCGGCTCCACAGATCCCTCCGCGTACTAATAACACCCGAGTTACTCGGGGCCGGGACTGCAGCGTTCCGAGGAACGGGAGGGACGGAGCAGGTGTGTCTTTGATGTCGTGTTCCGTCCTGCTGGGCTTCAGGCCCGGTGAGATGAGCAGAGGGACACGGCTTCTCACCCGAGGGCTCAGCACCTGTCACGCAGGAGAGTTGTGTGTCCGCAGAGCCCTCCGCCCGTGAGGGAGAGCACAACCCCCATCCCGAGGAGACCCCCCGGAAGGGGACACTTGCCCGAGACTTCCCCGCTCGCTCCACACCCAAGGCCACCGCAGGCTAAGATGCAGTATGGGTGCTGCCCTCTGCTCTCTGCCCTTCGGAGCGAGTGGCCCGCAGGCGACCCCGGGCTGTGTGAGCCGCACTCGGCCCGGACGCCGTCCCTGACCACTCGGGAGCCCGGCCGGCGCCTGTCCTTGGGGGTCTCTTGCACTTCGGTGACGCACCTGCGGCTCCTCCAGCCCCTGCTGCCCAGCACCTGACCCATCCGGGCGGGGGCCCTTCTCCGCTCAGGTTCCAGGCACCCGTCGGTGTCCCGCGCTGCGCCCTGGGGAGCAGCCACGCCGGCGCAGGCGTTCTCGGAGAGAGTAGCCCGGTGGAGGGCTGGGTGGTCCAGGCCTGGCTCGGCCACGGCTCATGGTCTCTGAGCCCCTTCCCTGGACTCGGCTGCGGAGGGGTGGGGGCAGGGCGGACACCATCGTCCCACAGGGTCTCTGCGGTTCTCGGGCCTCCCGTGGGGGACCACGGTGTCCCACGCGTGCCGCCAGCCCCTCCGCTGTGGCGTTTCGGATGGAGAGGAGACCGCAGGGCTCCCGCCATGCCCGCCTGCTCTCCAGGGCCTGGGCTCAGCCGTGTCCCTCGGCCGGGAGGCAGTCACCTGACTCGGGGCCGGGTCTCCTTCATGTCACAGGACGGGCGCCGTGCGCCGGGAGACGAGGTGACCGCCGACCGCTGTGTCGCCGTCGGAGTCCCGCCGGAGCGCCGGCTCTTCGGCCTGTCATTTCTCCCAGAAACGGTCCCATCTGTGCGCCGGCTCCTCCAGGCCTGCGACAAGTGCGCACATCCTTCAAGACTTCCTGTTTGAAATACTTCTCTTAACTTTGGAAAAAGTTACACTTCCCAAACTCTTAAAACCCAAGGAAGAGAACCGCGTGGGGACCGCGTGACGTTAAATCGAGAAGGAAAGAGGGAAACCCTGTTCCCGAAGCCTCCCCTTCCCGGACCGTCGGCACCGACCTGTTCACAGCAGCGGGGACGCCGAGCAGGCCGGGAGGGCGTCTCCTCGCGCTCGGATCCGACGTGAGGACAGACCCCCTCCCCCCCCAACACAGGCAGGGGGCACTCCGGCCATCCCGGCGCCAGCCCTGCGCGGCCACGGCCTCCATCTCCTGCAGACCTGGGGACGCAAGCCGCCCGTCCCGTGAGGAGGGGTGCCAGGGCCGCCCGTACACCAGAGAGCGCAGAGACCCTTCCAGAACGCAGCCCTGTCCCGGGGCACGGGGGCAGGTACGACGAGGCCTCTCTGCCGTGCCCGCCCGCCTCCTGGGGCCCTGAGACTCCGCGCCCTCCGCCCCCGAGAGCCCGGGGCTCGGGTCAAAGCAAAGGCAGGCCGGGGCGCGCCGCCGAGCGCGGGCTGACCGCTGGGCGAGCCATCAGCCGCTCCGTGTGAGGACGAACTGAGCAGTAAATTAATTAATCATCATTTTCTGCCTCATCAAGCACTTTGCCGAAGCTCTCAACAGGGGCCTCTCGGCGAGCCAATGGGAAGCAGTCTGTTTTGTTTAGCCGAGTGAGGCTTCCATAAACAGGGGAGGCTTTGACAAGCTAATAAATATGTCAGCCTTCTGTGCCACGGGCAGCAGCCGCCCCACCTGCGCAGTGGCGCGGTTCTGCCCGGCCCGGTGGGCAGTGAGTGATGGCAGGGACGCGCTGGCGGAGGCGCGGGCGGGAGGCGCGGGGAGCGGGGGAGAGCTCCCGAAACTTCCTCCGAGTTTTCGGGACCAATGCCACCGCCCTTCCCGCGGGATCGCACATCCTGACACCTGTCCTTCCGGCTTCGCCTCCGCATTCATCACTGGGGTGCGGGCTGTGAGGGCCCCCCTCACACGCGCCCAGATTTGGGGACTCGATCCTGTTGAAAGGATGCTTGAGCCGGCCGCTGCCGAGGCCTCGACCCAGGGGTGAGACGCCCGGCCTTAGGGCCCTGAGCGGCGGCCTACCGCCCCCCAACTTGGAAACACATCCGGGCAGTGACCTGGGATGGAAGTGTCAGGCCGCCGACAAAGCCCATCTCCCTGGAAACGATACACCAGGGAGGAAACCACCTTTCTTTAGGAAACAGGGTTTTTCTAAGCTAAAGAAAATTTTATATTTGGAGGATGATTCCAGTGACTTTATCAGACGCTTTGCTCTGTGTTTTTAAAGCCAAGTGTGGAATCTGGACATTGGAAGAGGGCCGAGCGGCACCAAAGAGACCCGAACACCGGCAGGTACCCGTGTGGACCCCTCCCGAATCTCGGGTTTGTCACGGACACTCAGCCCGTTTGTTAAAGTGAGTTTAACACGCCCGCCTGCGCAGACCGAGGGAGCCCGAGCGCACGGACGGCTTCTGAACCGGACGCGTGACCGCAGGGCCCATGAGAAGCCCTCCTCGTGGACCTCGGGGGAGACGGCGTGTGTGGCCCTTGGGCCCCCGTCGCGCCCGTTCCCTCCGGGAGTCCGTAGAGCATCTCTCGGAGGCGTCACGAGCCTCAGACCCGACCCGCTTGTGTTTCGCGCTCCGTCCAGGGTCCACACCCAAGGAGCTGGGCCTGTCTGCAGGGGGTGGGCCCTCGAGCTCAGACCCACAGGCATCCACGCGGCAGAGATGGCCCCCGCGTGCGAGCCAGTTCGAGGCGCTTACTGCCACCTTCCTGTTTGCCCTCCCGGCTCCCGCACCTGCTTCCAGGGGGTGAGGGGCTCCTGCGACGGGGCTCTCCCATCCGGGTCCTACCCGGACTACTGTCGGGACTGGCCGCGGTCGGATGAGGGCCAGCAGTGCGGGCGGCCTTGGCGCTGCCGTCCCCTGCCTGCCGCCCGTTCTGACTCCCAGTAGTGGCTGGCGGATGGTGGCGGTAGTGGCGGCGGTGACATAAGGCGGGCCAGCGTGAGCCCCTGGCTGTCCCCAGCTCCAGATGACCAGCCTGCTCCAAGGTGATGGCACCACTTTCCTCCAAAAGGTAACAAGACAGGAGAGGGTAGACCAAGCCCGCGGGGTGCCCAGAACTGCCCTCCGCCCCTCATGTCACACACGGAACACGGGCCGTTCTTCATGTGAGTTTACGGTGTAGACGAATCCACGAGGCAGCTTTCAGGGTCGGTCCTGGGCTTGCTCACTTGTGCGTGCGAAGCAACATGCTGCTCCCTCCGGGGGAGTCCTCATCACCGGGGCCCCTGTGCGGTCACCGGCGTGCTCCCGGACGGGCTTACAAGGAGGAAGAGAGAGGGAGGTGGAGATACCGCTAGGGGGCCTGGGCTCGTGGCTCCTCTGGGGGGACGTGGGTGAGTTCAGAACACCAAGTGTGTCCCGTCCCCGCTTTGCTTCGCGAGCAAATTAGCACATTAAAGCTGAGAGTCTTCCTGTAGTGACCAGTTTCATTTCCTTCAAGCTAGTTTCTCCAGTGCGTTAACCACGGAGGCCTTCCAGGAGGAGGGGCTCGGGGAGCTCTGAGCAAGCACGCCCAGTCCATCAGCCACGCTCTGTGCTTCCCCGTGCACGCCCTATCCTCCGCAGGAGCAGAGGGGCCCATAAGGAGGATCGTGTCCCTGCAGCCACTGCGCACGCCGCCCCCGGAGGTCTGGCCTTCCTACTGTCTCCCAGAGGACTCACCAGCTGCGTTATGAATATTCCTATATTCTATTTATTTAAAAAATCTATTTCTGCATTCTCAATGCGAGCGCTATTGCCCCAAAGGAAGGTAGAAGTTGGTTTTTAGGGAGTAAATTGCTCTTACCCTTTTTAGTGTATAATGCGGATACGCCTACAGCATGTCGACAGATACCCTGTGCGCCTGCGGGGTGAGGACACGCGGGGCTGGGAGGAGACTCTTGGGGGCGAAAGCGGAGCGGAGGACCGCTGCGTCGTCTCCTGTGGTGATTCTCTCCTGTTCTCTTTGGTTATTTTTGAAAGTTTATGGGGCGCCTGGGTGGCTCATCGGTTAAGCCTCCAATTTTGGCTCAGGTCACGATCTCACTGTTTGTAGGTTCGAGCCCCGAGTCAGGCTCTGTGCTGACAGCTCGGAGCCCGGAGCCTGCTTCTGATTCTTTGTCTGCCTCTCTCTCTGCCCCTCCCCTGCTCCTGTTTGCTCTCTCTCTCTCGAAAATAAACAAATAAACTTTAAAAAGTATGTCATACCCACAATAATGCATCACCGACAATCGGCAGGTAGATCAATCCCTAGCTATTCGATGATTTGCCCGAAAGCGCAGCTGGCAGCAGGGTCTTGACTGCTGCCTGCGGGCCCTCCTCCAGCGTGACGCATGAGCCATTTTACTGAGTCGGATTCAGCAAACGTCACCACCGGTTAATCCTTTTTACACTTCTACTCTACAGTAGGCTTGTAGATCCCATTAAATAGGCACATTTGGGGTCAACTATTAAAACGTATCAACAGCATGCCAGAAAGATAGATGACGATAGATTGGGCTTTTCAGATACATTTTATTGCACGGAGAAGCGAACCTGCAGTTTGGTAAACCATTCCCAGAGAATAATCACCCAGGGCCATATCACTCGGCTTCTCGCCTGAGCACAAAATTGGTCAACGTCTCTTCCTCTTCTTACGTGTAACTTAGAAAAAGTGTATTAAATCTTCAAAAATTAAAATCAAGCAAAACAAACATATCAGCAGTAAACCAACTAGTGAGCAAACATAAAGGCCAGAAATAATATTTTCCCTGAAATTCTTCGTGACCTGCGACGGGCACTTGGTTGTTGAGCTGAACGGACGGCGGCCATCCCTGATCTGTCCGACTTCGAGCTCCGTCTGTGTGATTCTGGGGCGCGCCCTTCCTCGTCTTGATTTTAAGTGTGACTTCCGTGCCTGACGGCTATGAGCACCTTCTAGGATTTTCTCCCGACGGAGGGGGTGCACTTCTGAGGCTTTTCACTTGGAGCGTTTTCCAACCTGAAAGGCGGTTTGTGCGAGAAGGAAACTGGGAAGAGCCGTCGGTTTTCCCAGCGTGTCGGGTGGCCTCGCCGGCTCCCCTCGCCGGGATGGCAGAACGGAAGGCTCCAGCTAACTTACCCTCTTAGTTTCCTTCTCACAAACACTTGCAGACCTAGTTCTAAATCTTTGGGCTTCAAAACACATCACGGGAGTCCTTCTGGGCTGGATGCTTCTGCCATTGTGCCTGGAACTCTTAAAGCCATTTCATCTTTACGACCTTCTCTCTTCATCTCAAAAAGTTTCTTTCATTGTGATCTTAACTGCTACTTAATTTCTTAAATTTCTTCCTTAAGAAAGCTCAGACCCTTAGTTTGGACGCTGCTCTTCAAATGTATTACTCTCGGTCTTGTTTATTATTTTATTCTCATTGGCCATTCCTCTGCCGGCTTACAGACATTCTCAGATCTGTCTTCTGGAACAATGGTTTAATGTTTCACGGGGTAAAGTTTGTTCGGGTTTTATCAAATGCCGTAGATATGTCACCTATCCGAATTTTGGTATTTCTGACTCGTCTGTTTCTTCTGAATGCCAACCTTGAGTATCCTTTTGGTCTCCAGCGTCTCTTGTTCTTTTAGTCTCTGAATTTTCTTAAAGAATGCTCATTCTTACATTTCCTTAAGAACATTAGGAGGTGATCTAACATGTTTTTTCTGACTTCTGTAATAGAATATTCCATGCTCCTTTCCCTTGCAGCCATTCGTCCCGAAACCCAGGTTTATCCAAACCTAATCTTTATATTGTATCCGCCTCCCCTCAGCCTCCATCCCCTCCCCACCTGCCTGTGTGGCTCTTTGCACAGTGTTGGTGTGACTGGGGGGCCGAGGTGGAGTGGGAGGGAGGACGGACAAGATGGAACTTGGGTCTCCTCGAGAAGGCGAGCCTCGTCGGTTTTGTGCCTGGTCACTTCCCTGGGTCTCCTGGGCTCAGATGATGAAGAAGGGACACAGGACCTCCTGATTTTCTTTCAGGATGATGCATTTACCACAAACGGAGACAGAAAGGCAGCATTTCGCTTAGGTGGTTTTTACTTGAAATTTCTCCAAGAGTCGGTATGAATTTGCTTCGTTCTCTGCATCTCCCGTAATATTTTGCTGGCGAGCTAGGACGGAGTGAATCGGCCACATTTAACCTCGGTCTTTTCCCAAGACTGGTGTGTGTGATTCTTTATAACGCACACTGAGTTGTTCTCCAGAATTCTAGCCACTTCCCAAAGAGACCACGGCATGCTTTGGGCCACCTGCTCCTGGACATCCTCCTGATGCCCCCTCGGCCTGGGCTGTGAACGCCCCACGAAAGTGCTCCTGCCGATGGGACCTTGTTCCCACCCATGTCCACGCTCTCCTGCCTGCCAGCCTCCTGGCCTTTTCCTCTCACCCAGCAGGAGGAAGAAGGTATCGAGGAGGAACGAAAGGAAACACTCGATAGGTTTATTTATTGTTCCTGTTTTCCCTCCCTAGACGTTAAAAGCTCTTTTCCTGAGACCGGTGTCCCTGAGCCCTAGACCCTGAGAGCGAGTCCTCGTGGGGCTCCGTCCGTGGCCCAGAAGGCCCCTCCATCTCCCGCCTGTGTCTAACCAAACAGCCTGCGATGCCTGCCTCTGGGATAGTTCGGTACCCACGCCAAGGCGGTGGACTTTCCCTCCCGACACAGAAAACAATGGCCCCTACCCAACAAAGGCTGCCCTGTCTTTCCGACCAACGCTGTGGGGGCTCATGAGTTTTACCTGAGGTCGTCGGACCCCAGTGGGTGCTCGTCCCGAGATCAAAGGATGGACTCACCACGAAATCATCGTTCAAACATTCGCTCTCTGGCTTCTCCTTAATCTTATGAACAGCCTATGACTAGGTTTTTTCTAAATGTCCAAAATGTTTCCCTCTGAGCGTAAGCGCTGGTCCTGCCACGGCGGGCCAGCCGCCAGCGTTCCATGAATCCTGCGACCACTGTGGCACCACACGCCTTGTCTGCGTGGAAGGCAGACCCGTCCGTCCGCGTCCCCGTGGTATTCAGCCCCCCGAGAGTGGGGGGCGGGCGCGTGCGCCGGAGCCTCCGCTCCTGACAGGTCCCGAGAGAAACGAGAAGAAACGATCGTGCCGCTAAACCGTGAACTTGATGTAGTAGAGCCTTTAGGGCTATTTTGAACAGAGATGCAAAGAGGTTTCAGCACGGATTTCTGAAGTTTCTGATGAGGCTGTTGTATCGCGAAACGCACACGCACAATTACGCCAGGTGGGAGGGTCCAGGAGGCAACGTGGGGGGAGGGCGACTGCACTGCTCAGACCTCAAACCTTCGCCGATTAAAGAGCCGATGTTTCTCATTCATTCACATTACGAGTGTGTGTATGGGCTGGGGGTGACCCTTTCTGCTCCTCTAGGTCACCAGTGACCCAGGGTGACAGGGGCGACCCGGGATGACAGGGGGTCCATCCCAACACGAGCTCCCTCGGGGGCCAGGAGGGCAGGACACGGCATATCACACAGCGGCTCTCAGAGGGTCCACCTGGCGCACCTCGCGCCACCTCCACCCAGACTTCAGACCAGCGCGAGTGTCCGGTGCTTACCTGACTGCAGCGGGACACAGAGGCGCGTCCCCCACGTGCCCTGAAGGAGAAATAGAATGCTTCTTGGCAAACGGTTCAAGGGTTACAAGAGCAACCAAATCGCATGGCTTGGTGGAATTAACTCCATTGCTGGAAAAAGATAAATGTGGAAGCGGAAGCCATCACAAGGGGGAAAGAATGTTGGAGAAAGTTTGCACCCATGGCAAAAGGCAATGAAGTAAATGGACTTTTTTCCAAAACAGAATATCTACCTTACTCCGCGTTTGTAAAAAGATTAAATATATCGTAATTATTTTTTATTGAGGGCTACTTGATAGTAACCTATGGTTTCAGGCACCCTAACCATGTGTTTTTAATTAACTAAATACAAAGTTTAGTGAGAAACGGTTTTGCAAATCATGATTTTCCGAAAGTTGCATTCCAGAACCAGGTTCATCGATGCTCGGTCCCTGTCCCCCCTTCACGGGACAGGCTGAGGGAACTCTAGGGCACTTTAAGCCCAGGATTTCAGTGCCGTGCGGTCGGAATCTGTTAGCCTGCTGGTCAGTCGCGATGTCAGGTAAGACGGTATGATACGTAATTTGTGTTGTACGAAGACTTTATTCTAAGGAGTTAGTCTTTCATGTGACATAATTAGACCCATAGTTTACTCACATCTGCGTGGGGACAAACCAATGCGTCGTGGGGGGGACACTGCAGCGCGTGTTTCCGGCACACGGAGCAGGAGCACACCTGCCGGAGAGGCTGGCCAGAAGCTGACCCCGGAGTCCGCGCGGTCGCTCCCCAAAATGGTTTCGGCCATGGGGGCGGGAGGAAGGGAGGGGGGGTGTGTTCAGGCCGAGGCAACCAACAAGCGCCTAAGTTTATGGAGCAGGATTCCGGCCCGACGGCTGGCCACGTCACTGAGAACCCGGAAGCTTGGTGGAATTAATCGCTCTATTGTTCTAGAGGTGACTTCTTCTGTTCCCCAGAGCCTCCGGGCCTTTGCGGTCACACGGGGTGATTTTTGAAAGAATAAAACCCCCTTTTGTGATTCTGCAGAAAACCAAGAGGGCCCGTTCCCTCTTTTATTAACAGTTCTAACCACAAGATTGAAGAATCTTCCCTCAGAGGCGATCGCTCCTGAAACAGAAACTCTCCTTCTGAAAAGCAGACGAAAGAAGACAGCGCCGGCAGGGCGTGGCTTCCATTTTCTGGACCGAGCGAGGGAAAGGGGCCTTTCGACAGGGTTTTAAAAGGGGAGTTAGACAGCAGGTACATGGGAGAATGTGTTCTAGAAGAGTCCTATCTTGGGAAGAGCTTGGAGGGCGATGCCTGGACGCCCGGTGGCTCGGAGGCCGAGGGGCCGGTGCTGAGCACCTTCTAGAAGCGCGTTGGGGCGGCGGGGCGGGGGGGACCTCCTTCCCGAGATCGGGGAAGGTCTGGCGGGAGCGAGCGCGGCCTGGGTGAAGGAGGCCGGGCCAGGCTTGGGAGCCGGCTCGGAGGCCTCGGCGTCGGTGCTCCCGACACGACACTCTGATGAGTGGGAGCACTCCCTTCTTGAGCGCCGACAGAAACGGAGATTGCGGCGTCCCTTCCGAGGTTTCCGAGGTGCCGGCCGAGCCGACCCTGCGAACCAACGTGGCACGGGGCTCGGGGCGTCCGGAGCCTCGCTGGGATTCGGGGCCTGGAGGATGTTTCATCGCCGCAGAATTCAGAGGGTGTGAAGCTCTGCAAACGAGACGTGTCGGAAGCCGTTGGCCGAGTACGTGCCAGCCGCCGCCCCCGCCTTCCCAGCTTTCCTGGGGTCATTACCACCCCCGGCCGGCTGCTGGGAACTTGCCCAGCCCCGGGGCCTCTGACTCATTTCCCTTTTGAAGATCATCTTTCTGTTCAGGTCGGTTTAAGACGAGGGGCTCCAGTTCTTGTCCCCGCCGCGCGAGCGCAGGAGGGGTGCTCGGCGGCGCGCTGGGTCTGCCTCTGGCTGCCTCCGGGAAGTGCCCTCCGCGCCCCTTCACCAGCCTGAGGCTTATTTCCCGGAGCCAGGGGACTCCCCCCAGCCCCTCGGGAAGGCCATGGGGAGACACGAACAGGCCGGCAGCGGAGCAGCCCGCGTCCCGCTAGGTCCTGCTGCTCCGCGTCCAGAAGCGTGGTTCCCGTCTCCCACGTGTCCTCAGACTCGGAGAACGCGCCGGACGGTCTTCCGGATGACAGACGGTAGCCAGTGATGGGGAACACGCTTCTCCCCCGTCCGTGCCGCGCTCCAAGTTCAAGTGGGTTCAACAAGAGACTGGCCTTCCTGGCTGGTGCTGTCCTTAGCTCAGCAATCGCGTCTCCTTCTCGGGGCTGTCGGGGGCCATGGGAGGGTGTGTTCAGAGGCCGACCTCCTTCCGTCGTCATTGCCGCTGGCGGTATTGATTTAATTTGCCTGGAGAAAGTGGAAAGTGCGCGAAGCTCTCATGGGGACGCGGTGCTTGCGTCCCCAGGCCTGCGTGTTGGGCCTCGGGTCCTGGCCGCCAAGCAGACCCTTGCCCTGGGGGGGGGGCGGGGCACCCGTCCTCATGTGGGGACCGTCCGGCTGCCTCACCCCTTCTCCATCCCGATGTCCTTTAAACCTGGACGAGCTGCCTCGCCCTCACGCTGGGGGCAGGACCCAACTGGAGAACAGATGCCCGACGGCGGACGGGCCAAGAGGAAGCAGATCCGCCGGCCGTGAGGAGCTCGGAGCTGGAAGCAGGGACCCTGTGCCCACCGAGGAGCCGGCAACCGTGGCCAACGAGAGCTCGGAGCGTGGGCAAGGCCGGCGTGCAGAGCCCCAGCGGTGCGGCGCCTTCCACGGGCCTGTGAGGGCAGCCCCCTCACTCCTCGGGGTCCGAGCATAAACGTCGGCAGCATCCACCCGCCCTTGGCCTGGGTGACCCGCCGTCCGAGTCTGGAGCAGCGGCGTGTGTGCTTGGCTGCAGTCCGAAGCAGGGAGAGAAACGAGGCCTGACCCCAAAGGGACCTTGCTTTGCCTGCCTGGTTCCCCACGCGAAGCAGAGGGAGCGATCCGCGGCCTGTCCCCCGATGAGCAGTTCGTCTCTCCTTCCCGAAGGGCCGGCGGGGGAGCGGGGTGTCCGGGAGGGGGGAGCGAGGGGAGAAGCTTCCTCTCATCCGCCCCCAACAGGTGTGGTATTCACTGGCCGTCTGTGCTTTCAAGCTAACCCGTTGACGCGAATACCATTATTTAATAGTTATCCTGTGTGTTTCGTCAGAGATTATTCCAAGCATCTGAAGCCTGCCGTGGTACTCTGCTCACAAATAAAAGCTGGATCTAAATTTGCTTGGTTTCAGCTCACGTAGTGCAGGCCCTTTGGGGATATTTCGTACAAGTTCCAGTGGGAAGACAGAAACCACCACCTCTGAGAATTTAGCGATTCCCGCCCACTGTTCTAGATGCTTCTACAAAGAGCTTCTTATCTAAGGCTCCAACAGCCCTGGAGGGGACATTATGTTCTGCTTTGGGGAATAATCTCCGGTCAGTAAAACCAAACAGCAGGACGAGGGGTCACTCCCGGGCAGGGCTGGGCCATCCGCCGGCCACGGCCTCCTCCCGGGCTCGCCCCCGCTCTGGGTCTGATCTTTCAAGGATCCCGGGGAATCACCTGGGACCGACCCCCACTGTGACGGGCAACCCCACCTACGCGGCAGCAAAGCCGCCACCCGGGGCCCCCGGCGGGCGGGATTCTGCACATGGAACCGCTCACATGGCGGACAGATGGAAGAGAGAGACGCACCGATTCGCTGGACTAAAATTCCATTTCCCTCTGCTTCATTGATTTTCGACTTGTTATAATTACGGAAAAGTTTTGCACAGCCTGTAAAAAGATGTTCTTTCATCTGAGCGGGGATAAGGTCCTACTTTGAAGCCGCTGGTGATCAGTCGTTTTGCTCCTCAGCCCCGCCCCGAGCCCTGGAGTCGGGCCTGCGGCTGCGCCGCCCCCCAGAGAGGCACTGGCTCCCCGCCTGTGCTCACCTGTGCTCATGGTCGCCGCCACACCCGATGCCCAAGTTAGCAGCCCTCCTCGGGCACGGCTTCTCGTAGTCATAGCCATAGTGTAATGATGCAAAAAGAAAAAGAAAAAGAGAAAAGGCAGCCCATTCGCCACGATCCGATGGCTCTCTGGGGCCCGAGCGATGTGGCCGGCAGCTCAGAATGAAAGAAGATGCACGCCTCTCTCCAGTCTGCGTGCACCTTACAAGCAGCCCCGAGATCCCATCTTTCCAACAGGCCTGAGTGCAGCACCAAACTGCCCCTCGATGCGCAGCGTCCGGGCTCCCCAGCACTGGGGCGCCACGTGGGAAACGCGCACGGCAGCCCCGGGGCCGCCAGCCCAGGCGTCGGCTGCTGTCACCGAATCCGAGGTCCCAGTGTGTTGGCCGGGAAGACCCCCTCACCCCGGGGCCCGAGAGGGTGAACGGTCGTCCACCAGTCGGAGTGGTCTGCTCTGGCCCATGCCGTCCACGGCCTTCCCTGGGAGGGTGCCTGGGGAGCGCCAGGCCTCGCCCTCCCTGCCTGGCCGGGGCCAGGGGGACAGCCGGGGCCTTGAGCCTCGCCGTCCCTGCCTGTACGGGACTGGGGGGCAGCCAAGAGGCCGGCTTCTCACCAACAATCCGAGCTTCATCCAAGGACTGCCTGGGCAGAATTAACTGTTCCCTAGAATGTTATTAGTCGAAACACTCCATTTGCTCTTAGGGTAGAGTTCCTGCTAGATGCCATGGTGGGGCTAACCCCGCCTCCAGGCATTTCTCGCCGTGATAACATCGGCCCAGGTGCGGCAACGGTGTGAACATCCGTGAATCCCGCCTGTCGCCGCAGGGAGGGGAGGAGGAAGGTGGAACAGGTTTGGGGAACGGCTTTCCCAGGTGCTATTTTGCAAGCAGAGCGCTCACTCCAGGTTCTGCAATAGTAACCGAGATAAAGACCGCGTAAACACGGCCTCCTGGAAGGCCCCCCCCCCCCATCGTGGGGGGAGGGGGCTCCGAGGGTCTCACGCTGGACACACACGTCCCCCCGGGACACAGAGCCCCGTGCCCGAATCTCGGGGGAGGAGTCTTCCTCCGCGTGGCACCGAGACCAAAAGCAGAGCAGAGGACACTCAAAACAGCAAATCTGGTGAATGAGGCCCCGAGGAGCCGCAGGTGCTCCTGGGACTTCTCCTTTCGGCTCGTCCCGGGTCAGCCCCTAAATGGCATGAGACCCGTCCGGTTGCGATTTTAAGGCTAATAATTCTGTTTTGCGGGATGCAGAAGGAAAGGGCCGCTCTGCCCGGCGGCGGTGTCCCCTCGGCCGTCCCCGCGCCGCCCTAGGCCCCGCACCCGGCCCGGAACGTAATTGGATTGCAGGCCCGGGGTGGGAGAGGAGCGATAAAGCAGAGACGATTTCCACACAAAAGCGCGCAGCCCATTTATTTTCATCGGTTTCCCAAGAAGAAAATACGGAGCCGGCGGAGTTCTTCTAATTTTTGCCGTCGCTGAAAAATTAGCATTTGCCTGAGCAAAGGCCATTGTGCTGCAGCCCGGGATCTTGGCCCGAACTTAGAAGGGAGTCTGGAGCCCCGGAAAAAAATAAAATAAAGAAGCGAGGAGGATTCCGTTTTCATTTTCTCCTTTATATTCCGTAACCTGGTTTTAACTGCATTTGCTTGGGGATTTTTTTCTTATGAAAATAGTATTATGTGTGACATTCAGGCTTCCATAAAAATGATTAAAACCATAGTGTCTTTGATGCTATGTATTCGGAATCTATAAATAACACCAATATAAACCAGTCCCAAGGCGACGATGGGCAGAGGGAAGTCATGCCAGCTCTCACTCGCCGTTTAAGCTAAATTGCTTTTGTGTTTTACCGTCTGCAAATGAAGGAGCGGACCATTGCCTGTGTGAGCAGGAGGGGCCCTGGATCCTTCTGCCCCCCCCAGCAGCCTCAGGGAGGGGGCTCCCCGTCTCTCAGCCGGGTGGGGGGGCACCCCAAGTCCGGAGCGAGGGTCATCGGGTCAGGCGCCCCCGCCTCCTCCTCGCTGCTGTCGGGGCCCCGGGGCCACTCTGTGTCCGCTCCTGCCATGCGCAGCGCCTACTCCTGGGAACAGTGCTCAGAAGTTCTGAGTTTTTTGTTTTAAGAGTTGAATCTTGTCCTCTCACTGTCCCTCTCATCTGCGCACGGTGAGGGCGATACGCACACCGGCGTCTCCTCCAAGACGCGTGTGGGAGGATCCGCCCACAGGCACAGGGGTGTAGGGAAAGAATGGAAATTTCCATGAGGGGCTGCCCGAAGTTCTCAGGTCCGTTCCGGGCAACCGGAGGGCCCGGCCGCCCAAGCCAGCAGCTTGCAGCCCGTGCCGAGCCGACGCGGCCCTTACGGTGTCCTCACAGAGCGACACGAGGGCCTGCCGGTGAGGGGACTTGGCAAACACGGGCTTCCTCCGGGAAGAAGTCCCTGTGCTGAAGTGAATTCACACGGGAGGCGGGGGAGCCCGCTGGGGTGGGCGGGGGGGACTCGTCCCAGCCTTGAAAGGACCGTGGTCACTTGCGCAGGCCATTGGTGGGAAGGTTTTCTCTGTGATTTAGGTACCGAGCTGGTACTGCGGTCTGCTTTCTAGAAGGGTCTGTGTTTTGCGAGGAGGGAGCAATGAGACCTCTGTACCAGCGCCAAGACAGGACCCCAGCCCAGCTCTCCTCCGTGAGGAAGGGGTGCTGGGCCCCTCCCCACCGCGGGAGTCGCCAGCACCAGGCCCCTGCGGCTCGCCTCTGGCCCTGGGCCTGGGGTGGTGGCACAGGCCTGTCCCCACACCAGCTTGCTCCAGACTGACTGGCTGTCACGTCTGTTCTTGGCTATTCTCCTCCGCAGACTCCCTCTCTCTTTAACGTAATAAGGTTAAAGCAAGACTATGACACTGCCGTGAGCGGAGTCATTTGCTGGTTTAAATACAAGCATCCTCAAGGCAACGGGACACAGGGAAGTCCCGAAGTTAGAACGAGGCTCCTCCACGAGCACAGAAGCCTCAGCCGTTTACGTAACGCTCCCCACGGGGCCTGGAGCTGTCCCTGAGAAGCTGTGAGGACCCGCAACTCGGTCCGCTGTCCCTCTGAGGGAGGGGCGGGGCCGTGTTCGAATCCCCTGAACAGCCCGGGATTCGTTTTGTTGGGGCCTCGGGGCCCGGGGCCCGGAGCCCGGGGCACAGCCGCGCCCCTGCCCTCTTGCCCAGGGCACAGCCGCACCCCTGCCCCCTTGCCCAGGGCACAGCCGCGCCCCTGCCCTCCCGCCCGAGGTCGCGGCCTGGACTGCAGACTCTGGGCCCTGCAGCGCCTCCGCGTTCGTCCCGGCGGATTCCTGACCCTGACCCTGACACTTGCATCCGGGCACCGTTCCAGGTTTGCGCCCAGACGCCCCTCCGGCGCCCCATGCGCCTCCCAACCAGGGAAACCGAGAAGCCTAAGTATCAATCGGTTAATAACTGTGTTTCTGTCCCTCCCTCTCCGTCCCCCACACTCCCCTTCGGAGGCGAGAGTGGGACCAAGAGTCCGGCCACCTCACCGAGCCGAAGGCCCTCTCCTGGGCTGCGGGCCTCCACCCGTGACCGCATCGCACTGCAACCCTGCAGGCCCCACAGAGGCCCGCACAACCCCGGTTTCCCAAGGGGCCACGCGACCGGCCACGTGACCCGCCACGGTCGTGCAGACCTGGACTAGCCGGCATTTTTCGAAGTATCATCCAGAAGTATCTAAAACGAAGGAACAGCAGAATCTTTGATTTGCTAACTTCCCATGGAGCCAAAATATTTACATTAAAAACAGATCATTTGGCCGTGCTAACAAAGTCAGACCCTCTGACCGTTTTTTTAATGGTCTAGGCATGCAGAAACTCCTTCTCCTTGGCCGGCGACCAGAAACGGTTGATAAGTGTGGCCAACCCCACCCCTATTTGAAAAGATAGCATTCCAGGCTGAACCAGAACCACTGCGTGTTTGGGCTGGGCCTCAGGCTGAGAGCCTCAAGCTTACATGCATAGCCCCAGTACTGGAGTCCCCACGCCCTTCGCTTGTGTTAATTAAATGAGATGGGCACGTGAGAAAAGTTTTGCTACATCTTCGAGTCATGAACTCAAGGAAAATACAGCTTTGCAGAAATTGGTTCAGCTTCTTTGGTTATCGAAGTTCATTCCCACCAAAAATCACTGCATATAGGAAATGTTTAGCTACGTTTGTGAGTTGAGAAGTTTCTAGACTTACAATCATTACAACAATATTTTGCTTCAGTTGGATTAAACATTCAAAGAACATCCCTTTGTATACATGTGTATTGCCTTTCATACCGACTTCTATGCGTGAAGCGCCTTTCCAGGAAATAAAAAACGCCAGTTTTCCACCGACTGCCCGCATTGTGTGCAAATCCCAGAAAGAGGGTTCCACTTTGCTTACAAAGATTTAAAACGAAAACCACTGGTAACTTTTACGGTGTTTTTGTATCTCACTCGAATTAGCGAGCGAGCAAGAGAGAGAGGGCTCAGGAAAAGAAAGTCAATAATTTTTATTTGAAGGACCTCTCTACTGTGGCCAGTAGTCAACTTTATATGCCTCGTGCTAAATCGGGCTTGACCTGCAGAGAACGGCACATCTGGAAAAGATGCCGAGACGGTCCTGGAGGAGCCAACGATGAGAAGGTGACTCAGAGCGGGGCCGGGGGCCAGGCCGCTCGGGGTGGGAGCGGGGGCCGGGGGCGTCTCCGAGAACCACAGAAGCTTCATTTGACTGAAGCTGTTCAAGTCATCAACGTGACTGAATTCTAGATGCCTCTCTGCCCAAGAGAAAGAAAATGACTGTCTTTTGAGTTTATAGAATCTTCACTGGTGCCGTACACTTCCATATGCTTTAGAATACTCGTGTTTTCTTTCAGGGCTAGTTATCAAATATTATTTTTCCTTTATTTTGTTAAAATGTTTATTTATTTTCGACAGAGAGAGAGAGAGAGAGGATGATGATGATGAGTGGGGGAGGGGCAGAGAGAGAGAGGGAGACACAGAATTTGAAGCAGGCTCCAGGCTCTGAGCTGTCAGCACAGAGCCCAACACGGGGCTCGACCTCACCGACCATGAGATCTTGATTTGAGCTGAAGTTGGACGCTTAACCGATTGAGCCGCCGGGGTGCCCCTGTTTTTCTTAAATGGCTAAATTTTATTTCCTTCAAAAGTTGGGTGGTGGTTCCCTGGCCCCACTATGTTCAGCAAAGTCCAAGAAGAGGTGATTATAAAAACTACTAGAAGATACAGACCAAACACAGATCTAATATCTGAACATGGTTTGCTATCATAAAAGGAAGAAAGACTTATCTGTGTTAGAAAATCTTCAGTTTCACTGCTGAGGCGCTTGAATTGTCATAAAGATGCGTTTTCAAATGTATTTTCTCTTCGGTAAAATTTGACTTGTTTCCAGTCATTTGGGGAATGCGCTATGCTCTCCGTAGATTGAGCAAAGAGACGTATTTCCCTAGAAGCCACAGCAGGTGTGTGGGACTCTCCTTCTGGGGGGACAGAAGCTCCCGCTGCCCCCCAAGCCTCCAGCCCCCTACATCGGGAAGAAGGTAAATCCTGGTGTCCCTGGGGAGGCGCCTGGCTCCGCCCTGGAGTTCTCCGGGTTCTCTGTCTCCCAGGCCAGCAGGCGGGGGTCCCCTGGCCAGGAGAGTGTTCCCTGCACAACCTGGAGCACCGCCGTCCCGTGAAGGCACCTCCCTCAATTAGGAGAAGACAGATTCCAATCTGCGACTTGTACTCAAAGTACTAATTTCAGCGGCTGTAACGTTTCTCTGTTTTTACAACTGCTCCCTCATCTGAAATCGTTTGCTGTGTCTGCAGTGAATGAGAGTTAATAGCGTTTGCCTTTGATAGGGAGAAATATATGCGTATAATTCAGTCCTGACAAGAAAATTAAAAACCTGCTTCACAGCAAGAGTTAGAAAATGTCCCAGGATTGGATGAGCTAATGCACAGCAGCTAAGGTGCCCACCCCAAAGTCTTGTCGCCTGCAGATTAGCCGCATGGTTTCACAGTTCTCTCCCCAACATTAACCAAAGGACCCCATCAATAGGACAACTTTTCAAATTTAGGAATACTTACTGAAGTTAAAAAGTCCTTGACCTTATAAATTATTAAGTACCCGTGGTACTTAGAAGTACCTTAGTACTTGGTTAGTACATGGTTCTTAGAAGCCTGATGGGCTAACGAACACCGTCTGTATTTTATTATGTTAGAACCTAGTGTGGGGATTCTTAGCTCATGAAATCAGAATCAAAAGTCCAGGAGCAAAGCAAACCACAAATGAAAATTTGGCAATTGGTAAAGTCGACCTCTCAACTCACTGTCTTACAGGAAGAATCTTTCATAGATGATACTGGGTTCATCATTTGGGCAAAGATAAAATTCGATCCATACCTCACATCAGACACCAGAAAGAACTCGGGTGTATCAAAGATTTTAATGGAAAGGATAAAACCAGAAGTATCAGACAGCAATGTAAAATCCTGGATGGGGTTAATTCGAAAACAGGAGCGGAGATCACTCTAATTAGGGCCCCAAATCCAAAAGCAATAAAATGCCAACGGATTTGATTACCAAATTTTTAAAAATGTTTGTGACAAAATTGAATCACCATAAGGAAATCCAAAGGGCAAATGACAAACCGAGAGAAGAAATAATTGCCATTCCGTTGCAAATTGCAAATATCGTTGCAAAGGAGGTGATATGGCAAAAACTAACAGTTTTTAAGAAAGAAGACCGAAACCCCATAGAAAAAGAGGCAACGACAAACTATGCTCAACTTCACTCAGAGAAATATGGAAATCACAGCAGTCAATTATTTTCCATGTACCGGAGTGCTAATAATCCCCCAAATCTGGCAACACACTCTGGAGAAAGAGGTACTGCCGAGTGCTGGTCATCAGAAAGTGATCCCAGAAGACAGATAGTCCGAGGCCGGCCGCGGCCGAAGAGTGAACACAAAATAGGCACCAAATAAGGAGGCCGCTGGTCCTTAGGTGAGGACGGTCACTCTTCACTCCCATTTTGGCCCTCAACGTTTCGTGGATTCTTGTAAACTGTCTTCCCTAACATTTTAGAACCGATTCTTCAGGTTCTAAAAGACAAAAAAATAGAATTTCTTATTTATTTAAGTTTTGCCATTGCTGGGCAATATTTTGTTCATTAGATCTGCCGGCACGCAGCTTCGGAGACTACGAATCCTGGCCAGGTTCTGTGAAAGGCAGTGTGTCGGCCCCCAAACACGCCCGTCAGAGCCAAGAGAGGCAGGAGATGAACTCTCCCCGTGCTCTTGGGACCAGAAGAGTAGCTGCGACCCCAGCCTCACCTTCACCTCCCCTGCACACCTCCCCTGCTCACCTCCCCTGCACGGCCACCCCCCTGCGGTGCCGCACACCCCAGGGAGTTCCAATCACACGGGCCCCGCGAGACAGTTACGGATCAACAATGAGCCAAGTTCTGGCTTTCGTGCTAAAGATTAGACTTCACTTTATCTCTGGACACCAAGAAGTCCGCCCCACAGAGCTCGGGTGCCCACCCTTCTAGGGGAAGGGTAGTCGATGCGTGTGTTTTTCCCAGCAGTGGTGTCTACTGAAGGTTGTGTTTCCTCTTGAGAGTGTCGTTGTGGCATTCGTGTCCCCTAGGCGCCATCGGTGGACGGCAGTTAGAATGTCACCGCTGAGGAACAGGTTCGCCTTCCATCATTAACGTGTTTCGAAGGTCATGTCCGCGATATGGAAATACAGCAGCGGTACCCGACGATGGGCGCACTGGTGTGGACCATGACCTATTCTTGTCCCAGCATCTGGGACGCTCACATCTACGGTGACGTTGTCTGGGACAGAGTGCGTTCTCCATAACTGCTTCCTGAGCGAGCGAGTGAGCGGTGCAAAGTTCCTGCCATTTCCCCTGAGTCCGGCCAATCTTAGGCCCGTTTCCAGGGACCCAAAGGCCTTTATTACCAGTGACGTCTCAGCATTTCCCAAAAGGATGGATGCTTTATCCGGCAATTGAGTAAATAAGAGATGGAAACATAAGTACTTTGTATTTCATTGGCTTTGTTTTCAAGAAATCATGATCAAAACAGCATAAAGATGACTTAAACGCTGAGATGGCTTATTCAATGACGTGTCCTGAGAGCCGACGCGCTGGCCCCACTGGGGCCCGGAATGGACACAAGCAGGCGGGGTGCGGCCTCTCCCCCCAAGGGAGGAGGCTCTGGAGGTCCTGGTAGACCCCATCCGCCAGTGACCACGGTCACCACTTCGCCTTTCCGGGCACAGGCAAACTGAGGAAAGCCGTGTCGCCTTCGGGGGCTGTGTCGGTGTGGAGACACACTCCTCCCGGCTTTGCCCTGGTGACGTGAGTGAATTCCCTCGGTGTCCTGAGTGATGCGGGGCGACTGTGTGCAGCCAGCCCCCGCCACCTGCGAGCACGATCCAGGGACCTCACGCCAGCAGCCAGGTGCGGACAGACCTGGCTCATGCCGTGACGATGCCCGCCCGCCCACCCTCATCTAGAATCCCCCAAGCAGGTCGACAGGAGTCTGATGGATCGGGTCACACGGCGAGCGCGTCATCTGAGCTGAGTCTGCCCCTCTACTAACCTGCAAAACTATCACCACGAGTTAGCCCAAGTTTCTGGTCTCAATTTTCTGAAGGTGGCATTTCTCGTCATTGCCATGGGTTATGTCCCCGTAGGAACCCCTTTTCTTTAACCTCCAGAAAAGATGTCAAACACAATCTTGAAGGATGTGAAGGGCATCCCTCGAGCTGTCCTGACGGTTTGCATATTTGCAGTTTGGAACTTACATGGTTGGCAAAGAAATATATTGCCTCCCTATAAGCGTTTTTAAAAAAACGTCCGTGCTTGCCCGGACCATCGGGGAGCCCTTGGTCTCTGCCTCCCGCGCGGTTGGAGACGGAACGGATGGGAGGGCTGCCGTCCCGAGGTGCCCTGGCGGCAGGCAGGTCCCGGCAGGTGTGTGCCCGCGAGCAGGCCGCCGGGAGCCGGGGAGGATCAGGACAGCTTCCCGGGCTGTACAAATGAACCCCATCAAACCGCGTCGGCAGAGATATCTATCAGAAGGCAGCACTCTGTGCGTTGAGTAATCGCCGCTCCTGGAGCTGGAAGGCAAACCCAGTGGCTGAGTCAAAAAGGGACAAAAATCTCATCTAGAGGATGCGGACTGAGGCTCCGCCGACGCGCCCGGTTCAGGGCCAGCCTCTGTCCTTGAGCGGCCTGAAGAACCCTTCAGAGCTCAAAGAGCACCGATTTCCAGGCAGCGAATTTTCGTAAATGGGAGACCTTCACGTCACGCGTCTCTGAGTCGCAAGATACTAGCTAGAAAGGTGCTGAGGGGACCTGGGGAAGACCAAGCCCCCCTCCCAGTTCCCTCCTGAGGGGCGGTGCTGGGCGGGGCACGGGGACCACACAGACAAAGCCCCCAGGTGGCTTCCCACCTGCCGCGGCCTCACCTAGAGCAGCTGCCCCCAGGCGTGTGCCCAGTGAGTTTCCAAGTAAGAAATGCGTTAAGCAAGGGTTTCTGTGACACAAAAATTTTGCAATCTATTTTACGAACGAGTGAACCAACACCCCCGAGGATCAGTTCTCTCTTAGGGACAAATTCTGAAACCTGCCTCCTTCTACTCAACAGCACAGTTCCCCTGGTGATAAGCACCTGTGCCCAGGCAGGAGGCGGGACCTGCGCGGGACCAACATCAGCGATGCTGTGTGGGATGCGTCGGTCATCACGGGGGCCGGGTGGGCAAGGACACGGGCTAGACATGCTGGAGTTTGGTTTGTTTTGTTTTCTCCTCTTCCGGTCCATGACGGTATGGTGCACCGAATAACGCTCCCCAGAGATGCCCACGCCCGAACTCTCCGGAACCTGTATGTTGGGATAAATGGCAAAAGAGACTTTGTGGATGCGATCCTCAGGGAGTCACCTGGGTTTTTCCAGGTAAGCCCAGGCTCACCACGGGAGATCTTGGAAGCAGAGAACGTTCTCTGGCCAGAGGCAGGCGTGAAGTGGCGGGAAGGAAATCGGGGGTGATTTGAAGTGCGGGAGAGCCATGACTCACCATGGCTGGAAGGGTCCGTGTGGAAAGCCCGAGAAGGAACACAGGCAGCTGTAGGGGCAACGACTGGCCCTTGGCTGATCTCGACATTCAGGGTGATGGCTTTTCAGTCCGATTATAAGTCCTTAAGACATTATGACAAGAAATAAATCTGTGGTTTTAGACTACGACACCTTAGGATGGTTCGTCACCAAAAAAATAATTTAGATCCTCATAAATGATACTAGGCTTGGTACCAGAGGCGAAGTGCTGTCTTAACAAAACCCTAAACTACGCCGTGGCATTGGTCTAGAGGGCGGGCATCAAGCCGTGAGGACCCTGGCATCAGGGGCTGATACGGGGTCCTCTTACGAAGTAGTGACATTTTGGGAAAAATTCACCGCTACTGACTTGGAGGCACACAATGTTTGTCATAGACTGGAGAGACCGGGTGATGGCAGGTTAGCGGCAGGCGCTGGGTTCTGCTGACTGTGCTTGACACGGTGCCGCACGGAAGATCCGAGCTCAGAGGGGATGGCAGGGGTGCGTTCATAATCGGAAGGGCGACAATCTGCTCTCGTCAAAGACTTGGCCATCAAGCCCTTGCTAAGACTTCTGAGTATGTTAGGGTCTCTCGGAGGAGAGGCCATGCCTGCAACCGCACAAAATGCCTTGGGGACAAGACTGGAGGAGTGACTCTTCCACCCAAGCCACTCGGGCCTGATTCGGTGCAGAGATCAAGGCCCAGATAGACCAGCAGGGGGGTAAAGGAGTGAAGGAACGGAGCAAGTCTCAGGAAGGACATCTAGGAAACTGGCACAGAGAGTCGACGGGAGGCAAACAGGGAAGACATTCATTGCATTTTGCATTTCTTTGCTTTTGTTTTCTAAATGTTGTTAGATTACACTGAACATAACTTTTGCCATTTCAACCACGTTTAGGTGTCCAGGTCAGGGGCATCACGTACATTGACACGTGTGCGCCGTCACCCTCCCACACCCCCCCCCAACTGTTCCAGCTCCCAGAACGGAAGCTCGGTCCTCAGTAAGCACTGACTCTCCATCCCTGCCCCCACAGCCACTGCCACCCACCGTCCTGCTTTCTGTCTGTAGGAATCCGCTCACTCTGGGCACCTCGCGTGAGGGGACTCGTACAGTATCTTCCCTTCTGTGCCTGGCCTGTTCGCCTCGGCCCTGTGTCCTCGAGGTCCCCTTACACGGAGCATGTGTCAGAATGCCCTTCTTTTTCCGCAGGAAGAATGTTCCCCTGCGTGTATATAACACATCTTGGTTACTTGTTTAGCCCTCCGCAGACTCTCGGGCTGCTTCCACCTTTTCGCTCTGTTGCCACAAACATGGGCGTACAAATACCTGCTCTAGTCCCCGCCTTCGGTGCTTTTGGAGACACAGCCAGAAGTGGAATTACTGGATTATGTGACAGTTCTATTTAAGGATTTTTGAGAACCGTCATACTGTTTTCCAAAACGGCCACCCCATTTGCATTCCCACCAAGAATGCACGAGGCTTCCGGGTTTCCACGTCCTCGCCGGCTTGGTTTTTGTTTGCTTTTTCTTTTTTCAGTAGTAGCCATCCTCATGGGTGTGAAGTGGTATGTCATCAACGCTACGATTTATATTCCCCTGATGATTACTGACCTTGAATGTATTTTCATGTGCTTCTCGGCCACTTTCATGTGTATCTTCTTTGGATTAATGTCTGTTCAAGCTCTTTGCCCATTTTTAAATCAGGGGTTTCGTTTTCTTCGTTGCTTGGTTGTCAGAGTTCTTTATGTATTCTGGATATGAACCCTTTACCAGATTTGTGATTTGTAAATATTTCCTCCCGCTCTGAAGGTTGTCTTTTTTTTTTAATTTTTTAAATGTTTATTTACTTTTGAGAGAAAGAGACAGAGTGTGAGTGGGAGAGGGGTAGAGAGAGAGGGAAAAGAAGAACTGGAAGCAGGCTCTAGGCTCTGAGCTGTCAGCACACAGCATGACGTGGGGCTCAAACTCATGTGTGGAGAGATCGTGACCTGAGCTGAGGTCGGACACTTAACTGACTGAGCCCCCCAGGGGCCCCGCGGGTTGCCTGTTTTTACTCTGTCAATGGTGCCCTTTGGTGCACAAGGGAATTCATTGTGTTTTTAAGATAATTGTCCTTCTGAAGAAACTATGAGTTGAGAGGAAAAGTCTCTATGGAAATTAAATGAGATTATGTGTATAAAACACTTAGCACGACTCCTAATGTCTTGTGTTCAATAACAAATGTTAGTTTTAGTATATGCTTACCCCACTCATGCAAGCATGTTTTTAAAATGTCAGAACTTAAAAAAAAATCCTTTGGAATTATCTTATCAACCACATTTTATTTTTATTTTATTTTATTTTTTTTAGTTTAGTTTTTGAGAGAGAGAGAGAGAGAGAGAGAGAGAGAGAGAAGGAAGGGCAGAGAGAGAGGGGGAGAGAGAGAGAGAGAGAAGGCGGGGCAGAGAGAGAGGGGCAGAGAGAGAGGGGGAGAGAGAGAGGGGGAGAGAGAGAGGGGGAGAGAGAGAGAAGGAGGGGCAGAGAGAGAGGGGGAGAGAGAGAATCACAAACAGGCTTCTCACCATCAGCGCAGAGCCCAACTCACCAACCATGAGATCATGACCTGAGCCAAAATCAAGAGTCAGATGCTTAGCCGACTGAGCCATCCAAGCCCCCTCTTACCAACCACATGTTAAAAATCTCAAGAACGATCGGTTTCATTACTTATAAGCACATTTTATTTGAAGACTCCAAATAAACAGCATTGGTTTATTGGTTATCGGATGTTGTGTTTACATTTTCTTCACCTGCGAGGTATTGAGGGATTTCGGGCTAGTTCCTCGCGGTGAGTCTACCTTCAGCCGAGAATATTTGCTCTCACCAAAGCACATCAGAGCACCCTGCGATGTGGCCTCCGACGATTCGGAATCTTCCGTACCACAAGTGAAAACGGGCTTTGAGTGAAAAGGCTCGCCCACTGGCATCTTTAAGAGAGGACACATTCACTTCTAATGTAATTCTAGTCCGGTCACTCTTCTCGCAGCAGCCTTCTCGCTGGCCTGGTGTAACTCCAACGTGCTTCCGATCATCAGTGCGCACCTGAGGTACCGGCGCCCTCTGCTCTCCTGATGAGGCTGGACGTGAGCCACGCTCTTCCTGGCCCGTCCTGCCTGCCGTGAAGACACAGCCAGCCTCACCCACCATCACCATCTGCAGGGTTACGCGAGCAGCCAGATCTGCGATGGAAAGGCTCCCGAGTCCAAAGGCGATTTTGACGCCCTGCCGCTGTTGAGCTGGCGATTGGCATCCTTTGTCACAGACAAAGCTCTTCAGTAACCTGAGGAGGAGAGAAAGTCATTCATTTCCCCAACCAACAACTCAGAACCCTGGCAGCCACTCCACCCGCGACGTGAGGCGAGCCTGGGTACGCAGCTCTCTGCTCAGCCTGCGACTCCGGGTATTAGGCTGGAAACCAAGGAGCCCCGTGCTCTTCTGGTTCAGTCGGAGCAGAACAGAGCGGCCCTGTTTATACCTGTCATCTCAAGCCGGATTATTCTGACTGCTTGGGTTCCTCGGGACAGTCATTCAATTATGCGCTCCCTAGATGACGGTTTGCGTCGCTCGATCTGAGAGCGCCGAAACGAGCGGAGTTTTAACCAGCTGATCGTTTGATCTGTGTTTTCTTGCAAAGGGGTAGCCTCAGCGGCTTCGGGGCCTCTGCTTTTGTTTTGTCTGAAGCTCGGTCCTTAAATAACGATATACTGAGAGGGAGTAACTGGCGACCCCTGAGCAGTGACACAGTGTCCTCGCCAAAGCAAATTCAGACAAAGAAGGGAGAGTCGGCCTGTTTGAAACGCCCTGTGCTGCACGAAGCCAGCGGCGCGCACGCGTCACGGGACCCGAGGCCGATGGATTCCCCAGCCGACTCCACATCGCAAAATTACCGCAGAACACAGCTCACGCTACGTGATAGTCTCAGGACGGCGGGCAGGAGGAGATCAAAGCAGTCTTTAGGAATGAGATCTGGCTTAATGTGCAGGTTGGCAAACAGTTTGAGTAAAAGTTGATGAATGAGGTGATTCTTCTGGAAGCGACTCTGTTACCTGTTTATGTTTAACCCATTTCCAATGGACAGAAGTATATTTGGGAAGATTTTTAAATCGTTCCTGCCTTGAGAGCCAATACTCACTGGGCTTTCTTCCATCGACAGCTGAGGTAGAAACAGGACTCAGAAGCAGGGAGCAGGCACTGGGGTTCCCGAATACCACTCAGCCACGGAGGGTCCGGCAGTCTCCAAGGGGATACAGAAAACAAGGAGAACGGAGTGTATGTGGCTTATCAAGTCGCCAGCCGACCATGCTTGGAAAGCGTGATTCTTTATTCTGAATTACACCTTTCCATGGTTCGGGCGTTAAAACCCCTTTCCTTTACGAAAGTTGGTCATAGCGTCTATGGGTAGATGCGTTTTGGTTTTGTTGATTTTTCTTGTCTTTTTTTGTTCAAATAAAAGTTGGCACCTTTCACCCAGCCTAACATACATTTATTTTCACTACCAGTTCTTGAAAATTCAGAAGTTCTGATCTACTGTCACAGAAAACGACTTCGACTCAGGTGCGAGAGGTTGGCGTCAGGGACGGTGATGCAGGGAGGGGCAGGGGAGACTGACAGGAGCCTGGCCAGGAGGGGGCGACACAGGGGCCGACTTCCACCCTCACGGACTCAGTCAGACTGCGAGCCGGGTCGCCGTCCCTGGGCCCCCTCTCCTCTGTCCTGGGCAGGTCTGGGTCTTTGCTTCAGACACAGTCGTGAAGCGAGTCGTGCTGAGAAGCCAAGGATTTGGAGAAAGCCTACAGAGCCAGAGCAAATGTCGATACACGGTTTCAAACGGATGAAGGCACCTTGTGAAAGGAAGACACCTCTCTTAATTCGGAGTGAAATCACTCACATTTATTTACAGACCCCATACTGCAGGCCGCCCAGCCCTGGCAGGTGAGGACGCCGACTCGGTAGTGTCCGGCCAGAGAGGCACAGATTTCGCGGGCGAGGTGACATCAGAGTGTCTGGGAAAGCCAGCCGACCCCACCTCGGGAGACACGCCGGCCGTGCTGGGCACAGAGGCCCTGCCTGGCCCTGAAAACAACCGACCAGTGAGAGCAGCCGTGACAGGCAGACTCGAAACCAGCGGTGGGATCCTATCCCTGCAAAACCAAGAGTAGGATCGGCGGCTTCCGAACTCCGGGCCCCGCTTCCGTGCCATGCTTCACGGCCTGCGGCTCCCCTGCCCTCAGTGTGCCCGGGGGTGGCACCAGCAGGGCCCGAGCCCCAGCAACAGAGCACACCACGCACCCCGAATTCTCTCATAGCACCCCGAATTCTCTGTATGTGCCGTCTTAGGGGTTAGGGCTTAAAAGAAAGAAGGGACGGGTTAACCAGGAAAAGTTAAACAGAACGGGAGACTTAGAAGATTCCCAAGTCCCGTCCTCAAGGGAGTCTTGGGGATCAGAGCGCCAACGGGAGGGCCGCTGGGGTCCCCCCGCCAGCCCAGGGCCGCCGCGGACTCTGAAACTCACGGGTGGTGCCAGGGATCCAGCCTCTGCTGGGAAAACTGTGGTCCTACTAGGAGAGGCACCCCCGCCTCGGCGCGCACCGGGAGGGGCCCCGTGCACTGAAGAAGCCACCAGCCTCGCCAGCGGGAGGTGCTCTTCCTCCATCAGCCACAGGGATACGGGGGTGCTCCTCGTCCGCCCTGCGCCCCGTCACGAGAAGTCGGCCCGCCCGACGGCAGCAACGGGGCTTCGCATAAACAGCCCCTGTGTTGATTGCCCATGGACGCACTCGTTACAGAGCTGGTTTTCTTCTTTCTTGTTTTCAGATGAGCTGCTGGCAAGGGGAGAGCGGGCCCCAGGGAAGCTGACGCCCTCCGGCCCCTCCTGCTCCATGCCGCCCCGTCGCCCCATCCAAAGTCACCGAGACTTTTGTGCCTCGACCGCAAGCCAGCCCCCATTGTTCGAGGACCGAGGTGGGGTTTAACTCAAGAATAACCTTTACTTTGAAAATTTGATTTGGAATTTTTAGAGCTCAAAAAATGTATCCAGAAGCGTCTGGGCGGCTCAGTCGGTTGAGCATCTGACTCTTGGTTGTGGCTCAGGTCAGGATCTCAGGGTCGGTGAGTTCCGGCCTCACGTGGGGCTCTGTGCTGACAGCTCGGAGCCTGCTTGGGATTCTCTCTTCCTCTCTCTCTTTCTCTCTTCCTTTCTCTTTCTCTTTCTCAGAATAAAATAAATACACTTTAAGAAAATGTATACGTGCAAGGAAGAATATTTAGTCTTCAAATCTCTATTTTTCTTGTTAGGAAAGTGCTATGTATTTATCAAAAATAAGGAGGACGAGTGGATTGAAATAATCAGACAGCGACAGAGAAGGAAGGGGACGTGTGCATCTTGAATTTAAATATATTTCGTTAACTTCCTCAAGAAATCCACAGCACGGGACCTGACCTGGGGTGCGCGAGAGCGCCCCCGACCCGTCTAACAAAAGTGCGATGTTTGCCAGCTGAAATACAGACATTTTATTCTCGATTTCCCGCCGTCAGCAACGTTAGGAACTTTGGGCGCCGGCAGGGCGTGCGCGCTGAGCCGGCGTGAGCCGCTCCGCGCCGGGACCTCAGCGCCCTCCTGTTTGAGTGTGGACCCCCTTCCCCGTCTCCGCAGCCCCTTTCCTGGTGGGAAATGTTTCTTTCTTCCATTTGATCGTCTCCTTCCTTTATTTTTTTCTGTTTGTCTTAATAGACTTTACACTTTTATCAGTCGAGTTTTCACTCTTTCCTCAGAACAACTGCGATCCGTATTCGGAGACTTCTCTTCTCCAAACGAGACGACGGAACGAAAATGCCCTGAATTTCCTTCCTGACCTTCCTGCTTTCATTTTTCACATTTGAATATTTTTTTCCACCTTAAATTTATTTTTTCGGTAAGACACATATTTGTATTGTATTAGATGAATTTTTCACATAAGACGTCATTTTCTTTTTTTATATAAGATGTTTCTTCTTTCCGAACGGCTGGCCGCTAGCGTCCGCACGTGGGAAACGCACCGTTGTCTCCCGGTCGGCACGGAGGCCACGTTTGTGACCTGGAGATGCCCTCGGTGTGTCAGCCTTCGTCGGACCAGGAACCTCCGTCCACTGGTCCTCCTGACTCCTCCTAGACACACACTCCATGATTTTAATTGTGAGCCCTCTTTTGTAAAGTAATATGAATAATTCTCCAAGAAGCGTTTTTGAAGCAAGTCGTCTATGGGTAACGACACACGATGATTCGATGATTCGTGTGAAACCACACTAAGCCAGTAACAGAAAAGGAGAAGAGAGACATTTGTATCAATAGCTGGGAGACAGCACGGGAGCCAGGGTTGTCGAGTGTCTCGTGGACGCAGAGTGCAGAGCTCACGCCGAGGGACGGCCCCCTGACCCGACAGAGAAGCCGCGGTCGGAACAGCAGGGGAGGCCTGTGGGACGGCCCTACCGTGGCGCCCTTGGGCTTGGCAAACCGACCCTCTTGACCCGGGAGGGAACACCCTGGTTAACGCGGCCTCCTGTGGAAAGGACGCCCCAGTGCGAAGCCAGCCAGCGGGGGAGTCTGGGCGGCCCGCGGTGGGGCTCCGAGGCCCAGGGGCCACCCTGCCTGACACTAACCCCTGGTCTCCCCAGCAGCGTGGGGGACAGCTCCAAGGAGGGACCCAGAAGGCTTTTCTGCAGGTAACGAATGGTGTTTTAAGAGGAGAACTCACCTACGAGTATTTCTGCTTTAATGATGTTCCCTGAACGCGACGTTCTCAGGAACAAAACTGCCTCACCCGTGCGGACCAAGGCACTTCTGACAAGGCCACCAACGCCGTCCAAGTGCCTCCTGAAAGGGGCTGCTGAGAACACCCACATCCCGACTTGCAGAAAGCGCGTCCTTGGGTTTCCGGCAGGCGGAAGGTGGACGCTCGCTGGCTCAGGGGTGCAGGATCTCAGAAGCCAGTGTCCTTGGCAGCGATAACGACAAAGTTGGCGAAGAAACAGGAGATGCTGCGGAGAGGAGGAGAGTGAGCAGGGCATCAGCCCAGAGGTACATCTGGGTCTCTTCGCGGGAGGTGAGGGGCCCCGAAGCGAGTCCCCCCTCAGGTTGGAAAGGGGATTCAGCCTGGGAAACAACGAGGGGCAAGAGGAAGGGAGGGACAGGGACATGGGGGGAGGGGCGGAAAGGGGGAGGGACAGGGACATGAGGGGGGAGGGACAGGGACGTGGGGGAGGGACACAGCATAGACTCTCAGAGACACTCAGGGTCCGTTCCCAGGGAAATGCCGAGTAAAACCATCACACCGGCTCACAAAGACCCTCTCTGCGCTCATGGCTGCACCTGGGCCCCGGCCAGCGCCTGGCTGTGGCGAGCCACCTTGGCCTGAACTTGGATGACACGGAGGTCCGTGGAGGCCGAGCCAGTGGGGAGGGCTCTCCAGGCCTCCCCTTCCTGCTGCCTCGGCGTCTCCTGCAACCACGGGGGCTGGGTTTTCGCTGGTAGAAGGGGTGCCCCGTGGCTTCCTGAGCTGAGGCCAGGAGTGCTATCTTCGGAGCAGCTTTGGGACACCGGCCCCTGTAGAAGGTCTTTGCCCAGACGAGTCCGCCCGCCGCTGGGCACCTGCCTGCTTCCACGTGAGGAAGCTGCCCCCGGATGCCTCCTCTGGGAGCAGGGCGCTGGGCCTCCTGGGGTGTCCCGTCTTCTCCAGCGGAGTCCGCTCGGCCTCCTCCCTCCGGGGAGCGCGGCCTGCAAGCAAGATGCTGGTGTGCACACCAGTGGAGTCCACCCACGGTCAGTGCCACCCGACAGGTGCGGCGGGACCCGCGGCCCACGCCCTCCCCTCGCCCCTGCGGCCCGCGCCCTGCGTGTGTCAGCCGTGGCCGCGCCGCCTCCGCCCTGTTGCTCCATGCTCTCAGGTGACAACCACCGGTGGCCAACGCCTGCTCGCTTGTCCAAACACGGTTTGCAAACTGTTGGGCTGTGTTGTGATATTTAATTGCTACCGAACTATCATGTGTCAAGTCAACGGTTTATAGATAAAAGAAAGGCATTGTTCAGAAAATGGATTAATTAGTATTTAATTGCTGTAACTTGCAATTAATCCGTTAATATCAGCAATGAGGCTCGTAACAAATTAGCGGGGAGCAACAGCAGTGAGGCTCCTTTGCCGAATCCAAACCGGAGGGGACCCCGCCCCTGAGCGCCGCCTCAGACGGGCCTCGCCAACCCACGGGTCTTTGCACGGGTTAAAACTCAGTTTCTCTTCCTAACCTCCGACGTCATCCGCAATGGCTAAGGTGGATTCGGTGTTGGTTCCGACGACTCCCTCGGAGGGGAGGCGGGACTGGGCGTCTCCAGCTGACGGTCCATCTGGAAGGAATCGGAAGGAATCGGTTTGCGGGAGGAAACGTTCATCGAGGCACCTTCGGAGGACGGAAACCCCCACGTCCCTGCTCCTTGTAAGTTTGCTGGGACATCTGGAGACTCGGGCTCAAACTAGGCGTGTCTTTTCCAACCCGGTGTCGTCCGGGGAGGGGGCCTGCGTCCTGCCCACCGGGGACCCTGATCACCCTGCCCCCGCTGCCCACCTGCCCCGTCTGCTCCGGTCGGAGGGCTTGGGGGCACCATTAGGGTGGACGCAGTTAGGGACCCGGCCGAGACCCCCACCGAAAACCCCGGGGGACCCGCTGGACCCCCCCCTCCTGCCAGGCCCGGCCCCGCCCCCGCGCCCCACTGCAGCTCCTCCCTGGAAAATTAGACCCCCACACACGACGGCCTCCCACTCCCGTCCACCCGCCGCCAGCCCTTCAAGGCCTTTCTCAATTGTTTGCTGTCAGCGAAACAAGTGTGGGCCCCGCGGTCCCACAGACAACAGAGCCCGCAGCCCATCTCTCGCGGGTGATGTCACCCAGGTAAAATTGTACTGACAAGCTTTTAATTAAAGTTTTCCCACACATCTTTCCGCGGGTCCCCGGAGCGATGATTCATTCTGTGCCGACTGCCAGCCAATTGTGGGTCGGGAGGGAAGGGTTTTATTTTCAAAGCTCTTGCTGACAGCTAGAGAACACTTTGTTATACAATCTGTTTATGTTTGTCACACACACGCACACACACGCACACACACGCACACATGATCTTGCTACGGGGAAACAGGAGGCCGGGAGTTCGGCATGCGTGGCAATAATTAAATACATCTGGTGCCGAAATAGCCAGGGGGGCGGGGACAGCAAAGTCACCCCATCCCGACGAGGCCCCCCCACTCCGCTCCTCGAGGAGAAACAACTCCAGGAGAGCACAGGTTCACACAGGGCGCGGAGCCCGCGGCGGAGCGGGGAGGCGCCCCCCCGGGAGGACGACGGGGGCACAGTCACCAGCCGGGGAAACGGGGCACGCTGCGGAAAGGGCAAGCCGGTGCTGGGCCGGGCGGCGGGGGGAGCTCACAGCAGGCTCTGCCCCACCCCAGGGGGTCTCCCTGCTCCCCTGCTCTGCTGGGGAGGGGAACACCCAGCTTTGGGGGGTGGGTGAGCTCTGGCTGGATGGCTGGATGGGGGCTCCTGCTTGCAGACTCTGCGTCACCGAGACAAACTCCAACAGGTGGGGGAGGAGGAGGGAGGGGCCCTGCCTGGGTCAGGCAACCCTGACCCTCAACCTCGGGGCACGAAAGAGTCCATTCCCATAATGACCTTCAGTAATGACCTTCAGACCGACCGCTCTTGACATCCCCGGTCCAGCACCTGGGGCGGGCTGCGGGGACCTCAGAACTGGGTGCCCATTCGGACCGTCCCCTTCGCTAGATGTGAGACTTGACGAGTAGCCTGTCCTCCCCGGACTCAGCTTCCCCACATGCAAACGGGGGACAGGAGCACCTGACTCAGGGTGGGTCACGACCTGAACTCAAAGCGTGAGTTCACGCGGGCCCCTTTGGCCCCGGGGAGCGTGGTCAGACGCGTTCCCAGCAGGCTGGTACTCTCACCCTGGGGCAGGGGCTGGCTTCTCCGCTCTTCCGTCCGAGCTGCGAGCACGCTGCAGCACGAGGAAGGCACAGCTTCGGGCCGAGCGTGAGAGGGTCCACCACATGCCCAGGGCCTGCTTCAGCCAGGGTCCCCGCTTCCAGAAAGTTCCCAGAAGGGCTCGGCAGAGATGCATTCGGACGGAGGCAGGTCCTGCCGTGCAGACCCCAGAGGTGTCTCCACACCTCGCACCCGGGCCTGGCGTCTGCACACCTTGCACCCCGGCCACGCGTCCCCTTGACTCTGACCACCGTTTGCATTCCCGCTGGCCACAGGCCAGCCCCCCGCGCGGTCTCAGGGCGTCCTCGCCCCTCTGAGGCTGAGCCCTGAGCGCCTGTCTCGTGCGGAGCACGCGGGTAACGAACTTGGGTTCCCGGCGGCCCCTGAGAGGCGCTGGCACTTTCTTCCGTTCTCTCCACCGCTGCCAGGGCAGGACAGATGGCCTCCTCAGAGGTCAGGGCAAGGCGGGAACCAGCGTGGGGCCCGCAGGGGCGGACCCCTCCCACTCGGCCCGCAGCCCCACCGGAACCGAAGGGACCACCGTCATCCGAAAGAGCCCGTCCCCGAAACAGTTGGACAGACGCTTACCGTGCTCTCCTTGGTGCGAGGCGCACACACTGAGCGAGGCGAGCCCGACCCGGCCTCGGTGGAGTCCGGCTGCGGCCACAGACGTGGACACGGGCGCAGGAAAATGCCCAGCATGGGACACCGCCGAGCCTACTCTGGGGAAAGGCGTTTAAGGTGGGAGGCTGGAGCAAGGAAGGGAGGGAGAGGGGCATTCAAACCGCGGGGAGCGCTGAGCCTCAGGTCTGGAGTCCATCAGGACAGCCCGGAGGAAGGAGAGGCCGAGGCGGAACGGGGGGCAGGCCCAAATCGCTGGGCCTTCACAGGCCACTCCAGGGCACGAAGCTCCTGCAGCCCTGAATCGCTTCAACGAGAGAGAGCAAAGCCCAGCTTGCCTCTCAGAGAGAACTTTCCAGGTGCTGGGTGGACAATGGGTGGAAGAGGCACTCGGGAGGGTTCCAGAGTCCCCTGGAGTAGGAGGGTCTCCCGAGAGAGGGCGGCGCCCGCGAGGACAGAAAGGGCTGTCCAGGGTCTCGGGGGACCCAGCTCTGTGTAGCGTGTCACGTGAGCTGCATAGCGGGGACTCAGATGTTTGATAAGCTCATGCGTACATGGCTGGGTGGACGGACGGACGGATGGAGGGGTGGATGGATGGGCGATGGATGGAGGGGTGGATGGACGGGCGATGGATGGAGGGGTGGATGGACGGTTGGAGGGGCGGATGGACGGATGGACGGATGGAGGGGTGGCTGGGTGGATGGACGGATGGAGGGGTGGAGGGCTGGAATTCCATTAATGACTACATAGAATATAATTTCCCTCGACCGGCTGGCAGCTTCACTATTTGGAATTGGTTTGTTTGGTCCAATTTGGCAGAATGCATCAGGCAGCTCAAAAAGGAAAAAAAAAAAAAAACCCAGCCTTAAAAGTCTCTGCTGTTCCCCCTCCTCTGAGGTGGGGGATGCAGTTCCTGCTGGGTGCCGAGTGTCTCCTCGGCCCATGCAGGGGACAGAGACACAGTCTGTGACATCTAAGTCTAGTTTAAAACACGCCATGCGGCTTTCCCTTTGCTCTTTTGGAATTGGAGAATCTGCCCGGCCGACAGGTCCAGCCCCCGCCGGCTTGGCTGAATTCGGCTTCAGACCGCTTTGTCCTCCCCCCCATGCGTCAGCCCACACTTCGTGATTGGGGCTAAGGGTCCCGGAGGCCCACCGTCTCGTCTGTGTCCCGTTGAAATTTTGTATTAGCAAAAGAAAATGGTTTAGACCAGTCGCTACGTCGTGGGTGATTTTTTTCTGCATCAGTTGTGTGTGGAACAGAAGGGGGGAACTGGAGGGGAGGGGCTGGAACACGGGGCGTCAGTCTGGGGTGGAGGGAGACGGAGAGGCTTGCAGGGGCTGTTAGCAGAAGCCAGGCAGTGGCGACAGCAGGTGCTCGTCAGCGAAAGCCCGGCAAAAGGCGGGGGAAATATTATTGAAGGAAAAAGACCTTTGCTATTCAGTGAGGGGAATTTGAGTAAAACGTTGCCTGAAATAATGAAGCAAAAAGCAAATATCTGCAATAAGGAGATGAGTTCGGGCAAGGACAGTTTTAGGCAGAATGTTGAAAATACCGATTGTGTTTTCAGCTGAATATTATTAGGTAAGGTTAAAGAAGGAGGAGTTAGAGATGGAATTATTCCGTTTTTAAGCAGAGTTTAGAAAAAAATATATAAATAGGCAGGGCTTGCTAGCTTTGAAAATAAACTATTTCCCATTTTCAGTCTCTCCAGAAAAAGGTTTCGAGCAATGCTTTATAGACCCTTTCAAACTAACAAGTCTTCCAAGAAGGTCAGGTCATAAGCCTGCCTGTTAAACACCAGGGTGTCTAGAATTTTCATGGCTGTTTTCCCACTTTATGCTCAAGAGCGGGACTTGTCTTGAAGCGTTTTGTGGGTGTGGCTTTTGACTAATGGGGTAAATGTGAAATGATACAGAGGAAACCCATAATGTTTTTGAGGGAATGGTATCAACTCTGACTGAGATAGTACAGAAAGAATACGCAATGAAAAGAGTATTTTGGAGCTACTTCGACATCAGGAAATAGACCAAGGGGAGCACTCAGTTACAAACTCAGCTCGTCTCTTACGGGAAAGAGAGAACGGTCTCCAGATTGAGGGGCCCACCCACAGAAGCCTCATTCCCACCCGGCCCCTGATCCTGGTGCCAGGGTGATCGAGGACGGTTTCCAACTCGTCTGTACAGGGACAGAGTATAAATAATGCGTGACCAGAGAACAGACCGTTCTATTTTTTTGCAGAAAAACGGCCGCGAATCTCTCCCAGAGCCCCCCCACTCAGATACGGGGTCTCCGACCCTCTTAAACCGTGAGTGGGGCAGAAAGGGTGGTTTCGGTTTCGGAGGCTGCTCCACAAGAAACTACCGGGTCTCCCTGGCTCACGGCACAGTCGGCGTGGACCCTGTTCCATCGCACACGAGGCTCCGTCGCCCGCAACCCTGCGGAGGGCACACCCCCTGGTCTGCAATCCTAGCGCCGACAGGAAAGGGACCTCCATGGTCGGGCACGAGCCATGGAACCATGGCCGCTGGAAGAGGTGAAGCGGGGTCCCCCCTCCGTACGGTCTCCCCCGGGTGTGGCCGTGCCAACACCCTGGTCTCAGGCTCTCAGCCTCCCGGTGTGAGAAAATAAAGTTCCATTCTCCGAAGCCCCGAATCTGCGGAAATCTCTCACAACGTTCCAGAGGACGAATGCAGCGAGTTGTGTGAGGACACGGCGACGTGTGAAGCAGCCCAGGGCCCCGGGCGTCATCCCGGACGCCGGACACCGGACAACCACACAGAGAGGCTGAAGTGCACGGTGACACACGAGCCACGTCCAGGGGCACGTGTAGGAGACGGGGCAGAGACCTCAGGCCTGGGGAGCAAGCACCCTCGGAGGGGAGACTCGGGCATCCTGCCCCGAGCACCTCGACCTCAACCCCACAGGCTCCTCTCGGCTGCGGTCGGAGAGTTCCTGGATGTCCTCGTGGGAGCGACGTCCCGAGGTCAACCGCAGAAGCCCGGGAGGACCCCGGCCCCGAGGGATGAGCCGAGCCTGCCCGTCCCCCCTCGGCACCTGCTGACGGCAGCCTGCGGGAGGCGGGCACCGGCCGGGGACGGCTGTCACAGCAGCCTGGACCGGAAACGATGGGTTTCCGCTATCACGTTAGTACCTGCCGGGGCGGGTTTTCCCACCAGTTTCAGGCTTTGTTTTGTTTTGTCCACTCGCGTCTTGGTGCTGAGAGTCGGTCTCTCTTCTTGACGCACCTCCTTCGTTTCCTGCGTGAAAACTGGGCGCTGGGCGGAGGCCTGGCTGGGGCTCCCGTGTTCCTAAGCGCACACGTGGTCCGAGCAGGCGTTAGCTGCCTTGCCGGGCCCTCGGAGCTTCCAGAACTGGCCAGGAAGCGTGTCTGCACTGCGCGAGGGCAGCGAGGGGTGACCCCTGGTCACGGCTTCTAAGGACAGGAGCGTCCTGCCTGCTGAGGGACCGAGCCCTGGAGAAAGCGCACCGGCCGGGACAGCAGCGCTCCCTGGACGCTGGCTTTGGCTAACTCGGCCTAGCCTGAGGCTGCGCAGCTGGGGCGGCTGAAGACCGGCCCGATTCGAGCCCGGCGTCGCCACCCGCCTGCCCGTCACTGACCCCACGCCCCGTGGGTGAGACGGAAACGCGGGAGGGAAACACCAAACGATTCCGCAGGAGGAACGCGTTCTCCCCGCCCCCACCCGCCTGCCTGTGAACTCGGCCCGTGCGTGCGGGGAGCGGGCTGAGGACAAGGCCGTTCGGGGGCGGGGGGCGGTGAGGGCTGGCCCGGGTGCAGGGAAAACCCGGCACAGACGTGTCACAGGGAGAGGAGTCGGGGCACTGCCAGCAAACCAGTCAGAGTCACCACCCCCATCAGCTGGACCTCCCGAAGCGTGAATCAGGGTGCTGGGCTCGAGGGCCGCCGTTTCCCAGGTCCTCAGAGGCGGCCGGGGGTCCTGATGTTCCCGGCACATCGCGTCCTTCCTTAAGACGGCTGGCGAGGGGCCTGGTCACAGAACAGGGGGCAGGGGGCCGCCCGGGGAGAGCGGGGGCGCCCTGGGCTCACTGCGGCTGGGCCCCTCCCCTCGGGGCCACGTGGGCTCCATGTGAACCGCCCCTCGGGGGCTTCGACGCGGCCCTGCCACCACAGAGAGGCTGTGTGTGTGTGAGTCCTCGCTGTAGACAGAGCGAGCGAGGCGCGGGGGAGGGTGAGGACAAGTCCCCCACCCTCCGAGACACTCGGAACGAGGCTGCGCGCAGCCTCCTCCTGCAAGGACGCTTCGTGCTGCCGGGGCCAGAATTTCCAGAGCGGTGGCTCTCGTCTAAAACGAGTGCATTTGCTCAGGGGAGTCTCGGTCCCAAAGTCCCAAGGCAAAAATGCAAACTAAAGCCCCCCCCCGAGATGCACGGGGGACGTACACACGGGAGCGTCTCATGACAAGGCTGATGGGTTTGTTATCAAACAGCGAACGCAAACCGGACCTCTTCACTCTGCCCTGCTTGGTCCCCTTTGGAGACGCGCTTGGGGACAAGTGTCCAAGCAGAGGAGGACGCTCCCCGGCGTGCAGGGCCCGTGCGAGGTCCCGTGTCTCTGATCCCCTGACCCCTGACGGAGGCGCCTTCGGTGAAGTCCTCCTGCAGGGCCGACAGCGCCCCCCACCCCCCGACAGGGCGCACGTCCACCTGGACCTTATGGGCGTGAGTGTCTCGGTCCGTCTGGGCCCTAACAACACCCCACGGACCGGGGGGCCCAAGAGTGGCAGAAAGTTCTGCACCCGGATCTGGAGGCCGGGAGGCTGGAAGGCCGACACCAAGGTGCCCACGGGGTGGGCTCTGGAGCTGCAGACGGAGCCTTCCCCTTGCTGGGTCTCCCGCTCAGGAAGCTCTGTGCCTGTCCTTTAAAGGGCACCGGCCCCATCTGTCAGGGCTCCGCCCCCCCACCCTGCCACCTCCCAAGGGCCCCAGCTCAGGCACCATCACCTTGGGGGTTAGGGTTCAATGTACGTGCTTCGGCTTCGGGCTTCGGCTGCACAGCAGCCCCTGGGGGGCAGGAGAAGGGACAGCAACCGGACGGGTGAGCTGCCCCCCAGAGCTCGCTCAGCACCAGGACGGCCCTAAGTCCGGGACCTGTGCCCGGGCGAGCAGCAGATGCTCCTGCTTTAACTCCGGGGTGACTGGATCTGAAATCCACACTTTCGAGAAGAAGAAAGCAGGTCTCCCTGGGATCTCACGGACGTTAAGGGCACAGAAGCGGAGTCTTCCTTGTCCTGGTCCTTTCTTGTCCTTGTCCCGTGACGTGATGTCGAGGGGGCCTGCCGTGCAGAGCACGCTCCCACACGTGACATCCACACGTGCGCCTCTGGGCTGTCTGCCCCCCCACTTCCAAATGACCAGCTAACCCGGGCGGCTGGGCCCCTTCTCCAGGCTCCATGTCTCGACGAGCGTTCCTGCTCCCCTGTCGCCCCGGGAGGTGGCTGTTGTCCCTCTCGCAGTGGTGGGGTCCGGGCAGCTGTGAGGACCACGGCAGCTGGGGAGCCTCTGCCTCGGGGTCACATGTCCCTCAGTTCGCACAGTCACATTTGCTGCCACAGTCAACGCCACCTGGAGAAACGTGTGACCCTCATGAAGCCACGTGTCTGCGCTCACAGCACAATCGCGTTTGAGAAACAAACGAGTGCCCAGCTTCCAAACGCAGTGGAGACGGGACAGCAGCATCCGGGTCTCCGAAGGGGACGGTGGGGCCGGCCATCCCCCGTCCCCAGGGGCCTCCCGCCCTCCGACACGTGACCACCGCCCCGTGTCCTCAGGGCCTCGGCCAGGGCAGCCTGGCTCGCTGGAAGAGAGTCCGGTCCCCATGCCTGCCCCCCGCCCCAGTGTCCTGTGTGTCCCAGAGTCTCGGGGAGCCGGGCTGGCCTCACCACCCCGCAGAGGCAGGGACTAGGCCGGCCACGCTGTCGGCGTCCTCCTAACATTCTGTCCATCACTGGAGCAACCGAGTTACGGGGTTCATGTGTGACACACGCCGGGCCCTGGCGCTAGGACCCGGCTGCGGGAGCTTTCAGACAAGCTGTGCTGGGGCCCCTGCAGGGACCACACTTGGCACGTGGCCTCCAGCACCGTTCTGCCCCATTGCTTCGTGGGGAAAGGAAAATAATAATAATTTCTAGGACTTTCAGATTCTGTCTCCCAAAGTACTTTTCCAGAAACATTCTTTGAAAGAGCACCATAGAAAATATGGTCCCTGTGACACGAAGCTTCAGACATCCTCATGATTTAGGGGGCGCGACCGCCGAGGGGCCCCTGGAAGGATTTTTTGTTTCTGAAATTTCAGGAGAAGAAAACAGGCCTTGTTGTTGCCTGAGCTTCAGAAGAGTCAAAATCTTATGTGAATTTTGCTCGGCGGGTGCCCGTTCTAAGTACAAAGGCAGTGCTTGCCGTGGGGGTCTGGCCCTCCAGTCATCCCAGCATAAGGGAGCATCCCTCTGAAGGTAGTGTCTGAAGTACAAAGTCCTGCACGCTTTCTATAAAGCGAGCCCAGAAAATGTTCTAGAACAATCCACGTGAGTTGCCGAAGTGCTCCTCTGGAGTGTCTGAAGTTTGTTCCGGAATGAGCACACGGGCCCTAGGTAGGGAGGCCGTAGATTCACCCCAAGCTGCCTCTGTGCATGCAGCACTTATTATGCACCAGCTGTGTACAGCCCGGCTCTGGGGAAGGGAGAGGGGTGCGGGTGCTGGGCTCAGACCGTTCGCCCCGGCAGCAGGGGACGCAGGCAGCTGTGCGAGGGCGCGTGTTCCCCGCGGGGGTGCAGGGCACCGGGCCGGGGCCGCAGCGCAGACACACGGAGGGGCCCCTGGAGTCCAGCTCACGGATTCTTCTCCAACGGGAAGTTTCGCCTCGGCTGGCGGAGGAGGGGAAGTCCCTTTCCTCCTCCCGTGCAGAATTCCCACCTCGACTCCAGGAACTGGCCACGAAACCGTGGAAGGGAGGAGGAGGTCCAGAAACCTCAGCCCTCCCCGGGACACAGCCGGGATTAGCGGAGGCCTCTCCCCACGCCGACCGCCAGCTCTCGGATGGCTTTCCACGTTTCGGGCGGCCGTCGGCCCAAACTCTCGTGTTTGCCACAAATGTTCCCGGCAAAGTGTGGGAAGGGCGGCGTCCTAAGGCCTCGCTCTGCTGTCCCTGGGAACCCGGCACCGGCCGGCGAAGAACCCTACTCACTTCTTCCAGGGGAGCGGAGGAGACGGACGGTGGCCGTGAGCCAGCGAACCGGGTCTCCCTGTGTCCCAAGAGCCAACTGTCAAGGTCCTCTGTTTACAGGGATGTCGGACACGCCCCCACTTCCGGTCACACCGGGAGCCTGACGCCCCCCACCTCCGATCACATCGGGAGCCTGACGCCCCTCCATCCGGTCACACGGGGAGCCTGACACCCCCTCATCCAGTCACACCAGGAGCCTGACACCCCCCCATCCAGTCACACGGGGAGCCTGATGCCCCCCCATCCGTTCACACCGGGAGCCTGACACCCCCCATCCAGTCACACGGGGAGCCTGACGCCCCCCCCCACCTCCGGTCACACCAGGAGCCTGCGGTCCGGGCGGTCAGCGGCCGCGTGCCTGAGAAGCCAGCTGTGAGCCCACTGACGCCTCATCGAAGATGTGCCACGGCCGTGTGACAGCCCTACTGTATCTCGTGGGCACGGAGACAGGACGATACACTAGATTAATACTCTGCCTTTTTAATCTATTAATCTACTACCTTTGGGACACGGTTTTAAATCCAATCCGGAGCAAAGTGACTGAAAATCATTCTGGTCTGACAGCTTTAAAAGACCACAAGTGAAACGTGTTAAGAAGGTCTCAACCCATTGACGCCGAGCACGACGGCTCTCTGGGAGATTCCCCGCCCTGTGGGGTTCCGCAGCCCCCCGTCGGGCAGGTCGGAAGCGGCCGTCACACACCAGCAGGAAAGTGCTCCTCGTAGACGGCCGCAGGCACGAGTGCGTGTCAGACCCGGCCGGGTGTTCACCACCGGTGGGCGTCGCTGTACACAGCCTGCTTCTTCCTGGGGGGCCGGTCTGGGTGTCACACGGGGCAGTCAAACGGGGCAGGGGCCTTGCAGCCTGTGGGTGACAAAATGCGAAGCTTGTTTTCCTAAAAGCTTAGACTTTGAAACGCAGAAGCCAGACGTGTCAGCATCTCGTAATCAAGGGATGGAGACCCTGCTTCCCGGTCAGTCTCCCTGCTCGCCAGCTCCGACGTGCGAGGCTGGCGACTGAGCCCTTGACCGAGCCCTCTCAGGGACGGGGGGTGGGCCCCCCAGCGCGGCAGTCTCTGGCTGATCCCAGACCAGCACAGGGGACAGCACAGGGGACAGCACAGGGACAGCACAGGGGATAGCACAGGGATAGCACAGGGGACAGCATTGGGGACAGCACAGGGACAGCACAGCACAGGGGACAGCACAGGGACAGCACAGCACAGGTCACAGCACAGGGACAGCACAGGGGACAGCATTGGGGATGCACAGGGACAGCACAGGGAACGCACAAGGACAGCACAGGGAACGTGCAGGGGATGCACAGGGGGCAGCATAGGGAACACACAGGGGACAGCACAGGGAACATGCAGGGGACACACAGGGACAGCACAGCGGACAGCACAGGGGACAGCACTGGGGACAGCACAGGGACAGTGTTGGGGACAGCACGGGGGCAGCACAGGGACAGCACAGGGGACAGCACAGGGGACAGCACTGGGGACAGCACAGGGACAGCATTGGGGACAGCACGGGGGCAGCACAGGGACAGCACAGGGAACAGCACTGGGGACAGCACAGGGACAGTGTTGGGGACAGCACGGGGGCAGCACAGGGACAGCACAGGGGACAGCACAGGGGACAGCACTGGGGACAGCACAGGGACAGCATTGGGGACAGCACGGGGGCAGCACAGGGACAGCACAGGGGACAGCACTGGGGACAGCACAGGGACAGCACTGGGGATAGTACGGGGACAGCACTGGGGATAGGACAGGGACAGCGTTGGGGACAGCACGGGGACAGCACAGGGACAGCACAGGAGATAGCACAGAGGACAGCACAGGGACAGCGTTGGGGACACCACTGGGGACAGCACAGGGACAGTGTTGGGGACAGCACGGGGGCAGCACAGGGACAGCTCAGGGACAGCACACAGGCCTCAGCCTCCTCACCCGAAGGGGACACATCCCAAGAGGACTGGGTAACAAGCACAATCCCCACTTCTCGGGGGGTGGCGGTCTCGGGTCCAGTGTGCAGGTCGGTGGTGCTTCCGGGGGCCCTTCTCCCCCGCTGACCGGCCTCCAGGATCACCTCCCAAAGGACCTGGCCGGGCGGACAGTGTAGACAGGGAGTGGCAAAGCCGGGGTCTCCTCCGGGGCCCCGGGGGGGGGGGGGTCTGGGGGAGGTGCGGCTGTGGGAGGGGGTTCAGAGCCCAGTCGGGATTCCACTCTCAGAACACACGCCTCTGTGCCGTGCAAAGAAACGACGCGGCGGTGGCGGCGGCGGCAGCAGGGAGCTCGCGAGAAAACACTGTCGCAGCCCCGGGGACGTCCCATCTCGGGTCGGGCGGCCGGGCTCGCGTTCTGCCCGGAGAGCCCGTGGGCACCGACCCGGCCCGGCTGCCCCCGCCGTTCCTCCGCCCGGTCACCCTCCCCACCGAGGAGCGACCACGCTGGGCCACGCTCCTGACCATCTGCTCCCTGTACCAGGAGAGCGTCCCCAGCTCCGCGTGGCCCCCGAGATGTTCAAGGACAACACGGAACCGCAGGGGACACAGCCGAACACGAAGGACAAGAGTCCCCAACACGTCACGTGGGAGGCAATGCCGTTTCCTCATGTAGTGTGCGAGTAACCTCACGTAGTGTGACGGTCCTGCCTGGAAGGGGTGACTCCGACTGGAAGAGGTGACAAGTGGAGGGGGATGGGCGGCAGGACACTCGGCCCCGCCCCTGCTTCTGCCCCAGGTCCCCACGCCCGCTGCGGCTGTCCGTGGCACCGGGAGCCCAGGCCCCGATGGCCTTGCTGGAAGGCCGGGGACCCCTGCTCACCAAATCACTCGCCATCAGGCTTGGAGCAAAGGGCATGTTTTTTCCTGGAAAACCAGCTCTTTCGGGTGACTGACAATTTGCACAGATGGAGAGACCGTCCGTGCGGACACTCCCAGTGACCTGCTTGTGCAGCCCGGAAGCCTGGAGAGAGGAAAACCGGCAGGACAAGGCATCCAATGTGCACGCAGCAACCTTCGCCCCTTGGCGGCGGCTCATGAGTATGTGAGGAGTGACTGTGTGAGCCTGGGACGCCCCCCGCAGACCCAGGTCCACCGGGGTCCCCAGCACAAGCCCAAGCGTCTGAGGCCCAGCCCGTGTCGCACGACGGTTCTCTCCACGGGACGGGGCGTGACGGGGCCTCCGGGTGCTCCTAGGGCAGCGCAGTGCTCGGGCGGGGACCTGTCACCACCCAGGGACACCGCTGACCAGGTCGCCAGCAAACTCACGGCTCAGGAAATGATTACAAACACTAGGGGCCTTCCCCCAGTTTTCGTGACGGGCTGTGTAATTAGGGGGTGCATGTGAATAACGAGTAAATAACCAGACAAGGAACAAATGTATTTCTATACGTATTCAGCGTTAGTTAAGTTTATGGTAAGTTTGTGGTAAGAAATGTACCCGCTCATTACTGAAAACTTGAAAACTCAATAAATCACCTATGGGATTTGACTGGCCCCTTATTTTAATGTTGTAGATACTGTATTTCAGTGTTTTTCCCGTATGTACATTTTTAATAAAATGAAGTCTATAGTTTGCATGATTTCATGCCCTGCCCCTTTTACTGCCTCTTATAAAAAAAATTAAAAAAATTTTAAAAAGCCAAAAAAGTGCTTGGCTTTCTTCCAGCTATTTTGGTCTTTAAAAAAAGCCGGAGTTTCTTGTCTCTCGCTGTCTGGGTTCTGTTTTGTTCACACCGTCTTTTCTGGGAACCTGCGGACTCTTTGTGGTCGCCTGGGTTAGAAATGTGTTCGTTCATGTTTTCTTTGTTAAAATCAAAAATAAAAATCTTTAGAAAAAAGTTTGTAATGTTTGTTTTTTAGAGACAGAGAGAGACACACAGAATGAGCAGGGGAAGGGCAGAGGGAGAGGGAGACACAGAATCAGAAGCAGGCTCCAGGCTCTGAGCTGTCAGCACAGAGCCCGACACGGGGCTCGAACTCACAGACCACGAGATCATGACCTGAGCTGAAGTCGGACACTCAACCGACTGAGCCACCCAGGGGCCCAAAAATAAAAATGAGTTTAATCCTTTCACACAAGATAAAATACTAGTAGCTTCTGCTGTCTCCCATGCTTGTAGTTTTTTTTTTGGTTTTGGTTTTTATTTGGAGAGTTTTTGATGAAAATCGAGGGTCGAGACACAAATTGCTCTCCTTTTGAAGAATCGGGGTCTGCGTGTCACTCTGGTTTGCGATCTGCCTCTCTGACGTTGCCGGTTCCCCCGGGGTTCATTCTCGCACCCTCCCGAGTCGGGCCTCTCGGCCCCAACCTGCTTCCCTCAGCTTCCGGCTTCCTGGGCACCCTCAGCCGTAGACTTTTGTTCTTTTTCAACAGAGTCAAGCGAGTGCTCTGCCGTCTGAGCGCCGGGTGGCTGGCAGGTCTGTGTCCACCGGAAGCTTTCAGCCGCAGCCACGGGAGGTCCGACTCCAACAGGCTGAAGAGCAGGGAACCATGAGCCGTGTACAGAGATGGAAAAAGTTGGATGTGCCATCAAGGCCCCAGGAGGGCTCCGCCCCTCACTCCGTGACGTGGAGTGCCAGTCCTGTCCCAGGCTGGAAGGCCTCATGGTCACGGCAGGGCTGCCAGTGCCCGGCAGGACCGCAGGCTTCCTCCCTAGCCATGCCCTCGGGGCAAGAAGTGGCTCCGTGTCACAGCCAGCGTGTTTTCCCAGCAGCCTTCACGGAGCTGTCCTCGGGTCACTGCCTCAGTCGAGCAGCTTCCAGGGGACAGTGTCAGTCCCACCCGTCAGCCTCCTGCCAGAGGCATGAGTGGCCAGCCGGAGGTTCGCGGTCCTCTAAGGGAGGCACCCGGAGCCGCTGGAGGAAATCCCCGGACGGCCCTGGTCCCCAAGCTGCGCCTGCCGACAGCGGACTCCCTGTTCGGTCCTCCCTCCCTCCGCCTTCGCCCAGCCACGCCTTCGTCCCCGGGGACCTCCCGTCCTCCCTCTGGGCTTCGTTTTCCCAAAGGAAGAGAAGCTGCTCCTAGCTCACCTTCTGTCGCCGAAGGGTGACACACAGCCGCTCCCAGGCGCCGCGGCGTGAGCCGGTGGGCACGCCGGGGCGTCAGCGCCTTCTCGGGGACAGGTGGCTCACCGTGCTCATTCGCCACGACCACGTGACAAGCCCCGCAGCCCGCTGCCCTCCAGCAGCACAAACGTATTCACCCCTACCTCTGGAGGCCGAGTCTGAGGTCAGGGTGTCGCAGCCCCTCGCTCCTCTCGAAGGCTCTCGGGAAGAACTTCCTGTCTCCTCCAGCCTCTGCGGGACCAGGGACCCCCGAGCTTGCAGCCACATCTCTCCCACCCCTGCCTCCGTCTTCACGTGACCTCTTCCTCCGTCTCCCCCGTCTGTCTGTCCGTTCTCCCCCCGCCTCTCTGCTGGAGGTCACCTGTCACTGGATGATGGCCCACGCGGCGACCCGGGGTAAGCGCCTCGATGCAAAATCCTTACCCCAATTACACCAGCCGAGGCCCTTGCTTCCAAATAGGGTCCCCTTCACAGGTTCTGGGGGTCGGGACGTGGACAGCCTTTTAGAGGCCCCCGCTCCACCCACTGCCGCCGGTGACCCTCGGTGTCTCTCCACAGCAGCCACCGCCTTGTGCTGTGTTTCCTCCTCGTTGTGGAGACCAACCCTCAGCATCATCTCTGGAAGTGGTGTCGGAGGGTAGTCGAGCTAGCTCTGGTCCGGCTGCCACCACAGGACTGCGCTCCTGCTCAGACGGCCACGGGGAACGTGACCACGAACCTGCACGTGCGTCCCCGTGAAATGCTGTCTCTGGGAGTTCGCCCGATTTTCCACTGTGTGTCTGGGCTTCGTTTTCCTCGGTTGCTTAAAACGTTGTACAAGGTAGGTCGTTAGCCCTTAACCTGGAGCAAGAGCAGTGGACGGGACCCCAGCTTCCCGTTGCCTTCGGTCATGGGCTTTGGGGGCCGTTGGGGAAGTGCAAACGTGTGTGTGCTTTTGATGCTTTTGATTTTTCTTTGTTTAGTTGACTCTTTGTTTGAGTCATGGCTGGCGGGGTTTACCACTCGGGTTAGGAAGGAATTTGCCCAGATGCCTTTCTGGGATGTTGGAGGTCTCGTCCGAGTTTATTTTCATATATATCTCTGGCCCATTTGGTATTCTGATGTTTGTTTGTTGCTGCTTAGAGTGAGCTAAGCGTCCGACCTTATGTCTTTCCGAATGGCTCATCAGGTGCCTCGATGTCTCTTACTTTCGGCTTGACGGTGTGGCATGTTGCCTTTCCTGTAAACACTGCACGTTCCCGGCCTCTGTCCAGTCCGTCGGCTAGCTTGCAGACACTTCAGGGCGTGTTGGCACGTCTGGCAGGCCCGCTGCTCCTCCTCCTCCTTGCCCATCTCTTGGGGGGATTTTCTCGCTATTCTGGCGAGATCATCCGTCCACATGAGCCTGGCGGTCGAGAGCGAGGCGCTGACGCACCCTTGCTGGCGAGTGTATGGGATCTGGGCTGGATTCCCGCGGTGACTCGGGTCGAGCTGAGTCCTCCGTCCCTCCTCCCGTCGGTGCGGGCCCGCCTGGACCCGGAGGTTCCAGACACAGAGGTGTTGCAATTGCCTATCAAGTTTATTCACAAGAATGTTACGTCCCTGGATAGCTTAGGTGTTTGGAGTGAGATTTTTCTCTTCCTTCTTGTGTTCTAAGTGGTCATTTGGGTACATAGGAAGGCAACCGATTTTTCTGTGTTAATTATCTACCTGCCTACATGTCCCTCAAGGTGATTTTTATTTATTTAAATAATTTGCTTAGATTCCAAGGTCGTGTCAGAAGATGGGGTAAGTGTTGGATCTTACCCTTCCGCCCCAAACACACGGGTGCCTCGGGTAAAGATCGGTGAGTTAAATCATTTTTATTTATGTTTTTTATTTGTTTTTGAGACAGGGAGAGACAGAACAGGAGCAGGGGAGGGGCAGAGAGAGAGAGGGAGACACAGAATCCGAAGCAGGCTCCAGGCCCTGAGCTGCCAGCACAGAGCCTGACGTGGGGCTCGAACCCACGAACTGTGAGGTCATGACCTGAGCCAAAGTCAGACACTCAACTGACTGAGCCACCCGGGTTCCCCAAAGTTGTTGAATTTGAAACACACGGCTGCCCAGGAACGCAAGCGAGGAGAATCCCTGTGCCAGGAAACCGGGCGGAGTGCACGGCGGTGAGCGTGGACCCCGAGCAAAACAGGTCCTTGCGATCGGAGGCCGCTGCGAGCCCAGGGACACACGTGGTGCTGAGGACTTGCAGCCTCGGGCGGAAGCTGGACTCCTCTGAGCTGCGCCCTCGGAAGGGGTCGGAGCCCTGCTCTAGCTCCCACCGACTCAGGCCTGCGGCCGGGAGCGAGCTTCCTGCCTGGAACGCGGGGGGTTCTGCAGCGAGTGGGCGTGCGGGTCCCCGGCGGGTCCCCGTGCAGGGTCAGGCCAGGCTGGGCGCCCGCGGGTGCTGGCTGGGCCCCGTGTGGGAGCACATTCCGGACCCCGAGGACTCTGGCTCAGGATGCATTCTCACACTCGAGGCTTTGGGAACGAGTGAACATGCCGACAGGTGGGGACCTCTGTAGGCGCACACAGGAACCTTAAAGCAATTTTGTAGAAACACGAAGCTAAGTCGACACTACATTCTAACTCATGAGAAAATTAAACATTCTAAAACAAAAATAGGCAGATGGGACAAAAATAAATACTGTACATGAAAATAGTGACTGGCCATCCCAGTCCTCAGCCCCTAGTCTCAGGGTGAGGACCGGGCAGGGCACGGGTGGGGAGGAGCCTGGCAGACATGGTGGGGGTGGCGGTGAGAGCTGGCGGGGGCACGGCCATGGGGGCAGGGAGGCTGGCTCCCCACTGAAGTTGGCCCAGGGCAGCCGGCTGCGGGGGATTGGTCCTGAGTCCCCTACCTGCAGCGGGGGAGAGCAGGGTCCAAGGGGTTACACTGGGGCCTCCGGGTCGAGAAGTGTCCCCTCTCCTTTGGAAGCAGCCCCCCTGATTGGCCCTTCCGGTTCGGTCGGGCTCCAGCCCTCACCCAGCCTGGTCCCAAACTGGTCCCAGCCGCGCCCAGGGCTGTGTGCCTTCCTGGAGGGCAGGGCACCCCCTCCCGGCACTCGGTGCCGTGGTGTCCTCCGAGCTGCCCAGCCGGCCCCCAGCTCCCAAAGCTCACAGTGGGGGCTCTGCGTCCCCCCCAGCGTCCTGCAGCCTCCACCCCCCCAACCTCGGGACCGGAGTGACTTCGCAGGAACGAGCCCGCTGCCTCCCACTGTGCTGTAGCCACTCCCGAAAAGGCCCGTCCCCCCAGCCTGGCCCATTTGGACCGAGACCAGACGCTTGTGCCCATGGCTGGCACCGTGTCTGACGTCCAGGGCTGACGGCCGCCTCCCTTCCTCCCTCCCCACTCGGCTCACTGCCACCGTGGAGGCCAGTCCCTGGAAAGAGGTTTCCAGAGCCTCTCTGCACACCGCCGCCTGGCCACTGGGCATGCGTCCTCACCGAGGCTGGCGGCGGGAACTTCAGTGTCCACTCCGCCGCATGGCACCACGCCTGGCACTAATGCTCAGCAAGGTGTGGTCCCCGGCCGTGCTCGTCTTTGAGACAAACATCAGACCTCCTCTGGGTCCTGGGGTCTCTCAGCTCTGACGAGGATGCGTGCACCTTCATCCTGTCACCAGGATGTCACTCCTCACGCCCAGGGCTGAGGTTAGCCGGCGATGAGCCCGGACGGACCCGCGCCCCTCGGGAAGTGACCCCCGCTTCTCAAAACGGTCCCTGAGTCTCATCAGCCATTTTCCAGGAGCAGAACAGAGGAAAGAGAGTGCCAGGCTAACAAAGAGCAGCGCAATCCTGAGGGCTCCCTGGAGGAGGTGTGCGCAGGGGAGTCCCAGCTGTCAGCAGCCGCCGGGACCCAGCCCGCGCCCCCTCTCCTCCACAGACGCCCACCCGGGACCGCAGGAGCTGGGACGGCGTGGCAGTCGGTTTTGGAACCTATTTGGGGCCGCGGTATTCAAGTTGGGATTCTACCTCCGGCTTCAGTATCATTTGCAATTTTAAAATCACAAAGTGTTTAAGAAAATATATTATAACGAGTAAGTCCCAAGTCTAAACGCACCAAGTCGGCTGGGACTGCCTACGTTTAAGGTGTTAAAATTGAAGTTGCTGGTGACCCCACATTATTCATCACATCAAATGGAGATGCCTTTAAATTTATATTAAATTCAATTTAAATGCCATCAAAACCATGGTTGACAAAGTCCTGACAGATGAATATTTTAGTATGATTCAGTAGCAGTAAACTTTATTTTCTTACCTCGAGGCAAGGTGAGGGAGTTTTTATATGCAGTAGGTTGAACCGGGTTTGTAGTGACATGGCTTAGGATTTCCATAAAATAAAATTTTATCTTTAAAAATGATTTTAAAGGGTTTAAGTCTTGAACTCTGAAAACATTTCTGCAGGGTCTCCCCGCTTTCCCCGTGACTGTACGCTGTGAAATCCGAGAGCTCCCTTCAACCCCTTCAAAATACCTTCTGGTTTAGAATGAACCATTAGTCATTTAAAGGGCTCGTGTTTGATGTGGATACTCAGTAACACGTCCCCTCGGTTTTTCCACTTAGTTCTTGGGCACCGAGGGGAGAGGGCCCGGACGCGGAAGTTCACGCGTACGTGTGCTGGGTACACAGGTGTTGGACGAATGAATGAAATGATTGATTAAGTGAGCCCAGTCGTTAGTCTCTGCAATCATCCGGGAAACATTACACGGCCTTGTGTCCGGCTGCTGGAGAGCCCTGAGCCTGAGAGTCGACAGGACTCATCACAAAAGGAATGGCCTTCCTAGAGGTTAGCAGTGACGTGTACGTGTTGGTGTTACATACAGATTATTAGTAGATGGACAGAGGGGCACTGCCATCGATACAGAGAAACGGAAATGGACCCCAGCCTGGGATCCCGTGTTTCCGTCCCGGCGCTCACCATTCTCACGGTGTCTGGTTCCCAGAGTCGAGGACCCGGCTCCCCCGTCTCTCGTCTTTCCCGGGGATTCACGGGAGCTCGTGAGCTGGGATGACATTTTGCGAACTACTTCTAACGCGTTGTTATTTTCTCAAGGCCGCAGTAGTTTTGATGCCTGTGAATTATCTCGCTGGCGGTGCATTCCCAAGCCGAGGCGGCCACGGCTTCGGGGTGAGGACAGATGGAGCTGGAAGTCAGGAAGCCAGTGCCCAGCTGTCACCTTCTAAACAACCTGGTTACAAGACGGAGCCTGCTAGACTCGGGAGCCAAACTTAGCCGCGAGAGCCACGTCCTTGAGAAAGGAAAGGAGGGCTAGGGCTCTGACGCTTCCTTGGAAATGCCGAGGGCCGGAGACCGGAGGGCGCAGGACAGAGGCCGTGGTGAAAGCCAGACACGACGCCGTGTCCCTTCCCCATGGAGAGAAGGAAAGTCAGGGCCGGGCCCTGTGGCCCGCAACCCACCCGGACGTGCAGGCAGGCGGGAGGGGCCTGGAGGGGCCTGTGTCCCCGTGCATCCGGGAAGGGCTGATTGAGTTGGGTGGCAGCCTCCGGGGTGCAGGGATTGGCTCCTGGGGTCAGGGAGCAAGTCAGACGTCAGACAGACAGGAGCGGGAGGGAACGAGTCTTGGGCAGGGGTCGGGGACGAGGTGTGGACCCCCACGGGCAGGCGCTACGGGGCAGAAGGGAGAGACTGGACAGAGTGAGGAAGGCGCACCTGCTCCAAAGCCTCTCCTCCCCCCAGAGCTGGGTGGACCCGGAAGTGACTGAGACACCGCGAAGCAAGACGCTACCCTCCCCCCACCTCCACCTGGCCACCAGCAGCCACGCGGCGGCTAAGCGTCTCCTCCGGAGACCAGTGAGGCTCCATGTCTGCAGGACAGCGGCTCCTGCCAGTTTTGTACCGAAAGCTACAATGCGGAAGGGAGAAGGCCTCTTGCTTTCTCGTGTCCTTCCCCGAGGGGCAGAGACTGAGGGAAGTCACCCAGCACTGAACCATCGGGGTAGAGGTGCCGGTCGGAGTGACGGCACCTCGTCCTTACAGCCCGCCCTCATGTGAAACACTGGTGTCGTGTCTGCCCTGGACGAGGTTTCTCCTGCAGGAGCCTCGTCACCAGAGTCACACAGAGGTGTCTCCAGAGCCCACGGGGCGGGAGACGGTCAGCAGCACCCGAAGACACCGGTGACAGGGCGGCGCCCACTGCCCCGCAGGTGTTCTCTGCTGGTTCTCACGAGCGCGCTTCGGACACCGGCCTGCGTCCTCGGCCGGTCCTCTCTTCGGGTCCTGTCAGGTCACAGTGGACCGCTTCCCGCACCCTGCAACGGGACCGCGTAGTGACGAGAGACAGGCGAGCTCTCAGGCGCCGCACACGTCCCGGGGGGCACGCTCTCCGTGCAGTCCCGCTTCTCGCCCTCTGTCCGCGGGCCCCACGTCCTTGGATTGTCCACCTGACGTCCCACCCGCCGCCGCCTTCCCCGGGAGCGGCCCCTCCTCCACAGCTGTTTGCAGAGAGGAAGAGACAGAGCAGGAAGGTGACACGGGGCCCTCTGTTTCCTTTGGATCATAATCAGGGAGACGGACTTTCCCAGAACCCCTCTCCTCCTGCTCAGCCCACGCCCACGGCGGTTTTCCATTTTTGCTGCGTGGACTTGAACTGGGCCATGTGGCCCGGCCTCGGCTGCAAACGGTTTCTGGGGAAATAAAGGTACAGCTTTTCCAGACTCCCTCGAAAGAAGGAATTAAGGGAGAGGGGGGAAAGGGCTGGGGGGGAGGCAACCGATGACGTAGGCCACCACCCTCCTGCAGACGGTCCTCGGCCCTGTGACAGTGCACGATGCAGCAGTGGCCCCGCGTCAGGCTACGTCAGGCCGGTGCCCTCTGACCCCGGCCCTGCGTTTACTCCTGTGTCTCAGGACGGCCCCTCCGGCAACAAAACTGGCCTTTGCCGTGGAAGGCCCGTGGCCAGCAGCTTACGGGTTAATTCTTGCTGTCCAACCACGGAGGGGCAGCAATCTACTCTGCAAACAATTCCCACGATCCTGTCACGGCCGGCGTCATCCGCTGTTCCGTGTCCAGGGCGGGAAGGGGGACCCCCGTGGCCTGAAGGCACGTTGGCGGTTCTCGTGCCTCACTATGCCTCGGCCCGCTCTTCAAGGCGGATCTAAGTGGTGCCCGTATTTTGTGCTAATTTTGATCGTGCCTTAATTTTTTTATAAATGTTTAGGATTTTTTTTTTCAAAACTATTTTAAATCGATCGAAAATAAATCAGTTTTTTCATGTGTAGTAGGAGGGAAGTATCAGTACAGAAAGAGGTCTAATTTCCACACGAAGTCGGTCACTCACAGAGGAAAAGCAGAGGTCTGTGAGGGCGCCTGGGGGGTCGGTCCCGCTCTTGATTTCGGCTCCGATCATGATCTCAAGGTCTGTGAGATTGAGCCCCGTGTCGGGCTCTGTGCTGACAGCCTGCTTGGGATTCTCTGTCTCCCTCTTTCCCTGCTCTTCCCCTGTTCTTTCTCTCTCTCTGTCTCTCTCTCTCTGTCTCTCTCTGAAAATAGATAAATAAACACTAAAGAAAACCAAAGATCAGCGACCGTGACAAATATAAATCAGGAGAGCACTCCCAGAAAGGATCGTATCTGATTCTCGGCTCTGCGGTCCCAACCTGGACTGGGAGGTGACGATACCGTCACGATGCAATCACACGCCCACGGGATGCACTTCACTAACCTTCCACACGGTTAACTTGGAATAAAATTACTATGTGATGACATATTTGCATATTACTTGGCAATTCGAAAAATATATATTTAAAGGAACATCTAGTTTTCCTACCTATCGGAATCCCAATACGCACCTGGATCACAAAGCTTACCTTAGACTTCGGAATCTCCCCGTCTCCAGAGGCTGTAGAGAGACACCAGAACTTAACAATTCTGAGCAGAATATTCCTGCCTGCACGCTTAAAAATAGAGGCCATTATATTGTCTAACTTGTGCCAAATTGCAGATTAGTGACCAGAGTGAAGGGTGCCGCGCTGAGTCAGTGCCGACTTGGCTGCTAGAGCATCACCGAGCCCAGCAGGTGTCAAAGACCTCCCATGCGGCGTCACCCTGAGCCGCGCACGGCGCGGAGGAGGGCCCTCCGGCTCTGGCCCTGGGCCCGTCTGTGCTCACGTGAGCAGGCACCTGCGTCAGGGCCACCGACGTGCTCCGTGGGTCTTCCACGGGAGCCCGCAGACCCCACGGGTAAAGATACACCGCTGAGGGCGCCTGGGCGGCTCAGTCATCTAGGTGTATGACTCTTCGTTTCGACTCAGGTCAGGATTCCACGGTTTGTGGGTTCGAGCCCCGTGCGGGCTTTCCTGCTGACAGCGCAGAGCCTGCTTGGGATTCTCTCTCTCCCTCTCTCTGCCCCTCCCCCACTCATGCTCCTTCTCTCCCTTTCAAAATAAATAAACAGACATTTAAAAGAAGAAAAAAGATACTCGGTTGAAACAAATGAGCCCCAGCCAGGTTCCGGCGGGCACGAAGAACCAGGTCCCCTCTGCGCAGACCCGCAGGGGGCGCCGTCTGGGCGGCCCGGCACTTCGAAAGAATTGCTTTGTTTGTGCCCAGAAACGGGAGCCCTCCCTCCTGCGCAGAACCCCAGGGCACGCCAAGACCAAGCCCGCCTCTCCACAGCCGTGAGCTCGGCTCCGTCTAAAATCCCCTGGCATTAACGCTCTGTGAATTATTCTGACATCAAGAAACTCCTGAGTCGGAAGGTGGGACACTCACAGTGGCCCGTGGTATTCGGGGAGAACGATGAGACGTTCTCGTGGGCCACGACACGAACCACGGTCGTGGTTCACGTTCTCGTTCTTTCTCCCCACGTCCAGGTTCACGGCCGCGGGGTCCTCTTCTTCTCGGGGGTGGGAAATCCGACTTGGCCGTTGGGAATGTGGCCAGGGGAGGCCCCGTGTCGTGTGCCCCTGTGGCTGGGGAGCCGTGGGCAGCAGGCTCTGGCTGAGCGTCGGCGGGCCCTGCCTCTCTGGACCCTGAGTGGCCGTCCGTCCCCCGTGCGTGTGCTCTGTCAGTCCTGTGCCCACTCCAGGGGGACCCGCAGGGTGGGCCCGTCGGCACACTGGAAGCAGCCCATGCCCACGGCACAGCCCACGGTGAGCAGAGGTGCCACGGCCACCAGCCCGGTTGTGGCCGCCTTGCCGTGTGCCTCCCCTCACCCACCCCTCCCTAAAACGTGAAGGACAAGCGGACTCTGAACACAAGGCAGGTGGCTGTCTGTGCGGAGTGGAGGAGAGACCCAGAACTGCCCTCCTCTCTGCTGGAGCCGGGGGAGCCCAGGGGTGCCCGCACTGGGTTCCCAGGACCTGGACGGGGACGAGAAGAAGAAGCTGGGCTCATGCCTTCCAGGAGCCGCCCTCGCTGGGGTGGACAGTCAGCGACGGGTCCCAGACCAGAGATGCTGCAATCTGAGCCCCGTACTGTCCTCTCCACCTGGTCCCCCTCGGGTCCCCGCTCCTAAGCCACCAGGGCACTGAGTGGTTACAGTTAGGACGCTTCCTGGGGCGTTAGTCGTGGGTATGTATGCGTGACAAATGACTTGGAAAATACAAGCACGTATAAGAGGCAGCGTAGCGGACTGTGGCTGGAGCCTCTGTGACTCTTGGGTCTCACCCACCCCGGTCATTGCCAGGGGTCGTGAAACTCAGCCAGGAGCCCCTTGCTCGCTTAGCACGAGGCCCCTGTCTGGGAGGACGAGCCGGGCAAAGGGAGGCACCTCTGCCACCGCAGCCCTGTCGGCTGGCACTCACGTGTTGTTGGAACATCGCACGGGGGAGAACACAGTCCCCATTACAACGGGAGCACGGAGCCAAGGTCGCTGGTACTCCTGGAGTTCCTCCCTGTGACGGTGCGTGGCCACCGCTGACCCCTCCGAGTCTGAGAGTAGGGCGAGGGGAATCACCCACAGAAAACGAGGGGCATCTCCGTGGGCAACGAGACCACTGCTGCTATTGTTCTGGAATGGTCTCTCCGAGAGTGAACAGACCCCCGACGCCCTGGCCACCCCTGTGTCCACAGATGCGCCAGCGACACCGCCCCCCAGCACACACGTGAATGGTCCCTTCCTGTTCTGAACAAACGCGAGCCTCCTGTGTAGCCGCCCCGGGGCATCGCCAGGGATGGGGTTCGGGGTAATTGCAACGGGAGCGTAACGCAGGAAACAACATATTTGGAGGAAACGTGTTCTCCATTCTCTGAGCTGGAGCGACAGGAAGACCGACACGGCATGTCGCGGGCACAGGACCTGCCCGCACGCTGGCCGCGCCTCCTCCCTGCAGTCACCCTGGGGCTGCGGGCTCCTCGGGCGTAGGGGGAGATGCAGCCGATGCAGCGGACTGGGCTGGGGGTGACAGCACAGCCCGAGCCCCGCTGCGTGCGCCGTGCAGCAGACGTGTGCCAGGCCATGCGTCACAGGTCCCCTCCGGGACGGGGTCCCGGTTGGGGAAGGAAATGACAGAGATGCAAACGGAGTTGTGCTGCGAGCGCCCACCGTCCCGCGACTGGCCTCGGCCGAGTGGCAGCAGACAGCCGGCCGGAGTTCCTGAGCGCCTTCGAGCGGGAGGGTTCTTCCTCGCTGGCATTCAGTGATTAAATGGAAGAAGACTCATATTCCTTGGTGAGTTTCCTGGAAGAAAGGCTGCCCGGAAGACAGCGGAGTCTGTGTGTCCAGCCGGGGCCAGGGACCGGGGAGTGTGGGTGGGGGGATCGGATCACGCGGTCTTTGCCAGCTTTCTATTTTCTTCCCCTGTGTTTCCAGAATGTTTGTTAGCCCAGCTCACAGGTTTGGGCTATGTACTCATGGGACTTCTGTCCTCGACACACTCTGCCAAGGATTTGTCAAACAGTCTCCCTCGAGGCATCTGTGGCATGCCACGTGGCCGGCCGAACTACAGAGCGAGCCCCCGGGGTGCTCGTGGAACGAACGGGAGGCTCGGAAGCTTCCAGAAGAAAGGACTCCTGCAAGGGCACCTGAAGGCCTGTCCGGGCCCTGTTGCTCCCGGTTTGGGCGGGGGCACTGGCTGTCCAGGACGAGAAAGGACGGGCCATCACTGGTTATCAGCAGCAGCTTGAGAACGCAGTTCACAGGGGCGACCGGGGGGCTCGGTTAGGCACCAGCTTCTGCTCAGGTCAGGAGCTCGTGGCTGGTGAGTTCAAGCCCCGCATCGGGCTCTGTGCCATTCTGAGCCTGCTTCGGATCCTCTGTCTCCTCCTACCCCTGCCCCTCCCAGGCTTGTGCTCTCCCAAAACTAAATAAATATTTTTTAAAAAGCAGTTTGCAGGAATTCACTGCTGCCCGAAGCCACAGCCCAATCGCGGCGGTGTGGGTTCCTTCGCCCGATCGGCCGCCGCTACACTAGCTCCTCCGTCCTCGCTGCCGGGCGGGCGTTCCCCCTGCCTCCCGTTCCCGGGGCACGAGTGCCATGTCGGCGGCCTGGCCTCTGCACTAAGCCCGCGGAAGCCAAGGGTCCTGCTCGGGATAAAACTAAACTTCTAACCACCTCTCAGAGAAGCAGGAATAATCTACTGCTTACGGACAACACCAGGGGTTTCAAACTGTGCGACCGTAGTGTGTGTTTACATCTGTGCCCACCCCCCCACACACACAGACACGCAGCCACACAGACAGACACACAGACACACAGACACAGACACACACAGAGACACACACACACACAGACACGCAGACACACACACAGACCCACAGACACACACACACAGACACACAGACACAGACACACACACACACACACAGACACACACACACACATACCTGGACAAGTACACAAAGCCTTTTTATCTACCCAACGATCTTTTCTATTCTGTTTTGCTCAAAGGAAACTGCTAATTAATCTCATGACCCATCGTGGATCACAACCCACACCTTGAAAAGAGACCTACTTTTGTTTTTGTTTTTGTTTTTAATAATTTATTGTCAAATTGGTTTCCATATAACACCCAGTGTTCATCCCAACAAGTGCCCTCCTCTGTGCCCGTCACCCACTCTCCCCCCTCCCTCACCCCCCTCACCCCCCTCACCCTCAGTTTGTTCTTAGTCTTTGAGAGTCTCTTATGTTTTGTCTCCCTCCCTCTCTGTGTCTTTTTTTTTCCCCTTTTCCCCTCCCCCCTGGTTTTCTGCTAGGTCTCCCAAAGCCCACCGACGTGTGGATACATATGGCATCTGTCTTTCTCTGCCTGACTTATTTCAGTCAGCATAATACCCTCCAGTTCCATCCATGTTGCTACACATGGCCAGATTTCATTCTTTCTCATTGCCACGTAGTAGTCCATTGTATGTATATACCACATCTTCTTTATCCATTCATCAATTGATGGACACTTAGTCTCTTTCCATGATTTGGCTATTGTCGAAAGTGCTGCTGTGAACATCGGGGTACACGTGCCCCTATGCATCAGCAGTCCTGCGTCTCTTGGGTAGATTCCTAGCAGGGCTATTGCTGGGTCATAGGGTAGCTCTATTTTCATTGTTTTGAGGAATCTCCACACCGTTTTCCAGAGCGGCTGCACCAGTTTGCATTCCCACCAACAGTGTAGGAGGGTGCCTGCTTCTCCACAGCCTCGCCAGCATCTATAGTTTCCTGATTTGTTCATTTTAGCCACTCTAACCGGTGTAAGGTGGTATCTCAGTGTAGTTTTAGTTTATATTTCCCTGAAGAGTGACATTGAGCATCATTTCATGTGTCCATTTGCCATTTGGATGTCTTCTTTGGAGAAGTGTCTATTCATATCATCCGCCCATTTCTTCACTGGATTATTTGTCTTTCGGGTGTGGAGTTTGGTAAGTTCTTTATAGATTTTAGATACTAGTCCTTTATCCGATATGTCGTTTGCAATTATCTTTTCCCATTCCATTGGTTGTCTATTAGTTTTGTTGGTTGTTTCCTTGGCAGTGCAGAAGCTTTTTATCTTGATGAGATCCCAGTAGTTCATTTTTGCTTTTAATTCCCTTGCCTTTGGAGATGTGTCATATAAGAAGTTGATGCGTCTTAGGTCAAAGAGGTTTTTTCCTGCTTTCTCCTCTAGGATTTTGATGGTTTCCTGTCTCTCATTCAGATCCTTCATTGATTTTGAGTTTATTTTCGTGAGTGGTGTAAGGAAGTGGTCTAGTTTCATTCTTCTGCAAGTTGCTGTCCAGTTCTCCCAGCACCATTTGTCAAAGAGGCTGTCTTTTTTCCATTGGATACTCTTTCCTGCTTTGTCAAAGATTGGTTGGTCATACATTTGTGGGTCCAATTCCGGATTCTCTACTCTATTCCATTGGTCTCTGTGTCTGTTTTTGTGCCAGAGACCTACATCTGTTACACAGAGTGTCTCGAATATTCCTGAACGTGTCGCCATGCCCTGTGGTGAGAAGATTCTGCACCGGGCGGGTACTTGACCGCCTGAAGCCCCTCTGTCTTATATCAAGAAGCATGTTTTCAGGAGACATTGGGCCATATTTCTAGCGCAGTTTCTAACCACCAGTACGGACGGAGTCATTATGAAATCGAACCCGTGACTTGGGCTTCTAAGTAATTTAACCTAACGGAACAAATAGGTGTCATCAGGGAACTTCTCATGGGACTTCCTTCGTTCAAGGAGCTCTTACTCACTACAAAAAGACCCCTCATCAACCCAGAGAATCTTGAGATTGCAAACTCTTAGGTCAAGAAGAGATGGCGTTGATTCTCCTTCCCGCTTCTCTCCTGTGGATTAAAGGGAAAACGCGTCTGGGTCGAATTGCCCGATCCGGCATCTGGAACGCAGTGGGAGTGCAATCATGGGAGCTGCATTAACGGGCATGCAACGTGGGCAAGGCCAAGGCCACGCGGCGAGCCCGGGGGGGAGTCAGTGCTCCCGCGGCGGCTGCCCGCCGGACACGCTCACCCTCCCACCCACCCACGGTCAGGGGAGAGGCGGCAGGCTCTCGGGCCCTCTGGACTGTCTGCGCATCCCGCGAGGTCACCCAGACTTCTGAGTTGGGAGAGCAGATGGGGGTCGTGGCTTCGAAAACGAGTCCCCTTCGCTGAGCTCACGCAAGAGTCAAATGTGCATCCCTCGCTTGGCCAGCTCCATGTTTCCGTGAGGTCATCTTGAGGGAAAAAGAACAAAAAAACAGAAAGTTTATTTTAATCTAAGTTCACACCCATGAGATGGCATCCCCAAGGGAAGTTAAATTACGACTTCGCACTGAAACTTGCCTAAGAAAACGCCGCGCGAAGCTGTGAAAGGGGAGGAGCCCACTGGGCCGCCTGCCTGCTCCTCAGCCCGGATGCGGCTGGGAGCTTCCCCCGCTTGTAAAATCCCAGGTCGTTTTAGTCGCTAGTGAAGTGCTTGTGAGGAATTATTAATAGGGACTTTGAACGATGCTGCTCCAACAGAACCACGATCTATATGCCTCTGAGGAGCAGGGCGTTAAGCATTCTGAGGGGCTTGGATGACAACGGCTGGTTTCTCTCACGCGAACGGAGCCCCTGTCAGCTTTCCCAATAAAGAACTTTCACTGGAAGCAAACTAAACTCTTCCTCGCCCAGCTGCCGCCAGCCTACGATCCGGGGAAAGGGATTTTTCAACGTCTGTCAGTAAATTTCATGACTTCCAAGTGCAGCGGAAACAGTACGTGCACGCGGAAAGGCCTCCTCTCTCCAGCGCGGCGCAAAGCCAGGGAGCGTTTGAGAGATGATAGGCCTCACCCTAATCACGTTTGACTTTTTTCTCCCAAAATGCATCACGAAATGCTTCGATCTGAAAAAACGGGGGGTGGGGTGTGGGGGAGGGTTGTTCTTAAGGAAGATAACCTGGGGTTTGGGGTCAGAGGGTGTAATATATGCTGCCACCCTTTCCTCTGCCCCGGACGGCGGTCGGGGCAAGGCGCTCATCCCCGGGTCCGCGACAGCCACGGCGGACCCCAGAGAAACCACGTCGTCTCTGGGGCGCCTTCCAGAACACGCGGACGATGTCGCCTTCTGTTTTCCTGCATCTCCCAGCCGGCGGCGCGCAGTCTGGGGGCGTCTGCGAAGTTCTGGGAGCCATCTGGGTGAGGGTCTCGGGGGTCAGGAAGCCTAGGCTTCCTCTTACAGGAAACACGCGATCTGACTAAATCCAACACGCGGAGTCCCGCTGTACGTCACGGGCCCTGCCCACGTACCGTCTCCCGTGGGAGGTCCTGCGCGAAACCGGAGCACGGAAGGCTCGTGGACCCGCCTGGCGGAGACACGCACGCTACCCCCCGCTGCACTTTCCTGCGTTACCAACAAGAGCCGGGATCAACGGAGCCGACACGGCTTTCCCGTCAACGTTATCAGGTCTTTCCCAGTTTCTCTCCTCCTTCCGCCCGCCGTCGGGTGAACAGGCTCCTCTGTCGGACGGGGTACGTCATGTTTGCTTCAAAAATTTCCTTTTTAGCTTTGAAATTCCCTTCACGCACAGCACACACGACACCCACCTGCAGCCTGTGAGTTTTAGGAACTGTTCTAAGTTCTTCCTTTAATAAAAAAATTTCTGTAAGTAGCTCGGTAGGATTCATAATATTCAAGAAATTGAATAATATATTACATAATTGTTCACGGCTTTGTAAAATCTCTCCACTCCTGTTTGCTTGGTGTGGATTCCACTTTAAACCTAACCTTTTTGAAAGAAAATAATCTTACTTTTGTTACCACGATGCTCACTTTGTGGCTAGGAGTCTGCGGTGAAAACACACGGTCCTTCCAGATAATAAATTAATTACTGTGTGGTCTGACATCTTTTAGGTTGTGGAGAATCGTCCGCAGCCAGATCTGAAACAGGACTTCCGTGTGGACACGTCCTCGGGAGTGGCCGTTCGATCGTCCGCGGGCGCACCTGCGACAGGGAAGGGCGGGGCGGGTGCAGGAAACTGCCCGCGGAACTGGCAGGCAGGCGGCCTGTGTGCTCGGCCCACACGGTCTCGGGTCACGAGATACTCAGTAGACGTATGTGGGTTGTATTCTAGTAGTCACTAAACACAGATGTGGATTTCAACACGCATGCCCTAACAATGACTCCTGGGAACGCGCCCGGGTGGCACTGTGCCAAGAGAGGGGCCACACAGCTGGACCCTGGAAGGCCCTTCCTGGGACTCCCTGTAGGAACATCC